>JASPKZ010003802.1:0-1373712 GCA_030220185.1 Diploptera punctata
AAGACTGTCTCATGCGATTCCGCTTTTATACAAGTTTTACTATATAATCAAATTGAAAGAATATTTACCTACATACAAATCTAGCCTTAGTGATTATGATGGCCACATGATGTCGGAAATATAAACCTAAAATTATTAATAAGTTTTAGTGTGTTTTATGAAGCGAAATTTGTCTAATGTGGAAAAGACTGTCTCATGCGATTCCGCTTTATACAAGTTTTACTATATAATCAAATTGAAAGAATATTTACCTACATACAAATCCTAGCCTTAGTGATTATGATGGCCACATGATGACGGAAATATAACCTAAAATTATTAATAAGTTTTAGTGTTTTATGAAGCGAAATTTGTCTCTTGTGGAAAAGACTGCTCTCATGCGATTCCGCTTTATACAAGTTTTACTATAAATCAAATTGAAAGAATATTTACCTACATACAAATCCTAGCCTTAGTGATTATGATGGCCACATGATGACGGAAATATAACCTAAAATTTATTAATAAGTTTAGTGTTTTATGAAGCGAAATTTGTCTATTGGGAAAAGACTGTCTCATGCGATTCCGCTTTATACAAGTTTTTATATATAATCAAATTGAAAGAATATTTACCTACATACAAATCCTAGCCTTAGTGATTATGATGGCCACATGATGACGAACTATAACCTAAAATTATTAATAAGTTTTAGTGTTTTATGAGCGAAATTTGTCTAATGTGGAAAAGACTGTCTCATGCGATTCCGCTTTATACAAGTTTTACTATATAATCAAATTGAAAGAATATTTACCTACATACAAATCCTAGCCTTAGTGATTATGATGGCCACATGATGACGGAAATATAACCTAAAATTATTAATAAGTTTTAGTGTTTTATGAAGCGAAATTTGTCTAATGTCGAAAAGACTGCCTCATGCGATTCCTCTTTATACAAGTTTTACTATATAATCAAATTGAAAAGAATATTTACCTACATACAAAATCCTAGCCTTAGTGTGATTATGATGGCCACATGATGACGGAAATATAACCTAAAATTATTAATAAGTTTTAGTGTTTTATGAAGCGAAATTTGTCTAATGTCGAAAAGACTGCCTCATGCGATTCCGCTTTATACAAGTTTTACTATATAATCAAATTGAAAGAATATTTACCTACATACAAATCCTAGCCTTAGTGATTATGATGGCCACATGATGACGGAAATATAACCTAAATTATTAATAAGTTTTAGTGTTTTATGAAGCGAAATTTGTCTAATGTCGAAAAGACTGCCTCATGCGATTCCGCTTTATACAAGTTTTACTATATAATCAAATTGAAAGAATATTTACCTACATACAAATCCTAGCCTTAGTGATTATGATGGCCACATGATGACGGAAATATAACCTAAAATTATTAATAGTTTTAGTGTTTTATGAAGGCGAAATTTGTCTAATGTGGAAAAGACTGTCTCATGCGATTCCGCTTTATACAAGTTTTTACTATATAATCAAATTGAAAGAATATTTACCTACATACAATCCTAGCCTTAGTGATTATGATGGCCACATGATGACGGAAATATAACCTAAAATTATTAATAAGTTTTAGTGTTTTATGAAGCGAAATTTGTCTAATGTGGAAAAGACTGTCTCATGCGATTCCGCTTTATACAAGTTTTACTATATAATCAAATTGAAAGAATATTTACCTACATACAAATCCTAGCCTTAGTGATTATGATGGCCACATGATGACGGAAATATAACCTAAAATTATTAATAAGTTTTAGTGTTTTATGAAGCGAAATTTGTCTATTGTGGAAAAGACTGTCTCATGCGATTCCGCTTTATACAAGTTTTACTATATAATCAAATTGAAAGAATATTTACCTACATACAAATCCTAGCCTTAGTGATTATGATGGCCACATGATGACCTAAAATTATTAATAAGTTTTAGTGTTTTATGAAGCGAAATTTGTCTAATGTGGAAAAGACTGTCTCATGCGATTCCGCTTTATACAAGTTTTACTATATAATCAAATTGAAAGAATATTTACCTACATACAAATCCTAGCCTTAGTGATTATGATGGCCACATGATGACGGAAATATAACCTAAAATTATTAATAAGTTTAGTGTTTTATGAAGCGAAATTTGTCTATTGTGGAAAAGACTGTCTCATGCGATTCCGCTTTATACAAGTTTTACTATATAATCAAATTGAAAGAATATTTACCTACATACAAATCCTAGCCTTAGTGATTATGATGGCCACATGATGACGGAAATATAACCTAAAATTATTAATAAGTTTTAGTGTTTTATGAAGCGAAATTTGTCTAATGTGGAAAAGACTGTCTCATGCGATTCCGCTTTAATACAAGTTTTACTATATAATCAAATTGAAAGAATATTTACCTACATACAAATCCTAGCCTTAGTGATTATGATGGCCACCATGATGACGGAAATATAACCTAAAATTATTAATAAGTTTTAGTGTTTTATGAAGCGAAATTTGTCTAATGTGGAAAAGACTGTCTCATGCGATTCCGCTTTATACAAGTTTTACTATATAATCAAATTGAAAGAATATTTACCTACATACAAATCCTAGCCTTAGTGATTATGATGGCCACATGATGACGGAAATATAACCTAAAATTATTAATAAGTTTTAGTGTTTTATGAAGCGAAATTTTGTCTAATGTCGAAAAGACTGCCTCATGCGATTCCGCTTTATACAAGTTTTACTATATAATCAAATTGAAAGAATATTTACCTACATACAAATCCTAGCCTTAGTGATTATGATGGCCACATGATGACGGAAATATAACCTAAAATTATTAATAAGTTTTAGTGTTTTATGAAGCGAAATTTGTCTAATGTCGAAAAGACTGCCTCATGCGATTCCGCTTTATACAAGTTTTACTATATAATCAAATTGAAAGAATATTAACCTACATACAAATCCTAGCCTTAGTGATTATGATGGCCACATGATGACGGAAATATAACCTAAAATTATTAATAAGTTTTAGTGTTTTATGAAGCGAAATTTGTCTAATGTCGAAAAGACTGCCTCATGCGATTCCGCTTTATACAAGTTTTACTATATAATCAAATTGAAAGAATATTTACCTACATACAAATCCTAGCCTTAGTGATTATGATGGCCACATGATGACGGAAATATAACCTAAAATTATTAATAAGTTTTAGTGTTTTATGAAGCGAAATTTGTCTAATGTCGAAAAGACTGCCTCATGCGATTCCGCTTTATACAAGTTTTACTATATAATCAAATTGAAAGAATATTTACCTACATACAAATCCTAGCCTTAGTGATTATGATGGCCACATGATGACGGAAATATAACCTAAAATTATTAATAAGTTTTAGTGTTTTATGAAGCGAAATTTGTCTAATGTCGAAAAGACTGCCTCATGCGATTCCGCTTTATACAAGTTTTACTATATAATCAAATTGAAAGAATATTTACCTACATACAAATCCTAGCCTTAGTGATTATGATGGCCACATGATGACGGAAATATAACCTAAAATTATTAATAAGTTTTAGTGTTTTTATGAAGCGAAATTTGTCTAATGTCGAAAAAGACTGCCTCATGCGATTCCGCTTTATACAAGTTTTACTATATAATCAAATTGAAAGAATATTTACCTACATACAAATCCTAGCCTTAGTGATTATGATGGCCACATGATGACGGAAATATAACCTAAAATTATTAATAAGTTTTAGTGTTTTATGAAGCGAAATTTGTCTAATGTCGAAAAGACTGCCTCATGCGATTCCGCTTTATACAAGTTTTGCTATATAATCAAATTGAAAGAATATTTACCTACATACAAATCCTAGCCTTAGTGATTATGATGGCCACATGATGACGGAAATATAACCTAAAATTATTAATAAGTTTTAGTGTTTTATGAAGCGAAATTTGTCTAATGTCGAAAAGACTGCCTCATGCGATTCCGCTTTATACAAGTTTTACTATATAATCAAATTGAAAGAATATTTACCTACATACAAATCCTAGCCTTAGTGATTATGATGGCCACATGATGACGGAAATATAACCTAAAATTATTAATAAGTTTTAGTGTTTTATGAAGCGAAATTTGTCTAATGTCGAAAAGACTGCCTCATGCGATTCCGCTTTATACAAGTTTTACTATATAATCAAATTGAAAGAATATTTACCTACATACAAATCCTAGCCTTAGTGATTATGATGGCCACATGATGACGGAAATATAACCTAAAATTATTAATAAGTTTTAGTGTTTTATGAAGCGAAATTTGTCTAATGTCGAAAAGACTGCCTCATGCGATTCCGCTTTATACAAGTTTTACTATATAATCAAATTGAAAGAATATTTACCTACATACAAATCCTAGCCTTAGTGATTATGATGGCCACATGATGACGGAAATATAACCTAAAATTATTAATAAGTTTTTAGTGTTTTATGAAGCGAAATTTGTCTAATGTCGAAAAGACTGCCTCATGCGATTCCGCTTTATACAAGTTTTACTATATAATCAAATTGAAAGAATATTTACCTACATACAAATCCTAGCCTTAGTGATTATGATGGCCACATGATGACGGAAATATAACCTAAAATTATTAATAAGTTTTAGTGTTTTATGAAGCGAAATTTGTCTAATGTCGAAAAGACTGCCTCATGCGATTCCGCTTTATACAAGTTTTACTATATAATCAAATTGAAAGAATATTTACCTACATACAAATCCTAGCCTTAGTGATTATGATGGCCACATGATGACGGAAATATAACCTAAAATTATTAATAAGTTTTAGTGTTTTATGAAGCGAAATTTATCTAATGTGGAAAAGACTGCCTCATGCGATTCCGCTTTATACAAGTTTTACTATATAATCAAATTGAAAGAATATTTACCTACATACAAATCCTAGCCTTAGTGATTATGATGGCCACATGATGACGGAAATATAACCTAAAATTATTAATAAGTTTTAGTGTTTTATGAAGCGAAATTTATCTAATGTGGAAAAGACTGCCTCATGCGATTCCGCTTTATATAAGTTTTACTATATAATCAAATTGAAAGAATATTTACCTACATACAAATCCTAGCCTTAGTGATTATGATGGCCACATGATGATGGAAATATAATCTAAGATTACTAATAAGTGTAGGTGTTTATAAAGCGGAATTTTGTCTAATTGTTCCTATGCGATTCCGCTTTGAACAAATTTTACTGTATAAGAAAACGGAAGAACATTTAATTGCATACAAATCCTAGCGTTAATGATTATTGGTGGCTATTTGGTCTTTTAAATGTACTGGAATTTGTTTAAGGGTGAGGAAATATCCTGAAAATAAACCTGTCCGATGAAACTTGTCCCGAGCAGAGATCGAACCCAAGCCCGCTATGTTCGAGGCGGCAACGAATTTACCTCTGAATTACAAGTAGACAATATATTTCATATATTGAATGAAATATCCTGCATTTAGGAAGGTATCAGTTCAATTCCGCGAATTGAGATATAAAAACTCGTTACGATATGAATGCAGGCAGTGATATCGCGTCATGAATTCCAGACCTCAAGTTTGTCCCCGAGCTCTTCCACGAACATCAATCTAGTATTTCCCCAACTTTTCTCAGAATTCCTTCTACGATTACTGTAGTTATAAGTTTTATTTTGTACTAGCCTATACCCGGCGTGCGTTATTACGCCTAAATTTTTACCACCAGCCGTACGCTGTTATGCTTGCCCGGGAATCTGCTTTTCCCGATCTTCTTGTCATCAATGAAAGACAATAAATAATAGTTTTAAAAAACTAAAAGTACACGCTTTATTAGAAAACTAAAAAATGGAAAATAATTTTAATTTCCAATACGTTTGGGATAAAATAAAGTGGTCAACAAAAAAATCATCTCCAACACATATAGAATAAAATTAGAGTTATCAACAAAAAGAAAATAATGTTACCATCAAAAGCGTGGGGTGCTCTATATCAATTAATATATTTGATAATAAACAGATATTGGTAAAAGTAAGCTCTCTAAGAAGAAAATGTAAAAGTCATAAAAAGCACCCCACGCTTTTGATGGTAAAATTATTTTCTTTTTGTTGATAACTCTAGTTTTATTCTATATGTGTTGGAGATGATTTTTTTGTTGACCACTTTATTTTATCCCAAACGTATTGGAAATTAAAATTATTTTTCATTTTTTTAGTTTTCTAATAAAGCGTGTTCTTTTAGTTTTTTAAAACTATTATTTATTTATTTTAATTTTTAGTTTTAATATTTTACATAATAAGATAAAAATGTAAATATCTTTAAATTCGATACTATTGTAGTATGAGCTAAAAGTAATACTCTTCTATAAAAAAAACCTCCCAGCCCGATTTGAACCAGCGACGTATGGATTACTGAAATTATGTACCACTAAGAGTTCGCTGCTCTACCAACTGAGCTCTTACACCGATTGACTAAAAAGTCGACAAGTCCGCAACCTATTATACCAGTTTTCATTTTTTTGATTTTCGGATGATTCTGGCCAGGATTTTAGAAACAAAATATGAATTTATTGTATTATCACGGGTCCTCTACAAGTATACAAAGTTTCAAGTCGATCCAATGTTTCTAAGTGGGTGAAAATCGTGTTGAAAGATTCCGTTACATTGATACAAAAACACTTTTTTACACGCTTTATATTAGCTTGACCTGTATCTATCTATCTATCTATCTATCTATCTATCTATCTATGTAACGGAAACTTTCAACGAGATTTCACCCACTTAAAATCATCGGATCGTCTTGAAACTTTGTATACTTGTAGAGGACCCGAGAAATTCAATAATTTCATATTTATTTTCTAAAATCCTGGCCATAATCATCAGAAAATAAAAAAAAAGTGTTTTTGTATGAATGTAACGGAATCTTTCAGCGTGATTTTCACTCACTTAGAAACATTGGATCGACTTGAAACTTTGTATACTTGTAGAGGACCTGTGACAATACAATAATTTCATATTTTGTTTCTAAAATCCTGGTCATAATCATCAGAAAATAAAAAAACGAACAACAACAAGGATTAAGCCCAGTGGCCTGTTCCGATCTCATTATAGGTCGAATTGGTCCTTCCATTTCTTCAATGGTCTTCCCAACAATCTTCTCCCTTTTGGTTTATAATTATACATTCTTCTTGGTATGCGCTGTTCATTCATTCGTAATACGTGCTGAAGATAAGCATTTTGATAATATTTTATTCTTTCACAGAGATTAAACATATTAAGTTCTGTTCTTACATCTTCGTTTTTCTTTTTATCGGTCCTTTGGTATCCTGCTATTGCTCTCAACATCTTCATTTCTGCTGCCTCTATTTGTTTACTATCTGCCATTGTTAATGTCCAGGTTTCACATCCATAGATAAGAGATGGCACTGCCAATACTTTGTAAAACTTCAAAACAGTTTCTTTTCTAGTTTTATTCAATAAAGTGCGTTCAATTGTGCCACATAGATAATTGTATCGTTGTATTTTAGTGTGTTTATCTAAATTTCTGTCATTGCCTAAATGACTTCTTCTTCCTTCCAAGTATTAGGCCAAGGCCTGTTACGATCCTATAGAAAATTTTCCCTCCAGCGTTTCATAGGACGGCCCAGTGATCTTCGTCCTCTTAGTATATAATTATAAACAGCTTTGGGGATCCGATTTGAACTTATTCTTTCAAGATGGTGTTTCCAATTTAGTTGGTACTGTTTAATATATTCCAAAGTTGGCGTAGTCTTCAATTCTTTTAAGATATCGGTGTTCCTTTTCCGATCCCATCTGGTGTAACCCGCTGTTCAGCGCATGAATCTCATTTCACAAGCCGTTATTCTGCTTTCGTGTTGTCTTTTTAGTGTCCATGCTTCACTACCATAGGTCAACACTGGTCTAGCCAAAGTGTTATATAAACGTAATCTGGTGTTTTCTGTACAAGGGATGATTTCATAACTTGATTAATAATTCCCAAACTTTTATTATAACTAGTAATTTTGTCAGGGATATCGTTTTCATCCCAGATAGAGAGGTAATATCCAAGATATTTAAATTGATTAGATCTCTCTAAAATTTTATTCTGGAGACAGATTTTACTTTGTATGGGGTCCTTCCCATGAAATGCCATAATTTTAGTTTTGTTAATTGATATTTCCATATTAAATTTGGCAGCTATTTTTTGTAAATTATAAATTGATCGTTGCAAATCATTTTCGGAAAGTGCCAGAAGAGCTAAATCGTCTGCAAAATGAATAGCATCGAGTTTGAGGTTCCTATTGATGGGTATATATCCTCGTTGTGTTTTCCTCCATTCGTTTATTAATTTATGCCTGAATGACATCCCAAATAATTAAAATTCCGTATACAGCTTACAAGAGGATTTATTTAAAATACAATATATTAACATCGTCCAGACGAGCGAATTATAATTCGATTATCGAATTTCATTAAGATTATTTATTTTCAAGTACTCTTCAAATTATCAATTATTTTTATACGTGCCTGTCTGTGATTGAACTTTGATAAACTCGAGAGCTTTGTCCTTAATTCGCCAAACAATGTTAAAAAAATGTCCCATCACTAAATCAACACAAAGATACTGTAAAATTATAATATCGTTCAGTATCGTAATTACGTAACAGTTACATAAGAGCTTATACAGAGTGTCTCAAAATGATGTATACATTTTTTTTAACGTTACCGTATTTTACGAACTAGGACAGAAATGAGATGCACAAAGAAATTAAACATAGGCTCAATTCTGGAAATGCGTGCTATTATGCATTGCAGAGACTCTTGATGTCCCAACTCCTTTCAAAAAACGTTAAATTGAAAATATATAAAACTATTATTCTACCAGTTATATTATATGGGTGCGAAACATGGACTCTTACTTTAAGAGAGGAAAGGAGATTACAAGTATTTGGGAATAAAGTACTTAGGAAAAATTTTGGACCAAAGAGAGATGAACAGACAGGTGAATGGAGAAGACTACATAACAATGAACTACATGGTCTTTATAGGAAGCCAGATATAATAAGAACAGTTAAGTCTCGTAGACTGCGATGGGCAGGACATGTTGCGCGTATGGGGAATGAAAGACTTACATGGAAGCTTCTTGTAGGAAAGCCAGAGGGAAAACGCCTAGTTGGTAGACCAAGAATGAGGTGGAGAATAACATAAACTATGATTTGAGGGGAAGTAGATTATACAGGGAATGATTGGAAAGCATTAGCTCAGGATAGGGATGTATGGAGAGCTAATGTCCGTGCGGCCATGGACCTACGGGTTTGATAGTGCCAGTGAGTAAAGTAAGTAAGACCCATGCCTCCACCCCTTGGGATACCTCGGTCAAAAACCATACTCCTAAGTCCCAGATACTTGTCCTCCCTTATCTATCGCGTCCACGTTCAAGGTTCTCGGCAATAAAACCAACACCTCAGGGAGAAGGTGTTGGAGTCGCAACTTCAGGGAAATTGTTGAGCTACATAGTACGTCAGGTTGCTCATTCCTGACGGCCCCACAGTTGGTCCATGGGCTCCTCGAGCTTAGACGGGATCCTGCTGTCGCAGATCCACCGACCGTTCCCCTGTTCTACCTCCAGGGACGCATCCTGCAGCCGTTGTGAGACCGGCTAGGGCTTGAATCCTCAAGACCCACAGTGTGAGACTTTAGTACATCCAGGTGCTCATCTCCTGGTAACCCCACAGTTTGTCCACGAGCCTATAGGCTTAGCCGGGAACCCTCTGCACTGGTCCGAGCCGTGCCCTGGTCTGCCCCCAGGGACTATAAGATGCTACGGGGTATAAGACGCACCTTAAGTTTTAAGCATTTTAATAACATTATATTTCTAATTTCCTTATTTGTGACATGTTCTAATCTAGACTTTCTGGTACTTCTGCGTAAATAATCAATTTCTAGAGCTATTAGTATATTCTTGTAGTACTTATTGATTGTCCATACCTCACTTCCATACATTGCAACAGATTCCACCAATGTTTTACCGATATATTTTGTTGTGTCTTTCCAAATATGCTTATCCCACCATATGGAATTTAACGATGATATTATTTTGCTACTCAATTCAATTCTATGCTTTATGTTCTCTTTGCCTATACATTCAATGTTATAATATTCAATAACAAATTAATAATTAATTTTTAGCTTGAAAACTGTTAAAATGGCATTTTCATAAATATCATAAATAAACTCTTCTTCGCACTAAGAATAAAATAAACTGGTCTTGAACACGTCAAAGTTAATGAGGGGAAGAAATTAAAATATTGTCTGATCGAGGACAGCACCAATTAAAGAAGACATTATTACTTATAGTCCGAAACATGGACAGTGACAACACAACAATCTGCCAGAATACAAGCTGCTGAAATGAGATTCCTCAGACCAATAGCAGGATATCAAAGAACAGGCAAAAAACACAACACACAAATAAGACATCAACTAAAAGTAGAGGAATTAGATACAGCAATAGAGAAACACAGAAAAACTGGAAAGAACACTTGGCAAGGATGACTGAGAATAGAATACCAAAAGCAGCATACAACTATTCACCACGAGGAAGAAGAAGTTTGGGAAGACCAAGGAAAAGATGGAAAACAGCAACAATTTAGAGTCGGAACAGGCTAGTAAATAAGCCTAAACCGTGAAGAAGAAGAAGAAGAAGAATATCAAAGAACAGACAAAAAGCACAACACAGAAATAATACAACAAATAAAAGTAGAGGAATTAAACACAACAATACAGAAATGCAGAAAAACTGAAAAGAACACTTGGCAAGGATGACTGAGAATAGAATACCAAAAGCAGCATACAGCTATTCACCACGAGGAAGAAGAAGTTTGGGAAGACCAAAGAAAAGATGGAAAGAGCAGCAATTTGGAGCCGGAACAGGCTAGTAAATAAGCCTAAACCGTGAAGAAGAAGAAGAAGAATATCAAAGAACAGACAAAAAGCACAACACAGAAATAAGACAACAAATAAAAGTAGAGGAATTAAACACAACAATACAGAAATGCAGAAAAACTGAAAAGAACACTTGGCAAGGATGACTGAGAATAGAATACCAAAAGCAGCATACAGCTATTCACCACGAGGAAGAAGAAGTTTGGAAAGACCAAAGAAAAGATGGAAAGAGCAGCAATTTGGAACCGGAACAGGCTAGTAAATAAGCCTAAACCGTGAAGAAGAAGAAGAAGAAGAATATCAAAGAACAGACAAAAAGCACAACACAGAAATAAGACAACAAATAAAAGTAGAGGAATTAAACACAACAATACAGAAATGCAGAAAAACTGAAAAGAACACTTGGCAAGGATGACTGAGAATAGAATACCAAAAGCAGCATACAGCTATTCACCACGAGGAAGAAGAAGTTTGGAAACACCAAGGAAAAGATGGAAAGAGCAGCAATTTGGAACCGGAACAGGCTAGTAAATAAGCCTAAACCGTGAAGAAGAAGAAGAAGAAGAATATCAAAGAACAGACAAAAAGCACAACACAGAAATAAGACAACAAATAAAAGTAGAGGAATTAAACACAACAATACAAAGAAATGCAGAAAAACTGAAAAGAACACTTGGCAAGGATGACTGAGAATAGAATACCAAAAGCAGCATACAGCTATTCACCACGAGGAAGAAGAAGTTTGGAAACACCAAGGAAAAGATGGAAAGAGCAGCAATTTGGAACCGGAACAGGCTAGTAAATAAGCCTAAACCGTGAAGAAGAAGAAGAAGAATATCAAAGAACAGACAAAAAGCACAACACAGAAATAAGACAACAAATAAAAGTAGAGGAATTAAACACAACAATACAGAAATGCAGAAAAACTGAAAAGAACACTTGGCAAGGATGACTGAGAATAGAATACCAAAAGCAGCATACAGCTATTCACCACGAGGAAGAAGAAGTTTGGAAACACCAAGGAAAAGATGGAAAGAGCAGCAATTTGGAACCGGAACAGGCTAGTAAATAAGCCTAAACCGTGAAGAAGAAGAAGAAGAAGAATATCAAAGAACAGACAAAAAGCACAACACAGAAATAAGACAACAAATAAAAGTAGAGGAATTAAACACAACAATACAGAAATGCAGAAAAACTGAAAAGAACACTTGGCAAGGATGACTGAGAATAGAATACCAAAGGCAGCATACAGCTATTCACCACGAGGAAGAAGAAGTTTGGGAAGACCAAAGAAAAGATGGAAAGAGCAGCAATTTGGAGCCGGAACAGGCTAGTAAATAAGCCTAAACCGTGAAGAAGAAGAAGAAGAATATCAAAGAACAGACAAAAAGCACAACACAGAAATAAGACAACAAATAAAAGTAGAGGAATTAAACACAACAATAGAGAAACACAGAACAAACTGGAAAGAACACTTGGCAAGGATGACTGAGAATAGAATACCAAAAGCAGCATACAACTATTCACCACGAGGAAGAAGAAGTTTGGAAATACCAAGGAAAAGATGGAAAGAGCAGCAATTTGGAACCGGAACAGGCTAGTAAATAAGCCTAAACCGTGAAGAAGAAGAACTTCCTCTACTTATGCACTAATAATGGAATTTGAATTAAAATTCTTAATTAACAAATGTCAATTAATTGGATTATTTTCAGAGTGAATGGTCTTTTTATTTTATATGTTAAAAGTGAAACAAACCGTAAGGTCCTAGGTCATATTGATGCTCTGAAATATGACATTTTGATCTAATTCTCAAGGCCAAGTGCTACGTGAGCAAAGCTGTGTGTTCTCATGTCACGTCTGCGGCCATAACGTTTACGTGCCGTATTTCACATAATAATAATTATCAGATATCCCACTCGATATTAATATCAGTCGATAAACAAGTTTTTCACATGGTACGAATTTGCATAAAGTTCGTTATACTCATCAAATATGGCGTATTTACAATCAATAAATCACTGTATAATATGTACCATAAAAATGTGGCAAAAATGTAATTTATATAATAATAATAATAATAATAATAATAATAGTTTTATTTTACCTGGCAGAATTAAGGCCTTAAGGCCTTGTCTGCCACTCAACCAGGTTTTAAAAAATACAACAAAAAATAGCCTTTCATCTAAATTACAATATACATAAACGATTACATGTTATAAATACAATACAATTAATATTTATAATGTATTTTGATTTACTCTAGATTTAACGAATTAAATATATAATATGTACAAGATATATAAAACGAGAAAAAGATTATTAATGACATAGTATAAATTTAAATAAATAATTAGAAATTAAGAAAACATGAAGACAGTAATGCAAGCTAGAGGGCTAAGCATTGAAGATGCCCAAGACCGTAGGCTTTGGAGGTTTGGCACGGGAAGACGGCAGCAGCTGTAAAAACCCGAAGATAGATAGAGATTAGAAATTAATTATTAGACAACAGGTAACTGTATAAGCGTGACTTGTAAGTGTAAAGTGTGCGGCAACCCCTGATATCTTGAGGAAGGAAATTCCAGAAGCGGGCAGAGGCTACTGTGAAGGAAGTAGAATAAGAGGAAGTGCTATGAAGAGGAATTGTTAGCAGACTGCTACCTTGTGACCTAGTGTCAATATCGTGTCAATAGCTTCTCAAATCTGGACGCCAGGTAAGTAGGGATGGAGGAATTCAGAAGCTTGAAAAGTAGTGAAAGAGAGTGCAATTTACGTCTGTCAGTAAGACGGAGCCAAGAGAGGTTATTAAAGTGTTCGGAAATATGGTCATAACGGCGGATATTGAAAATGAATCGAACGCAAGCATTATGAACACGCTGCAGTCTCTGCGACAAGTCATGGTTTAGATCATTATATACAATGTCACAATAATCGAAGATTCTGCACAAGGATTTGTTTTAACGAAACTGGGAGATGAGGTATCATTAAATAATTTCCACTATTTGATAATTGGAGGGAATTTTATTATTAAACGTATGGCACAGAATACTGGAATCTTCAATTTTAGAATATGTCCAACACAAACAAGAAATTGAAGAAAAATCTAAATCTTTATATATAAAAATTTCGCCTGCATATGTTCTGTGCTCATAAAACATTATTGAAACCAATAGTTATGTATGGAAGCGAAACATCAGAAAAAAGATAAGTACATATTAAATACTTATTTACTCTTACTTACTCACTGACAATATCGAACCCGTAGGTTCATGGCCGCGCGGACATAAGCTCTCCATACATCCCTATCCTGAGCTGATGCTTTCCAATCATTACCTGTATAATCTACTTCCCTCAAATCATAGTCAATGTTGTTCTCCCACCTCATCCATGGTCTACTAACTGGGCTTTTTCCCTCTGGTTTTCCTACAAGAAGCTTCCATGCACGTCTATCATGCCACATGTCCTGCCCATCCCAGTCTAAGAGACTTAACTGTTATTATTATATCTAGATTTCTATTAAGACCATATAGTTCACTGTTAGGTAATCTTCTCCATTCACCTGTCTGTTCATCTCTTTTTGGTCCAAAAATTTTCCTAAGTACTTTATTCTCAAATACTCGTAATCTCCTTTCTTCCGTTAAAGTAAGAGTCCATGTTTCGCACATGTTAAATACATGGGAAAAAAATATTAAGGCAGATATATGGAGCAGTACAGGAATAAGATACATGGAGCAGTACAGGAACAAGATACATGGAGCAGTACAGGAACAAGATACATGGAGCAGTACAGGAACAAGATATATGGAGCGGTACAGGAACAAGATACATGGAGCAGTACGGGAACAAGATACATGGAGCAGTACAGGAACAAGATATATGGAGCAGTACAGGAACAAGATACATGGAGAATTATAACGAACCAGGAATTGAAAGAATTATATAGGGATTTAGATCTGGTAGAAGATATTAGAAGAAAGAGACTGGAATGGGTAGGACATGTGTTGCGGATGGAGCTAGAAAGAGGTGCAAGAAAGATTTTAGAAGAGAAATAGAAAATGAAAAGTAAAGAATCGATTTAAAGTAGCAATATCTTCTGCAAAACTAAAATTATGGCATTTCATGGGAAGGACCCCATACAAAGTCAAATCTGTCTCCAGAATAAAATTTTAGAGAGATCTAATCAATTTAAATATCTTGGATATTATCTCTTTATCTGGAATGAAAAGGATATCCCTAAAAAATTACTAGTTATAATAAAAGTTTGGGAATTATTAATCAAGTTATGAAACCATCCCTTGTACAAAAAAAAACACCACATTACGTTTATATAACACTTTGGCTAGACCAGTGTTGATCTATGGTAGTGAAGCATGGACACTAAAAAGACAACATGAAAGCAGAATAACAGCTTATGAAATGAGATTCATGCGCAGAACAGCGGGTTACACCAGATGGGATCGGAAAAGGGACACCGATATCTTAAAAGAATTGAAGACTACGCCAATTTTGGAATATATTAAACAATACCAACTAAATTGGAAACACCATCTTGAAAGAATGAGTTCAAATCGGATCCCCAAAGCTGTTTATAATTATATACCAAGAGAACAAAGATCATTGGGCCGTCCTATGAAACGCTGGAGGGAAAATTTTCTATAGGATCGTAACAGGCCTTGGCCTAATACTTGGAAGGAAGAAGAAGAATAATATCTACTGCAAATCCCCCTCAAACTCATTGAACGAGGTCAATACCCGAAAGGAAGAAGAAAGGTTGGAAGACAGAAACTAAGATGGTTAAATAAGTTTGAGGAAGTCTTAAGACAACTGAAGATGAAAAGATGGAGACAGAAAGCTAGTAAAAGAGAAGAATGGGCAGTTGTTATGAAGGAGGCCAAGACTCAGAGGACCGTAGAGACAAAGAAAAAATATGTTTTGTGCTCGCAAAACTGGAAAAGTGATCGGTTGATTGTTATGAAAATTTGTACACACAGGTTTTCAGATACGCAGAGTGTTTAGTCGTTATCTATTATTCTGTAAAACCATTAGGTGTAGGAGTTCACCTGAAACGAAAATTTAAAAATCTCTCTAGCGGTCGCATTTTTTCACAACGAAGCTCAGTATACGGTATTAAAATAAACCGCGAATATGGAATGGTAATTTGTATATATTTCTCCATCACGCAAAGTTTCCGAGAGACAGGCAAAATTATTGCAACGAATGACAAGTTGAAACAATAAAGCACCGATTCTGGCGAGGGCGGCATTTATCAACGGACATTGCGGCACGTGAAATACAGCGGCGGTGGCTTTAACAACGAACTTTAGGCTTAGTGACAATAAGGTTTGTTTTAATTTGATATTAATTTGTGCATTTGATATGAATCACTCTTTGTAAAAGCCACCTTGACACGTGCCTGCAGTAAAAAAAGTTGCCAATGCGTTAATAAAGGAAACTAATCCTTCTAACATACCGACTGGATCCGCGAATAAAGAAATGTTTAACCGCGAATACAGGAACTGTGTCAATTTGTTAACCCGCGAATAAGGAGTTTTTTTACTGTATAATATAAAGTGAATTTCGACCACTTGCCGAAAACTAGTACATATAAGGGGGTGATGGGTGAAATTTCTATTTTCTACATTTTTTTGAGCTAGACACTTACTATTTTGTACAAACATTCACTGCATGATACATAATGATGTGTTTAAGTTTCATTCTTGTGAGACATTTATTTTATGAGTTATTAATTTTTTTTAATTGCATATGTTATAATTAAATGGGTTCCACATTTTTTTTAGTAAAATGTCTGATTTTTTTTACAAGACCCCTAAAATATTTAGAAAAACATCATGCATTTGAATTCTTATAATGTGAATACAAAGAGAGAAAAAAATAATTTACCTCATGCGTGGAACTACAAAAAAATTAATAATTGCATACATTTTATTTTTTATTTCTTAAAATACTACTTCAATCATGAAACCCATGTGCTACTTTGTTACCCATTGTTTTTAGGACATGCAGTAAAAATTTGAATCTTCTAGAACAAAATTTCTGAATTACATTCAATTTTTAATGTACAAAAATGCAGTGAAAATAAAAGTGTAGATAAACAAGTTTAAAGATTTGCATGCAGGTGGTATTTAACTGGCGCAGCCTTTTAACTCTGACGTAATTTAGGTCATTTAGAAGCGCCATAGGGCTCAAACTTTGCCAACATATACATCATAGTACAGGCTAGTTTTACACGCTTTATATTAGCTTGACTTGTATCTATCTATCTATCTATCTATCTATCTATCTATCTATCTATCTATCTATCTATCTATCTATGTGACGGAATCTTTCAACGCGATTTTCACCCACTTGAAATCATTGGATCGACTTGAAACTTTGTATACTTGTAAAGGACCCGTGACAATACAATAATTTCATTTTTTTTTCTAAAATCCTGGCCAGAATCATCAGAAAATCAAAATAAATAATAGTTTTAAAAAACTAAAACAACACGCTTTATTAGAAAACCGAACTAAAAAATGAAAAATAATTTTAATTTCCAACACGCTTGGGATAAAATTAAAGTGGTCAGCAAAAAAATCTTCTCCAACACATATAGAATAAAACTAGAGTTATCAACAAAAAGAAAATCATTTTACCATCAAAAGCGTGGGGTGCTTTTTTATGATTTTTACATTTTCTTCTTAGAGACTTTACTTTTGCCAATGTCTGTTTATTATCAAATATATTAATTGATATAGGGCAGCCCACGCTTTTGATGATAAAATTATTTTCTTTTTTTCTTTGATAGCTCTAGTTTTATTCTATATGTGTTGGAGATGATTTTTTTGTTGACCACTTTAATTTTATCCCAAACGTGTTGGAAATTAAAATTATTTTTCATCTTTTAGTTCGGTTTTCTAATAAAGAGTGTTGTTTTAGTTTTTTAAAACTATTATTTACTTTTTAGTACAAAAAAACAAAAAATGCCAATTTTGATCCCAAATGGTAATTTTTTCACCCATCACCCCCTAAATGTCTTAAATATTATATGGTATTAGATGTTAAAGCGTCTATAAGGATAACTAAATAAAACCACGGTAACTAAAATGTATTAAAAAAATATAGTGAGTCAAAGTCAAGCTTGTATACTTGAAAATAATATTTATTTTTTTCTGTAATAATTGTGTTTTTATTTACGTTATTTCTTAATCTATATTTAACAAGTCAATTACAAAGTACCAAATTCAAAATAAATGCTCAAACAATTGATAAATTACGAGAACTTTCCATTCCTGATATGATGACAAAATAGAACTCAATTATGAAATCGTATACCAATATAACATATTTTTAAAAATCAATAGGCCTACCTTGTCGCATACCCACCGTAAAATTGTACTTTTCGAATAATAAAAGCAATGGATAACACTAAATTTTAACAATAACTGTATATTATTTTTCATTCCTCTTGAAATACCTTTTTTTGGTGTAATGTACTAAAAATGTCCACCGCTGTGGTCTCGAGGTAGCGTGCTGCCTTATCACGCAGCAAGCCCGGGTTCGATTTCCGGTAGGGACAGACTCCTGGGTGAGGTTCTTTCGGGGTTTTTCCTCACCTGTAAAATAAATGTCAGGAAGCTTAGGACCCAAGGGTTCCCGAAAATCTTCCCGTTGCTTTCCACATCTGTGAAGGATGATAATGATAAGGATGATGATGGCCGGATGATTTTCGGGAACCCTTGGGTCCTAAGCTTCCTGACATTTATTTTACAGGTGAGGAAAAACCCCGAAAGAACCTCACCCAGGAGTCTGTCCCTACCGGAATTCACGATGTTACAAACATTTGGTGAGTCTGCGAGTATTTCAAAACTTTGGAGTAATTCTACAGCTGCCATATGCTTTGCAACTTTGCCTTATAACTGGGGAATGGATTGTAAGGTGCAAAGTTTGGTCGTAAAAGGAGGACAAAAAGTTCTGAAAATACATACAAAAAGGTGCAAAAAAGGTGCTTTTGAAATAATTGAAATAAGGTTTAAACCTGTCACATGAACTTAGTTTATATAATATGCATATCATTTTGCACCAAAATTATCTTCTGTATGGAGTCCATAAGAGGTAATTCATAGTTCTTTACTTTATTGCAATATTTACTTCGCAGATGGAACATCGTAGAATGATGTCATCAGTTTCGATAAATTGCGTTTTGAATTCTGAAAGTGCATACAACTTATCCTTCTCAACATCCGCCATGTTATTGTTGTGAAAACCCAGTTGTAATACTAATAAAAAAGTTCAGACTAGTAAAACACAACCAACAACAAGTCGTTAGATAGAAAACTGTTAAATTATCGCCAGTTCTAACTGAACTTATTTTTAAACTGTTACAGCAACACTGTTGACATTTTAATTTGACTTCACAGCTGTAGACTGGCCATTGTTGCTGGGATATAAATTACTGGTGGTTTACATAAATTATATTTTAATATTTATTATTTACTATTGTTGACTTCACGCTGCAGATTGGCCATTGTTTCTGGGGTATAAATTACATAAATTATATTTTCCACCGCTGTGGTCTCGGGGTAGCGTGCTGCCTTGTCACGCAGCGGGCCCGGGTTCGATCCCCGGTCGGGACAGTTTTTCTGGGTGAAGTTTTTTTGGGTGAGGTTTTTATCGGGGTTTTTCCTCGCCTGTAAGACAAATGTCAGGAAAACTTTAAGGCCCAAATGGTCCCCGAAATCATATGGCCATCGCAATCATCATCATTCATATTCATCTTAGGTTAAGCTTAGGATTAGGGACTCTCCTGGCGCACCATTATCATCATCGCCTATCATATCATCGGGGCAACATAACCCCGCCTTCCAGGCGCCCCAACCTCAGAAGTGAGTTACAAATACACCATGCCAGGAGAGAAACCAGGATGTCGAAAGACAAAAGAGATTTTCAAAAAGCTGTTCAAAAAGAAAAAAATATTCATTTTTCTGTCATATCTTTTTAAAATGCGGAGAAGAGTGGAAGAATAGGTGCTGAGGCATAAAACAAAGAGGAAAAGCGGTGAAATGTAGTAATCTCACGAAAAGGTGCAAAAATATGCAACATATTGTGTTGATTTCGCTTCATTTAATCTTCCCAAATACATATATTGAACTATTGGTATGAAACCAGCTATATTTTTGGAAAGGTGAAGGAGCAAATATATGCAACAAATTGTGTTGATTTCGCACCAGTGGCTACTATAACAAGTAAGCAAATTAAAGAGAATTATATATTTATATAGGGTAACACCGTAGCGCAATGATTAAGGCAATACGCTATAAGCCGGAAGATCGAGGTTCGAATCACGGGAAAGTCAGGATTTTTTAAAACTGACTCAACACTTCTGGCGGCACTATGGCCCTGGATTTAACTCAGCCTCTAACTAAAATGAATACCAGACGCTTGTTCTGGGAGTAAAGGCGGCCGTCACACAGAGCTGACTACCCGGCTTATATCAAGTGCCGATTGTCTAGAAAAAGGGGGAGCCTTAACATCCTACTA
This sequence comes from Diploptera punctata, assembly GCA_030220185.1. Lineage (NCBI taxonomy): Eukaryota > Metazoa > Arthropoda > Insecta > Blattodea > Blaberidae > Diploptera > Diploptera punctata. The sequence continues at coordinate 20,525 of JASPKZ010003802.1, forward strand.
CCCCAAGGGTCTCCTATATTCTGTAGTGGGATCACTTTAACATATAGGCCTATATATATCCATCCATAGTAATTCTGCCCGAAGGCAGGTCCTTCACTGCAATTATAGCATTTTCATACTATGCTTGCAGCTTTACTAGGGAATTGTGTAGGTGTGGTAGCTTCCCGTTGCTTTCCACACCGGTGAAGGATGATGATGATAATGATAATGGTACGGATGATAATGATAAGGATGATGGCCATATGATTTCGGGGACCGTTTGGGCCTTAAAGTTTTCCTGATATTTGTCTTACGGGTGAGGAAAAACCCCGATAGAAACCTCACCTAGAAAAACTGCCCAGACCGGGGATCGAACCCGGGCCCGCTGCGTGACAAGGCAGCACGCTGCCTCGAGACCACAGCGGTGGACAACTTTATATATATATATATATATATATATATATATATATAACTCACTGGCACTATCGATCCCGTAGGTCCATGGACATAAGCTCTCCATACATCGCTATCCTGAGCTAATGCTTTCCAATCATCCCCTGTATAATCTACTTCCCTCAAATCATAGTTAATTTTATTCTCCCACCTCATTCTTGATCTACCAACTGGGCGTTTTCCTTCTGGTTTTCCTTCAAGAAGCTTCCATGCACGTATTTCATTCCCCATTCGTGCCACATGTCCTGCCTATCGCAGTCTACGAGACTTAACTGTTCTTATTACATCTGACTTCCTATAAAGACCATATAGTGCACTGTTATGTAGTCTTCTCCATTCACCTGTTGTTCATCTCTCTTTGGTCCAGAAATTTTCCTTTAATTGTGAATACGAACCACAATCATTCACACGACGCATGATCAAACAGACTTACATTAAATAAGTATTGATTTTAAATTGATAAACAGAACAAACAGACGTCCGACCTTCGTGTTCATGATAAAACTTCGTAAACACTCGACGCAATATCACAACATACTTCATAATATTGTTTGATAAAAGTGTAGATTAATTTATCTGACATTTACTCAAGTATATTCAAATTACAAGAATCTGAATTATTTTGGTCCAACAGCATGTTCTTATATGAAGATAACACTGGCCGCTTTTTTAATTACTCTACAAATTATCATCATCATCATCGTCATGAACAAATTCGTTTTAGGCCATGTGGCCTGTACGGTAAACCTAGCGAAGATGGTCTTGATCTTTCCACCGATGTTTAGTCTTCCTTGGTCCCTATGTCCAGTTGGGGTATATTGGAATGCCAATTTTGGAAGTCTATTTCTTGCCATTCTTCTCAGATGATTTTTCCATTCTTGTTGGTATCTTTGTATATCTTCATTTAAACTTGTTACTCCAAGTTTTCCTCTGATAATAGTGTTCCTTTGGTGGTACAGTCTATTAACTCCTAACAATGATCGTAAGAAGCGCATTTGGCTTACTTGAAGTTTATGAGAGTTTCTTTTATTTAAAATCCAAATTTCACTTCCGTATTTTAGAGCAGCTTTTGATGTGATGTTATATAATCTTAGTTTTGTCTCTGTCCTCATCTGTTTACCAAAATGTCTTCGTATTACCCCATTCATTTTATTATATTTTTGTAATTTTGAATCAATGTCACTCTTATACTCTGCAAATACACTTCCTAAGTAAGAGAAATCTGACACTTGTTCTATAATTTTAAATTATCTTGATAATAAAGGAGAGATTAAACTAAGTTAAATAAACAAAGAATTATAAACTGATTAATAATCAAAGTATTCGATATGACAACTTTTGCGGAGAAATGTTTTATAAATTTAGAGACTTTCACAATACTATTTTTTTTTTCCTGGCGCGACAGGCCTAGATAGCCCTTAGCCTACCAGCCGGCTGCTGGCATAATATCCACATGTGTCAATCACAGAGGTAGATGATCATCAGCCAGTGTTGGGGTGACATGTGGTCACCATGTCGAGTCCCCCAGCCGTTATAGCTGGTTTTCTCAACCTGGAGCCGCTACTTATTGTAGCTACCCAAATGCCTCACGATGCTGGGTGGGCACCGGTCCCATACTGGCCGAAATACCATGAGAAAATTTCTTCCCCCATGGAGACTCGAACCAGCGCAAGTCCCGTAGCTCTGCGCCAAGGCTTCCTGCCTTAACCACTCGGCTACGGCGCGGGACTTCACTTCACTATAAGAAGTCTAGATAGATAGATATATAGATAGATAGATAGATAGATAGACAGACAGACAGACAGACAGACAGACAGACAGACAGACAGACAGACAGACAGACAGACAGACAGACAGACAGACAGACAGACAGACAGACAGACAGACAGACAGACAGACAGACAGACAGACAGACAGACAGACAGACAGACAGACAGACAGACAGACAGACAGACAGACAGACAGACAGACAGACAGACAGATAGATAGATAGATAGATAGATAGATAGATAGATAGATAGATAGATAGATAGATAGATAGATAGATAGATAGATAGATAGATAGATAGATAGATAGATAGATAGATAGATCATCGGTTGATTAATGTCTTTGACATCGCCCGATTCCTAATAGCCAATTTTGTCGGTCCATCCAATCTCCTGGTTGTAGATGTTTCTCCTTCGTGTATAAACATATTCCCTGACTCCAGGAGGTTTTAGGTCTTCCTCTGCCTCGTCTTTCCTCAGGAGTCCATTCCAAAACAGATTTTGGTAGTCGATCCTCTTCCATTGCTGGACATGTCCGTACCATCTTAATTGCTGAGTTTTAATATAATCTAAAATAGTGTCTTCAGTCTTCATTTTCTCCCTTATAACTGAGTTTCCTGATTTTTTCTCTTCTTGAAATTCTTGCTGCCCTTCGTATAAAATCCATTTCCGTTGCCAAAAGATACTTATTTGTTTTTGTTGTTAATGGCCAAAGTTCTGCTCCATAAGTAATGAAGCTTTTAACAATTGTATGATATATATTCATTTTATTTTTATTACTTATATTTTTATCCCACAATATTCTATTGAGGCAAGCAATTGCAAATTTTCCTTTATTATTTCTATTTCTTATTTCCTCTTCATAACTCCCATTTTTATTTATTTTAATTCCTAAATATGTGAACTCACTACAAGACTTTATTGTTTCTCCAGTCTCCAAAATTAAATTTTGTTCTGGTTCACCAATTGATAATTTTTTTTTCATGTTCAAATTTAATCCCCATTTTTCATATTCTTCTATTAATTTTCTAGTCATAAGTCAAAATAAATAATATAGTTCAAAAAAACTAAAACAACACGATTTATTAGAAAATCGAAATAAAAAATGAAAAATAATTTTAATTTCCAACAGGCTTGGGATAAAATTAAAGTGGTCAATAAAAAACATCTCCAACACATTTAGAATAAAACTAGAGTTATCAACAAGAAGAAAATATAATTTAACATCAAAAGCTTGGGGTGCTTTTTATGGTTTTTACATTTTCTTCTTAGAGACTTTACTTTTACCAATATCTGTTTATTATCAAATATATTAATTGATATAGAGTTGGGACATCAATGCATAATAGCACGCATTTCCAGAATTGAGCCTATCTTTAATTTCTTTGTGCATCTCGTAAGGGAGGAAAGGAGATTACGAGTATTTGAGAATAAAGTACTTAGGAAAATTTTTGGACCAAAGAGAGATGAACAGACAGGTGAATGGAGAAGACTACATAACAACGAACTACATGGTCTGTATAGGAAGCCAGATATAATAAGAACAGTTTAAGTCTCGTAGACTGCGATGGGCAGGACATGTTGCACGTATGGGGAATGAAAGACGTGCATGGAAGCTTCTTGTAGGAAAGCCAGAGGAGAAATCGCCCAGTTTCTAGACCAAGAATGAGGTGGGAGAACAACATTAACTATGATTTGAGGGAAGTAGATTATACAGGGAATGATTGGAAAGCATTAGCTCAGGATAGGGATTTATGGAGAGCTTATGTCCGCGCGGCCATGAACCTACGGGTTCGATAGTGCCAGTGAGTAAGTAAGTATCTCATTCCTATGAGATTATTGTTCCTATGTATTTGAATTCAGCCACTTCCTCAAAATTTCCCTCATTTGTCATTAGCTGTCCATTTCCATTATATAATGTATTTCCATGTGTGACCATATATTTACTTTTACTGATATTTACTTCCAGTCCCAATTTCTTAGTGTTACTCAATAGTGTGTGCGTGTCGGCCTTTAGTGTCTCCTCGCTATCGCCCAACAGTACTACATCATCATAAGTAATGCCACGAGTGATTTCCAAATTATCGATAAATTCACGAAGCGAGGAGTGAATTTATCTACAGAATTTGGAAATCAAGAGTGGCATTTGTTAGGACTATTTAACGAATAAAATTAAACTGTTTACTCACAAATCATTGTTTAACTATAGTTATTTTAAAATATTTTTATATTTAATGTAAACGGCGATGTTTGAAAACAAATCAGAAATGTGAGGTTATGTTCATTCACTGCTGCTTGATCATATTATTTATTGCCAAATAAGATCGCAATATTGTAAGAGTGCGCCCAAGTGGAGAAATAATGAAACACATCAAACTATATATCATAATCAACATTTAGGGTTATTCATTTCTTTTTTTAGTAAACAACTCAGTAAAATCAAAGAATCTTTTCATTATTTGCTATATTCAATGTATCTGTTGGAGAAAAATAATGCTTTGACCTGTTCAGAACATTAAAAAAGGAGGAGCTTTCTTTATCACAAAAGCATGAGGTGATAAAGAGAAATCGATAAAGAGCGAGGTGAAACACGACTGTCATTGGTTGTAAAACAAAATTCATTGAAACGTGATTGGTCACTGACTAGCATTTGTGGCGTGAGTTAAACAGTCAACATAAACTAACAGCTTATTAATACCATTGAGTTGTAGGTCTTCTTCATCCTCTAAAGATAATAAATTTGTATAAAGATACATATTTCAATTTCCGATCAAGGTCTATCTAAAATCGGTCGAGTATCTTTTTTTTTACCCCGAGAACCACAGCAACGGATTCACAAGATAACCTCTTAGCAAAATGTATCGATCCTTTAAAACCCAGATTTTAATTGCAACGCCGATGATTTGTGATGTTAACCCTTAAACTGGCAAAACACAAATTTCTTGGGTTAGTTATTTGAATGTGGTGGACCGCAGTGAAAACGGAATCTTGTGTAACTGTTATTATTAGGTATATTGTATAATTAGACATACATTTATGTGGATTATTTTTGTTCGTTTTCTTCTGATTTATTGAAAATATTATATTAATTAAACCAACTGATGTATCCAAAAGGTTACATTACGCATTTAAGGGTTAAAGACAGTCCATAAATAAAAATACCAACTGCCTGCCTACGTTATAACATGCACGTAATTATAGGCCCATATCATGCAAACTTGGCTCTTCTCAAGGAAATAACCGATGCGCAATTGTTTTCTGTTGCATTGCGTCACAAGATTTAATGTAATCGGTCTGGTTGACCCAATGACTTAGCCTTTGATACACCAATCCCAATACAATGTTGAAGCTAGAGACTCTAGATAGCAAATTATTTACATACATAGTTATCTATTTCTATGAAAATGCAACGTTTTAAATTATCGCACAGTTTTTTTTATTCAATGAGAATTTTTCCTCATCATTGAGGTTTTCCTCCAACCAATGTTAATAACACTGGTCAACATGATTTTTGTCTCATGAGTACCAATAGTTGTACTTAATGCAGTTTTTATCGTGTTTTCAAATATGTATTCGGAATTTCTCCATCACCCACAGTTTTTTATTTCAATTCCAATTAATGGATTTAAATAATTATTTTTTTAATAAATGTTTTTTCGTCCATTTCCATCCATCGTAAATTCTGCCCGAAGGCAGGTTCTTCACTGAAATCATAGCACTTTCATGCTATGCTTGCAGCTTTACTAGGGAATAGTAGGTGGTAGCTTCCCGTTGCTTTCCACACCGGTGAAGGATGATGATAAGGATGATGATGATGGCCATATGATTTCGGGAACCGTTTGGGCCTTAAAGTTTCCCTGGAATTTGTCTTATAGGTGAGGGAAAACCCCGATAAAAACCTCACCCAGAAAACTACCCCGACCGGGGATCGAACCCGAGCCCGTTGCGTGACAAGGCAGCACGCTACCTCGAGACCACAGCGGTGGGCTTCGTCCATTTGTCTATTGTAAAATAAAACCAAATGAGCTAACTCAACAGATTTCAGCTATGGAAAAGATATATAAAGACAAATTGAATCCTAATATGCTGGCCGGTTATTGTTGGACCATCAAGAGGGATGCTCCATAGGCGAAATATAGCAGAAAATCGTCATTTCTTACTCGCTAGGTGAGTCCGAATGTTCGAATATTGTGTAGTTACGAATGTAGAAAATATTAAAGTGTTTGAAATTATAAATGCCTGTCTCTAGGAAACCTTGCGTAATGGAGGAAAACCGATATCATATTTGAATTAAGGAGAAAAAAATACTATCAGAATCGCATATTTTCCTTTCTGAGACAAAAAAGAAGTATATTTTTGTTGCTCAGTGTAATTAACATAAGTTTTAAAAATACATAAATGACTACGGACCTATATATATATATATATATATATATATATATATATATATATATATATTAGAACTTTCCTCATTAGAGGATTGCCTCAAGGACAACGTGATACAGACAATTAATTTTTGGAATTGACGAAATAAATTTTGTAAATACATTTTTAAAAAAATCAAATTGTAGGCCTAATTGAAGTATACATGCTATAAAGTAGAAATCTTTTAAATAGCCGTAGCGTAGTGGTTAAGGCACTGAGCTACAAGCCGGAGGGTCGAGGGTTCAAGTCCCGTTGGGGTCAGGATTTTTAAACTGGCCCAAAGCCTCTGGCGGCACTATGGCCCTGGGGTGGACTCAGCCTCTAACGGAAATGAGTATCAGACGCTTGTTCTGGGGTAAAGGCGGCCGACACGCAGGGCTGACATAAAGTGCCGATTGTCTAGAAAAAGTGGGAGCCTTAACCTCCTACTACCCCACGGGCCTCCGGGTCTGTTGTGGGATCATTTTATTATTTAAATTTAAATTAAACCCTGTCTAAACCCAGTAATTTTAATAGATTTCTTTTATATTTAGATATTCGCACCTACTTCCATTATGCCTCGACATAGAACATTGACGGGTTGGAGTGAGAGACAAAGAAGAAGGGATATGTATTCCCGTACACTAATAATAGGCCAAATGCCAATTTAAATAGTATACAAATGTCAAATGACGCGTTGTTTTTTTTTTTTAATATGGCTTAGCCAAGCTATACCACATATTTCCCAACGTTCATATTTTTAAAATAAATCGAAAATTAATGCATAATGACGTGTTTGTGACAAACTTAAAAATTTAATGAATTGTGGTCGAATTTGGGCCGCTGGGTGACCACTAGTTCTAAGTTATTAACTCACTCTCTCATTTCATGTTTAACGTTAACCTCCCAACTCATCTACTGACAATGAAAAAGAAGAAGTTTCCATGCCCCTCTCTCATTTCCCCTTCGTGCCACATATTCTACGATGCTTATCTGTTCTTATTACATCAAATTTCCTATAAAGATTGCGTACATCACTGTTGTGTAATTTCTCCATTCATCTGTGTATTCGTCTCTTTTTGTTCCAAAAAATTTCCTCCGCACTTTATTCTCAAATTCTTGTAATATTTCCTCATATGTTAAAGTAAGAAAACCAGGTTTTGCAACCATATAGCATAACTGGAAGAAACGCTGATATACTATTTTAATGTAACATTTTTGTTTTTTTTTAGAGAATTTTGGAAGACAAGAGTACCTGTATTTGCATGGGATGTTTAAGTATAGATATGCCATAAAATCATTTTTTATGTATATATAAAACAATTTTTTTTGTATTTTTTTCTAGCCTGGTTGAGTGGTAGAAAGGCCTTAAGGCCTTAGCTCTGCAGCTAATATAAAGGTATTATTATTATTATTATTATTATTATTATTATTATTATTATTATTATTATTATTATTATTATTATTATTATTATTATTAATTGCAGTGGTATGGTCATGTCAAACCAATGCCAGAGCAAAGATTGCCAAAAATTGTTATGGAATGGATCCCAATAGAAAGGAGGAAGAGAGGAAGACCGAAGAAAACTTGGATAGAAGGGGTACAAGCAGCTATGAATATCAGAGGAATGGAGGAAGATCAATGGATGGATAGAGAGGAATGGCGTTGGTTTCCGGAAGACGGCGGCAGCTGCCATTATACCGGATGATGATGATGATTATTATTATCATTATTACTATTATTAAAATAAATCTATTATTATTATTATCATTATTATTATTATTATTATTATTATTATTATTATTATTATCATTATTATTATCATTATAATTATTATTATCATTATTATTATCATTATTATTATTATCATTATTATCATTATTATTATTATCATTATTATTATCATTATTATTATTATTATTATTATCATTATTATTATCATTATTATTATCATTATTATCATCATCATTATTATTATTATAATTATTATTATTATCATTATTATATTATTATTATTATTATTATTATTATTATTATCATTAGCATTATCATTATCATCATAATTATCATCATCATCATTATCATTATCATTATTATTATTATTATTATCATCATTATCATCATTAGCATTATCATTATTATTATCATAATTAGCATTATCATTATCATTATCATTATCATCATCATTATCATCATCATCATTATTATTATTATTATATTATTATTATTATTATTATTATTATTATTATTATTATCATCATCATTATCATCATTAGCATTATCATTAGCATTATCATTATCATTATCATTAACATTATCATTATCATTATCATCATCATTATCATCATCATCATTATCATTATCATTATCATCATCATTATCATTATCATTATTATTATTATTATTATTATTATTATTATTATTATTATTATTATTATTATTATTATTATTATTATTATTATTATTATTATTATATGATCGGAATTGCGTATCAGTTTCTTTCATTATATGGGAATCCTAGGACATATACTTAATAGTTTATCGAATATATTATTTTTTTAATTTCAGGATTGTTTCTGTTATTTACACAGGTATCCTCAACCAAAATATACAATTTTTTTTTTCCACTCTTCCCGGTCTTGCGTGTCTACTTGTCATATTAATCTTCTTCATGTTGTCTTGAATTCCCTTTATCCACGTTGGCTTTGGTCTACCATGTTTCCCTTCTCCAGGAGGTATCCATTTCAATACTTCTTTGTTTGTTTCTGTGTCCCTTCTTCTCATTATATGTCCACACCATCCTAGTTGGATTATAAGAATAAACTGACCAACCATAATTTTTTTTAAAGTCAATAAAATTATTGTTTTTGCATCAGTAAAATATTTTCAGGAATAAGCCTTTTATTTTCAGAGAAATGCACTTCCATTATTCTGTCTTATTGTCAACATATCTTCAAAAACAATGAAATTAATCACTAGGTAACATATGAGCCTATGTTTTTATCATAAGTAATGCCACGAGTGATTTCCAAATTATCGACAAATTCACCAAGTGAGGAGTGAATTTATCTAGACAATTTGAAAATCAAGAGTGGCATTTGTTAGGGATATTTAACGAATAAAATTAAGCTGTTTACTCACAAATAATTATTTAAATATAGTTATTTTAAAATATTTATATATTTAATGTAAACGGCGATGTTTGAAAACAAATGAGACACGATTGGTACGCTTCATTTGCTTCTTTTGCCCATCACCTCGTTCTCTATGGTTCATCACTGCAACCAGATCATACTATTTATTGCCAAAGGAACGCAATATTGTAAGAATGCTCTCTAGTGGAGAAAAAATGAAACACATCAAACTGTATATTAATTCATTTCTGATGTCCTATGATGTAAATATGACAATTATATTTTTCTGGAATGTTATTACCTCGGAAAAAATACATTTAAGAAAGTGCAAACAGTGGTTTCTTTTTTTTGGTAAAGTAAAGTAAAGTGATCCCACAACAGGCCTCAGGAGGCCCTTGGGGTAGTAGGAGGTTAAGGCTCCCACTTTTTCTAGACAATCGGCACTTTATGTCAGCCGGGTTGTCATCCCTGCGTGACGGCCGCCTTTACCACAAGAACAAGCGTCTGGTACTCATTTCCGTTAGAGACTGAGCCTACCCCAGGGCCATAGTGCCGCCAGAGGGTTTGGGTCAGTTTAAAAATCCTGACCCCAACGGGACTTGAACCCTCGACCCTCCGGCTTGTAGCTCAGTGCGTTAACCACTACGCTACGGCGTGCCCCTCTTTTTTTTTGTGCTATAATCAATTGCTACAAATGTTTTTATATTAACTCCCGCATGCGCTATGTGTTGACATTCATGCACTATATATATAATCTGGTAGCCGTATTTGTTATAGAGTCAGTCACTGCATAATAATGCTATGACCTATTCAGAATGTTAAAAAGGAGGTGCTTTCTTTATTATGATAAACTTTAGTTGGTAAATACTAGGCGAAACACGACTGTGATTGGTTGTAAATAAAAAATCATTGAAACGTGATTGGCCATTGAGTCCCATTTGGGGCATGAGTTAAATAGTCCATTTAATTTTGTAAATCTAGTAAATTGTTGCATAATAATAGATTAAAATGTAACTAGACTAAACTTGATTTTTTCCTTAACTGTCACATCCTATCTTCATCTCGAACGCAATATATAATTTGTTGAAGGACATGCGTTGCATTCGTGGAAAAATACATTTTTTATGTTAAGAAAAACATCTCTTGTAGATAAGATTAGTGCTAATTATGTCAACTCAAGTAATCTCTTATTGCAATTAAGCTGAGCGGATGCATGCATTCTGTGCACTCGATCAGAGTGATGCATGATAAAAACACTTCTGATCGATCAAAGGTACGCAGCAGAACCCACTTGATTCCAAGACACCTGGTTGGTTTCCATTTACTATTCGTTAAGTTATCTGACTGAAGTATTTTGCTAGTTTTTCCAAATTCAAAATCTTCTGTATGTCAGGAAATTTAAGATACATTATTCAAATCATCTACATTATATAATGGAAATGGACAGCTGATGACAAATGAGGGAAATTTTGAGGAAGTGGTTGAATTCAAATACCTAGGAACAATAATCACAAATAGGAATGAGATGCACAAGGAAATTAAACATAGGCTCAATTCTGGAAATGCGTGCTATTATGCATTGCAGAGACTCTTGATGTCCCAACTCCTTTCAAAAAACGTTAAACTGAAAATATATAAAACTATTATTCCACCAGTTATATTATATGGGTGCGAAACATGGACTCTTACTTTAAGGGAGGAAAGGAGATTACGGGTATTTGAGATTAAAGTTGTTAGGAAAAATTTTGGACCATAGAGAGATGAACAGACAGGTGAATGGAGAAGACTGCATAACAATGAATTACATGGTCTTTATAAGAAGCCAGATATAATAAGAACAGTTAAGTCTCGTAGACTGCGATGGGCAGGACATGTTGCACGTATGGGGAATGAAAGACGTGCATGGAAGCTTCTTGTAGGAAAACCAGAGGGAAAACGCCCAGTTGGTAGGCCAAGAATGAAATGGGAGAATAACATTAACTATGATTTGAGAGAAGTAGATTATACAGGGGATGATTGGAAAACATTGGCACAGGATAGGGATGTATGGAGAGCTAATGTCCGCGCGGCCATGAACCTATGGGTTCGATAGTGCCAGTGAGTTAGTTAGTACGTAAAGTGGTCTGTTGAAGTGATGCGTAGATTGAAAAATACCACATTAACTCCATTTAGCTGCTTGATGCAGAAACCAAAACACGAAAACATCAATGGATGTCATTGGAACACAAACACACGTTTTATCATCCATTTTTACAAGCTTTATATTAGCTTGACCTGTATCTTTCTATGTTCTTTCAACATGATTTTCACCCACTTAAAAACATTGGATCGACTTGAAACTTTGTATACTTGTAAAGTACCAATGATAATACAATAATTTCATAATTTATTTCTGAGATCCTGGCCAAGATCATCAGGACATCAAAAAAAAATAAAGACCGGTATAATTGGTTGTGGACGTATCGACTTTTCAGTCTATCGTTGTGGTAGCTCAGTTGAAAGAGTGGTGGACTGTAGTGGTATATAATTTCGGTAATCCGTAGGTCGCTAGTTCAAATCCGGCCCGCAGGGTTTTTTAGTATTACTTTTAGCTCATACTGCAATAGTATCGAATTTAAAGATATTTACATTTTTAGAAAACCAAAGTAAAAAATAAAAAATAATAGTTTAAAAGAACTAAAAGAACACGCTTTATTAGAAAAGCGAACTAAATAATGAAAAATATCTTTTTTATTTCCAACACGCTTGGGATAAAATTAAAGTGGTCAACAAAAAAAATCATGTCCAACATATCTAGAATAAAACTAGAGTTATCAACAAAAAAAATAATTTTACCATCAAAAGCGTGTGGTGCTCTATATCAATTGATATATTTGATAATAAACAGATATTGAAAATAACGAATACCTTTTACAATCATAGAAACATACATAAATATACCTGGCATCGTCAGGACTCAAAATCAATCATTGATTATTTCATTGCAAATAATAAGATTTTTAAATTGTTTCTCGATGTCAGAGCCTACAGAGGATATGATATTGGTTCAGATCACTACCTAGTAGAAGCAAGAATAAGGTTTCCACCAAGATGGTTAAAAAAGAAGAAACAACAACAGAGCATAGAACAAAAGTACAAGGTAAAATTATTTTATGATGACAGCATTAAATGGTTATATTCGAGAAGAATTCAGCAATATATGGCTAGAACTCCAGAAAGTAATGATGTCGAAGAAGAATGGAAAAACATTAAAATGATAATTCAAAATGCAGCTAATGAAACTTTAGGAAAAGTAAATATACAACAAAGAAGAAATAGAACTCTAAAAATCTGGATGATCAAATAAAACAATTGATTGAAGAAGAAAAAAATGCAGCTTATGAAAAATATTTGAACACAAAGAAAGTAGAAAATGAAATAGAATTCAAACGCTGTAGAGCTATTGTTAAGAGGGAAATAAGAAAGAGACATAGGAAAACATGGTTAAATTTTGTTACACATTTAGAATCAGATTTGCATAAGCTCCAACCTAATGCTTTCAAAATATTAAAACATTTGAATAAAGATATTAAAGAATCTACCAAAATTAATTGCGGAGTAACAAAAGAAGATTTTTTCAATTATTATAAAAGTCTTTGGACTGACAATAGCTATGAAGATACAATTTTGCGAAATAATAATGAGACAGATTCCATAATATCATTGGAAGAATTGAACAATAGTTTAAAGAAATTATAAAAAAATGGGAAGGCAACTGGCACAGATGGCTTGAATTCAGAATTGTACAAATATGCAGGCAAACAGTTCCATGAAAGACTGTTGTCCTTCTTTAATAATGTATTCAAAAATGCAGATATACCACAAGAATGGAAGACAAGCATTGTTATACCCCTGTTCAAGAAAGGAGACAAGAGAAAAATGGACAACTATAGGGGAATCAGTTTGTTAAACACATGCTACAAAATTTATGCAGACATTTTAAATGGAAAATTGAAAAGTTTCAGTGAAAAATTCCTTATGGAATGTCAAAATGGATTTAGGAAAGGACGATCTTGTATTGATTCAGCATTTTCTGTTAAACTATTGCTTGAAAAAGAAGAGAATTCAACTTAGAAACACATTTGCTTTCATAGATTTTGAAAAAGCATTCGACACAGTCAAGAGATCAAAACTCTTAAATATATTGGAAGACAGAAATATACCAAATTTACTTCGGCAGAACATACAAAATATTTACAAAGACAACACCATAAAGATTAAATTAAATAACAGATTTTCTGAAGAAGGAATTATAAATCGTGGTGTGAGACAAGGCTGCCCCTATCCCCAACACTCTTTGCAATTTATATCAATGAAGTAATATGTTGCTGGAACAAAACATATAAATTTGGAATAAGAATATCAGAAAATAGAAAATTAAACACCCTATTGTTTGCAGATGACCAAATAATAATAGCAAATTCCGAAGATAATCTACAGAAAGGTCTGTATGAACTTAACAAAATTACAGAAGAATATGGATATTAAAGATATCTACAGAAAAAACAAAAATTATGGCATTTCAAGGTGTAGATCCTGTCAGAAGTAAAATTGTACTGGACAATAAAATTTTGGAGCAGGTGAATAATTTTACATATCTAGGATGCAATATCTCATATGAAGAAGAAAAGGATGTAAATGCAAAAATATCTAAATTTTTAAGAATTTTGAATTTAGGGTTAATAAATTCTATCTTCAAGCCACAGTTAGTCCAAAAGCATTCAAGACTGAAAGTGTATAAAACACTGGCTCTTCCAACTCTTTTGTATGGTAGCGAAGTATGGACGTTGAAACAGAAGGATATACAGAGACTTAGATCTGCTGAAATGAGATATCTTCGGAGGACTGCAGGATACACACTACTAGATCACAAAAAAATGAAGACATCTTAGAAGAATTACACATGGAATCTTTAGAAAACAAAATTTCTAATTATAAGTCAAGATGGATACAACATGTTCATCGAATGGAAGATCACAGAATACCCAAACTAATGTTAAGATATCAACCCGCAGGAAGAAGAAGACCAGGACGTCCACTCAAAAGACTTCTGGATGGTGTTTCTCTTGAGGCCGAAACAGGTCAACAAATGGCCTAAATTCGTGAATGTACTATGATGATGATGATGATGGTAAAAGTAATGTCTCTAAGAAGAAAACGTAAAAACCATAAAAAGCACCCCACGCTTTTGATGATAAAATTATTATTTTTTTAGATAACTCTAGTTTTATTCTAGATGTGTTGGAGGTGATTTTTTTAGTTGGCCACTTTAATTTTATCCCAAGCGTGTTGTTTTCTAATAAGTCCGTCGCCGTGGTGTAGTCCGGCGACCTGGGTTCGATTCCCAGCGGGGTAGGGGATTTTAAATCTCCACCTTGGGTCTGGGTGTGTCCTGTCCTTGTGTCTACATGTGAGAATAAAATAAAGTTAACGGAAAGGTAAAACAACAAGGTTAAACAATAGGGTAAAACAAAAAAAAAAGGAAAAACAGTGTAAAACGAAAAAGTGACAAAAAATGCAACTGTGTGTAAACAAACAATTTAAAAAAAAATTAAAATAAAGCGTGTTGTTTTAGTTTTTTAAACTATTATTTATTTTTTTTAATTCTTCTACAGCTTGCTTTAAACAAGTTACGGAAAAATACAAATTGTAAATATTTGAGTTCATTATCATGCATTTTGTATGGAAAAGCATGGAATTTGTACTGATTGTATTTCCTCTTTACATTACTCAACAAATTAAGTTATTGACTATGTTAATTTTATGAACAACTTGTTGTAGGCTACATTCCACGATGCTAATATGTATTATTACTCGGAATATGGAAATTTAGAACAGAGTTCATTAAATCTAAGAACTACAAAACGAAATTATGCCCAATTATAGCTTAAAGAAAACAAGAATTACCCTCAGGGGTCCCCATCCAGGGGATATGTGGATGGCGACCACAAGGTGCCCAAGCTGAGCAAAACATTTCTTCCACTTACTTGTGTTTTGCACTCTTTTAACTTTACTATCTAACCTCTCTTGGTTAACTCTTGTTTTTTCGACACCTACGCTATTAGGACATCCGAGGGCTAGGGAGCCTTTCCTTTATTTTATTTTCTTCTCCAGAAAAGCCTGACCAGAGGCTATAAGATGGCAGCACCATCACTGGTCTTGCCTTCCTTTGACCAGCAACCAATCGAAGGGACTATTATTATGCTTTCAAGTCTTATACGAGAATTTCTGGGCCGTCCTATGAAACGCTGGAGGGAAAATTTTCTATAGGATCATAACCGGCCTTGGCTTAATACTTGGAAGTAAAAAGAAGAAGAAGAAGAGAAAACAAGAATGAATAAGGGGGATAAATATAGTTGAGAACATCTCGAAATTATGAGCGCTATTGATTTTCCATATTTGAGGAAGTGGCTGAATCCAAATACCTAGAAACAATAATCACAAATAGGAATGAGATGCACAAAGAAATTAAACATAGGCTCAATTCTGGAAATGCGTGCTATTATGCAGTACAGAGACTCTTGATGTCCCAGCTCCTTTCAAAAAACGTTAAACTGAAAATATATAAAACTATTATTCTACCAGTTATATTATATGGATGCCAAACATAGACTTACTTTAAGGGAGGAAATGAGATTACGAGTATTTGACAATACAGTTCTTAGAAAAATTTTTGGACCAAAGAGAGATGAACAAACAGGTGAATGGAGAAGACTGCATAACAGTGAACTATAGGCCTATAGTATTTATAGGAAGCCAGATAGGCCTATAATGAAAACAGTTAACTCTCGTAGACTGCGATGGGCAGGACATGTTGCACGTATGGGGAATGAAAGACCTGTATGGAAGTTTCTTGTAGGAAAGTCAGAGGGAAAACGCCCAGTTGGTAGACCAAGAATGAGGTGGGAGAATAACATTAATTATGATTTGAGGGAAGTAGATTATACAGGGAATGATTGGAAAGTATTATCTCAGGATAGGGATGTATGGAGAGCTTATGTCCGCGCTGCCATGAACCTACGGGTTCGATAGTGCCAGTGAGTAAGTAAGTTATCATTTAATGATTTTAGATTTTTCTGATTTAAAAAAGATAATTTAGATTCATGTCTCTATGGGAAGCATGAAGGCGTACTATTTATTTCCGAGTGTTGTTTTCCCATTACATTTTTCCCCATGTCTTTGTGTCCAGTTCAAATAAATAGGATTCTAACACTTGGAATAATTTTTAATGATGAGATAGCATACTATTGTATTTGTGCTGTTAGATTCATTTGGTAATGATGTATTATAAAATAGAATACAATTTAGAGGGATCTAATCAATTTAAATATCTTGGATATTATCTCTCTATCTGGGATGAAAAGGATATCCCTAAAAAATTACTAGTTATAATAAAATTTGGGGAATTATTAATCAAGTTATGAAACCATCCCTTGTACAAAAAAACACCAGATTACGTTTATATAACACTTTGGCTAGACCAGTGTTGACCTATGGTAGTGAAGCATGGACACTAAACAGACAACATGAAAGCAGAATAACGGCTTGTGAAATGAGATTCATGCGCAGAACAGCGGGTTACACCAGATGGGATCGGAAAAGGAACACCGATATCTTAAAAGAATTGAAGACTACCCCAATTTTGGAATATATTAAACAGTACCAACTAAATTGGAAACACCATCTAGCACATAAGCATTCTATTAATAATCATGTAGGAAGCTACTTACTTTATTTTATATCATTTTAATTTTATTATATTCTATGTTTTTGTTAGTATTAGATCACATCATCATTGTATTTTGTTTAGTCTGTATTTTAATATCTTAAAATTGTAATATGTACGTAATTTTTGTATAATTTTACTTTTCGCTGGTTGAGTGGAAGAGAAGGCCTTATGGCCTTAACTCTGCCAGCTAAAATAAATCATTATTATTATTATTATTATTATTATTATTATTATTATTATTATTATTATTATTATTATTATTATTATCTTGAAAGAATGAGTTCAAATCGGATCCCCAAAACTGTTTATAATTATATACCAAGAGGACGAAGATCTCTGGGCCGTCCTATGAAACGCTGGAGGAAAAAATGTTCTACAGGATCGTAACAGGACTTGGCCTAACACTTGGAAGGAAGAGAAGAAGAAGTGTTATAAAATATGTTGCAATAGACACGTCTGGCGTGACACTGCATAATACTATAATGTCCAAACAATAGGCTACTATAGTTCAAAATATGATGTAGTGAAGTTAAAAATGTTGCAATAGACCCATCTAACATTACTATTGTCTACGTATGTACTATGGTATGTTTGCTCTGTGATCTGTCTGGCATGACTTAGCATTTCTTGCCGCCGTTTCACAACGGTTTGCGTGGAGATATTAGTCACCACTGACCAGGGAGTGGAGATATACTTTTATCAGTTAACCTCTTAGCATTCTAATAAATTGAAATATTCCAAGTGTAGGCCTATAATCCAAATTAACTGATATCTTTATTTCTACACAACGAAAATATTAACTGTATAACAACTATATTGAGCAGTTTGCATTTACCTACAAATATTCATCTACGAAGCTTTACCTTACTTAATTACTCCCGTAGGTTCATGGCCGCGCGGACATAAGCTCCCGACACATCCCTATCCTCAGCTAATGCTTTCCAATCATTCCCTGTATAATCTACTTCCCTCAAATAATAGTTAATGTTATTCTCCCACCTCATCCTTGGTCTACCAACTGGTCGTTTTCCTTTTGGTTTACCTACAAGAAGATTCCATGTACGTCTTTCATTCCCCATTCGTGCCACATGTCCTACCCATCGCAGTCTACGAGACTTAACTGTTCTTATTATATCTGGCTTCCTATAAAGACCATGTAGTTCATTGTTATGTAGTCTTCTCCATTCACCTGTCTGTTCATCTCTCTTTGGTCCAAACATTTTTCTAAGTACTTTATTCTCAAATACTTGTAATCTCCTTTCCTCCCTTAAAGTAAGAGTCCATGTTTCGCACCCATATAATATAACTGGTAGAATAATAGTTTTATATATTTTCAGTTTAACCTTTTTTGAAAGGAGTTGGGACATCAAGAGTCTCTGCAATGCATAATAGCACGCATTTCCAGAATTGAGCCTATGTTTAATTTCTTTGTGCATCTCATTCCTATTTGTGATTATTGTTCCTAGGTATTTGAATTCAGCCACTTCCTCAAAATTTCCCTCATTTGTCATTAACTGTCCATTTCCATTATATAATGTATTTCTACGTGTGACCATATATTTAGTTTTATTGATATTTATTTCCAGTCCTAATTTCTTAGTGTTACTCAATAGTGTGTGCGTGTTGGCCTTTAGTATCTCCTCGCTATCGGCCAGTAGTACTACATCATCAGCATAAACTAACAGCTTATTAATACCATTGAGTTGTAGACCTTTTTCATCCTCTAAAGATTTGATGCGGCCATGAACCTACGGGTTCGATAGTGCCAGTGAATTAGTTAGTTAGTTAGTTAAAAGCTATTTGTCTGAAATCCAGTTCATAATGATAGTGTAAGTGAAAAAAAAAGCAATTATATTAAAAATCTCGTACGTTGTTACGGATACTGTATTATTAAAATTGTTGTTAATTACGTTCCCATGTTGTATTTACTAGGGAAACATTTGTATAACAGCAATGAAAACTAAAATAGAAACATTCTTTACACCGAATGGCATCGTAAAAGTGGTCAATTATTTAAAAAGTCAATTAACAGAATCATTAAAAAGTGACAGCTGATGCACATGATGTGAAATACAATGTCCAAAGTATGTCTATTATAATAATAATAATAATAATAATAATAATAATAATAATAATAATGATAATAATAATAATAATAATAATAATAACAATGATAATAATGATAATAATAATAATGATAATAATGATAATAATAATGATAATAATGATAATGATAACGATTAATAATGATGATAATAATAATAATGATAATAATAATAATGATAATAATAATAATAATGATAATAATAATAATGATAATAATAATAATAATGATAATAATAATAATGATAATAATAATAATGATAATAATAATGATAATAATAATGATAATAATAATAATAATGATAATAATAATAATGATAATAATAATAATAATGATAATAATGATAATAATAATAATGATAATAATGATAATAATAATAATGATAATAATAATAATAATAATAATAATAATAATAATAATAATAATAATAATAATGATAATAATGATAATAATAATAATAATAATAATAATAATAATAATAATAATAATAATAATAATAATAATAATAATATTATTATTATTATTTATTATTATTATTATTATTATTATTATTATTATTATTATTACTATTATTACTATTATTATTAATTTCCAATATTACTTTTCTTCGTCTCGGTTTAGGCTTTTTCTCAGCCTGTTACGGCACCAAATTGCTGGTATTTCCATCTTTTCCTTGGTCTTCCCAAATTTCTTCTTCCTCTTGGTGAATAGTTATATGCTAACTAACTAACTCACTGGCACTATCGAACCCGTAGGTTCATGGCCGCGCGGATATAAACTCTCCATATAGCCCTATTTTGAGCCAATGTTTTCCAATCATCCCCTGTATAATCTACTTCCCTCAAATCATGGTTGTTATTCTCCCACCTAATTCTTGGTCTACCAACTGGGCGTTTTCCCTCTGATTTTCCTACAAGAATCTTCCATGCACGTCTTTCATTCGCCATTCGTGCCACATGTCCTGCCCATCGCAGTCTAAGAGACTTAACTGTTCTCATTATATCTGAATAGCTGTATGCTGCTTTTGGTATTCTGTTCTCAGTCATCCTTGCTAATTGTTCTTTCCAGTTTGTTCTGTATTTCACTATTATTGCGTTTAATTCCTCTAATTTTAGTTGCTGTCTTATTTCTGTGTTGTGTTTTTTTGTCTGTTCTTTGATATCCAGCTGTTGGTCTGAGGAATCTCATTTCAGCAGCTTGTATTCTGGCAAATTGTTGTGTTGTCACTGTCCATGTTTCGCATCCGTAAGTAATAATAGGAACTGCCATTGTCTTGTATAATTTCATTATAGAGTCTTTCCTGGCTTTATCTTTCAGAGTTGTTTTTAGTGTTCCTGTTATATAATTAAACTTATTTAGTTTGTTATTTATATCTGTTTCTGCTGTGTATGATATGTCGCAACCTAGGAAGTTATATTTTGTCACTTGTTCTATTGGTTTATTTTCTAATATTATCTTTGTCCGAACTGGTTGAACGCTCTTGAAAGCCATTGTTTTTTATCTTTCTGATGATATTTTCAATATTGAAAATTGTTTATAAATGGACAATGGAATAAAGTAATGCTTGACAATTATACTTTCAATCTTTAACATATTTTCCATTTGATTAATTCTGATGTTAATACTTTTACACTTTACCAACCTTCAACGTAATTGTAGGACAACTGGAAAGTCTGTCGCAACGTTTGTGAGTCATAGTCTAAGAATCCTCTAGAACGAATGGCGTCTACTGGCAAAAACTTGTATTTTAAGGAAGGAACAGGTCTGGGTCATTATTATTGAATCTCCAAATATTTTGAAACCGTATTTTGCCACAAAGGCATGTTAGGGTTGTAGCTTACTATAGCAATATTATAGTATACATTGTAAAACAGAAATATTATCTTATGGTTTTGAATGCGTGTTATGAATTACATAAATAGTTTATAATACGAACTAAAATTGTTATTATAATGTTGAGTGATTCCGGGTTATGTGGCCGTGGTCCATAGTTGGTGTTGATACCAGACGTTTCGCCCTCAACTGGGGAGAGCGTCTTCAGTGGCGAGTGCTTCTAGGCGTGTTTCCTGGTCGGAAGATCTACTTAGAGGAAACACGCCTAGAAGCACTCGCCACTGAAGATGCCCTCCGCAGTTGAGGGCGAAACGTCTGGTATCAACACCAACTATGGACCACGGCCACATAACCCAGAATCACTCAACATTATGATTACCGGCCGTGAAAGCCTGCATTCAACTATAAAATTGTTATTAACAATAATATAATAGAACAAGTTAATAACTTTACTTATCTTGGCTGCAATCTTTCCTACGACACATGTAAAGACATAGACATAAAATTGGTCAAATTTCAAAAACTTATAGGAACAATAAAAAGCATTCTTTTCCGAAAAGTATGTCCAGATACAATTCTAAAATTTTATAAAACAATGGCTCTTCCAACTCTACTTTATGGTTCTGAAACCTGGACTCTTACTACAGGTAAATTAAATAGGATAGTAGCTGCAGAAATGAAGTTATTAAGACCTTTAGCGGGTTATACGCTTTATGATCACATACGTAATGAAGCTCTCAACACACCTGCAATAACTGAAATGATTCAAAAATATCAAAATAATTGGCATGAACACCTTCTGAGAATGCCAAATAATAGACTACCTCTGCAGCTATTGAACTACAGATCCATAGGGCGAAGAGACACAGGAAGACCTAAGAAGAGATGGAGGGATCAATTTCTTTCCTCAAGCGGAACAGGCCAATGGCCTAATACGTGACTGCCATTGATGATGATGAGTCTATAAGTGTCTTAGAAAATACTACATACGAGTATTTTTATGAATTTCATAAAATGTTTATAATAATTTTGGTTCCTAAAAATCACTTCACACATTGATGCAGAAGCCTCATCATCATTTAAAAGTAAGTTTAACCAGAATCATTGTCTTTCGAACACAGGACAATCAAATAAAACATGTTTTACAGATTGTATTGATTCTTGACATTTACAATTATGATCACTGTCTGGGTTAACATTAAATCTCCTAAAATAACTTCCAAAGTTTCCATGGCCAGTCATAAATTGTGTTAAAATTAAATTTGGAATAAAATTGTTGCGTTTAGGCTAGGGTCTACTGTAGGAAAGAAGAACTCTTTAGTCAAACCGCTGGGTTCTTGAGAAATTTCACCCTGAATTACTGGAAATGAAAAAAGAGCTCTTCTAGTGCAGAGTTGGGTTGTCGTCCTGTGTGACGGCCGCCTTTACCCCAGAACAAGAGTCTGGTACTCATTTCCGTTAGAGGCTTAGTCGACCTCAGAGTTTTATAATTAAAATAATTGTAACCTCAACGGTGTGAACATAAAAACATGAATATTAAAAATAGAATCACACAAACAAAACAAACAATAAATGCTTTAAACTATGTTTGGTGGAGCAAAAATATTACAAAAAATAGAAAATTACAAATATATCAAACCATAATTCAGAGCATTTTAACATATGGTGCTGAAGTTTGGCAAATTCCTACCAAGGAAATTAAAATAATTTTAAGTACAGAAATGGATGTTTTAAGATCAGCTGGAAAATCTAGAATGGATAGAATACGAAATAAAGAAATAAGAAAAATTATGTGTGTACAAGAGGAGCCGGACATCATAGACATTACTTACTTACTTACTCACTGACACTATCGAACCCGTAGGTTCATGGCCGCGCGGACATAAGCTCTCCATACATCCCTATCTAGAGCTAATGCTTTCCAATCATTCCCTGTATAATCTACTTCCCTCAAATTATAGTTAATGTTGTTCTCCCACCTCATTCTTGGTCTAAAGCGACTATATCCAAGGGCGATTTATCCAATTCCCGCGTTAATATCTCTAATGCCCCGCTTTGTATAAAGTCCATGTTCCTAGGAACATGTCCCTGTGTTTGAGCCTTTGGCATGGGTTCCGTGAAGTAGTCCCCGCCCGGAGAACCGAATGGGAGAATATTTGACTCCGGAAAATTTTACCCCAGATGAACCCATGTCCGCATTTCTTGACGGTTGTATTTTTACGGTGAAAGATCGTCACTCTTTCGCCCAAGGTACTTTTTTCGTCTGGCTTATCACCTTCGACCAGTCCGGCATGGGTTATAGAAAAGAAAAGATTACAGTGGTATGGCCATGTCAAAAGAATGCCAGAACAAACATTGCCTAAAATTGTTATGGAATGGATCCCAATGGAAAGGAGGAAGAGAGGAAGACCGAAGAAAACTTGGATAGAAGGGGTACAAGCAGCTATGAATATCAGAGGATTGGAGGAAGATCAATGGATGGACAGAGAGGAATGGCGTTTGGTTTCCGGAAGACGGCGGCAGCTGCCATGATACCGGATGATGATGACTAAAAGTATATATTGCGTAACTTATCGAATAATGTTTTCCCCTGTAAGGAGATTGAAAAATTGAAATGCTGCAGGTCCTCATACGATAACAAACGAAATGTTGAAATGTGGAGAAATACAACTGATAAACTTAAGATCATTTTATTTAATTATACCATAATGAGAAGTACAGCGTATTAGTGTTGAATGTATACAGCAAGTATAAATTATATTTCAAACGTTTGAATAGATTTCTAGACAGTGGTACCACATCACTGACATAAGACACTGAATAATTTTGAAAATCAAGTAAACAATTATTTCGACTATTTAACTCATGTCCCAAATGAGAGTCAATGACCAATCACATTTCAATGATTTTTTATTTACAACCAATCACAGTCGTGTTTCGCCTAAAATTTACCATCTAAAGTTTATCATAATAAAGAAAGCACATCTAGAGAATGTCAAATTCCCGTTTACCAAAGATGATTTACAAACCCTAAAGGCAAAAGAGACCTCGGAAGACCCTTCAACCGATGGAAATATCAGTTTTTGTAGTCGCAGAACGGGCATCATCACCCAATACTGCATTCGGAAGAAGAAGAAGAAGAAGAAGAAGAAGAAGAAGAAGAAGAAGAAGAAAGCATTCCCTATTTAACATTCTGAATAAGTCATAGCATTATTTTGCAGTGACTGACCCTCCAAGAAATACGCCTACCAGATTGTATATATAGTGCATGAATGAAATCGCATGCGATAGATAATATAAAAACATTTGTAACAATTGATTATACCACATATTTCAATAAAAATAAAAGAAAAAATACCTCAGTGGAAAGAAATAAACTCAGGAGCCAGACAAGGTTGTGGCCTCTCCCCTCTACTTTTTAACATATATATGAATGCCATTGTAAAAGACTTTAGAGAAACAAAACATGGAAGTATCACTATCAATAGAAATTTAAAATGAGATATAATAATGTTTGCAGAAGATCTTGTTTTACTAGCAACATCTGAAGATGATTTACAATGGTCAGTATAATTTAAATTTGATAGCCCAGAAATATTCAATGGAAATATCTACCAATAAAACTAAAATAATGGCCTTTTGTGGAAAATCCCCAATTCCAAGCAAAATGTGTTTAAATAACAAAATTTTAGAGAGAGTTAATGAATTTACTTATTTAGGATATAAACTCTCTTTTGTTGAAAATTTGGGGGCACGCCGTAGCGTAGTGGTTAAGGCACTGCGCTGCAAGCCGGAAGGTCGAGGGTTCATGTCCCGTTGAGGTCAGGATTTTTAAACTGACCCAAACCTTCCGGCGGCACTATGGCCCTGGGGTCGACTCAGCCTCTAACTAAAATGAGTACCAGACGCTTGTTCTGGGGGTAAAGACGGCCGTCACGCAGGGCTGACAACCCGGCTGACATAAAGTGCCGATTGTCTAGAAAAAGTGGGAGCCTTAACCTCCTACTACCCCAAGGGCCTCCTGAGGCCTGTTGTGGGATCACTTTACTTTACTTTACTTGTTGAAAATTTGGATTTACAAGAGAAAATTGTGAAATTCAACAAATCAATGGGAATCATTAATAGAGTTTTAAAACCTTCATTAGTGCAAAAATCAACTCGTACTCGTCTTTATCAAATAATGGCTCGACCAGTCCTATGTTATGGCAGTGAAGCGTGGACTATAAGGACGAGAGATGAAAGCAGACTAACAGCTTGTGAGATGAAATTTATGCACCGAACAGCTGGCTACACCAAATGGGATCGAAAGAAAAATGTAGAAATCCTTCAAGAACTTAATGTGTCACCAATACTGGACTACATCTCCAGATATCAGCTAAACTGGAAGGAACATGTCTCAAGAATGGCTAGATCCAGGATCCCCAAGGCAATAATGAACTACTGTCCAAATGGGAAACGGTCACTTGGTCGACCTATGAAAAGATGGCACGAAAACCGCTTTCTCAGGCCGTAACAGTTCTTCTAGGACTAATACCTGGCAGGATGATGATGATTATACCACAAAAAAATACTGTTTGCATTTTCTTAAACGAATTATTTTCCAGGAAATGACGTTGCAGAAAAATATAATTGACATATTTACATCATAGGACATAAAATTAATTAATACCTATAACGTTGGTTATAAATTTCTCCACAAGGGTGCATTCTTACAACATTACGTTCCTTTGGCAATAAATAATATTATGATCTGGTTGCAGTGATAAACAAAAGAAGTAATTGAAGCGTAACAATCGTTTCTCATTTGTTTTCAAACATCGCCGTTTACGTTAAATATATAAATATTTTAAAATAGCTATAGTTAAATAATAATTTGTGAGTAAACAGCTTAATTTTATTCGTTAAATAGTCCTAACAAATGCCACTCTTGATTTCCAAACTCTAGATAATTTGGAAATCACTCGTGGTATTACTTATGATTATTTCGTACGTAAGATTATTTAATTTATATTTATGAAGTACAACATTTCCATGATTAAAAAGTCAATATAACTGACTGATAAAACTTGTACAAACACTTTCACCTGTGCGCAAATCGAAACGATGCTAATTTAAGATGACCTTTGCCTTCAGTAGAACAGGGCTTTAAATACATCGTTCACTGCGACATGGTTTTCGTTTCAAGGAGCTTTGCAATGACAATAAAAACTGACAAAACAAAAGATGAAGATGCATATTTTATCACAAAATTCAACAAGAAAGAACTCTAATCTGATACAGAAAAATACTGATTTAAAATACCCGTAATAATTTGTGAAATTTCTTAATTAATTAATTAATTGTGGCAATCCTGAATCGAAAAAAAATCATTATCATTAGGTCAATAATAATAATAATAATAATAATAATAACAAATTACAAAAATAATAAAAACCAGTTACAAGCTGAAAGGTCGGGGATTCGAGTCCTGGTGGAGTCAGCATTTTTAAACTGATGTAAACCTTCTGGCGGCATTTTAGCTCTGGGGTCGAGTAAGCCTCTAACGGAAATGAGTGCCAGACGCTTGTTCTGGAGGTAAAGGCGGCCGTCACACAGGTCGACAACCCAACTGACATCTCGTGCTGATTGTCTAAAAAAAGTGGGAGCTTTAACCTGCTACTAAGGGCTTCCTCAGCCCTGTAGTAGGATCACTTATTATTATTATTATTATTATTATTATTATTATTATTATTATTATTATTATTATTATTATTATTATTATTATTATTATTATTTTATAATTTATCAAATTATAAATCTCTGTCTGAAATCAAGGATATCTCCGGGATTCGGTACGAAAATAACAAAACAGAATAAGTAACTGTCATTAAATTAAAACAGAAAATGAATACAAACGTACAAGATAAAACGATATGTCTACACAATCATCAGAAAACCAAAAAAAAGTGTCTTTGTATCTATATAACGGAATCTTTGAACACGATTTTCACCCACTTAGAAACATTGGATCGACTTGAAACTTTGTATACTTGTAAAGGTCCCGTGACAATACAATAATTTCATATTTGTTTCTGAAATCCTGGCCAGAATCGTCAGAAAATCAAAAAAGTGTCTTTGTATCTATGTAACGGAATCTTTGAACACGATTTTCACCCACTTCGAAACATTGGATCGACTTGAAACTTTGTATACTTATGAAGGACCCGTGACAATACAATAATTTCATATTTTGTTTCTAAAATCGTGGCCAGAATAATCAGAAAATAAAAAAAAATGAAAACTGGTATAATACGTTGCGGACTTGTCGACTTTTTAGTCAATCGTTTTAAGAGCTCAGATGGTAGAGCGGTGAACTATAGTGGTATATAATGTCAGTAATCCGTAGGTCGTTGGTTCCAATCCGGCTAGGAGGATTTTATTAGAAGAGTATTACTTTTAGCTCATACTACAATAGTATCGAATTTAAAGATATTTACAATTTTATCTTATTCTGTAAAATATTAAAACTAAAAAATAAAAAATAGTTTTAAAAAACTAAAACAACACGCTTTATTAGAAAACAACTAAAAAAATGAAAAATAATTTTAATTTCCAACAGGCTTGGGATAAATTTAAAGTGGTCAACAAAAAAATCATCTCCAACACATATAGAATAAAACTATAGTTATCAACAAAAAGAAAATAATTTTACCTTCAAAAGTGTGGGGTGCTTTTTATGATGTTTATTATCAAATATATTAATTGATATAGAGCACCCCACGCTTTTGATGGTAAAATTAATTTCTTTTTGTTGATAACTCTAGTTTTATTCTATATGTGTTGGAGATGATTTTTTTGTTGACCACTTCAAATTTATCCCAAGCGTGTTGGAAATTAAAATTATTTTTCATTTTTTTAGTTCTGTTTTCTAATAAAGCGTGTTGTTTTAGTTTTTTAAAACTATTATTTATTTTTTTGTAGAATTTGTAGAACTTTTTACTGTTTTTAATTTACAAATGTGTTATTTTAAAGAAGTATGTTTAGTTTTTTAGTAGACCTATAACTAAAAATTCAGAGTCTTTGTGTTTGTCAAAACGTGAGTAGCGGAACTGTTTCTTGTAGTAACTGATACAGTATCATATTTCTCTTCTTTAATTTTATAAATGTACATATAGTATGAACTAGTTGTGTGCCATGTCTTAAATGTTCATGTTGTCTCGGAGGTGGCTCTGGAATTGAACAGATCACTCATCCCGGAAGATCCTTCATGTCATTGTGTGCTCAAAAAATCTACAAAAGAAACCTATCGGAAGAGGATCTTCCGGGTTGAGTGATCTGTTTAATTCCAGAGCCACCTCCGAGACAACATGAACATTTAAGGCATGGCACACAACTCACTCATACTATATGTACATTTATAAAATTAAACAAGGTAAATATGATATTGTCGACAGATAGATGTTGATCTAAGACTGTTTGGGCCCTAAAGTTTCCCGACATTTGTGTTACAGATGAGAAAAACTGGGAGAAAACCACATCCAGGAGATGTGCCCCAACCAGAGATCGAACCAGGGTCCACTGCGCCCGCTCGAGGCAACGATGTTACCCAGAGATCACACCGATGCGATGGATTGAACTTTCTTCTTCTTCTTACTCATAATTTGTAGGATTTTCATCCTGTTTATTTCCAAAAATCGCTCCTCGGAGGAAGACGTATTGGATGTGCATTCACTGTCTATTCATCTCTTGGCTGGTCTTCCTTTTGTTATTCTCCCGTCCATTGACCTATCTTCTTTAGCTGTTTTTGCAAGTCGGTTGTCTTCCATTCTTCTATATGACCTTCCCAATACTTTCGTCTATCTATAATAAATTTGGTTATGTCTTGGATATGACATTTGACCCTAATTTCTGCGTTGTGTATTTTATCAAATTATGTTTTTCCCTGAATAGTTCTTAAGATCTTCATTTCACATGTGCTTATTACAATGAGCAACAAAAAAGAAACTTTTGTTTTGTCTCAGAAAGAAAAATATGCGAATCTAATAGTATTTTTTCTCCTGAATTCAAATATGATATCGGTTTTTCTTCATCTCGCAAGGTTTCCGAGAGACGGGCATTTATAATATCAAACACTTTAATACTTTCTACATTCGTAACTACACAATATTCGAACATTAGGACTCACCTAGAAAGTAAGAATTTTTTTGCTATATTTCGCCTGTTGAACATCCTTCTTGATGGTTCAACAATAATCGGCCAGCATATTAGGATTCAATTTGCCTTGATATCTCTTTTGCATAGCTGAAATAATTTGAGTTAACTCATTTGGTTTTATTTTACAATGGACAAATGGACGAAAAAACGTTTATTAAAAAAAATAATTATTTAAATCCATTAATTGAAATTGAAATAAAAAAACTGTGTGTGATGGAGAAATTCCGAATACATATTTGAAAACACGATAAAAAAACTGCATTAAGTACAACTATTGGTACTCATGAGACAAAAATGATGTTGACCAGTGTTATTTGTTTATTTTTTGTTGTATCAGACCTAGTTTCTGCTCCATATACGATAACTGGTCGAATTATAGTTTTATATATGCGGGTTTTGCTTTCTATTGACATATGTTTGTTGCGCCAAACTAAATATTTCATATACCCTGATATTTGTGCTGCTTTATCAGCTTGTTTCTTTACTTCTTTTATTAAATTTTTTGTGTTTGTTATTAACACACCTAAATAATTAAATTCTGATACTTGTTCTATAATGCATAGAACTTTGGATTCTTAAATTTAAGTTTAGCTTGTGAAATAACGCTTCTAACCGTTGCAATAGAAATCGACCCTGCATTATCGTTATCAAGAGAAACCGGAAACTGGACGTGTTCCAATAATGAGGAGATAGCAGCATGCGTCACAGCACGCCCCTCTTCTTCAATGATTCAACTAATTCTTTCCAGACCTTCAATAGGAATGTGCGACTCCAATATAATTTGTTCTGTTGAGTAGAAATTTTACATAAATTCACTGAGTAACAAAAGGTGTATCAAAATTTTCATAATATATTACAAGCATGTAATGCAGAATATGTGGTCACACATGGAAATACATTATATAATGGAAATGGACAGCTAATTACAAATGAGGGAAATTTTGAGGAAGTGGCTGAATTCAAATACCTAGGAACAATAATCACAAATAGGAATGAGATGCACAAAGAAATTAAACATAGGCTCAATTCTGGAAATGCGTGCTATTATGCATTGCAGAGACTCTTGATGTCCCAACTCCTTTCAAAAAACGTTAAACTGAAAATATATAAAACTATTATTCTACCAGTTATATTATATGGATGTGAAACATGGACTCTTACTTTAAGGGAGGAAAGGAGATTACGGGTAGTTGAGAATAAAGAACTTAGGAAAATGTTTGGACCAAAGAGAGATGAACAGACAGGTGAATGGAGAAGACTACATAACAATGAACTACATGGTCTTTATAGGGAGCCAGATATAATAAGAACAGTTAAGTCTCGTAGACTGCGATGGGCAGGACATGTGCACGTATGGGGAATGAAAGACTGGCATGGAAGCTTCTTGTAGGAAAACCAAAGTTTGGTAGACCAATAATGAGGTGGGAGAATAACATTATCCATGATTTGAGAGAAGTATATTATACAGGGAATGATTGGAAAGCATTAAATCAGGATAGGGATGTATGGAGAGTTAATGTTCGCGCGGCTATGAACCTGTGGGTTCGACAGTGTCAGTGAGTTAGTTAGATAGTTAAATATAAACAAATATATATTTTACACATTGGGGCTGCAATTGTATAATTTCTTAGTAAAAAATATTTCCGTAAAGACAGTTATTGGTGCTTTGATGGTATCAGACAGGTGAATGGAGAAGACTACTTAACAATGAACTACATGGTCTTTATAGGAAGCCAGATATAATAAGAACAGTTAAGTCTCGTAGACTGCGATGGGCAGGACATGTCGACTGGGGTCGACTCAGCCTCTCACGGAAATGACTACCAGACACTTGTTCTGGGGGTAAAGGCGGCCGTCACGCAGGGCTGACAACCCGGCTGACATAAAGTGCCGATTGTCCAGAAAAAGTGGGAGCCTTAACCTCCTACTACCCCAAGGGTCTCCTGAGGCCTGTAGTGGGATCGCTTTACTTTTTACATAAGTTTCTAGAAACCTACCATAACAGTATGATCCATCCACCCATAGTAATTCATCACGAGTGCAGGTCTTTCACTGCAATCATAGCATTTTCATGCTATGCTTTGCAGCTTTACTAGGGAATTGTAGGTGTGGTAGCTTCCCGTTGCTTTGCACACCGGTGAAGGATGATGATGATAATGATAAGGATGATGATGGCCATATGATTTCGGGGACCGTTTGGGCCTTAACGTTTTCCTGACATTTGTCTTACAGGTGAGGAAAAACCCCGATAGAAACTCACCCAGAAAAACTGCCCCGACCGGAGATCGAACCCGGGCCCGCTGCGTGACAAGGCAGCACTCTACCTCGAGACCACAGCGGTGGACAACAGTATGATAACCTACATATATATCCATCCATAGTATTCTGCCCGAAGGCAGGTCCTTCACTGCAATGTAGCATTTTCATATATATCCATCCATAGTTTTCTGCCCGAAGGCAGGTCCTTCACTGCAATCATAGCATTTTCATGCTATGCTTGCAGCTTTACTAGGGAATCGTAGGTGTGGTAGCTTCTCATTGCTTTCCACACCGGTGAAGGATGATGATGATGGCCATATGATTTCGGGTACCGTTTGGGCCTTAAAGTTTTCCTGACATTTGTCTTACAGGTGAGGAAAAACCCCCGATAAAAACCTCACCCAGAAAAACTGCCCCGACCGGAGATCGAACCCGGGCCCGCTGCGTGACAAGGCAGCACGCTACCTCGAGACCACAGCGGTGGACTATTGGATGGGTATAGGCCTATTATTGGTTTTAGTGAAATTACTAATGACTTCAGGAGAGAAATGAAGAGTAGAACCGTCGCGTCATATGCTGAAATCACAACTAACGTCGAATATCAAGAGTGCCAACTGCATGGCAATGCATTCTTCAGGAACTGTAAATACAGATTACGTAATGGAAACATGTACGACCCAACAAAAATTCCCCAATATCTGACCAAATGTTAATAGGAAATTATTGTTGGTTTGAACGTATGAAGATGGCGTTACGTTTTCCATTTATCCAGTGATAGGCTATCGGATGTGAATAACGGCTCTTCCATCTCGCATAAACGGTGATAAATCGATGAAAAAAAACAGTTTTTTATATTATATTAGACTAGCTAATGCCCGGCGTGTGCTGCTACGCCTAAATAAATGAAAATTAATGTGCTTTTATGTTTAGTTGAATAAGTATCCGTAAAAGGATAAATAAAGGCCGCGGTGGACTAGTGGTTATGCTCCTTGCCTCTGGTCCCGAGGATCGCGGGTTCAAAACCGGCCGGGGTCGATGGATTTTTAGGACGGAAAAATCCAAGGAGCAAGTCCTCCGGGAGGGACTTTAAGCCGTGGGTCCCGAGTCTGAAGATTTTCAGGCTCGTAAAAAATCCTTAAGCCTGAATGAAAAGGCCTCTAAGCAAAATTTACCGAATTTTCCCGTCCTAGTACTACCTCGGTTTCCTAGATGTCAGTATGAGGCGGTGCGCTGACCACGGACCACTCAAAAATGACATCTATAGAAAACAAGTGTAACTAAATTAGTATGGTTCAAATTCTTCCCTATAAGGGGAGAGCGCCTAGATCTCTGTAAAGGGAAAACATAGGCTTACAATACAATACAACAATTATAAATTTATATTTTTAGATACCCCGTGCTGATTACCCGGCGTTGCTCGGGAATATATTTATCCCGACCTTCTTGACATAACAAAAATTAATGTTTTATGTTTAGTTAGATAAGTACAAGGAAAATTTTATATCGTAATTATTTTTAGATACCTCGTGCTATTTATCCGGCGTTGTCCGGGAATCTACTCATCCCGATCTTCTTGACATAAATGAGATGAAAGACGAAAATTAATGTACTTCTTATGATTAGTTGAATAAGTGAAAAATAATTATAAATATATAATCGTACTTATTTTAAGATTCCCCGTGCTGATTACCCGGTGTTGCCCGGGAATCTACTTATCTCGATCTTCTTGGCATAAATGAGTTAAAAGACAAAATTCGTTATTGTGAGTTATCCGTAAAAGAATACCCGCCATGTGCTGCTATGCTTGCATAGGAATCTATAACCCAACCGCCATATCTCCGCCTTCTACTGCCAGTAAGGAAATGGTTGTGTGAGAGTATATGTCTGCCACAACCAATCACTGCTCTTGACGCAGCTATAGCGCGCTAGTAAGGATTGAAATTGCTGAGATGTCAACTGTATGTCTGCTATTTTCTGTAATCATGTAAGCCAGCCAATACGGAGCCTAAATCTCTCTAACATGGCAGAATGTGTACTGATGATTCCGTTAAACTTCCCATATTAACGAATCCGGTTTTCATCCAACTAATATTTCAGTGTTTACTGAATAATAAACAATTCCAACACAGTTATGCAATGAATGGTTTGCTGTCAGCTATTCATGAATATTTATCATCAGTTGAACAAGTAAAATAATTTGTAATTTATCTTTTTTCGTTATGTTCGATAAATCTGTTGTTGACCTACCTTGTTGGATGGGGAAATTTTTCTTATGGAACTATCTACGTGAAAATTGTCTCTTCTGGGTATTATTAATTACAGATTCACTCACATTAGTTTTTAGTAACTTGGAATATCACATTTATTAACGACACTTTAACTAAAACACATGAAAACTAATTAATAATGCATTTGAACAAACTTATTGCCGACATTAATGTCCGGGCAAAACCTGGTTTCTTGTGGTAAGGTTTACTTCAACTGTTCGTTCCACAAAGATAGCATATTATACATGTTTGTAATCATTCAACTGTTCAATTATTCATTTACACAACACAAAATATTGCTTTTTAAATTAATAGTTGCAACAGCTGAAAAAGTGTACCACATAATTGATATTGATTATTTTAGCTTGTAAAAGTATATAACTTGCATAAATTGATTTAAAAATTATCAATTTAAGAATATTATTTCGGAAAATCGAATTGTTAAATGATTTGCGCTCACTGCGTCAACAATCACTTTTCTCGTCAAAGGAACTCTTCATAAATCGATAGGTCGAAACTTCATTCGGCCAAGGTCGATGATTTTTCATGGTAATCGATCAATGAGATCTTTTGATTTATCTGTAATGTCAGCTGAATCAATAAATACCAGTGTAGGGCTTGATGCTAGCTTTGTCTAGCAACCGCACTTCGAAATATAATATTAATTACGCATGCATGAATGCATCTGTCGCGTAGAAGCTTACTGCTTTTGGGGATGCCATAGAGCAGGGATACCCAAACTATGGCCCGCGGTCCGGATACGGCCCTCCATCATTTTCTCTATGTCCCTGTCCTATAGGCTTGTATCATTCTAATAAATTAAAATACGCTAACGGTAGGCCTATAATATTAGTCTATCAGTAATGGAACAAGAACATGAGAAAAATTGCAATCAACACAATGTTATAATAATAATAATAATAATATTAATAATAATTAATAATAATAATAATAATAATAATAATAATAATAATAATAATAATAATAATAATAATTAGCGAGGAGATACTGAAGGCCAACACGCACACTCTATTGAGTAACAGTAGGAAATTGGGACTGGAAGTAAACATCAATAAGTTCACACATAGAAATGCATTATAAAATGGAAATGGACGACTAATGCCAAATGAGGGAAATTTTGAAGAAGTGGCTGATTTCAAATACCTAGGAACAATAATTACAAATAAGAATGAGATGCACAAAGAAATTAAACGTAGGCTCAATTCTGGAAATGCGTGCTCTTATTGTCGCCCCAACTCCTTTGAAAAATCGTTAAACTGAAAATATGTAAAACTGTTATCCTCCAGTTATATTATATGGATGCGAAACATGGACTCTTACTTTAAGTGAGGAAAGAATATTATGAGTATTTGGGAATAAAGTTCTTAGTAAAATGTTTGGGCCAAAATGAGATGGACAGGTGAACGGAGAAAACTACATAATAGTGAACTACATGGTCTCTATTGGAAGCCAGATATAATACGAACAGTTAAGTATCGTAGACTGCGGTGAGCAGGACATGTGGCACGCATGGGGGACGAAAGACGCGCATGGAAGCTTCTTGTAGGAAAACTAGAGGGAAAACGTCCAGTTGGTAGACCAAGAATGAGGTGGGAGAATAATATTATCCATTATTTGAGGGAGTTGGATTATACAGGGCGTGATTGGAAAGCATTGGCTCAAGATAGGGATGTATGGAGAGCTTATGTCCGCACGGCAATGAACCTAAGGATTCGACAGAACCAGTGAGTTAGTTTAATAATATTCCATAACAGGTATAATAGGCCCTATGGCCCACATTACCTTAATGTTTCTTCCATTTGGCCCGCGATACAAGTAAGTTTGGGCGGCTGTTCCATAAAGGAAGAGCCTTGGTGATACAGTGAATACAGAAAAGTCTGTCAAGGTAAAATCAATAAATGTCAGCACGACTGGTGTCGCGGCGGGAAATTTGAATTTTAATGTTCATGCGTAGTGGATTTGAATTTAATTTCAAAAGTATATTATTTTAATCGGCCGCGGTTCAAACCCGGCCGGGGTCGATGCATTTTTTAGGATGGAAAAATCCAAGGAGTAAGTCCTCCGGGAGGGACTTTAAGCCATGGGTCCCGACTCTGAAGATTTTCAGGCTCGTAAAATATCCTTAAGCCTGAATTAAAAGGCCTCTAAGCAAAATTTACCAAATGTTCCCGTCCTAGTACTACCTTAGTTTCCTAGATGTCAGTATGAGGCGGAACGCTGACCACGGACCACTCAAATTACATCTATACGAAAACAAGTGTAACTAAATTAGTATGGTTCAAATTCTTCCCT
This sequence comes from Diploptera punctata, assembly GCA_030220185.1. Classification (NCBI taxonomy): domain Eukaryota; kingdom Metazoa; phylum Arthropoda; class Insecta; order Blattodea; family Blaberidae; genus Diploptera; species Diploptera punctata. The sequence continues at coordinate 57,000 of JASPKZ010003802.1, forward strand.
ATAGGGGGAGAGCGCCTAAATCTCTGTTAACCCTTAAATTCGTAATGTATCCTTTTGGACACATCAGTTGGTTTAATTAATTTAATATTTTAAATAAATCAGAAGAAATCGAACAAAAATAAACCACTTAAATGTGTGCCCATTGTACAATATACCTAATAACAACAGTTATACAAGATTCCGTTTTCACTGCGGTCCGCCACATTCAAATATCTAACAGAAGGAATTTGTGTTTTGCCAATTTAAGGGTTAAGAGAAACATGGGCTTACAAGAAGATATTATTTAATTCAAAATTATGAATACATTAATTTCCCCAGTCTGTGGTGGGAATGTAAGCAAGCTGCATGTGAGGAAGTCTAACAGACAAGCCCTTAAGTGGAAACTTGTTCAACACAACTGCATGGAATCATCGACCTATTGAACATTGAGAATCTGACCACACTCATCTTTTTGTCACTTCTCCCACGTTGTTAAACCACCCCATCTTCTTCGTCACGGTTTAGGCTTATTTACTAGCCTGTTCCAGCTCCAAATTGCTGCTGTTTCCATCTTTTCTTTGGTCTTCCCATACTTCTTCTTTCTATCATGGTGAATAGATGTATGCAGCTTTTGGTATTCTATTCTCAGTCATCCTTGCCAAGTGTTCTTTCCAGTTTGTTCTGTATTTCACTATTGTTGTATTTAATTCCTCTACTTTTAGTTGTTGTCTTACTTCTGTGTTATGTTTTTGTCTGATCTTTGATATCCTGCTATTGGTCTGAAAAATTTTCGTTATTTTCGTCTGCTAGAGGAACGCATTTACGCTTGCGTCTCTCAAATAAAACCGTATACGACGACGTCTGCGTCGCGCGATATTACGCCGATTCTCCTGTTCTTCCAGTTGAATTCTTTGGTAGACTCTATCAAATTCCTCTTCTCCGCGTATACCGAAAACACGATCGAAGTCTTCAAGGTCCGACATATTGGATAAAACAGCAAGGTTTCAAAGTACATCGGTTACCATCGGGTTGCTCACGATTCGTTCTCTGCAAAGTCACCTCGCCAGGTAGCTTAGGAATTTCGACAATTATTATCGCATGAACAGATTTTTGAGTACGCAAAAACGTCTTTGGATGCAACTTTCTCAGCAGAGAACGACTTTTACGGTCTAATGCGTTCATAGATACGACCCTAAATGTCTGTCCTGATGGTGTCACAATTTTTAAACTGACCTAAACCTAGCAGCTTCATGGCCCTGATGATGATTCAGCCTCCAATAGTAATGAGTACCAGATACATGTTTTGGGAGGAAAGGTCATCACGAGGGTTAACAAGTTATGCTAATTGTCTAGAAAGGTGAGAGCCTTAATCTTTCTTATCCCTAGTTTATCCAAAAAAAAATTATTAATTTTGGAGAATAGCAATTAAACTTAACAATAAAAGGAAGAAGGAATGATTCAACAATTCCTTGAAGATATTCATTTTTGGAAGCTCAATGCTACATACTGCATTAACATGACCTTCAAACAAGGTTTGAATCATAAGAAAGACATGCAAAAAAGATATACATCTCTATAATAAAGCATGAAATGTACTGATTTTGATTCATTGGAATTTTATCAAAAGTTTTCTGTCTTAGTAAAGGTATATACTTCACTTTTACTGTCATATCTTCATCACGGTTTAGGCTTTTTGCTAGCCTGTTCCGGCTCCAAATTGCTTTTTCCATTTTTTCTTTGGTCTTCCCAAACTTCTTCTTCCTCTTGGTGAATAGTTATATGCTGCTGTTGGTATTCTAGTCTGTCATCCTTGCTAAGTGTTCTTTCCAGTTTGTTCTGTATTTCACTATTGTTGTGTTTAATTCCTCTGCTTGTCATATATAACTTACATATGAATTCTGTACGTAGTGTTTAAAATTTCAGTCAAAATATTTATGGAAATATATTAATTACTCTATTTAGGTTAAGTTCAGGTTTAAAGCCTCTCCTGATGCTTTATCACCTATCATATCAATAGGGTAGAGGTCCTAGGTTTGAGCCTATAATTTTTCTCTTCAAATATGAGGGTAATATAACTTCGCCTTCCAAGTGCCCCAACTTTCAGAAGTGGGTTTCAGTTCTCCCAATGCTGGAGAGAATACCAGAAATGCCAAGACAACCTGGTGGTATTAGTAAGAAAAAATAAAAAAAATATATGTAGGAAATAACACTACAAAGTTTATTTGTTGTAATTTTGACTCACCTCATTTTCCCTGATTTTTATACAGATTAGTTTCGTCTGCAATAAAAATCAAGAAATATGAGGTGAATCAAAATTACAACTCAAATATAATTAAGAAAAATATATATTTACTCAGTCATTATCTCCTATCGAGGAAGAAACAATGTATCAACAAGACAGAACAATGGTTGAGTAAATACTGATGATGGAGAATAATTACTCCAAAACAGTCTAAAAAAAATATATGGGGTGAGGTGTTACTTTAATTAATATTAGATTTACAATTCATATTTGAAAAGAAAAATATACGCCTAGAACAGGGTTTGAACCCAGGACGTTTGACTCTCTATGTCAATGGAGGCCTTGGTAGCACAGATGGAAAAGCATTGACGTAGAGAGTCAAAGGTCCTGGGTTCAAACCCTGGTCTAGGTGTATATTTTTCTTTTCAAATATAATTTGTCCATCATTAAGATTTTTAAAAAACGAATAATATTAACATTTACAATTCATATTTATATTATAATGGAATTTACCTCGTAGTGTCATTTCCCTCTAAATTTTATTAAAAGAGTAAAACTTATTGGTTGATATACTTGGACCAACGGATCTGTGCCCCTATAGCGCTGATATTGTTCTTAGAAAAGTACACGTCTATACTCTTACAATTTCACTGCACTCTCCTCCCCACTACGTCAAACAACAGCCATTGAGTAGGTACGTTGCCAAACTTCCCCTAGTGTCATGGCTCTTGAATATTGAATAATATAAGGTTGGACTTGAGTTAATAACACTTAAGGGGACCCGGAAGGCCAGATGTGATGAAAAAATGCATTTTCATTTTTTTATCAATTAAAATACTAGAAAGATTGCTCTTTAACATGGTATAATTATATTGTTTCTAAGTGTGTTTATTATTTGTTTTAAATATTCCCCGTGCCTTTAAAATGTGGGCGTGAGCCATCAACTCTCTCCCATAGTTAGCATTCATTTTTTCAATATATAAAGAACATTTTCTTCGAAACTATTAAAGCTAGAGACCAGGGCTTCAATATAACGCTCATATACAAATGTTACCATATTGATGTTGTGATAGCTCAGTAATAAAAGAATTCAGGTTGCAAAATACAGTATAAAAAACTAAAAGAAAATATTTGTAAAATTTTTTATTTTTGATATAAATGCATATCTATATAAATCCTTATGATAGAAGACTCTAAATATATGAACATTTCAACTTGATAGGATTAATAGTTCAGGAGAAAATGTTTGTTACATTTAACATTATAAGTATAGGACGTTCAGGGTCCCCTTAAGTGCAAATGCAAGAGAGATAGGAATGCAGGGAGGGAAATGATTTGCCGAGGCAGAAAAGGAGGTAGGCTTTAGTTCGCATATCTTACGGAAGCACAGATCCGTTTGACAGACAATATCCAATATCTAACAGCTGGCAAACAAGACTTAACCCTTGTGTATGATGTTTGGAAGAACTGGAAATGTTAATATAATAAAAATAACAGATTTCAATGCAACTATTTAAGATTCTTTATTTTTTATTGCCATTACTGAACATATTTCTTACAGTAAATTTTAACTTTATGAAAATACATGGAAAAAGTAACAGGAATACTTGACAGGATACCAAGAAGTGCATCAAAATATCACATTTTTTACCATTATAGTTTCATATATTCAAAATTCAACAGTTTACTTTATCAAATAATAACATTATACAATAAAAAAAGGCAGTAAAATAACACTGATACATCATAATTCAGTCGTAGTGTAGGATAATACTCCATCTTGTTAGAAACATGCCACAACATTGCTCCTATTTTAATATACATTACATTATTAAATTTTTATTTAAAACTTTGAAAGAGAAACCCAGGAGCTTCTAAAGCTAGCTGCTAACTACGTTCCAATCCTCGATCGTTTACAATTCTCCATTCAGCAGCTTCTTGTCAAAGAGAAACTCTCCAAGAGCACCGAAGTTATCCATCATCTTGCCGAGAGTAGAGATCTTGCCGGCAAGGTCTCGCTGTCCCCTGTATTGCTCCTCTAGGAAGTCACCAGTAAGATAATCAACAAGCTGCAACATTCATACATAAAAAATTCTGTAATTATATTTTTTCAAGAATTTTAATATATTGATAAGATGTGATGTCCTGTTCCATATCCAAGTGTTCTGCAGAGTGATTCAGAAAAATGGCTATACGTTTGACCGCATTTTGTGACGTAAATATTATTAATAAAAGAAATATGATGTTATCATTGGAAAGGGAATACTTCAAATTACAACAATAGAACAAAACAAATCACTGCTTAAGTGCAGCTTGGCAGGTTGATTTTTGTGGGCTAGCATCAAACGCCTCCACAATTCTGTTCGTTGTTTCTGCATCTGTGCTAATGCAAGGCATTCCAGGAGGTTTGATTTTCTGCATCCTTCCCTTTCCAGCAGTCGTTTTCTCAACTTCCCCACAATCGACGGCCGCAATGCTACGTTAAACTCACGTCTTGCTCGTCTTGTGGCCTCACGATCATTAGCATACGTTATTGCCCATGCAGCAATTGTAATTTGCTGTTGCATATTCAATGCCATTTTGACTAATGACGTAAGTTCTATACTGTTTTGTTTTATTCCATTGTTGTAATTTGAATAATTGCCTTTCCAATGGTAATTTCATATTTCCTGTAATGGTAATATTTTCATCACACAACGCGATCAAACTTATAGCCATATTTATGATTCACCCCATAAAGCATCATGCCTTGGTGCAGAGCTATGGAGGAAATAATTTTCTCATAGAATTTCTGTCAGTATTGGACTGGCACCTACCCAGTACTGCGAGGAATTTGATAGCTACAATAAATAGTGGTTCCATGATTAGAAAATCAGCTATAATGGCTGGAAGACCCAACATGCTGATCACATATCACTCTAAAATTAGCTGAATAATTGTCCTCTTCTATAAACGATATGGATGTGAGACCAGCAGTCAGCATGTAGGCCAATGGAATTATAAGCCTCTTGTGCCATGGAATTCAGTTTTGGAGAAGATGAGATGTGATAATTAATAAATACTACATTTGAAAAGAAAAATATATGCCTAGACTGGGGCTTGAACCCAGAACCTTTGACACTATGTCAATGCTCTACCCAAAGAAGCCGTCATCTGCAAAAATGATAGCAATGGCTTGTAGCATTTGGGGTTAGGGAATTAACTATGTATAAGAGAAAAATATGTGTTTAAGATTGGAGGTGCAGGTAGCTCACTTGGATAGAGCATTGACATAGAGTCAAAGTTCCTGGGTTCAAATCCCAGTCTAGGCATATATTTTTCTTTTCAAATATAATTTGACCATCATTAAGATGTTTAAAAACGAATAATATTAACATTAAAAAAAATTATATTATTTTTAGTCTGATCATCTTACCTCAATATTAAGATTGATTTGTTCTTGAACATGTTTCAAAACAATTCTGTTTTATCGTCAGCTTGTCCAGAATTGTTTTGAAACATGTCCAAGAACAAATCAATATTAATATTGAGGTAAGATGATCAGACTAAAAATCCATCCATCCATAGTAATTCTGCCCGAAGGCAGGTCCTTCACTGCAATCATAGCATTTTCATGCTATGCTTGCAGCTTTACTAGGGAATTGTAGGTGTGGTGCTTCCCGTTGCTTTCCACACCGGTGAAGAATGATGATGATAATGATGATGATGATGATGATGATGGCCATATGATTTCGGGGATCGTTTGGGCCTTAAAGATTTCCTGACATTTGTCTTACAGGTGAGGAAAAACCCCGATAAAAACCACACCCAGAAAAACTGCCCCGACCGGGGACCGAACCCGGGCCTGCTGCGTGACAAGGTAGCACGTTACCTCGAGACCACAGCGGTGGACAGACTAAAAATAATATAATTAAAATAACCTCAAAATATCACTTCCTAAAATTAAATATTATTCAAATAAATATTTTGTTAAAGAGTTTTATGAATTCAGAAATACTTCACAGTTCTGTAACACCAATAAATAATCAACTGCTGATATATATATATAAGTAAGTTTTCTTAATCATACTTATATCTGCGAAAATCTGCAATATAACATATGTATATAATAAAAAATATGTTTACTTGTAATTGCAAAATGATGGGGAATAAGATACATACATGATAATCATTGAATCCATTGCCATCACCAGTTGGATTTTCGCAGGCGATGATAATGTCTCTAATCTTGCGGGTAACGTGAGTTTCAAGTTCCAGAGCTGATTTAAGAGCAGCGACGCCAGATTCATAGGTTTCAGCAAGTGGAGCCTGAAACCAGCAACATTACAATAATAAACATACTGCGTAATATTACTTTAAATAAAAATTGTACATTGAACTTTTTTATGAATAAATCACTATGAGGTCTAATTTAATCAAAAATTGTATAATTAATTTATGTAAGTAGAGATGTTGTACCGGATTGCGGATGAGCTTGCTGACTTCAGAAGTGAGTTCTCCTCTCATGAGCAAATATGATATAATTTTCATAGCGTGTTCTCTTTCTTCACTTGCACTTTCGAAGAACATCTTTGCAAAACCTGGTCTGTTAATTACGTCCCTTGAAAAATGAGCACCCTGAAAACACAATAAATTATTATAATATTAAATGCAAGTTTTAATTTCACAAATTATTATTGACTCAACCACTGGAAACAAAAATGTTTATTGTAATATTTGTTTTTGTATCATATGGCCATGTAATCAATAGTATGTCTTATTTACCATTATCATCCGTCCATAGTAATTCTGCCCGAGAGCAGGTCCTTCACTGCAATAATAGCATTTTCATGCTATGCTTTGCAGCTTTACCAGGGAATTATAGGTGTGTTAGCTTCCCATTGCTTTCAACACAGGTGAAGGATGATGATGATGGCCGGATGATTTTTGGGGACCGTTGGGCCCTAAGCTTCCTGACATTTGTCTTACAGGTGAGGAAAAACCCCGAAAAAACCTCACCCAGGAGCCTGTCCCAACCGGGAATCGAACCCGGGCCCGCTGCGTAACAAGGCAGCACGCTACCTCGAGACCACAGCGGTGGACAAGTTTATCATATTTATTAATAAACAGGTATGCTAGCTCAAGACTAAATATGAACCAGCATTCAGTTTTACATTCTCCCACCACAGGCACCTGCTTTTATATTTCCCCACAAGGGAACACTATAGAGTAGTTGCTTAAGGTAACATTCTTTAAGTCGGTATGTGCAAGGTTCCAAGTCCCAATGGGATCAGGATATTTTTAATCTGCCCTAAACACTTTGTCAGCACCATGACCTTGGGGTCAAGTCAATCTCTAACTGAAATAAATACCAGACAAATTATGTTCTGGAATAAACGTGACCACCACACAGGGCTGACATTTCATGCTGATTGTCTAAAAAGTTGGAAGCCTTAACCTCCCATTACTGCAAGGGCCTCCTAAGGCTCCTGTAGTGATTTCACTTTACCTATTCACGTGAGGTAAGAATTTATTTTTCAATAAAACAAAAATATCTAAATAATATTGTTAATAATAAGATAATAAAAATAATAATACAAATAATAATGGCTTTATTAATATTTCATGTGAGAAAATGGAATGGGCTGGTCATGTACAAAGGCTGTCAACTGACCGAGCACCAAAAAAAGGTGCTTACAGCAAGTTTTATGGGGAATAGATGAGTTGGAAGACCGAAAAAACGATGGGAGGATGGTAACAAGGAAGATGCTGCAAACCTACTTAACCCATTCATTTCAGGATTAAATGCTCAATGCATTTAATCAGAAACCGGATTTAAGTTACCGTAAGTTATATTGTCTATTTTCAGACATTCAAAACAAGCAAAAGATAATGGTAATTGTGATCACAATAAGGGTGAAGGCCAAAACACATTCCTCTACTATTCATGAATGTTAACAAAATATTACCCTGCCAAGGGATGTACAAAATATATAACAGCAGAGTTATGCGAGTGTACCTTGTCTTTTGAAGCAAATGGGTTAAGTGTCGCAACTGAAGGCTTGCTGCGCAAAATAGAAATGACTGGAGGAAGAAGTTAAGGGAGGCCACAGCTCGAATTTGAGCCAATCAAGCCATTGAATGGATGGAAAATTTCATGTGAGGCCATTTTCAGAACCTCCATACAATGTAAATATATATGTATTAACTTATGTAAATAGGTTTGCTGAAGTTGTGCATAAATTAAAAGAAAACAGGCCAAATAAATATCATCTATACAAATTTTGAAGATTTTTTCATAATTAATAGTTCTTTAGAACTGTTCTAATATAAAATTACTAGACGATAGTTTGAAATAAAAGTCGCTGACTTGCTATAAATTAAAGATGTTTCACTGAAAATATCCGGCAGTGAGTAACTAAGAGAGAAGAAAGTAATTGAATTTCAGAGCAAACTTTAAGTAAAAAACGCATATATTACGCTATGTCATAATTTTTGTTAGAAAACAGTGGATTAAGATTTCTTAAAAAGGAAAAAACAAAGTAACATAATTGATACCATTGCCATGTATGTGAGAGCTGCCTTGAGTTCCTCTTGTACTTGTTCTCGCATCTTTGCGGTGCAAGGATCCACCATTGTAATCCAATCCTTGGGTATGTCCACAGGAGCTTGTTTACCTATAAAAATTTTAATAACTTAAACACTAGATCATCTCTATATCTATCTCTCTCTCTCTCTCTCTCTCTCTCTCTCTCTATATATATATATATATATACACATACATAGTAATTCTCCCCAAAGACAGGTCCTTCACTGCAATCATAGCATTTTCATGCTATGCTTGCAGCTTTACTAGTGAATTGTAGGCGTGATAGCTTCCTGTTGCTTTTCCCACTGGTGAAGGATGATGGTGATAATAAGGATGATGATGATGGCCATATGATTTCGGGGACCGTTTGGCCTTAAAGTTTTCCTGACATTTGTCTTACAGATGAGGAAAAACCCCGATAAAAACCTCACTCAGAAAAACTGACCGACCGGGGATCAAACCCGGGCCCGCTGCATCACAAGGCAGCACGCTAACTCGAGACCACAGCGGTGGATCTAAACAATATATCTAGCCAGAAACCCTCCTTTTTTGTCAATCAGCAGAACGGATTTAAACCATTTCAGATCAATGGATTTACAAGACTGGAATAATTTTGTACGGGCAGCCAGTCCTCTTATAATTTATTTATTTACTGATACAGAAAAACCTGTCTTAGCCGGAACCTCTATCAGAAGGAAACCTGTAGAGACGGAAAAAACCTCCAGAACACTATGATTTCATATGTAAAATCATCCTGTATAAGCCAGAAACCTTCATAACGCGGAAATGGAATGGTTTATAAAGTACCAATAGCTAATTTTTTTAATTTTTTCTCTTATAACAGAGTTCCTAATTTTTTCTCTTCTTCAAATTCTTGCTGCCCTTCGTATAAAATTAATTTCCATTGCCAAAATATACTTATTTGTTTAGGTAACAAAAGATTCCGGGCTATGTGGCCGTGGTCTATAACTGGCGTTTCTTCCAGACGTTTCTCCCTCAACTGCGGAGGGCATCTTCAGTGGCGAGCACTTCCAGCAGTCGAGTCTACAACAGGGAAACAACAGCTGGAAGCGCTCGCCACTGAAGATGCCCTCCGCAGTTGAGGGAGAAACGTCTGGAAGAAACGCCAGTTATAGACCACGGCCACATAGCCCGGAATCTTTTATTACCATGATTACCGGCCGTGAAAGCCTGCATTCCACTTATTTGTTTTGTTGTTAATGGCCATAATAAAACACAATATAACATGAAAATATGACAATGGCGAACAGTAAGTATAAATTTATATATAACACCATTTCACACACGTCATTTAACGAAGAGGGAAATTCAGTTATTTCAACATTAAACATCAGATGGCATGTAAAATAGTACCACTCCACCAATCACAGATGCCTGCAGAAGGATACAATTTCTGACTTTGTTTACAGTACAACATAAACTAAGGCCGAATACGGTATAACCCTATTCAGTCCCTCAAGCTTCAAGGGTCTGTACTAAGTCACTCATGAATGAGCCGGCACTTTCCTGACACAATATGCTAATAATATAACCCCCCTACAAGTTTATAATAGGAATTATTAAACACCTTGTACTCTAGTAAATTACCAAATTTTGAAAGGTTTTCATTGAAAGCTAAATTCCATAAGGTTTGCAATCCTATGCTCTTTATTACTCCACCAAGTAGTCTGCGCATATGCCGGAAAACTGTTTGCCTATACGCACCCTACTCTTTGTGCCAGTTAGACACATTCGTATAAGTCTAACTAACTTTTTAGGAATTCCGAACTCCAGCAAGATACTATATAACTTCTGCCTCTTAATTGAATCATATGCTTTTTTGAAGTCTACGTATAATTGATGTACAGTACCATTATATTCCCATTTCTTTTCTAAAATCTGTCTTATACTAAAAATCTGATCCGTTGTAGACCTGTTTCTTCTAAATCCACATTGATGATCTCCTAGAATGTCATTCTTTACTACTGTCTATTTAATTAGTAATTGAATAGTTCAACTGGATTTATGAACTACTTAAGAGGCATTCACAAAAAAAGGGGGGGAGAAATGGCTTTATCCAATCATTGATTCTATGAAATTAATAAGAATTAATAGCCTATTATTTTTTTCTAAATTTGATGAATTTGACACTTCAAATCCTAGAATATATTTAAAATTATGTTAAAAACCCAATGGTGCATGCCTCTCAAAGTCTATATATAGCTGTTAACTCAAAACAAACTGTCGAGATTTTTTTTTTAGTGCATAAAACTAATGTGTGAATTATAAGGTTCACGAGAGAATTAAAGTACCTTAACATGATACTAGCATTAGGGTTCCAGCCTTCAACGACAATCACTCTTTGTACAACTGATATTAGAAAAACTTCAGTTTGATTTCCACCATAAATGTTCTAAGTCCTATAGAATTACAGTGCGTATGTGCAATGGTTCATACAGTTGACACTAGGTGGAATCACATATCTATGAAGTCCTATAAAATCGATATGACCAAACATTGGAAAAAGTCCACTATCAATTCTTACAGAATCACAGTGCACATGTGCGAGTTGCTCTAATATTTAATGTAGCTTCTGTTAGATGGCTCTCAAATTAGAGCTACCAACTTTTGGAATAAATTCCCAATGTTTATTAAAAAATGGATGTAAACCAACTTCCCATTTTCTAAGCTAACAAAAATTACATGCTATTATTTAACAAACTATAAACTAAGTTTATGTACACTAACTTGTCCCATAAGAACCTAAAAAATGAAGTTAATTTCTTGAAATATGATTTGGAAATAATAGCAAACTTACTCACTGGCACTATCAAACCCGTAGGTTCATGGCCACACAGACATAAGCTCTCCATACATCCCTATCCTGAGCTAATGCTTTCCAATCATTCCCTATATAATTTACTTTCCTCAAATCATAGTTAATGTTATTTTCCCACCTCATTCTTGGTCTACCAACTGGGCATTTTCCCTTTGGTTTTCCTACAAGAAGCTTCCATGCGTGTCTTTCATTCCCCATATGTGGAACATGTCCTGCCCATCGCAGTCTACGAGACTTTACTGTTATTATTATATCTGGCTTCCTATAAAGACCATGTAGTTCATTGTTATGTAGTCTTCTCCATTCATCTGTTTGTTTATCTCTCTTTGGTCCAAAAATTTTTAAATAATTTAATAGTTTAAACGCCGATTTGAGAGTTATCTAGTGGATGTTACATTAAGCATCTGCACGTCTATAGAACACCATTTACAATATTCATGTGTGTAATTATATAAATATTTAAAAATCATAATAAATGTTTATAAAATGGTTCCAAATTGGGCAGTATGAAACATTATTATAAATGGTGTGTAGTGCAACAGTGGCATAAGAATGTTGTATGGAAAATTGTGACTGCCAAATACAACAACTCAGCCAAACCCCCCTTCCTAACCTAACAAAATAAATGACATGCATATTATCTAATGAAGTGTACACTAATCTGACAAAATTAAGTTAATTGTTTTAAATATGTGTGCAATTAATTGTGAATGTTGGTTACACCCATTTCACTGACATCTTGAGAAAGTTACATTAAGCATCTCGCACATGCACACTGTGATTCTGTAGAACTCTGAAGAAATTATTGTGTATGTAGATAAGTATTTAATAATTGTAAAAAAATGTTTTAGGTATCGTAAAACATTTAAATAGTATGAAATGTTAGTAAAGACAGAATAAGTGCGTAGAGCAACAGAATTACAAGAATATAGTATGTAAATCAAGTGGAAATTAACCTAAGTAAAGTATATATTAACAAAACAAAAAAACTTCTGAAAGTCATTTACCAAATCACATTAGATCAAACTTCTGAACTGTTCAAAATCAAGAACCTTGCTTTCCATTTTACATACATATTTGGTTAAGAATTTGAAGTTTCCAAATTATCTACTTTTCCTCTAATTATTTAATCGATATTTTCTACATAGTAAAAAAAAAAAAAGTTGAATTTCTAAATACAATTAATTAAAGCAATTGTGACGCAATAATTTATTCGATACTTACATTGTAATTTTGCTGAAACATCCTGGGCGCAGATAACAGCGGCAACAAAGATGACAATTTGAAGGGTATTCATTGTTGGCGACTTTTTTAGAAATCTCGATCAAATGAAAATAACGAAATTAAAAAACAATAATTTTCTGACACACTGTTTAACTTATTATCAGGTTATGAGATATGAATTTGTACGTATTATTACGAGAAGTAACAACAAAAAAATAAAGCAGAATAGTAAATAATCGCTAAAAGAACTTGTTCTTTTGTCAACCTTTACACACACTGGCGTAGAAGGCGACTCAATCACACAAAATGAATATTTGCTAGGTAATGGCTACGATCGCATGAGCACGGTCAATATCATACCACACGACGTAAATTGTACTTAGGAACCTGCGCACAGTTTTACTGCGCAATTCAGGATGCGTGCGCAATTGACACGTGATGATTTGTCCAATGAGTTGCAAGAAAAAGGCCGAGTTGCCCAAGTTTTTCATAATAAAAGAAAACGAACTGGCTTGTCAGTCGACGTTTAGCTGTTTCACTTGTTAGTAAATTTCTAATTCGTGGTGAGCGGCAATAAATCAGGTTGAAGGCCTACTTATTGTTGGTAATTGTTATTTCTTTAAAATTGTAGAATGAAATATTTGAATAATAGTTTTAATTTTCATTTCATTTAAATCACTTGTGTGTCTTTTGTAGGTTCATCATGAAATCCATCGCTGTTCTGTGTGCCCTTGTGGCTGTAGCCTTTGCTGAGGATGTCTGTTATAATGATGTTGTTTCGAGCTGTGGTTCAAAAGGTATTTAAGAATACAGTACTTTAATAATCATTGAGGAAAGTGAACGAAAATCTAAACTATTCTGCAACTTTTTAGTAATATACGATGTTGGACATAGGTGTTGAATTAAAATTAAAAAAAAAATTCAGCGACTTTTTAGTAATATACGATGTTGGACATAGGTGTTAAATTAAAATTAAAAAAAAAACTTGTAATTTAATAATCGTTGAATCATTACGTTTCTTATATAGTAAACAGCAAAGTTTTTTTTTTAATTACCAAATTATAGCTATTTAAATCACCTTTGTTGTTGCCAAGATTGTTTCTATCTCATCCACTTCTAATTTATTTTGATTTTTGCTATTTTCTTTGGGCCAAAACCCATTTACATTTTTTCTTTAAATTACAGTACCTGTGCAACTCTCCTCTTTGGGTAAAGATATAATGTTACATGTATTTCATATTTCAGAAGTTGACTTGAAGAACTGTAATGCGAAGTATGGAGGAGCCCATGAAGTTGTCTTTGAATTGCAGAGTTATGCAAATGAACACATTGCCCGAAGTTTTGATTACCTTCTAATGGTGAGTACCGATATATTATGAGAAACCAAGAAACTAATATTAAAAAATTAAATCTTGAAATACTTATTGTATTTGGAGACCATTTGGTGCTTAAGTGAAGAATATAATCTTTTACTAGCTACTTGCCTTTGTTCTTCTCGTGGTCAATTGCTAAAAATAAAATGGCTCTACTGCACTTCTACTAGTGCTTGATTTTTCAGTTATATTGTTGTAAACAATAGCTCTTCTTCCATGTTTACTAACATTATTTAATATTTTAAACTTTTTCAAGCAATTTTATAACATTATTAGACAATTTTGAAGTATTTATTTAAATATGCAAATCACAATATTATGATACTGTTGCACAATATTGTGATGCTAACTGCTGTTTTCTCCGCAGAGTATATTACTTAGTCTATGATTTTTCTATCGCTGATTTGGGTTATTGCTGGTTGGATTGGTGTTAGGGAGTGATAAGTGTACACCCATTTTAACGATTGTTTGGTAATTTTAATATTATAATATTTTTTTAACATAGATCTGGGGATTTATTGCAAAGATTGGTCAATTAAATTTCATAGCGACTTGCTGCCATCTATCATAAGATTTTTTATCATTAGTACAATATCAATAGTAATCGAGGATGATAATCTGTATGTGGTTTCATTGTGGGTTATTGCTGGCTCTATAAACTCTGGCACATGCGCACTGTTGTTCTATAGAACTTTGAAAATATTTCACGCAAGTTTAAGTGCAGTTTTTCCAAAAAATTAATAAGCATTGATGCATAGGCCTTGAACTGTACATTGATTTAATATTTGAAGGAAGTAACTCCAGGAGGTTTCTTTTAATTGTACATTGATTGTCTTCCTAAAAAGACAACTATCCATTTTTTAAAAGTGGTAATTAAAAATGTATGTACATTTTTTTGTCTTCTAGATAATATTTCATTATTAGCATTAAACTAGTCCTACAAGAATAGCTTCAATATTTGGATATATGCGGAATGCACAAGCTTTTTATTCACACTTTCTAACTTAATTGAGGAATTGCCACAAAGATTAAGTGAATTTCTTGGTTATGGCACAGAAAGTGGGCATTCATATTTTGAGATCATATTGGACTGTTAGGGTTCAGGTCCCAAAAAATTTTCATAAGTAATGCCACGAGTGATTTCCAAATTATCGATAAATTCACGACTCACGAAGTGAGGAGTGAATTTATCTAGAGAATTTGGAAATCAAGAGTGGCATTTGTTAGGACTATTTAACGAATAAAATTAAGCTGTTTACTCGCAAATCATTATTTAACGATAGTTATTTTAAAATATTTATATATTTAATGTAAACGGCGATGTTTGAAAACAAATGAGAAACGATAGGTATGCTTCTACCGCTTCTTTTGTTTATCACTGCAACCAGATCATACTATTTATTGCCAAAGGAACGCAATATTGTAAGGAGGAGCTTTCTTTAATATGGTAATTATAACACTGATAAATATTTGGTGAAACACGACTCTGATTGGTTGTAAAACAGAAATCATTGAAACGTGATTGGTCATTGACTCCCATTTGGGGCATGAGTTAAATAGTCAATTTAATCTTATTCCACTGATGCACTAAACACTTTTAAACACGTTTAAAACATTTTTGCAACACTTTTAAACACATTTTAAACATCTTCCAATGTTGCAACGATCTTTTTTTTTATATTTATATATTTACATAAAACATGGTCGTGCTACATTGCTTACTTGCTACTCTCTGCTATTTTCCCTCCTCTTCCTATGTTGTTCCAGCGTTGCCACCATCAACAACCCAAAATACTCCAGATGTTGCCAACCATTTCCACGTTCCCTGGATTTCACCTACGTTAGAGTAATTGATTTGTGTTACAGTAATTGATTTAGGTTTGGTTAGCTTTTAGGTTCCTTGCTTTTTAAATGTGATTTGATACGTAAAATAAATTACCTCTTCATATCTGTTATTCTATGAAAAATTCAAAATATCGGACAGTTACCACGTAAAATCATATTTCCACTAGTTCATTTCATGTTAATTTTACATTTTTAGACAAGTTCTGGGAATTTTGTGTCAATGTTGGTCATACTGATTTCACATACATATACCGCCAACTGCTGGAGGTTGCATTTATCTACCTGGGATAATTGGAGCACTAGCGCATGCGCACTGCGATTCTATAGAACTTAGAAGAATTTTCTTGCGACCCGAAGTGTAGCATATCCTCATATTGGTTTAAAAATGAAGCCTAGGAACACCAAAGGTGAAAACACACAAAAAAAATTTGTGGGTCATCCAGAAACAAATCAGTGAAATAACATTTTATTTAATATTTATAGGAAGTAACACTACGAGGTTTATTTTAATTGTTATGAGTTTGTTATTTTGACTGGCCTCATATTTTTTTTATATTCTGCAGACTATAGTTTTGTCGCATAACATTTTATGTTAGTTTAGATGAGGATAAGTTAAAATAAACAAGATTATGTCACAAATAAATGGCATCTATTTATTGAATGTTTTGTATGGATTAATTTCCCGCTGTTCATTTTCGAGAAATACATACAATGACATATCTATTGTCGACAATTGATTCAGTTAAACAATTTTATATTATAATCAACATTATAGGTTGTTCATTATTTGCTATATTCAATGTATTTGTTGGAGAAAAATAATGCTCTGAGCTATTCAGAAGATTAAAAAGGAGGAGCTTTCTTCATCACAAAAGCAGGAATCAATAGAGAGTGAGGTGAAATACGACTGTCATTGGTTGTAAAACAAAATTCATTGAAATGCGATTCGTCATTGACTACCATTTGGGGCATAAGTTAAATAGCCAAATTAATTATTATTATTTTTGGTCTGCACATCTTACCTCAATATTAATGTTGATTTGTTCTTGGACATGTTTCAAAACAATTCTGTTTTATCATCAGCTGACGATAAAACAGAATTGTTTTGAAACATGTCCAAGAACAAATCAACATTAATATTGAGGTATCGTCAGCTGACGATAAAACAGAATTGTTTTGAAACATGTCCAAGAACAAATCAACATTAATATTGAGGTAAGATGTCCAGACCAAAAATAATATAATTAAAATAACCTCAAAATATAACTTCCTAAAATTAAATAGCCAAATTAATTTAACTGCAGAAAGGCTACTGTCTTTAACAGAGAGGAGACCCTTTAATTCCTTCCATCGAAGGCTTAAAGGAACCGACCTGGACAGTAACCTAGTGTCCAATCCCTCACCTTCTCATGGTGCAGCTGTTGGTAATCATGCTTATGCATGGGAAGGGCTACTCACCAATAAGCACTGGTCAGCTTGGTGAGTTTTTCTTTTTTGACCGAATTGGTATTACTTCTTCTTCCCATACCAATTCCCTATTAGAGTATTCGAGGCCTAGGGGTTCATTTCTCCTTCCTTCCTATATCTACTTTCTCTCTATGGGTGACGCAATCACCACATGTGGTGCCTACTACTAAACAGTTACAACTAGTTTATTGTACTCCTTTCTGCTAAATATTGGAGTGCAAGAGAGCGAATGATTTCATTATCAAGTGCTCGACATTAGATACCAACCAACCATTTAACGTATATTTAAATTAATATTGGGAAGTAAACATTATGAGGTTATATCATTAATAGTGAGGCTTCATGACTGAAGAGAGACAAGATATTGTCTGAAACCGCTGGTATCAAAGAAATTTGAAATTATGAGGTGAGTCGTTAAAAAATATGTTCTCCACTCAGAATTAATTTAACATATTTTAAATTATAAAGAAGCTGTAGGTAAATAAATGTAAAACTCATGATTTTATGTGAGTGAGGAATTAACTAGCGGAAAGAGTGTAATATTGAGAAGTGTTGTACTTTTTGTTACAGGCCACACACTTTGGAAACTATGAAAAGAACCGTGAAGGTTTTGAGAAGCTGTTCCGTAAACTGTCAGATTCTACTTGGGAAGACTCTATTGATTTGATCAAGTACATTACTAAGAGAGGAGGGATGATGAACTTCTCGGCTCGCAAGTCAACTCAGGAACCTGTAAGATATTAAAGTGTTATTTTACTTCAAATTAAATCATCTTTCTCTACGCATGAAAGCTGGCAGCTTGTTGAGTGTTCATTCACTACACGTCCGGAGTATGGTGACGTCCTTCCATCGTAGTTGTGGTCGTCCTAATGGCCTTTTCTGCTGAGGTGTCCAGTCACGTACTTTCTTCACTAATCTACTGTTCTCCATTCTATCTATGTGATCGTTCCAATTTAGGGCCGCATGCAAATACATTAGTCTCTACTCAAATTACTTCCAATCACTGGTGAGCTGACTCATCGTGAGCAATTGCTGAGATCGAATTAACGGCCAACTTACCGGTCTTGCATGAAAGTTGACGTTTTTTGTAATATTGGCAACGAATTACCCAGAATTTTCAGCGATAAAACCACTTCTGTTATTTTTGCCTGCTATAGAGGAATGCATTTACGCTTGCGTCCTGCAAATACCATATACAACAACGTCTGCATCGCGCAATATTACGCCGATTCTCCTGTTCTTCCAGTTGAATTCTTTAGTAGACTCTATCAAATTCCTCTTCTCCGCATATACCGAAAACATGATCGAAGTCTTCAAGGTCCGACATCTTGGATAAAGCTGCAAAGGTTTCAAACTACATCGGTTCCCTTCGGGATTCTCACGATAAGTTTCTATCTTGAGCTATGATCTTAAGTTACCTCGTCAGGTAGCTTACAATTATTATTGCATGATTAGATTTCTGAGTAAGCAAAATGCATTAGCATAAAACTTTGTCAGCAGAGTAACGCCTTTTACGGTCTAATGTGTTTATGAATTCGACCCTTAGTCTTCTATCATTTATCCAGAGGTTTATAGGTTCAATTTCACATTCTTCTCTAATAACAGAGCTGCAAATTCTCTCTCTCAGCGATTTTCCTTAAAAATTTCATTTCGGTTGTTTCATTGATTTGTTTTGTTTTTTTAGTTTCTGTTCGGCATTCACAATCGTATGTTACAACTGGTCTTATGACAGATTTGTAAATTCTTACTTTTGTATCCTTACATTTTTCCAAACAGTATGGTTTAAATATCCCGATATTTTGTTTGCATTATTTGCTTGATGGAGGATTTCATCTGTTACTCCTAAATATTTGAATTTCATGACCTGTTCTATACTTTTCCCTTCTGTTTGTAATTTAACACGTCGTGGGTCCTTGGATATTGCCATTGATAAATGTAAATGTTATAATTAGGTCACTCTTTCAAGTAAACAGATTTGATTTTAGTGGACCTTTTTATTTAGGCATTTTCAAGTCCCAAAAACTTAAAATGAGATAAAATATTGCTAATGAAATGCCAATTTTTAGTTGTAATATTACAAAAATTTTATTGCTTTTCTACCTGATGCTTTGAAATGCCTACATTCAGTTTGAGAACTAGAATTTTGGATTAATGATTACATAAATATTTATAAAAATGTATTTCATTCTTAATTAAAATTACAGTGGGAGGAAACACTATGAGGTATTTACGTTAATTAATGATTCTAGAGTCTGCAATTGCTGATTTTTCAATTCCACCATTTTTAATATTTCTAAAATTAAATTTAAAAATCGGTAATTGCAGCTCATAGTTTGCTAGAGAATCACAAAATCGGAAGAGAAACTAAACTTTTGAAACATTTGGAGAAACCTTTAGAATTCACAGTTTGGGAAAAGATATACATTCAGAAGAATAAATATAAAGCCATGAATTTTTATATCCCCGACGAGAATAATTTGATCTCCAAGTTCATAAAAATCTACACCAGATAGCAGTTCAGATGATGCTAACGGCAAAATTTCGACAGTTGGAATTTGACTGAAGATGGAAGTAATACTATACTTTTGAAACCGGTATTGTGAAGACACGCAACTTTGTGAGGTGAGATGTTAAAGCATTTTCTCCAACTCAAACCGTTAATAGAGAAGATATTTAAGTATTTAGTAACACTATTTATTACCACATTTCTAAACCTTTCAGTCAGTAATTGAAATCAATTAAATAAAAATAGAGCAGCATTATTTAAAAATTTGTTTTGAGAGTTGGATAATTTTTCATCATCATAACATATAAGCTCAATTAAGCTAAAATTAAATTATATTAGAAGAGGAAAATTATATGCTCCTGAACCCAGGACCTTTGGCTTTCTAGGCCAATGCTCTACTACTGAGCTACCTAAGAAACTCCAATCTAAATGCAAATTTTTCTCTTATATATTAAGTCCGAATCGACAAATACTGTTTTTATATCCTTCGTAGTAAAAAAGGACATTTTTTTCAATCAATTGGTATTGAAATTTTGAACATTGAATGTTTTTAAAAGAATCTAAACAAAGTATAATAGTAGCTAACAAGTTTTTTTTTTTCTCAAGAAGGCCTCTGAGAAGACTCATGAATTGTATGAACTCCATGCTTTGGCCCGAGGACTTGACACTCAGAAGAAATTAGCAGAAGGTGCTCTCGGCATCCACGGAGAGGTTACCAGGCGCCACGAGGGATACCACGACCCTGAGGTAAATATTTCATTTTATTCATATTAATTAATGTGGAAAGCAACCACACCTATAATTCCCTAGTAGAGCTGCAAAGCATGTCATGAAAATGCTATGATTGCAGTGAAAGACATGCCCTCATGTAGAATTACTAAAGAATAGAGGAATGTCATAAACTCATAAGACATTTAATATGTCAGGCAAGGTTCCTCCTTTTTTATATATATAAAACTGGTTATTAGAAAATTTAAACATCCTTTTTACACACTTTATATTAGCTTGACCTGTATCTATGTAACTAAATCTTTCAACACAATTTTCACCCACTTAAAATCATTGGATTGACTTGAAACTTTGTATACTTGTAAAGGACCCGTGACAATACAATAATTTCATATTTTATTTCTAGAATCCTGGCCAGAATTATCAGAAAATCAAAAAAATGAAAACTGGTATAATAGGTTGCGGACTTGTCGACTTTTTAGTCAATCGTTTTAAGAGCTCAGTTGGTAGAGCGGTGAACTCTAGTGGTATATAATTTCTGTAATCCATAGGTCGCTGGTTCAAATCTGGCTGGGAGGTTTTTTTTAGAAGAGTATTACTTTCAGCTCATACTACAATAGAATTGAATTTAAAGATATTTACATTTTTATCTTATTCTGTAAAATATTAAAACTAAAAAATAAATAATAGTTTTAAAAAACTAAAACAACATGCTTTATTAGAAAACCGAACTAAAAAAATGAAAAATAAATTTAATTTCCAACATGCTTGCGATAAATAATTTTACCATCAAAAGCGTGGGGTGCTCTTTATGATTTTTACATTTTCTTCTTAGAGATTTTACTTTTACCAATATCTGTTTATTATCAAATATATTAATTGATAAAGAGCACCCCACGCTTTTGATGGTAAAATTATTTATCTCAAACGTGTTGGAATATAAAATTATTTTTCACTTTGTTAGTTCGGTTTTCTAATAAAGCATGTTGTTTTAGTTTTTAAAACTATTATTTATTATTTTAAAATGTAATAGGAAGTAACATTAAGAGGTTTGGTTAATAATTAAGACATTTTGTCTGTACATTCTTACCTCTTACGGTTGTTTTTGTTGAACATATGTTTCAAGACTTCTGAGTCCCATTGTCAGCGATTACAGACTCAATAAAAGTTTTCAATTTGTTTAATTAGATTAAATCTTAATTGATGATTTTTTTTTATTTTCAGGTGGCATCATACCTAGAAGAACATTTCATGCATCGCCAAGCAAAGTCTGTGCGCGATTTTGCTGGTTACACTAGTGACTTGCAGAAACTGCTGGGAGAGAAGTCACAGACTAGTCTTTCTCTGTTCTTGTTTGATGAATATCTTCAGAAATCCCTTTAAGATTATCATGTTTTTAGTAGTAATAAAAGCACTCACTAATTGTAACCAGTAAATAGGGTGTGGTATGTAGCATTCAGAACACATGTAAAATATAAGAAATAAAAATTAAAAAAAAAGAAAATTGCATTTTGTACATTTGTTTATGCATGTTTCAAAATACTGTTATCAGCCAGTATTTATAATTTTTAATTCCTATTTTATGTAAATTGATATTAATATACGTATGTTGAAAATATTATGCATTTTCATTGGTTCCTCAAATATCAACTTTTATTAAGATTCATGATGTGTTCCGTTGAGGTTGACATGTAAGGACTGCAACAAATTTTATATAGGAAGGACAAACAGGAGTTTTAACATCAGATTCAAAGAACATTTTCGAGACTTCATTCATGCAGAAGGGAAATCAAGCTATGCAAAACACGTTATCCATGAAGGACATCGCATGTTAAATATTGAAAACACCCTAACAGTAATGCACAGAGAAAATAATCCAGCGAAGATAAACGTACTCGAAGAGATGGAAATCATGAAAGCAGCTCACAATGACAGGCTGATAAACGAAAACGAACCCAATACATGCGTCCCCCTCTACCAGATCTTCAGTGAAACACCAGTTTTGAATCCTGCCGATGATGGGACAAGTCCCGAAAGCACTACAGTTAAATGATTAATTAAGTTGAGGAGATGGACCTTTCAGGTGAATATTCTATAATTTTATATTCCTCAAATATGCTGTTATGCATTGTGATAAGTACGGGGTGAATCATGGATATGGCTATATATTTGATCGCGTTGTGTAATGAAAATATTACCGTTACAGGAAATATGAAATTACCATTGGAAAGGCAATTATTGAAATTAAAAGAATAAAATAAAACAAAACAGTGTAGAACTTACATCATTAAGTCAAAATAGATTTTAATATGCAACAGCAAATTACAATTGCTGCATGGGCAATAATATATGCTAATGATCGTGAGGCTGCAAGACGTCGACATGATGAAATTAGTGATTGAGAAAGAAATTAGAGCTATTCCTCTAAACATGTATCATAACGCAATGAATGACTTCCTAAAGCGTTACCAATTATGCTTGGATGTAAACGGCGAACAGTTTGAAGCAATAAATTGACTTGCTTAGGGTTGTAATTTGTTTTGTTCTATTGTTGTAATTTGAAGGATTCCCTTTTCAATGATATATTTCCTACAATAATAATATTTTTGTCACAAAATGCAAACGTATAGCCATATTTCTGAATCACCCTGTAGTAAGAATGAAATGAATCTTGAATTCTTACGTCATACATCTATGTTTTTTAACACAGAACTGCAGTATTGGGAAATATATTCCCATCTTCAGCTGTTTCACGACTGTCAATTTTTCATTATGCCAGTAATTTGCTAAACTGCAATCTAGTGTACTTTTGAAGAACTTTGTAATGTCCTACATAGACATTGTCACATGTGCCACACTTCAATTTATATACACCTGATAATTTTTTTTTATAGGACAAACTGGTAGACCTTTTATCTCTATGATAAAGGAACACATGAGAGCATATAACAGAAATTTAGAAAATTCAAAATATGCTAACCACCTATTCCAATTTAATCATTGTTTCGATCCAAATTTTGAAATTTTACATATTTGTGATAAGGGTAAGAAGTTAGATCTTTTGGAGGCTGTAGAAATTAATAAATTTAAAAGTAGTAAAAAACTGTTAAATTCCCAACTTGATTTGAATGAATCCCCTTTGTTAAATTAAAAAATTTAAATAAATATTGTTGTATTGTTGCTTAGATCAATTGGAACACAATTCATAATTTGTTAACATGTCTGAAGAAAGTACAGAGTACCGAAACAGCTGTCACTGAATTATATAATAAATATGAAAATCAAATAAAACTATGTTTTATTTTTATTTAATTAATAAATGTGGATTTTCATCAAGTAAACACCAACTCAATTGATTATTAAAATATAAATTAGTTACAGCTGTTTCGGTACTTTGTACCTTCTTCAGACATGATAAATTAATTAATTTTGTTGTTATAGTACATAACAACTGTAACAACCCAAGAATTTTTTTTACAATCCCTCTTATAAATTTAAAAGAGATGATTCATTCAAATCTAGTTGTAACTAATTTATATTTTAATAAATATGAAAATCATAAACTTTAAGTTTTATAATTAAATTAATGTTTTTATTACCTCACCTCATATCCTTTTTCTTCTATACTGCAGTTTCGGAGCTTATCTCCATCGTCAGTAGCCTCTGGTCGACCGGTGTTATGTCGTTTCTTGGCGGTTTCCTTCTTACTTCTGTCGGTGGACCGATGAACCTCTGGATTAGGTCAAAATTTGCGGGAGTTTCAAAATTCATGAGTTTTTCTTTTTTGGATGTGGATTTTTTCCCAGACTGTGAGTTCCTTTAGTTTATCTGTTTGTTTGATTAGGCTAGCTTCTGTATCTATTAAATGTTTTTCAGACCAAGCATGGGCTGCTACTGCTGACTTGTCCACTTCCCCCTTTTTTACATTTCTAAGGTGTTCCTTCAATCTAATTTTTAATTTCTTTTTGTTTTTTCCTATATAGATTTTGTTGCAATCTTGACATTTGATCTGATATATTCCTGATTTATATTCTTGTCCAATTTTTTTCATTTTTGTTGTTTTTTAATTATCTTGTTTAGGCTGTTTATTCATTCTTTGGGGCCAATCGAATGTTAAACTTATTGAAAATTTTTCTGGAAATGGTGTGGGTGTTTTAAAGGATGGTCAGTGAATTTTTTGAATCTTATGTTCTCTTTCTGTTTGTTTTGTAAGTGTTGCTTTCATTAATTAGTTTTTGCCTTTTGAACTTATTTATTTTCTTGTGTACCATGTTCTGATTATAAACATTTTCTATTGCTAAGTTTAATTATTGTTATTCTTTTTCATATTTTCAACCGGTTCGGTAGTACATTCACCACAATCTGTGTGTTAGGCTATTGAATACAGCTGGTCTTTGTGAGCGAAATGGTTGAATCCTGATGCCTTAATGTAGTTATCTTTATGTGTGTTCTTTCTGTATATTCCAAATTCTATTTTGTTTTTTTCGTTTCTAGTTAGGGTTAGATCCAAAAATGAAATTTGTCTTTCAGTTTTCATTTGTGAATTTTACAGTTTTGCTCTGAAGGTTCAGGAGTTTTAAGGCATCTTCTATTTGTTTATGGTTTATATATGTTTAGGATATGAGGTGAGGTAATAAAAACATTGATTTAATTATTAAATTAAACCTCATAGTGTTCTTTCCCTGTGAAAGTTAAATATTTAAGTTTTATTTTTATTTAATTAAATTAAACTTTTTAAAAAATTGTCTTGAACTTGTGGTGTTTTAATGGATGGTAAATGAATTGATATGGAGATACAGCTCCGAAACTGCAGTCTGTAAGAATAAAGGATATGAGGTATTAGAAATATTAATGTAATTCTTAAATTAAACCTCATAGTTACGTTATGTAGATAGGATTTATATATTAAATTTGGGAATTTTTAACATTATGAGGTTCAATTAATAATTAAATGAATCGTGATTTTTTCTTACGTCATACATCTATGTTTTTTTAAACATAGCACTGCAGTATCGGCGACACTTTGTCGTCATCGTCAGTTGTTTTCACGACTGTCAATTTTTTCTCCTTTTTGCCAGTAATTATCCAGACTGCCATCTGGTGTTATTTTGAATAAATGCTTAGCAGTTTAGGAAATGATTCATTCAAAATAACGCCAGATGGCAGTTTGAAGAGGAATTCCTTCAAAAGAACACCAGATGGCAGTCTGGATAATTACCGGCAAAGAGGAGAAAAAATTGAGTCGTGAAAACAGCTGACGATGACGACAAAGTGTCGCCGATACTGAAGTGCTGTGTTTAAAAAAACACAGATGTATGAGGTAAGAAAAAATCACGATTCATTTAATTATTATGTAGATAGGAAATAATACTATGAGGTTTTTTAATATTGTTTATTTTTTATTATTTCACTCACCTCATTCTTCATAATTCATAGCAGACCCAGGGTTTCTTCACATCATTTGTGACATTCTCAATGCTGTGTCACGTTCACAGCATTGAGAATATCACAAATGATGTGAAGAAACCCTGGGTCTGCTATGAATTATGAAGTATGAGGTGAGTGACATAATAAAAAATAAACAAAACCTCAGTGTTTTTTTTCTCCCTGTGAAAGTTATATACAACTAAATACTGTATTAAAATGCTGATGAAAAGGTAATTCTTCAGTCCTGAAGTAGGGAGTAAAATGTTCTAAGTCAAATATTTACTCTTTTTCGCATTGAATTGATTTATTAGCATTTAATGTCCAGTTTTGTTTTACATTTAACTGCGTTATTTTTTAACCAAGTTCCTTACCTGAAATTTCTTGTCTAAGTCTTTTCTACAGTTCCTGAAATTGATGCAGTTATTTTACACTATGTATTATAAAGAGTCTATCAGTGATCTATTAATTTATTTATAAGATTTAAAACTTTTATAGAGTTGCTTCACCCATTCACTTCAAAAGATGAGGTACATTCGCTTTACTCTATTATATATTTATGAAATATTTTGTACATCCCTTGGCAGGGTGATATTTTGTTAACATTTATGAATAGTAGAGGAATGTGTTTTGGCTTTCACCCTTATTGTGATCTCAAGTACCATTATCTTTTGTTTGTTTTGAATGTCTGAAAATATACAATATAAATTACAGTAACTTAAATCTGGTTTCTGGGGAAATGCATTGAGCATTTAAAATCTGAAGTGAATAGATTAATTATAATTTTTTCTCAGATTAACACCATGTTAACCTTCCATCGGGCACATCTGATCTGAGAGACACAGGTTTGTCCCATTCCCATACCACTGCCATCAGATGGCGTTGACGACTAGGCATCCGAGTGGCTGTTTCTTTTTACTTGTTCTAAACAACCACCCCACTCAATTTGCTCTCATCCATTACCACGGCGGGTTGTAAATATTTTGTTCAGAGAAGCTCATTGTGCCCGAAGTCGTTACATTATTGAAGATGTGTATTTTAAAAATATTTGCAAAAAGAACATTATTTATTTTAGACTAAACAATGTTATATTCTTGACTATTTAACTCATGCCCCAAATGGAAGTCAATGACCAATCACATTTCAATGATTTTTTATTTACAACCAATCACAGTCGTGTTTCGCCTAAAATTACCAAATAAAGTTTATCATAAGAAAGAAAGCACCTCCTTTTTAACATTCTGAATAGGTCATAGCATTATTTTGCAGTGACTGACTTCCTAAGAAATATGGCTACCAGATTGTATATACAGTGCATGCATGTCAACACATAGCGCATACGAGAGATAATATAAAAACATCTCTAACAACTGATTATACCACAAAAAAAAGAAACCACTGTTTGCACTTTCTTAAACAAATTATTTTCCAGGAAATGACGCAGAAAAATATAATTGACATATTTACAATAGAACTTCAGAAATTAATACCTATAACGTTGGTTATAAATTTCTCCACTAGGGTGCATTCTTACAACATTGTGATCCTTTGGCAATAAATAATATGATCTGGTTGCAATGATCGAACAAATGAAGCTTACCAATCGTTTCTCATTTATTTTCAAACATCGCCGTTACATTAAATATATAAATATTTTAAAATAACTATATTTAAATAATGATTTGTGAGTAAACAGCTTAATTTTATTCGTTAAATAGTCCTAACAAATGCCACTCTTGATTTCCAAATTGTCTAGATAAATTGGAAATTACTCGTGGCATTACTTATGAATAATTTTGCTAACAACGTAGGCTAAATGTTGATAACGCGAACTGATTTCAAGTACATTTGAACTGAACCTAACTGCTGTTGTTTTCAAATGCTGGGCCTTGGCAACGAAGCCATTAGCGTTCTTGCTCTCCAATATTCCTCTATGGTGGATCCAAGAGGTAATACTTCACAGGTTTGTAGATGTTCTTCGTTCATTTCTTCGTCTTTGTTGCACAGAGGACAATTTGGATTCGTGTAGATTCCTATTTTATATAAATGTTTGGCCAAATAGTCATGTTCTGTAAGCAGTCTAAGTTTTGCTCCTGTAGTTTTACATGGAATTTCTGGAATAATATCTGGCTTCTTAGTAAAATATTCAATTTTTTGTTTAATCAATATTCTTTCTTCTTTTTCTTCCTTCCAAGTATTAGCCCAAGGCCTGTTACGATCCTATAGAAAATTTTCCCTCCAGCGTCTTCCGGAAAATTCTCGTATAAGACTTGAAAGCATAATAATAGTCCCTTCGATTGGTTGCTGGCCAAAGGAAGGCAAGACCAGTGATGGGGCTGCCATCTTATAGCCTCTGGTCAGGCTTTTCTGGAGAAGAAAAGAAAATAAAGGAAAGAAGAAATGGAAGAAAGGAAAGACTCCCTAGCCCTCGGATGCCCTAATAGCGTCAGGGTCGAAAAAAACAAGAGTTAACCAAGAGAGGTTAGATAGTAAAGTTAAAAGAGTGCAAAACACAAGTAAGTGGAAGAAATGTTTTGCTCAGCTTGGGCACCTTGTGGTCGCCATCCACATTTCCCCTAGAAGAGGGCCCCTGAGGGGTTAATCATTATGTCCAAAAAAAAGTTTTCTAGGAGCAAATTTTGAATATTTTATCCATTGGACATCGCTAACAATAACATTTCTTCGACTTCCCGTTGTTTAGATTGGCAAACAGTGTGTTAAATACATTTTTAAGCGTGTGCTGACAGGCACATTGCACCCGAACTCGAAGTTCAGAATATTGCGCCCAACGGAAGGTTAAATTCTCAATTATGCCTTTCAACCTCTCATTTTTTCCAGGAAGACGACCATCAGAGAAGAAGGCTGAAAATTTAACCTGGGTGTTAGCCCATGAAGAAATTCTTATGAATTTACTTCACAATCCATTTTAATGAATGATTGAAAACAATAAGTTTTAAACCTGCAAGATAAAAGAAAATGAGGTTAAACATCAGGTCACTTTTTCAAGTCAATAGTCGTTGTTTTACAACATGGTTATTAATTGTTCCCTATAAAGAACAATGCATGATTCACTGATAGATTCCTTATATTTATTGAAAAGTCATTCAAGTTTTTGTAATTTGATAACAATAATAAATTCTAACAATAAATTGTTTAGAAAATCTACAAGTCTCTTAACCATTAACTAGTGCACAACTTTAAAACTTAATGGAAATTAACAAAGCTACGGCATATGGGATCACTTTACCACTGTGTAAACAAGAAAACTCAACATACAGTACCTTCTTAAATGCAATAATCATATCACAATATCACCAAACACAAGTTACAGCATTTATTTTAAATATTTACGTAATTATTCAGAAACAAGGAACAAACTTCAAACATTTATTTCTTCCAAACTACAAAAAATAGAAACACAATTCCAACGTTTCTAGAAAGAGAAAAGTTTGAAGTTCTGATCACGACCACATTGGCGCTGTTGTGACCACGGTTGAAATGGCACTGTTGGATTGAAAGGGGAGGAGCAGAAGATCAACTTCATTGCTGGTGGCCTCCCAGGTCACCAGACCTAACCCCATGTGACTTTTATCTGTGGGGTTACGTAAAAGACCGTGTTTTTATCCCCCCTATGCCTAACACTCTTGAAAATCTGCGACACCCAGTTTGGAAAAGATCTTCTTCTTCTTCTTCTTCACAGTTTAGGCTTATTTACTAGCCTGTTCCGGCTCCAAATTGCTGCTCTTTCCATCTTTTCTTTGGTCTTCCCTAACTTCTTCTTCCTTGTGGTGAATAGCTGTATGCTGGTTTTGGTATTCTATATTCATTCATCCTTACTAAGTGTTCTTTCCAGTTTGTTCTGTATTTTTCTATTGTTGTGTTTAATTCCTCTATTTCGGACAAATATAATATTAGAAAATAAACCAATAGAACAAGTGATAAGATATAACTTCCTAGATTGCAAAATATCATACACAGCAGAAACATATATAAATAACAAACTAAATAAGTTTAATTATATAACAGGAATACTAAAAAGAACTTTGAAAAATAAAGCCAGGAAAGACTCTATAATGGAATTATACAAGACAATGGCAGTGCCTATTATTACTTATGATCCGAAACATGGACAGTGACAACACAACAAACTGCCAGAATACAAGCTGCTAAAATGAGATTCCTCAGACCAATAGCAGGATATCAAAGAACAGACAAAAAACACAACACAGAAATAAGACAACTAAAAGTAGAGGAATTAAACACAACAATAGAGAAATACAGAGCAAACTGGAAAGAACACTTGGCAAGGATGACTGAGAATAGAATACCCAAAGCAGCATACAACTATTCGCCATGAGGAAGAAGTTTGGGAAGACCAAGGAAAATATTGAAAGAGCAGCAAGCAATTTGGAGCCGGAACAGGCTAGTAAATAAGCCTAATCTGTGAAGAAGAAGATTTTTTGTAGTTTGGAAGAAATAAATGTTTGAAGTCTGTTCCTTCTTTGTGAATAGCCCTGTACAACACAGACCTTCAATATAAGGGGTTTTTCTCATACCTCAACTGGCATTACACCAGATGTGAGTAGAGGCTTTACATTTATATACAACTTAATAACTATAAACATTTTGTAAGTTAACAATTAATAAATATGGATTTTCATCAAGTAAACACCAACTCAATTGATTACTTATTTAATAGTTTATTTAAGTATGTGATTGACATCAAATAAGTATTTTGCTTGAAAATACAACAAGGAGTAATATTATGAACTTTTACTTAATAAAATACTTTGTCTATATAATTCTTACCTCATATCATTGTTTCTTTTAGACATATGTTTCAAGGCTTGTTTAGTTTCATCTTCAGTAGTTACAGATTGATTTTTCCCATCTGATGGCGCGGAGGTCAGTCTGCAGGATAGAAGGACGTTGGACATCAGTTGTGAACGTAATACAGCATTGAGAATGTCACAAATGAAGTGACGAAACTCGAGTCTGCTGGGAGTTAAGAAGTACGAGGTGAGTGAAGAAATAATTAAACAATATTTGTGTTCATGACTTGAACAAAAGCTCTTTATGAAACCTATCTTTCGGGCGAATGTACTCGGTGCCAGCGACATCTGATATGGAAGCACCTCCTCTGGCATGTGCCAACATACACTTTGATACATAAGCAGCTCCTTTGCAGTGTGTCGGCACAAATATCGCTGAAGAAGATTAACGGCTGCCCACCTTGAAGACACTCTTCGCATAGTTGCTCCCCGCGTAAACCTAACTTTAAAAAAACTGGGTCAAGATCACAAATGTAATTTCTCACATTGATTTTTAATACAAATATGCCTATCTATTGTATTTCATATAATTTTATGAGTGAAAATGAAAACAACAATTTTGGACCTCAACAAAATTTTTCAAACGCATCTGGACCCCACCTAAAATTACTTGCCAACCCCTGGTGTAGGCTGACTACTTTGTGGTATATTGGTTAGCATGTCTGACTAGCATTCTAAGGGTCTCAAGTTTGATTCTCATACATAC
Source organism: Diploptera punctata (assembly GCA_030220185.1). Classification (NCBI taxonomy): domain Eukaryota; kingdom Metazoa; phylum Arthropoda; class Insecta; order Blattodea; family Blaberidae; genus Diploptera; species Diploptera punctata. Next base: position 88,734 of record JASPKZ010003802.1, read on the forward strand.
CATACAAATATTTAATTTTAGGAAGTTATATTTTGAGGTTATTTTAATTATATTATTTTTAGTCTGGACATCTTACCTCAATACTAAAGTTGATTTGTTCTTGAACATGTTTCAAAACAATTCTGTTTTATCGTCAGCTTGTCCAGACTGGTTTTATTTATGTTGCATTATTGATAATTAAATGAATCGTGATTTTTTCTTACCTCATACATCTATATATAGATGTATGAGGTAAGATAAAATCACGATTCATTTAATTATTATTAATTGAACCTCATAATGTTAAAAATTCCCAAATTTAATATATAAATGTTGCATTATGTTGCACAACCTGGATGTCGATGTCAGTGCATTGGAAACCGTGTCCTTATTTATAGATGAGTCTTGTGTGGTGATGTTTTCTACACGGTCCGTTACTTTGGAGCTATTTTTTTGATCGGTTATCACTGGCGTAAGTCATAGGTTTTATTCTCGTGTTATATAATGCCGGGATCCAAATTTTATTAATCTTCATGGTTTCTTCTTTCTTGTTAAAGGAATTTATTGTGTTTGTAAACGTCAATAGCCTCTCTGTGAAATTTTCCTTTGAGTACAGGATTTTGAATGAGGTCAACTCAGCCCCCCATGGGGATAATCGATTAACCACTTGAATTTAGAAATCAAGTAAAGGGTAAACTCTCTACCTGTGTCTGGCATAAAACCAGGTTGAGGGATGAAGCCCGTACTATTCAAGGTCTGTGATGTCACGCTATCACAAATTAAGGAAACTAAATACATGATATGAGTATGGAAAAGTATTGGAATGAAATTTTTTGCAGGGGAAAATGAGAGAAAACTTCTGCCTCCAATTTGTCCACCAAAAATCCCACATGAAGTGACCAAGATATAAACTCAGGATGCAGAGGTGGAGGACAAGATATTAACTATTCACGCTATGGAGCCATCTGAATTGAGAAATATGTTCAACTGCACTTCTACTAGCGCTTGATTTTTCAGTTATATTGTTGTAAACTATAGCTCTTCTTCTGTATTTGCTAACATTATTTAATATTTTAAACTTTTTCAAACAATTTTTATAACATTATTAGACAATTTTGAAGTATTTATTTAAATATGCAAATCACAATATTATGACACTGTTAGACAATATTGTGATGCTAACTGCTATTTTCTCCACAGAATATATTACTTAGTCTATGATTTTTCTATCGCTGGTTGGATCAGTGTTAGGGAGTGATAAGTAAGTGTGCACCCATATTTAATAAACGTTTGGTAATTTTAATGTTATTAATATATTTTTTAAACATAGATTTGGGGATTTATTGCAAATATTGGTCACTTATATTTCATAGTGACGGATAATACTCAAGGATGACAAGCGATAAGTGGTTCGATTGTGGGTTATCGCTGGCTCTATAAACCCTGGCACATGTGCACTGTTGTTCTATAGGACTTTGAAAATATTTGACGCTAGTTTAAGTGAAGTTTTTCCGAGAAATATCTAATTAAAGCAGAAACTAAGATTGAAAGATTGTATCATGCTTCTTACACTGTCATATGTTAATCAGTGAGAGCAACCACTTCAGTCGAATGTTGTTCTATAAAGTAGTCAAAATTTCAGTTGTATTAATTTTATTTTAAAAATTTATGAATAAAAATATTCTAGTATTCTTAGAAAGGAGTTAACTGGTTATCAATCATTAAATGAACTATGAAGCAAATCAACAGTTCACTGACAAGATTATTTTTTTTTACATTTACCTGCTTGTAAACCATTTAAATATTTTTTTCTCGCAAAAAAAGAACTGTATATGCCTCAATGACAGAAACTAGCTTGTAGTGAAATAAAAAAGATTTAAGCAAGGCAATGAAAACTTGTTCAAAAAAGATCACAGTAAATAAATATCACAGAATCAATGTGGAAATGCAGTATTGTTATTTATGTATGCTACATTTAGCATTTTTTGTTAAACTAGTATAATTATTTATAAATGTAAATGCATTTGAAAGACAAAAGATTGTATTCTAAAATACCTTTTCAGGATTCTTGGCCGTGGGTTGTAGCATTGTCTTCTCGACATTTCATCACCTTCTGTAGGTGACATCTTCAAGAGATTTTGCTTGCATAGGTTATCGTAGTAACTCCTAATTAGTTTAGGTAGAATTCTTTACCACTCACCTCATATTGTTCTTCTTATTTGACTATAAACTAGTTTCGGAACATAGTTTCTGCACACATTATCTTTGACAAGCGATTAGCAGCTGCCGATAGAAGGAAGCCTCATAAAAAAACCATACCTGAAAATTATGTCATAGTGGCCAGGAACAAAATTGCAAACACTGAATCCATAAACAAATGTAAATGTAAATAAGTAACAGCAAAAATATTGATAATTTTTTAGTTGTTTTTTTTTACTCACCTCATAATTCTTGATTTTTATGCAGACTGTTTCATCGCTATCTATGCGACATTTTTGATGCTTCACAACTCAAGCATCGAGAATGTTGCATAGATAGTGACGGATCTAGTCTGCATAAAAATCAAGAATTATGAGGTGAGTCAAAAAACACAACTCAAAATATAATTAAAATAATCTTCATAGTGTTATTTCTCACATAATTCAATCAGCAAAAATATTGCTTTTTGAAAAACTGTCTTTATCTAATTTTACCTTAAAGTTGTTTCCCACATCTTATAATTAATTAATTTTAATTATATAAAGAATATAGAGAAACCATTTTATAAATAAAATGATAAATTGAATCACTTCATGCAGAAAGGGCATCAGTCTATTATGTTTTTTTATGAAATTATTGCACATCTACAAGCAGTCTGTATCAAGTGAAGATGGGACAAACATATGTCTAACAGAAACAACTATACGAGGTAAGAATAACAGACCAAACTTATTTATTTATTCTACAATCATGTTTTTGTAATAAAAGGGCTTTACCATTAAAAGATAAGCTGTATTCAAGGAAAAATATGTATTACAGCAAACTCCTGATTATCCATGTTAATTCGGACCGAGACATGCACGGAAAATCAAAAAAACATGGGTAATCCAATTAAATTATTCGGTTTATATATTAAATTTGCCCCCCCCCAGGAGCTATCACCTTGACGTGGTGGGGGGCTTAGTACCCGATGAACCAGACGACTCTACTGGGGAAGATTGACTTAGGTTAATCTTGCTGGTGGGTAAGAGGCGAGGGGAACTAAGTATAGCTCACAACGAAGGAATGGCGTCTGTATCCATATTGGGCGGCCACATCTTTGTCAAGTCTTCAACGGTCAACAGGGCGACAAGGAATAGCACAGCTAAACTTGTAGGGCTTGAAGAGCGGAAGAAGCAGCCCTCTCTTGGGGGGTGGATACCCAGAGGAGCATGTTTGGAGGCTCAGAGGAAGCAGCCCTTCCACCATCCTTGTCCTGCAAAGCGCTCGTAACGCTTCCAGGAGACATTTATCTTACTGAGAAGCTTCATGGAAATCAGCCGGATGTTGGAAGACCTAGAAGACGTTGGGCTGATGCAATATGAAGTCGGAACGGGCAATTGCCTAATCCCTGGAGTGATGATGATGATGATGATATTAAATTTGGGAATTTTTAACATTATGAGGTTCAATTAATAATAATTAAATGAATTGTGATTTCTTCTTACCTCATACTTCTATGTTTTTTTTTTATTCGGTGCCGTGGAAGTTGATCAGAAATGTATTTACCCACTTTAACACTACTTAAATGCAACAAATATTCATGAAATGTTATATTAAATGTATTTAGGTGTGAGTCGTAATTATCATTATTTAATTTTACTCGTAAATACGAAAAAAAAGTGGAACTATTTCCAGGTCTTGACCACTCCGGTTACGACAGTTATTCAAAATGGCCGTCGTAACCAGCGACAACTACACTAGTAACCACCGATATCCACACTTACAACCAGCGATGACAATCACCGATAACCACACTACTAACCAGCAATAAACCCACTGCCACAGCATATCTGTGGTTTCAATCTGTTACAACAAACTTTTAGTGACTCACACAACGGAAATTTCCAAAATTGTATTGTATTCTCAGAATGTTGGTTGGTACCGTTAAATGCATCATGGGAGGGGGTTATGTGTGAAGGTTACTCTGTTGTGCTAGTATCTAAGTGCAGTTCACAGTAGCACGTTTAAAAATAAACAATTTTTTCATAACAATACAAAATACAGTATTTTTAAAAAATACAGTAAAGAGAGTCATGCCCGGATAATACGTGCACGGATAATCGGGAATTTGCTGTATAGGAGAGCAAAACATACATAAAAATCTCAATTTTGTAAAAAAAATGCACTGAGTATCAGGTCCTTTCTCCATGAAGCAATTCAATTGTGAATTACTTGCATCACAAAACGTTACAAAATTATTGTTTATTTTTTCTTTCACTCACCTCATACTTCATAACTTCTCTCAGACCCGGGTTTCGTCACATCATTTGCAACATTCTCAATGCTGTGTCACGTTCACAACTGACGTCCAACGGCCTACCCGGGTCTGAGAGAAGTTATGAAGTATGAGGTGAGTTGAAGAAAAAAATAAACAATATTAAAAAACCTCATAGTGTTATTTCCTATCAACATAATAAAGTTACAAAATTAATTTAAGAGATAAAGGAACAAGTTCGCTTAAATATATATATATATATATATATATATATATATATACATTAATAAAATTCTATTATTATATGGCACAGTGGTATAAAGTGTCCCAAGCCAAATATGAATATACAATGTAGGAAATGTACAGTTACCATACAGTTATAATAAAAGACAAACTAGCTATTCTCGATGGAGGTGTTTGGATTTGTAAGCTGGCCATCTGCATACAGGACAATGGTGATTGTCTCTTCCCAGCCACACCATGATACAGCACTGGTGATAATTGTGACCACATGGCAAACCACACAGCAACACCCCAGATCTGTAAGTCTCCAAACAAACAGCACATTCCGTCGTCGGCAGCATGCCACTTGGTGGGTAACAGCCTTCATCTCCACTCTCCTCCGAACTAGAAAGGTTCTCTTTTAATTTTTCAGATTCCCATTTGCTTGAAAATGTATCTAGATCGTGGGCTTGTCTACTGGAACATAAAGAGCACATAACACTAGACCCTACATTGGTACAAGCATTAACATCAATGTCCAGCGTTCCCGTAACTTCACAGTTCGAATTTTGGATTTGCATTGAATCGTTTGTACATGTGCAACATTTATGTTGAAAAGGTTCATAACAGTTGCCTTTCTTTTTTCGACCACTTGGACTCGATTCCTGATGCCTTAATTTAATTCTATCCAATGCACAATCACATCTGTGAACTATGTCTACATATGGATTCGTAAGGATCCTCTGCATCCATTATCCTTTCTATAGTTTCAGGTGAATCTTCTGATTTATTACAGTGCTTTCCTTCTTTTTTAGAGCTGATAGGCTCCCATCCTTTAAATTTCCACACCGGTAAATCTTTTATATATTCATTAGGGATGACAGGTTGTAGCCAGAGATTAGGAACAGCAAGACGTTCTATCAACATTTCTATACCTTCTTCAAGTTCCAACTCGCTGGGTGGCAGAGGTCGTGTCAAAGTAGCCATGGGTCTGAATAAACAATTAATCCAGTATGAATCAACAGGTAATACCTCCCACCATGGAACATCTGTTTCTCGTTCAATTTCTGTATCACTGTGTCCATGTCGTCGAAGAAGCCAAGTTGCCAAAAATCCATACAAAAAGAATGTGACAAACAACAGATAAGGTTGTTGAGTCAATATTTGAAAATCTGATCTTATAAGAGAACCAATTTCTGTGAGACTTATATATCGCACTAGGACAAGTCCTTTGTCAGCTAAATAATTCACCAAGAGAACCTGTACGTTGCTAAAATCAATAACCAAGTCGCAAAAAGCCAGAAGTTGTAACTAACAGCTGTCCATAAGCACCGCGCCACATGCTTCCACCACAAGTGCACAGACATCTGAAACAAGCACAAGCTTCTATTAAATATTATTCACTCCATTAAGTTATGTAGGTAGGAAATAACACTATGAGGTTTATAATTATATTATTTTCAGTCTGATCATCTTACCTCAATATTAATGTTGATTTGTTCTTGGACATGTTTCAAAACAATTTTGTTTTATCGTCAGCTTTCCCAGACTGGTTTTATTTATGTTGCATTATGTTGCACAACCTGGATGTCGATGTCAGCTCCATCCTGTTGTTGGCCCAAAGAACCTCCAAACAAGGTCACGCTCCATCGGTATATCAAAATTCATAACTCTGTTTCTGTTCTTCTGAATATAAATTATTTCCCACATAGTCAGCTCTTTTGTATTTTCTAACTGTTTTAATAATTTAGTGTCTGAATTTATATTATGTTTTTCAGACCAAACATGGGCAGCAACTGCAGATTTTTCAATTTCTCCATTTTTAATATTTCTTATGTGTTCTTTGGTTCTAATTAAAACAAAAACCTAAAAATTAGAACCAAAGAACACATAAGAAATATTAAAAATGGAGAACTTGAAAAATCTGCAGTTGCTGCTCATGTTTGGTCTGAAAAACATAATATAAATTCAGACACTAAATTATTAAAACAGTTAGAAAATACAAAAGAGCTGACTATTTGGAAAATGATTTATATTCAGAAGAACAGAAACAGAGTTATGAATTTTGATATACCGATGGAGCGTGACCTTGTTTGGAGGTTCTTTGGCCAACCACAGGATGGAGCTGACATCGACATCCAGGTTGTGCAACATAAATAAAACCAGTCTGGGAAAGCTGACGATAAAATAGAATTGTTTTGAAACATGTCCAAGAACAAATCAACATTAATATTGAGGTAAGATGTCCAGACTAAAAATAATATAATTAAAATAACCTCAAAATATAACGTCCTAAAATTAAATACTATGAGGTTTATTTTAATTTTGTTTAGTTGTTTCTTGACTCACCTCATACTTCTTAACTCCCTTCCATATCCAGATTTCGTCACTGTATTTGTGACATTCTCAATGCTGTTCACGTTCACAACTGACGTCCAACGGTCTCCTCTCCTGCAGACAGACACAACTATGAATTTTGAAATACCCAGTGATAAGGAGAGGGGATTGATTTGGAAGTTCGTTGGTCAGCCATCAGACGGCGCAGAGGTCAGTCTGCAGGAGAGGAGACCATTGGATGTCAGTTGTGAACGTGAACAGCATTGAGAATGTCACAAATACAGTGACGAAATCTAGATATGCAAGGGAGTTAAGAAGTACGAGGTGAGTCAAGAAACAACTAAACAAAATTATTCACTCATTTCAATATACTTGAATCAGTTCTTTACACCTCATTTCATATCAGCTCTCTCTTTTGAATTGATTTTGAAGGATTTATACTTTGAATCATCATGTTTGAACGCGTTGAGGTTAAAATTATTTCAATTTTAAAATTTGTACCTTACATACAGTTGTCCTCAACTATAATATTTTCTGTTATAAATGTCATACATAATCATACATACAACCATAAGAGATAAGAATACACAGACCAAATATCTTAATTATTCATTCAATTATCAAATTTTTTTTGTAACTATCGGAATGTAAGAGTGTCAATGACATTGTTACCAACTGCTCAATAGTAGTTAGCTACCAGTACCAACTATATTGAATCAAATTCAAAGTACTTTTAATTAAATTCATCGGAGAAATTTTTTTTGAAAAACTCACCTCATAAATTTTGTGCTTTTTTTTAAATTTTCTCCGATGAATTTAAGTGTAAGGAAAGATTGGTAAATAGGAATAAAGCTTATTTTGCAAATAGAATCTTATTTAAAAGCAAATTAATATCAAAAACTGCAAAAAATAAGGTTATACAAAACACTCATTAGACCAGTAGTTACATATGCTTGTGAAACTTGGGTCCTAAAAGAAACAATAAAACAGAAATTACTAATTATATTATTTTTGGTCTGGACATCTTACCTCAATATTAATGTTGATTTGTTCTTGGACATGTTTCAAAACAATTCTGTTTTATCGTCAGCTTTCCCAGACGATAAAACAGAATTGTTTTGAAACATGTCCAAGAACAAATCAACATTAATATTGAGGTAAGATGTCCAGACCAAAAATAATATAATTAAAATAACCTTAAAATATAACTTCCTAAAATTAAATAGAAATTACTAATTTTTGAAAGGAAAATTTTAAGAAGAATATTTGGACCAAATAGAGGAACTGATAACTGTTGGAGAATCAAAACAAATAACGAACTAAAGAAATTAATAAAATATCAGAATATAGTAAACCATATAAGATCTCTCAGAATTACTTGCCTTGGACATTTGATCAGAGACTAGTTGGAAAGATTTATAAATGGAAACCTATAGGAGGCAGAGCAGCTCGAAGACCAAAGATCAGATGGGAGGATGACACAATGAACAATCTGAAGAAAATGAAAGTGACTAATTTGAATATGACAAGAGACAGATTGGCATGGAGGAGGATTGTTAAGAAGACCAAAACTTTCACTTTTGAAGTTGTCGCAACTTAGGATGACGTTAATGATGAATTTAAATGATTATTATCTCAATTTTAATATATTGAAAGTACTTGTTTTCTTATAAAATTCTAATTTTGTAACTTCCACCAGAACATTTAATATAAATATTTCATAAATACAACATCAAAATAATAGCTTTAATCGCTTAAAAATGAATGTTTAAATTCTCAATAAAAAGTACTTCAAAAAAAAGTTATCAGATGGCATTGTTGATGGCGATGGCTATCGGCCTTCGGATGAAAGCAGAATTAATTGTATAAGTGGAAAAACATTTGACGTTTGAATGGCGTAACGGTTACTACACTGATATACAGAGTCAGAGGTCCAGGGTTCGAACGTAATTTTTCTTTCTAAAATATAAATATTTCAATTTATTTCTAACTTACCTGGAATATCTGTAAACAGACAAGCATGTTAACAATAACCAAACTGCAGAGGAAGACATCGTTCATTTCAGGATGAACTGCACGAAGAAACAAATTCATGGAACCAAAATTGAAGTGTTCAAATCTCTTTCTGCCATATATAACTTTTCTCTCTGGTGTTATTATTATGTAGCTAGGAATTCTATGATCCAGGAGCTTTAGTTTCTTCTTGATCGCTTCGGTATCCTCCTTTTTAACAGAAAACATTCCAAACTTTATTCGACCAGTGAACTTGATACTAAGAGCGGCCAGAAAAAGAGGAGGATGCAAAAGATGGGTCAATAATAACACTTTAACATCTTGATTTCTATTTGAATTATCTGATGCAGAAGTGTTGTTATGCTTCTCTTGAAGCCAGTCACGTTTCAATTCATCAACATCCTGGATGTTTTTAACTCGTATGGACAGTTGATCTCTCACCCATTCCACTATTGACTGAAAAACATGTAAATACAATAGGAAGTAACATTACGAGCGTCAAATTAATAAATAATAATTATTAAGTTATGTATATAGGAAATAACACTATGAGGTTTTTATAATATTGTTTATTTTTTATTATTTTACTTACCTCATACTTCATAATTCCTAGCAGACCCAGGGTTTCTTCACATCATTTGTGACATTCTCAATGCTGTGTCATGTTCACAACTGATGTCCAACGGCCTTCTATCCTGCAGACTGACCTCCGCGCCATCTGGTGGCCGACCGACGAATTTCCAAATCAGTCCTCTCTCCTTATAACCAGATATTTCAAAATTCATAGTTGTATTTTCATTCTTGCATATGTAAATTTTTTCCCAAATTGTGAGTTCCTTCGGTTTTTTCAATTGTTTAAGTAATTCTGTTTTGGTTTCTATTCTATGTTTTTCTGACCAGGCATGTGCAGCATTGCAGATTTTTCGGTTTCTCCATTTTTAACATTTCTGAGGTGTTCTTTTAATCTTGTATTTAGATTCCTTTTTGTTTTTCCTATGTATACAAAAAGGAATCTAAATACAAGATTAAAAGAACACCTCAGAAATGTTAAAAATGGAGAAACCGAAAAATCTGCAATAGCTGCACATGCCTGGTCAGAAAAACATAGAATAGAAACCAAAACAGAATTACTTAAACAATTGAAAAAACCGAAGGAACTCACAATTTGGGAAAAAATTTACATATGCAAGAATGAAAATACAACTATGAATTTTGAAATACCCGGTTATAAGGAGAGAGGACTGATTTGGAAATTCGTCGGTTGGCCATCAGATGGCGTGGAGGTCAGTCTGCAGGATAGAAGGCCGTTGGACGTCAGTTGTGAACGTGACACAGCATTGAGAATGTCACAAATGATGTGAAGAAACCCTGGGTCTGCTAGGAATTATGAAGTATGAGGTAAGTGAAATAATAAAAAATAAACAATAATAAATAATAGTTTTACAAAACTAAAACAACATGCTTTATTAGAAAACTGAACTAAAAAATGAAAAATAATTTTAATTTCCAACATGCTTGGGATAAAATTAAAGTGGTCAATAAAAAAATCATCTCCAACACATATAGAATAAAACTGGAGTTATCAATAAAAAGAAAATAATTTTACCATCAAAAGCGTGGGGTGCTCTATATCAATTAATATATTTGATGATAAACAGATATTGGTAAAAGTAAAGTCTCTAAGAAGAAAATGTAAAAATCATAAAAAGTAGCCCACGCTTTTGATGGTAAAATGATTTTCTTTTTGTAGATAACTCTAGTTTTATTCTATATGTGATGGAGATGATTTTTTGTAGACCACTTTAATTTTATCCCAAACATGTTGGAAATTAAAATTATTTTTCATATTTTAGTTCGGTTTTCTAATAAAGCGTGTTGTTTTAGTTTTTTAAAACTATTATTTATTTTTTATTTTTATTATTTTACAGAATAAGATAAAAATGTAAATATCTTTAAAATTGATACTATTCTAAAAAATCTTCAGACTCGGGACCCATGGCTTAAAGTCCCTCCCAGAGGACTTGCCCCTTGGATTTTTCCGTCCTAAAAAATCCATCGACCCTGGCCAGGTTTGAACCTGCGACCCTCGGGACCAGAGGCAAGGAGCATAACCACTAGTCCACCGCGGCTGATTTATATTCTTTAGAAGTTTAATTTATTTAATTTTTTAAGCATTATATGAAATGAATCCTGGTAACAATATTACAACTTCATTATTTGCCTTGATTACTGAAGTAAACCAAGAAAAAATTATAAATCAGATTGATTAGCTCCAAAATTTAAATCCACAACGTCCTCAATATAAACCTCAAGTGGAATCTTGTGAACCAACTCATGTGAGATTTTTCTTACCTGTGGGCGTGCAGAAGTGAATGTTTTAAGTACAACTCTGTCCTTGGCTCTTGTTCCTTTTGGTAAAGCCAATAATAAAAGTGGATGATGCCAACCTTTACTACTGCAAAGTCTGAAACAGAAAACAAGCCGTGTTTCCACGTTAAGTTTACAACTCTTCACTGAACTTACACGAAACTTAACATGAAAGTACTAACTAACTAATGTTAAAACTAGTTATTTTCATTAAAAATTAAATCCTAGAGAAAATAAAAAAGAACTATAAAAATATTTGTATTTATATATTGAATTTGGGAATTTTTAACATATGAGGTTCAATTCATAAGAATTAAATGAATTGTGATTTCTTCTTACCTCGTACTTATATGTTTTTTTAAACACAGCACTGCAGTATCAGCGACCATTGTCACCATCCTCAGCTGTTTTCACGACTGTCAATTTTTTCTTTCGCCGGTAGTTATCCAAACTGCCATCTGGTGTTCTTTTGAATGAATTATTTTCTAAACTGCCATCTGTTACATTTTTGAAGAACCGAGCTTGATTACAAAGTTCTTCAAAAAATACAACAGATGGCAGTTTAGAAAATGATTCATTCAAAAGAACGCCAGATGGCAGTTTAGAAAATAATTCCTTCAAAAGAACACCAGATGGCAGTTTGGATAATTACCGGCAAAAGAAAAAATTGACAGTCGTGAAAACAGCTGACGATGGTGACAATGGGTTGCTGATACTGCAGTGCTGTGTTTAAAAAAACATAGAAGTATGAGGTAAGGAGAAATCATGATTCATTTAACTATCAAAATATTTTACTCGGTAATTACAGAGAATATCTAATGTTTCAGATATTTTTTTAAATGCCCCAAGTTGTCTTTCGACATTCCTGGTGTTCTCTCCTGGCATATTGTACTTGTAACCCACTTCTGAAGTTGGGGCACCTGGAAGATGGGGTTACGTTGCCCTGATGATATGATGGCTGATGATAGTGGTGTGCCAGGAGAGTCCCTAATCCTAAGCTTAACCTAAGATGAATATGAATGATGATTGCGATGGCCATATGATTTCGGGGACTGTTTGGGCCTTAAAGTTTTCTTGACATTTGTCTTACAGGTGAGGAAAAACCCCGATAAAAACCTCGCCCAGAAAAACTGTCCCGACCGGGTATCAAACCCGGGCCCACTGCATGACAAGGCAGCACGCTACCTCGAGACCACAGCGGTGGACATCTTTCAGATATTTAAGGGAACAATTTAATATTTAATATCCTCAACTCGCGTCCAACTTAGGGTTGGGTCGAGTGATGAGATCAGATGAAGCCCCTTATATAGAGGTCTGTGAATGACAAAGGTGCCGGCCAACCATGTCACCCAGATAGCTCAGTCAATAGAGCGTTGGTCTAGAAAGCCAAAGATCCTGGGTCCGAGTCCCAGTCTGAGGATATAATTTTTCTCTTCAAATATGATTTATCCATCATTGAGATGTATGAAATCAATAATAAAAACATTTAAGATATTCTAAAATCATTACGAACTTTGAAATTCTTGGAGAAAGGAGTCTCATTACCAAGTTCTTTGGAACACAGATCCAGGGCCGACAACTTGAAGGAAAAAAAAACAAGTTTGTGAACAAGCTGAGGATGGAGCAATAGCTTTGAAATGATCGTCCAACAGAATAAACATATGAGGTAAGAATGTTAAAGAATCATCATCATCATCTGGTATCATGGCAGCTGCCGCCGTCTTCTGGAAACCAAACGCCATTCCTCTCTATACATCCATTGATCTTCCTCCATTCCTCTGATATTCATAGCTGCTTGTACCCCTTCTATCCAAGTTTTCTTCGGTCTTCCTCCTTTCCATTGGGATCCATTCCATAACAATTTTTGGCAATCTTTGCTCTGGCATTCGTTTGACATGACCATACCACTGCAATCTTTTCTTTTCTATGATGTCCGGCTCCTCTTGTACACCCATAATTTCCCTTATTTCTTTATTTCGTATTCTATCCATTCTAGATTTTCCATCTGATCTTCTTAAAACATCCATTTCTGTACTTAAAATTCTTTTCATTTCTCTGGTAGGAATTTGTCAGACTTCAGCACCATATGTTAAAATGCTCTGAATTATGGTTTGATATATTTGTAATTTTCTATTTTTTGTAATATTTTTGCTCCACCAAACAGAGTTTAAAGCATTTGTTGCTTGTTTTGTTTGTGCGATTCTATTTTTAATTTCCACTGTGTTATCGCCTGAATGGTCTAATTCTGTTCCTAAATAAGTGCATTCAATACTAGGTTTTAGTTCTTCTCCATTGTTGAAATTTTTATTTTCCATTTCTTCTCCTATACACAGATATTTAGTTTTCTCAATGTTTATATAAAGTCCCCATTTTTCATATTCTTCTTTTAGTTTTTTAGCCATATATTCTATGTCATCGTGGTCCTGTGCTATTAATACCTGGTCATCTGCAAAATTTAATGAATAAACATGTGTATTTTGGATAGGTATGCCCATTTTTTGACATTTTTTCCTCCAGTCTCTTAGCACTCTTTCGAGATAAATTTTAAATAGAGTTGGAGATAAACTGCAACCTTGCCTTAAACCTTTTGTAATAGTAAATCCCTTTGTTATATGATTTCCAACTTTTATTTTCGAAATAGATCCTTTGTATAATGCTTTTATAGCTTCTACTAATTTTTTGGTAATGTTGGAATCGTCTAAAGTTTCCCATAAAATTTTCTGGGGAATACTATCACATGCTTTGGTTAAATCGACAAAAAGCAAATGTAAATCTCTGTTAGTTGCTCTTTTTTTTTTCTATCATTTGTGTTATGCAAAATATATTATCTGTGAATGTTAAAGAATACAAACTCAAATATTTAAGATATTCTCTGAATTACCTTGTTTCTGTTAAGACTATAGACAGTTAGTTATTACCTTCTATCCAGCTTACAGTCAAACACACCAGTTCTGATCGCAAAAGGAGCAACTTGACTACAGACGATGCGCCAACTATAGTCATCTAGAAGTGGTTCACTATGAGAACCACCGGCCGGTACCACTTGCACCAACCAAACACTGTCTTTAGTATCTTCCACTTCTTCGTAGAAGTGCGCACCTCCTGTGAATCGCGATGGGGTTGGAGGCGTGGATAAACGTTCTCTTACAGACTTTTCACCGTCGGTCCCACTTCGTACATGACTCAGTTCCTCCACCTCACTCTGCACTACAACAGCTAAAATCACAAACAAAATATATATATATATATATATAAATTATAGCATCACACACTACTGAGTAACACTAAGAAATTAGAACTGGAAATAAATATCAATCCGGCTGATTTCCATGAAGCTTCTCAGTAAGATAAATGTCTCCTGGAAGCGTTACGAGCGCTTCGCAGGACAAGGATGGTGGAAGGGCTGCTTCCTCTGAGCCTCCAAACATGCTCCTCTGGGTATCCACCCCCCCAAGAGAGGGCTGCTTCTTCCGCTCTTCAAGCCCTACAAGTTTAGCTGTGCCCAAGTTTCACATCCATACAACATGCGGGAACCACCATAACATTATACATTTTTATCTTGGTTTCTTTTCTAATTTTATTTTTGAATGTTCTCTGTTACGGTCTCAAAGAGGAATTTTCCATTCAGCGCTTTTTTGGACGTCCCAGTGATCTTTTGTCTTGGGGGCAGTAGCGAAGTATGGCTTTTGGAATTCTATGAGACAGCATTCGTTGAAGATGGGCTTTCCAGTTGTTCTGGTAGTTTTGTATATGGTGAAGAATGGGTTCTACATCCAACTCTTCCATAATTTCATTTCTTTTATGGTCCCACTTTGTGTAGCCTGCTGTACAGTGCATAAATCACATCTCATTTGCTGTTATTCAGCTTTCATCTCTTCTTCATATTGTCCATGCTTCACTACCATATCTTAATACTGGTCTTGCGAGAACCTTATAAAGCCGTAATCTTGTGTTCTTCCATACAAGTTGTAGAATTCATCGTTATATCTTATTTTTGCCATACTCCACGATCCCAGGATCTTCCTCAGGATTTTCCTTTCAAAGATTCTCAGTCTCTCTCCATTATCTCTGCTAAGTGTCCAGCATTCACTGTCATAAATAGCAATTCGTCTCAGTATGGTTTTATAAATGTTTAATTTTGCATCCAGACTTAGAATTTGTGATTTGAATTGGTGCTTAAGTGCATAATATTATCTGTTGGCTTGGAGAATCCTGCTCATTATTTCGTTATTAATATTATTGTCATCAGTGATTACAAAAAAAAACTCCTGGCGCGACAGGCCTAGAAGGACCTTAGCCTATCAGCCGGCTGCTAGCCTTACATCCACATGTGTCAATCACAGAGGTAGAAGATCATGAACCAGTGTAGGGGTGACATGTGGTCAGCATGTCGAGTCCCCCAGCCGTTACAGCTGGTTTTCTCAACCTGGAGCCGCTACTTATTGTAGCTACCCAAATGCCTCACAATGCTGGGTGGACACCGGTCCCATACTGGCTGAAATACCATGAGAAAAATTCTTCCCCCATGGAGACTCGAACCAGCGCAAGTCCTGTAGCGCTGGAGCAAGGCTTCCTGCCTTAACCACTCGACTACGGCGCGGGACCATCAGTGATTATAGTGCTCAGATATTTAAATTCATGTACAATTTGAAGTTTATATTTGCCTATTTCTAGTCGGTCTTTAGCTACAGGTCTGTTGGAGATCTGCATAAATTTAGTTTTTTCTTCATTAATTTTAAGTCCCATAGATTCTGCTGCTATGGATATGACATTAAAAATTTTCGTTATAGATTTCATGGTCCAGCCAGGGCCAATGAAATTTTAGGATGGAAAAATGCAAGGAACAGGTCCTCCCGGAGGGACTTGAATCCGAAGATTTTTAGACTCGAAGAAGAACCTCAGGCTTGAATAAAAATGCCTCTGGAAAAATTTAACCGATATTCCTCAATGCAAGTAATTCCTCAATTTCCTACTAGATGTCTCCTCGAGGCAATGTACTAACCACATGTCACGCTCTGATATCTATAGGGAAATAGCAAATAAGCACAACTAATTAAGTTATGTAGGTAGGAAATAACACCATTACGTTTATTTTAATTTTGTTGAGTTGTTTCTTGACTCACCTCATACTTCTTAACTCCCTCACGGATCCAAATTTCGTCACTCCATTTGTGACATTCTCAATGCTGTTCACGTTCACAACTGACATCCTATGGTCTCCTCTCCTGCAGACTGACCTCCACGCCATCTGATGGCTGACCGACGAACTTCCAAATCAATCCCCTCTCCTTATCACTGGGTATTTCAAAATTCATAGTTGTGTTTTTATTCTTGCATATGTAAATTTTTCCCCAAATTGTCAAATTGTGAGTTCCTTCGGTTTATCCAATTGTTTAAGTAATTTTGTTTTGGTTTCTATTCTATGTTTTTCTGACCAGGCAAACCAAAACAAAATTACTTAAACAATTGGAAAAACCAAAGGAAAACACAATTTGGGGGGAAAAAAAATTACATATGCAAGAATAAAAACACAACTATGAATTTTGAAATACCCGGTGATAAGAAGCGGGGATTGATTTGGAAATTCGTCGGTCAGCTATCAGATGGCGCAGAGGTCAGTCTGCAGGAGGGGAGAACATTGGACGTCAGTTGTGAACGTGAACAGCATTGAGAATGTCACAAATGGAGTGACGAAATTCGGATCGTGAGGGAGTTAAGAAGTATGAGGTGAGTCAAGAAACAACTCAACAAAATTAAAATAAACCTCATAGTGTTATTTCCTACCTACATAACTTAATAAAGTTGGCTATCAAGTCATAGGAAAACAGATGAGCATGAACAGCATTGAGAATGTCACAAATGGAGTGACGGAATCCGGATCGCGAGGGAGTTAAGAAGTATGAGGTGAGTCAAGAAACAACTCAACTAAATTTAAAAAAAAAAGCACAACTAAATTAGTCTGGTTAAGAAACTTCCCAACAGGGAAGCACCCATATCCTGAGCGGGTCTAATGGAATGAATCAAAATAATTAATCAATATTTAGACTTAGGCCCCTATACTGTAAATTATATTTTATATGTATACTGTTCTTCTTCTTCCTTTCATGTGATAGAGCTAGTGGTCTGTTACGATCTCAATCCAACGTTTGAAGGGTCTGCCCAAAGATCTCTTGCCTGATGGCTGGTAATTTAAGATTTGACGTGGTATTCTTGTTCTGCTCATTCTTCTTATGTGAGGGAAATTTTGAAGAAGTGGCTGAATTCAAATACCTAATTAACTAGTAACTCAATGGCACTATCGAACCCATAGGTTCATGGCAGCAAGGACACAAGCTTTCCATACATCTCTATCCTGAGCTAATTTTTCCAATCATTCCCTGTATAATCTACTTCCCTCAAATCATAGTTAATGTTATTCTCCCACCTCATTCTTGGTCTACCAACTGGGCATCTTCCCTTTGGTCTTCCTACAAGAAGCTTCCATGCACGTGTTTCATTTCCCCATTTGTGCCACATGTCCTGCTCATCGCAGTCTATGAGACTTAACTGTTCTTATTATATCTGGTTTCCTATAAAGACCATGTAGTTCATTGTTATGTAGTCTTCTCCACTCACCTGTCTGTTCATCTCTCTTTGGTCCAAAAATTTTCCTAAGAACTTGATTCTCAAATACTCATAATCTCCTTTCCTCCCTTAAAGTAAGAGTCCAGGTTTTGCATCCATATAATATAACTGGTAGAATAATAGTTTTATATATTTTCAGTTTAACATTTTTTGAAAGGAGTTAGGTGTCAAGAGTACTTGTAGTGCATAATAACATGCATTTCCTGAATTGAGCCTATGTTTAATTTCTTTTTGCATCTCATTCCTATTTGTGATTATTGTTCCTAGGTATTTGAATTCAGCCACTTCCTCAAAATTTCTCATTTGTCATTAGCTTCCATTCCATCATATAATGTATTTCTACGTGTGACCATATATTTAGTTTTATTGATATTTACTTCCAGTCCCAATTTCTTAGTGTTACTCAATAGTGTGTGTGTGTTGGCCTTTAGTATCTCCTTGCTATCGCCCAATAGTACTATATCATCAGCATAAACTAACAGCTTATTAATACCATTAAGTTGTAGACCTTTATACTCTATAGATGTGATGGCATGATCTAGTAAAAAATTAAATAGTAGAGGAGATAGTGTATCTCCTTGTTTCAACCCAATGTGAATTACAAAAGTATCCGAAAACTGTTTGCCTACACAGGCAGTAGCCGTATTTAAAAAATAAATAAATAAACTAATTGTTTTCATTTCCTTCATGATGTCAAGCAAGTTAAATAATATTCACGCAATCATTTTCAAATAACCAACATGACATCGACAGTATCAACAAATGATATAATCTGCATTATATTTACCTGATGCCTCTACCAATTGTGCCAATTCTTTTTTTTCAACATATCCCGCATAACTTACACCTCTATTTTCAAGAAGGTGTTTCAATTGTCGGACACTTAGAAGCAGAGGATCCACAATCTGTGTAGATGTAATTCCATGTTGATACCATAAAACCAAATCCAACATACGCGATATAAAAAATACAAGGATTAAATACACGATTAACAATATTGCCTGTATCCACAAAGACCTCATTTTTAAATGGCTTAAGCAAAATAATTTACAAAACACGAAATAAACATTCCTCTGATGGATTGTAATTACACATAAATGACACAAATAAATTGATATCAACTTTTATCTTGTTTGCAAAGAATACATATAAGGCTTAATTTAAATAAACAAGCGTTTGAAAATTCAATATTCTAGTGGCAATAAACAAATCACAGATACATTCCCTATTTGTTATATGTTATTTCACTTTCACTCGACAGTTGACATACCGATCGCACGTCCCTGACCCTTTTTTAATCGTAAATCGCGATAAGGTCACGTGTATAAAATTCGATATTGGCGGGAAGTTAATTTTGATTCGAAAATAATTATGAAGTAATGACTAGTAAAACTCATAGTAATGCTAAAACTGTCATATCTAATTGGGGGATGATCCTTACAAAGTATTTCCGTAAACTATTATTGACAATTTACTCTAGCAGACGCTAATTCGTCAACTTGACAGGTTAGATCGATATTTTAAATAATTTCGATACGGTCGATTATCGTTGTCTGTGGTCGATTATCCATTTATGGATAATATACAACTATCTGACATACAAAGTGACGTCTAATTACTGTATATAGATAATGGAAGCATTTTATGGATAAAGAGATAATTATAAATGTTGTCATATTTCAATAAATTAAAATTGATTGGTTAAAGATGAACACATAGGTGCGCAGTTACTATTAATATACATAGCGCCATCTTGTGTTCAAAGAACAACAATGTCGCCAACAAAGTTTTTTTTTTTGACAAATTATGTTAAAAATTCTCCAATTATTAATGTACATTATTCTGAGATTTAGTTTGAGATGTATTTGATGTGAATAAAATTAATTTTATTGTTAGCTGTAGTATTGTAGGTAATTTTATTGTGATTATATTATTTTATTAGTTAAATGTTCGCTATTGGTAGCGCTAATGTAGTTTTGTGTAATGGCGTAAATATGCGGTGAAATGGGGAATATTTCTGTCATTTTTCAATAATGCTGTGAAATAAATATTTGTAAAATGGATAATAGTCAAGATACCAGATCTCAGCATCATGAGCTCTTTTTGCAGGAAATAGAAGGTATAGATGAATACTGGGGACCGACATTTAGGTATGTATATAAAATTATACATAGAAAGTTTGGGAATGGGGTGGGTTACTTGTCAAATCAAAATCCCCGCGAACTAAATATCCAAAACCACGCAGGTGCTCTTTATTCGATCCAAAATTTTGCATCTGCGCAAAGGATATGATGGTTTGTATGCTAAACCTACCTTTGCAAGTGTGTAGCCCCAAATGGCCTAATTTATGGGGGTGGGTATTGGGTGGAAATAAAGGCCTATCGCAGGCCTTCGAAGAGAGTGACAGTTCGTGTATGTTATGGCGCATACTGTTGCTAGAGGTTCAGAAACAAGTATCAGTTCTCAACCAAAACATGAGCATTTACTGTATGAACTTGAAACTACTGACACCAGTAGTGTGGGGTTGGTCATCAGGTAAACTAATGATTTTATCTTGTATTTATAAAATACATGTGGGTCCAAAGAGTGAATCTTTAGCTTAGTATGATTACATTTAAATGAAATATTGGTCATACATGGTATTCAAAAAAGCATTTTGTTGTTTCTTCTCGCAAAATTAAATATGAAAACTTGTTAAGCACTAATTAGCCTAAAGTGAGAAGCAGAACATTGCATCTCTAAACTTTCAAGTAAAAGTATTTTGTTTTTCCTGTGTAAAAATTTACATGTATGTTTTACATGTTTAATAGAGTGGTGTAAATTCACATAAGCAACAATATAAGGTTGCCCCACTTAATGTAGGATGTTAATTACATATGTCCTGCAGACTTTCCACAGACCCTAAATTTTGGTGGAATGCCAAGAAAGAGACCAAAATTCAAAAAAAATCTATTGGTGAGGTTTCTGGTGATTTTATAAATATCCTTTAAGTGATATATCATATAGACACTTCTTTTCACAGCTTCCTGGTAGTTTGAAACTTGTGCTCCGTTCTAGCATGCGATACCTGAAATCTGAGTACAGTTTCCTTTGGACGAAAGTAGGGCTCAACTGCACTTATACTAGCGCTTGATTTTTCAATTATATTGTTGTAAACTATAGCTCTTCTTCTGTATTTACTAATGTTATTTAACATTTTAAACTTTTTCAAACAATTTTTATAACATTATTAGACAATTTTGAAGTATTTATTTAAATATGCAAATCACAATATTATGACACTGAAATGCCATAATTTTAGTTTTGTTAATTGATATTTCCATATTAAATTTGGCAGCTATTTTTTGTAAATTATAAGTTGATCGTTGCAAATCATTTTTGGAAAGTGCCGGAAGAGCTAAATCGTCTGCAAAAAGAATAGCATCGAGTTTGAGGTTCCTATTATGGGTATTAATTGTAAAATTAATTAAAACAAATTAATTAAATTACCCTCAGACTAAGAGTCTGGTACTTATTAATGTAAGAGGCTGAGACAACCCCAGGGCCATGGTACCACCAGAAGTTTTGGGTCAGTTTAACCCTTTAGGTGTCATGAGCCAATTAGATGGACTCTGGTGCTTCTATCCATTACCTGCCAGATAATATACTTAAACTACTTGCAAAGCCAATCACATCGGCGGATGCAATTTAAATCTCGGATGGAAGGGATGTTACCAGTGACACGCAGAGGGTTATAAATCCTGACTCCACCGGGACTCAAACCTTGACCTTCTAGTTTATAGTGTATTGCCTTAACCAACTATGCTATGGCGAGCCTCCATTTTAAGTGGCAGTTAATGTTATAAAAGAAAATAACCCATGAAAGTGTGTTAAGGGCTTTGTAAATATCTTCATTTCGCATGTGGTCATAAAATATATTACCCGCTAAAGGTCTTAATAACTTCATTTCTGCAGCTACTATTCTATTTAATTTGCCTGTAGTAAGAATCTCGGTTTCAGAGCCATAAAGTAGAATTGAGAGAGCCATTGTTTTATAAAATTTTAGAATTGTATCTGGGTGTACCTTCTGGAGAAGAGTGTTTTTTTATTCTTCCTGTAAGTTTTTGGCAGAAGACGAACTTCAAAGGAATATTTTTAAACTACATAATATATGTGAACAATATAATCTCAAAATATCTAGAAAAAGTGGGAGCCTTAACCTCCTACTACTCCAAGGACCTCCCAAGGCCTGTAGTGGAATTACTTTACTTAATTTAAAAAAATCACATTTTTTTATTTTCCCTGTTTCAAGTATGAGGTCATCCACATCCTTTCCCAAACACATATATTCTGTTTTCTGTAAATATATATAAACTTAATAATAATAATATGTTGTTAGAGGAAGCATAATAGACAAAGCCTATTAAGATATGAACATTGCAAGTGTCAGATAGTAGAGTGGTTAGTTCAGCTTCCTGTCATTTTTTGTTTGTTTCCTGTTGTAAGGGGGGAGTAGAAGGCCACATGTGACTGATACCACCCATCAGTATGCAATTACAACTCACAACACCCATATTGTGTGCAGTGTCTATTTAGCTACGTAAAATGACCTCTCCATCAGAGAATTGTCATCCATCTTCAATAGAAGAGTGTGTGGATAATTTTGAGAAACATTTTAACAAATTTCCATTTGGTTTAGAAGTACTGTACGTATTTAAACATTGTCCATTGTCATTTTATATTGTGTTTTAACCATTGGCATCTTTTAAAAGAAATCTAGATTTATATTTGCTCTAAACTCGACTTCATTATTATCCAGTGTAAGATATATATATTAATTGGTGTTTCCCGTATAATGTATCATATTTATATTATTATTATTATTATTATTATTATTATTATTATTATTATTATCGTATCATTATTGTTATTACCCTATAAAATGTTTGTACATGACATTTACATTGCTACATTTATTGTATCTTTAACTGTTTATAATTAGTATAGTGTATATCTATATTTGTCGAATATTTATTTGTATTTGTGCTGGTTGAGTGGAAGAGAGGGCCTTATGGCCTTAACTCTGCCAGAATAAATAAAGTATTATTATTATTATTATTATTTTGGTGCTCTTTATTACGTTGTCATGCTGAATGCTTAAGAACATATAATAAGTAGGGAAAGTAGACAGAAATATATTATTACAAATTTTAGCTGATGATAATGTTCCACAACAATATATTACTAATATCTTCAACATCTATAAAGATAATGAAATCTCTGTTAAACAAGATGGCAAATTATCTTCTTGGGAAAAGATCAACACTGGAGTAAGACAGGGATGTGGACTTTCACCGGTGCTTTTCATTATATATACATGAATAGAATAATAAACAAATGGAGGGAAACACAACGGGGATATATACCCATCAATAGGAACCTCAAACTCGATGCTATTCTTTTTGCAGATGATTTACTGCTTCTGGCACTTTCCGAAAATGATTTGCAACGATCACTTTATAATTTACAAAAAAAATACAAAAAATAGGTGCCAAATTTAATATGGAAATATCAATTAACAAAACTAAAATTATGGCATTTCATGGGAAGGACCCCATCTTCTTGTATCTTGTAAGCCCATGTTTCCCTTAACAGAGATTTAGGCGCTCTCCCCCTATAGGGAAGAATTTGAGCCATACTAATTTAGTTACACTTGTTTTCGTATAGATGTCATTTGAGTGGTCCGTGGTCAGCATTCTGCCTCATACTGACATCTAGGAAACCAAGGTAGTACTAGGATGGGAAAATTTGGTAAATTTTGCTTAGAGGCCTTTTCATTCAGGCTTCAGGATCTTTCACAAGCCTGAAAATCTTCAGACTCGGGACTCACAGCTTAAATATAAAGCATGTACCATAATTTCAAGGCCATGGGTATGATGTAAATTCAAGTTTATACTTTTTTAATCTGTGGATAAGCAGTAAAATTAATCCAGTTATACTAATTTTGTATTTGTGTGCAGAGCAATATACGATGGAGATGAACATCCGAAGTTCATGGAACGACTGGATGCTCGCATCAAGAGCCACGATAGAGACATAGAGCGAATGTGTAATTTTCATTATCAAGGATTCATTGATTCCATTAGAGAACTCCTACAAGTTAGATCTCAAGCAAAAAAATTAAACGTAAGTATAGACCAAGAATGAGGTGGGAGAACAACATTAACTATGATTTGAGGGAAGTAGATTATACAGGGAATGATTGGAAAGCATTAGCTCGGGATAGGGATGTATGGAGAGCTTATGTCCGCGCGGCCTTGAACCTACGGGTTCGATAGTGCCAGTGAGTAAGTAAGTAAGTATCTTCATCATCATCATCCTCTTATCGTGTCCTCCTTTTGGAAGGTTGATTTCAAATACGCCTCCAACCATCTATGTCTTCCCACGCTTTCCTTCTTTTTTAGTTCTTTCCAGTTGTATCCTCTTTTTGTAAACTTTTTCTTCGCCTGGTTAATCCATGTTTCCCGTCTATGTTTCCCGTATCTAAAGATGGGTTGTTGGATGTGATGTCCCATGTTGTAGATATATGATTGTAATAATTTAGATTACTGTTATTTGCCACGGCACTGGTGACTCCCTTCAGGGGAATGAGGGAAAGTTTCTTACATAAACAAATAACGACACTTTGTTAACAGTTAAATTAAATGTTATTTTATTAAAGTTTTCACTTCTGTTTAGATGAATCTTGTAAATGATCAATAATTAAAAATATTCCGGCTTAAATTAATAAATTTCACTTATACAAGATTATTACTTCATATATGTAATAGATGACTATTTCCAATGGTCTATTTTTCACTCACTAACATTTTATGGATTATTTTACCCCAGATGAATTAAATGCATACTACAATATTATTTTCCATAACGTTGACACCATTTTGTCAACTAATACAAAAAAATGAACTATAATTCTCTTAAATTTGAAGAGAAAAATTTTCGCCTAGACCGGGACTCGAACCCGGGACCCTTGGCTTTCCGGGCCAAGTGCTCTACCAACTGAGCTACCGAGGCGAGTTACGATCTAGACGCAAATTTTTCTCTTATATACGTTGTAATTCCCTATCGCCAAATGCTTTTTGAAACCATTGTTTCTATCTTTGCAAATGGCGGCTTCTTAGTTAAGAAGACATTTATTGGAAATTTAACATTACTTTAAAAGCCAGTAAGGCCTCTAATGATGTTTTTTATTATTAATTTAACATTTCTCAATGAAAGATAAATTAAATTTGAAGAGAAAAATTTTCGCCTAGACCGGGACTCGAACCCGGGACCCTTGGCTTTCCGGGCCAAGTGCTCTACCAACTGAGCTACCGAGGCGAGTTACGATCTAGACGCAAATTTTTCTCTTATATACGTTGTAATTCCCTATCGCCAAATGCTTTTTTTTTCTAGGCGAAAATTTTTCTCTTCAAATTTAATTTATCTTTCATTGAGAAATGTTAAATTAATAATAAAAAAACATCATTAGAGGCCTTACTGGCTTTTAAAGTAATGTTAAATTTCCAATAAATGTCTTCTTGACCAGTGTTACACCGTCCCTGGAACAATTATCGTGGTTTCGTCTAAGAGATCGTAGAACTGTCCATTCCCTATCCCTTCTCTATAAAATACTTCACCACATCATCGCCTAATTATTTATCACGCCGCTTCATCAGACTATCCGACACACATAATCTTGACACTCGATCCCATCAGCACATTGTCCTTTATATCCCGCCTCATCACACTGTATATTATTCATTATCTTTTACGGTGTCACTTACCAAAACATGGAATTCCCTTCCACCCTATGTCAGAGACTGTCAAACTATAACATCCTTCAAAAACAAACTAAAGAATTATTTAATAACAAACTAACTTATACACCTCACTGATAGTATTCTTTTAGCAATATTAATATATTTAATTATTTATGTAAATAATATTAAGAATAACAAATATTTGTATTTGTTTTGTTTTAAATATTGTATAATCGTAAAATTAGTTTTCTATATCTCATTATTTTCCTGTTTTTTTTATATACACTAGACAGGGACAATTTAATATGTCTTGCTTGTATACATTTTATTATTAGTTTTAGTCTTAATTTTAACTAATATTAACTGGTTGTATTATAGATCGTAATATGTATATTAGATATTATCTTTTTTCTCAAATTTTACTTAGTGTTTAATATTAGAGTTAATTAAGATTGTTATATTCTTATGTAATATATGTTTGTCCTGGTGAGTGGAAGAGAAGGCCACATGGCCTTAACTCCACCAGGCTAAATAAATCTTAAATCTTAAAAAAAATCTTAAATCTTCTTAACTAAGAAGCCGCCATTTGCAAAGATAGAAACAATGGTTTCAAAAAGCATTTGGCGATAGGGAATTACAACGTATATAAGAGAAAAATTTGCGTCTAGATCGTAACTCGCCTCGGTAGCTCAGTTGGTAGAGCACTTGGCCCGGAAAGCCAAGGGTCCCGGGTTCGAGTCCCGGTCTAGGCGAAAATTTTTCTCTTCAAATTTAATTTATCTTTCATTGAGAAATGTTAAATTAATAATAAAAAACATCATTAGAGGCCTTACTGGCTTTTAAAGTAATGTTAAATTTCCAATAAATGTCTTCTTAACTAAGAAGCCGCCATTTGCAAAGATAGAAACAATGGTTTCAAAAAGCATTTGGCGATAGGGAATTACAACGTATATAAGAGAAAAATTTGCATCTAGATCGTAACTCGCCTCGGTAGCTCAGTTGGTAGAGCACTTGGCCCGGAAAGCCAAGGGTCCCGGGTTCGAGTCCCGGTCTAGGCGAAAATTTTTCTCTTCAAATTTAATTTATCTTTCATTGAGAAATGTTAAATTAATAATAAAAAACATTATAATTCTCTTATTTCTTGATGAGCCGTTGTTTAACATGTCTTGACTTCTTTCAAGTATTGTAGCCATCTTGTTAATCTGGGAAAAATCCCATTTCATTTCAGTTTTAATCTGGAAGTTCTGATTGGTCCAACTGAAAAGGAAGGAGTACTGCTGGCTGACTCCCATCCAATTCGTCCAATCCCATTTATTTGTTTATAAAGAAATATCAATTCAAATATTTAAAGTATTTTTACATGTATTAAATCAGTTAGAAATACATCTAGCTGTATTAACAGTTTATATTGACCAGTTTGAATTTTTTTATATACTTATAAAAAAATTGGATTCTCTAAATCAATCTTATTTCCATTCTTACTAGAAATAAATATAATTATATTTAAATATTAAATAAAAAACCCTTATTATTTTTATATGGGGATAAATGTCCGGTTTTATATCAGCTTTTGTAGAAGAGACCAGCCTTTCTGCTAAATATTGGAGTGCAAGAGAGCGAATGATTTCATTATCAAGTGCTCGACATTAGATACCAACCAACCATATCTTGAGATTTAACAGTCTTTGTGGCAGTCTTTCCTTTTCCATTCTTTTTAAATGTCGAAACTATTTTAGTCTATTTTTCTATGCCTGTTGTTATTTTTTTCATATTTACTATCTCCCTGATTTTGTCATTCCTTATTCTTTCTCCTTGTTTTATATACCATTCCATATAAGAATTTCAATTCTGTAGCTTGGATTCTGCTCAATTCTTTCTTTGTGTATGTCCAAGTCTCAGCTGCATGTGTTAGAACTGGTTTGAAATAAGTTTTATACATTGCCATTTTACTCTTACTGGGTATATCTTTATTCCTGATTAATTGTTTAGTTAAATTATTTATAGACGTAGAAACTTTTCTCTATTCTTTCACTGATTTCAGTCTGTATTTTCCATTTGCATTTATCATAAGTAATGCCACGAGTGATTTCCAAATTATCTAGATGATTTGGAAATCAAGAGTGGTATTTGTTAGGACGATTTAACAAATAAAATTAATTGAATTTTTATAGGAATAAATCACTATGAGGATTAATTTAAGATAAAATCAAATGCTTCATACCTCTCCTCATATTAATCTTCTAAGTAGATCATGATTTCGGGTTCATGGCGAACCCATCCTCGGTACCCATTTGGCGACTGATGTTATGTCGATCAAAAGAACCACTTCTTCTTCTTCCCTCTGTTGGTGGACCGATAAACCTCTGGATCACGTCAGAAAACCCGGGAATTTCGAAGTTCATAAGTTTTTTTTTTTCTGAATGTGGATTTTTTCCTGAACCGTGAGTTCCTTTTGTTTATCTATTTGTTTAATTAGGGTAGCTTTTGATTCAATTAGATGTTTTTCGGACCAAGCTATGTTCAGATAGTTTTTGAGCTAAGTTACATTGTTTTGATAGCAGGACTTTGTGGACACCCTGTAGCTGCTATCAAATTAAATAACACAGCTCTACAAAAAAAAAAATTTTTTTGTTGCCCTGAATATCTCAGCGAATTTCTATGTTTTCAAGTGCACAATTTACGAATGTATTCATGAAAGTGCTGAATGTGCTCTAGTTTTTATGATTTTTGCATATCTTATATCTTAAACAGTAAACGGGTTATTACTAATAAAATTCATGTTTCCAGTCATGATTTGATTTATGCACATTTTTTTTCGTGTATACAAACATCCCCACTCTCACCCCTCACTCCGCACATCAGCCGTGATCTCAGTTATTTGACAAAATTAAAGTATTCACGACATGCATCTGGTTATGATGAAACAATTTGTCACAGCGTTGAACAAGGAAGGAAAATGTTTCAAATACATTTGTAAAAAATTTCCTAAAAGTTGAAAGCCAGAATATTTGATGGTCCTCAAATTCAGCAATTGATGAAAGATGCAAATTTTGTCAAAGTTATGACTGTTCCGGAAAGTAAAGTGTGGAAGGGTTTTGTATTGGTGGTAGAAAATTTCCTTGGTAACTGTAAAGCACCAAATTATAAAGAAATTGTGCCAAACATGTTGATAAGCTTCAAGATTCTGGGAGCAAATATGAGTATAAAGTTACACTTTCTCCACAGTCACCTGGATAGATTTCTGGATAATTTAGGAAATTATAGCAATGAACAGTAATGGAGGAAAGGTATCAAGGTAGATGGGACCGTCACATGATGGCAGATTACTGCTGGTCTTTAAAAAGATATTGTTCCCTAAAAATTATAGAAGAAAATCTTATGAAAGTGTTTCACTGAAGTATTACATGGGTTTTCAATATTTTTCTTTCTATTTACGTCAGTGCATACTAATTTTTCAAAAAACAATTGACATTATAAATATATCTGTTATATTTTTTTCATATTTTCTGATTTTTGTAGTGTAAAATGAAAATAAAGATTTAAAAAAACAGAGTCTTTGATAGTTTCATGAATTGTGAGCATAAATATATCTGAAATTAATCTTATATCAAGGGCAACAAAACCACTGTTGACCAGTGTAATATATTGTTAAGTGTCAAGTTTTGTTTGAATCTGGAATCATCTTACCTCAATTTAATGTTGTTAACATTCCAGATTCAAAAAAACTTGATCAAAAGATCCTCAAAATATAACTTCCTAAAATAAACCATTGTTAAGTGTTAATATTGAGTGGAGAACATATTTTTAACGACTCACCTCATATAATTTCAAATTTCTTTGATACCGGCGGTTTCAGACAATATCTTGTCCCTCTTCAATCATGGCTTCCACTGATGAAATTCTATGGTTGTTGATTTCTCTAAGGACACCGCCTCTTGTGCTGCCATCTTTGGTTGGGATTATAAACTTTGTAATTAAATTTTTATCCACCGGAATATCGAAGTTCATAGATCGATATTTATTCTTCTGAATGAATATCTTCGATATTCCGGTGGATAAAAATTTAATTACAAAGTTTATAATCCCAACCAAAGATGGGAGCATTTAAATATATATTCTATGTTAAAGGAAATTTTAATATCTGCTCTATGAGATGGCAGTTCATAAAGCCTGTTTTCTTGGTATATTTTCATTAAGAATCATAATAAAACAAACGTGGTGCATGTCGAACATGCTCGATCAGCACTCCGCAGAGAAGTAGTGTTTATTTTATGTGGGCACTGCACGTCATTCCACGCTGATGGGTTAAGTGTGTTACAAATTTCTTGAATAAAAGTCATGTTGGGATAAGTGATAATTTTTTTTTCAGAGTGAAGTGGTAGACATTGATCAGGAATTACAAGGATCAGCAGCAAATGTTATAGTAAAGGGCGAAGAGTTAGTACAAGCTCGGAAAGTAGAAAGCAATATAGCTTCTGCAATTGAGAACCTTTCATTATGCCTTCCAGTGCTGACAACATATGCCAAACTTCAGCGACAAATGAAAGACAAACGGTATGGTTATAATATTTAGAAGACAACATTTTGTTAAGAAAACTATATTTTTTATTGCGTTTGCCATGCTAGCTCAGATAGTAGCATGCCTGCTTCCTGACTGTTGGGCCTGAGTTTGATACTTGGCAGGGTTGGAAATTTTAATAAAAATTTTGATGGCAAGTAACACTATGAGGTAATTTACAATTTAAATAAATAAATTTATAATATATCATTTTGACATTTTAATTGTAAAATTTTCAAACTTGGGGCTTAATTAATTTTTATTTGATTGTTCACCATGTGCCTGGATTCAATTCCAAGCTCCTCTGAAGTAGTTTTTTTTTTAATTCAATGCCCCATGTTTTCATTTCGACATTTCTGAAGTTGGGGCACCTAGAAAGCGGAGTTACGTTACCCCGATGATATGATGAGTGGTAAATGATAATGAAGCGCCAGGAGAGTTCTTAATCTAAATTCCAGACCATGGACAACCACGGCAATGATTCCCTTTAAGGGAAAAATTCCTATGGTTTGACCAGATGTTTCCTAGGCTTCAAGGAAAAAGTAACTTACTTGTTTTTTTCTTTTTTTTTTCCTTGTAGCCTTCATTTTTATTCAGATGCTGTCTGTTTATAATTAAGAAATATCTGTTACAAATGAGCTGTAAAGGCTGAAATTTATAGAAATAGTTTCAATTCTTCTTCTTCTTCTTCTTCTTCTTCCTTCCAAGTATTAGGCCAAGGCCTGTTACGATCCTATAGAAAATTCTCCCGTATGGGAAATTTTCGTATAAGACTTGAAAGCATAATAATAGTCCCTTCGATTGGTTGCTGGCCAAAGGAAGGCAAGACCAGTGATGGGCTACAATCTTATAGCCTCTGGTCAGGCTTTTCTGGAGAAGGAAAGAAAATAAAGGAAAGAAGAAATGGAAAAAAGTAAGGACTCCCTAGCCCTCGGATGCCCTAATAGCGTCGGGGTCGAAAAAACAAGAGTTAACCAAGAGAGGTTAGATAGTAAAGTTAAAAGAGTGCAAAACACAAGTAAGTGGAAGAAATGTTTTGCACAGCTTGGGCACCTTGTGGTCGCCATCCACATATCCCCTAGATGAGGACCCCTGAGGCAATAGTTTCAATTAATATTCAATTAATATCCATATATAGGGCTATTCAGAAAGAAGGAACAGACTTCAAACATTTATTTCTTCCAAACTGTAAAAAATAGAAACACAATTCCAACGTTCCTGGAAAGAGAAAATTTTGAAATTCCGATGTATAATAATGGCGACACAACAGGACGTTGGATTGGAAGAGGAGGAGCAGAAAATTAACTTCATTACCGGTGTCCACCTAGGTCACCAGACCTAACCCCATGTGATTTTTATCTGTGGGGTTACGTAAAAGACCGTGTTTTTATTTCCCCCTATGCCTGAAACTCTTGAAAATCTGCAGCATCAAATTGTTTAAGCTGTGAATTCGATAACTAGATACCAGCTGATTCATGTGTGGCAAGAAATGAGCCACTGTTTTGATATTGTCGTGTAACACATGGTGCTCATATTGAATGCATAAAATAGTGAAATTCAAACTTTTCTCTTTCCAGAAATGTTGGAATTGTGTTTCTAGTTTTTGTAGTTTGGAAGAAATAAATGTTTGAAGTCTGTTGCTTCTTTCTGAATAGCCCTGTATAAAGTCATTAATTTGAACCTTGTCTTGATATGATTTTGATTTGTGGTTTTTCTTTTGTAGGTATTACCCAGCACTGAAGACATTAGAACAATTAGAACATCTATATTTACCTCGAGTTGCCAATTATCGCTTTTCTCACCAAATGAAGGAAAATATACCAAAGTATGTTATATAGTTTCAAAGTGTTTATATTATAAATAGTTAATTTTGATTTGAAGAGAAAAATGTGTGCCTAGACTGGAGTTCGAACCCAGGACCTTTAGCTTTATATGCTAATGCTCTGCCACTGAGCTGTCCTAGGCCTCCAATCTGATCATAAATTTTTCTCTTACACATTTCAATTCCCAAATTTTTTTAAAGTTTTATATTTTTACATGTTTCAGATTGAGAGAAAATATAAAAGAGGCATCAATGTCGGATTTAAAAGATTTCTTAGAAAATATCAGAAAATTTTCACCAAAAATAGGAGAAGTAGCAATGAGGCATGTAAGTATTTTTATTATAATAATTCCAATGTACACAATTAAAAAATCTCATGAAAATATAAATAATTCTGCGACACAACAAATCTGATGACCTAATAAGTTGTTTCTGTCATTGCTATCAGATGACTATACACCGAGTCACAGTGTAATGCAATCCCTCAACTGTAGGCCTATCGGAAGTTAACTTGCATCATCAGCAGAATGAGTATGTTCTACTGACTGTTGTTGTTTTACTACATTGTCCCAGGATTTACCTTTCAAAGAATCTCAGTCTTTTTCCATTAAATAGCAACTGGCCTCAGTGTGTTTTTTTTTTTTAGATTTTTAATAAGAATTAAATGAATCATGAATTCTTCTTACCTTATACTTCTATGTTTTCTTAAACACAGCACTGCAGTATCAGCGACCATTGTCACCATCCTGAGCTGTTTTCACGACTTTCAATTTTTTCTTTTGCCGGTAATTATCCAAACTGCCATCTGGTGTTCTTTTGAAGGAATTACTCTCCAGACTGCCATCTGGTGTTCTTTTGAATGAATCATTTTCTAAACTGCCATCTGTTGTATTTTTGAAGAACTTTGTAATCAAGCTCGGTTCGTCCGGAATCTCGAAGTTCATGGTTCTAGTAGTATATATATATTCAAAAAAACCATACTAGAACCATGAACTTCGAGATTCCGGATGAACTGAGCTTGATTACAAAGTTCTTCAAAAATACAACAGATGGCAGTTTAGAAAATGATTCATTCAAAAGAACACCAGATGACAGTTTGGATAATTACCGGCAAAAGAAAAAAATTGACAGTCGTGAAAACAGCTGACGATGGTGACAATGGGTCGCCGATACCAGTGCTGTGTTTAAAAAAACGTAGAAGTATGAGGTAAGAAGAAATCACAATTCATCTAATCCTTATTAATTGAACCTCATGATGTTAAAATTCCCAAATTTAATATATAAAATTAGATTTTTAGTTTTGCATCCTGACTCAGAATGTGTGATTTGAATTGGCTTCGAGTATCCTACTCGTTATTTCCTTATTAATATTATTGTCATCAGTAAAATTGTGATCTAATAAATTAATGAGTCATTTTAACATCTTACCTCATATTTCATGTTTTTCAAACACGGTAACTAGAGTTTTCAAATGATCTTGTCATTCATTTTCAACCGCCATTATGACTACCGGATATTCGTTGGAATCTCCCTCTATAACGTTACCATCTGGTGTTGATTTGACGAACTTTGAGATTTTAACTTTGAAAATCATGATCTACTAAGTCATTATTCAAGAGGTTAGTAATCAAATTATTAAAACTATGGTGCAAATAATGCTTCTATGTAGAGAGTGGAAGTTATAAAGAAATGTCAATTTGTTATTGGGTAAGTCTTGCAAAGTATATCCTGTTTTATTTGACATATATTGATATGAGATATGAATTATTTTATTTATGGTACAGACAGCTGAACAATTGGGCAGCGACCCTGGAGTTATTGGGAGGAAGAAGAGACAAGCTCCACCACCACCAAATCCTTTCACAGGAGAGGTTGATTATGAACAACCAGCAGAAAGTACATACGATGCCGAAGAGGATCTAAGTGCACAAGACCTCATAGATTTCTCTCCTGTATATCGCTGTCTACATATTTACACAGTGTTAGGCTCAAGGGAAACTTTTGAGACCTATTATAGAAAGCAACGGAAAAAACAGGCTCGTCTCGTGCTTCAACCTCCAACAAACATGGTAAGAATATTTCTCTTTTGATGTTTTTATTATTCATTTCATACATCTCATTGATGGATAAATCATATTTGAAGAGAAAAATTATATGCTTTAAGGTTCTGGGTAAGGACCTTTAAGGCCCTGGGTTCAAGACTCAGTCTGAGTGTATAATTTTTCTCTTCAAATATGATTTAATTAACTTAACTTAATGATTTATCCACATTTCTCTTTCTTTGTAGCATTGTATTTGAGGTTGAATTTTATTTTTTATTCTTTCATATTTGAATGTATAAAAAATACTTGCATTGAGTTTGTCAAAAGATTCCCAATCATGTTTGAGTCGTATTAAACAACTTGCGCGGGAATTATTACGTATATAAGAGAAAAATTTGCATCTAGATTGCAACTCGCCTCGGTAGCTCAGTTGGTAGAGCATTGGTACGGAAAGCCAAAGGTCCCGAGTCTTGGTCTGGGTGAAAATTTTTCTCTTCAAATTTAACTTGTGAAGCTTTAATTAATTTTCATCTTCTTCTTCATCTTCAATCAAAGATTACGCTTTTAAGCCTGTTCTGGCTTCTTATGTTCTCCAACCAACGTTTCCGTGGTCTTCCCAAATCTCTTGTTCCTTCAGGTTTATAATAAAAAAATTGTTCTTGGAATACGACTTTAGCTCATTGTTTCTAGATGTTCAATCCATTGATCTCTGTATCGATGAATCTTTTTTCTCTAATGATATTACATTTAATTATTTTGTTATATAATTTTTAAATTTATCTATCGTAGTGCAACCCTTAACTGATCTCATCAACCTTATTTCTGTAGCCTGCAATTTGTTAATGTCATTTCATGCCATCCAAGATATAATAGAACTGGTTTTGCTGTCACTGTATAGAACTTCATTTGAGTTTCTTTCAATATTCTATTTATTGTACTGCATATTTGTTGGAAAAGAGAAAGTTTATTTTTACATTCACTAGTATATTTATAAGTTACTTCACATCCTAAATATTTGAAACTTGTGACCTGTTTTAATGGAGCTTTAATTTATTAGAAAATAATTTTGTTTAATTTTTTTCTTTTACACAATGTACTGTGTGACGGCATTAAAATCATTAACTATAAAATCTAATCACTGATCTTACAACTCAAGAAAGTTTGTATAAAGACAGAATGCTTCAATTTATATGCTCATTCCTTAATGGAAGACCGCTTCCAAGTACTTCCAACTACTTTGAAGTAGTTCTTCTGATCAGCATAACATCAGTCAACAAAAAAGTACTGAATATGAAATCGCGATCTACTTAGAAGACTGGATGTGAGGAGAGGTATGAAACATTTTAATAAATTAATGAGTCATTTTAACATCTTACCTCATATTTCATGTTTTTCAAACATGGTAACTATAGTTTTCAAATGATCTTGTCATTCATTTTCAACCGCCATTATGACTACCGGATATTCGTTGGAATCTCCCTTTATAACGTTGCCATCTGGTGTTGATTCAATGAACTTCGAAGTTCATTGAATCAACACCAGTTGGTAACGATATCTCAAAGTTCGTCAAATCAACACCAGATGGCAACGTTATAAAGGGAGAACTTCGAAGTTCATTGAATCAACACCAGTTGGTAACGATATCTCGAAGTTCGTCAAATCAACACCAGATGGCAACGTTATAAAGGGAGAACTTCGAAGTTCATTGAATCAACACCAGTTGGTAACGATATCTCGAAGTTCATCAAATCAACACCAGATGGCAACGTTATAAAGGGAGAACTTCGAAGTTCATTGAATCAACACCAGTTGGTAACGATATCTCGAAGTTCGTCAAATCAACACCAGATGGCAACGTTATAAAGGAGAGAACTTCGAAGTTCATTGAATCAACACCAGTTGGTAACGATATCTCGAAGTTCGTCAAATCAACACCAGATGGCAACGTTATAAAGGGAGAACTTCGAAGTTCATTGAATCAACACCAGTTGGTAACGATATCTCGAAGTTCGTCAAATCAACACCAGATGGCAACGTTATAAAGGGAGAACTTCGAAGTTCATTGAATCAACACCAGTTGGTAACGATATCTCGAAGTTCGTCAAATCAACACCAGATGGCAACGTTATAAAGGGAGAACTTCGAAGTTCATTGAATCAACACCAGTTGGTAACGATATCTCGAAGTTCGTCAAATCAACACCAGATGGCAACGTTATAAAGGGAGAACTTCGAAGTTCATTGAATCAACACCAGTTGGTAACGATATCTCGAAGTTCGTCAAATCAACACCAGATGACAACGTTATAAAGGGAGATTCCAACGAATATCCGGTAGTCATAATGGCGGTTGAAAATGAATGACAAGATCATTTGAAAACTATAGTTACCGTGTTTGAAAAACATGAAATATGAGGTAAGATGTTAAAATGACTCATTAATTTATTAATTAAGAACCTCATAATGTGTTTCCCAATTTTAACTTTGAAATGAAACATTTTAATTTAGAATTTAGAATAGATTTATTTAGCCTGGTGGAGTTAAGGCCATGTGACCTTCTCTTCCACTCACCAGGACAAACATATGTTACATATAAATACAAAAAATTACGATAATAGTCATATTAAACAATTAATTATCTGTCAAATTGAATAATAATGAAAATAATGTCTAATAATACAATAAAATTAAATTAATGATAGAATGAATACAGAAAGGAATAACAGCTCAAATCTACTATACATAAAAAGAAAAAAAATACAAAGAAAGTAATAAACTATAATGAATTAATCTATCGATGTTTTTATTATTGATATATAAGAGAAAAATTTGCGTCTAGATCGTAACTCGCCTCGGTAGCTCAGTTGATAGAACATTTGGCCCGGCAAGCCAAAGGTCCTGGGTTCAAGTCTCGGTCTAGGCGAATATTTTTCTCTTCAAATATAATTAATCTATCACTTATTACACAAGGCATTAGGTAAATATTTTAACAAATCTTAAAACTAATTTTATTAAATAATGAAAGAACAAATTATTAATTTTTAAAAAGTAATATTAGTGAATTGTTTTTGTTAGTAATTTTATTTTCAATTTGTTTCTGAAAGATGGTAAAGTTTGGCAGTCTCAGACATAGGGTGGAAGGGAATTCCATTTTTTAGCAAGAGAAACTGTAAAATATTTTGAATAATAGGTAGTGTGATGAGGAGGGGGGCACGCCGTAGTGTAGTGGTTAAGGCACTGAGCTACAAGCCGGAGGGTCGAGGGTTCAAGTCCCGTTGGGGTCAGGATTTTTAAACTGACCCAAACCCTCTGGCAGCACTATGGCCCTGGGGTCAACTCAGTCTCTAATGGAAATGAGTACCAGACGCTTGTTCTGGGGGTAAAGGTGGCCGTCATACAGGGCTGACATAAAGTGCCGATTGTCTAGAAAAAGTGAGAGCCTTAACCTCCTACTACCCCAAGGGCCTCCGGGCCTGTTGTGGGATCACTTTACTTTTTTTTTTGTGATGAGGAGGGATATAAAGGACACTGCGCTCAAGGGATCGGGTATCTAATTTATGTGTATCAGAGAGTCTAGTGAAGCGGTGTGATAAATAATAAGGTAATGATGTGTGTAATAATTTAATCATAAATTAAACCTCATAGTGATTTATTCCTAAAAAGGTTAAAAAATAGTTATGCCTAAACTGGAATTTGAACCCAATGTCTCTGGTTTTGTACACTTCTGCTCTACCTCTGGGAGCCTAATAGCTCAGTGGTAGAGCACTGGTATACAAATTCAGAGATATTGGTTTAGCTCCCAGTGGTGAACAATACCAGAGACATTAGGTTCAAATCCCACTTTAGGCGTAAATTTTTCTCTTCAAATATAATGAATTGATTGTTGCAGCATGAAACCCATTGCAGGGTACAGAACATATATCCACGGAATTGTGGGTTTTTTTGTGGTAGAAGACCATGTGCTTAACACAGGAAATGGATTAGTGAATCGGACCTATTTGGATGAAGTTTGGAACATGGCCTTGTCGAAAATAGTGAATGCCTTGAGAACACATTCGGTGAGTTGGATATATATATGCATGTTAAAATGTATATAACAAAAAGAGATATGATAATTTTAATTATGTTTTTATTTATTGCTTCCCAGTTTGTGATATATCTCTTATATTTCTTCTTGATAAGTACTGAAACCCCTAATAGTGAGTTGGAGAACATATTTTAATCGACTCACCTCATACATTTTCAAACTTCTTTGATACCGACGGTTTCAGACAAAATCATGTCCTTCTTCAGTCATGGCTTCCACATGATTTTGTCTGAAACCGTCGGTATCAAAGAAGTTTGAAAATGTATGAGGTGAGTCGATTAAAATATGTTCTCCACTCACTATTAATGATATAACCTCATAATGTTTACTTCCCAATATTAATTTAAATATAACTGAAACCCCTCTTTTAGCTCTTTCATTCTTTTTAACACCACTGTAAATATATTTCTATTCCTTCTTTGTTTCTGTAAGTATGATGATGTCCTCTTTTAAATTTTCTATCTGTTTAAGAATTTCCTCCATTTTATTTCTTATGCCTTGTACATTCCATGTTCCAATTAGCAGTTCTTTTCCATAGCTTGATTTGTCTTCCTTTTAATCCGACCGGTTTATCTCTATTAGGTTTTTTTAGCATTGAGCTAATTCAGGCTTCCTTCCCATCCAAGCATAAATCCTTCCTTTACCTTACTGTCTTGGTCCCACATTCAAATGCAGTGATTCATCATTCACAAATACACAATGAATGGCTTCTACATTAAGAAGACATGAAGGGACTCCACATAGCTATAGCATTATTTATTAAATTAATATTAAGAAGCTAAAGCTGTTACTATGGTTGAAATAAGTAAAAGTACACAACTAAATTATTGTAATCAAATGATAAAGAGAAAAATTTATGCCTGAACCATTCGGGGTTCGATTCCCGGTTCAGGCATAAACTTTTCTCTTTGCCATTTGATTACAATAATTTAGTTGTGTACTTTAATATACTGGGGCATGCCGTAGCATAGTGGTTAAGGCACTGTGCTACAAGCTGGAAGGTCGAGGGTTCAAGTCCCGGTGGGGTCAGGATTTTTAAACTGACCCAAACTTTCTGGCAGCACTATGGCCCTGGGGTTGACTCAGTCTCTAACGGAAATGAGTACCAGACACTTGTTCTGGGGGTAAAGGCGGCCGTCATGCAGTGCTGACAACACGGCTGATATCAAGTGCCGATTGTCCAGAAAAAGTGGGAGCCTTAATCTCTTACTACTCCAAGGACGTCCTGAGGCCTGTAGTGGGATTACTTTACTTTACTTTAATATACGAGAGTGAATCAAATATAAACCGGAATTATTGTTTACAATTTGATTGAATTAACAAAAAAATACAAAACCACCACCTCATTTTTCTACATAGTCTCCTGAATTTCCAACACATTTTTGCCATCGAGTTGGCAACTTTTTGATGCCATCCTTGAAGAATGAGGGATGACATGTAGTCAGCCAGTTGCGCACGAACTCCTCTACTGCTGCATTGTCACCAAACCGCCTTCCTCCCAGGTCTTCTTTCAGTGGCCCAAACAAATGGTAGTCACAGGTGACACATCTGGATTGTAAGGAGGATGTTCCAGAGGTGTCCAATGCATTTTTGTCTATTTTTTTTTGTTCCTGGCTGAGAAGCCGAGGAACCCACCAGGCAGATAATTTTCGGAATTTGAGTTCATCACTGATGATGGCTTGAACACTTCCGAAGCTTATTCCAACGTGTGAAGCAATTTCAGAAATTGTTACGCGCCGATCCTCCTCAATAAGGTCCCGTACAGCACGAATGTTGTCTGCAGTGATGCTTGTTCATTGCCGTCTTTGGTGGGGCTCATTTTCCACTGAATCCCGGCCCGCTACAATTTTTTTGCGCCAATTATACACCTGCGTCTTCGAAAGGGTTGCTTCCACAAACTGTGCATGGAGCCTTCTCAAATTTTCAGAAGATTTAGTGCCTTCTTTTGCCAAAAACTTAATAATAATGCGTTGCGCAACAGAAGTGTGTACCTCTTGCTCGCTCATGGCGTACTGAAGCAAGCGGCCGCTCTTCAGAGTGCTATACATCAAGATCCCTACTTCAGACACCCCCACCAACTTCCCCTCCAAATTGCAACCTTTGCAGTTCGCTACCAGAGCCTCCAGATACAAATTCCAGTTTATATTTGATCCACCCTCGTACTTATTTCAATCATAGTAACAGCTTTAGCTTCTTAATATTAATTTAATACCTCTTAATGTTTACTTCCCAACATTAATTTATTATAATATCAATCTTGTATTATATTTAACGTGAATAATATTTTAATGTTGTTTGTCGCTGTTTAACAGGCCTACTGCACAGATGCTACGTTGATGCTCAAGATAAAGAATTTGATAATGTTATTTAATACAACGCTCAGGGTAAGTATGTTCTATTTGTTACTTATTTATAACTAACTTGCAATTGAAGATTATTTTGTTCTCTTTTGATGGGTTGATAAAATAAAATAAGTTAAAATGTTTAAAGAATTAAATGAATTGTGATTTCTTCTTACCTCATACTTCTATGTTTTTTTAAACACAGCACTGCAGTATCAGCGACCATTGTCACCATCCTCAGCTGTTTTTACGACTGTCAATTTTTTCTTTTGCTGGTAATTATCCAAACTGCCATCTGGTGTTCTTTTGAAGGAATTATTTTCTAAACTGCCACCTGGTGTTCTTTTGAATGAATCATTTTCTAAACTGCCATCTGTTGTATTTTTGAAGAACTTTGTAATCAAGCTCGGTTCGTCTGGAATCTCGAAGTTCATGGTTCTAGTATGGTTTTTTTGAATATATATTTTATCCCAAACTGTTAAATCCAAAGGTTTAGATAGATGTTTCAAAAGTTTTGCTTCTTTTTCAATTCTATGATGCTCTAATAAACTATGTGCTGCTATAGCTGATTTTTCAATTTCTCCATTCTTTATGTTTCTGAAGTGCTCTTTTTTACGAGTTTGCAAGTTCCTTTTTGTTTTTCCTATATATGTCCTGTTGCAATGTTTGCAATCAATTTGATAAATTCCAGATTTTTTGTTGTCTGGGGTGTTAACTTTATTATTAGTTAACAGATATACACCACCTTACAACATGATTCCAAGAAAGATGTAAAATTCAAGAAATTTACTTACCATCCTGAAGTTCATAATATGTTATAAAAAATTTTCAGAAAATTTAATATAACATTGGCTCCAATTAACAAATTCATCCTGGGTAATCTTCTGTTAACTAATAATAAAGTTAACACCCCAGACAACAAATAATGTGGAATTTATCAAATTGATTGCAAAGATTGCAACAGGATATATATAGGAAAAACAAAAAGGAACTTGCAAACTTGTAAAAAAGAACACTTCAGAAACATAAAGAATGGAGAAATTGATAAATCAGCTATAGCAGCACATAGTTTATTAGAGCATCATAGAATTGAAAAAGAAGCAACACTTTTGAAACATCTATCCAAACCTTTGGATTTAACAGTTTGGGAAAAAATATATATTCAAAAAAACCATACTAGATCCATGAACTTTGAGATTCCAGACGAACCGAGCTTGATTACAAAGTTCTTCAAAAATACAACAGATGGCAGTTTAGAAAATGATTCCTTCAAAAGAACACCAGATGGCAGTTTGGATAATTACCGGCAAAAAAAAAAGAAAAAATTGACAGTCATGAAAACAGCTGAGGATGGTGACAATGGTCGCTGATACTGCAGTGCTGTGTTAAAAAACATAGAAGTATGAGGTAAGAAGAAATCACGATTCATTGAATTCTTAATAAAACCCTTCTTAGTCTTACAGTATTGAATTGTGTGATTATTAGGGCAAGGCATTTAATGATCTATCTTCTTCTTCTTCTTCCTTCCAAGTATTAGGCCAAGGCCTGTTATGATCCTATAGAAAATTTTCCTTATGGGAAATTCTCGTATAAGACTTGAAAGCATAATAATAGTCCCTTCGATTGGTTTGCTGGCCAAAGGAAGGCAAGACCAGTGATGGGGCTGCCATCTTATAGCCTCTGGTCAGGCTTTTCTGGAGAAGAAAAGAAAATAAAGGAAAGGAGAAATTGAGGAAAGGAAGGACTT
Organism: Diploptera punctata; assembly: GCA_030220185.1. Taxonomy (NCBI): domain Eukaryota; kingdom Metazoa; phylum Arthropoda; class Insecta; order Blattodea; family Blaberidae; genus Diploptera; species Diploptera punctata. The sequence continues at coordinate 131,109 of JASPKZ010003802.1, forward strand.
CCTAGCCCTCAGATGCCCTAATAGCATCGGGGTCGAAAAAACAAGAGTTAACCAAGAGAGGTTAGATAGAAAAGTTAAAAGAGTGCAAAACACAAGTAAGTGGAAGAAATGTTTTGCACAGCTTGGGCACCTTGTGGTCGCCATCCACATATCCCCTAGATGAGGACCCCTGAGGGGTTAATGATCTATAAATTGGTAAAAAATGCAAAGTAAAAAATGCATTTATGACCTAAAAAATGCATTTATGACCTAAAAAATGCAAAAAATGACCAATAAAACATGACGAATAAAAAGTTGTAAATTACCAATAAAAATACTATTTATTAGATTAAGTACTCACTTGATTACTGAATTACATAAAATTTAACTTAACATCAAAATATTAAAAGAAAAGTATTTAAAAAATACACATTACAGTACCTTTTATTGCAGAAAATCCATTTCAATTACACAGAGCACTTTTACAGCAATTTTGAATTGCAGTTAACAATCAGGATAAGGGTAGAAGCTAGCATAAGCTCTAAGAAATTGAATAAAATTCCTAGAAGTGGGCAAGATCATTATGCACATACCTTGAAAAATAGGGGTAGTAGTTAGCAAAACAACTACTTAATTTCAAGAAATTGTATTGACAAGGAAAAATACTGAATTATAATAAAAATCTTAAATCAAATACAAATAATGTCACAGCCTTCCGGAAAACTGTAAAAAATGCTCAAAATGACCTAAAAATTGCCAAAAAATGACCTATCCCTAAAAAAGTTAAGAAAATGCAAAAAAAAATCCCTAACAAATTGCTTTTACTTAATCCGTTTTTAATGCCGTACATTTTCATATATGCAAGCAATGTTTGAACCTTCATAAGAAAAAGATGCGAAATTATTAATTGCCTTGCCCTAGTGATTATACTTTACAGTAGCAAAGTCATGTTGTTGCAGAAACTATTATGGATTGTGACTAATAGTAATTTTGTATTATAGAACTATGGTTACTCAGTGAATCAGCTGTTTGATTTGCTACATGAAATCAGAGACCATTATAACGAGGTTCTCATGCAGCGCTGGGTTCAAGTGTTCAGAGAAATTCTAGATGAAGAGAGCTTCCTTCCTATTCAGGTAAAGGCCATATTGAGTTTCTTCTTCTTCCTTCCAAGTATTAGGCCAAGGCCTGTTACGATCCTATAGAAAATTTTCCCTCCAGCGTTTCATAGGACGGCCCAGTGATCTTCGTCCTCTTCGTATATAATTATAAACAAGCTTTGGGGATCCGATTTGGTGTTCCGAGTTTAGTTGGATCCTGTTTTAATATATTAACCAATTCCAAATTGGCTGTAGTACCTTCATTACTTTTAAGGATAAAATCGGTGTTCCTTTTCCAAATCCCATCTGGTGTAACCCGCTGATCTGCGCATGAATCTCATTTCACAAGCCGTTATTCTGCTTTCATGTTGTTTTTTTAGTGTCCATGCTTCACTACCATAGGTCAACACTGGTCTAGCCAAAGTGTTATATAAACGTAATCTGGTGTTTTTTTTGTACAAGGGATGGTTTCATAACTTGATTAATAATTCCTAAACTTTTATTATAACTAGTAATTTTTTCAGGGATATCTTTTTCATCCCAGATAGAGAGATAATATCCAAGATATTTAAATTGATTAGATCTCTCTAAAATTTTATTGTGGAGACAGATTTTACTTTGTATGGGGTCCTTCCCATGAAATGCCATAATTTTAGTTTTGTTAATTGATATTTCCATATTAAATTTGGCAGCTATTTTTTGTAAATTATAAATTGATCGTTGCAAATCATTTTCGGAAAGTGCCAGAAGAGCTAAATCGTCTGCAAAAAGAATAGCATCGAGTTTGAGGTTCCTATTGATGGGTATATATCCTCGTTGTGTTTTCCTCCATTCATTTATTAATTTATTCATGTATATAATGAAAAGCACCGGTGAAAGTCCACATCCCTGTCTTACTCCAGTGATGATCCATATTGAGTTTGCTTATGTTATCAGTAGAGTCCGGATGTTAGGCACTTAAAAAGTTCAAAATAGGCAGGCAAACAGGCACTAAAAATCATTAATATAGGCACTAAAAATTCAAAATAGGCTCTTACAAAAAATAGACTACATCATAAATATTTACAGCCTTACGTAAAGAATATAAACATATGCTATAATAGCATACGAAGATATCATGGATGATTTTTTAACTTGTTTTGCCTTTTTTACAAAGAAGATACTTATGTTTTGCAGTATGTACGTGTTGCGAAACATGGCACTTCTTCGCGTAATTCACTGAAATTTTACACACTTTGCAAAACAATATTGAACCGTCACTTGAGAATATTTCCACACCAAATTCTTTCACGAAATTGGTCAGTTCGTCATACTGTTTTACTGTTGTCCATTCTTTAAGCATCGTAGAACAACTGTTCTAAAGGTTTAAAAAAAAAGCTACATACATTTGTCGCACCACTTTGTCTTTGAAGCACCTGTCTGCTAATTTAAGAAAGAAAAATTAATATTGATGTTTTTATTATTCATTTAACATTTCTCAATGAAAGATAAATTATATTTGAAGAGAAAAATTTTCGCCTAGACCGGGACTCGAACCCGCGTCCCTTGGCTTTCCGGGCCAAGTGCTCTACCAACTGAGCTACCGAGGCGAGTTATGATCTAGACGCAAATTTTTCTCTTATATACGTTGTAAAATTTTTCTCTTCAAATATAATTTATCTTTCATTGAGAAATGTTAAATTAATAATAAAAACATCATTAGAAGCCTTACTGGCTTTATAAAGTAGTGTTAAATTGCCAATAAATGTCTTCTTAACTAAGAAGCCACCATTTGCAAAGATAGAAGCAATGGTTTCAAAAGCATTTGGCGATAGGGAATTACAATGTATATAAGAGAAAAATTTGCGTCTAGATCGTAACTCGCCTCAGTAGCTCAGTTGGTAGAGCACTTGGCCCAGAAAGCCAAGGGTCCTGGGTTCGAGTCCCGGTCTAGGCGAAAATTTTTCTCTTCAAATATAAAAAAAAAAATTTCTCTTCAAATATAAAAATTAATATTGTTTATTTTTTATTATTTCACTCACCTCATACTTCATAATTCATAAACAATATTACAAAACCTCTTAGTGTTATTTCCTATCTACATAACTTAAGAAAAATTAATGTTTGAACCAGGATTTGAACCCTGGACCCCTAGTTCTACATACTAGTGTGCTGTCCATTACACCATTCAAACAACAATGCAAACATTAACATTTCTTTGAACTTATACAATTCTCATTCGTCTGAAGGCTAATAGCTAATATATATAAATTGTTTGGAAATTATTTTATTCCATTAAAATACTGTATTCCCAGTGAAAGGAAGTCCCCACATAGTGATGATGGTCTAGTGCATAATGGTGGATGCCTCGAATTCCATTATCTAGTGATGATGTGACGATTTGTGTATCGTTGTACTACACATGAGAAATTAGATTAGTTGGTACAGATTTCTACTATCAAGCAAGTTTTAAATGTTACATTTGTTTTTGATTATGCTTACAGTGCATTGTCAAACTACGCTATCAAAGTGTACAATACACCTAGGGCCACATGCAAATACATTAGTCTCTGGTGAACTGAGTTTTCCGTGAGCAGGTGCAAAGTTCGAATTAGCGAGTCGCTGACTGGTCATGCATGAAAGTAGTTTCTTGTAATATTGGCAAGAAATTACCCAGAATCCTCAGCGATAAAACCACTTCCTTATTTTCGTCTGCTAGAGGAATGCATTTATGCTTGCATCCCGTAAATAAAACAGTATGCGACGATGTCTGCATCGCGCGATATTACGCCGATTCTCCTGTTCTTCCAGTTGAATTCTTTGGTAGACTCTATCAAATTCCTCTTCTCCGCATGTACCAAAAACATGATCGAAGTCTTCAAGGTCCGACATCTTGGATAAAGCGGCAATGATTCAAAGTACATCGGTTCCCATCGGGTTGCTCACGATTCGTTCTCTGCAAAGTCACCTCGCCAGGTAGCTTAGAAATTTCGACAATTATTATCGTATGAACAGACTTTTTTTGAGTATGTACAATGTCTTTGGATGCAACTTTCTCAGCAGAGAATGACTTTTACGGTCTAATGCGTTCATAGATACGACCCTTAGACTTGCATGGCATCATCAACTCACCTGCATTACTTCTTCGGACTTTATTTTTCTGGGAGTACAGTACATGCCCCCTCTTGCACTTCTAGATGTGTTGAAATCATGATTTGTGGACTTGTAAACTGTAATATGTATATTTATTGCAGGTATCATCCCAGGCTGAGTATGATAATGTAGTAGAATCATTCCCTTTTCATGATAAAGCTTTAGAACTCCTGCCGTTTCCTTCCAAAACGGTTTCCATTTTCACCGTTGGTTCCTAAAGTCTATCAGCAAGTGAAAGAATTCATCTATGCGTGTTTAAAATTCTCAGAAGATCTCAATCTCAGGTAAGTAAAGTAAAGTGATATATACCAAGGGTCCCGGGTTCAAGTCCCGGTCTGAGCGTATAATTTTTCTCTTCAAATATGATTTATCCATCAATGAGATGTATGAAATTAATAATAAAAACATCAAAGTAAAGTGATTCCACTACAGGCCTCTGGTGACCCTTGGGGTAGTGGGACGTTAAGGCTCCCACTTTTTCTGGACAATCAGCACTTGATGTCAGCCCTGCATGATGGCCGCCTTTACCCCCAGAACAAGCATCTGGCACTCATTCTGTTAGAGGCTGAGTCGATCCCAGGGCCATAGTGCCTCCAGAAGTTTTGGGTTAGTATAAAAATCCTGACCCCACTGGTACTTGAACCATCGACCTTCCAACTTGTAGAGCAGTTGTAATTAATATTTAATTTTAGGAAGTTATATTTTGAGGTTATTTTAATTATATTATTTTTAGTCTGGACATCTTACCTCAATATTAATGTTGATTTGTTCTTGAACATGTTTCAAAACAATTCTGTTTTATCGTCAGCTCTTCCCAGACTGGTTTTATTTATGTTGCACAACCTGGATGTCGATGTCAGCTCCATCCTGTGGTTGGCCAAAGAACCTCCAAACAAGGTCACCCTCCATCGGAATATCAAAATTCATAACTCTGTTTTTGTTCTTCTGAATATAGATTTTTCCCAAATAGTCAGCTCTTTTGTATTTTCTAACTGTTTTAATAATTTAGTGTCTGAATTTATATTATGTTTTTCAGACCAAACATGAGCAGCAACTGCAGATTTTTCAATTTCTCCATTTTTATTATTTCTTATGTGTTCTTTGGTTCTAATTTTTAGGTTTCTTTTTGTTTTTCCTATATATATATATATCTTTTCACAACCCAAAAAAAAAACACATAAGAAATATTAAAATGGGGAAATTGAAAAATCTGCAGTTGCTGCTCATGTTTGGTCTGAAAAACATAATATAAATTCAGACATTAAATTATTAAAACAGTTAGAAAATACAAAAGAGCTGACTATTTGGGAAAAAATTTATATTCAGAAGAACAGAAACAGAGTTATGAATTTTGATATACCGATGGAGCGTGACCTTGTTTGGAGGTTCTTTGGCCAACCACAGGATGGAGCTGATATCGACATCCAGGTTGTGCAACATAATGCAACATAAATAAAACCAGTCTGGACAAGCTGACAATAAAACAGAATTGTTTTGAAACATGTTCAAGAACAAATCAACATTAATATTGAAGTAAGATGTCCAGACTAAAAATAATATAATTGTAGAGCAGTGCCTTAACAACTATGCTACGGCGTGCCCCAAGTAAAGTGATTCCACTGCAGGCCTCAGGAGGCCCTTGGGGTAGTGGGAAGTTAAGGTCCTTTTTAGATCACAGACATGTATGAATTATGCTAGTGAATATGGTAATGCAGTAGTAAAATATTATAAAATAAAATCTGTTGACATGTGAAAGAGGAGATAAATTCACTTAACACATTATATATGTACAGTAAAACTTGTTCAATCCGGAACATGAATAATGCTGAAATCTATCCAATGTGAACAAATTTATTGGTACCGGCGAAATACATATTAATTTAACGTGTATTTATTTTGCATAAAACGGAATCTGTCCAACGCGGAAACAGAAGGATATTTCTACACAATTCATGAAAAAAATATATATAAAGCGGAAAGACAGAGAATAAAATAGTATTTGAAGAGAAAAATTTTCGCCTAGACCGAGACTCGAACCCGGGCCCAAGTGCTCTACCAACTGAGGCGAGTTATGATCTAGACGCAAATTTTTCTCTTATATACGTTGTAATTCCCTATTGTCAAATGCTTTTGAAAACCATAAGCTTCTATCTTTGCAAATGGCGGCTTCTTAGTTAAGAAGACATTTATTGGGAATTTAACATTACTTTATAAAGCTAGTAAGGCTTCAAATGATGTTTATATTATTGATTTAATATTTCTCACTGAAAGATAAATTATATTTGAAGAGAAAAATTTTCGCCTAGACCGAGACTCGAACCCTAGACCGAGACTCGAACCCGGGACCCTTGGCTTTCTGGGCCAAGTGCTCTACCAACTGAGCTACCGAGGCGAGTTACGATCTAGATGCAAATTTTTCTCTTAAATACGTTGTAATTCCCTATCGCCAAATGAAAAGATAGATGCAATGGTTTTCAAAAGCATTTGGTGGTAGGGAATTACAACGTATATAAGAGAAAATTTGCGTCTAGATCGTAACTCGCCTCGGTAGCTCAGTTGGTAGAGCACTTGGCCCGGAAAGCCAAGGGTCCCGGGTTCGAGTCTCGGTCTAGGCGAAAATTTTTCTCTTCAAATATAATTTATCTTTCAGTGAGAAATGTTAAATCAATAATAAAAACATCAAATAAAATAGTTTCCACTTCATTGAATTCCCGTTAGGCCAAAAAACAATAAGGAATGATTCCTACTGCCGGGTGAATTACAGATTCTACCTGTACCTGAAATTTTATTTTGGCCTCACTTCACACCCATTATGCAAAATACAGATACCTGTCTTACAAATAACCATTGCACTGTAATATCTTAAATTAGTTTAAGTTTATTTCGGAGGTAGGGTTCTGAATTTATGGAATAAAAAATGACTAAAACATATGTTTCATTGTCATTAAACAAAAAAGTGAAAGTGATTGAAGATAAATCTCCAAATTTCAGGACCGATGCTCCAAAGTCAAGCTCTAGCTGTTGCTAAATCCCTAGGGAATAACGATTTCAAGGCATCTCCCAGATTGACTGGACAGTTTTAAAAGATGGCACAATATAGTGTGGAATGAAATTTGCAGGGAATCAAAGGATGTGGACGAAAGTTTAGTTAGTGAGCGGAAACCGAAACTGCATACTTTAATTTCAGGATACGCGCCTAAGAGACATTTTTAATTTATTAATAGTGAGTAGAGAACATATTTTTAACGACTGGCCTCATATAATTTCAATTTTCGTGGAAGCCATGACTGAAGAGGGACAAGATATTGTCTGAAACCACCGGTATCAAAGAAATTTGAAATTATATGAGGTGAGTCGTTAAAAGTATGTTCTCCACTCACTATTAATGATATAACCTCATAATGTTTACTTCCCAATATTAATTTAAATAAAACATTTTTAACACTGACGAAACGGGACTTTTTTTTTCGTTCATTTCCGTGGAAGTCGCTCATACATACTATACTTCACTTTTCAAAGGCAGCGGAACTACAAATAATCCAAGGTACGTAAAAAGACATTTACGGTACTCTATAATGCCCCATTTTGATTATTGTGACACTCTTTTTACATACTTAAATATTATTTACGTCCCATGCCGTAGCCGAGTGGCTAAGGTAGGAAGCCTTGGCGCAGAACTACGGGACTTGCGCTGGTTCGAGTCTCCATGGGGGAAGAAATTTTCTCATGGTATTTCGGCCAGTATGCGACCGGTGCCCACCCAGCATCGTGAGGCAATTGGGTAGCTACAATAAGTAGCGGCACCAGGTTGAGGAACCAGCTATAACGGCTGGGGGACTCGACATGCTAACCACATGTCACCCCAACACTGGCTGATGATCATCTACCTCTGTGATTGACACATGTGGATGTGAAGGGTCAGCAGCCGGCTGGTAAAAGGGCAACTGCTGAAAAGTGGAAAGACCCCCCAATCGGAAATATTATTTACACTCAAAGACTTCAACGTGTTCATAATTCTTGCGCACGTTTTATTTGTGGTATTTGCAAATTTGACCACGTTACACCGTCCCTGGAACAATTATCGTGGCTTCGTCTAAGAGATCGTAGAACTGTCCATTCACTATCCCTTCTCTATAAAATCCTTCACACATCATCGCCTAATTATTTATCACGCCGCTTCATCAGACTATCCGACACACATAATCTTGACACTCGGTCCCATCAGCACATTGTCCTTTATATCCCTCCTCATCACACTGTGTATTATTCATTATCTTTTACGGTCTCTCGCATACCAAAACATGGAATTCCCTTCCGCCCTATGTCAGAGACTGTCAAACTATAACATCCTTTAAAAACAAACTAAAGAATTATTTAATAACAAACTAACTTATACACCTTACTGATAGTATTCTTTTAACAATTAATAAATTTAATTATCTATGAAAATAATATTAAGATATTTTCTTTTGTTTTGTTTTAAATATTGTACAAACGTAAAATTAGTTTTCTATATCTCATTATTTTTCTTTGTTTTATATATACATTAGACAGGGACAATTTAATATGTCTTGATTGTATACATTTTATTATTAGTTTTAGTCTTAATTTTAACTAACATTAACTGGTTGCATTATAGATCGTAATATAATAGATATTATCTTTTTGATCAAATTTTTATTTAGTAGCCGTAGGCACTGAGCTACAAGCCGGAGGGTCGAGAGTTCAAGTCCCGTTGGGGTCAGGATTTTTAAACTGACCCAAACCCTCTGGCGGCACTATGGCCCTGGGGTCGACTCAGCCTCTAACGGAAATGAGTACCAGACACTTGTTCTGGGGGTAAAGGTGGCCGTCACGCAGGGCTGACAACCCGGCTGACATAAAGTGCCGATTGTCTAGAAAAAGTGGGAGCCTTAACCTCCTACTACCCCAAGGCCCTCCTGAGGCCTGTTTGTGGGATCACTTTACTTTACTATTTAATATTAGAGTTCATTGTGATTGTTATATTCTGATGTAATATATGTTTGCCCTGGTGAGTGGAAGAGAAGGCCACATGGCCTTAACTCCACCAGGCTAAATAAATAAATAAATCTAATCTAATCTGATCTGAGATTATTAATAAGTTTTAGTTTTTTTTTTATAATGCGGAATTTTGTGTAATGTGAAAAAAAAAAAAATTGTTCCCGTGTGATTCCACTTTGAGCAAGTGTCCACTTTGAGCAAGTTTTACTGTATATAGACATTGTGCCAATTAAAATATATTCCCTGCATTTCTCAATAATTTACTTTACAGTCAAGCTGAGGTAGATGACATGATAAGAAAATCAACGAATTTACTTCTGACGAGATCGTTCAGCGGTTGTCTTTCATCACTTTTCCGAAAACCAAGTCTGGCTCTTCTTCAGGTGATACAAATTATAATAGATACCGGTTACCTCGAAGAGGCTACCGTCTACTTAGAAGAATTTGTTTCAAATATTACTGGGTAAGTTATTGTTAATATCTCATAGCACCAATGCCACCAGAACAATTCTTTTTTTTTTATTTATTGGGAATTTTTAACATTATGAGGTTTAATTCGTAAGAATTAAATGAATCGTGATTTATTCTTAACTTAAACACCGCACTGCAGTATCAGTGACCATCGTCACCACCTCAGCTGTTTTCACGACTGTCAATTTTTTCTTTTGCCAGTAATTATCCAAACTGCCATCTGGTGTTCTTTTGAAGGAATCTTCTGTTAACTAATAGTAAAGTTAACACCCCAGACAACAAAAAATCTGGAATTTATCAAATTGATTGCAAAGATTGCAACAGGATATATATAGGAAAAACAAAAAGGAACTTGGAAACTCGTAAAAAAGAACACTTCAGAAACATAAAGAATGGTGAAATTGATAAATCAGCTATAGCAGCACATAGTTTATAAGAGAATCATAGAATTGAAAAAAAAGCAAAACTTTTAAAACATCTATCCAAACCTTTGGATTTAACAGTTTGGGAAAAAATATATATTAAAAAAAACGATACTAGAACCATGAACTTCGAGATTCCAGACCGAACCCGGAGCTTGATTACAAAGTTCTTCAAATACAACAGATGGCAGTTTAGAAAATGATTCCTTCAAAAGAAACAGCAGATGGCAGTTTAGAAACTAATTCCTTCAAAACAATACCAGATGGCAGTTTGGATAATTACCGGCAAAAGAAAAAATTGACAGTTGTGAAAACAGCTGACAATGGGTCGCCGATACTGCAGTGCTGTGTTTAAAAAAAACATAGAAGTATGAGGTAAGAAGAAATCACGATTCATTTAATTCTTATGAATTGAACCTCATAATGTTAAAAATTTCCAAATGTGATATATAAATAATAATACCTTCTTGCTGGGTGGATGATGGAAAGTTCTCTAACTTGTTAATTCCACTTGATTTTGGGATTTTCTTGTAAAATACGGACGATTTCAATAAATATATTTAATTTCAGTGCTCCAAAAGAAAGCCACATGGGTTCACGTGGTCAGGGTCAGTCTACCATGTTCCGAGTGGCACGTGATGATGCAGAGCGACAGATTTGTGACAAGTTAAAACATAAATTAGACGAATTCTTGGAACTGGAGAACTATGACTGGCTGCTGGTGGAACCCAAGGGACATGCTTCAAGTTTTATAACCGATCTCATTGCTTTCTCCAGAGCATCTTCCTTTCCTTCACAAATTTACCAGTAAGTATGTTATTAACAAAATTTTTAATTCATGATCATTTGGGAAGTAAACATTATGAGGTATAATCATTTAAATTCATCGGAGAACATTTTTTGAAAACTTACCTCATAAATTTTGTGTATTTACAAAACCGTGGTTTCAAGCGTAATCATGCCCATCCTCTGTTACAACTCAAAACTGATGAAATTCTTCGGCCGTCAACTCTTCTATTGTCACCATCTTCAGTGCTGCCATCTATGGTTGAATTTATAAACTTCGAAATAAAATTTTGTTTTGTTAGGAATATCAAAATTCATTGATCTATATTTATTTTTATGGGTCCACCGCTGTGGTCTCGAGGTAGCATACTGCCTTGTCATGCAGTGTGCCTGGGTTCGATCCCCGGTCGGGGCAGTTTTTCTGGGTGAATTTTTTATCGGGGTTTTTCCTCACATGTAAGACAAATGTCAGGAAAACTTTAAGGCCCAAACGGTCCCCGAAATCATATGGCCATCACAGTCATCATCATTCATATTCATCTTAGGTTAAGCTTAGGATTAAGGACTCTCCTGGCGCACCATTATCATCATCATCACCACCCATCATATCATCAGGGCAACGTAACCCTGCCTTCCAGGTGTCCCAACCTCAGAAGTGGGTTACAAGTACGCCATGGCAGGAGAGAAACCAGGAATGTTGAAAGACAAACGTGGGGCATTTGGAAAAAAATATATATATATATTTGAAGAGAAAAATTTTCGCCTAGACCGGGACTCGAACCCGGGACCCTTGGCTTTCCGGGCCAAGTGCTCTACCAACTGAGCTACCGAGGCGAGTTACGATCTAGACGCAAATTTTTCTCTTATGTACGTTGTAATTCCCTCGTGCCAAATGCTTGAAACCATAGCTTCTATCTTTGCAAATGGCGGCTTCTTAGTTAAGAAGACATTTATTGGGAATTTAACACTACTTTATAGCCAGTAGGGCTTCTATTGACGATTTTTATTATTAATTTAACACTTCTCATAGAAGGATAAATTATATTTGAAGAGAAAAATTTTCGCCTAGACCGGGAATATAATGTACGAGCTCAGTTGGTAGAGCGGTGGACTGTAGTGGTATATAATTTCAGTAATTCATAGGTCGATGGATAGAGCATTAGCACGGAAAGCTGAAGGTTCAGGGTTCGATTCCCGGTTCAGGCATAAATTTTTCTCTTTACCATTTGATTACAATAATTTAGTTGTGTACATTAATTTACTTCTTTTAATCAAAGTAACAGCTTTAGCTTCTTAATATTAATTTAATATGAATATATTTTAATAAAAATATGAATTTTAATATTCCTACAAACAAAATTTGATTTTGAAGTTTATAAACGTTAAAGCATCTATAAATAAATTAATAAAAACGTAATATTGGCCATGGGAAAAGAATTTGGTTTTACGTTTTCTTCTTAGAGACTTACTTTTACTATCAAATATATTAATTGATGTAGAGCACCCCACGCTTTTGATGGTAAAATTATTTTTCTTTTAGATAACTCTAGTTTTATTCTATATGTGTTGGAGATGATTTTTTGTTGACCACTTTAATTTTATCCCAAGCGTGTTGGAAATTAAAATTATTTTTCATTTTTTCGTTCAGTTTTCTAATAAAGCATGTTGTTTTAGTTTTTTAAAACTATTATTTATTTTTTAAATTTTTAGTTTAATAGATTGTCATAAACTGAAATCCCATGAAAATTTAATTGCTTAATACTCTTCTAAAAAAAATCCTACAGGCCGGATTTGAACCAGCAACCTATGGATTAAATTAATATTAAGAAGCTAAAGCTGTTACTTTGGTTGAAAGAAGTAAATTAATATACACAACTAAATATTGTAATCAAATGGTAAAGAGAAAAATTTATGCCTGAACGGGAATCGAACCCTGAACCTTCAGCTTTCCGTGCTGATGCTCTATCCATTGACCTATGGATTACTGAAATTATATACCACTACAGTCCACCGCTCTACCAACTGAGCTCGTACAATGATTGATTAAAAAGTTGTTAAGTCCGCAACCTATTATACCGGTTTTTATTTTTTGATGATTCTGGCCAGGATTTTAGAAAAAAATTAAATTATTGTTTTGTCATTGGTCCTTTACAAGTATACAAAGTTTCAAGTCGATCCAATGTTTTTAAGTGGCTGAAAATTGTGTTCAAAGATTCCGTTACATAAATACAGGTCAAGCTAATATAAAGCGTGTAAAATGTTGTACGTTTAATCATTGAATAAGTGAGATTGTGTTACATTTTCAGGCAGAAGTTGCACAAGAAGCTTGCAAGTCTGCTTGTGATCATATTGCAAAAAGTCTACTGGACTTCATGCTGAGTGATGATGTCAAACAAATATCTATGGGAGCTCTGCAACAGCTAAATCTGGATACAATCCAGTGCGAGCGTAAGTAAATATAAATATTCATGTCCATGAATGAATGAGTCATTTTTTATATCTTACCTCGTCTTTCGACATTCCTGGTTTCTCTCCTGGCATTGCTTACTTGTAACCCACTTCTGAGGTTGGTGCGCCTGGAAGGCGAGGTTACGTTGCCCCAATGATATGATGGGTGATGATGATAATGATGTGCCAGGAGAGTCCATAATCCTAAGCTTAACCTAAGATGAATATGAATGATGATGAATGTGATGGCCACATGATTTCGGGGACCGTTTGGGCCTTAAAGTTTTCCTGACATTTGTCTTACAGGTGAGAAAAAACCCCGATAAAAACCTCACCCAGATAAACTATCCCGACCGGGGGTCGAACCCGGGCCCGCTGCGTGACAAGACAGCACGCTACACCGAGACCACAGCGGTGGACAGTTTGTTTTCTTAAACACAGGAATTGCAGTTTTCGAGAGGAACATCCCTCCCATTTTCAGCCGACATTATGACTACCGGGTTTCGTTGGAATCTCCATCTATAATGTTGACATCCGTGTTGATTTGATGAACTTCGAGATTAGGTCTTGTTCATCGGGAATTTCAAAATTTGTTCTGCTGAATATATATCTTCTCCCAAAGTGTCAATTCTAAAGGTATTTTAGAAGTTTGGCCTCTTATTTTCAATTTTATGACTCTCCAACAAACTGTGTTATACAATAACTGATTTTTCAATTTAATGTGCAGCACGTAGTTTGTTGGAGAGTCATAAAATTGAAAAAGAGGCCAAACTTCTAAAACATTTGGAAAAACCTTTAGAATTGAAGTTTAGGAGAAGATATATATTCAGAAGAACAAATTTAGATCCATGAATTTTGAAATTCCTGATGAATGGGACCTGATCTTGAAGTTCATCAAGTCAGCACCAGATGGCAATGTTATAGATGGAGATTCCAACGAAAATCTGGTAGTCATAATGTCGGTTTAAAATGGGAGAGATGTTACTCTTGAAAACTGCAGTTCCCTTGTTTAACAAAACATAAACTATGAGGTAAGATATGTCTTGGTCTAGGCGAAAATTTTTCTCTTCAAATATAATTTATCTTTCATTGAGAAATGTTAAATCAATAATAAAAACATTGTTAGAAGCCTTACTAGCTTTATAAAGTAATGTTAAATTCCCAATAAATGTCTTCTTAACTAAGAAGCCGCCATTTTGCAAAGAAAGAAGCAATGGTTTCAAAAGCATTTGGCGAGAGGGAATTACAACGTATATAAGAGAAAAATTTGCATCTATATCGTAACTCGCCTCGGTAGCTCAGTTGGTAGAGCATTTGGCCCAGCAAGCCAAAGGTCCCGGGTTCGAGTCTCGGTCTAGGCGAAAATTTTTCTCTTCAAATATAAAAAAAATGACTCATTCATTCATTGAATTAAGAACCTCATAATATTATTTCCCATATTTAACTATGAAGATATTCAGGTGTCCCGCGCCGTAGCCGAGCGGTTAAGGTAGGAAGCCTTGGCGCAGAGCTACGGGACTTGCGCTGGTTCGAGTCTCCATGGGGGAAGAAATTTTCTCATGGTATTTCGGCCAGTATGGGACCGGTGCCCACCCAGCATCGTGAGGCAGTTGGGTAGCTACAATAAGTAGCGGCTCCAGGTTGAGGAACCAGCTATAACGGCTGGGGGACTCGACATGCTAACCACATGTCACCCCTACACTGGCTGTTGATCATCTACCTCTGTGATTGACACATGTGGATGTGAAGGGCCAGCAGCCGGCTGGTAAAAGGGCAACCGCTGAAAAGTGGAAAGACCCTCAATCGAAAGATATTCAGGTGCTTGGCTTTTGCTGAAAAACTGTTATATGCTTCTTCTATTAATAACATTATTTTGTTTCAAGATTAAAATAAATAAGTCCATCTTACAAAAGCCAAGGCCAATTGAAGTACACTGCAGCCACTGATTCTCCGGCCTTGACGTTTTCACAACAGTGTTGCCGATATGGATTTTCAGTGGGAGGGGCCGCTTTGTGTATGCGGTTATCAGACATACAGCTGACAACATCTCAGCAATTTCAAACCTTACTAGCATGCTATAGCTGCATCAAGAGCAGTGATTGGTTGTGGCAAACGTTCACTCCCACCACAACCATTTTCTTATTGGCAGTAGAGGGCGAGTTCCCCCTTTACCCCTCGTACAATCTAAACTTCAGAGCCGGAGAATCGGCAGCTCAGGTATAGTTGTTGTCACAAACTAGTACATGCACATAATCAGCATATTGCAATCTTTTCCTTAGTTTAAGTTTTCTTAACTGAATTTCACAGCATCTTTTATCAATTGATAAACTCCTAAACTTATGTATTGATCTGATTTGAGATTGAATATGATGGGATGCTTGTTCGTTGCACCAACAATTTACATCACAGAGGTAATCTGTTTTAATATAAAATATAATTTATATTTACAGAGTTTGCAGCCTCTGAGCCTGTAACAGGATTGGAGGAAGGTGCTCTGCTGCAGTATTTTGCAGATTTACGCCAGCTGCTTGATTTGTTCATGACGTGGGATTGGCCAACATATTTTCATGACTATGGTCAAGAGAACAGCAAATATCAGCAGGTCAACCCTAACACAGCAATTATATTACTGGAGAAGTAAGATTATACCAATAATAATCATTTAAAAGCGATTATAGGGTAAATTATAAAACTTAGGCACAATAGGACCAGATGGAGTAAGAAACAGTTCTCCTGAATGACAGAAATTACTGAAGATGAAACCGCCTAAGTTTTGAAACTGGTTTAATTAGAAGACTGGATACGAGGTGAGGAGTAAAGAATTTTAATTTAAATCTTAGATTTCTTGTGAGTTCATGAATATAAAATGTCGTCATTAGCCATACAGCTTATAGTTCAAGAAGAACTCTTATGATCCAGAAAAATGTTCAGCCTCTCCCTCTTCATTGGACATCCGGTTGAGATCTGCCTCTAGGTGGTAATGCAGAATTGCCCTAGGGATTCTAGTTATAGACATATAACATCAAAATAGTAGCTGTAACCGCTTAAAAATTGTTTAAATTCTCAATAAAAAAAATACTTAGAAAAGAAGTCATCAGATGGCGTTGTTGATAGTGATGGCTATCGGCCTTCAGATGAAAGGAGAATTAATCGTATAAGTAGAAAGAAATTTGACGTTCGGAAGTTCGAATTGCATAACGGTTACCGCAGTGATCTACAGAGTCAGAGGTCCAGGGTTCGACTCATGATTCGATTGTAATTTTTCTTTTTATTATAAAACTTTATCCAATTCTGTAACATGTTAATTTAAAATATAACGTCAAAATATCATTCACACACTGATGTATATCATCTCAATTCTACAAAATTCATTCTAAAATGATGTTCTTTTACATTTGTATTGTTTTAATTAGTTTTGATTTCTTTTAGATTACGTGAAGCAGACAAGAAAACGGTGTTCTCGGTGCTGAAGAAGAGTGAACGAGATAAAAAGAAACTTTTGGAAACGGTGTTGAAACAGTTAAGACAATTGGCTCTCACTGCGCAACAACAATGAAACTCTAAAAATGAGAAAACAATTTAGAGGCCAGTTGTTTACAAATTAATATTAAACATTGCTACTAAATGACTTTTTTTTTTAAATGACAGCTCTTTATGTTATTTATTTTTCTTGAATGAAAATTTTGTTATTAAAACTTAATTTTTAGAGTTTAATTCCAGATTTTTAGCATAGATATATTTAAAATATTTTTATGTTGTAAATATTAGAATACATTTATATCCTGATTATTTCACAGTAATATAATGTACGGTTAAAAACTATAAAATAGTTAATATTGTTTAGTTGTTTCTTGACTCACCTCATACTTCTTAACTCCAAAGCAGACTCGAGTTTCTTCACTTCATTTGTGACATTCTCAATGCTGTATTACGTTCACAACTGATGTCCAATGGACTCTCTTAAGGTAGCCAAATGTCTCGTCATCTAATTAGTGACAAGCATGAATGGATTAACGAGATTCCCTCTGTCCCTATCTACAATTTAACGAACCAGCGAGCAGAGTCTGCAGGAGAGGAGGCAGTTGGACATCAGTTGTGAACGTAATACAGCTTTGAGAATGTCACAAATGAAGTGAAGAAACTCGAGTCTGCTTGGGAGTTAAGAAGTATGAGGTGAGTCAAGAAACAACTAAACAATATTAAAATAAATATTTAATTTTAGGAAGTGATATTTTGAGGGTTATTTTAATTATATTATTTTTAGTCTGATCTTACCTCAATATTAATATTAAAATAAACCTCATAGTGTTATTTCCTACCTACATAACTTATAAAATAGTTACCTTGTAGGTCTGTCTTCTCAACTTAGGTTGTTTTATAACTCTGTAGGCCTTTCGGGACTGTTCCCATCATCAGCAGAGTGCATTAGGTCCGTACTTGTTGACCCTTGTTGAAGCACTGACTTGGTTGTGAGTATTTTGTACAGAGGATTGTGTGGACCGGGTGTGTTTTCATTAAGAATTAGGTTGTTGTCGATTTCTCTTAGGATTTTGATTTCCTCCAGTATATTTATCCTCATTTATATTTAAATTAATGTTGAGAAGTAAACATTATGAGGTTATATCATTAATAGTGAGTGGAGAACATATTTTTAATGATTCGCCTCATATCATTTCCAATTTCTTTTGATACCGGTGGTTTCAGACAATATCTTGTCCCTCTTCAGTCATGGCTTCCACTGATGAAATTCTCTGGTTGTTGATTTCTCTAAGGACATCACGTCTTGTGCTGCCATCTTTGGTTAGGATTATAAACCTTGTAATTAAATTTTTATCTACTGAAATATTGAAGTTCATAGATCAATATTTATTCTTCTGAATGAATATCTTTTCCCAAATTGTCAATTCCAACGGTATATCCAATTGTTTCAAAAGTTTTGCCTCTTTTTCAATTCTATGATGTTCTAGCAAACTATGTGCAGCAATTGCTGATTTTTCAATTTCACAATTTTTAATATTTTTAAAGTATTCTTTAGTGTGTGTTTCCGAATTAAAGACATTTGAAATTATATGAGGTGAGTCGTTAAAAATATGTTCTCCACTCACTATTAATATTTATCCTTGTTGGAATGATTTCTCTATGTAATATTGTGAGGGTGTTATGCATATGGTGTCCAGCCTGAATTTACATGTTTTGCATAACTTGATTTTCCTCCATTATAAATAAAATCTCTGAAATGTTCCTTGAATCTATGTTGAAGTTTCTGTTAGTTTTCCCAATGTAGAATTTATTGCAGTCTGTACATGTTAATTTGTAGATGCCTTTGTTGTTGAATTCATTTATTTATTTGATATTGTTGTTTATTAAATTGTTTAATATTTTACCAGTTTTGTACCAGCTAAAATAAAGCATTATTATTATTATTATATTTATATTCTTATCAAGCTTTTTAGTGTGTTGGTCAATTTTAATGTTTCTTTTACAGGCTGGACACCATATTTATATATCAAATTTGGGAATTTTTAACATTATGACATTGAATTCATAAGAATTAAATGAATCGTGATTTCTTCTTACCTCATACTTCTATGCTTTTTTTGGAAACTCGTAAAAAAGAACACTTCAGAAACATAAATAATGTAGAAATTGAAAAATCAGCTATAGCAGCACATAGTTTATTAGAGCATCATAGAATTGAAAAAGAAGCAAAACTTTTGAAACATCTATCCAAACCTTTAGATTTAACAGTTTGGGGAAAAATATATATTCAAAAAAAACATTCTAGAGCCATGAACTTTGATATTCCAGACGAACCGAGCTTGAATACAAAGTTCTTAAAAAATACAACAGATGGCAGTTTAGAAAATGGTTCATTCAGAAGAACACCAGATGGCAGTTTAGAAAATAATTCCTTCAAAAGAACACCAGATGGCAGTTTGGATAATTACCGGCAAAAGAAAAAATTGACAGTCGTGAAAAAGCTGAGATAGCGACAATGGGTCGCTGATACTGCAGTGCTGTGTTTAAAAAACATAAAGTATGAGGTAAGAAGAAATTACGATTCATGTAATTCAGGCTGGACACCATATGCATAACATCGATAACACCCTCACAATATTACATAGAGAAAACATTCCAACGAGGATAAATATACTGGAGGAAATCGCAATCCTAAGAGAAATCGACAACAACCTGTTTACTTATTTTAGGAATTCTCACTATGAGGTATATTCATTAAGGTAGAATATGTTTATCACTCACCTCATATTGTTCTTCTTATTTGATATTAGACTAGTTTCGGAACATAGTTTCTGTTCCATCCTCAGTATCATCACGACCGTTGTTCTGTCGTCTTGAAGAGCTGTCCTTCTCTCCTTCCATTGGCTGACTGAAAGACCTCGAAACCAGGTCATTCTCACCGGGAATTTCAAAGTTCATTAATTTCTTCTTTTCGTTCTTTTGAATGTAGATCTTTTCCCAAACAGTAAGTTCTTTAGGTTTTTCTATTTGTTTTAATAATTTAGCTTCTTTCTCGATAAGATGTTTTTCAGACCATGCATGGGCAGCCACTGCAGATTTTTCTACTTCCCCTTTCTTGACATTCCTGAGATGTTCTTTCACTCTAGTTTTCAAATTTCTTTTAGTTTTTCCTATGTAGAATTTCTCACATTCTTCACATTTAATTTGATAAATCCCTGATTTGTTTTCTTCTTTAATTTTCTCATTCTTATTAGGTCTAATCAGTCTACTGATGCTGTAGTCATTTTTGGGTGCTAACCTTATGTTGAAATCTTTAAAAAATTTTTGAAACTTGTGGTGTTTTAATGGATGATATGTGAATTTTCTAAATTTTACATTATCTTCTTTTACTTTTAGAAGAGTGCTTTGATTAATAAATTTTTGTCTTTTGAACTTGTTTATTTTTTTGAGTATCATTTTTATTGCAAAACCATTTTTCGTGGCTACGTTGATTATGTGTTCTTTTTCTTTTTCATAATTTTCTTTGTTCATTGGTATGTTCACTAATCTATGTGTCAACTATTGAAAACTGCTTCTTTGTGAGCTATGTGATTGAAACCTAAAGCTTTTATGTAGTTATCTATATGTGTCTTCTTTCTGTAAATTCCAAATTCTATCTTATTTTCTTCGTTCCTTTTTAAGTTGAGATCTAAAAATGGTATTTCTCCATTGATTTCCTTTTCCATAGTGAACTTTATAGTTTAACTTTGAATGTTCAATAATTTTAATGCATCATCTATCTGTTTATGATTAACTATTGCAATTATGTCATCCACATATCTGCACCAGAACTTGAAAATTAAACGATGTCCATTAATTATCTTGTGTATCTAAAATTCCCCCTGAATAGATTAGCTAAGAATGGAGATAAAGGGTTTCCCATCGAAAGTCCTGAATTTTGTTTATAAAATCTTCCATTGTAGGTGAAAAACATATTATCGATACATAATTTAGTTAAAGTTTTATATTCGACTATCTTTACTTTTTCAATTTTATTATTTTTCATCCAAATCTCTAAAATTTCCATAGTTTGGTCTTTTGGAATGCTTGGAAATAAGGAAACAACATCAAATGAAACTAATCTGTCTGAAGATTGTAGTTGTATGTTTTCTAGTTTATCTACCAATTCATAAGAGTTTTCTATTGCAGAGTTTTCAAATCCATTCATTTTATTAAATTCCTTACATAACCATTTAGATAAATGATATGTAGGAGACCCTATGTTGTTAATTATCGGAAATTTGAAAACTAGAGTTAAAGAACATCTCAGGAATGTCAAGAAAGGGGAAGTAGAAAAATCTGCAGTGGCTGCCCATGCATGGTCTGAAAAACATCTTATCGAGAAAGAAGCAAAATTATTAAAACAAATAGAAAAACCAAAAGAACTTACTGTTTGGGAAAAGATCTACATTCAAAAGAGCGAAAAGAAGAAATTAATGAACTTTGAAATTCCCGGTGAGAATGACCTGGTTTCGAGGTTTTTCAGTCAGCCAATGGAAGGAGAGAAGGACAACTCTTCAAGACGACAGAACAACGGTCGTGATGTTACTGAGGATGGAACAGAAACTATGTTCCGAAACTAGTCTAATATCAAATAAGAAGAACAATATGAGGTGAGTGATAAACATATTCTACCTTAACAACCTGTTTCTCAATGAATACACACCCAGTCCACACAATCCTCTGTACAAAAATTCTCACAACCAAGTCAGTGCTTCAACAAGGGTCAACAAATACGGACCTAATGCACTCTGCTGATGATGGGACTAGTCCCGAAAGGCCTACAGAGTTTTAAAACAACCTAAGTTGAGAAGACGGATCTACAAGGTAACTATTTTATAAAGTTATGTAGACCTCAGAAATGTTAAAAATGGAGAAACCGAAAAAATCTGCAATAGCTGCACATGCCTGGTCAGAAAAACATAGAATAGAAACCAAAACAAAATTACTTAAACAATTGGAACTCACAATTTGGGAAAAAATTTACATATGCAAGAATGAAAATACAACTATGAATTTTGAAATACCCAGTTATAAGGAGAGAGGACTGATTTGGAAGTTCGTCGGTCAGCCGTCAGATGGCGTGGAGGTCGGTCTGCAGGATAGAAGGCAGCCGGACGTCAGTTGTGAGCGTGACAATGGATGTGATGAAACCCTGGGTATGCTAGGAGTTATGAAGTATGAGGTGAGTGAAATAAACAATAACTATTTTATAGTTTTTAACCATACATCATATTACTGTAAATTAACATCTCAACGGAAACTTACCATGAATTTTACTAGTACTGATTATTTTAGTTACACTGTAATAAAATACTTGATTTTTTTCTTTCTTTATATGTATTTATGGATAGTAGTATAAAAAATTGTACAAAATATGTTTTTCTGTTTATTATGTGAAAGTTGTCATATGAAAATATTAAATTATATATAAAAGAAAAAAAATATAAAATATGAATTCTTTTATATCTCAGATGCTTTTAGTAAATTGATTTTACAAGAACATGTCATTAACATATTAATTTTAATGGGTTATGCCAGCATAAATTGATGTATCGTTATGTCTTATATAGGTAAGAATTCTACCTCACTATTTATTTAACATTCACAGGGAAAGAACACTATGAGGTTTAATTTAAGAATTAAATTAATGTTTTTATTACCTCACTTCATATCCTTTTTCTTCTATACTGCAGTTTCGGAGCTTATTTCCATCTTCAGTAGCCTCCGGTCGACCGGTGTTATGTCGTTTCTTGGTGGTTTACTTCTTACTTCTATCGGTGGACCGATGAACCTCTGGATCAGGTCAAAATTTGCAGGAGTTTAAAAATTCATGTGTTTATCTTGTTTTTTTGAATGTGGATTTTTTCCCAGACTGTGAGTTCTTTTTGTTTATGTGTTTTTGATTAGGCTAGCTTCTGTATCGATTAAATGCTTTTCAGACCAAGCATGGGCTGCTATAGCTGACTTGTCCACTTCACCCTTTTTTTACATTTCTAAGGTAGCAGCCCATGCTAGGTCTGAAAAAGCATTTAATCGATACAGAAGCTAGCCTAATCAAACACACAGATAAACAAAAACAACTCACAGTCTGGGGAAAAAATCCACATCCAAAAAAACAAAGATAAACTCATGAATTTTGAAAGTCCCGCAAATTTTGACCTGATCCAGAGGTTCATCAGTCCACCGATAGAAGTAAGAAGTAAACCACCAAGAAACGACATAACACCGGTCGACCAGAGGCTACTGAAGATGGAGATAAGCTCCGAAACTGCAGTCTAGAAGAAAAAGGACATGAGGTGAGGTAATAAAAACATTAATTTAATTAATTAAATAAAAATAAAACATAGTTTTATTTGATTTTCATATTTATTATATAATTCAGTGACAACTGTTTCGGTACACTATACCTTCTTCAGTACCTTAACAAATTTGTTAACATGTCTGAAGAAGGTACAGTGTACCGAAACAGCTGTCACTGAATTATATAATAAATATGAAAATCAAATAAAACTATGTTTTATTTTTATTTAATTAATAAATATGGATTGTCATCAAGTAAACACCAACTCAATCGATTAATTAATTTAATTCTTATATTTTTAACAATTCACCTCATAAAATTTCAAATTTCTTTGAGACCAATGGTTTCAGACAACTTCTTGTCCCTCTTCAGTTATGACTCCAACTGTTGACATTTTCTGGCTGTTGATTTCTCTATAGTCGTCACCTCTTGTGCTGCCATCTCTGGTTGGGTTTATAAATTTCAAAATTAATTTTTTTTTTCAATGAAACATCAAAGTTCATTGATCGATATTTATTCTTCTGAATGAATATCTTCTCCCAGACTGTTTTGCCTCTCTTCTAATTTTATGATGTTCTAGCAAACTTACATCAGTTGGTAGAGCACTTGGTCTAGAGAACCAACGGTCCCGGGTTCAAGTCCCGGTCTGAGCATATAATTTTTCTCTTTAAATATGATTTATCCATCATTGAGATGTATGAAATGAATAATAAAAACATCAAAAGAAGTCGTACTGGCATTTATAATGTAATGTATAATTCCCAAATATTGTCTTCTTAATAAAGGAGCTGCCATTTGCAGAGATAGAAGCATAGGCTTCATAGCATTTGGTGGGTGGGAATTACAATATATATAGAGAAAGATTTGCATTTAGATCAGTACTTGCTCCAGTAGCTCAGTTGGTAGAGCACTTGGTCTAGAGAACCAAGGGTCCCGGGTTCAAGTCCCGGTCTGAGCATATAATTTTTCTCTCTAAATATGATTTATCCATCATTGAGATGTATGAAATTGTTACGCGGCGCGCCTGTTAAGCCCCAGCGTATGGGTAGCGTAGTTCCCTATTGTTTAAGTTGAATTTGGCCCGAGCGGTTGGCCTTGATTTTGGAGGAACTGTTCTACAATTAACATAATAAACCACAGTAAAAGAGAAATAACATTATTTATTAAAATAAATTCCAAACATAAAGAAATCAATATTTAATTTTAGGAAGTTATATTTTGAGGTTATTTTAATTATATTATTTTTGGTCTGGACATCTTACCTCAATATTAATCAACATTAATATTGAGGTAAGATGTCCAGACCAAAAATAATATAATATAAATAAAGAAATCAACTCAACAACAAACTGTTATTACAGTCAGCTGAAATCGCCACATTGTCCCTGTCAAAATATATTCTGTTACTAAAATGCTATTAGTTAGAGAGATATCCAGTATTTTAAAATATTCAATTTTGTTTCATGTTCTAATTTACTTGGACCATTTGGTCCCGTATTTGATTCTAAGTATTAAAATATTCATTTGTTTAATATTTGAAGGAAGTTCCTTGGACCATTTGGTCCTTTTTTAATTCTAAGTCTTAAAATGACCAAAGAAATGAGAGAATGAAAATACGTCACCCATGTAGACGCCACCGGCCCGCAGGGCCCTCCTGAGGGGACCGCACTCAGTCCCACTGCTGACCTCGTGTCCTTTCTCGACACTTCTATTTATGCATATCGAAACATCAGATAATCTCTCATACCAGTCCTAGCTTTATCATGTCACCATTACACATCCAAGGGTCAAGATGATGCAACTATCCCTAACTTTGCCTCTTGATAACAATATTTAACAATATTTGGTTATGACTACAAGTTTTTCTTAACAAGAATTATTAACTATATTAATATGGGTATATTATTAAATGTCCATCTTTGTCTTTATTTTTATGATATCTGTAATTAGGGCCTGATGCATTTATAATATTTCCCCCCCCCCTTAAATAAGACTGTAGGGTTGAAAAACCGAAAGTCTTTTTTCCTTCCAGGATATCTCTCACCTCTCGGGGGTTGGTCCTGACATTATCTTCTCAACTTAGCTTTACGTGGGAGTGCAACTGACGTCATCAATTGGCGATTCCATCTGTCCTGGAAGTATTTTGTTCTCATCCTAAGAGGTTAGATCGTCTTTTACTTGTCAATCTCCCCGAATACCGTTAATTGCGTCGAAATATCGGCAAGATCCGTTTACTTAGTGAGAACACCATACTTCAAAAAAAAACAAAAATACAATATAGCA
This sequence comes from Diploptera punctata, assembly GCA_030220185.1. Lineage (NCBI taxonomy): Eukaryota > Metazoa > Arthropoda > Insecta > Blattodea > Blaberidae > Diploptera > Diploptera punctata. Next base: position 156,575 of record JASPKZ010003802.1, read on the forward strand.
AGCCTTCTCAGAGAAGGAGAAAAAAAATAATGTTTATGGCTGAAAAGAAAAAAAACAAAAAAATATTGACTATAAAAAAAAAATTCTTCTTGTTTTCGTTCTTATTTAAACCTTCTGTGGTTTCTTTTGAAACGACGCACTTACGCTGTTATCCAATATCCGACGCACTGTATCACATTTCATTACTTTTGTGATGTACTTCGACGTTTTCTCTTTTTTTTTTGTTATTCACTATGACGGTTCTATTTCGTGAACCGGATCACTTAGAAGAAAAATATTATCAGAACTGTGGTGTCTGCTGGGGCTAGCTTGGAGGTCAGGTTTCGTCTCTGCTTGCCGCGATGGAGGATGCGATGTCCTAATGCTCGAGTTCGTTGTTCAGTTTCAACTGCCGTTGGTCCAGGTAGGCTTTTGTCATGCCTGGTTTCTTTAAACAAAACCCAGTTAGGTCCAAGGAGAACTTGTGAAAGGTTTGATAGGAATTAATCTTGACGTGGAGTTGTTTTCTTGACTCTTCTATAGGAAAAAATCGGGATGAAGGAGGTTAGGCCAAGGTGGCTTTGGATGGTTATATATTTTTCATAATTGCCTGGGTTTGTCTTTTACTGGAAATGAGGTGTTTGCCTCAGTTGATAGCGAGTCTGGACATTCATCCATCTCATGCTCCGCCACGAGATGTGTGTTTGATCCTGGCAGCTACCCTGCGTCATTAGATGTAAAGGGTGTGGTTGGTCCGTGCAGCGTTATGCTGCCCTCGTCCTCAGATGTATAGGGTGCTCCGTGAGTCTGGCCATCTTAATCTGCCTCCCATCATGTGGTGTCGTGGCGGTGGCCGCAGTCCAAGCGTGAAGCTGCAATCTCATGGTATTGGCATTAAAACTTGGGAGGATAACTATAACATTGATTATGGGTTTGGTGCTATCTCTTACCACATGGGTCCGTATCCCTCCCATCACTCCTGGTCATTTTAATTTACTTCATTGCTTAGAGGCTTCATTTTCAGCCATCATATCTCTGATACTATATTGTATTAGACGTTCTGGCTTTAGATTTATTTGTTATCAACATGTATCGTGTAGTTTGGTGCACCCATGTTCTTATTTATCCCTATTAGCTAGCCTCAAGTTGCAAAGGAAATGCTCTTATGTTTTTGGTCTTATGATTTCTCATGAATCATTTACGCCCTTATTGCAATTCAGGTTTTACTAGGTTCAAAAATTGTCCGTATCTCCCTGTGTTTTACCACTGGTTTTCACTTTCCATTGCTTGGATAAAATTTCAATTTTCCGTTTCCTACTCTAGAGTCCTGGGTTCGATCGAGTGTGCTCGCCTACACATAAATCGCTAGGTCTTTAATATGTAAATACTTCTTTGTATGATTATGTAACCTGAATTCCGTATATCATTCCCTCGTGAGGTCCTGATTGGGAGAGCATTCCCTTTTCTTTAATCCGGGATGCGTATTGCATCTTACATTCTCGCTTCTAATACTCCTGTCGAATTCCGTATTACAGCCCACTGAGTTGAACTAATAAAAATGCGTCTTGCGTCTTAAATACTCTCGTTTCTGATTTGTCTGTCAAATTCTCGTGTTACAGCCTACAAGTTAACTAAACAAAAATGCGTCTAAGATGGTGTTGTTTCCTTTAGTCCTTCCGAATTCGTTCGCAATATTTCCTTATGCCCTTCCTGATTCGTTTGGCAATATTCCCTTAAGCCCTTCCTGATTCGTTCGGCAATATTCCCTTAAGCCCTTCCTGATTCGTTCGGCAATATCTCATCTGGTTTCTTGAATTTTGTATTTAATTTTCTTTTCATAACTCCCGATTATGCGTGGACTTTATTCCGTGTCTTGGGTCCCCATCTCACCTATGGGTTTAACCTCTCCCTTTTCATTTCTTTTCCTTTGGTTTCCTCTTAATTTCCATTTACGTTTTCGAATTAATTCCTGGTCTCCTACGAGTAGACTTATTCCCTATCTTACATATGGTTTTAACTTCTAAGTTCATGTCCAACCCTAGGTGTTTAGCTTCTAATTTCATGTACTTTCTTTTTAATTTCTTGTATTACCCTGTGTGTTTAACCTATAATTTCTTGTATTTCTTATGTGTTTAACCTCTCATTTTCATGTACCCGTATGTGTTTAACTTCTAATTTCGTGCACTTCCTCAAGTGTTTAACTTTTACTTTCTTGTATTATCCTTAGGTGTTTAACCTCTCTTTGAATGTATTATCCCTACTTAGGTCAATCTGTCTCTCTTGGCTCTATTCGTAGTTCGCACAATCGTAATTCTCTATGTATTTCCCTTAGCATTTTCATCTAGTGTCTCAACGTTTCAGGCGTCCCTGACTATTATTCGTTATCCCTTCGTTATGACCATATCCATGTGTGCGTACGACTTTTCTTCGCGGTTTTCCTGGCATCCTGTCCTTCCTAATTCGCTCGCTGAGTCGCCTGACTCATAAATTCCCTTAGGTAAGCCTGTTGGTGCCTCAACGTCCGCTACTGCGTCCAGAAGGGAATTAAATCCTATCCTCCCAGACGGGGTCCGTCTCTTGCTCACCTCACTCCTAACTTCGGGTTTATTAGAAACTCTGTTGGTTCCTCAACGTCCGCTACTGCGTCCAGAAGGGAATTAAATCCTATCCTCCCAGACGGGGTCCGTCTCTTGCTAACCTCAGTTCCTAATCCCGGCTATGTATCCTTGGGGTGGGTTAGCCAATTCATCGGGCACGACCTTGAGGACCAGGAATGGGCTGCCTCCCAACTTGGTGACTCGACTATTGTTTCGGGCTCGACCTCAAGGGAGAGGACAGCTAGTTTCCACCCATGGTCGACAGTGACTCGAGTCATTCCTAACCCCACCTCTATTCCTATGCTTCTTCATCACTCATTCCGAGGGCGGCTAGCGGACTTCTCGGGCTGCGACCTTGAGGACGCGGAGTGGACGCCGCCTCCCCACTTGGTGACTCGAATAGTATTATTCGGGCTCGGCCTCAAGGGAGAGGACGGGGGCTGTCCATCCTTGTCATCAGTGACTCGATCTGTCCCTAACTCTACCCCTCTCATCCTGCTGCCTCAGGATCTACCTTAGGGAGAGCCTTCTTGAGCTCATCGGACGACGGCCTCATCATCGGAGTGGATTGATCCGATTCTCTTCTGATGGTGATCCTACTATTGCCCTCATCACTCCCTAAACCCGGGTATCACGACAGTTTTCCGTGGGTCTCCTTGCCCGTATTTGTATTGTACTTTCCTTTGTTCCTATGTTTCCTTTAATATTACTGCTCCGATGCCTATCATTTCCTAAACAACGATGTTCCTTATGGTCCCTAACGTAAGTGCCAAGTCGGCAAGGTTTTATGGCCAGTGCCCCAAGATCATTTTGGAGTTCTCAGTCTTTAGATCATGTCATAACGGGGGTGCCCCACCTTCCGACTCGCACCTGCCTAGCTTGTTGGCGAAGTGTTCAGGCAACTCGCCAAATTTTCGAGGCCAAAACCTCTCCAAAAGGGTCCTTAGTCCTTCCCAACTCGTATCCCTGTGTGCGACTATGTAAAAGTTTCATCTTGTTTATGTATTTCTAACATTACCTAGCCTAGATTGACCTAAGTTGTAGCCTATCCTTGTATTATCCCTCGTAGGCCTAAATATGAAGAGTCTTAAGCGATCTAGTTTTATATATTATCGTAATAAGTCATATCCCATATGTGTGTGTGTCTACTACTCGACTGGTCACTAGTCCTAACTGACATGCTATCGAGGTATACAGAGGGAGAGATCTCGGCCGCTGATTCTATCTCTGTATCCTCCTGTAGGCACCTCAGTCAAGCGTCATGATCAGTTGGGTATAATAGTTGTTGTGTAATTTCTTTTAGAAATATTATTTAGTGTAGCCCTTGAAATTCCAAATTTATAGGATAATATCTTCCACTAGATCGATTAGACACCTAACTATCCGTGAAGTATCCTAACCTCCATCTTCTAAATTACTCTGGGAATAAATTAAATTGTTTCCGATCATTCCTGCATGTTAGGCACTCGGTAATTCTGGGAAAATCTCTCAACACTTGTCTTATTCTTCATTGCGTTCCAGAAGTTATACATTTTCCTAAGTTCCCATGTCCCCTTCCGTTCTCTTTGCAATACGTATATATTTTTCTTTAACCCAAGTCGGATAATGCACATCCTCCCTTCTTAATCTGAACTGTTGTCACTACTTATTTCTCGCGATGTTAAAATAATTTCTATCCTCCGTGTTGGCATAACTTCTGGTTAATTGAACCTATCATTCGTCTTCGTTATAGGCTTAACCTATTCGCCTCAAAGACGAGGTACACTCGCTTAACTCTGTTGTTATATTTTTTGCAATATTTGTACATCCCTCGGCAGGGTAATTTTTTGTTAACATTTATGAACAGTAGAAGAATGTGTTTTTGAATTTGCCCCTACTCTCATCTCAAGTACCGTTATATTTTGTTTGTTTTGTATGTCTGAAAATATACAATATAATTTACAGTAACTTAAATCCGGTTTCTGAGAAAAAGCATTGATCATTTAAACCTGAAGCGAATGGGTTAACGTACTACGTGCCTCTATCTGGACTGCTTCCACGTTATCTTCTCGCGAACTAGCCTACTACTTATCCCGGAACCCATTCATACTTAAATGAGTCCTAATTGCTAAAAATGAGATTATGGTTTTCCGTTATCCTTCCTTTTATTCATAAACATAAGTATTATTTTCTGATAGTTCGCTCTTATTCCATTATTATTATTATTATTATCAATTATAAATTACTGTGTTTTCTTATTTTCATTATACATTATCAACACTGGTAATTTGATGTTATTTTTTATTATTATGATTGTTAAGGTTTATTGTTATTACTGATGTCATTTTTATTATTATTAACATAGTTATTGTCATTATTATTATTATTATTATTTTCTTGGTGGTTTATTATTATTATATTTTTATTAAGTTTTAGGATTCTCATTAATATTAATAGCTCGATCTACCTGGTCACATCCCATCAATCTCACGTGGATATCCTAACTAGTCTCTAACGTCCTACCCATACTCGGCTTGAGGGTTATTCGTCGATGGTTGTTTGTCAGTACCCTAATTTCACCCAAAAAAAAACATGATACTGCCAAAAAGAAAATATTTCTGGGAATAAGTCTACCCTTTTTATTACTTCTGTAAGCATCAGTCTATCCTTCTGTTATCATTTCTGTAAGCATCTTGTTTCTACCTTCCCTCCGTAATCCTCACTAGCGGAGCTCTATGATTATGCCCAATCTACATTCCCCTTTCCTATTCGAGCACTCTCTTATTTATTTCAGAATTTCTATTCTTTTGTTTCCGAAACCTAAATCTGAATTACGGATCAAGCGAGTCCTCCATTTTATTAATCTCAATTCCCGCTTTTGATCGAGTTCTCTCTAATTTATCCGAAGTTCCCATGCCCCTTTTCCATACTCTCTGTTTTTAAACTAGAATCTGCCTTCCTCATTAGTTGAGTTCATCTTTGATTGTGCTAATTCTCCATTCCCCTCTATGTTCGAGTTCTCGTTTATTTCTCCTAAGTCTTCATGCCCTTTGTTCATTTTCTCGGGTTTCAAATCTAAGATCCCTTTGATTGCCCATATGCCACTTTATTTTCTTTATTTAACGTACGTTTTTCTGATGTCTCGAAAAAAAAATTTATGTCCCTGTAATTGCTCCTAATCTAAATTTTGTTCATATTCCTGAGGCAATCGGTTTTGGAGTCCTTATCTGTGTGGTTAATCTAACTATCACCAAATTAAACCCATTCCAGAGCTTTGCTGACTGTTATCGCTATGTGACCTCCTGGGACACTCCGTTTTCGTGCAAGACGTGTCTCAAAACACAATATCTCTCAAGATGGCGATTTTCCATTTTCCAATTTTCCACGCTGGCGATTTCATATCTATTATTCAGAAAACTCCTATTTTCTTGAACGTTCCCCAATTTCATTATTATTTCATTTGTCATCCAATCTTTTACATTATCTCGCATTATGAAAGTATGATTTGTACCCGAACTTCGTGTGACGATTATTATTTTATCGTGTTTTACCATTATTAATTTTAAATCGCGCAGCCAGTAGTTCCCTCGATTTTTAACTGAAAACGTTCCTAAATATAATGGTGCTCGCCTTACCATAAAAATCCCAGAATCATTTCCAGCGGCAATCGGTATTACTTGCCTCATGCCCTGCCTTGTCAAGGTCGCACGGCAGGTGGTAGTAACCTCAGTCGTGTTCTAAAATTTCTTTAATATATTTAGTATGAATATTTATTTCTACTAGCATAGTGGATAAAGTACTGCGCTACAAGCTGAAAAGTCGGGGGTTCAAGTCCCGGTGTGTATTAGGATTGTTAACCTGATCTAGTCCTCCTGGCGGCACTATGGCCCTGGGGTCGATTCAGCCTTTAACTGAAACGAGTACCAGACTCTTGTTCTGTGGAAAGGACGGACGTCACGCAGGGCTGATAACCCGGCTGACATTAAGTGCCGATTGTCTAGAAATATCGGGAGCCCTAACATTTCCGCCACCTCAAGATCTCCGGTAGGGGAATATGTTACTTTAAATGTTACTTCATTTTTCACGGCTATTACTCTATTTACAAATCCTCTGATTTTTACGTTTTTCCAACTCCCTAACTATTTTCCTGCTAGTTTTCGGTTATCCACTTTGTAATTAAACTTTTATAGTCTTATTATAATAATCGTTCATTTATTTTTCCAATATAATCATTTATTGCAAGTCATAACGCGGTTCCTCGAGCCTCACGTGGGCCAAGATTAATTACCAGTGTGGATGCACGAGTTGCTACACGGGGACTGAAATATCAATCGATTTATCTTTCTTGTATTTATCTCAATATTATTTTTTGATTATTAGCCCGAATATAAGTAGAATTTTATTTGATTGAAGTGGATAGAATTAGTTTCCTACGGGGTAGCTGTAATGTTTAATATAGACTCCGTTAGAAGGCTCTGTAGTCATCGTGGCCATTTTGAGAAACAAAACAAAAATATAATAGACGTTAGCCAACTTCCTAGTTCTTTATCCAAAAAAACTACCTAGTTAATAAACCATAAATTAATTTTTCGTGTCCCATCTCTATCCAGATATCCAAGATCGCGTTTTACGTGAATATATATATAAAAAAAAATGAATGTTTGCATGGTGCAAACGTGGTATGAGTGTTTAGTGCATTAGTGGCGTAAGTATAAGATATGTCCGCCATCTTGTTTGCTTAAATCTATTATCCTTTTCCAAAAATATAAAAGGTTCAATATAACAAAAAATTTCCCATCTAGTGGCGTGTAAAGCAACCTATGATCCCTTGGGCTTATCTCTCGCGGTGATGCTTTCAGAAATGATTTATGTGTATATATGATCGTGCCACGTCTTACCGATAGGCGAAATAATAAAATATTGTCCGGGTGGGAGTACACAAGCTTTTTTTTTTTTTCTACCCACGTTAAGAGTATCTAATTTCAATAAATATTAATAAAACACTATATTAAACGTATTTAGCTAAGAGGTGTAATTATCACTTCATTATTTTACTTGTAAATGTGAAAATAAAGTGGAACTATTTCCTGACATGACCACATAAGTTATAATGCTACGGTTTATTATACAGCGTGTCGCGCCCGACGTGACGCGAATTCGCGTTTCGCTCGGCGTGATGCTGGTACAACATGGAGCGCAAACGTTACAGCGCATATGTTTATGGAATTGTCGCCAGATGGCACCACATATATGGAAAATCAAAATGACCAACGTTCATAATACATTTCCAAATGTGTTTACAAAACCCAATGTATACAAGCCTGTCCCTGCATAACCTAATAAAATAAATTATATACATCCTATTTAGTAAACTATAAACTAATCTGATGCACACTAAATTGACCAATCGGAATCTAACAATTTTAAGTGATTGAACATTTATTTCTTAAAATATGGTTTGGAATTAAATGCAAATGCTGGTCATTCACACAAATGTCCTGCCATCTGGTGGATTTAATTTTATGAGCGTTCACGTATGCCAACTTCAATTCTAATAAAGAACTTTGAAAATAAATTGAGAGGAAAAGTCATAATTTGTGTACATAGATAAACATATTAAAATTCTTCATCAAAAAGTTTCAAGTGTCGTTGGGAAACGATTAAAATAGTTCGAAATATTAGTAAAGACAGAAAAAGGTACCTAGAGCAACAGCATCATAAGAATGTTGTATGGAAAATTGTAGAATAAATTATTCTTAATTCTTAAATAAACATATGGTTGATGAATATACCAAATTTTAGAATACTTCAGACTTTCGCCTGAGCAGTTTTACCAGGTTTTGAAATTTAATGATTTATTTGTTACAGTAATTGATTTAGGTTGGGTTAGCTTTTATGTTCCTTGCGTTTTAAATGTGATTTGATACGTAAAATAAAGTAAGTACTTCTTCCTATTTTGGTACTCTATGAAAAATTCAAAATGTCGGACGATTACCATGTTAAATCATATTTCCACTACTACGTTTCGTGTTAATCTTACATATTTATACAGCGGTTACATCTCTTAGCAAAACTGATTCATTAACACATTACGATACTTTAAATTACATCAAAAAAATGGCACAAGTCGCGTAAAAAAAGCTTGTCTTGTACAACCCCCACCAAAATATGGTCATTATATACGTACGACATCGAAGGAGATATTGACTAAAATAAAACTAAATCACTTTCATTTCAACCTCTACCAATATTCTGAAAAAAATAATAATAATCATAACCCAAATATATCCTCTACGGAAACAACACCAACATAATTCATAAAACTTATATGTATCAAAATATCATAACATATAACATAGCCTGGAAAAGAAATTAATGTACATATAAACGTCTGCCTATTAGAAAAATAAAACACCCAAAAAAAAATTATCAACAACACCAAAATTGTCGTATATATCCCAATGTTTTTCCCATTGTAAAAAAAACTTAATTATGCCCAGAAAATTAAACATTTGTTGAAAAAAAAAATGTCTACAAACCCAAATATTAGGTCCAAAAAAATAATCTAAAGCCAAGGAGAAAAAAAATAATAATGTCCCAAAGTTGAAGATTTTCTGGTTTCTCTCTGTTTTTAAAAGACGTAGTTTTTCAATGTGACTCCAATTGAAAAAAAAACATATAGATTTTTTACTGTGTACGAATTGACTGTTAATTTTGCGGTCTAGGGTTCGTTTCTTATTCGTGAATATAATAATAGAACATTGTTTTCACGAAAATCCCATCGCCAGCCACCAGAATGTTACGCGGCGCGTCTGTTAAGCCCCAGCGTAACGATAGCGTTAAGTTCACTATTGTTAAGTGGTCTTGGCCCGAGCGGTTGGCCTTGGTTTTGGACTAGGAGTTCTACAATTAACATATTAAACCACAGTAAACGAAAAATAACATTATTTATTAAAATAAGTACCAAACATAAATAAAATCAAGTCAAAAAAACTGTTATAAAAATCAGCTGAAATCGCCACATTGTCCCAGTCAAAATATTCTGTTACTAAAATGCTAATAGTTAGAGAGATATCCAGTATTTTAAAATATTCAATTTTGTTTCATAGTCTAAGTTACTTGGACCATTTGGTCCCGTATTTGATTCTAAGTATTAAAATGACCGAAGAACGGACAGATGAAGATACGTTACCCATGTGGATGCCACCGGCCCGCAGGGCCCTCCTGAGGGGACCACAATCACCCCGCTGCTCTCTTGTCCTTTCTCGACACTTCTATTTATGCATATCGAAACATCAGATAATCTCTCATACCAGTCCTAGCTTTATCATGTCACCATTACACATCCAAGGGTCAAGATGATGCAACTATCCCTAACTTTGCCTCTTGATAACAATATTTAACAATATTTGGTTATCATGACTACAAGTTTTTCTTAACAAGAATTATTAACTATATTAATATGGGTATATTATTAAATGTCCATCTTTGTCTTTATTTTATGATATCTGTAATTAGGGCCTGATGCATTTATAATAGAAATGAATAATAAAAACATTGAAATGTAAAGTTCCGTAACTAGTTAAATTAATATAAGAAGAAAAATATGAGATGAGTGATTAGGGTCGCATCTATGAACGCATTAGACAGTAACAGTCGTTCTCAGCTTGTACTCTGCTGAGAAAGCTTCATCCAAAGACGTTTTTGCATACTGAAAAATCTGTTCATGCGATAATAATTGTCGAAATTCCTAAGCTACCTGCCGAGGTGACTTGCAGAGAACGAATCGTGAGCAACCCGATGGGAACCGATGTACTTTGAAACATTGCTGCTTTATACAAGATGTCGGACCTTGAAGACTTCAATCATGTTTTCGATATACGCGGAGAAGAGGAATTTGATAGTCTACCAAAGAATTCAACTGGAAGAACAGGAGAATCGTGTGTAATATTGCACGATGCAGACGTCGTCGTATACAGTTTTATTTGCATGATGCAAGCATAAATGTGTTCCTCTAGCAGACAAAATAACGGATGTGGTTTTATCGCTGAGAATTCTAGGTAATTTCTTGCCAATATTACGAAAAAACTACTTTCATGCATGACCAGTCAGAGACTCGCTAATTCAAATTTTGCACGTTCTCACGGAAAACTCTGCTCACCAGAGACTAATGTATTTGCATGTGGCCCTAAATGTTCATAAGTCCCTTCTATATTCAGCTTGTTGCTAATTTCTATATTTTATTTTATTTGAAAATTTGTTTTCCTTCAGATATACCAATATATTTTGTCAAATTTTCAGTTCAAGTAAGAATGTTCGGTACATCTAAAATATCAAAACAATTTATGTGGCACAACTCTATTGATACCAGTTAGTGATGTACTGTATATAAATATTTATAGTATATCTGCGAATAATTTTTAATGATTAGAAAAGTAAAAAAGAAAAATCTGCAATAGAAATATAAACAGTATGTACATTTGTATAATAGTTTTAGTTAATACAGTGTTCATAGGGAATGTTAAAGTTACAAATATTAGAGTTCATGACATAAGTTTATCATAAGTAATGCCACGAGTGATTTCCAAATTATCGATAAATTCACGACTCACGAAGTGAGGAGTGAATTTATCTAGAGAATTTGGAAATCAAGAGTGGCATTTGTTAGGACTATTTAACGAATAAAATTAAGCTGTTTACTCACAAATCATTATTTAACTGTAGTTATTTCAAAATATTTATATATTTAATGCAAACGGCGATGTTTGAAAACAAATGAGAAACGATAGGTACGCTTCTACTGCTTCTTTTGTTTATCACTGCAACCAGATCATACTATTTATTGCCAAAGGAACGCAATATTGTAAGAATGCTCTCTAGTGGAGAAAAAATGAAACATCAATCTGTATATTAATTCATTTCTGATGTCGTATGATGTAAATATTACAATTATATTTTTCTGGATTATTACCTGGGAAAAAATACATTTAAGAAAGTCAAACAGTGGTTTCTTTTTTTGGTGGTATAATAAATTGCTACAAATGTTGACATGTATGCACTATATATACAATCTGGTAGCCGTATTTCTTATAGGCTCAGTCACTGCAAAATAACGGTCAGACCTGTTCAGAATATTAAAAAGGAGGAGCTTTGTTTAATATATGGTAATTATAACACTGATAAATATTTCGTGAAACACGACTCTGATTGGTTGTAAAACAGAAATCATTGAAACGTGATTGGTCATTGACTCCCATTTGGGGCATGAGTTAAATAGTCATTATAAAGTATAGCTTAACGTTATTGTACAACTCTCAATTCTACAACATATTCCACTACGCATATTATTCTAGATGTCAGTGTATGGCTCTAAATCACTATGAACTCAGCCTAGTTAAACAAATTCTTTCAATTTATATATTAATTGGGAATTTTAACATTATGAGGTTTAATTCATAAGAATTAAATTAATCGTGATTTCTTCTTAATACATCTATGTTTTTTTAAACACAGCACTGCAGTATCAGAGAACCATCTTCTCCATCGTCAGCTCTTTCCACGACTGTCAATATAAAAAAACAGCTGACGATGGAGAAGATTGTTCTCCGATACAGCAGTGCTGTGTTTAAGAAAACATAGATGTATGAGGTAAGAAGAATTCACTATTCATTTGATTCTTATTAACGAAACCTCATAATGTTAAAATTTCCAAATTTATTATATTAAATTTAATTTATAAATTGAGGTAAGATATCTCTAGACTCAAAAAAACTTGATAAAAAGAACCTCAAAATATTAATGACTTTACGAGCCTGCAAATCTTCAGACTCGGGACCCATGGCTTAAAGTCCCTCTCAGAGGACTTGCTCCTTGGATATTTCCATCGTAAAAAAGTCCATCACCCCAGCCAGGTTTGAAACCGCGCCCTCGGGACCAGAGGCAAGGAGCATAACAACTATCACCGTAGCCAACTGATATAATATAAACACTCAACAATAATGAAATGTTTTATATAATCACCGTAAATGTTATGAGTTTTTTTTAAAGAAATGGTGATAATTTGCATAATTCTAGTCTATGTTGACAAAGATTTAGAAATGAGGATCATAGAGAAGAGTAATTTGATATACCACATAGCTGTTTTCATATTATTTAAGTGCCGAATAATTGGGAGGGTTGCCAACTGTGTAATGGTACTGACAGATAAATCCCTCACAAATTCCACCAGCAGGATATCTTGTTTTCTCCATTGCAAAAGGAATTATGTATCTTACTGTATTAATTACACTAAGCAACAAAAATAAACTTTTTTGTCTCAAAAAGAAAAATATGTGGTTCTGATAGTATTTTTTCTCCTGAATTCAAATATGATATCGGTTTTTTTCTATCATGGAAGGTTTCCGAGAGACAGGAATTTATAATTTCAAACACTTTAATATTTTCTATATTCATATCTACACAATATTCAAACATTCGGACTCACCTAGAAAGTAAGAAATGACGATGTTCTGCTATATTTCGCCTGTGGAGCATCCCTCTTGACGGTCCAACAATAATCGACCAGCATATTAAGATTCCATTTGCCTTGATATTTCCTTTCCATAGCTGAAATCTCCTGATGAAAGTGTTTCCAATTTTATTTTACAATGGACAAATGGACGAAAAACCTTTATTAATAAAAATTATTGTTTAAATCAATTAATGAAATTGAAATAAAAAAAACTGTGGGTGATGGAGAAATTCCGAATACATATTTGAAAACACGATAAAATAAACTGCATTAAGTACAACTATTGGTACTCATGAGACAAAAATCATGTTGACCAGTGTTATCTATACAAGAGTAAATTGATTTTATGTTGAAAATGTTATTTTATGTCATGGACTTTAATACACATGCAGATACCCTTTTATGGAGATTGTAAAAAAAATGAATTTTTTTGGATTCATCTTTTCTGTGCCTTTTCATGTGATAGCATGTCATATAGCAGAAAGAAATATTGTGTAAATGCATACATTGACTGTACATAAGTTGTATTATATGGTATATGTACTGAAAAAGACTAATTAATCAATAGTTAATGCTATTTATTTTTTATATAAAGCAAAATTACCGTAGCATTTTATTATGCCTATGGGAAGGGTCTTCATGTTATTATAGTTCAAAATTAAGGATATTGATGTTTTTTTATTATTGATTTAACATTTCTCACTGAAAGATATATTATATTTGAAGAGAAAATTTTTTTGCCTAGACCGAGACTCAAACCCAGGACCTTTGGCTTGCTCTACCAACTGAACTACCGAGGCGAGTTGCGATCTAGATGCAAATTTTTCTCTATATATACGTTTGTAATTCCCTCGCGCCAAATGCTAAATCAATAATAAAAAAAACATCATTAGAAGTCTTACTAGCTTTATAAAGTAATGTTAAATTCCCAATAAATGTCTTCTTAACTAAGAAGCTGCCATTTGCAAGGATAGAAGCTACGGTTTCAAGCATTTGGCGCGAGGGAATTACAACGTATATAAGAGAAAAATTTGCATCTAGATCGCAACTTGCCTCGGTAGCTCAGTTGGTAGAGCACTTGGCCCGGAAAGCCAAGGGTCCCGGGTTCGAGTCTCGGTCTAGGTGAAAATTTTTCTCTTCAAATATGGGAAATAACATTATGAGGTTCTTAATTTGTAAATTAATGAGTCATTTTTTTACATCTTACCTCATATTTCATGTTTTCTTTAAACACGGGAACTAGTTTTCAAGAGAAACATCTCTCTCATTTTCAATCGGCATTATGACTACCGGATTTTCATTGGAATCTTCATCAATAGCATTGCCATCTGGTGTTGATTTGTCAATGCACTTAAGGGGGGCGATGGGTGAAAAATTGACCATTTGAGATCAAAATTGGCATTTTTTTTTTGTTTTTTGTACTACAGAATAGCCTGTACTCTAATGTATATGTTGGCAAAGTTTCAGAGGCCTATGGCACTTCTAAGTGCCCTAAATTACGTCAGAGTTAAAAGGCTGCGCCAGTTAAATACCACCTGCATGCAAATCTTTAAACTTGTTTTTCTACACTTTTATTTCCACTGCATTTTTGTGCATTCAAAATTGAATGGAATTCAGAAATTTTGTCCTAGAAGGTTCAAATTTTTACTGCATGTCCTAAAAGCAATGGGTAACAAAGTAGTGCATGGGTTTCATGATTGAAGTAGTATTTTAAAAAATAAAATGTTTGCAATTATTAATTTTTTTTTGTAATTCCACGCATGAGGTACAACATTTTTTTTTCTCCCTTTGTATTCACATTATATGAATTCTAATGCATGTTGTTTTTCTAAATATATTAGGGGTTTTGTAAAAAATGAGACATTTTACTAAAAAATTGTGGAACCCATTTAATTATAATATATTCAAATTTTTTAAAATATAATATTTAATAACTCATAAAATAAATGTCTCACAGGAATGAAACTTAAACACATCATTATGCATCATGCAGCGAATGTTTGTACAGAAAATCAAGTCTCTGGATCAAAAAATGTAGAAAATAGAAATTTCACCCATCACCTCCCCTTAATGATTCAAAGTGTCAGGAAATGGAGAAAGAATCATCTTATTGGTAATCTAATAATACAGAAACATCTAATTAAGGACAATATTACTGGAAGCATAGGAAAGAAAATAATACTATTTACAATTAATAAAATTACTTTACATAAAATATATTAAACAGTACCAACTAAATTGGAAACACCATCTTCAAAGAATGAGTTCAAATCGGATCCCCAAAGCTGTTTATAATTATATACCAAGAGGACGAAGATCACTGGGCCGTCCTATGAAACGCTGGAGGGAAAATTTTCTATAGGATCATAACAGGCCTTGGCCTAATACTTGGAAAGAAGAAGAAGAAGACTTTACATAAACATACATTCATCCCACACTCCTCTCTCTACACAATACAAGAATACATCATGTACGTAAAGAGGTCTGCCAAAGTAGTGCATAAATTGAAAATCTTCTTTTTCTTCACTTCAAGGACTAGGCAAATTGTCTGCTCCACCTCAAAGTTGTTCTGTCCATCTTTTCACTGGGGCCTTCCTACATTTCTTGATCCTCATATAGTTAACTACTGCTTTTGGTAATCTTTTTACATCCATTCTTTTTTTCATGTCTAAACTGTTATTCTGTATATTCTTTGATTTTTCTCATTCAGTGGATATATATTTAACTCTGTTCTTATATATTTAACTTTCACAGGGAAAGAACAGTATGAAGTTTAATTTAAGAATTAAATTAATGTTTTTATTACCTCACCTCGTATCCTTTTTCTTCTAAACTGCAGTTTCGGAGCTTATCTCCATCATCATTTGTTTGTTGAAATATTGACATAACAACGGTTGACAAGAGGCTACTGATGCCTTCAATTAAAAGACTAATGATTATGCTACCTTTGCACGGTCAATATACCGCGAAACTGCAGTCTAGAAGAAAAAGGATATGAGGTGAGGTAATAAACACATTAATTTAATTATGTTCTTATATCTTCATTGGTCAGTCAGCAGAGTGAGCAGAAATCAACTCACAGGAAGGACAACCGTTAAACGATAGTTGGAAGCATCGATAATGTTGCACAGAAGCAACAAAACCTAGGTCTGCATAAAAATCAAGAAATATGAGGTGAGTCAAAATACCAACTCAAATGTAATTAATAGAAACCTCATAGTGTTATTTCCTACATGTATTAAACGTGATAGCTTATTGGTACTTCATTGTCCTTGGAATCTTTTTTCCCATAGATGAAATTTCTTAATGAAAGCACTTATGCTCATCACTGAAATCGTCAGAATTATTGGGGAAAGTCAAGATGTGAGTAAAGGAAGTGAATTTTCAAGCCATTTTATGACCCGTAGTTTCATATGCCAACATTAAATTAAACACTAGATTCAAAGTTAAAATTGGGAAACACATTATGAGGTTCTTAATTAATAAATTAATGAGTCATTTTAACATCTTACCTCATATTTCATGTTTTTTCAAACACGGTAACTATAGTTTTCAAATGATCTTGTCATTCATTTTCATAATGGCAGTTGAAAATGAATGACAAGATCATTTGAAAACTATAGTTACCGTGTTTGAAAAAACATGAAATATGAGGTAAGATGTTAAAATGACTCATTAATTTATTAAACACTAGATCTTCATAGTTCTACTTCTAGAGTCACACAGAATTAAAGTGGGAAGTAACACATTAAACATAGGCTGAATTCTGGAAATGCGTGTTATTATGCATTGCAGAGACTCTTGATGTCCCAACTCCTTTCAAAAAACGTTAAACTGAAAATATATAAAACTATTATTCTACCAGTTATATTATATGGGTGCGAAACATGGACTCTTACTTTAAGGGAGTAAAGGAGATTACGAGTATTTGAGAATAAAGTTCTTTGAAAAATTTAAATTCATCGGAGAACATATTGTTTAAACAATATGTTCTCCGATGAATTTTAATGATTATACCTCATAATGTTTACTTCCCAACATAAAATTAATATTCTTCGAAAAATGTTTGGCCCAAAGAGAGATGAACAGACAGGTGAATGGTATTAATATTTTATTTTTGGAAGTGATATTTTGAGGTCATTTTAATTAAATTATTTTTAGTCTAATATATTGACTTAGGCTTTCACGGCCGGAGTATTATGATGATCTTGTAGAAGATTTCCAGGCTGTTGGCCTTGGTCTTGAGGCTTGTGGTTCGCCGACGTTTCGCCACTGACTGCATCCAGCATCCTCAATGGTTGTCTTGAGACATATAACTCTGGCCGTGAAAGCCTAAGTCAATATATTAGTCGCCTATACGTGGAGGAAATCTACAGATATATTCGACGATTCGAGGTCTCAAGACAACCCTTGAGGATGCCGGACACAGTCTCTGGCGAAACATCAGGGAACCACAAGACCACAGCCAACAGCCCGGAAATCTTCTACAAGATCATCATAATATTTTTAGTCTGTTCATCTTACCTCAATATTAATGTTGAGGTAAGATGAACATACTAAACATAATTTAATTGGTATGGTATACCTCCCTGCGTCAGGATATTGATGCCTCCTCAACAGGAGTTTCTTGATCAAGTTTGGTTATCCGGACGCAGTCTCTGGCAAAACGTCGGGGAACCACAAGCCTCAAGACCACGGCCAACAGCCTGGAAATCTTCTACAAGATCATCATATTTTTAGTCTGTTCATCTTACCTCAATATTAATGTTGAGGTAAGATGAACAGACTAAACATAATTGAATTGGTATGGTATACCTCCCTGTGTGAGGATATGGATGCCTCCTCAACAGGAGTTTCTTTGTGTATAACTTCTAACTTGTTTCCAGATGAATATGTAAATAAAGGAACAAGTTATCATAAAAATAAAATTATGACTTACATTAATTCCTACTTCCAAATATATAACATTATTTTAAAATCATTAGGAAGTTACATTATGAGGTTTAATTTAATATTTGAGTTTGTATTCTTTAACATTCTTACCTCATATGTTTTTTTGTTGGATGATTGTTTCAAAGGTATTGCTCCATCTTCAGCTTGTTCACAAACTGGTTTTTCCTTTTCTTCAAGTTGTCGGCCCTTCCAATGAACTTGGTAATGATATATGCAGAAGAATAAGGAGAAAATTATGAACTTTGAAATTCCTGGAGAAAGGAGCCTCATTACCAAGTTCTTTGGAACACAGATCCAGGGCCGACAACTTGAAAGAAAAAACCAGTTTGTGAACAAGCTGAAGATGGAGCAATAGCTTTGAAACGATTGTCCAACAAAAAACATATGAGGTCAGAATGTTAAAAAATAGAAACTCAAATATATTAAGATTATTGTTCCTGTATTTTCCTAACACTTAATAAATACAAATTTTCGAGTCAATCCTGGTGGTCCAATGACAATCATATTATTTTTGATATGAGTTTTGCAGGTTGAAATCTAGCAAGAGTATGAAAATCCTTAGTAATGGCTTCCTTTCGGAGAGAAGTAAAACCTTTGGTCTTCATCATAGTCCATTTATGAATTTAGACAATTTGTTGACATCAATGAAAATACATCCAGAAGTCTTTTGAGTGGATGTCTGGTCTTCTTCCTCCTACAGGTTGATAGCTTAATATCTACTTGGATTAAATTTATACTAGCTGAAGCAGCCCTGTCCAACACTACACCCAAAATATATGTTTTTTTGGCACCTACCAGTCACCTTGCCCTGTTTTGTTTAAAACAGTTTGTGATAAACAGATAACTTAATTGAATGATTTTGAATTTTTAATTTATATGGAAACCAACTTCTGTTGACATTAGTAACTTAGTGGGAGCATTTGTGAAATATTCAGAAAGTATAATCTTCCAGAATTAGAAATGGAAATTTTAAATTTTCAAAAGACATGTCCTTAAATCCTCTAATGCAACTAGCAGCAATTTCTGGACTCTAGTGGACAGGAATAAATGTCCCATTGTCGTTAGTGTTGCTCTGCAAATTTATTCTTGTTTTGGGTTCTATATACCTTTCAAAGTCGCATTTTCATTTATGAACATCATTAAAAAATAAATACCGATCCTGCCTCACTGATTTTGGATGATGCATTAAGGACAGCCTGTTCCAGCTTTAGCTTTTTCATTACATTATTATTATTTTAGAAAGAAAAATTACGTTAAACTTAAAAGAATGTTGAAAATAGGGAAGTAATGGGGAGAGAAATGGAAACTTGTGACATAATTGATCCTTGAAAAAAGGAACAAGTAAAAACATATACAGTAAAACTTGTTCAAAGCGGAATGGCATGGGACCAATTTTTTTTTTTTTCCACATTAGACAACATTCCGCATTATAAAAAAAATTAACCAATCTTAGATTATAGAGCACCATATGTCTTTTTATGTGCCTTGGATTAATTGTAGTTCTGCTGCCGTTGGAAAATGAAATATAGTATGTATGAGTGACTTCAACGGTAACATGCGAAAAATAGTCCCATTTCATCAGCTTAACGCTCTCTTAGGCGCATATCCTGAAATAAAGTATGCAGTTTCGGTTCTGCTCACTAACTATATTTTCGTCCACATCCTTTGATTCCCTGCAAATTTCATTCCACACTACATTGTGTCGTCTTTTAAAGCTGTCCACAACCAACTTGAAGATGCCTTGAAATTGTTATTCCCTAGGGATATAGCAACAGCTACAGCTTGATTTTGGAGCATATGTCCGAAAATTTGGAGACTTTTTTCATCATGGACTTGTAAAATAGTCTCACAACTCATTGATTTTTCTTTGCGCCCATTCATTATTTTTCTTTGTGTTTTAAAATCTCATAAACTTGGGTTTTTCCACATTTAAATTTATTCATTATTTCGTGTACTGAGAGTTTTTGTTTATCTACAATCACTTTCACTTTTTCGTTTAATGACTGTGATACATACGATTTAGCCATCTTTATTCTGTAAATACAGACGCTACCTGTGTAAGATGCATGCACAAATCGGTCTCAGATCTTAAACTAATTTAAGATTTTACAGTTCTCTGGCCATTTGTAACAGATCACCACTGCAAATATTTGTTAAACGAACCTGTATTTTGCAAAACGGGTGTGCAGTGAGGCCGAAAGAAACTTCCAGATACAACTCTACTTCTCCCGACGGCAGGAATCATCACTTATTGTTAATTTGCCTAACAGGAATTCAATGAAATGGAGACTAATTTATTTCTCTATTTTCGGCCTTATAAACATTTTTTTTTCATGAATTGTGTAGAAATATCCTTCCATTTCCACATTGGAGAGATTCCATTTTATACAAAATAAGTACACATAAAATTACTATTATTTTGCCAGGACCAATAAATTTGTTCACATTGGACAGATTTCCATATTATTCAAGTTGCAGTTTAAACAAGTTTTACTGTATTAAATTAATGTTGGGAAATAAACATTATGAGGTATAATCATTAAAATTCATCGGAGAACATTTTGTTTAAACAACTCACCTCATAGGATTCATGCTTCCATGATACCGCGGTTTCAAACACATTCGTGTTCATCCTCAGCCATAACTCCCACTGACAGTTATGGCTGAGGATGAACACGACTGTGTTTGAAACTGCGGTATCATGGAAGCATGAATCCTATGAGGTGAATCGTTTAAACAAAATGTTCTCCGATGAATTTTAAGTTTTACTGTATAAATTAATGTTTAGTTTAAGTTTTCGAAAGACAAAAGTTTTATTTTATATCCGTTTGTTCACAGATGCTACTTATTATGAAATACCTTTTTTTTTGTTTTATGTAATATATTATCACATTTTCCTTAACTTAACAGCACAATATTCAAATAATTTTGTGGACTAGTTCTCTACCGCAACCAATTAATAAATTACGCATTCAATCACCCATACAGATAATAACAAAATACACACATGAATTTGTAAGATGAAATGAATAAAACACACACACACATCATAGACTAAAATACATCACTATAAAAAGACGATGGGTACCACTTGCTGTCATGTAATTGAGTCGAGTAAATGTACAGAGCATATTTTTATATTTCATTGATCACAGATGTGGCCACTTATGTAACAATTTAAGATTTAACTTTTATAGGAATTAATCACTCTCAGGTTTAAATGTTTCTTACCTCTCCTCATATAAATCTTCTAAGTAGATCGCGATTTCAAGACCATAACGGTCTCATCTTCGGTACTATTTTGGCGACTGATGTTATGTCGATCGGAAGAAACTCTTCTTCTTCCCTCTGTTGGTGGACCGATGAACCTCTGGATCAGGTCAAAATTTGCAGGAATTTCGAAGTTCATAAGTTTTCCTTTGTTTTTCTGAATGTGGATCTTTTCCCAAACCGTGAGTTCCTTTTGTTTGTCTATTTGTTTAATTAGACTGGCTTTTGATTCAATTAAATGTTTTTCGGACCAAGCATGAGCAGCTACTGCTGACTTTTCCACTTCTCCATTTTTTATATTTCTAAGATCCACATTCAGAAAAACAAAGGAAAACTTCGAAATTCCTGCAAATTTTGACCTGGCCCAGAGGTTCATCGGTCCACCAACAGAGGGAAGAAGAAGAATTTCTTCCAATCGACATAACATTAGTCGCCAAGATTGTACTGAAGATGAGACCGTTATGGTCTCGAAATCGCGATCTACTTAGAAGATTTATATGAGGAGAGGTAAGAAACATTTAATTTCACCAACAGTTTAAGAATTTACAGAATGTTTCATCATCCATTTACAAATTTTTTTACAGATTATAGAGTATTTTTTACAGATTTTATGTATGGTAAAATCAAATGTTTCCTACCTCTCCTCATACAAATCTTCTAAGTGGCGATTTCGAGACCATAACGGTCTCATCTTCAGTACTATTTTGGCGACTGATGTTATGTCGATCGGGAGAAACTCCTCCTCTTCTTCTTTTTTCATTTTTGATGTTCCTGCAAATTTTGACCTGATCCAGAGGTTCATCGGTCCACCAACAGAGGGAAGAAGAAGAGTTTCTTCCGATCAACATAACATCAGTCGTCAAAATAGTACTGAAGATGAAACTGTTATGGTCTCGAAATTGCGATCTACTTAGAAGATTTGTATGAGGAGAGGTAAGAAACATTTGATTTTACCATAAATTAAACCTCATAGTGATTAATTCCTGTAAAGTAAATAAATTTTTTATGTACCCAAAATTTGAAGATCCACCACAGGAGAGCCATCATGCAAAAATTGAGTTCTATTAATTCAATAGTTGCCCCGAAAAGATATCCAACTAACAAATATTCGAAAATTTAGTTTTCAATGATTAGTTATCTATCCAGAGAATATCACGGTATGGTGGATGTAAAACTATCCCTACTCTCTTCCAGATATGTTTTATTCATTTTTAAAACTTGGCTTTCAAGCAAATAGTGATCTGTAACAAAATGGCAGAAGCAATTTGTCAAGTAATGAGCAGCAGTGCAGAAAAACAATTATTGCACATGTGCAAATTCATTCCACCACAGTTCTGTGAATTCCAATCAGAATCTTAGAGAAACTGAATGAAAATAAAAAAGACACAAAGAATGTAACGAAACAACATTAAATGGAAAATAAATACTGAACACAGTAAATCCTGCACCAAATCTCTAATTCAAACTACAGGGAAGTAATACAACTTCTGACTTTGTGAATTTGATAACCCTGACTATCTGCCCCAGCAATGCATCTCGCCACACTCCAATGAACTCTACTCATGCAGGGGCATCTATCAGGAGGAGGCAAAAGTTCTTACAGGAGACTGAAGAGCCAATGAAGAAGACGAATAGCTAGTAGGATATTCTCGAGAATTTTAGTAAAATATCTAATGAAAGCATACTATAATTGCCGTAGAATTTATTTTTTATTCAATGCC
This sequence comes from Diploptera punctata, assembly GCA_030220185.1. Lineage (NCBI taxonomy): Eukaryota > Metazoa > Arthropoda > Insecta > Blattodea > Blaberidae > Diploptera > Diploptera punctata. The sequence continues at coordinate 179,584 of JASPKZ010003802.1, forward strand.
CCAGGTTATTTTCGACAATTCTGGTGTTCTCTCCTGGCAATGGCATAATTGTAACCCACTTCTGAGGTTGGGACACCTGGAAGGCAGCATTATGCTGTCACGATGATATGATAGGTGATAATGATAGTGGTGCGCCAGAAGAGTCCTTAATCTAAGACAAATATGAATGCTGATGATGATCATGATGGTCATATGATGTTCGGGGACCATTTGGGCCTAAACGTTTCCTGACATTTGTCTTATAGGTGAGGAGAAACCATGATAAAAACCTCACCCAGGAAACTATGGGAATCAAACCTGGATTCACTTCGTGACTATGCAGTACTCTACCTCGAGACCACAGGGGTGGACTAATTCACATAGAAATGGTTAATTAAAATGTAAAGCCCAACCAGGGGTTGTTTACAATTCCAACATATGTACTGAGTTCAATTTAATGCTATGCAATTTACCTTATTTGCAACACTGACATAAAATGGTGGATTCACAATATGTTTGGCACATAAAAATGATCCTCTGGACCTCCTCTACCATAACTGAAACAAGGTAAACAGACATTTGAAGTACTCTGTATAAGTTCAGAATTTTATTATGGAGATTGTTTTATGATCCTCTGGACCTTGTCTACCATAACTCAAGCTAAACAGACTTTTGAAGTACTCTGTACCTAGTCTATCATAACTCAAACATGGTAAACAGACTTTTGAAGTACTCTGTACCTAGTCTACCATAACTCAAACATGGTAAACAGACTTTTTAAGTAATCTGTACCTTGTTTATCATAACTCAAACATGGTAAACAGACATTTGAAGTACTCTGTATAAGTTCAGAATTTTATTATGGAGATTGTTTTATGATCCTCTGGACCTTGTCTACCATAACTCAAGCTAATCAGACTTTTGAAGTACTCTGTACCTAGTCTATCATAACTCAAACATGGTAAACAGACTTTTGAAGTACTCTGTACCTAGTCTACCATAACTCAAACATAGTAAACAGACTTTTCAAGTACTCTGTATAAGTTCAGTTATTATGGAGATTGTTGTTTTATGATCTCTGGACCTTGTCTACCATAACTCAAACATGGTAAACAGACTTGTGTACCTAGTCTACCATAACTCAAACATGGTAAACAGACTTTTGAAGTAATCTGTACCTTGTTTATCATAACTCAAACATGGTAAACAGACTTTTGAAGTATTCTGTGTAAGTTCAGAACTTTATTACGCAGATTGTTGTTTTATGATCCTATGGACCTTGTCTACCATAACTCAAACATGGTAAACAGACTTTTCAAGTACTCTGTATAAGTTCAGAACTTTATTATAGAGATTGTTGTTTTATGATCCTCTGGACCTTGTCTATCATAACTCAAAACATGCCGAACAGACTTTTGATGTACTCTGTATTAGTTTTGAAGCTTATTGTTTTAATGGTAATAAAATAACTGAATTCTTTTTCATCCTCTGGCAGATGTTTTGCAGAGAGAATCAGCTGTTGTGAAGTTGGGGATCTGGCAAAGAAAGCACTATTTACAATTTCAAAGTTCATGGAAAAGAGTAAAAAATCACCTAGTAGATATGATGCAGAAGTTGTAAACAGTGATCGAAAAATCCTTCAGGCCCATATTCTGAATTGTCTCTACAAAACATACATTAGAACACGAATGAATTCAGTTCTGAAAAGGGACAGTCTCTATATTAATGTTATTAGTCAGATTCTTAATTTATTACGTAAGTGTCCACATCAACATAATCATTTTACATTTGAATTAGTTTAAAAACATACTCACTTCTAATCGGAAGAAAAATATCACACTAAGAAGAGCTACACACGACAGTTTTTCAGGATAAAATTTAAATATTTGTGTCTTAAAGTAAAGCTATAGTTTGTGATGTCGTAGTCTTTACGAAAGCTACTTACACATAATCTTGTAAGTGCTATGATTACTTCAGAATGCCTTCTTATTCCGTTGAGGAAGAATTGAGTCTTTTGCATAGTTGAATAGAGAGAGCAATCCATATTTTTTTCCTTTTCTGGAAAAATAATTGCTCACAACATCGTTGTCATCTATAAAAAGACAATCACATAAAATCAATGACAATGTTGCATGACTTACCAAAAAAATGTTATATTTTATTATGAGTTAGGGATTTTGACTCATCTCATATTTTTGTGACAAAACTATAGTCTGCAAGAAAATAAGAGGTGTGTGAAAATACCTAACTCATAATAAGTTCCAATGAAGTTTGAATAGATCAACTTACTCAAATCCACTCTTCTGCATTCCATATACCTCCTCCTCAAACCATTAAGATTCGATGGGAGACTTATTTACATTTCAAGATGAAGCTGATATATCAAAGAAAATCACAAAAACAACAGGGATAATTAACAGTATAATGAAACCATCTTTAATACAGAAGAACGCTAGATTACGGCTTTATAAGGTTCTCGCAAGACCAGTATCAAGATATGCTAGTGAAACATGGACAATACGAAGAAGAGATGAAAGCCGAATAACAGCAAATGAGATGCGATTTATGCACCATACAGCAGGCTACACCATAAAAGAAATGAGGAAATTATGGAAGAGTTGGATGTAGAACCCATTCTTCACCATATACAAAACTACCAGAACAACTGGAAAGCCCATCTTCAACGAATGCCATCTCATAGAATTCCAAAAGCCATACTTCGCTACTGCCCCCAGGGCAAAAGATTGCTGGGACGTCCAAAAAGCATTGGATGGAAAACTCCTCTTTGAGACCGTAATAGGCCACACGGCCTAATACTTGCATGGATGATGATGATTATTATTATAAGGCCCTTGGAGAGGTAGGAAGTTAAGGTTCCACTGGAGGAATTTCAAGGTAGTTTCCAGCATGCAATGGCTGACAGTTCCCTTGTAAGAATAGGTCTAGCCTCGCTATCACCTTGACTGAGAATATGTGGAACCCTCATGAGATTGCTTGATCTTGTATTAAAAATAACAACTAAATAATGATATAACAAGCAATTTTACACTTATGTTCTAATACCTATTTACACAAGATAAAATTATATGGCCTCAATTAATTAATACTGTATATCATAATTAAAGTCCGGATGTCAGGCACTTAAAAAATTCAAAATAGGCAGGCAAAAAGGCACTGAAAATCATTAACATAGGCACTAAAATTCAAAATAGGCTCTTATAAAAATGGACTACAACGTACATTTTTACAGCCTTAAGTTAGGTGGAAATGATCTACCTGCTAGGTTATTGTCTTATTGTCACTCTTATCCTAAAATATTCTAAGAGGGAATTTATAAAAAGAACACTTGAAAATTTCTATGCAATGATATGTGTCATGAAGTCTGTCCATTTCAACCGATTTCATGGAAATACTAAGTTAATTTGATGAGAAAAAAATGGCAAATATGCATTTATAGGCATTGTTAGCTGAAATAGGCATTTGTAGGCAAACTCTAAGGTCGTAGGTATGAACTTATATGAAGTCACTATTACAATATGTATAGTAAATAACTATAGGCATTTTCCCTAACATCCGGTCTCTAGTCATAATTTTAAAAGTACTCAATTTTTTTATCAATTTAGCTTTAATATTTTTCTGAAAAAAAAAGTTTTACAATATAAAAGTCCAATATATGATTTTTCTTACCTAATAAGGGTTTTGTTTCAGCTACTGTAGGTAAAGTATTTTCATTTGCTGATAAAGATACAAAAAGTGCAAATGGTACAAGCCAAAGACAAAGTGTAAAATAAGAAATCACCTGAAACAAAAACAACTTTTTATTACAATGTAGAATAAGACTATAATTTAAACGTGTTAATGCTTATTATGATTTTTAACTATTTAAAAACAATTGTACGAACCATAATTGCAGCGGCATAGCCACACTAATTATTATGGAGTTTGTGGAATGCAGGCTTTCACAGCCAGTAAACATAATGTTAAAAGATCCCGGCCTGTGGTCGTGGTCTATAACTGGTATTTCTTCTAGACGCTTCTCCCTCAACTGCGGAGGGCATCTTCAGCGGCGAGTGCTTTTAGGTGGTGTTCCCTTATCGTAGACTCGGCTGTAAAATGATCTGCGGTATTTTGTACACCCGTATTTATACTCATGCAGACCTCTGGATAGCTGGGCGTAGTCGTACATGTCATCATCAAACTGGCTTCTGATTGGTTCGTAATGGTCTCCTTGTTATTGATTAGTTTTAACCATCTATTGTCTAATGTGTCAAACCAGGCTTTAGCTAGTTTAATTCTAAGACAATTTCAACAGGAAAGATGAAGGAATTAAACTGGCTAAAACCTGGTTTGACACATTAGATAATAGATCGTTAAAACTAATCAATAACAAGATCGTTCCAAACCAATCAGAAGCCACTTTGATGATTATGTCTATGACTCCGCCCAGCTATCCAGAGGTCAGCACGAGTATAAATACGGGTGTACAACATTCTGCAGATCATTTATAGCCGAGTCTGCAGCAAGGTAACATCACATAGAAGCACTCGCCATTGAAGAGGGAGAAACGTCTGGAAGAAATACCTCTCTCTCTCTCTCTCATTCTTATTTCAATAAATTTTCTTTCTTTTGTTTCATTTCTTTTGCTTTGTTTTATTATCAGTATTTACCACACTACTTATTTCTGCACTGCACGAAATTGTTTTCCATTGCACGACACACAACGAAATAGAATGGATTTAGTTTCTCAAATAGTTGTATACTTGTGAACCAAATAGCTGATCTCTGATCATGCGCAGTGGCTTCGTTCTGAGACTTGAAAATTATCTGTGCACCATCAATTATTTCAATGGCTGTACATTAAGTATAAGAAAATTATCAGTGTTTTTAGTGCAAAAATGGAGAGTTTAAAATATGTTTTCATCAGTGACAGAAGTATGAAAGAAATCTCACCTCTGAAAAGGAGTAATATACAGCTGCGAAGTATTGAAACGCTAAATAATGATTTATAACTAGCATTACCACTGCGACAATGAATGCTGGAGATGCGATCATGACATATGGAAATGTCTGCAGAATAAATAAATGTGCTATTTGACTTATGATGCCACATACAATAATAGATGTAGGAAACTCTTCAAACAGGAAGAATCCAACATAAAATGAAAATGTCAGCTGAAAACAAAGAATACACAAATTTAATATTTTAAATCTTCATGACTGGAATGATGCTTTCCTTCACATTTCAAAATTCCATCACTGCTATGGGTCAAATTTTAATATAATGCTTACATAAGTAGAATTTTCTGAATCAGCGCACAGAATCAAAGAAAAAGAATAGAAAATAAAATATATTTGTATTTGAAGAGAAAAATTTTCGCCTAGACCAAAACTCGAACCCAGGACCTTTGGCTTTCCGGGTCAAATGCTCTACCAACTGAGTTACCGAGGCGATTTGCGATCTAGATCAAATTTTTCTCTTTATACATTGTAATTCCCTCGCGCCAAATGCTTTGAAACCGTTGCTTCTATCTTTGCATATGGCAGCAGCCTCTTAGTAACCACATTCAGTACCGTAAACCAGTTAAGGTGTTTAAAGAGACTATCGTGTATGCGGTGGTCGGTCAGTTAACTCGCTTTGGAGCAAGCGCGAACAAACCGCGTTTATATTCAGCGCCTAAATATTGTGTTGGCTTAGTATGTCTTGGAGATCATAGATGGCATGTAAATGTACATTTTCTATTCCCGTTTGACACGTTTAACCTTGGTGAATCCCCTTTTATTTTTAAAACAAACAACACATGGAATTCGTTCACCCAAACTTGACTCCATGCTCCAATGCAGTCGTATATGTTTCTCGTTATCGCGCTGTTGTTTGTGCGTGAGCGAAACCATGACGAAAGAAAAATATCTCACTGAAGACGAATTAGTGAATATTTTGCATAATGATGATTCAGGTGATGAACTGATTCCTAAATTAGAAGATTCACAAAGTGAAAGTGAAGATGAACTTCCACTTCCTGAAATTGATACGCCGATACCATGTGATGTCAATCACCCAAGTTATTTCACCATCAAATCCTACTAGGATATCTCTTTTAGGTATGTACAAAATTTGAATTTTCTAGGACTAATAGTTTGTGAATAATGGTCCATTTTCTGAAGTACCACGAAAAGGGTAGCTGGGGTATTTAAATGGCTGGCCTGTGGGTTTAAATGCCCTGCTCAGTGCCTGGTACTGAATGTGTTAAGAAGACATAAATTGGGAATTTAACACTACTTTATAAAGAGGTGCTCTGTTTAAAGAAACATAGATATATGAGGTAAGAAAAATTCATTTCATTCTTATTAAGAAAACCTCATAATGTTAAAATTCCCAAATTTATTATATCAAACTACAAGGGTTACTTACCACAGTCATCCACCATATAATTTTCTTAGTCATTACTGTGTATTCTTCTACCAGCTCTGCCAAATAGTACAGTCCAGCAGCTGAAATGTATAAGTCTTTTTAATTCTGCAAATTTAAAACTCACGAATATAGGTAACTAGCTAATACCTGGCGTGCGCTGCTACTCATAAATAAATGCTAATATGTTTTTACCACCAGTCGTGCACTATCCGGGAATCTGCTTATCCCAATATTCTTGGCATCAATGAAAGACAAAAATGTTTATTGTGAGTTATCCGTAGAAGATAAAAATATGCTGTCATGGAGTTTTTTGTAGAGTTTTTTGAGATGTTCAATTCTGCGTACATTAATTTGGTGTATTTGTTATGGTTTAGGCAGCGTAAGCCATTTAAGCGCAAAAATAAGGACTTTATTTCACGTTTTTTACTACAAAGGGTGATTTTTAGGGGCGAAGGAATTCACTATTACAACTCCCTTATAACCTATATTCATCCCTGGAATCTCCTGAACATTTTTCAAAAAGCCTCATCTCAATCGGATGAACAATATGGCAGAGCACGCTTGTCCGGGAATGGACTTATCCCGATCTTCTTGGCATCAATGAAAAACAAAAATGGTTATTGTGAGTTATCCGTAAAAGAAACGTATGCTGTCGCGGACTTTTTTGTAGAGTTTTTTGAGATATTCAATTCTGTGTACATTAATTTGGTGTATTTGTTATGGTTTAGGCAGCGTAAGCCATTTAAGTGTCAAAATAGGGAATTTATTTCACGTTTTTCACTACAAAGGGTGATTTTTATGGGTGAAGGGGTCGAATATCACAACTCTCTTATAGCTTATGTTCATCCCGGGAATCTTCTGAACATTTTGCAAAAAACCCCATCAAAATCGGATCAACAGTATGGCCGTGCATAGAATACGAACAAACTAACTAACAAACATATAAACAAACATTGATTTTTATATATAAGATACAGAAATAGTCATGTTTCATACAATAAATGGGGTTACAGTACTACAGATTGAAAATTCAGTCCTCACACTACATTTCCTCTAGTACCACATGCTAAACATTCCAATAATTAGTAGGTAAATGTAAAGAATCTGTCAGTTAACTTTAGGGTTATTCTATGCGAAATGCCAGTCTATGAATCCCAACAGACTACTAGTTACACTGGTCAACATGATTTTTGTCTCATGAGTACCAATAGTTGTACTTAATGCAGTTTTTTTATCGTGTTTTCAAATATGTATTCGGAATTTCTCCATCACTCACAGTTTTTTTATTTCAATTTCAATTAATGGATTTAAATAATTATTTTTTTAATAAACCTAGATTTCTTCCCAGAAAATCATGGCGCAGTGAGCGATAAGCACGGGGAACACTTTCATCAGGAGATTTCAGCTATGGAAAAGAGATATCAAGACAAATGGAATCCTAATATGCTGGCCATTTATTGTTGGACCATCAAGAGGGATGCTCCACAGGCAAAATATAGCAGAAAATCATAATTTCTTACTTTCTAGGTGAGTCCGAATGTTCGAATATTGTGTAGTTACAAATGTAGAAAATATTAAAGTGTTTGCATCTCTCGGAAACCTTGCGTGATGGAGAAAAACCAATATATTTGAATTCAGGAGAAAAAAATATTATCAGAATCACATATTTTTCTTTCTGAGACGAAAAAAGTTTCATTTTTGTTGCTCAGTGTTAATACAAACTACAGTATGAACAGATCATCTAATACCAGAGATTGTGATTTTCCCGTATGTGGGTGTTCATCTGCAACGAGCAGAAACATTAAGTTAAAGGTCCAGTTGTTAAACAACAAAATTACTTAAATTAAAGCCATTCAGAATTCCATTAGTTACCCTCAGGGGTCCTCATCTAGGGGATATGTGGATGGCGACCACAAGGTGCCCAAGCTGAGCAAAACATTGCTTCCACTTACTTGTGTTTTGCTCCTTACTTTTATCTTTAACCGATCTGGTATTTCTTCCTATTCTAGTACCAGATCCCTCTTTTTTACTTTCCTTTCCAGTCTGCCTGACCTTGTTTTCTTCGACCCTGATGGTATTAGAGTATTTGAGCCGAAAGGGTTCATTTCTGTCTTTCTTATATCTCTTTCTTTTAACCTCGTGGACACTCACCTTGAATGCCCACATAAGCTGCATGTTCAAATGCAGCCCCATTGCAACTTATAGCATAAGTATACAATGGACTCGTGTCATCAGCTAAGGCTGGATACACGTAATGAAGAAGAAGAATTTCAATAGTTCAAAAATTGAAAAAACAAGATCCCAATAAGAAATTTGAGCTGGATAAGTACAAATTTCGGCTATTCACCAAGATGACACCCTTGATATTTCAGTTTATTGTTGTGAATTATAGCTTTTCTTCTGTATTTAGTAATCATTTTTAAATATTTTAAACTTTTTCAAACAATTTTTATAACATTATTAGACAATTTTGAAGTATTTATTTATATATGCAAATCACAATATTATGATGCTGTTAGACAATATTGTGATGCTAACTGCTATTTTCTCCACAGAGTATATTACTTAGTCTATGATTTTTCTATCGCTGTTTTGGGTTATCACTGGTTGGATCAGCGTTAGGGAGTGATAAGTAAGTGTACACCCATTTTTAATAAACATTTGGTAATTTTAATATTATTATTATTTTTTTAACATAGATTTGGGGATTTATTGCAAATATTGGTCATTTAAATTTCATAGCGACGGATAGTAATAAGGATGATAATCGATGTGGTTCGATTGTGGGTTATCACTGGCTCTATAAACTGTGGCGCATGCGCACTGTTGTTCTATACGACTTTGAAAATATTTCACGCTAGTTTAAGTGCAGTTTTTCCAATTCTTGCTAGCGACATGTTTATTCATGTTTTTGCTATAGTCAATTGCAAGATATTTACTCAGGTTAGGTAGTTTAGATTAGGTAGGTACTCGACAACCTTCATCTTCCATTGTTAATATGACATATTTTAGGTTATTTCTACCTCAACTCATTCAATTTTCAGGCATTTTTTTGGATTTAAAAGACCACATACATTCCTCAGGTAATTGTTTACATACTGCAACAATAATTTTGCACTTTATTTGTTTGTTTTTATATTAATTTAACTAGAATGTCACATAGAATCCCTCTCCTCATATAGTTGGAATTGTGGTTTGGTTTGATGACAAAACTATACATACTTTCTAGTCTGCATAATTGCCTGATTTAAATGTTATCGTGCCATTGCTTGTACTGGAAACCAGAGTAAGCCTATGGTTCCATTACCCTTCTCCACCAAATCTCAAGTAATTACAATGGTTTCTTTTTGAGGAATAATACATAATCTCACATATTAGCATTCAGAATTTGTAAGTATCCATTTCCAGGAGAATTTAAGTTATCAATGTCATCGTTTGTCCTAAAATATTAGATGGGTACTCATATTATTTTGTCCAACCCCTACACAATAACAGACTTAAAATGAAATTAAGCATGCTCTAAAATATGTCAAAACACCGATAAATTATAAATCAATCATGTAGACTTACAACAAAAGAATAAACATTTTAGGTTACTTAACCCACGACTAAGATTTAACCTTCTAATATCTCCCAGTCCATATAAAATTTTAATTAATATTATAAAAATATAAATAACTTACCAACAGAAACTGTAATAAAGCATACTTGTATAATTAAAGCTAACCAGCTAAGTATGTAAAGAAACCACATTTTTTCATTTAATATTTTGACGATCAGCTGTGTCACTATCTAAAAATTACACATGTGTAACTGATAAAAAAGATAACATTTCACATTATTCAGATGATTTGACAAATTCAACTTGTTTACAAAAATACCATACAATTTTAAGTAACATGGCTCAATGCGGTAATTCGCGCAGAAATAGTCAGCTGTTTTATATTTGGGTGTATTCTCACTATAATTAATAATTGAATGTGCACAATGTGTTTGTCAGTTCAATAATTGTTCACGTATAGGTCAATATTTATCCGTGTGTGTACATGTAGATAACTTTTGTTTCCATGATTCGGAGTAAATCGCATAGTACAAGTTCCAGTTTTAAGGTTCGAAGAAATTGTTCAAATAGATATAGCCTAACCTAATAATCGTTGGCATAACCAATTCTTTACCAGTGTAGCTTAAAAATACATAATATAACTTTAATCATAGAGGAACATTATTTCGATACGTAGTTTTAATTGAAGTAATTTTCTTACCGGCCACGTTTTAACCGTTTATTATTAGTGTTGATTCGAAGAAACGTGAATTAACTAAATTTAAACTTCAAAAGTTAGAAAATCAAATAAATATATTTTTAATAAAATATATTATAAATAAAAAATGAGCCCAATATATTTATTTTAATAATAATAAGAAGAAGAAGAAGAAGAAAGGTTCGTCCTAATTGACATTGATATTATTTCTTTTTGTACATTATTTCAAAATTCGGTAAAGAAAGGGACAAATATTAAAATACATTGTTAATGATACAGAAGGAAAATAAAACGCAAGTAATCGCGATATATATATATATATATATATATATATATATATATATATATATATATATATATATGTACAAATTCATAAAATATATAAAGAAAAAAGTAAAGACAACATATATTTTATATATAGAACTACAAGAACTGATAAATACATTTTAGATTTACTCTTGTTTTCACTTATTTGTTACAGATGGAACTGTTACTAGCTTGTATCTGCTAAAAAAAAGTATTTTATATGTTCATCTAAACATAATTGTATGCAGATATTTTATATCATATCATCTGCAAATTGGCAAATTCCATTATAGTTCCTTGATTCTACATCCACAGGTAATCAAATATACACTTTTACTCCATTGTGCATTCTGCTTCTACTTTTGAAAGTGCTTCCTGTAGTTTTTCTGCCTCATTCTTCGGCACATCGCTCTTGACAACAGCAGTGGATTAAGGGGGGGGGGTGCATTTTTTTTTCGACTGTATACCTTCCGGGTACAAACGAACAAATCAAAAATATAAAATACTACCTTCATTTTTTAAACTAGTATCAAAATATTTCGGAAGAAAACTACAGCGCTATTGAAGTAGAATTATGAAGAATAATAGTGAAATAATTGCAGAATGTTTAGGCTTTGGCGAATTTAATTTTTTTGTAAAGATTACTTCTTAATTTTTATACTTAATTGCATTGATAATATTAGCTATATTACAGCTAATAATAAAGTACTACTGTACACACAGTTCGGCTCGCCTTTTCGTTTGAGAACTTTTTTAAGTACATTTTGTTTGAATTTTTCAATATCATTTTATTTTTTTTGTGCAGACTGAGCAGGCGATTTTCTGTTAATATAGAACGGCACAATGTCTTCGCTCTTCTTAGGATGCCAGAAGTGCGTTCAATCGACGCCGTAGTGCATGGTAAAAACAGACTTATTACAATTGCTTTATTGATGGATGGAAAATAAATCGCATTCGTCCACGATATTAACAAAATCACCTTCTTTATCGTTATCCCCATTTCATCCATATACGGTGCCATAGTACAATTTCGGTGGACAAAGCCTCGATTTTATAAGACTCTGAAATTTTGTTTGCATTGCTTGGGCATCTTTCTGAGATGTTTTTAGGGTGCAGCATTTTAAGTTCAATAGCAGGACCCTGTTGTTCTCCAAATCTGTCTGACAAAAGCTGTGTGAAAAGAGTCCTAGTAGCGATTTAAGATGACCACCTTAAGTTATCTTCGGGATTACATCGTGGATTAGATTTTCTTAAGTGCAGTGTTTATGGTTATACAAGTTAACGGTGGTAGGTTAAAAGACTAAATTATAAAATATCCGGGGGGAAATAACATTGCAATGATACAAATTGAGTAGGTATTTACCAAAGAATTTTCTTATATCGATTTTTACGCATTCATACGCACGAATGCGCGTAGTTCAATGTTAAAACATGAGTCTAGAACCTTCGAATAAAGCATATGTCAAATGGATAATTATTTGAGCCTATCGAATGTACTAGAAAATACGAGACACGGGCATTGCGAACATTTGACCAATCATGGCAAATGGGCGTTGACCAGTAGAAGATCGTATAAAAAAAATCACAACAGAAGTGTGCGGCCAATGAAGAGTCAAGGTCAATCGAAGTTTCTAGAGGCGTCTAGGCGTCGAAAAACAAAGTCAGGTACTCGGCTGAAATTCAAGAAGTGAATGCTGCGTTAGCCGCCCATAACACAGGCTTATAATATTCTGGCGATGCTTATGTCCACTGGGACAGGTACTTGATAAATCGATAGATCACATCGTTTGGGTTTGGCTGGCTTCAAATTATTGTTTCTTTTATTTTTTACATCTGTTTTTAACATTTTACACCTATTTTCGGATAGCAGAAAATATCATTATATCTAGTGTTAATTGGTCTAAAATCAAGGTGCACCCAACTCGCTATGCCCATGTATATATAAGAAAGTTTTCTTGGGTTTTCCGCGTCTTGGATTCAAGTTCGGCCTCTGGCCACTGACTCCGACGTTTCGGCATGATCCCACATGTCATTATCAAGGAATGATAAGTTCGAGTCACAGGTTTAGGTCTTATATATAGAGTTTTCGCTGTGGTCCGATCCCAAAGACGTCTTATCCTCTTACTGGGCGAGAGTCTTAACCCCATAGCTCTCCTAGTGCCTATAGTGGGATCATTTTACCTTAAATGATAATAAAATTCCAATTCATTTTGCCAAACGACTGAGCAAATTCATTTTTGTTGGCGCCGGGGTTTGAACATGGGGCATCCTAATTCTAACTCGCTCCCAATGTAATCTTAATGAGGTAATGCCACATTAATTTAGGCATATACTATCCATCCATCCGTAGTAATTCTGCCCGAAGGCAGGTCCTTCACTGCAACCATAGCATTTTCATGCTTTACTAGGGAAATGTAGGTGTGGTAGCTTCCCGTTGCTTTCCACACCGTTGAAGGATGATAATGATGATGATGATGATAAGGATGATGATGATGGCCATATGATTTCGGGGACCGTTTGGGCCTTAAAGTTTTCCTGACATTTGTCTTACAGGTGAGGAAAAACCCCGATAAAACCTCACCCAGAAAAACTGCCCCGACCGGGGATCGAACCCGGATGCGCTGTGTGACAAGACAGCACGCTACCTCGAGACCACAGCGGTGGACGCTTATACTATAGTGAGGCTAAAAGGGCCATGACTCATGACCCCATTAGAAATACTGTACTGGTAATATTTTGTTATTACTGTTAGGGCCTATTATCACAGGTGTTTTTGTTTTGATAAAAATATTTTGGATTCTTGCCACCATATCCGACGCCTGTAAAGTCTTTTGACTTGATATAGAAATATTAGGTGAAAGAAGACTGTACATGAAAGTATAAAGCGTATATTACGATGCGAGGTTGGTAAGTGGTTTTTACAGAATCGAGGAAAATGTTTAATTTCAAAGGTTCTGTAAAACACTTCACAAACGTGCGTTGTACATTATTTTTTGCGCGATGGTGTTTTCAAAACAATAAATAATAGAAAAATAATAACATCTTTGTTGGAAATATTTGCGTTCATTAAACAATTGACTAACGTTAACAGTGTGGGTAATGTTTATTAGTTGAAACAATTGAGAACAATTATTGATAACATGGCCGCAAGTACGTATTTATTGTTTTATATTGTTTCAAATAAAGTTCAGTTCATTTAAAATGCAGTGATTTGTTTCGTATAATGTATATTAACACTACCTTTTGGATATTTTTTGTAAATACATTGTATGTAGTATACATAGAGGACAGTTGTTTTACTTCCCACACGCGTTTTGTAATATGTAATATTACAATATAGTTATTTATTTATTACAGTATAGTACCCCGAAATGTAGGAAGTTGAACTTTCAATCACGGTCGCCATTGCTGTAAGTACGACAGAACGCACTATCGCGCAAAAAGCATTTTTTTGTTTGTTTTTTGTATTAAAAAATACTACGTACCTTAAAGTATAAGTTGGTGAAGTTTGAGTGTCCTGTGGCGCTTGTAAGTCTCCCTAATGACTGTAGGAGGGCGCTACATTCTAATTTAACTGCATGCAAACTTTCAAATTGGCTTTTCCACACTTTTATTTTCATTGCATTTCAATACATTCAAATCAAAATAGCATTGACACATTTAATGATAGAAGCACGAAACTTTAACTGCATGTCCCACACACTATGGCTAATAATTCTGTGCATGGATTTTGAAACAACATTGATAGTTTTTTAAATAAAAAATAAATAAAAAATGTGTAGTGACTAAAAAAAAAAAGTTCATATGCAGAGGATGTATATATTTTGTCTGCCTTTATTATAATGATGTCCACCGCTGTGGTCTCGAGGTAGCGTGATGCCTTGTCACGCAGCGGGCCCGGGTTCGATCCCCGGTCGGGACAGTTTTTCTGAGTGAGGTTTTTATCGGGGTTTTTCCTCACCTGTAAGACAAATGTCAGGAGAACTTTAAGGCCCAAACGGTCCCCGAAATCATATGGCCATCATCCTCATCCTCATCCTTATCATTGTCATCCTTCACCGGTGTGGAAAGCAACGGGAAGCTACCACACCTACAATTCCCTAGTAAAGCTGCAAAGCATGACATTAAAATGCTATGACTGCAGTGAAAGACCTGTCCTCGGGCAGAATTACTATGGATGGATGGATTATAACGATACAGAAAAGTTAATGCATAAAGTTGTTCTAAATAAGTCAGTGGTTGTGTAGAAAAAAATTCAAACATTTTACTAAAAAATTATGGGACTTATTAAAAATTTTAATATGCAAATTTTTAAATGAATTTTCTTCAATAACTCAAAAAGCTTTAAGCCTAGAAGGATGAAACTTTAATATAATATTATATGCCATGAATGTGTGTACAAAAAATCAGGTATGTAGCTTAAACACTGTAGAAAATAGAAATCTCACCCATCACTCCCCTTAAATGAGCCATTAGTTGAGAAGGACCGTGTACCCAGGAAGGAATGGTGTACGAGAAAAATGTCTGAGACAGTAGAAGGTTATAAACAGCACTAAGGTTATCAGATGGTATGCTAATGCGAGAAAGAGACCAGGAAATACAAGAATGGAAAATAACAGGTTAAGAGTAAAGACCATGGACAGAAAACTGCAGTGTGTAGGTGTAGTTATGACATTAAATGTATTTATATTATGGTATGTAGTAGGCCTACACAAAATTGTAAATGACTTTATAGTCAATTTACAAAATATATTATTTAGTAGTGAAGCAATCGAAATTTTGAGGAAGTGGCTGAATTCAAGTACCTAGGAATAATAATCACAAATAGGAATGAGATGTACAAAGAAATTAAACATAGGCTCAATTCTGGAAATGCGTGCTATTATGCATTGCAGAAACTCTTGATGTCCCAACTCCTTTCAAAAAACGTTAAACTGAAAATATATAAAACTATTATTCTACCAGTTATATTATATGGATGCGAAACATGGACTCTTACTTTAAGGGAGGAAAGGAGATTACGAGTATTTGAGAATAAAGTTCTTAGGAAAATTTTTGGACCAAAGAGAGATGAACAGACAGGAGAATGGAGAAGACTGCATAACAATGAACTACATGGTCTTTATAGGAAGCCAGATATAATGAGAACAGTCAAGTCTCGTAGACTGCGATGGGCAGGACATGTTGCGCGTATGGGGAATGAAAGACGTGCATGGAAGCTTCTTGTAGGAAAGCCAGAGGGAAAACGCCCAATTGGTTGACCAAGAATGAGGTGGGAGAATAATATTAACTATGATTTGAGGGAAGTACATTATACAGGGCGTGATTGGAAAACATTAGCTCAAGATAGGGATGTATTGAGAGCTTATGTCCGCTCGGCCATGAACCTACGGGTTCGATAGTGCCAGGTTACGGCCAAGTGTGCAATGGCAGCCAAAACTTTTCAAGCTCTATACATCGATTTCTACGAACTGGATTATAATTTATTTTAATAACAAGTGAATCAAATTATTTCGAATAAATTAATTAGTTATATTTTAATTAAACGTACTGGCGGCCGAATTTTAATAGGCAATTCGGCAAAAAGGTATTCACAATTTTATGAAAAAAAAATAGATTTTGTTCATACACTCGATGCACGTAGTAATCTTGTAGCCGGATCTTAAAATTGTATTTCTCCACCGCCAAAGTACCAGAATCAGCATGTATCCAGTATCCAGGTGGCCGTGACATTGGCTGCACTGACCATGGATTGACAATTTGAAAAATGTATCAGTCACCAATATTTGAGAGTAAAACAAAGATTATAGACCAAACAGTGCATCGTGGTCATACAACTGGCGCTTTCTAATGTACATATGTATAATTACATTATAAAGAATAAAATAGAAGTCGCCATTCATAAATACATTTGACAAAGCATTATCCCGAGAGCGGGACATTTTAGCGTCCCAAGAAAACTTTAGAGGCAGCGGGACATTTTTAAAAAAAAGGACTGTCCCGGGAAAAACGGGACGAATGAACACCCTATGGTAGGTTTACCCATTCAAATATATTTCTCTGCAAATTACACTGAGCACAAAAAATAAACTTTTTTTTTCTCAGAAAGAAAAATATGTGATTCTGATATTTTTTCACCTGAATTCAAATATGATATCGGGTTTTCTCCATCGCGCAAGGTTTCCGAGAGACAGGCATTTATCATTTCAAACACTTTAATATTTTCTACATTCGTAACTACACAATATTCGAACTTTCGGACTCACCTAGAAAATAAGAAATGATGATTTTCTGCTATATTTCATCTGTGGAGCATCCCTCTCGATGGTCCAGCAATAATCGGCCAGCATATTAGGATTCCATTTGCCTTGATATATCTTTTCCATAGCTGAAATCTCCTGAGTTAGCTCATTTGGTTTTATTTTACAATGAGCAAATGGACGAAAAAACGTTTATTAAAAATAATTATTTAAATCCATTAATTGAAATTGAAATAAAAAAAACTGTAGGTGATGGAGAAATTCCGAATACATATTTGAAAACACGATAAAAAAACTGTATTAAGTACAACTATTGGTATTCATGAGACAAAATCATGTTGACCAGTGTTCTTTTTATCCATTCGTTCCATGTTTTTAACTATTTTATTTTGATATAATCCAATATTGTGATTATATATTCTCATTTTCTAATTATTGATTCTTATTGTTTTCATGGCTTAAAAATTCGGAATATGGTTTCTTTCTTGAGGGAGTTTATAGATTTCTTATTCCCCTTCGACCTCAAGGTTAGGCTATAAGCCTGTGCCGACTCAAAGCGTATCCCTCCATCTGGTCATGGGGCGTCCTACGGGGCGTTTACCTCTTGGAATATGTTGTAAAGCCTGTTTTGATAGACGAGATTTCACCATTCTATTTATATGTTGAAACTATTTTAATTTGTATCTGTTAATTTGCTAATTCGAATTTTTCCTTAAAGGGAATTATTCCTGTGGTTGCCCACACTTACTCACTGGCACTATCGAACCCGTAGGTTCATGGCCGCGCGGACATAACCTCTCCATACATCCCTATCCTGAGCTAGTGCTTTCCAATCATTCCCTGTATAACCTACTTCCCTCAAATCATAGTTAATGTATACCTTCTCCTGGCCACCTAAGTTCCTGTAAAGCGACTATATCCAAGGGCGATTTATCTAATTCCCGTGTTAATATCTCTAGTGTCCCACTATTGTATAAAGTCCTAACATTCCATGTTCCTAGGAACATGTCCCTGTGTTTGAGCCTTTGGCATGGGTTCCCTGAAGTAGTCCCCGCCCGGAGAACCGAATGGGGTACTATTTGACCTCCGGAAAATTTTACCCCAGTGGAACCCATGTCCGCATTTCTTGACGGTTGTATTTTACGGTGAAAGATCGTTACTCTTTCGACCAAGGTACTTTTTTCGTCTGGCTTATCACATTCGACCAGTCCGGCATGGGTAACCCTATCGGCAGCAATGCTACCGCCGGCATAGCTCTCAGGATCATTTAAGCACACAAGCCACTCCACCACGACAAGGTAAAGATACCATGGAGGGGGGAAATATGTGATTCTGACAGTATTTTTTCTCCTGAATTCAAATGTGATATCGGTTTTTCTCAATCACGCAAGGTTTCCGAGAGACGCAAACACTTTAATATTTTCTACATTCGT
This sequence comes from Diploptera punctata, assembly GCA_030220185.1. Lineage (NCBI taxonomy): Eukaryota > Metazoa > Arthropoda > Insecta > Blattodea > Blaberidae > Diploptera > Diploptera punctata. The sequence continues at coordinate 198,230 of JASPKZ010003802.1, forward strand.
AACTACACAATATTCGAACATTCGGACTCACCTAGAAAGTAAGAAATGACGATTTTCTGTATATTTCGCCTGTGGAGGATCCCTCTCGATGGTTCAACAATTATCGGCCAGCATATTAGGATTCAATTTGCCTTGATATCTCTTTTCCATAGTTGAAATCTCCTGATGAAAGTGTTCCCCGTGCTCATCGCTCACTGCGCCAATATATTAAATGGACGAAAAAAGTTTATTAAAAAATCATCATCATCATCGTTGTCGTCCTTTCAAGTATTAGGCCCAGTGGCCCGTTACGGTCTCTCGCCATCTCTGAAAAGGTCGACCCACAGATCTTCTGCCTCGAGGTATGTAATGAAGAATTTGTTTTGGTATTCTGTGACGATCCATGCGCTGAATATGGGCTAGTCAATTGTTTCTATATTCTTGGAGGTATTCAGATATAGGTACGATGTTTAACTCTCTGGCTATTGTTGAATTTCTTTGGTGGTCTAGAAGGCTATAACCTGCAGTTCGTCGCAGAAATTTCATCTCCAATAATTATTTAAATCCATTAATTGAAATTGAAATAAAAAAAGGTGGGTGATGGAGACATTCCGAATACATATTTGAAAACACGATACAAACTGCATTAAGTACAACTATTGGTACTCATGAGACAAAAATCATGTTGACCAGTGTTACCTGAGCGGTTAAATAAAATCGAATCATGATTACCTTGTACCGCTAGGTCACGAACCACGTGTTTCAAACCACATCTATCGCAAATGAGCGGTCCTTCGCAAATTGCATGAAAGAAAGAATCAGCTGATTGTGTCGGGGGGGGGGAGATGATGTCTGAATGCAAGACAACTTCACATGTCCTGGAGCGGGGAGAGCTTGTATGCCAAGTTTTCTTTCTCTCTGTCTGACAGTCGCTCTTCGGACGAGAATGCCTCTTTCTACTACCTCTCGCGTACACCGGCTATGCACCGTTCCTTCTTTGAAGCAGGTCAGTTTTTAACAATACAGTGTGCTTTGTTTCAATAATGCATTTGTGCCAATTGATTAACTTCATACATTTGAACAGCTGTTTCACTGAGCAATTACAATTCTATCCCTTTTCCGTCGTCGATTTAATTTTTATATGCTTCTTCTTCTTCTTCTTCTTCTTCTTCTTCCTTCCTTGCAAGTATTAGGCCAAGGCCTGTTACGATCCTATAGAAATTTTTCCCTCCAGCGTTTCATAGGACGGCCCAGTGATCTTCGTCCTCTTGGTATATAATTATAAACAGCTTTGGGGATCCGATTTGAACTCATTCTTTCAAGATGGTGTTTCCAATTTAGTTGGTACTGTTTAATATATTCTAAAATTGGCGTAGTCTTCAATTCTTTTAAGATATCGGTGTTCCTTTTCCGATCCCATCTCGTGTAACCCGCTGTTCTGCGCATGAATCTCATTTCACAAGCCGTTATTCTGCTTTCATGTTGTTTTTTTAGTGTCCATGTTTCACTACCATAGGTCAACACTGGTCTAGCCAAAGTGTTATATAAACGTAATCTGGTGTTTTTTTAGAAGGGATGGTTTCATAACTTGATTAATAATTCCCAAACTTTTATTATAACTAGTAACTTTTTCAGGGATATCCTTTTCATCCCAGATAGAGAGATAATATCCAAGATATTTAAATTGATTAGATCTCTCTAAAATTTTATTCTGGAGACAGATTTTACTTTGTATGGGGTCCTTCCCATGAAATTCCATAATTTTAGTTTTGTTAATTGATATTTCCATATTAAATTTGGCACCTATTTTTTGTAAATTATAAATTGATCGTTGCAAATCATTTTCGGAAAGTACCAGAAGAGCTAAATCGTCTGCAAAAAGAATAGCATCGAGTTTGAGGTTCCTATTGATGGGTATATATCCTCGTTGTGTTTTCCTCCATTCATTTATTAATTTATTCATGTATATAATGAAAAGCACCGGTGAAAGTCCACATCCCTGTCTTACTCCAGTGTTGATCTTTTCATATGCAACAATAAATTTTACGCAATTTATGTCATTTTTTTTTATTTAACTCTTAAATTCATAATGTATCCTTTTAGATACATCAGTTGGTTTAGTTAATTTAATATTTTAAATAAATCAGAAGAAGACGAACAAAAATAAACCACTTAAATATGTGTCTAATTATACAATATACATAATCATAACAGTTATACAAGATTCCGTTTTCACTGCGGTCCGCCACATTCAAACATCAAACAGAAGAAATTTGTGTTTTGCCAATTTAAGGGTTAATATTAATTTATTGTCATCATACATAATAATATTTTGATATTGTGGTCAATACTTCTGGTCACAGATCAAGAGCGTCTCAGTTCGATTCCCGATCTTAGACACGATGTTTTTTTTTATAAATTGATTTTTTCAAACATTTCCTTGTTTTTATTATAGTACACATAGCGATGCACCCAAATGAAGTTACTATTTATTATACAGCTGTTATTAGTGTTATTTTATTTATTTTTAATTTCTTTCTTTCGTTTACACTGTTCTTCCTCTTTTTGTTTTACCTTTGTTAACACCTCTTTATGTCCACCGCTGTCGTCTCGAGGTAGCGTGCTGCCTTGTCACGCAGCGGGCCCGGGTTCGATCCCCGGTCGGGGCAGTTTTTCTGGGTGAGGTTTTTATCGGGGTTTTTCCTCACCTGTAAGACAAATGTCAGGAAAACTTTAAGGCCCAAACGGTCCCCGAAATCATATGGCCATCATCTTCATCATTATCCTTATCATCATCACCATCATCCTTCACCGGTGTGGGAAGCTACCACACCTACACAATTCCCTAGTAAAGCTGCAAGCATAGCATGAAAATGCTATGATTGCAGTGAAGGACCTACCTTCGGGCAGAATTACTATGGATGGATATACCATAATTTCATAGCGATGCACCCAAATGAAGTTACTATTTATTATACTGCTGTTATTAATGTTATTTTATTTATTTATAATTTCTTTCTTTCTCGTTTTTCTTTCGTTTACACTGTTCTTCTTCTTTTTGTTTTACCTCTGTTAACCTCTATCTTATTAACCTATTTATCTTATTATCTTAGAAATACAAGACACACACCCAGACCCAAGGTGGAGATTTAAAATCCCCTACCTCGCCGGGAATCGAACCCGGGTCGCCGGAGTGGAAGGTAGGGACTCTACCAACTACGCCACGGCGACTGATAATTTTATAACACTGTATTCTTATAATTAATGAATCAGAGACGGATGTCTTCTGCTGCAAAGAAACAATGTGCTGATATCGATATTTCATGTTTAAACTGCTCTGTCAACAAAGTTCATTGAACTTCATATAAAATGAGAATTAATCCTTTCGTAACTAAGATATAGACCCTTGCGTCCACATATTCCTCCGAAATAAATAATAATAATAATAATAATAATAATAATAATAATAATAATAATAGTGGTAGTAGTAGGACTTTATTAGACAAAAAGTAAGATATTTACAATATTATTTACAAATATGGGTCGTACGGGCAGTAAGCCGTGCGTGCTGTTGACAGTCCGTTACAATAAAGTAATAATTCCAATATTTGGTTCGTCTTCCGGGCTTATAGGCCGTGGTCTGGTTGTCTTCTTACTCGACGTTTCGTCTACTGCTGCGGTAGACATCATCAGGAGATACTGCGTGCTCTCAGTTCACAGAAAGCACGCAGTATCTCCTGATGATGTCTACCGCAGCAGTAGACGAAACGTCGAGTAAGAAGACAACCAGACCACGGCCTATAAGCCCGGAAGACGAACCAAATATGGATCAAGACGCCGGCCGTGAAAGCCTACAATTATATAAAAGTAATAATTGGTAATAGTATAAAGAAAAACAAAAAAAGAAAATAATAACAGTACAATTACATAAAGAAAACACAATAATATTACAATTACATAATAATACAATAACATTATACATTAATTAAGTTATGTATAATTATTTAGAATTAATGGTATTGCATTTTGATAACATATATTTATTCATGAATCAGCCGCGTTTTGTCCAGAAATTTACCCAAGTTTATCCAATTTTCTGGATTTATCATTAACTCGTAGCATGCCAATCTTTCCCGATTTGAATTTAGAAATCTTTCCAGGAATAACTGACGTCTCCAATATTCTAAATCATCACATTTTTCCTAATATATATGTATCTCGTCTTCAAAGCTCCCGCACATTGGACATATTCGCATATCGCTAATTTTTAGAAATTTCATTGGTGTATAGTAGGTCTATTTTATTTAATGATGCTCTTTGACATCTGAGGTCATTAGAATGTGAAAGTATAAACAAACTTTGCTCAGAGAGCTGCTAATTTCAAACTAAAGTTTCTTGAAATATTCTCATCGATTCATTTTACTCTACAATCATTCTCAACAACTTGCATACTGTATCTAGACCAACCGACTTTGATAAAATTCCTGCTAAAATTATTGAATCTCTTACATGACCATTTTATCTTCTTCTTCATCCAACCAAGTTTTAGGTCTATAGGCCTGTTACGATCTCACTGATGAATTTTGTATCCAGCGTTTCTTGGACGGCCCAGAGATCTCTTCCCTGTTGGACAATAACGAAGCATGGCCTTGGGAACGCTATCTGAACTCATTCGTCGCAAATGATTCTTCCAGTTGTTCTGGTATCTATGTGTGTATTCAATGACCGGTTCTAAACGTAGTTCCTTCAAGATATCATCATTGCGTTTGTGATCCCATTTGGTACATCCTGCTGTATATCTCATGAATCTCATTTCACTAGAAGTTATCCTGCTCTCTTCTCCTTTCCTCAAAGTCCATGCCTCACTGTCGTAGCAAAGTGCAGGTCTTGCTAAGGTTTTGCATAACCGTACTCTGGTACCTCTCTGGACTAGTGAAGGTTTCATTAGTGAATTTATTATTCCCGTGGTTTTATAAAAATAAATAATTTTATTTGCTATGTCTACTTCATCCAAATATGTTAATATATATCCAAGGTGGGTAAATTAATGTACTATTTCCAGCATTTTTAAATCTATACAAATTTTGCTACGTACAGGTATTTTCCTTGAAAAGCCATTACTTTTGTTTTCTCTGTATTGATTTTCATGTTATATTTTATGGCTATTTTTGTTAATTTTTTTTATTTCATAAAACTTTCCTCATTAGAGGATTACCACAAGAACAAAGTGATACAGATAATTCATTTTTGAAATTGGTGAAATACATTTTGTATATCATCATCCGGTATCATGGCAGCTGCCGCCGTCTTCCGGAAACCAAACGCCATTCCTCTCTGTCCATCCATTGATCTTCCTCCATTACTCTGATATTCATAGCTGCTTGTACCCCTTTTATCCAAGTTTTCTTCGGTCTTCCTCTCTTCTTCCATTCCATTGGGATCCATTCCATAACAATTTTAGGCAATCTTTGTTCTGGCATTCTTTTGGCAGGGTCATACCACTGTAAGCTTTTCTTTTCTATATGTAAATACATTAAAAAATTTCAAATTGTAATTAAAGTATATTCTATTAAGTAGAAATGTTGTAAATATGGTTTCTTAAAATTTATACTCTAATGGCAGCGATGGCAATTTTAGAAAATATATACTCTGTCCAAATCTAAGGAATTCCAAAATTTAGCTACGAATCCTGGTATAGTACCTCTTGCCCGATCATCAATCCTGTGACAGTTATACTATCTAGTTCGTATTTATCTTTGTAATAGTCAACTACACTGAACACGACTATTTTATAAATAATAACCTATTTAATTTAATGGGGGTCATTGGTGAAATTTTTGACATTTTCGGTCAAATTTAGCATTTTTTTGTTTTTTGTATTAAAAAATACTACGTACCTTAAGGTATAAGTTGGTGAAGTTTAAGTGTCCTGTGGCGCTTGTAAGTCTCCCTAATGACTGTAGGAGGGCGCTACATTCTAATTTAACTGCATGCAAACTTTCAAATTGGCTTTTCCACACTTTTTATTTTCATTGCATTTCATTACATTCAAATCAAAATAGCATTGACACATTTAATGATAGAAGCACGAAATTTTAACTGCGTGTCCCACACACTATGGCTAATAATTTTGTGCATGGATTTTGTAACAACGTTGATAGTTTTTAAAATAAAAAATAAAATATGTGTAGTAATTAAAAAATAATCATATGCAGAGGATGTATATATTTTTTCTTCCTTTATTATAATGATATAGAAAAGTTAATGCATAGTGTTGTTCTAAATAAGTCAGTGGTCGTGTAGAAAAAAAATTACTAAAAATTATGGGACTTATTAAAAATTTTAATATGTAAGTTTTTAAATGGATTGTATTCAATAACTCAAAAATCTTTAAGCCTAGAAGGATGAAACTTTAATATAATATTACCTATTATGGCGTGAATGTGTGTACAAAAAATCAAGTATGTAGCTTACAGAATGTAGAAAATTGAAATGTTATCCATCACCCCCCCCTTAAAGGTAAACATACATTTATAGCAGAATTTTATAATATTATAATGAATACATAAGTTAAAGTTAATAATTTTGTGTTTTAAAATTCTTTTAATGTTTGAATATAACTTAAAATCATCTAAATAATTCATTGTTGGTTATTGTTGAATAAAAAAGCCTCAGTAACAATTAAAGAAATTGTATTACATAACAGTCTTTGTAAAGAATGCTTTTAAAAATTGTTTTAAGTCATTGTTGTCAGAATTATAAATCCTTCTGTTATAACTGTAATAAGAGCACCTGCATAATTTCATATTCTTAAATGAAAGTAAACTAAACTCTGATTGGATGTTAAAACAATTAATTTTCTTATTTGACAAATCAATTTAAACCTTATATTAACCAATAAAATTTAAATTACCATCAAGTGATGTAATAATGGTCTTAAAATTATAAAAGAATTACACTAGTCATTCTGCATACAACTTTCAACGAAGGTAGAAGCAATTGAGCTCTCCTGATAAAATGTAATTTTTAATACAAGAAGAATAATTGATTCAAGAAAAGGAAAAGAATTTATTTTTAATTGACGGTGAAGAATAATACCACCTATATTTACTTAATCTTATCTGCTGGGAAATTAAGAAGTGAATAAATGTGCAATTATTTCTACAAGAAACATTTTTTAGTGATGTTGAAGTGTGTTCCTATCCAGTGTACCAACTTCCGACCCTAAGAACAGAATCTGGCTCTACCGAAAACCAAACCCAACCTGAACCAGTAATTCTTTTTTTGGGACACAAATCCTTCTTCAAAATATTACTACAACATCGGGCATGAAGAGAGTTACTTTTTCACATTGTGCATTATATAAATCCACTACATAGATCTTTTAGCTTTACTTCACTTCAGAAAAAGTGATACTCAGATTTTTACACCTTGAAAAGAAATGAATGTACCTGAGCTCAGCAAATGTTGTATTAGAGCATGGTGGTCACTAGACCATCAGGACTGACAACATATGAGCGTTGCCTCTTTTCTTATTTAATGTTATATCTTCTACGTATTTATTCGGTATCTTTATGTAAATGTGCATGTTAATACATTTAATTACTTCTTGTAACAAATGTAAAAGCTCTTGACAGCTTTGATATATGTTTTATTGAAGAATGATTCAATGAAAATTGTTTATAGGAAGTAAGTGATTCAATCAGTATTAATGTTTTGTGAACAGTTGTGGCTTTGCATTGCAGTTCATCGACATTTGTTATCAATAGAAGTCATAATTTACTTATTTGTTTATATGTTAATAATATTTTGGCGCTAAATGTACATTCGAGTGACAATATAATAAAATAATATTAAATAATCAATTGATTTAGCGTTTACTTGATGAAAATCCATATTTATTTAATTAAATAAAAGTAAAACTTTTATAAGTTTTATATAATTTTCATATTTAATACAATATAAATTAGTAGCAGCTGTTTCAGTACTTCGTATCTTCTTCAGACATGATTACCAATGAATGAATTTTGTTATTATTATATAATATTACAAGATGGCCCGGCGAACTTCGTATCGCCTTTAACTATTTTTACGTTAATTTTTCCGTATGGTTTTGTTGATTGAGATGAATTTATGTTGTCTGCATTTTCAGTATCATCCATAAGTGTATCATAAGGATTATATATTGAAGGAATATTTTGAGGAGGCTTGCTGATTTCATTATACTTTCGTTTTTTTTTTCTACGAACTTGTTGGCTGTTTGGATTCTCATCATCATCAAGAAGTCTCTGTATAGTAATATCATCTTGTGATATATTATAATCATCTTGTTTTTCATTTAATTAAGGCATGAGGATTATTTCTGTAATATTAGGCATATTATTATAACTAACAGACTTACTTACAGTTCTGTTATTCCGTTCCTTAGTACCTTCATATGTTTTTAAATTGACATTCTTCTTAAATGTAAGATTTATGTCACATAGGCCTATACCAATTTGCGGAAATTCACTTGATATCTTATCATTCATGGTCTCTAGAATTGATTCGCCATATTGTTCAATGCCCATTCTCGGTCCAGTTAAATTTACATTAAGTTGCTATCTTTCAGCCAGATTACTTAAAACTAATACTTACACACGAAATTAATAATATTGAAATTAAAATAAACACCGAACACACTTAAATTATGAAATAATCAATATTTGTAATTCAATTGAAATTCGCGGTTGCAACAAAAAGCACAGCCACCTCGTTAAATAAGAAACCAATTACCTTCACAACACACCGTCATCTGTTATAATCGTATGGAACTCACAGATAATTATGACTCTTTGTTAAATAATAAACAAATAATTTGCAATAAAAATAATGCGACTATAAATTTAGTTATAAACACCGTAGGTCTCAAGTTGGATCAAACAGCACACAGTGTGCAAAATATTATTAAAATCGGTTCAGTAGTTTAGGATTCCATCACGGACAAACAACGTGACACGTAATTTTTATATATTAAGATATATAATGGTCCACCGCTGTGGTCTCTAGGTAGCGTGCTGCCTTGTCACGCAGCGGGCCCGGGTTCGATCCCCGGTCGGGGCAGTTTTTCTGGGTGAGGTTTTTATCGGGGTTTTTCCTCACCTGTAAGACAAATGTCAGGAAAACTCTGGTGTAGTAATGGTGTGTTTTGGACAAAAAAGAAGAAACTATGAAGATTAATAAAATTTGGATTCCGGCATTATACTCGTATAACACGAGGATAAAACCTATGACTTACGCCAGTGACAACCAATCAGTAAAATAGCTCCAAAATAACGGACCGTGTAGAAAACATCACCACACAATGCTCAACTATAAATAAGGACACGATTTCCAACACACAGCCAGTCTGCAGCCGACATTTGAAGAGTTAAGAGGTCAAAGAACACGCAGAATGTCCTGAGGATGTCTACCGCAGTAGTAGACGAAACGTCGAGTGTTAATAAAACCAGACCACGGTCATTTAGCCCGAAAGACATAAAATACATGAATCAAAATATCCAAGATATTTAAATTGATTAGATCTCTCCAAAATTGTATTCTGGAGACAGATTTTACTTTGTATGGGGTCCTTCCTATGAAATGCCATAATTTTAGTTTTGTTAATTGATATTTCCATATTATTTTTGGCAGCTGTCTCTATGTAACTTAGATATAAAATATTCTATCAACAAGGAAATAGAAGTTTCGTAATTTAAATTTGATTATAAAATGTAATTATATTGCATTACTTGATATTAATATTGCCTTATAATTTAGGAGAAAGCGTGCAACATCAATTTGTTCCTTATAAGTTCCAAGCTGCAAATTAAAACCGTTTTAATCGCGTAAGTTTGAGTGTGTTATGTTTACAGATGTGCAATGGGATAATAATTATTAACTTGTTTCGTAATTTTGTTTAAAGTTTGACACTATCTGTTTAATTATCACTAATTCTTAATTTTCGGCCAACGACGTTAAATGACTGACCCGTATGACCCCCCGTTTAAGCTCACTGAAGAAGAAGAAAACGAAAAAGAAAACAAAAAAGAGGAAAGAATGAAACTAGATATATAATAAATATTTAAAAACAGTATAATGCAATTCAATTATTATTATTATTATTATTATTATTATTATTATTATTATTCCGGCTTTTACAATGAATATACATTTTTTCCGGTACCCATGTTCACAGTTAACTACACATTTGTTTCAACACATTTTTCCATTCCTGTCTGTTCATCCATATATCTTCTTCTATTTCCCATTCCCTCTTAGCTTCATTGATTCCCTAAATCCACGTAATAGTTGGTCTACCCTTCTTTTTCCTTCCCTGTGGTTCCCAATCCATGATTATCTTAGGTAGTCTTCCTTCTTCCATTCTTCTAATGTGTCCGTACCAATTTGTTTCTTCTTTATAAAATCTAATATTGAATATTGTACCTGCATTTTTTCTTTTATATTTGAATTTCTGATTTTATCCTTCCTGGATATTCTTGCAGCACGTCTCCAGTAGTCCATTTCAGTGGCGAGTAATTTTTTTTTTTTTCATTTGTGCATTTAAAGCCCACACATCAGCTCCATAGGTAATAATGCTTCTGATTATTGTATTAAAAATAGTTTTTTTTTCTTTCTTTGAAGATATGTTTGTCCCATACTATTCCATTTAGGGCAGATATAGCATAGTTTCCTATATTGATCCTGTTTCTTATCTCTGTTTCGTGATGAAATCAATAAAATAAAATAAAATTTAATTACACTGAGCAACAAAAAAGAAACTTTTTTTTTCTCAGAAAGAAAAATATGTGATTATGATAGTATTTTTTCTCCTGAATAATTCAGGATATCGGTTTTTCTCCATCACGCAAGGTTTCCGAGAGACAGGAATTTATAATTTCAAACATTTTAATGTTTCTACATTCGTAACTGCACACTATTCGAACATTTAGACTCACCTAGAAAGTAAGAAATGACGATTGTCTGCTACATTTTGCCTGTGGAGCATCCCTCTTGATGGTCCAACAATAATCGGCCAGCATATTAGGATTCCATTTGCCTTGATATCTCTTTTCCATAGCTGAAATCAATGAGTTAGCTCATTTGGTTTTATTTTACAATGGACAAAAGAACGAAAAAACGTTTATTAAAAAATAATTATTTAAATTCATTAATTGAAATTGAAATAAAAAAAACTGTGGGCGATGGAGAAATTCCGAATACATATTTGAAAACACGATAAAAAAACTGCATTAAGTACAACTATTGGTACTCATGAGACAAAAATCATGTTGACCAGTGTTATCATTATGAGATCGTAAGCCTTTGTCCGTTGAGTTGTAACTCCTTCCTGACTTTCATTTGGGAAACTGCCAATTTGCCAATAGTTCTTTAGATATTTGTCAATACGATCTCTTGTAACATTTAAAACCTTCTGAAATGTACCTGATGTGATCATGCAGGAAGTAACGAGTGATCACGTGTGCTTATATAGTATATTGCGATACAAGTGAGGTAAACACTTGTTACTGATCGAGAAAAAGTTTTTTCAATTTTCGAGATCTGTTACATGCTTACTTCATGTGTATTGCATACTATTTTTGGTCGATGTGACTAATTTTTATTAAATATAGTAATAAATGAATTAAAATAGGCCTATTGGTTGGATGTAAATTGCTTCTATGAGAAAGAAACATTTGGTGATCGTTGCTATGTAGCTTTTCATTTGTTTTATTATAAGCAAGGATTGTTGGCTGTGGAGACATTTTTATATGTAGCACCGTGATTAGAATCTGTTTGATAATTTTATTGTGGAAGGAGTCGTGGTAGATAGAAGCCTGGAGAGTGGGATGTTCTGCATTAATTCCGGAAAAGTCTAAAGAAAGGTACGAGTTAGTGTACAGAACATTCAAGAAATGTTTTATTTTACTTACCGAACGTGTGCTTTTTGAGTCCATATCAGCATTGCGATTTCTTTTGTTTACATAGCAACCAGGTTAGATGTGGGAACGTTGACTTACTTCCAGTAACAACAATATTGGTAAGTATAAGAAATTAGTCACATCGACCAAGAAAATGTTTTGTTTGGAAACTCTTTGCATTGCCCCTCCATAGTATCTTTACCTTGTCCTGGTGGAGTGGCTTGCGTGCTTAAATGAGCTGTGCTGGCGGTAGCATTGCTGCCGATAGGGTTACCCATGCCGGACTGGTCGAAGGTGATAAGCCAGACGAAAAAAGTACCTTCGTCGAAAGAGTGACGAAATTTCACCGTAAAAATACAAACGTCAAGAAATGCGGACATGGGTTCCACTGGGGTAAAATTTTCCGGAGTTCAAATAGTCCCCCATTCGGTTCTCCGGGCGGGGACTACTTCAGGGAACTCATGCCAAAGGCTCAAACAGAGGGGTATGGAATGTTAGGACTTTATACAATAGCGGGGCGCTAGAGGTATTAACGCGGGAATTAGATAAATCACCCTTGGATATAGTCGCTTTACAGGAAGTTAGGTGGCCAGGAGGAGATAGTCAGGAATCGGGAAGCTTTGCATTATACTACGGGGGTGCAGAAAGACCTGCATTTGGAACTTTTTTTAGTCCGAAAGATCGATCTTATCCCCTATCCGAGATATTAAGTTTGTCAATGATAGGATGTCATACATAATTCTAAAGGGTAAACGACATGATTTTGTAATCGTAAATGTACATGCTCCCACAGAAGATAAAGCCAGTTATATTATATGAATGCAAAACATGGACTTTTACTTTAAGGAAGAAAAGGAGATTACGAGTAAGTAAAGAGATCCCACAACAGGCCCGGAGGCCCTTGGGTAGTAGGAGGTTAAGGCTCCCAATTTTTCTAGACAATCGGCCCTTTATGTCAGCCGGGTTGTTAGCCCTGCGTGACGGCCGTCTTTAACAAGCGTCTGGTACTCATTTCCGTTAGAGGCTGAGTCGACCCCAGGGCCATAGTGCCGCCAGAGGGTTTGGGTCAGTTTAAAAATCCTGACCCCAACGGGACTTGAACCCTCGACCCTCCGGCTTGTAGCTCAGTGCCTTAGCCACTACGCTACGGCGTGCCCCTAATGCCTTTCCTGACATTATTTTCAAAGTTCTTTTTTAGTGTCCTGTTATATAATTAAACTTATTTAGTTATTTATATCTGTTCCCTCTGTGTATGATATTTCGCAACCTAGGAAGTTATTTCTTACCACTTATTCTATCGGTTTATTTTCTAATATTATCTTTGTCCGAACTAGATGATCGCCCTTGAAGGCCATTGTTTTTTTTGTGAGGATATTTCCATGTCGTATTTTTTTGATATTTCATTTAGTTTATATAGCATTCTTTGTAGTTTGTCCTCTGTTTTTGCTAACAAAATCTGGTCATCTGCAAAAGCTACTGTTTTTATTACTATATTTCTTCCTAAGGTAATTCCCCCAGTCGTTATTTGTTTCCATTATCTTATCATGTCGTCGAAATAAATGTTAAAAAGAGTGGTTGATAGTGGACAACCTTGCCCAACTCCTCCTGTTATATGTATTGGTTCCCTTTGATTTATTTTTATTTTTGTTTTCTCATACATTTTGTTAATTACTGCTATCAAGTGTAGTGGAATTCCATTTTCACTTAATATGTGTGTAGTTGTACTTATAGAATATAGCTAATAGTTTCAGTACAATTAAGTATAAAAATTAAGAAGTAATCTTGACAAAGAATTGAATTCACCAAAGCCTAAAAATTATGCAATTATTTCACTATTATTCTTCATATTTCCTCTTCAGTAGCGCTATAGTTTTCTCCCGACATATAGTGAGGTTAGTTAAAAATAATAAAGGTAGTATTTTGCATTTTTGATTTGTTCGTTTGTACCCGGAAGGTATACAGTTGAAAAAAAAAAATTGCACCGCCCATAATCCAATGCTGGCTACGCCCATGTTGGCCAGTATGATTTATTATTGTTTTCCAGGAAAATAAATATATTGTGGAGATGTGAGTGTGAGATATTTGTTTTGACTTCATGTAATTATAACTTGTTAATATTAATTCAATTTTCCAATCAAGATTTTCTTAAGTGGGGAAAGCCATAATATATAATACTGGCATATGCAAAACTTATACAGGTGTATCTCAAATTATCTACTGCGTCATACTTCTCTGAATCCATTGTTACGAAACAAAATAATAGTTATCTTGAAAGCATTTCCAATGTCATAAGGAAATTTCCAATTTTAAACCAGAGATAAGTTTTAAATTAAAATTTTAATAAACCTTCAACATCATCATCATAGTACATTCACGAATTTAGGCCATTTGTTGACCTGTTTCGGCCTCAAGACAAACACCATCCAGAAGTCTTTTGAGTGGACGTCCTGGTCTTCTTCTTCCTGCAGGTTGATATCTTAACATTTGTTTGGGTATTCTGTGATCTTCCATTCGATGAACATGTTGTATCCATCTTGACTTATAATCAGAAATTTTGTTTTCTAAAGGTTCCATGTGTAATTCTTCTAAGATGTCTTCATTTTTTTGTGATCTAGTAATGTGTATCCTGCAGTCCTCCGAAGGTACCTCATTTCAGCAGATCTAAGTATCTTTATATCCTTCTGTTTCAACGTCCATACTTCGCTACAATACAAAAGAGTTGGAAGAGCCAGTGTTTTATACACTTTTAGTCTTGAATGTTTTTGGACTAACTGTGGCTTGAAGATAGAATTCATTAACCCTAAAATTCTTTAAAATTTAGATATTTTTGCATTTACATCCTTTTCTTCTTCATATGAGATATTGCATCCTAGATATGTAAAATTATTCACCTGCTCCAAAATGTTATTGTCAAGTACAATTTTACTTTTGACAGGATCTACACCTTGAAATGACATAATTTTCTTTTTCTCTGTACTAAACCTTATTAAATATTATTTTAATCCATAATAACCAATTGAATCAGCTGCATATGAATCTATCCTTTCTCTGTTAATATTTGATTGATGTTGAAAATACCATAACCTTTAGGACCATAATAATAAAAAAACATTTGTCCTCGTATCATAAAAACAATCACGGTAGATAGATTTATACAGAGTGTCCCAAAATTGGATGTGTATACATTCTTTAAAACGCTATTTTCTCAGCACAATGAAATGAGACAGAAATACAAATGTGGTGTGTATGATCCACAAGCCACTGGAAAAAAGATAGCAAAAAGTTCATCGATCTTCACGTCTTTATAAACAACAATGGCGGCGAGATTATCATTCGATGAACGTAAGTGGATACTGAAGTGTTATTGGAAAGTGGAGAATGTTGTTGAAGTGTAACGACGTTGGATGGTTGAATTTGGGACACCACCACCAACAAGGGTAACAATAACAAGAATCCGAGACAAGTTTGAAGACGGTGGAACGGTGCAAGATGTGTTGAAAGGTCGGTGTGGAAGAAAGAGACGTTCAACTGATAACGAGAGTACTGTTGCAGTCATGCAAAAAATAAATTTACCATCAAAAGCGTGGGGTGATTTTTATGATTTTTACATTTTCTTGTTAGAGACTTTACTTTTACCAATATCTGTTTATTATCAAATATATTAATTGATATAGAGCAACCCACGCTTTTGATGGTAAAATGATTTTCTTTTTGTTGATAACTCTAGTTTTATTCTATATGTGTTGGAGATGATTTTTTTGTTGACCACTTTAATTTTATCCCAAGCATGTTGGAAATTAAAATTATTTTTCATTTTTTAGTTCGGTTTTCTAATAAAGTGTGTTGTTTTAGTTTTTTCAAACTATTATAAATATCATTCCTTGAGAGCAGTTAATAATAATAACAACAAGAACTAATCGTTATCTCAGTAAAAAATAATAATTTATACAAATCAACGTTTCAATCTCCTTGTGTGAGATAATTTTCAACACATGGTTGTTTATAATACATAGTTACCATCACCAACACGATTTTACAAATTTAAAATTCCAATTTATGATTAAAATTTACATTTAATTCGTATCATAACAATTTAACAGAAACAATTCACTAATATTACTTTTTTTAATGCATATTGCATGAAAAGTACATTTTTACATAACGAAAATTACTTTCTTGTTGTTCCACGTGATCTGCTATTAAAACTGAAATATAATTGAACATTATAAAAATACTGTGACATGTTTCACTGTATTGTAAGTTTATCGATAACAATATTTAATTCAAATAACAGTAATAAAATTAGAAGTGCTCCAGTAAGACTCTATGATTGCGATATGTATCTCCCCTCGAGAATCAGGATGCCCCAGTCACACGGTTCCATTTACGTACTTGAGAAAGCCAGCAGCATGATTGTCTGTTCTGACCACAAATATCAGGAGTTATACATTTGCTGTCTTGTTTCCACACCAAATTTCAGCCAACTTCATATGGATAAATTTACCTTTTATCTACATTCTAAAAAAATAATTATCTTCTGTAAAGCAAAGAATAAAAATTAATATTTTCAAAAAATCCAAAGACAGATATTATGAATTAGAAATACGGAAAATAGAGAGCTTTAGTATAAAATCCACTTCAAAAAATTACGTTTTGCAAAATATTATGTCAACTGAATATAAACTTAATATTTAAACAAGAGGATACACTTACAGTGCAGATTATGTATGTATCCTACGATTGCTCAAGAAAACACAACTTGAAACAAAAAAATACATACAGGTTTTTTATATACAATTGAAAATTTCTTGAAGGAAGAAACAAATATTAGGCCTACACGGGAACTAATTTCTGAGTACAGCTATGATTTTAATTTTTTGTCACTAGACATCAATTTATACTGAATAGAATTCAAAGGTTATTCATACAAATGTAGTACACCACATTCATCTTCACGTTGGTAATTAGCTTAACACATGGTACGTCTGCTGTAATTGTGATACTTCAAAATGGGAGGTTTTCTGGAAATGTAATATAGAGATGTAAATAAAAAAAATCACCACCCACATAACATTAACTTACTCAAATACATTATAAATTACGTACATTTATAAAGTTATAAAGTAAAATAGTACCTGTATGTATTATGGAACCTCAGGACGCCCACCGTATGCCGCAGAAACAACCTGAAATATTATTACATATTGTAATAATAATGCATTTCATGACATTGGAATAATAATAATAATAATAATTTCAAGAAGATGATGCTTTTCAAAATACAGAAATAGATTGGGAATTAACAGGATGTACAATACTTTTTTTGCATTGCGAAGAAATAATAAGGCAACAGGACCAGGAGGAATACATTTGGAAATGTTAAAATATGGAGGACTAAAATTAGTAAAAATTTTGCTAAAATGATATAAAAATTTTTAATGGAGGAGAAATACCAAAATATATGGAATTGGGAT
Source organism: Diploptera punctata (assembly GCA_030220185.1). Classification (NCBI taxonomy): domain Eukaryota; kingdom Metazoa; phylum Arthropoda; class Insecta; order Blattodea; family Blaberidae; genus Diploptera; species Diploptera punctata. The sequence goes on from JASPKZ010003802.1 coordinate 215,622, forward strand.
ACATCACTTTTATGTACAAAAAAGGAGACAGAAAATGATGCTCTATCGAGGAATTTGTGTAATAAACCTTATAATGAAAGTATTTATGAAAATTGTGAAACGACATGTAGAATAAAAATACAAATGACACTGAGGAACAATGTGAATTTACTGCTGGAAGGTCCTGTATAGATCACATTTTTATATTAAGTCTCTTATTGGAAAAATGTAAGGAAAATTCAAGAATGTTCATAGATTTGGAAAAGGCATACGATAGTGACCCAAGGAAACTATTATGGCATGACCTAAAAGAAGCATTAATGGATGAAAACATAAATAAAAATGTTAAAATCAATATATTCGGGAAATAAATAAAATAAATTTGGGAAGTAAGCTATCTAGAGTGAATATCTCACGACAAAACTGGAGAATGAAGATAAATTGCAATGTGAAAATATGGAAATTAAAAAAAAGAAAAATTCAAATATTTAGGATCAATTTTAGAATGATGTGCGAAAAGTTATGTTAAAATTGACAAAAGAATTAATGAAGGGAAAATTGGGAACCAGAAAATTAGAGAAAATGAATGTTAAACATAATGTTATAGAAGTAATAGAAGAAGGTAGATGGGCATCAAGAGAATGGAGAATGATATAATCCCAAGAATGATGCTGAAGGCAGGAAGAGGAAGAACCCAGGGAACAGTGAATGGATGAAGTGAGAAGAAACATGATCATCAGAGACCCTAAAGAAGAAGAAGAAGATGAGGATAGAAATCTGTGGATCAAAATACATTTTTGATGAAGGATAACTATTGTAATGAAGAGAAAGTCCTTAATAAAAATAATAATTAGTAGGGAAGTTTGCCCTATTATGAACCCAAGGCAGTGGGTTGTCGGTATAATTACCTATCCAGACATTACGTGAATATCCCCTCCGGACTAGGGTAGCTCCGATTGAACTCGCAATGACACTGGTGTACTTGCCAGACTTAGCTGTTTTTCGGCCAGCGGGATTGTCACTGTTTGTACAACCGTTCTTTTCAGGAAATCTTCTTGTTCGCCTAACACTAATGACCTGAAAAACAAGAAAGGCATCAAGTCAGCACAACACACAACAAAACAAACTAATATAGGATTCAGGCATGCACTACATTGGTCCACAAGACTCTATTAGACAAAATGTGGAACTTTTGTGAGCCAAGAATTGGCATATAACTGAACTACAACTTTATCCAATTTTACGCCAAATAATATCTGCTTATGTGGAGTGATGTTTCTTTATTTACATCTCTATATTGCATTTCTAGAAAAACTCTCATTTTTAGGTATCACATTATGACAAAACGAGAATGAAGGTGTTTACTACATTATTTGGTATCATTTCTCCTCAAGAGTAAACAATTCCAACTAATAGAAAACTAGCGGAAAATAGTAGCTGAACACAGAATTAAATGCCATGTAATATTTTTCTCTTTCTTCAAGACATTTTCAATTAAATATAAAAACAACCTGTATGTGATTTTGTTTGAAGTTCTGTTTTCTTGAACAATGGTTCTGCTTGTAAATAAATATATGTGCATTAAATTATTTAATATTTAAATTAATATAAAATGACCTGTTTTCACCATAAAATTCTTACAGTTAACGTATGTATTTTGTAATAAAATCAATCATTTTGTTTCATCCATCCAGGCTACAATATTCTTACCAAATAATTGCTCTACAGTTTTCCCTCCTCATATAATTATTTTATAGGCCTACTTATAGTGCTGGGTTTATTTGAATGACTTCCATGTGCTATTGTTTTTAGTCTCACCACCTTTGCATTGTTTTTCTTCATTCATCAAATTTATCTTCAAATGTAGTTTCCTAGAAATATAAAAGTTTATAACTGATTAGTACATTTTCACAGTTATTGTGGTAATTGTATAATTCCTTCTTCCTACATATGCAAGATAACAACAGCAAATTATGGACGTTTTGATGAAGTGTAGGAATTCAAATAACTTGCAACAGTAACAAACAAAAATAAATTATTTATATGCTCAACTCTGGAAACACATGACACAGGTTATATTATACATGACGGAGAGTCTTGTCGTCTCAAATCCTCTCAAAAAATGTTAAATTAATAACATACAAAATGACGATTCTTTAAGTTGTGTATTAAAAGAACGCGAAACAGATCTCTTACTTTAAAACATAAGAAAATGTGGGTATTTGAGAATAAAGTGCATAAGAAGATCTACTGACCAAACAGAGACATTTAGACAGGTGAATGGAGGAAACTACACAACAGATAGAAAACCAGATATAACATGAGGAGTTAAGTTTCGTAGACTCCAATGGGCAGGACATTTGGGATGTTTTAAAAACTGGACGAGAGGAATGGAAAAGTATCGTGCGAAAAACAATGTGGAAATCATTCAGTAGGAGAGCCAAGAATAGGATGGGTTAATAACGTCATCCATTCCATAGTGTTCTTTCTGAGGGCAGGTCTTTCACTGCAATCACAACATTCTCATGCTATGCTTTGCAGCTTTACTATGGAATTATAGGTGTGGTAGCTTCCCGTTGCTTTCCACTGATGGAAGTAAATTACAGAGCGAATGATTGAAACTATTATCTCAGTATATAGATGTATGGATAGCTTATGTTTGCGCTGCAATGGATTCAATAGTGCTAGTGGTGAATAAACTTTTGAATTAATCATATTCCTTTTGCTTTTTTCATTCTAGAAATTTTTCAAGTATATATTGATGGCTAAATTTGTGTAAATTAGCTTTTTGGACTTTGCATTAGGTTTGGATATATTTCTCTCCTGTTATACACAGAATCATCGTTTGTAAGGGAGACATTGAATCATCAGGTTTAGGAATGGACTGAAGGCCAAACATTTGAAAATTATATTTTGTGCTGCAAAGTATCTCGAAGCTTCGCTCTGCGCATGAGCCTTAAGAATCCATCCCAAGAGAATGATACGCGTACGGTTTTGGGAATATATTAACTTGGATTTCCCAAAATGAAATTAGGAAAGATATTAAATATCGTAAATGGTAATAGATTGGACACATTCTCAGGTTGGAACTAGACATTATGTCAAAGAGTATTTTGGAATGGAATCCTCAGGGACTTTCAAAATTTCTTACAATTCAGAATCAGAAGATATTGTCTTTTATACTCAAATATGATGGCTGAGCCGTGGCAAAATGTTGAAGAGAATGCTTGATCTCAAAAACGAAATACAAACAATTTTTGGAAGGGAAGGGCAAACCTATTGTTGAATTTAAAGACGCAGAATGGATGTGTGATTTTGCCTTTCTGGTAGATATAACAACACAACTGAACGAACTTAATTCACGTCTCCAAGTTAAGACCAATTGATCACTAGTGTGTTTGATCACGTGAAGGCGTTTGAAACAAAATTGCGATTTTGGGAATCACAAATAAAAAACAAGAACTTTTGCATTTCCGAGCCCTAGTGTAATAATAATAATAATAATAATAATAATAATAATAATTATTATTATTATTATTATTATATTTATTATTATTATTATTATTATTATTATATTTTATTTATTAATAAAAGTCTCATAAGTATGAAGAACTGCAGCGTGTCCATAATATGTGTATCAGATTCATATTTAATGTTCGAAAATACGATCACATTTCTCCATTATTCCACGAATTGTCATGGCTACATCTAAAAGAGAGAAGAAAATCGCACTGTCTAATTCTCCTATTTAAGATCCTACATACCTCGATTCCCAATTATTTATCATCCCGTTTCCAGTATCTATCCTCAAACCATAACTTAAACACAAGATCACAACATAGTCTCTTACTTAATATACCGCAACATAGGACATCACATCACTCCATGTCATATACCATCTTCACTTCTCGCAACTGGAATTCCCTACCACAAGAAATAAGGGGGCTGCCGGACATTGGCATCTTTTAAAAGAAATCTAAATTTATATTTGCTCTAAACTCGACTTCATTATGATCCAGTGTAAGGTATATAATATATATTAATTGGTGTTTCTCGTATAATGTATCATATTTATATTATTACTATTATTATTATTATTATTATTATTATTATTATTATTATTATTATTATTATTATTATTATTATTATTATTATCGTATCATTATTGTTATTACCCTATAAAATGTTGTTTGTACATGACATTTACATTGCTACATTATTGTATCTTTAACTGTTTATAATTAGTATAGTGTATATCTATATTTGTCCCGCGCCGTAGCCGAGCGGTTAAGGTAGGAAGCCTTGGCGCAGAGCTACGGGACTTGCGCTGGTTCGAGTCTCCATGGGGGAAGAAATTTTCTCATGGTATTTCCGCCAGTATGGGACCGGTGCCCACCCAGCATCGTGAGGCAATTGGGTAGCTACAATAAGTAGCGGCTCCAGGTTGAGGAACCAGCTATAACGGCTGGGGGACTCGACATGCTAACCACATGTCACCCCTACACTGGCTGTTGATCATCTACCTCTGTGATTGACACATGTGGATGTGAAAGGCCAGCAGCCGGCTGGTAAAAGGGCTACCGCTGAAAAGTGGAAAGACCCTCAATCGGCAATCGGTATATGTATATTTGTCAAATATTTATTTGTATTTGTGCTGGTTGAGTGGCCTTAACTCTGCCAGAATAAATAAAGTATTATTATTATTATTATTATTATTATTATTATTATTATTATTATTATTATTATTATTATTATTAAGAAATTATATCAGAATTAAGAAACGATTTTCGCATTAAATTACAAAACTTCATAGATGACGTTATACGTTTCAATCTGTTTTCTTCTTCCTCCTTCACAATTAAAATAGATTAGGTCTACGAGAATGTGAAAATGGAGTGCTTTGAATTTGAATGTGCGTAAGACCTAAGGAATAAGTTTAACAATGTCCCTTACTACAATTCTATCGCGACTACTTTCCCAGAGAAAAATATCCGGACGTTAATAGGCATGCACCTCGTCTCGCACCACTTTTCGGTAGCACATACCTATGCGAACAAGTGTTCTCCAGGATGAAAACATGTGAAGTGCGCAACGAGAACACAAATCACCGACAGACATCTGGAGAGTTCGTTTCCAGTTGCTACAACATCAATCAAACCAGATATCGGGTGCCTTGTTCTTGAGAAACAGTGCCAGGAGTCGCACTGACAAGTAAAAAATTAATTATTTTAATATAACAATTTTATTTAAAATTTAAACTAAAACTTATATTAATCATACAAGGGTTAATAATACTTTATATCTATTGTTTAATTTAGATTTTAGAATTAGCTTATACTTGGAAAAATTAATTTAATTTTAAAGATAATATATATAATTAATATTTTAATAAAAATAAAATAATATATAACTATTTTATATTTAACTTAACTAGTTTATATTAGATAATACGTAAAAAAATCTAATCGTGTGGCCCGCAAACCAACAATTCACAAAAAAAATGGACACGCCTGTTCTAATTCTACAAACTAACTTTGTATTATGTTTTACATGTAACTAACTTACCTTGTATTTTAGCGAAATTTTGTTCCCAGTATTTTTAATTCACATCTCATTGAAATAAAATATTTTGATTCCTTTATGGTAATCCCGATTTTTCTGAAATCAAAAGACCGCGAAATTGAATTATTTTTACAGCAAAACAAATTTTGAAATATTATTTATGCCGTAACCACGTGACCGTGATGCTATTGTTGAACCGCGTAGCTTATTTTATTGAGAAGACTGAGCGATCTATCGCATTGTTATTTTTCAAAGAAAGTAATGAGTTCTATAAAATAGACTGGAGAAATATTTGATGTTAGAATACAGTAATAAATACACTTGTTATCAGACACTGCAGCTTCACTTAGGTCTTCTTAAACATTTATTTCCAGCGCTTCCTATCACTCACAGAACTAATACAATGTCCTATATTCAACTAGCTAATGGCGCTGCTACGCCTGAATAAATGAAATATGATTTTTAAATTTTCATTGCAGGTAAACTCCTACACCTAATGTTTTTAGACCATAATACCAGCTAAATACTCACCGTACCTGAAAAAGTGTAAACACAAAGTTATGTCTTTCGACAAAACAAACATGGTGGTTTGCTAGAGTCAATTCTTAGTTTCAGATTTCAGGTAAATCCCCACTTAAAATGCTCGGATTTCGCTGCGTTTTGGCTAATACCTACCTGCATTTATTTTAGTAGCATATGCTGAGTTTCGTTGTGAAACATCGAAATTTGAGACCGCTAGAGCGACTTTTTAATTTTCGTTTCAGGTGAACTCCTTCACCTACTGGTTTTAGAGCTTAATAGATGACATCTAAACACTCGACGTACTTGAAAACATGTTTGTACAAATTTCCATGAACATCGGTTGAGAGGTTTAGAAGTCACAAACATATGCAGGCTGAATTTTGATATAGGCCTAGGCCTATAAAGATCATTCAGTCTTGTAGCAAATCGTTATCACAGCTAATTTTATGTCTGACTTGGAGCCTAGTTGTTAAAGGTTTCACTGGAAATGTTTTTTTAACAATAAAAGTATTTTATCACACATTCTGCATACATGGCCAAACCAAATTAATCTTTATACTCCTAAGAAATTAAGAATATAATTTAAAATTGTTTATTCAATTCATATTTTGTTCTAATTATTCAAGGTCCATCTCCAATTTCTGCTGGCTCGAAAATTTTCCTAAATATTTACCTTTCAACACGGGTCGTTCGTTATATTCTAACTTCAGTATTCTTGGTAGATAATTTGGATCCGAGAAGTGAATGATACGCTCTGTTGCCTAGTGTGTACCACAGTCCATTGAGTTGCTTCCATGTAAATATAGTAGCAGTAGTTTACTCCAGTACGTCCCGAGTGCGGACATGGGTGTTCCCTAACGCGACATTCTTAACCAATCTAATTTAGTTGCGCTTATTTTCCTACATATGTCCGCTAGTGATCAGCACATAACTTCAAAGAGACATCTGGTAGGAGATTAAGGTATTACTTGGATGGAGGAAGACAGATTATATTTTGCTCAGAGGCACTAGTTCAGACCTGAGGTTCTTTTACGGAACTCACTATCTCTCTCTCCGAGAACTGGTTCCTTGGATTCTTGCGTCCTAAAAATCCATCGACCTCGGCGGGTTGATCTCGTGACCCTTGGGGACAGAGGCAAGTAACATAACCCCTAGACCACCGAGGTCAAATATGAACCAATTAATAGACACAAAACACAGAGTCCAGAATGTTTTTATATTGAGCTATACTTCCTGACAATTAAAATATTGTATTTGGAAATGCGCTAAAGATCCGCTTGACTGATGTGCAGTAGTGGACCGCAGACGCGGGGTTTGTGCTGTGCTTACACGTGCAGGCACGGGACTTGAAATGTGCGCTGACTCACCAGTTTACGAGTACATCCCACCCTTTCACAGTCAGATGGTGTACCTCGAGTGGATAAGGTGCTTAATCACTTTTCCTATTGAACTGAATGACGCGTGTATAAGCTATTACAATTTTAAATTGTGTATCTTATAAAACATACGTGTAAAGTGAATCACGTGCGTATGAGTGCAAACTGTATAATATCTAATAATTTTTCTACTGAACAACGTGTATTTATTTATGAACAATATTTGTTAACTCAGTCTGCCAGCCAAGTACGAAGACGTTTTGAAACACGATTCCCAGGTGTAAAAATTCCATCACGTTCAACAGTCCATAATATGTACAACAAATTTTATAAAGAGGTGTGAAAAATGTATGGACAAAGAAGGTGGACAGTTCCAACACCTGCTTCAATAAAGTTGGTAAGTACGGCAATTTGTAAAATAGTTACGAAAATGTGTGTTTATGTCACCGCATCCTACACTGTCCGTTCCCCGCCGCGAGTGCGTCAGCAATGTATAGTGAAATCCCCGCGTCTGCTGTCCAGTGCTATACTGATCACACTGTACTTTACGTCAGAACATGTTTCAGGAAAATTCCCCCCCCCAATATCATTAACTGTAACTGTCCCTGAGAACCCCATCGTCTGACGCATTTAGATCCCTAGGGCGGTAAATTTTATGTACCGGTAGTGTTTATTACAAAAAAAAATATGAATTCTGTTTGACATCTCATCCGATAATACTTTAGTAAGCTAATTTTTTCATGGAGAAATTCGAAGAGGAAGCATTAAAAACAGCTCCCAATTCCCCTGAATACTGGTTTCGCTATGTGGATGACACGTTTGTAGTATGGAGACACGGTAACGAGGAATTAGAGCGATTCCTACAACATCTCAACGGCCGAAACAGTAAAATACAGTTCACCGTAGAAAAAGAAAATAACAGAAAACTCCCGTTCCTGGATATTCAGATAACAAGAAAAGACAACAGAGAAATTCAACACACAGTCTATAGAAAACCCACACACACGGACCGGTATCTACACAAGAATTCCAATCACCACCCTAGACAAAAACGAGGCGTCATAAAGACACTGTTTGACAGAGCGAAGAAGATATGCCAGCCACAATATCTTAACCCAAGAGCAGCGCCATCTTGTCGACTGTTTCAAGAACAATGGATATACATCCAAAGAAATAAAACAATCAATAAATCCACGTAAACAACAATGCAAAACGGATAATACATCCACAGTCAGCACAGCTTTCTTACCATATATACAACGGGTCACAGATCGGATCGGCAAAGTACTAAAAAAGCACAATATTAGAACAATTTATAGACCTACAACAAAAATAGAAAACTGCCTTCGCTCATCAAAGGATCCTCGACCACCACTCTCCACTTGCGGTGTATACCGGCTTCCGTGTTCTTGTGGAAAATCTTACACAGGAACCAGAAAAAGAAGCATAGCCACCCGTTTGACTGAACATAGAAGAAACTGCAGACTAAGACAAATAGAAAAATCGGCCGTAGCAGAACACGTTGTTACTGAAAACGGACATCAGATTCTCTACGATGAAACACAAGTTTTAGCTACAACACCATATTATTTCCCAAGATTATACAGGGAGGCCATAGAAATTTATAAACACAAGGACAATTTCAATAGAAAAGGTGAAGGAATAAAACTAGCCAAAGCCTGGTATCACACATTAGACAATAGACAGTCAAAACCTATAAATAACAAGGAGAGAGTTCCGAATCAAACAGAAGCCAGTATGATGACGTCGAGCCAATCAGCTGCGACTCACGCGACTATCCAGAGGTCAGCACTAGTATAAATAAGAGCGTCCAGCTTTCTGCCGTTCATTCGCAGTCGAGTCTACGACAGGGAAACAACAGCTGGAAGCGCTCGCCACTGAAGATGCCCTCCGCAGTTGAGGGAGAAACGTCTGGAAGAAACACCAGTTATAGACCACGGCCACATAGCCCGGAAACTTTTAATACTATAATACTTTAGTATTATCACCTCACTATGATGGTTGTCCATTTATATAAAAGCGGATGCCGCGACAATGCTTGACAATGATTAGCATTCAAATAGAGGTAGTGACACTTCTGTATTTAATTATATATAATAGCTGCGGGGAAACAAAGCGAGCCGCTGGTCAACCATCATAGTGAGGCGATAATAACTAAACACAAAGTAACCGAAAATATAGATTTTCTATTTTCGACAATTGCACTTAAAATGTACGGTTTTATGTCGGTAACCGCAATGTTTTATACAGTGAGACTAAAGTAATTTCTGTGTTGAAGTTTTCAATTTCATTTCAACAAGTAATTGTGAATGTAGTATATATAGGAGGTTACAAAATACAGTTTGTTTTATGTTTTAATACACTTTGGTCACTAATTATACAGAATAAAGGTAACGGACGTAACAACTAACGCTTCTGTAGGATTTTTAATTAAAATAAATAACAATTCTTTGTTACATGTGATTTTGTTCACATTCTACAGCATTTTGGGATGTAAGCACTTGAAAATATTTATAATAGTCCATGTGCCACTTTGGGAAGAAACTTTAATTCTTACGTGTTATGTCAAATTTGACGTGGAATTCACCTGGATTCGATCCACAATCGCGAGATTTTTTTCCTTATCTGTAAGACAAATGTCGGCAAACTTTAGCACCAAAACACTATCTGGCTATCATAATTCATTGTCATATTCCCATCGTTCAGTATAAATATGTGATTGAAAGGCGAGTCTAGTGCTGTCTCGGAGGTGGCCCCCGATTGAGTATGTACATGCTCTACCGACAGTACATATCCGGGTGGCATACGAGACCTAACATTACATAGTACCTAAAAAAGGTGATATTAAATTTCTCGTGCCACCTTATTTAAATGCGTAGGACTAGAATGAAAACAAATCATAAAAAATCGCGACAGGCCTATAAGTTCCTTGGCCTACCAGTCGGCTGCTGGCCTCACATCCACCTGTGCTAATCACAGAGGTAAACGATCAGCTAGCCAGTGTAGGGGTGATATGTGGTTAGCAGGTCGGGTCCCGCAGCCGTTATAGCTGGTCTTCTCAACCTGGAATCGCTGCTTATTGTTGCCACCCATGCTGATGGGCACCGGTCCCATATTTACTTACTTACTCACTGGCACTATAGAACCCATAGGTTCATGGCCGCGCGGACATAAACTCTCCATACATCCCTATCCTGAGCTAATGCTTTCCAATCATTCCCTGTATAATCTACTTCCCTCAAATCACAGGCAATGTTATTCTCCCACCTCATTCTTGGTCTACCAACTGGGCGTTTTCCTTCTGGCTTTCCTACAAGAAGCTTCCATGCAAGTCTTTCATTCCCCATACGTGCAACATGTCCTGCCCATCGCAGTCTACCAGACTTAACTGTTCTTATTATATCTGGCTTCCTATAAAGACCATGTAGTTCATTGTTATGTACTCTTCTCCATTCACCTGTCTGTTCATCTCTCTTTGGTCCAAAAATGTTCCTAAGTACTTTATTCTCAAATACTCGTAATCTCCTTTCCTCCCTTGAAGTAAGAGTCTATGTTTCCCACCCATATAACTGGTAGAATAATAGTTTTATATATTTTTAGTTTAACGTTTTTTGAAAGGAGTTGGGACATCAAGAGTCTCTGCAATGCATAATAACACGCATTTCCAGAATTGAGCCTATGTTTTAATTTCTTTGTGCATCTCATTCCTATTTGTGATTATTGTTCCTAGGTATTTGAATTCAGCCACTTCCTCAAAATTTACCTCATTTGTCATTAGCTGTCCATTTCCATTGTATAATGTATTTCTACGAGTGACCATATATTTAGTTTCATTGATATTTACTTCCAGCCCTAATTTCTTAGTGTTACTCAATAGTGTGTGCGTTTTGTCCTTTAGTATCTCCTCGCTATCGGCCAATAGTACTACATCATCAGCATAAACTAACAGCTTATTAATACCATTGAGTTGTAAGCTTTCCTCATTCTCTAAAGATTTAATGGCATGCTCTAGTACAAAATTAAATAGTAGAGCAGATAGTGCATCTCCTTGCTTCAACCCATTCTGGATTTCAAAAGTGTCTGAAAACTGTTTGCCTACACGCACCCTACTCTTTGTGCCGTATAAGTCTAACTAACTTTTTAGGAATTCCGAACTCCAGCACGACAGTGGACAATTTACAAATATCGTTAAATGAAATTTACAATATATATTTTCGTACACGTTGTTAATTAAAGAATGAAGCAGTACCTACTACATAAAACATCAAAATAACAGCTCTTCGTGGAACAGTACTGTGACCGTGATCAGGAAGTGGAAAATTAGTTCGTGTCCACTATAGAGGATAATTAAAATACAAGGTTCAGTCAGAAGTATTCACAAACTTTCAGAACTTTATTATTACTCGTAATATATAACAAATATATTAATCCAATGTATTGTATATAATACAAAATTAAAGTGTTCAATAACCCTTTCCTTTAGAAGAAACAGGTCTACAACAGATCAGATTTTTAGTATAAGACAGATTTTAGAAAAGAAATGGGAATATAATGGTACTGTACATCAACTATATGTAGACTTCAAAAAAACATATGATTCAATTAAGAGGAGTTCGGAATTCCTAAAAAGTTAGTTAGACTTATACGGCACAAAGAGTAGGGTGCGTGTAGGCAAACAGTTTTCAGACACTTTTGAAATCCAGAATGGGTTGAAGCAAGGAGATGCACTATCTCCTCTATTATTTAATTTTGTACTAGAGCATGCCATTAAATCTTTAGAGAATGAGGAAGGCTTACAACTCAATGGTATTAATAAGCTGTTAGTTTATGCTGATGATGTAGTATTGTTGGCCGATAGCGAGGAGATACTAAAGGACAACACGCACACACTATTGAGGAACACTAAGAAATTAGGACTGGAAGTAAATATCAATTAAACTAAATATATGGTCACACGTAGAAATACATTATGTAATGGAAATGGACAGCTAATGACAAATGAGGGAAATTTTGAGGAGGTAGCTGAATTCAAATACATAGGAACAATAATCACTAATAGGAATGAGATGCACAAAGAAATTAAACATAGGCTCAATTCTGGAAATGCATGCTATTATGCATTGCAGAGACTCTTGATGTCCCAACTCCTTTCAAAAAACATTAGACTGAAAATATATAAAACTATTATTCTACCAGTTATATTATATGGGTGCGAAACATGGACTCTTACTTTAAGGGAGGAAAGGAGATTACGAGTATTTGAGAATAAAGTACTTAGGAAAATTTTTGGACCAAAGAGAGATGAACAGACAGGTGAATGGAGAAGACTACATAACAACGAACTACATGGTCTTTATAGGAAGCCAGATATAATAAGAACAGTTAAGTCTCGTAGACTGCGATGGAGAGGACATGTTGCGCGTATGGGGAATGAAAGACTTGCATGGAAGCTTCTTGTAGGAAATCCAGAGGGAAAACGCCCAGTTGGTAGACCAAGAATGAGGTGGGAGAATAACATTAACTATGATTTGAGGGAAGTAGATGATACAGGGAATGATTGGAAAGCATTGGCTCAGGATAGGGATATATGGAGAGCTTATGTCCGCGCGGCCATGAACCTACGGGTTCGATAGTGCCAGTGAGTAAGTAAGTAAGTATGCATTCAATTTGATCACCATGTGATTCACAAATATCAAAACGGTGGCTCATTTCTTGCCACACACGAATCAGCTGGTCTCTAGTTATCGAATTCACAGCTTCAACAATTTGATGTCGCAGATTTTCAACAGTGTCAGGCATAGGGGGGATAAAAACACTATATTTTACGTAACGCCACATATAAAAAACAATCACACGGGGTTAGATCTGATGACTTGGGAGGTATAAGACCTTCCTAAGTGGAACACTTTACTTCACTAAGTCTATCTTATCTATCCATTTATCTATTCATCCGTCCATATGCATGCCTGTATAACTTTAAGACCAATGCGGCCTAATCTCAATTTTAAACTTTTCTCATTCAAGGAATTGTGTTTCTACTGTTTGTAGTAAAGAAATAAATGTTTGAATTCTGTCACTTCTTTCTGAATAGCCCTGTACTATATTTAACGATATTCTAATGATCCAGGTCAAAGATGGACGTGAATAGACTGGCATATTTCTATCAGAAAACTCTTATTTCATGGTTGAGATCTTTTTACGTTCCATAAATCTATGAAACGGGACCAATGGCTTTAAGTCATATTCGAGATTTGTCCATCCTGAAAAAAATCCATGGCTCCGACCGGGTTCGAAGTAGCGAACTTCAGTACCATCGGCACCGACTAGTGTTTTATCTGTGACGTGTCCCTAACTTAAAAAAACGCAAGTTGCAGATAATTTAAATGTGTCATGAGCTAGTTGTGACCTAGAACTTGAAATTATTATTTTACAATGTATGAATATTATTCCACTTTGAAGTGAAATCATCCTACACTCTAAAACTACTTGTCATCAATTTCACTTCAGCTCTATACCTTGTGGGTCTGGGTTTGATTCCAAGGTTGCAGTGTTTTAAATTAAGCCATGTATTTTTCTCGTATAACATTTATAGCAGGATTTTAATATCATAATAAATATGAAAGTTTAAGTTAATAATTTTATATTTTAAAATTCTTTTAATATTTAAATATAACTTAAATAAAGAAAAACATCTAAATAATTAATTGTTGTTCATTGTTGAATAAAAATGTCTCAGTAACAATTAAAGAAATTGTATTATATAACAGTCTTTCTAAATAATGCTTTTAAAACTGTGTCTTAAGTCATTGTTGTCTGAAATATAAAGCTTTCTGTTATAACTGTAATAGGAACACCTGCTTAACTTAATATTTTTAAATAAAAGTATACTAAATTCTGATTGGATGTTAAAACAATTAAGTTTTTGATTTAACAAATCAAATTTAAACCTGGTATTTAATGGAACATTAACCAATAGAATTTAAATATAAAATCATGTGATGTAATAATGTTCTTTAAAATTATAACAGAATTACTCTAGTCAGTCTGCATATAACTTCCATCAAGGATAGAAGCAATAACAGGTCTCCTGATAAAATGTGATATTTGATTCAAGAAAAGAAAATCATTTAATTTTAATTGACGGTGAAGAATAATACCACCTATATTTACTTGATCTGCTGGGAAATTAAATAGTAAATAAATTTACAACTATTTCTACAAGAATCAGTTATTAGTGATTTTTAAAGTGTTTTCCTATCTTGTGTACCAACTTCGACCTTGAGAAGAGAATCCAGCTCTATCGAAAATCAAACCCAACCTGAACCAGTAATTCTTATTTATTATTTTGGGACACTATTCCTTCAAAATGTTACTACAACATCGGGCATGAAGAGAGTTAGCTGCTTCAAAACATCGTCATAACACGGGAAAAGAATTACTTCTTCAAAATTGCGCCCACAACGTGGAAAATAATGAAGAACTGACTAAAATACTTGTTCACATTTGCTTCCACCCATGCATCTTGCTTCTCTTGCTATCTGTCACGTTATTAGCAAAACGTGTTCACCGTTAAGAAAACTTCAGTATAAAACACTTAACTAATTTCACGCCCGTTGTTTCCTGATAGCTCCCAAGGTGAACTTGGTCGGTGTTTGAATGAGAGATATCAACGTTTTTACAGTAAAACTTGTTTCACCCGGAACGTGAATAATGCGAAAATCTGTCCAATCTGAACAAATTTATTGGTCCCGGCGAAATAATAGTTATTTTACGTGTACTTATTTTGCACAAAACGGAATCTCCCTAACGCGGAAGCGGAAGAATATTTCTACACAATTCATGAAAAATTTATAAACTGAAAGGTATATATATTTATAAACCATCAGCAGTTTTTTTTTTTTTTACTGAAGGCTGATGCCAAGATGGCTTTTACAAATAGTGATTCAAACCAAATGGACAAATAAATATCAAAACAAAACAAACATAATTGCCGCTGACCCTGAAGATCATATCCCGATATGTACTTTGATAAATGCCTCCAACGCCACGATCGGTATATTATTGTTTCAACTTGTTCGTTGCAATAATTTTGATTGAATAACACGTGTCTCTTGTGCTTTGTTCCCAGTTTATAATGTCGAGTAAAAGGAAAGAAAAATAATTAGTACCGAAGAGAAAAAAAAAGTATTACCGCTTAAAGTACAAATAAAAATGTTTGACCGTTTATACGCGTTGGCAAGTCCTTTGCGTCTATATCACGCTGTTTCAATGTTAATGAATCAAGAAATTTGAAAACAAAATAAGGAATTCTATCGCAGAATTCACACCTGAATATCAATCTTAATTCAAAGACCTTTTAAAAGCGGCAAAACAGGAAAAAATACCAAGTTCTTTACGTCCTTGCCTAAACCTGATAGTAATAATTAATAGAAATTGTTCAAAATGTCTCATTAATCCATTTTATTTAACTCTTGCCCCAAATGGGAGTCAATGGCCAATCACGTTTCAATGATTTCTGTTTTACAACCAATCAGAGTCGTGTTTCAAGAAATATTTATCAGTGTTATAATTACCATATTAAAGAAGGCTCCTCCTTTTTAATATTCTGAACAGGTCTGACCATTATTTTGCAGTGACTGAGTGAACAGTAAAGCCGCCATATTTGAATGTTCAAAATGGCAGAAACAAGATTTGGCTGTGCTTCAAATGAAGATATAGACGAAATACAAATTTGACAATTGTGTTTTTAAATAATGATATTACCGAGTTCTTTTTGATAATTCTGTGTTCAATAATTGTGTTTTTAAATAATGATTTTACCGAGTTGTTTACTAAAAAATAAATTAATAACCTATAATTTTGGTTATAATATACAGTTTGATGTGTTTAATTTTTTCTCCACTAGGATGCATTGTTATAATATTGCGACGATATTTCAAGTTTCCCACGCCAGATGGCGATATATAAACAAACATTATATGATCTTGTTGCAGTGGATGGAGAAACGAAACATAACGTTTCTCATTTGTTTTCAAACATCGCCGTTTACATTAAATAAATAAATATTTTTAAGTAGCTATATTTAAACAATGATTTGTGAGTAAATAGCTTAATTTTATTCGTTAAATAGTCCTAACAAATGCCACTCTTGATTTCCAAATTCTCTAGATAAATTCACTCCTCACTTCGTGAGTCGTGAATTTATCGATAATTTGGAAATCACACGTGGCATTACTTATGATAATTTTTATTTTACTCTGTAACCTTGTAACGTATCTCTTATATACCCTTACAAATTACCATTCCATATTCGCGGCATTTTTACGGAACATATCCCCCGAGAATAAGGAGCTTTTATTGTATATATGCTACCTGTATATTTTCTACCTCGTTGCACACTCGTTATTCGAAATACAGATGCCTGTCTTGCAAAAAACAATTGCACTGTACAATCTTAAATTAGTTAAGTTCTGAGACCGATCTTTCACAGGTAGCGTTCTGAATTTACGGAATAAAGATGGCTCTAACGTATGTACCATTCTCTATAAGCAAAAAATGAAAGAGATTGAAGAAAAATCTCCAAACATTTCCCGACCGATGCTCCAAAGTCAGTCTCTAGCTCTTGTTAAATCCCTAACGGAATAACGATTTCAGGGAATCTTCAAGTTGGTTCGACAGTTTTAAATGACACAATGTAGTGTGGAATGAAATTTGTGGGGAATCAAAGGATGTGGACGAAAGTGTAGTTAGTGAGGGAGAAACAAAACTGCATACTTAAATTTCAGGATACGCGCGTAAGAGACATTTTAACGCTGACGAAATGCGACTGCTTTTTTTTTTCGTGCGTTAAGGTCAAAATCACTCATACAACCAGACATCACTTTTGAAAGGCAGTGGAACTACAATTAATCCAAGGTACACAAAAAGGCATATACGGTACTCTATAATGTAATATTATTAATAAATATTAGTTTTTTATAATGCGGAATTTTATCCAATGTGGAAAAAAATTGGTCCCATGCGATTCCGCTTTGAGCAAGTTTTATTGTATATAAATTTCTTTAGAAAACAACATTTCATATTATAAGTCAAGATGGATGCAACATGTTCTCGAATGGAGGATCACAGGATACCCAAACAACTGTTAAGCTATCAACCTGCAGGAAGAAGAAGACCAGGACGTCCACGCAAAAGACTATTGTATGGTGTTTCTATTAGGTCAACAAATGTCCTAAATTCGTGAATGGACTCTGATGATTATTATATAAATTTCTATCTTCCTTTTCTCGCTATTTCTCTTTTTTGTAGTTGCTATATTATTTTAGTCCACCGCTGTGGTCTCGAGGTAGCGTGCTGCCTTGTCACGCAGCAGGCCCGGTCGGGGCAGTTTTTCTGGGTGAGGTTTTTATCGGGGTTTTTCCTCACCGGTAAGACAAATGTCAGGAAAACTTTAAGGCCCAAACGGTCCCCGAAATCATATGGCCATCATCATTATCATCATCCTTATCATTATCATCATCATCATCAACCTTCACCGGTGTGGAAAGCAACGGAAAGCTACCACACCTACAATTCCCTAGTAAAGCTGCAAGCATAGCATGAAAATGCTATGATTGCAGTGAAGGACCTGCCTTTGGGCAGAATTACTATGGATGGATATTATTTTAAATATCATTTTAATATGAGAGACGTTATTCGAACTCAAACACTTGTGCTTAAGTCATAATATTGCTTATAATGTATTTCCTTTAGTCAGTAAAAGTACAAAAATCCAACTAATTCAAAAATTCTACTTAAATTAACGAAAATAATTAAAAAAACTTTCCACATAAATGTTAGTACAAAGGCTGAAATAACTCAATCAAACACCGACCAAGTTGACCTTGTGAATTATCAGGAAACAACGGGCGTGAAGCTACGTATTTAAGTGTTTTATACTGTAGTTTTCTTAATTGTGAACACGTTTTGCTAATAACGTCTCAGATAACAGGACAAGCACGATGCATGGCAGTGACTGGGTGAAGTCAAATGTTATACGAGAAAAATACATGGCTTAATTTAAAACATTACAACCTTGTAATCAAACCCAGACCCACAAGGTATAGAGCAGAAGTGAAACTGATGACAAGTAGTTTTAGAGTGTAGGATGATTTCACTTGATATTAAAATAATATTCATACATTGTAAAATAATAATTTAAAGTTCTAGGTCACAGCTAGCTCATGACACATTTAAATTATCTGCAACTTGCGTTTTCTTTCACATTTAGCGACACGTCGCAGATAAAACACTAGTCGGTCCCGATGGACTGAAATTCGCTAGTTGGAACCTGGTCGGAGCCATGGATTTTTTCAGGGTTAACAAATCTCGAATATGACTTAAAGCTATTGGTCCCGTTTCATAGATTTATGGAACGTCTCTTTCATCGAATGGAAGATCACAGAATACCCAAACAAATGTTAAGATATCAACCTGCAGGAAGAAGAAGACCAGGACGTCCACTCAAAAGACTTTTGGATGGTGTTTCTCTTGAGGCCGAAACAGGTCAACAAATGGCATAAATTCGTGAATGTACTATGATGATGATGAAAAATATCTGAACCATGAAGTAAGAGTCTTCTTATAGAAATATGCCAGTCTGTTGACGTCCATCCTTGATCTGGATCATTAGAATATCGTTAAATAAAGTACAGGGCTATTCAGAAAGAAGGAACAGAATTCAAACATTTATTTCTTCTAAATTACAAACAATCGAAACACAATTCCTTGAAAGAGAAAATTTTAAAGTTGCGATTACAGCCGCATTGGTCTTAAAGTTATACATGCATATGGACGGATGAATAGATAGATGGATAGATAAGATAGACTTAGCGAAATGAAGTGTTCCACTTAGAAGGTCTTAGACCTCCCAGGTCACCAGATCTAACCTCGTGTGATTTTTATCAGTGGGGTTACGTAAAAGATAGTGTTTTTATCCCCCCTATGCCTGACACTGTTGAAAATCAGCGACATCAAATTGTTGAAGCTGTGAATTCGATAACTAGAGACCAGCTGATTTGTGTGTGGCAAGAAATGAACCATCGTTTGGATATTTGTTGTGAATCACATGGTGATCATATTGAATGCATAAAATAGTGAAATTTGAACTTTTCTCTTTCCAGGAACGTTGGAATTGTGTTTCTATTTTTCGTAGTTCGGAAGAAAAAAACATTGGTCCAATCCGATTCCGCTTTGAGCAAGTTTTATTGTTTAAGTAGAAAATATACGGTATGTTTTTTTTTTCCTTATGTTCTTGCGCGGTAGTGTGTTTTGTCGTACTTACAGCAATGGCGACCATGATTGAAAGCTAATCTTCCTACATTTCGGGGTTGCCAACCTAAATAACTATACTGTAATATTACATACCTACAAAACACGTGTGGGAAATAAAACCACTGCTCTCTATGTATACTACATACAATGTATATACAAAAATTATCCAAAAGGTAGTGTTAATATACATTATATGAAACTAATCACTGAACTTTAAATGAACTGAACTTTATTTGAAACAATATTAAACAATAAATACGTACTTGCCGCCATTTTATCACTAATATTGGTCACACTGCCTCCTGTATTTTCAACTATGCCCACACTGGTAACGTTAGTCAATTGATTATAATGAATGCAAATATTTCGAACAAAGATTTTATTATTTTACTATTATTTTGAAAATACCATCGCGCACAAATTATGTACAACGCACGTTTGTGAAGTCATCATCATCATCATCATCCAGGGATTAAGCCTGTTGGCTCGTTCGGGTTTCATGAAAGCTAGAATTGTTAAAATTGTTCAGACCATTTTCTGTGTGGGCGACCAACATTTCTCCTTCCGTGCGGTTTATAATTTAGCAATAATTTTGGAAATCTTCCTTCTGGCATTCTATCAATATGTTCTTTCCAGTCGTTCCTATATTTAATTATTCGGTCTGTAAGTTTGAAAATATTTAGTTCCTTTCTTATATCTTCATTTCTTTTCTTATCCAGCTGAGTATATCCTGCTATATTTCTTAGAAATCTCATCTCAGCTGCTTCCAATCTTTGTTCTTGTCTTTTAGTGATCGTCCAACATTCTGATTCATACATCAATACAGGAACAGCCATTACTTTATAAAATTTAATTTTTGTTTCTTTTCTTGTGTTTTTAAGGGTTCTTTTAATAGTGCCACACATTAGATTAAATTTATTTATATTGTCATTAATATCTTCAATTTTAACATATGATAAATTGAAACCTAGATATTTAAAACCCTTCACCTGCTCTAAAATGTTATTATCAATTACCATTTTTGCTCTTAAGGTTTGTGAAGTATTTTACAGAATCTCGGGAATTTAAAACCTCGCTATCGCTCGGTTTTTAAAAATTTTCCTCGCTTCTGTAAAAATCACCTCCTAACCTCGCATCGTAATTTACTATACACGTTCTTCACGAGATCAGCTGCTATGCGATCCACGGTTACAAACACGTTCTTCACGAGATCAGCTGCTATGCGATCCACGGTTACAAACACGTTCTTCACGAGATCAGCTGCTATGCGATCCACGGTTACAAATTACTTGGATTCTACGGACTGATATGAATGCGCGGGCTGCTCTAATGTTAGTAATAACTAACTAACTCACTGGCACTATCGAACCAGCAGGTTCATGGCCGCTCGGACATATGCTCTCCATACATCCCTATCCTGAGCTAATGTTTTCCAATCATTCCCTGTATAATCTATTTCCCTCAAATCATGGTTATTGTTATTCTCCCATTTCATTCTTGGTCTACCAACTGGGCGTTTTCCCTCTGGCTTTCCTACAAGAAGCTTCCATGCAAGTATCTCATTCCCCATACGTGCCACATGTCCTGCCCATCGCAGTCTACGGGACTTAACTGTTCTTATTATATCTGGCTTCCTATAAAGACCATGTAGTTCATTGTTATGTAGTCTTCTCCATTCACCTGTTTGTTTATCTCTCTTTGGTCAAAAATTTTTCCTAAGTAGTTTATTCTCAAATACTTGTAATCTCCTTTCCTCCCTTAAAGTAAGAGTCCATGTTTCACACCCATATAATATAACTGGTAGAAAAATAGTTTTATATATTTTCAGTTTAACGTTTTTTGAAAGGAGTTGGGACATCAAGAGTCTCTGCAATGCATAATAGCACGCATTTCCAGAATTGAGCCTATGTTTAATTTCTTTGTGCATCTCATTCCTATTTGTGATTATTGTTCCTAAGTAATTGAATTCAGTCACTTCAAAATCTCCCTCATTTGCCCATTTTCATTTATATGATGTATTTCTATGTGTGACGATATGTTTAGTTTTATTGATATTTACTTCCAGCCCCAATTTCTTAGTGTTAGTCAATTGAGTGTGCGTGTTGGCCCTTAATGTCTCAAAAATGGAAATGGGGGTGGTCATGTGGCACAGATGGATCATCAGAGATGGACACATCGAATCACTATATGGGAGCCAAGAATAGAGGATCTAGGAACGCAAAGAATCAACTGGGCTGGCTGCTACCATAAACATGTATAAAAAAAGACAACGGTCAACAGTGGAACAGAACAGAGATAGAAGCATCTGGGTCGACCAGGATTCATTAACAGTGATTAGTAAAAGTGAGACTGTGAATGGAGAAAGTGAAAAAAGGGAATAGTGAACGTGCGAAAAAAGGAGAGGGAAGAGAAACAGGTACGCGCAAACAAACCACGTAGGAACTCAAAATCTTTAGGACCGCTCAACCAAGGATTAAAAAAAATGTCGTGCTATCCCTGCTCAGGCAGGAGGTCACGCCATTGGGGGACGAAACAGGCTAAATTGATGATGATTATTATTATTATTATTATTATATATTATTATTATTATTATTATTATTATTATTATTATTATTATTATTATTATTATTATTATTATTATTATTATTATTATTATTATTATTATTACTATTATTATTATACAGTTCTTAGGACAAATTTTTGGACCAAAGACAGATGAATATACAAGTGAATGGAGAAGACTGAATAACAGTGAATTACATGGTATTTATAGAAAGCCAGATATAATGAGAACAGTTAAGTCTCGTAGACTGCGATGGGCAGGATATGTGGCACGAATGGGGAATGAAAGACGTGCACGGAAGCTTCTTGTAGGAAAACCAGAAACAGGCTAAATTAATGATTATTATTATCATCATTATTATTTATTATTATTATTATTATTATTATTATTATTATAATTATTATTATACCGTTTTTAGGACAAATTTTTGGACCAAAGACAGATGAACATACAAGTGAATGGAGAAGACTGCATAACAGTGAATTACATGGTCTTTATAGGAAGCCAGATATAATGAGAACAGTTAAGTCTCGTAGACTGCGATGGGCAGGACATGTGGCACGAATGGGGAATAAAAGACGTGCATGGAAGCTTCTTGTAGGAAAACCAGAGGGAAAACGCCCAGTTGGTAGACCAACAATGAGGTGGGAGAATATCATTAACTATGATTTGAGGGAAGTAGATTATACAGGGGATGATTGGAAAATATTGGCTCAGGATAGGGATGTACGGAGAGCTTATGTCCGCGCGGCCATGAACCTACGGTTTCGATAGTGCCAGTGAGTTAGTTAGTTATAGGACTTCTTCCAAAACTTGGAGCAGGAGGTACTTCAAATAGAAATAGGCCTATACATTTAACAATGTGACACTGTTGACTTGCATATTTGGATTTAACATAAAATGGAACTTCTTTGAATCGTACCATGGGAAGGCGGTTGTAGATGCAATTGGTGGCCATGTAAAAAGGATGACACCATAGTATGGAAAATAGGAAAATAAGAAACCAGGTGGTGCAGAATATCGTGAGCTGTAAAACCAACCAAATAACTGTTCAGGAGGGGTCACGAAATGATGTAGAAGAAGGAAAGAAATTTCTAGAAAAACAATTTAAATAATTTGCAGCTATCACATTACGTTCACAACTTGAAAGTGTTGGACCCGTATGTTATAGTGTATGCACAACTGTCACACAAAATATCAGCGCAACAAATTTTCAAGTTCGTGTAAAAAACATCAATGGCGCGACAGGCCTAGAATGCGGTTGGCCTACCAGTTGGCTGCTGATCTCACATCCAAATATATCAACCACGGGGGTAGACAATCATCTAGCCAATATAGGGGTGACATGAGGTCAGTCGTTATAAGTGGTTTTCTGGAATGTAGCTGTTAAATGTTATAGCTGCCCCAAATTCTTCACGATTCTGTGCGGGTCCCAGTCCAATTGTGACCTAAATTTCATGAGATTTTTTTTATCTCATGGGGATTCGAACCAGCGCTCTCTATTAAAGTATCTTACCTCAAACCATTCAGCTACAGCGTGGGGGGATTGTGGCAGGAAACATTATTTTTATTAATGGGAGTGAAATAATAACTGCGTAAGCAATCCGAAACATCGATGTTATGAAATGAACCACCAAGGACATTGTGGTCATCTAACTTCAACTAACCGCATCTAACATTATCTAACCTCATCTAACATAACCTAACCTCACCTAACCACACCTAACTTCTCCTTATCCCAATTAACCTAACCGAACGAACATAACCTAACCTAACGAAACCTAACCTATCCGAACCTGACGTGACCTAACCGAACCCAACCTAATCTAACCTAATTCAAGCTGTGCTGGGTGGCCTAATTGTACCTAAGGACAAGTAGGCAATTGGTCATATGCGACCTAATTTGTCCTGAATGCTCTATGGAGCTTAATTGGCCCTATGGGGCATAATTGCTTCTGAGTGTCCCCATGATGCCTAAGTGGTCCTATTGGTCACATTTGTTCCTAAGTTTCCATATGGATCCTGTTTGTTCCTTAGTGGACCTATGGACATCTTTGGCCCTAAATGTACCATTGGTGTTAGCCTTATTTGGTACAAAATGATTCCTACGAGCCCTACTTTTGGTCCAAAGTTGAATATGTAGTTGCCCATTTGCGCCCAAAGTGGCACGTGTGCGGACCTATTTTGTCACCAAAGTGCCCCTGTGGTGGATACTTTGATCCCAAACTGGCCACTGTCGCGGACGCACACCTATAGTCCCAAAGTGGCATGTGGGGCCCTATTTGTCACAAAGTGGCCCTGTGGGGAATATTTGCCCCTACATGGCCGCTGTGGGAACTATTTGTCCCAAAGTGGCCCCGTGGGGCCCTATTTGCCAGACATGGTCATGTGGAACACTATTTCTCCAAAGTGGCCATGTGGGGGCTATTTGTCCCAAAAGTGGACCTGTGGGGCCTATATGTCCCAAAGTCGCCATGTGGTGGCCTAGTTGTACCAAAGTGGCCCTTTGGCGCGCCCCTATTTGACCCATTCGACATGGCCGTGTGGGACCCCACCCTATTTGTCCCAAAGGGGCCATGTGGGGCCTATTTGCAGACATGGTTAATGTGGACAACTATTCTCCCAAAGTGGCCTATGTGTGTGCCTATCCTTTCCCAAAGTGGCCATTTTTGTGGGGCCTATTTGTCCCAAAGTGGCCATGTGGGGCCTATATTTGCATCTACATAGCCGCCGCGTGGGGACCTATTTGTCCCAAAGTGGGCCCCTGTGGGGCCTTATTTATTTTCACCGTACATGGCCCTGTGGGGCCTATTTCGCTTACAAGCAGGCACTGGGGGCCTATTTGCAGTCTAACAGTAGCCGGTGGGCCTTATTTGTACCAAACTGGCCATATGGGGCCTATTTGTCCCAAACTGGCCACCTGTGAGGCCTACTTGTCTCAAAATGCCCGGTGCGCCGAGTCCTATTGCCCCTACGTGCGCCGTGTGGGGACCCTATTTGGCCATAGCTACTGTGGCCGTTTGGGGCCTATTTGGCCCTTAGTGGCCCTGTGGGGCCTATTTGTTCCAAAGTGGCCCCTGTTTTTGGGGGCCTAAATGCATCTACCATAGCAGCGTGGCGGTTATTTGTCCCAAACGCAGGACCATATGGGACCTATATGTCTCAAATTGGCACACTGTTGAGGCCTAATTTGTATTTCAAGTGCCCGGTGGGTCGATTTGCGCCCCTACGGGGCCGTGTGGGATCTATTTGGCCCTATGTGGCCGTGTGGGGCCTATTTGGCCCTACGTGGGCTTGTTTGGCCCCTTGGGGACTGATTGACCCTATGTGGCCGTGGTGAAATGGATCCTGATAATGAAATTCTATTCTAACATTTGCTTTGACAGACGAAGAAAAAACCATTCGGTTGATCGGAGCCAAGGTTTGAACCCTGGAATTCCAGAATACAAATCCCATTCGCAAGACAACTCCTTCGGTTAAAATTAATAGCATCCCTTTCTGAGGATATAAAAAAATGTTCGATTTATATTCGTAATATTTATCTCAAACGCAATCAAAGGTTATATAATAAACTATGTTAATAGTGTCCTGCTCGAGGCAGGTCTTTCACTGCAATTTCCATGATATATGCTTTGCAGCTTAACTAGGGAATTATAGCTTCCCGTTGCTTTCCACACCGATGAAGAATGATGATGAGATGATAATGATGATAATGATGATGGCCATACGATTTCGGGGACCGTTTGGACCTTAAAGTTTTCCTGGCATTTGTCTTACAGGTGAGGAAAAACCCCGATAAAAACCTCACCCAGAAAAACTGCCCCGACCGGGGATCGAACCCGGGCTCGCTGCGTGACAAGGCAGCACGCTACCTCGAGACCACAGCGGTGGACATTATATATATGCTGGTCACAAGATGGCAGTTGGAACGATATCCCGCTACCTCTCGTATAAATTGAGAATACTACATATATCATCATCATCCTGCCAGATATTAGTCCTAGAGAAAGCGGTTTTCGTGCCATCTTTTCATAGGTACCAACGCAGAGGTCCGAGTTCAAATACCATCCAGGCATTTATTTTTCTTGTCATGTCATATATAAGAAAGACAAATGTTTGTATTGGATTTGCCCGATGGTGTAATGGATAGCACGCTGGGGTACCAACCCAGACAAGAAAAATAAATGTTTGTATTGGATTTGCCCGATGGTGTAATGGATAGCACGCTGGGGTACCAACCCAGAGGTCCGGGTTCAAATCCCATCCAGGCATTTATTTTTCTTGTCATGTCATATATATAAGAAAGACAAATGTTTGTATTGGATTTGCCCGATGGTGTAATGGATAGCACTCTGGGGTACCAACCCAGACAAGAAAAATAAATGTAATGGATAGCACGCTGGGGTACCAACCCAGAGGTCCGGGTTCAAATCCCATCCAGGCATTTATTTTTCTTGTCATGACATATATATATATATATATATATATATATATATATATATGTCATGATAAGAAAAATAAAGCCTGGACAGGATTCGAACCCGGAACTCTGAGTCTGTACCTCAGCGTGTTATCCATTACACCACCGGGAAAATCCAATACAAACACTTATTTTTCTTATATATGTATTATATTCTCCATTATTACTAGATGTCGCGAGAACTCGGTCTTCACTGCCATCTAGTAGCTGACTATAACAAGTAATAGCTACTACTAGTAATAATTGAGAATATAATACATATATAACAAAAATAAGTGTTTGAATTGGATTCGCCTGGTGATGTAATGGATATCACGCTGAGGTACAGACTCAGAGTTCCGGGTTCGAATCCCGTCCAGGCATTTATTTTTCTTATATACCATATTAAGCTTGCATTGCTCAATGTTAAACATTTAATTATAACATCGATAAAGTAACAAGTTTAAATGAAGATATACAAAGATACCAACAAGAATGGAAAAATCATCTGAGGAGAATTGCAAGAAATAGACTTCCAAAATTGGCGTTCCAATATACCCCAACTGGAAATAGGGACCAGGGAAGACCAAAACATCGGTGGAAAGATCAAGGCCATCTTCGCTAGGTTTACCGTACAGGCCACATGGCCTAAAACGAATTTGTTCATGATGATGATGATACCTGTGTAAGTAACAGAAACAATCCTGAAATAAAATTTTATATATATATATATATATATATATATATATATATATATATATATATATACTTACTTACTTACTCACTGGCACTATTGAACCCGTAGGTTCATGGCCGCGTGGACATAAGCTCTCCATACATTCCTATCCAGAGCTAATGTTTTCCAATCATTTCCTGTATAATCTACTTCCCTCAAATCATAGTTAATGTTATTCTCCCACCTCATTCTTGGTCTACCAACTGAGCGTTTTCCCTCTGGCTTTCCTACAAGAAGCTTCCATGCACGTCTTTCATTCCCCATACGTGCAACATGTCCTGCCCATCGCAGTCTATGAGACTTAACTGTTATTATATCTGGCTTCCTATAAAGACCATGTAGTTCATTGTTATGTACTCTTCTCCATTCACCTGTCTGTTCATCTCTCTTTGGTCCAAAAATTTTCCTAAGTACTTTATTCTCAAATACTTGTAATCTCCTTTCCTCCATTAAAGTAAGAGTCCATGTTTCGCATCCATATAATATAACTGGTAGAATAATAGCTTTATATATTTTCAGTTTAACGTTTTTTGAAAGGAGTTGGGACATCAAGAATCTCTGCAATGCATAATAGCACGCATTTCCAGAATTGAGCCTATGTTTAATTTCTTTGTGCATCTGATTCCTATTTGTGATTATTGTTCCTAGGTATTTGAATTCAGCCACTTTCTCAAAATTTCCCTCATTTGTCATTAGCTGTCCATTTCCATTATATAATGAATTTCTACGTGTGACCATATATTTAGTTTTATTGATATTTACTTCCAGTCCTAATTTCTTAGTGTTCCTCAATAATGTGTGCGTGTTGTCCTTTAGTATCTCCTCGCTATCGGCCAATAGTACTACATCATCAGCATAAACTAACAGTTTATTAATACCATTGAGTTGTAAGCCTTCCTCATTCTCTAAAGATTTAATGGCATGCTCTAGTACAAAATTAAATAGTAGAGGAGATAGTGCATCTCCTTGCTTCAACCCATTCTGGATTTCAAAAGTGTCCGAAAACTGTTTGCCTACACGCACCCTACTCTTTGTGCCATTTAGACACATTCGTATAAGTTCAATACATATCCCCAGAAACTGGATTTAAGTTCCCGTAAATTATATTGTGTGTTTCCAGACATTCAAAACGAACAAAAGATAACGGTACTTGAGATCACAATAAGGGTGAAGGCGAAAACAGATTCCTCTAGTATTCATAATAATGTTAACATAAGATTATCCTGCCAAGGGATATACAAAATATTGCAAAATATACAACAGTAGAGCTAAGCGAGTGTACCTCGTCTTCTGAAGCGAATGTGTTAAACAAGGTGAATATGCTTGAGGAATATTTAAGCCTTCAAGAGTCCTGACATTTGTCTAACAAGGGAACTATTAACCATTGCAAGCGGAAATCTACTTTGAGAAGCGTTGTGATGCACCAAGGCCGTGTCCAAAAACAATCTGCCGTTTTTAATTTCTAGGCACAGAAAGCGAAATCAGAATCCAGCTATTGCGACACATTGTGTGAAGTAGATGGACTCCCTGCGTGATACAAGCGGTGTGTAGTGTGGCGACACGCGGCGTGCGGGCAGGTTGTCAGGGTTATCATCATCATCAACAACAAGGATTAAGCCCAATGACCTGTTCCGATCTCATTATAGGTCGAATTGGTCCTTCCATCTCTTCAATGGTCTTCCCAACATTCTTCTCCCTTTTGGTTTATAATTATACATTCTTCTTGGTATGCACTGTTCATTCATTCGTAATACTTGCTGAAGATAAGCATTTTGATAATATTTTATTCTTTCACAGAGATTAAATATATTAAGTTCTGTTCTTATATCTTCGTTTTTCTTTTTATCGGTCCTTTGGTATTCTGCAATTGCTCTCAACATCTTCATTTCTGCAGCCTCTATTTGTTTACTATCTGCCTTTGTTAATGTCCAGGTTTCACATCCATAGATACGAGATGGAACTGCCAATACTTTGTAAAACTTCAGGGTTATGCATTACAAATTTGCTCCTCTGTAATTTAAATTAGAGCTTTGGCGCTGGATTTTAGTGTCTTGGAGTTAAAAAGGCAGATTTTTTTTGACACGGTCTTGGTACATCAAAACGCTTGTCTGGGAGAAATTTCAAGTTAGGTTTTGCATGCAATGGTGACAGTTCCCTTGTTAGGAAAACTTGACCATGAACCATATCACGACGAGGAATGGAAATTAGGTCCGCTGCTTCCGAAACATCTAGACCACAGAAGTAGACTAATATCTTCTCGGATTCTCGTACCATCGTCTTTATCTTTGTTACCTTGACCAGAGGTGGCCACCCTGCGACTCCAAGTGCTGCAACAACTGGCACAGGACCGTTCAGTTGCACAGTCACTCGATCTATATTGACACTCAAATTGAGACGTGTAGGCCATCTTGTGAGAGTTATTAGAACTTGGTCGTCTGGAAAAAAGCAAGGTTGACGCCGTGGCGTAGTCGGTAGAGTCCCTACCTTCCACTCCGGCGACCCGGGTTCGATTCTCGGCGGGGTAGGGGATTTTAAATCTCCACCTTGGGTCTGGGTGTGTGTCCTGTCTTGTGTTTGTACGTGTGAATAAGATAAAATAGGTTAACAAAGGTAAAACAAAAAGGAAGAACAGTGTAAACGAAAGAAAACGACAAAGGAAGAAATTTAAAAAAATTATCTTATTTTGAAGTGTGAGTCCAAATTTATCTGCCAATTATATATGATATCGTCAATATATTTTTTGTAAGCCCTTGTTTTTCCCTTTACAGAGATTTAGGCGCTCTCTCCCTACAGGGAAGAATTTGAACCGTATTAATTTAGTTACACTTGTTTTCGTATAGATGTCATTTTTGAGTGGTCCGTGGTCAGCGTCCCGCCTCATACTGACATCTAGGAAACCAAGGTAGTACTAGGACGAGAAAATTCGGTGAATTTTGCTTAGAGGCCTTTTCATTCAGGCTTAAGGATCTTTTACGAGCCTGAAAATCTTCAGACTCGGGACCCACGGCTTAACGTCTCTCCCGGAGGACTTGCTCCTTGGATTTTTCCATCCTAAAAAATCCATCGACCCCGGCCGGGTTTGAATCCGCGCCCCTCGGGACCAGAGGCAAGGAGCATGACCACTAGCCCACCGCGGCCGACTCTTCCTTAAATTAAATGGATATTAAAGTGGTTATGATTTAGAGGGATATAAAAAAACTTTCTAATTTTCTGCCTAATTAATTAAAAATAATTCAAGTTTATATAAAACTGTAATACGAATAAAATGTATTATAACAATAAAATGCTGTCTGTAAACAAAACAACTTTGTTTTCCCTTTTTATTGGAGGATTATGTCATGTAACTGAGATAATAACAGTATAAAACTTAAGATAATCAGAAAAGAAGGCTAAATGTATAGATATAGTAAATAGCCTACATGTATGACACAAAAATTAAATAAATATTTTTTTGCGCGATAGTG
Organism: Diploptera punctata; assembly: GCA_030220185.1. Classification (NCBI taxonomy): domain Eukaryota; kingdom Metazoa; phylum Arthropoda; class Insecta; order Blattodea; family Blaberidae; genus Diploptera; species Diploptera punctata. The sequence goes on from JASPKZ010003802.1 coordinate 246,616, forward strand.
TGTTTTGTCGTACTTACAGCAATGGCGACCATGATTGAAAGTTCAACTTCGTACATTTCGGGATTGCCAACCTAAATAACTATACTGTAATATTACATTTACACCCACGTGCGAGAAGTAAAACCACTGCCATCTATGTATACTACGTACAATGTATACACAGAAAATATCCAAAAGGTGGTGTTAATGTACATTATACAAAACAAATCACTGCATTTTAAATGAACTGAAATTTATTTTAAACAATATAAAATAATAAATACGTACTTGCGGCCATGTTATCAATAATTGTTCTCAAGGCCTCCTGTTCATCATCATCATAGTACATTCACGAATTTAGGCCATTTGTTGACCTCTTTCGGCCTCAAGAGAAACACCATCCAAAAGTCTTTTGAGTGGACGTCCTGGTCTTCTTCTTCCTGCAGGTTGATATCTTAACATTAGTTTGGGTATTCTGTGATCTTCCATTCGATGAACATGTTGTATCCATCTTGACTTATAATCAGAAATTTTGTTTTCTAAAGATTCCATGTGTAATTCTTCTAAGATGTCTTCATTTTTTTTGTGATCTAGTAGTGTGTATCCTGCAGTCCTCCGAAGGTATCTCATTTCAGCAGATCTAAGTCTCTGTATATCCTTCTGTTTCAACGTCCATACTTCGCTACCATACAAAAGAGTTGGAAGAGACAGTGTTTTATACACTTTCAGTCTTGAATGCTTTTGGACTAACTGTGGCTTGAAGATAGAATTTATTAACCCTAAAATTCTTAAAAATTTAGATATTTTTGCATTTACATCCTTTTCTTCTTCATATGAGATATTGCATCCTAGATATGTAAAATTATTCACCTGCTCCAAAATTTTATTGTCCAGTACAATTTTACTTCTGACAGGATCTACACCTTGAAATGCCATAATTTTTGTTTTTTCTGTAGATATCTTTAATCCATATTCTTCTGTAATTTTGTTAAGTTCATACAGACCTTTTTTCGTGTTGAGACTTGAAAGTAGTTTTGAAGTTCCTTAGGACAGGTTACTGGCCCCAGTGGTAGGGCTGCTACCTTTTAGTCTCTGGACAGACATTAGGATACCGCATTTACTCAGTACCTGATGGAACGGTTATACCGCCGTGACTCGGTCCTCAGAGCCTGGTTTGTGAAAACAGGTTGTACCACGAGAAGGTGAGGATGAGAATTGGGTAGGAGAGGTTATACACACGTCACTACCCCTTACAACCCTGTTTTTCAACTAATAAACATTGCCCCCACTGTTAACGTTAGTCAATTGTTTATAATAAACGCAAATATTTCCAACAAAGATACTATTTTGCTATTATTTATTATTTTTAAAACACCATCGCGTATAAAATAATGCACAACGCACGTTTGTGAAGTGTTTTACAGAAACTCAGAAATTAAAAACGCATTTTTCCTCGATTCTGTAAAAACCACTTCCCAACCTCGCACCGTAATATACTATTTAATGTAGCAGAAGCTTTATATGTTCTTTAAAATGTTTCAAAATATAGATATAGTAAGGGTACGGGGAAATATAAAAAAATTTTAAAAAAATCAGGAAACGATTTTTAAATATAGAGTACTCAATCTTGTTAACCTGTGTGGCGATATAAAAATTGCAATTATTTCATTACGTATCCCCTACTTGCCCTGTTTCAATTGCACTCTTAATAGTTTGCCCAAATAACTACCAGATGGCTCCATTATCTCAATTTTCGAATTTGCTTGATCTTCCTCCTTCTTCCCCTGTGCCCTTTATTACGTAGCAATTCAACTCTTGTGTCCCAACTCCTTTCAAAAAACTTTAAACTGAAAATATATAAAACTATTATTCTACCAGTTATATTATATGGGTGCGAAACATGGACTCTTACTTTAAGGGAGGAAAGGAAATTACAAGTATTTGAGAATAAAGTACTTAGGAAAATTTTTGGACCAAAGAGAGATGAACAAACAGGTGAATGGAGAAGACTACATAACAATGAATTACATGGTCTTTATAGGAAGCCAGATATAATAAAAACAGTTAAGTCCCGTAGACTGCGATGGGCAGAACATGTTGCACGTATGGGGAATGAAAGACGTGCATGGAAGCTTCTTGTAGGAAAACCAGAGGGAAAACGCCCAGTTGGTAGACCAAGAATGAGATGGGAGAATAACATTAACTATGATTTGAGGGAAGTAGATTATACAGGGGATGAATGCAAAACATTAGCTCAGGATAGGGATATATGGATAGCATATGCCCGCGCGGTAATGAACCTACGGGTTCGATAGTGCCAGTAAGTAAGTAAGTAAGTGAACAAATGAAAGAGAAAACAATTTTTGTAACATAAATTGCTCGGATAGGAATAAAGTAACTTAGATATGAATCCTAGCTAAGCGATATGTATTGCACGTGATTACTTCTAAGAACCCGACTTACTGAAAACAATAGAGTTACAGATTATTTTTTTTTATTCCTGTTTGTTTCTCTGGTACAAAACTAATCGCTACACCTTGACCCAATTATCCTCAGAGGTATGTTTTTTTTTATTATATACAAATTTCCTCATTAGAGGATTGCCTCAAGGACAAAGTGATACAGACAATTAATTTTTGGAATTGATGAAATACATTTTAAAAAATTGAAATTTTAGGCCTAATTGAAGTATACATACTAGTAGCGTAGTGGTTAAGGCACTGAGCTACAAGCCGAAAGGTCAAGGGTTCAAGTCCCGGTGGGTCAGGATTTTTAAACTAACCCAAACCTTCTGGCGGCACTATGGCCCTGGGGTCGACTCAGCCTCTAACGGAAATGAGTACCAGACCCTTGTTCTGGGGTAAAGGCGGCCGTCACGCAGGGCTGACAACCCGGCTGACATCAAGTGCCGATTGTCCAGAAATATGGGGGAGCCTTAACCTCCTACTTCCCCAAGGGCCTCGTGAGGCCTGTAGTGGGATTACTTTACTTTACTATTACATCTTATAAATACATTTTTAAAAATTGAAATTTTAGACCTAATTGAAGTAGGGTACACATATTATAAAGTAGAAATTTTGTAAATATGGTTTCTTAAAATTGAAATTGATCCTCTAATGGCAGCGATGGCAATTTTAGAAAGATACACCCTGTCCAAATCTAAGGAATTCCAAAATTTAGCTATGAATCCTGGTATAGTACCTCTTGCCCCGATCATCAATCCTGTATACAGAGTGCTCTAAAATTCCCCTTACAAACTTCCAGGACTTGTAGAGGAGACTGAGTTGATAATATTTAGAATTGGAAACCATGTCCGGAAACTTACCGTTTCCGCGCTACAGCCGTTTGTAAACATGTTTTTAACGCGACCACTTTTGCAAGTAATTTATTATGAGGCGTGACACAGTACATCACTTGTTTTACAATTCGTAACCAAAGAAACAAAATGGAAACTGAATCATGACTTGCATTAATAATCCCGGATACACCCTCCACGATCAATTTTTGCAGTTTTCAAAATTTTGAAAAATGTTGACATTTTTTGAAGAAACGCCGAGTCTTGGAAAACTCGATAGGGAATTTTTTGATTTAGACGAATTGCGATGCTATTTTGTTGAGACACGTGACGTATGTTCAGGCAATGCTTGTTTTCAAATGGCTGTAGCACGGAAATGGTAAGTTTCCGGACATGGTTTCCAGTTCTAAATATTATCAACTCAGTTCCCTCTACAAATGCTAGAAGTTTGTAAGTGGCATTTTAGAACACCCTGTATACATTTGTTTTTATCTGATGCACACGTATCTTTAATAGAGGCCGGATTGTTTTAATTTAACCATCCAAAGCAAGTAAATACATTGAATTTTCCTAACCAGAAAAATTCCACGGACTTTGGATTCATATACCATCAAGGCAGGTTTCTAAACCTGTCGATTTCTTCATGGAAACATAGGAAATAGTGCATTAAAATAATTTTCTCGGTTTGTTTCTGAATTATCCGCAATGTTTTTCATGATTTGATCTCTGATGTTCCTAATTTTAGATAGTTAGATGATCGGTTGATTAATGTCTTTGACATCGTCCGATTCCTAATAGCCAATTTTGTCGGTCCATCCAATCTCCTGGTTGTAGATGTTTCTCCTTCATATATAAACATATTCCCTGATTCCAGGAGGTTTTAGGTCTTCCTCTGCCTCGTCTTCCCTCAGGTTTCCATTCCAAAACACATTTTGGTAGTCGATCCTCTTCCATTCACTGGACATGTCCGTACCATCTTAATTGCTGCGTTTTAATATAATCTAAAATAGTGTCTTCAATCTTAATTTTCTTCCTTATAACTGAGTTCCTAATTTTTTCTCTTCTTGAAATTCTTGCTGCTCTTCGTATAAAAGCCATTTCCGTTGCCAAAAGATACTTATTTGTTTTTGTTGTTAATGGCCAAACTTCTGCTCCATAAGTAATGATGCTTTTAACAAATGTATGATATATATTCATTTTATTTTTATTACTTATATTTTTATCCCACAATATTCCATTGAGGCAAACAATTGCAAATTTTCCTTTATTATTTCTATTTCTTATTTCTCCTTCATAACGTTTTAAAAATAAAATTATCTCGAAATTCGAATGTCCACTTTTTTCGCAGTGTTTAATTCGGAAAATCCTTTACCTACAGTCGTAATTTACAGATGATTTACAATCTGGTGGTATTTTAACTATTTCATATACCAAACGAACAAATAATAATTCATATATTGAAGGTGAAGTCAAACTATAGATTTGTACTCTGCGACATGTTTATAATGGCTCTGCTAATTGCTTAGACCAGACCTGCTGTGGTCACGTATATGAAATTAATTCTATTGTCACAGGGTGCTGACCGAAGTGGCTTAAGAATAAAGAAAATAAATGCGTATAACAACTTGTTTTCAATTTTCCGTAGAAATTCAAGATTACATCTTTGAAATACAGTTCTAGTAAAATTAATTTTGAATTATTAATGACAAGAATAATGTATTGACTTAGGCTTTCACGGCCGGAGTTATTGTGGTGATCTTGAAGAAGATTTCCTGGCTGTAGGCCGTGGTCTTTCAGACTTGAAGTTCCCTGACGTTTCGCCAATCTCTGGGAACTTCAAGCTTCAATGACCACGGCCTACAGCCAGGAAATCTTCTTCATGATCATCACGACAAGAACAACTTAAAACCATAAAATATACAATACATTTAAAATGAAAAGTTCATTTATGTAAAGAAATGTTATATTTTCTGAAATAAGTTAAAATATGTACTATCTGCTATTTATTTATGATTTACAAAGAGCCATTTACATGTTGAATCAATTTAGGACTCTATTATAATCTCAAAGTCTCAACTTCAAAAACGCAAATGGAGGCTTGCTGCGGAAAATAGAAATGATTGGAGGCAGAAATTAAGGGAGGCCGAAGCTCGAATTTGAGCCAATCAGCCATTAAATGGATGAATAGATATACTATCTCCTAAAATATAGATAAATATTGGAGAAATAAATAATAGTTTTAAAAAACTAAACAAAAACACGCTTTATTAGAAAACCGAACTAAAAAATTGAAAAATAATTTTAAATTCCAACACGCTTGGGATAAATAATTTTACCATCAAAAGCGTGGGGTGCTGTTTGCCAATTAATATATTTGATAATAAACAGATATTGGTAAAAGTAAAGTCTCTAAGAAGAAAACGTAAAAATCATAAAAAGCACCCCACGCTTTTGATGGTAACATTATTTATCCCAAGCGTGTTGGAAATTAAAATTATTTTTCAATTTTTTAGTTCGGTTTTCTAATAAAGCGTGTTTTTTTAGTTTTTTTTTAAAACGATTATTTAATTTTTATTTTTTAGTTTTAATATTTTACAGAATAAGATAAAAATGTAAATATCTTTAAATTCGATACTATTGTAGTATGAGCTAAAAGTAATACTCTTCTATAAAACCTCCCAGCCGGATTTCAACCAGCGACCTATGGATTACTGAAATGATATACCATTAGAGTTCACCGCTCTACCATCTGAGCTGTTACAACGATTGACTAAAAAGTCGACAAGTCCGCAACCTATTATACCAGTTTTCATTTTTTTTATTTTCTGATGATTCTGACCAGGATTTTAGAAACAAAATATGAAATTGTTGTATTGTCACGGATCCTTTACAAGTACACAACGTTTCAAGTCGATCCAATGATTTTAAGTGGGCGAAAATCGCGTTAAAAGATTCAGTTACGTAGATAGATACAGGTCAAGTTAATATAAAGCGTGTAAAAAGTGTCTTAAACCACTACAAATACCCAATTCGTAAACATATAACGAAAATTTAAATTGAAATATTATAAAAACAAGTATTTACATAGAAATACTAGTTCTTCTCATGAATATATTTTGTTAGGCGCATTGTGAAGAATATTATGTCGCACGCCGCAGCTAAAATATATAATTAACATATTAGACGTCTTTGATTAAGTTCGTTAGTAATTGCACCGCAGATGGATGAAGTGTAATGAAATTGGAGATCATCGATACAAATAGATTTTATAACTATTGTGTGTTACTGTTTTCTTGTTAAGTGGTGGATATTAAGAGGTGTTTGCATTCAAATGTAGGCTATATAGTAAGTCTACATGTTGTCTTATAGTAATATAATGTACGGTTAAAAACTATAATATAGTTACCTTGTAGGTCCGTCTCCTCAATTTAAGTTATTTTAAAACTCTGTAGGCCTTTCGGGACTAGTCCCATCATCAGCAGAATGCATTAGGTCCGTTCTTGTTGACCCTTGTTGAAGCACTGACTTGGTTGTGAGAATTCTGTACAGAGGATTGTGTGGATTAGGTGTGTATTCATTGAGAATCAGGTTGTTGTTGATTTCTCTTAGGATTGCGATTTCCTCCAGTATATTTATTCTCGTTGGAATGTTTTCTCTATGTACTATTGTGAGGGTGTTATCGATGTTATGCATATGATGTCCAGCTTGAATTACATGTTTTGCGTAACTTGATTTTCCTCCATTGTAAATAAAATCTCTGAAATGTTCCTTGAATCTAATGTTGAAGCTTCTGTTAGTTTTCCCAATGTAGAACGGGTAATCACCATGAATTTTACTAGTATCGATGTTGTCTTATAATGAGCAAACAGTGCATTTTTGGCCTATCACAAACTTTTTGGATAAACTTAGTTCTGCCAGTAATTCCCATTTTATCGTATTTTTTTTTACTCGACGTTTTAATTTAAATATTTGTATTGAAGAAGTAAATTGCTTTTGTCCCACGTTGTGGTGACGTTTTGAAGAAGTAATTCTCTTCATGCCCGATGTTGTAACATTTTGAAGAAGGATTTGTGTCCCGAAAAAGAATTACTGGTTCAGGTTGAGTTTAGTTTTCAATAGAGCCGGATTCTCTTCTTAGGGTCGGAATTTGGTACACCGGATAGGAAAACACTTCAAAATTACTAAAAAATTGTTTCTTGTAGAAATAATTATAAATTTATTCACTTCTTAATTTCCCAGCAGATCAAGTAAATGTAGGTGGTATTATTCTTCACCGTCAATTAAAAATAAATTCTTTTTGTTTTCTTGAATCAATTATTCTTCTTGTATTAAATATTACATTTTATCAGGAGAGCTCTATTGCTTCTATCTTTGTTGAAAGTTATATGTAGAATGACTAGTGTAACTCTTTTATAATTTTAAAACCATTATTACATCACATGGTGGTAATTTTAAATTCTATTGGTTAATATTTATTTAAATATAAGGTTTAAATTGATTTGTTAAATAAGAAAGTTAATTGTTTTAACATCCAATCAGAGTTTAGTTTTCTTTCATTTAAGAATATGAAGTTAAGCAGGTGTTCTTATTACAGTTATAACAGAAAGATTTATAATTTTTTTTAACAATGACTTAAAACAATTTTTAAAAGCATTATTTAGAAAAACTGTTATGTAATACAATTTCTTTAATTGTTACTGAGACATTTTTATTCAATAATAACCAACAATGAATTATTTAGATGTTTTTTTTTATTTAAGTTATATTTAAATATTAAAATAATTTTAAATTACAAAACTATTAACTATAACTTTTATATTCATTATGATATTAAAATCCTGCTATATAATATAGGGTGTTTTGATATATAAATTCCCTGTAATTCATGTAATTTTATCTAGTAGCTGAGTTCATTGAATTTAATAATTTCAGTCAGCTATGGCATTTCATCTAATATATAAAAATTAATGTTTGTTTGTTTGTTTGTTTGTTTGTTTGTTTGTTTGTTCGCATTATAGGCTATGCGCGGCCTACCGTTGATACGATTTTGATAGGGTTCTTTGCAAAATGTTCAGGAGATTCCCGGGATGAACTTAGGCTATAAGAGAGTTGTATTACTCAACCCCTTCACCCCTAAAAATCACCCTTTGTAGTGAAAAACGCGAAATAAAGTCCCTATTTTGACGCTTAAATGGTTTACGCTGCTTAAACCATAACAAATACACCAAATTATTTACACTGAATTGAATATCTCTAAAAACTCTACAAAAAGTTCCCGACAGCATATGTTTATCTTTTACGGATAACTCACAATTACCATTCTTGTCTTTCATTGATGCCAAGAAGATCGGGATAAGCTGATTCCCTGGCAGGCATAGCAGCTCAAGGCTGGTGGTAAAAACGCATTAACATTTATTTAGGAGTAGCAGCGCAAGCCGGGTATTACCTAGTCGCTTAATAGTGTGCTTATTGGCGCATCTTCTATAGAAGCATTATGTAAAATTTAATGCACTACACAGATAACAGTATAATTGTAATAGACAACAAACCTCTGGAACAAATACCGGTAACAAATTTTAATTATTTGGGTTGAAATTTTACTATAAACACAAAAACTGAAGAGACATACATATGAAACTGTCGAAATTTCAAATGATATGCGGAACTATACATAAAACATTAAAGAATAAAACAAGAAGAGATACTAGAATGAAGTTTTATAAAACATTGGCAGTTCCTGCATTACTTCATGGGAGCGAAACTTGGGTAATGACCAAAAAATTGCAAAGTAGAATACAAAGCGCAGAAATGAACTTCCTTAGAAGAACAAAAAGGCTGCACTAGATTGGATCGGATAAGGAATGAAGATATAAGAACAGAGTTAATATATATACGCATTGAATGAGAAAATCAGAGAATGTAGAGAGAAATGGTTTACACACGTGGAAATAATGAATGTAACAAGATTGCCAAGAGCAGCATTCAACTACAAGCCAAGAGGTTCAAGGAATGTAGGAAGGCCATTGAAAAGATGGACAGAACAACTGTGAGGCGGAACAGGCAATTTATGCGTAGCCAGTGAAGTGAAGAAGAAGAAGAAGATAACATTATTTTATAAATGATGAACTACACCAACTGCCGAATAAAATTTCAAAATCGGGAAACCCTGGCGTGTTTTTCTTTGTGCCCGATATATGAAACGTGGTACCGCTAACTCGCATAAGAAGGTGCAAGCGGATATTATGTACCCAATAAACATAATGTAAAAAGCACTTTGAAGAAGATCTATGGTCAGTTTTATATATTCTCCGTGGGGTAAGTTGAAATTTATAGCTGATTTAAGAGTTGCGATGTAATATATGTTTTTCTTCCACTGATCTATAACCCGGCATCAACAATCTTTCCTACTAACTTATTAAACTTGTCAACCATAGGGAAACCCTTTATAATGTGAATACTGATCATCTGGTTTGTAATAATTTCTTCAAAAGAGCAAATAAGCGGTTTTCCATCGCCATCCATGTAACTTGCAGCAATTATATATCCCAGTCTCTGAGTTGAAAACACTAGTGCCAAATCACCTTTAAATGCCATCTGATCAAAGCAGGCCATGAAATCTGGACGGTCCTCTCCTCTGCGATAACGATCAGATGCTAAATGTGGTAGTAAAAAGGTTATAACCTTAAAAATGACGTACCGAATTTTGGAATCCAATATATCATCTTCTGAAGAAAGTTGTTTTTGTAGGCCTGGATCTACAAGGAAACTGGTGAGGAATGTTTGGTACACTGTGTTCATAGCCCAACAGAACATAACCCATGTCAGGAATATTGTCCTCAGGGAAGAATTCCTTGGTGGATTGTTTGTCGCTGATTCTTCCAAAATAATCGCCCAAAAGTTGAGGAGACAGTGGATGACACCAGAATATTCTTTGCTGTGATGCTCTCTTGGCAGAAACGTGTTGACTAATTTCACCATAAACGACATGAAGAAAGAGATGATGATATAAGATAAAATAAAACCAATCCACAGTGATTTGTTGAACACCCTTGTGATGCTCATCCATCGAGGATACGGTTTAGCGCATGGAACAAACCATCTTGCTGCATCTATCATGTGAGGCCTAAGACATTCAAATTCATTTATTAGATGGCACTTATACCAGAAGTTGACTATAGTCATGTCAGTATGATGAGACAAAACCTCTCCTGGAAGTCCAGTCCAGGTTCCGTTGTCAAATTTAACTCCCCAGTGTTGATTTTCTGGCGTTGGGACTCGGAACACAATAGACATGTTTGCCGAATTTGCAAACATTTTTACCATCTCTATTTCTAATCCTCCTTTGAAGTCAACCGTTCCATCTTCTTTATCCTCCATTCCTATTATCATTGGTTCAAAATTAAAACTTGAAATTTTCAATGGACACCCATGTAAATTGTCGGATACTTTATTGGGGAATAGTGTAGTACCCAAACGGAACTTTTGATCTACGGTCCAATTGTCCATAAGAATAACATTGGTTACATCCTCACAATTGTTTGAATCATTATATGGAAACCAAGTATAAATGTTTACTAATGAATCATTTTTTTCAAAAATAAAATTATGCTGTTCACATTCCATTAAAATGACGACATTAATCACTTTCCAGCTCCACAGGACAGTTAAAATCTTTCGAGAGAGATTTTTCTGAATTTCTTCACTAGCAAAATCTTGCACATTCAATAATATAATCAAGAATTTAGCTCGTGGGTTCCATTCTCTGCTGGACTTCAACTGCAAAATCTGAAACTGTATATCATCTATTACGTCGCTTTGGTTATCCATCTCTGATACCATGATGTAGAATCCTTGAGTGCCTAATTTCTTATCAGGAAACATGACCCCATATCTTGTATTAGAAATTAGCACAGTAGCCATTTGTGTCTGAAAGAAGCTGTTGATGATTAAATTCCAGTCTTCTGCATTCTTGGATAAAAGAGTCGAATTTATTTCTTCATTTACATTGTAAGAAAATACCAAAGTTTCGCCAGAAGTGAAATATGTTTGCATAATGTCTTTCGCACATTCCAAAATACTCGATACTTCGCAATACGACATTGCAATTCCAACGTAGACAAACAATAAAATGTTTGCTTTCATTGTGGTAAACAACTATTTCAAGCAGAATTTAAGTCTGTTGTGTCAAAACAAACAGTTGAATAGCATGTTGACACATTTCTGAAGAATCACAAGATAATGACGGATTGACATTTCATGTTAAGTTAAAACACGACATCAAACGTTTTTTTAAGATTTAATTTGTGATCTGACATTTATAGTTGTGTTAAATAAAATAGCATTAAACTCTTGATACAGGGTCATAAATAATATACGATTCCATATTTTACAATAAAAAGAGAAATATTTAGTGACTTTAAATGTACTTAAATTTTCAAAAGTTTAGTATCAATGACGTCGCATATTATATAACCAAAATTGAATTGAATTGAATTATAGATGCTCAGGAATATTTATAGAATCGTATGGATGACGTCATGCCAAATTTTATTCTTTGCGCGATAGTACGTTTTATCGTGCTTACAGCAATGGTGACCATGATTGAAAGTTCAACTTCCTATACTGTATATTACATATTACAAACCACGTGTGGGAAGTAAAACCACTGCCCTCTATGTATACTACGTACAATGTATATACATAAAATATCCAAAAGGTAGTGTTAATATACATTATATGAAACAAATCACTGCATTTTAAATGAACTGAACTTTATTTTTTTTAATGTAAAACAATAAATACGTTCTTGCCGCCATTTTATCACTGATCGGTGTCACTGCCTCCTGTTGTTTTAACTAATAAACGTTGCCCACACTGTTAACGTTAGTCAGTTGTTTATAACGAACGTAAACATTTCCAACAAAGATGTTATTATTTTACTATTATTTATTATTTTGAAAACACCATCGTGCAAAAGATAATGTACAACGCACGTTTGTGAAGTGTTTTACAGAATCTCCTCGCTTCTGTAAAAACCACTTCCCAACCTCGCATCGTAATATACTATTATACTATTATCTGAATATGAGAAAAATTCCAAAATTGAGATTGGATTCGCCTACTTCTAGACGAATAAGAGACGAGTCGTCAATAGAACGTTTTGTCAGACATAAATCAAATTATTGGGATTGTAGTGTAACAGATACTTTGAATCTGCGTAAATGTCGAACTTGTTCTTATCTAACTCGGTATAACTCCCCACCTTATAGGTAGGTACATTTTACATGCCACTCGCCACTTGGACATTACAGTGGTCCAAGTGTCGGGAGAGGGATTTTAAACTATGGAAACACACACATATATTTTTAATCTCACAAGGACATAGAGAATAGAATAGAATAGAATAGAATAGATTTATTTAGCCTGATGGAGTTAAGGTCATGTGGCCTTCTCTTCCACTCACCAGGACAAACACATGTTACATATAAATGCAAAAAACTACAGTAATAGTACATACTAAACAATTAATTATCTGTTAAATTGAATAATAATGAAAATAATGTCTAATAATACAATAAAATTAAATACAATTAAAATTAAATTAATAATAGAATGAATACAGAAAGGAATAACAGCTCGAATCTACTATACATAAAAAGAAATGAAAAATACAAAGAAAGTAATAAGTAAGTAAAGTGATCCCACAACAGGCCCGGAGGCCCTTGGGGTAGTAGGATGTTAAGGCTCCCACTTTTTCTAGACAATCGGCAATTTATGTCAGCCGAGTTGTCAGCCCTGCGTGACGGCCGTCTTTACCCCAGAACAAGCGTCTAGTACTCATTAGAAAGTAATAAACTATGATGAATTAATCTATCGCGTATTATACAAGGCATTTGGTAAATATATTAACAAATCATAAAACTATTGTTTATTAAATAATGAAAAAACAAATTATTAATTTTAAAAAAATAATATTAGTGAATTGTTTCTGTTAGTAATTTTATTTTCAATTTGTTTCTGAAAGATGATAAAGTTTGGCAGCCTCTGACATAGGGTGGAAGGGAACTCCATGTTCTAGCAAGAGAAACTGTAAAAGATTTGGAATAATAGGTAGTGTGATGAGGAGGGATATAAAGGACAATGGAGGACCTCCCCGAATGAGTGATCAGCTCAATTTCAAGGCCACCTCCGGGACAACACAACATTAAGACGAAACACACCATTCACAAGCACATTCAAACCAAACATTGCGAATGGACTTATGATTGTGATGATGTTCGGGGACCGTTGAGCCTTCATGTCTTACAGGTGAGGAAGAACCCCGAAAAAAACCCAAGAAATTTGTCACGACCGGGGATCGAGCCCGGATCCCCTTGGTTACGAGGAAGCGACGCTACCTAAATACCAGAGCGGTGGGTAAATATACTCTATAATAAAATTATACAAGACAATGGCAGTGCCTATTATTACTTATGGATCCGAAACATGGACAGTGTCAACACAACAATCTGCCAGAATACAAGCTGCTGAAATGAAATTCCTCAGACCAATAGCAGGATATCAAAGTACAGACAAAAAACATAACACAGAAATAAGACAACAACTAAAAGTAGAGGAATTAAACACAACAATAGAAAAAAATACAGAACTAACTGGAAAGAACACTTGGCAGGGATGACTGAAGAATAGATTACCAAAAGCAGCATACAACTATTCACCACGAGGAAGAAGAAGTTTGGGAAGACCAAAGAAAAGATGGAAACAGCAGCAATTTGGAGCCGGAACAGGCTAGTAAATAAGCCTAAACCGTGACGAAGAAGAAGAAGAAGAAGAAGGTGGGTAAATGACGAACTGTAGACTAAATTAATTCCCTTATATTTAACTTTTATAGGTATTAATCACTATGAGGTTTAATTTATGGTGAAATTAAATGTTTCTTACCTCTCCTCATATAAATTTTCTAAGTTGATCGCAATTTCGAGACCACAACGGTGTCATCTTCAGTACTTTCTTGGCGACTGATATTATATCGATCGGAAGAAACTCTTCTTCTTCCCTCTGTTGGTGAACCGATGAACCTCTGGATCAGGTCAAGATTTGCGGGAATTTCAAAGTTCATAAGTTTTCCTTTGTTTTTCTGAATGTGGATCTTTTCCCAAACCGTGAGTTCCTTTTGTTTGTCTATTTGTTTAATTAGACTGGCTTTTGATTCAATTAAATGTTTTTCGGACCAAGCATGAGCAGCTACTGCTGACTTTTCCACTTCTCCATTTTTCTTGTTTCTAAGATGTTCTTTCACCCTTGTTTTCAAATTTCTTTTCGTTTTTTCCAATATAAATTTTGTCACAATCACTGCATTTGATCTGATAAATTAATTCCCTTATACTTGACCGATTTTAAATCTAAGCAATAACAATTTAAGAAAGTTATTGAACAAGAAGACAATAATTAATTAAAACAGGGTATTTTTACAAAAGTTATTATGAAACAGGCATGTAGACGTCATATTGGAATGTTATGTATTAGCGTTGCATCGATTTTCCTCCTTTCACTTCCTGAATTCTAAAGCCTTGCAACAAAACAAAACGATATAATGTCTCTAGGCTATGATATCAAAAGAAAACAGTATACGCTCCGTATTCAAGGGGGTATGTTCCACAAATACAGAAACCGCGAATATGGAATGGACATTTGTATGGGTATATAGGGGATACGTTCCAAGGTTACAAAATAAAAACTAACCACTACACCGCAGAGGCTATAAAATATAACATCAGTAATTTATCCACTTGTGGAATTTATTAACATTCTTTTTCAAAATTCATTACATTGAAATAGCAGTTCTCCTTGGGCTGTTTCTGCCAGAGTCACGATTAAATAACACGAATATACACATTCACACATCTTCACTCATAAAAAAACAGGCACGACATATTCCAGATCTCACTCTCTCCCCCTTTCTACAATACTGTCATTTTTATTCTGTGTACATACAGTAGTATTTTTTAAAAAGTAATATCAATGACTTGTTTCTGTTAATAAACTTATCTTCAATTTGTTTCTGAAAGATGGTAAAGTTTGGCAGTCTCTGACATAGGGTGGAAGGGAATTCCAATTTCTAGCAAGAGAAACTGTAAAAGATTTCGAATAATAGGTAGTGTGATGAGCAGGGATATAAAGGACACTGTGCTCAAGGGATCGGGTATCTAAGTTATGTGTACCAGAGAGTCTAGTGAAGCGGTGTGATATATAATAAGGTAATGATGTGTGTAATATTTATAGAGAAGGCATAGGGAATGGATGGTTCTACGATCTTGTAGACGAAGCCATGACAATTGTTCCAGGGATGGTGTAACGTGATCAAATCTGCGTATACCACAAATAAAACGTATGCAAGAATTATGAACACGTTGAAGTCTTTGGGTAAGAACAGTATTTAGGTCAGTAAAAAAAGTATCACAATAATCAAAATGGTGCATTGCAAGTGTTTCTACTAGCATTTTCCTTAGAGCAAACGGTAAACAATTTCTTATACGACAACATATCCATAATTTTAGTTCTGACTGTTTATATCAAACCATCCATCCATAGTAATTCTGCCCGAAGGCAGGTCCTTCGCTGCAATCATAGCATTTTCATGCTATGCTTGCAGCTTTACTAGGGAATTTTGTAGGTGTAGTAGCTTCCCGTTGCTTTCCACACCGATGAAGGATGATGATGATGATAATGATAAGGACGATAATAATAAGGATGATGGCCATATGATTTCGGGGACCGTTTGGGCCTTAAAGTTTTCCTGACATTTGTCTTACAGGTGAGGAAAAACCCCGATAAAAACCTCACCCAGAAAAACTGCCCCGACCAGGGATCGAACCCGGGCCCGCTGCGTGACAAGGCAGCACGCTACCTCGAGACCACAGCGGTGGACTATATCAAACAAACGGTAAAAAAAACACGTTCTCAACCAATCTTCAGATCCGAATTGAAGAAAACCAATGGTAAAACACTATCCGCACAGCACCAGTTGCACCTGGAAAGGAAGCTGTAACACAGGACATGGTTGTCTTGTAGCTCATCTTCATCGAATTGGAATTTACAGAAGTCCTCATTGCTCACTTGTTCTCCACAGAAACCACCTGCTACAGTGTCAAGCACAAGCACTTGTCTCTGCTATGCTGAAGGATAGATACTGGGAAGCAAGAGCCAAACTTTCTATCTTGCTATGACTTTATATTACTTACTCACTGGCACTATCGAACCCTTAGGTTCATGGCCGCGCGGACATAAGCTACTTTAGTATCTCCTCGCTATCGGCCAATAGTACTACATCATCAGCATAAACTAACAGCTTATTAATACCATTGAGTTGTAAGCCTTCCTCATTCTCTAAAGATTTGATGGCATGCTCTAGTACAAAATTAAATAGTAGAGGAGATAGTGCATCTCCTTGCTTCAATCCATTCTGGATTTCAAAAGTGTCTGAAAACTGTTTGCCTACACGCACCCTACTATTTGAGCCATTTAGACACATTCGTATAAGTCTAACTAACTTTTTAGGAATTCCGAACTCCAGCAGGATACTATATAACTTCTCCCTCTTAATTGAATCATATGCTTTTTTGAAGTCTACATATAGTTGATGTACAGTACCATTATATTCCCATTTCTTTTCTAAAATCTGTCTTATACTAAAAATCTGATCTGTTGTAGACCTGTTTCTTCTAAATGCACATTGATGATCTCCTAGAATGTCATCAATGTGGGGAGTAAGTCTGCTTACTAATATATTTGTAAGAATTTTGTATGAAGTTGAAAGTAATGAGATGCCCCTGTAGTATCTCAATTTATTGTTTACTCGTAATTATGGACAATGACTTCTCTCAAGTCCCTTGCATTTGTATAAATAAAAATTTCTGATTTCAGACTGCGATCTATACGCAAATATTGTATAGGCCTATATGTCGCTGTCGGAATTCAGTGTATTAATCTATTTATTAGAATATAACTTATAACTAACTAACTTTACTTTTATAAGATTCATGTTACGTGTAACCCCCTCTACCAGATCTTCAGTGAAACGCCAGTTTTGAATCCTGCTGATGATGGGACTAGTCCCGAAAGCGCTACAGTTAAATAACTAATACAGTTGAGGAAATGGACTTTTATGTAAATACTCCATAATTTTATACTATAATTTTAACTAAGTCACTGGCACTATCGAACCCGTAGGTTCATGGCCGTGCGGACATAAACTCTCCATACATCCCTATACTGAGCAAATGTTTTCCAATCATTCCCTGTATAATCTACTTCCCTCAAATCATAATTAATGTTATTTTCCCACCTCATTTTTGGTCTACCAACTAGGCGTTTTCCCTCTGGTTTTCCTACAAGAAGCTCCCATGCACGTCTTTGATTCCCCATTCGTGCCACATGTCTACGAGATTTAACTGCTCTTATTATATCTGGCTTCCTATAAAGACCATGTAGTTCATTGTTATATAGTCTTCTCCATTCACCTGTCTGTTCATATCTCTTTGGTCCAAAAAATGTCCTAAGTACTTTATTCTCAAATACTCGTAATCTCCTTTCCTCCCTTAAAGTAAGAGTCCATGTTTCGCATCCATAAAATATAACTGGTAGAATAACAGTTTTATATATTTTCAGTTTAACGTTTTTTTAAAGGAGTTGGGACATCAAGAGTTTAAATACGACTTAACTGAAACTTTTGTGGGGAAGGGAGAAGTATATCGACTCTTTGGATGAGGATGATAGAGGTTCTATTGCATGGTTTCATTTGGGGGGATGGATGGCCCATAATTTAACAAGTGAAGAAGGCATTAAACTATGCCCTCTATGCGATGACCATGAAAACTGGCAGCATATTATAGCATTCGGAGAGATTTCGCAGGACGGATCGTGGGAGAGTGGCGTGTTGGGATCTTTTAGGACGGATCGAGAGTCAATAAAAAACATGCAAATTTTTTGGTACAGTAAGGAAATTGAGATATAACAAAATTGTAGATTAAGGATATATGTATTAACAATAAGAAGAATATCCATATGGTCTTTGTTTTCGATCTTTAATTATGTTATATAATAAGTAGGTCTGATAAGTTGAATAGTCTGATAGTGCATTTGATGTCTGCAGGGACGGGGGGAGGGGGGTATGAGCGTGCGCGTTTGTATATATGTGGGGGTGTGTGTGGATATATGTGTGTTTTTTTTTTCTAATCTTTTTGTAGACATTGTTTTTAATTATTAATGTACAGAATGAGACTTTTTTTTATTTACTTATACACATGGTCTTTTCATGGATGAGTGTAGATATGTATTATTGTGATGTAGTGTAGACATAGATTTTACTTATATGCAGCCTGTTATTGTTTTTTGATACAGGTGTATTTGTAGGTATTTGTTTATATGATGATTAGTTTAATTGATTTATTTTTTATTCATGGAAAAATAATGCACGTACGGCCAAGCAGGTTCGTACGCAATGCAAATGCACATGTATTTTCTTTCTTCTGAAAAAAAATCAATAAAGAAGTATAGTTTACCCTGATATGAATCACTAGACAAATATTTCATCACTAGTGTCGTGCGGGCACACTAACTAAAAGGCGGAAGAGTAAACCTGCGATTCTGCACTTTATTTTTTTATTCAATGCCCCAGGTTGTCGTTTCGATATTTCTGGTCTTCTCTCCTGACATTCGCGTAATTGTAACCCACTTCTGAAGTTGGGGCGCCTGCAAGGCGGGGTTACGATGGGTGATGTTAATGATGATAGTGGTGCGCCAGGAGAGTCCTTAATCCTAAACATAATTTAAGGCGAATATGAATCATGATTATTATGTTTTAATGTATGCTGACGATGTGGTTATTATTCAAGAAAATGAAAATAATTTACAGTACTCTTTACATCAATTAAATCAGTTACGCCAAGAATATAATTTCAAAATATCAAAAGAAAAAACAAAAATAATGGCATTTTGGGGAAACGATCATATAAGATCAAAAATCGTAATAGACAACAAACCTCTGGAACAAGTAACGAATTTTAATTATTTGGGTTGTAATTTTACTATAAACACAAAAACTGAAAGAGACATACATATGAAACTGTCGAGATTTTAAATGATATCCGGAACTATACATAAAACATTAAAGAATAAAACAAGAAGACATACTAGATTGAAGTTTTATAAAACATTACTTTATGGGAGCGAAACTTGGGTAAAGATCAAAAAATTGCAAAGTACAATACAAAGCGCAGAAATGAACTTCCTTAGAATAACAAAAGGCTGCACAAGATTGGATCGGATAAGGAATGAAGATATAAGAACAGAGTTAAATATATATCTATTGGATGAGAAAATCAGAGAACATAGAGATAAATGGTTTACACATGTGGAAAGAATGAATGTATCAAGATTACCAAGAACAGCATTCAATTACAAGCCAAGAGGTTCAAGGAATGTAGGAAGGCCAGTGAAAAGATGGACAGAACAACTGTGAGGTGGAACAGGCAATTTGCCTAGCCCGTGAAGTGAAGAAGAAGAAGAAGAAGAAAGAAATGATAATGATGGCCAATTGATATACGAGGACAGTTTGGGCATTAAAATTCCCTGACGTTTGTTTTACAAGTGAGGAAAACTCCAAAAAAAAAACATCACCCAAAAGCTTATTTCGACCGGAGATTGAACTAGAGCCTGTTGCGTCACAAGGCAGCACGTTATCTCGATGGCCTAGGGCAAGAGAGAAAAAAAATATCCTATAGACCTGAAAATTTAATGACTAAAAATCGCTATAAGTTCATTGATGCTGCCGGAGAGATTTCTCAGGTCGGATCGAGGGAGAGTGGCGTGTTGGGATCTTTTAGGACGGATCGAGAGTGAATCAAAAACATGCAAATTTTTGGGTACAGTAAGAAAATTGAGATATAACAAAATTGTAGCTTAAGGATATATGTATTAACAATAAGAAGAATCTCAATATGGTCTTTGTTTTCGATCTTTAATCATGTTATATAATAACTAGGTCTGATAAGTTGAATAGTCTGATAGTGCACTTAATGTCTGCAGGGACGGGGGAGGGGGGTATGAGCGTGCGGTGTGTATATGTGTGGGGGTATGTGTGTGTGATTTTTTTTTTCTAATTTGTTTTCTAGCATTTTTTTTTAATATTAATGTACGGAATGTGGATGAATGTAGATATGTATTATTTTGATTTAGTGCAGACATAGATTTTACTTATATGTAGCCTGTTATTGTTTTTGATACAGGTGTATTTGTAGGTATTTGTTTATATTACTTACTCACTGGCACTATCGAAACCGAAGGTTCATGGCCGCGCGGACATAAGCTCTCCATACATCCCTATCCTGAGCTAATGCTTTCCAATCATTCCCCGCATAATCTACTTCCCTTAAATCATAGTTAATGTTGTTCTCGCACCTCATTCTTGGTCTACCAACTGGGCGTTTTCCCTCTGGCTTTCCTACAAGAAGCTTCCATGCACGTCTTTCATTCCCCATACGCGCAACATGTCCTGCCCATCGCAGTCTACGAGACTTAACTGTTCTTATTATATCTGGCTTCCTATAAAGACCATGTAGTTCATTGTTATGTAGTCTTCTCCATTCACCTGTCTGTTCATCTCTCTTTGGTCCAAAAATTTTCCTAAGAACTTTATTCTCAAATACTCGTAATCTCCTTTCCTCCCTTAAAGTAAGAGTCCATGTTTCGCACCCATATAATATAACTGGTAGAATAATAGTTTTATATATCTTCAGCTTAACGTTTTTTGAAAGGATTTGGGACATCAAAAGTCTCTGCAATGCATAATAGCATGCATTTCCAGAATTGAGTCTATGTTTCATTTCTTTGTGCATCTCATTCCTATTTGTGATTATTGTTCCTAGGTATTTGAATTCAGCCACTTCCTCAAAATTTCCCTCATTTGTCATTAGCTGTCCATTTCCATTATATACTGAATTTCTACGTGTGACCATATATTTAGTTTTACTGATATTTACTTCCAGTCCTAATTTCTTAGTGTTACTCAATAGTGTGTGCGTGTTGGCCTTTAGTATCTCCTCGCTATCGGCCAGTAGTACTACATCATCAGCATAAACTAACAGCTTATTAATACCATTCAGTTGTAAGCCTTCCTCATTCTCTAAAGCTTTAATGGCATGCTCTAGTACAAAATTAAATAGTAGAGGAGATAGTGCATCTCCTTGCTTCAACCCATTCTGGATTTCAAAAGTGTCTGAAAACTGTTTGCCTACACGCATCCTACTCTTTGAGCCATTTAGACACATTCGTATAAGTCTAACTAACTTTTTAGGAATTCCGAACTCCAGCAGGATACTATATAACTTCTCCCTCTTAATTGAATCATATGCTTTTTTGAAGTCTACATATAGTTGATGTAGAGTACCATTATATTCCCATTTCTTCTCTAAAATCTGTCTTATTCTGAAAATCTGATCTGTTGTAGACCTGTTTCTTCTAAATGCACATTGATTATCTCCTAGAATGTCATCAATATAGGGAGTAAGTCTGCTTACTAATATATTTGTTAGAATTTTGTACGAAGTTGAAAGTAATGAGATGCCCCTGTAGTTGTTGCAATCAGTTTTATCTCCTTTCTTATAAATTGGTATGATAATTGATTCCTTCCATTCATCTGGAAGAGCTTCTTTTTCCCAAATCATACTAAGCAACCAGCGTATCTTGTCCATCAATTTTTCTCCCCCTGATTTTATCAGTTCTGCTGGGATCTCATCTGAACCTGATGCTTTATACATCTTCAATTTTTCAATCGCCATTTCAACCTCTAATGCACTTGGCTCTGCGACTAGCGTTTCTGCTGTCTGTAACTTATCCTCCTCAATGTCCTGTTCTGTATGTACATTTAATAGCTGATTAAAGTAACCTTTCCATCTATTTAATATACTCTTAGAATCTGCAATCATATCCCCATTTTCATTCCGAATTATGTTTGTTCTAGCCTGAAACCCCTTCTTCTCTATACTAATTCCCTGATATAATTCTCTAATGTTCCTACTTTTTGCATTCATTTCAAGATCATTAATCTTCTCTCTCAAATATTCCCTCTTTTTACTCTTTAGTAACTTGGTGGTTTCCCGCCTAACACTACCCAATTGCTCTAAATTTACCTCATTTGTCTCGTGTAACCATTTAATTTTTGTTAGCTTTCTTTTCTTTACAATGTCGGCACATTCCTCATCAAACCATTTCTTGTTTTGCCTCTTTTTTAAACAACCTATGCTTTCTGATGCTGACAATTTAATAGTATCTCTTATAGCCTCCCATTCTTTATTTATATCAGTTTCTTCTTCGTTTGCCACATTGTCATCTGAAGATTTCAGTACTTCAAATCTATTAGCAATTTTGATTTGGTATTCTTGCCGCATTCCATCATTTTTCAAGTTTTTTAATTCATATTTTACAGAATCATCTTTAGCGTTCGTCCCTCTCATAAGCGATAGCCGTTGTCTGATTTTCACTCTGACCAGATGATGATCCGAATTGCAGTCTGTCCCTCTAACTGATCTAACATCAATGATGCTACTGTGCCAGCGTTTATCCACTAATACATGATCTATCTGGTTCCGAGTTCCTCCATCTGGGGACGTCCAGGTGTATTTATGAATATCCTTATGCTGAAATGTTGTGCTCTTAACAATGAGATTCTTTGATGTGGAAATGTGACTAATCTAACCCCGTTGTCGTTACTATCTTCATGAAGACTGAATTTGCCTATTGTTGGTTTGAATATATCTTCCCGCCCCACTTTTGCATTAAAATCTCCTAAGACAATTTTCATATGATATCGTGAAAGGCTATCAAATAAGCATTCTAATTCTTCATAGAACTCATTCTTGATCTTGTCATCTTTATCTTCTGTGGGGGCATGTACATTTACAATTATAAAATCATGTCGTTTACCCTTTAGAATTATGTATGATATCCTATCACTAACAAATTTAATATCTCGGATAGCGGATAGGATCCTCCTTCTGACTAAAAAACCCGTTCCAAATGCAGGTCTTTCTGCACCCCCATAGTATAATGCAAAGCTTCCTGATTCCTGACTACCTTCTCCTGGCCACCTAACTTCCTGTAAAGCGACTATATCCAAGGGCGATTTATCTAATTCCCGCGTTAATATCTCTAGTGCCCCGCTATTGTATAAAGTCCTAACATTCCATGTTCCTAGGAACATGTCCCTGTGTTTGAGCCTTTGGCATGGGTTCCCTGAAGTAGTCCCCGCCCGGAGAACCGAATGGGGGACTATTTGACCTCCGGAAAATTTTACTCCAGATGAACCCATGTCCGCATTTCTTGACGGTTGTATTTTTACGGTGAAAGATCGTCACTCTTTCGCCCAAGGTACTTTTTTCGTCTGGCTTATCACCTTCGACCAGTCCGGCATGGGTAACCCTATCGGCAGCAATGCTACCGCCGGCATAGCTCTCAGGATCATTTAAGCACGCAAGCCACTCCACCACGACAAGGTAAAGATACCATGGAGGGTATATTATTAGTTTTATTTTTTTATTCATGGAAAAATAATGCACGTACGGCCAAGCAGGCCCGTGCGCAATGTAAATGCATATGTATTTTCTTTGTAGTTAAAACGACCGAAATTAACAAAAGCTAGAAAAATAACTTCCTAACAAAATTATCTCTTGGATTTTATACGAAGGTCAGCAAGAATTTCAAGAAGAGAAAAAATGGAAACTCAGTTATAAGGGAGAAAATGAAGATTGAAGACACTATTTTAGATTATATTAAAACTCAGCAATTAAGATGGTACGGACATGTCCAGCGAATGGAAGAGGATCGGCTACCAAAATGTGTTTTGGAATGGAAACCTGAGGGAAGACGAGGCAGAGGAAGACCTAAAACCTCCTGGAGTCAGGGAATATGTTTATACATGAAGGAGAAACATCTACAACCAGGAGATGGATGGACCGACAAAATTAGCTATTAGGAATCGGACGATGTCAAAGACATTAACCAACCGATGATCTATCTATCTATAAAATTTTCATCTACTTCTTTATAGTCCATCCATCCATTCATCCATAGTAATTCTGCCCGAAGGCAGGTCCTTCACTGCAATCATAGCATTTTCATGCTATGCTTGCAGCTTTACTAGGGAATTGTAGGTGTGGTAGCTTCCCGTTGCTTTCCACACCGGTGAAGGATGATGATGATAATGATGAGGATGATGATGATGACCATATGATTTCGGGGACCTTTTCGGCCTTAAAATTTTCCTGACATTTGTCTTACAGGCGAGGAAAACCCCCGATAAAAACCTCACCCAGAAAAACTGCCCCGACCGGGGATCGAACCCGGGCCCGCCGCGTGATAAGGCAGCACGCTACCTCGAGACCACAGCGGTGGTAATGTAATTAATTTAATGTCCATGATAATTAATATATTGAAACTTTTGTAAGCATAAGAAGAAGCAAGCGGATGTCCCTGACTCTGATATCTGTTATATAACATATTTTCCAGCTGACATAATATTTTTTCAACAAATTGAAACGGAAATTATTTTGACATAAAATTTACATTTTAATTTTTTTTCCCATAGTTGAAACAAAACTCTAGTAATGACTTCCTCTGCACGACAATACCAATTTAATATCAAACAATAAATATCGAATCGATTGAGATTGCTCTTTGGAAAACGCTGATGTCATTGGTAAACATGATTTTTTTCACAAGGGAACTGAATAGCAGCCCTAGTTGTTTTTATACTGAATTCAAATAGACTTACTTACTTACTCACTGGCACTATCGAACCCGTAGGTTCATGGCCGCACGGACATAAGCTCTCCATACATCCCTATCCTGAGCTAATACTTTCCAATCATTCCCTTGTATAATCTACTTCCCTCAAATCAAAGCTATGTTGTTCTCCCACCTCATTCTTGGTCTACCAACTGGGCGTTTTCCCTCTGGCTTTCCTACAAGAAGCTTCCATGCACGTCTTTCATTCCCCATACGTGCAACATGTCCTGCCCAACGCTGTCTACGAGACTTAACTGTTCTTATTATATCTGGCTTCCTATAAAGAGCATGTAGTTCATTGTTATGTAGTCTTCTCCATTCACCTGTCTGTTCATCTCTCTTTGGTCCAAAAATCTTCCTAAATACTTTATTCTCAAATACTCGTAATCTCCTTTCCTCCCTTAAAGTAAGAGTCCCATGTTTCGCATCCATATAATATAACTGGTAGAATAATAGTTTTTATATGTTTCAGTTTAACGTTTTTTGAAAGGACGTCAAGTACAGTAGTTCAAATACACGACGCATCATATCAGCGTAGACTTCTCACGCCAGCGCTCTGCGTTATAGAAAACCACATGCATTCAAAAACAGGAGAGCGATTACTATTTCCGCTGGCACTTTGCGTCGTAGATAGACCACAGCTTTCTCGGTACCTTTGGCGTACTACTGTCGGGATGACTGCGTTTCTTAGGAAATGTCACTCTCGTTCCTTTCAAGGTCGCTGCAATTGTGAATTGAACATCGCTAATGAATATTCACATGGTTATTGTTTCTGTAAACATAGCATCTCTCTAGCAACAATAATTCACAAGAACAGCTTCAATGTAAGAGAAAAAATCTCGTGTTAAACTTCACAGACCTTATATAAATTTGATAGGGTTATTTTTTATTATTATTAAAGGAGGACATCAGGTGATTACGTCACTCATTTATTTATTATATTCTTTGAATATTTGTAGATAAGGAACATCCTTATTTTTCTTTTGAGAGTCGCCCCACCATTTATATGTGTCAAGTAGATCTCCAGCAGCATATGTCCTATCAAACCATCTCCCAAGTGCTACGATTTATTTGTTCCACTCTGAGATTAAAACTTCCACTCACTTTGGCCTTCAGCTCTTCTGTCTCTCTCTCTATCTATCTCTCTCTCTTTCTCTCTCTCTGTCTCTGTCTGTATCTCTCCTCTGTCCTCTCTCTTCTATCTATCTCCCTCTCTCTCTTCTCTTTCTCTTTCTCTCTCTCTCTCTCTTTTACTTATTCTGTCTCTCTCTTTTTCTCTTCTTCTCTTCAGACTCTCTCTCCCTTCTCTTCTCTTTTTCTCTCTTTTGCTCTTTCTTTCTCTCTCTCTCTTTCTCTTTCTTTCCTCTTTATATCCACTCTTTTTTCTCTCTTTCTCTCTTTCTTTCTTCCTCTCTCTTTTCTCTCCCTCTCTTTCTCTCTCGCTAGTCTCTTTTCCCTTTCTCTTTCTCTCTCTTTCTCTTTCTCTCTCTTCCTCTTTATTTCTCTCTCTCGCTCTCTCTCTCTCTTTTTTCCCAATGTTTTTATGGATGACCTTTCTTTGATAGGGTTATTTTTTATTATTAAAGGAGGACATCAGGTGATCTACGCCACTGATTAATTTATTATATTCTTTGACTATTTGTAGACATGGAATATCTTTTTTTTTTGATGCAGGAGTTAATATAAAAACATTTGTAGCAATTGATTGTACCACCAAAAAAACAAACCACTGTTTGCACTTTCTTAAATGTATTTTTTTCTCCGATAATAACATTCCAGAAAAATATAATTGTCACATTTACATCATATGACATCAGAAAGGAACTAATATACAGTTTGAAGTGTTTCATTTTTTCTCCACTAGAGAGCATTCTTACAATATTGCGTTCCTTTGGCAATAAATAATAATGATCTGGTTGCAGTGATTAACAAAAGAAGCAAATGAAGCGTATCTATCGCTTCTCATTTGTTTTCAAACATCGCCGTTTACATTAAATATATAAATATTTTAAAATAACTATATTTAAATAATGATTTGTGAGTAAACAGCTTAATTTTATTCGTTAAATAGTCCTAACAAATGCCACTCTTGATTTCCAAATTCTCTAGATGAATTCACTCCTCACTTCGTGAGTCGTGAATTTATCGATAATTTCGAAATCACTCGTGGCATTACTTATGAGAAGGTGACTATAAAATCATAGGCTTAACCTATTTAATAACATGCTACTGGATGATGTAAACTGAACTGTCTACCTATAAAAATAATTAGGCCAACTGATAAGATTCAGGTTAGTAAAATCGTCGACAAATGATGAGTCAACCTTCACGCTTCGTGAGCAAGACCTCGCAATATTTATGTGCTGCAGGTGCTGTTCTTTATACTTCAATGCCACTTCCAATTATTGTCATATTAGGTCTATATGAAATGTTCATTACACATGTGCACAGAGTGTCTCTAACCTTTTGGTTAATAAATAATAGTTTAAAAAACTAAAACAACACGCTTTATTAGAAAACCGAACTAAATAAATAATAGTTTTAAAAAACTAAAACAACACGCTTTATTAGAAAACCGAACTAAAAAAATGAAAAATAATTTTAATTTCCAACATGCTTGGGATAAATAATTTTAGCATCAAAAGCGTGGGGTGCTCTTTATGATTTTTACATTTTCTTGTTAGAGACTTTACTTTTACAAATATCTGTTTATTATCAAATATATTAATTGATAAAAAGCACCCCACGCTTTTGATGGTAAAATTATTTATCCCAAGCGTGTTGGAAATTAAAATTATTTTTCATTTTTTTAGTTCGGTTTTCTAATAAAGCGTGTTGTTTTAGTTTTTTAAAACTACTATTTATTTTTTATTTTTTAGTTTTAATATTTTACAGAAATAGATAAAAATGTAAATATCTTTAAATTCGATACTATTGTAGTATGAGCTAAAAGTAATGCTCTACTAAAAAAAATCTTCCGGGCCGGATTCGAACCAGCGACCTATGGATTACTGAAATCATATACTACTACATTCCACCGCTCTACCAACTGAGCTACCAGAGGATATAATATTAATTTCTTACAACGATGGACTAAAAAGTCGATAAGTCCGCAACCTATTATACCGGTCTTTATTTTGTTTATGTCCTGATGATCCTGGCCAGGATCATAGAACAAATTTATGAGATTATTGTATTGCCATTGGTCCTTTACAAATACACAAAGTTTCAAGTCGATCCAATGTTTCTAAGTGGGTGAAAATCGTGTTGAAAGATTCCGTTACATAGACAGACACAGGTCAAGCTAATTAGAAAGCGTGTAAAAACCCGAAGACAGATGGATGAATTTTACAGGTATGATTGTAAAATGTTAGCTCAGGATAGGAACGTGTGGACAGTTTTTATTCGAATGGCCATGAATCTCCATTTTCGATAGTTCCAGTGAGTTAGTTAATTAGGTCATTTCTTGTTATCGTCTAGTGCAGAGCCGTCCAAACTACGGCCCGCCACGGCTTTTCGTATGGCCCGCCTAAACACTGAAATGAACAAATTAATTTATATTTTAAATTTAGATTCTAAAATGTAACATCTAGTTTGGACATCCCTGTGTGAAATTCAGCTCTCAGGAATGTGGGGTTGAGGTGTCACCGCTTCTCTTGACAATATAGTAGAGATGATTCATCCCTTATTTACCGTTTCTCCCCCACTCCAAACTTTGAACATTACTTATTTCGCTTGTTGTTTTGTCAATCAAACAGTAGCCTGTGCACGGAATAGTTGTAAAAATAGTGTTAATTTAAAATGAGAAAATTATTTCAAGAAAAGGCCGAATTGATTGCGAGTGTAGTAAGTTTAACGAATTCTGGACCAGCAAGTACTTTGTGAAGGAGCATAGAAACAAAGTGTTAGTGTTATTTGTAAATATATTAAGTTTTGTAACTTTTTTTACAATTTTAATTGCAGCATTGTATTATAAACGTTTTGACATTCTTCTGTATGTTCATGTAATTTTTTGTAATAATAATAATAACAACAATAACAGTAACAGTAACAACAGTAACAGTAGCAACAATAATAGTAACGATATTTATGTTCGGGCCCGCGATCAATTGCACAATCGGTTATTGGCCCGACCCATTAAAAAGTCTGCGCGGCCCTGGTCTAGTGATAGGTATTTTACCTTATCTTTCCCTTTGCTAATAAGGACAAAATATTAACGCAGAAAATGATGTAACTTCTTGTACTTCCTTTTTTCACTGTAGGGGCTTGTAAACTTAATTATAGCTTTTACATTCGCTATCAGAGAACAAATATATCTAGAGGAGCGGACAATCAGGGTTTTAATAGCAACATATGTGCCTTATCTTATGACGATATTTATGTACTATGCATATAAAATACATCGCCGTACTATTTACGGGGTGAATCATAAATATGGCTATACGTTTGATCGCGCTGTGTGATGAAAATATTACCATTACAAGAAATATTAAATTACCGTTGGAAAGGCAATTATTCAAATTACAACAATGGAATAAAACAAAACAGTGTAGAACTTACGTCATTAGTCAAAATGGCATTGAATATGCAATAGCAAATTAGAATTGCTGCATGGGTAATAACGTATGCTAATGATCGTGATGCCGCAAGACGTGAGTTTAAAGTAGCATTGCAGCCGTCGACTATGGGGAAGTGGGAAAAACGACTGCTGGAAACGGGAAGGATGCAGAAAATCAAATCTCCTGAAAGACCTTGCATTAGCACGGATGCAGAAACAATGAAGAGAATTGTGGAGGCGTTCGACGCTAGCCCACAAAAATCAACCTACCAAGCTGCACGTGAGCAGTGATTTGTTTTGTTTTGTTCTATTGTTGTAATTTGAAGGATTCCCTTTCCAATGATAACATCACATTTTCTTTAATGATAATATTTTCGTCACTTAATGCGATCAAACGTATAGCCATACTTCTGAATCACTCTGTATGTGTTGTTTTGAAAAAATGTCTCCCCAAGAAATTGTTTAATCGAACGAATTGGTTCAGTCGATAATAATTACACTGAGCAACAAAAAATAAACTTTTTTGTCTCAGAAAGAAAAATATGTGAATCTGATAGTATTTTCTCTCCTGAATTCAAATATGATATCGGTTTTTCTCCATCACGCAAGGTTCTGAGAGACAGGCATTTATAAATTCAAACACTTTATTCGCAACTATTATATGACATCAAATAAAAATATTCTGAGAATCTTTAAATTAATATTAGAAGATGAAAAGGGGTATATTAGAGGATGTGAAGAATTTGAGTATCTGGGAGTAAAATTAGATAAAGAGGATAAACAAGAAAGTGATATTAAGAACAGAATAAATAAAGGTAGAGCAATAACAGCAATGATGAATGGAGTCTTATGGAACAGACATATAACCAGGAAAACTAAGTTACAAATATATAATTCAATAGTGAGAAGTACTGTCACATATGGAGCTGAAGTTTGGAAATTCAACAAAAACTTAGAACAAAAACTTATGTCGATGGAAATGGATTTCTTGAGTAGAGCAGCAAGATGTTCAAAATTAGGCAAAATGAGAAATACTGTCATAAGAGAAAAATGAATATTGGTTATTCGATAGTAGATTATATACGGTATAAGCAATTAAATTAGCATCGGCACGTACGACGAATGCAAGAAAAAAGATTACCCAGGAAAACATTGGAATGGTGTCCACCTGGAAGAAGGAGGAGAGGAAGACCTCGAAACTCGTGGATGTAGGAAATAAGAACTGGAATGAGAGCAAGAGGACTGGAGGACATGGATTGGATGGAGACAGACGAGTGGAGAAGAAAAATAAAACTTTAGGCACAGAAAGATGTCTTCTTCTTCTTCTTCTTCTGCTGCTTCATGAAATTAGGCCTTTTGACCTGTTTTCATATCAAGTGGGATTTAATGAATCCTCCCATCTAGTAAAATGGGCGTCCAACATTTTTATGTCCTATTGGTTTGTACTTTAGTAACAGCTGAGGGATTCTATCTGTAGGCATTCTCTTGACATGTTCATACCAGTTGTTTCTCATGTTGTCAATTCTATTTGTTAAATTAAAAATATTTAAGTCCTTCCTAATACCCTCACTTCTTTTCTTGTCCAAAATTGTCACACCCGCTACTGAACGTAGGAACTCCATTTCTGCAGTTTCTATTTTCCTTCTGTCTGAACGGTTAAGAGTCCAATTTTCACTTGCATATGTTAAGACAGGCACTGCCATAATTTTGTAAAATTTTAGTACAGAAAGACGTGTAGGGCCTAAACATTAAAATTCTGTATATACTTACTTACTTACTCACTGGCACTATCGAACCCGTAGGTTCATGGCCGCACGGACATAAGCTCTCCATACATCCATATCCTGAGCTAATGCTTTCCAATCATTCCCTGTATAATCTACTTCTTTCAAATCATAGTTAATGTTATTCTCCCACCTCATTCTTGGTCTACCAACTGGGCGTTTTCCCTCTGGCTTTCCTACAAGAAGCTTCCATGCAAGTCTTTCATTCCCCATACGTGCAACATGTCCTGCCTATTGCAGTCTACGAGACTTAACTGTTCTTATTATATCTGGCTTCCTATAAAGACCATGTAGTTCATTGTTATGTAGTCTTCTCCATTCACCTGTCTGTTCATCTCTCTTTGGTCCAAAAATTTTCCTAAGTACTTTATTCTCAAATACTCGTAATCTCCTTTCCTCCCTTAAAGTAAGAGTCCATGTTTCGCACCCATATAATATAACTGGTAGAATAATAGTTTTATATATTTTCAGTTTAACGTTTTTTGAAAGGAGTTGGGACATCAAGAGTCTCTGCAATGCATAATAGCACGCATTTCCAGAATTGAGCCTATGTTTAATTTCTTTGTGCATCTCATTCCTATTTGTGATTATTGTTCCTAGGTATTTGAATTCTGCCACTTCCTCAAAATTTCCAATTTAATTTTACGTGTAATGTGTTTTCATACGTTGCTACTTGTGTTCTACGAAACACGGTATATTCGCTGCTACTGGTCTATCGTATTTTTGTGAAAAAAGTGAGTAAGTTATGTGCGCAGGTACATATGGAGTGGGAACACATACCACTGACAGGAAGTCGGTCCGATATACACCATACGTACGTACGTAGAAGCAGCTGATATAACAATGCGCTATATAGATTGTGACGTGTGGAAATGTGTTTTTTGTAGAAGAAGATCGTCGGATGGACCTACCGAAAGGGACGCAATTCTCCGTGATTTTCATAATGTCGCCTTTTCTACGACCGAGAATGTTCCGGAACGACAACAGTTTCACAATCAGGTTTGTACAGGGACTCTCTCACCCATCATCCCACAGTTTTTAATTCTGTGGTCACTGTGTAAACATACATAAGTCTGAAAACATACATTTTCACGAGAACTTATTAATAATCAAATATTAATTAAATAAAAATAAAACTTAGTTTTATTTGATTTTCATATTTATTAAGATATAATTCAGTGACAGTTGTTTCGGTACACTGTACCTTCTTCAGACATGTTAACAAATTACGAATTGTGTTATTATAGTACATATCAACTGATCTAAGCAACAATACAGCAATAATTTATTTAGATAGATAGATCATCAGTTGATTAATGTATTTGACATCGTCCGATTCCTAATAGCCACTTTTGTCGGTCTATCCAATCTCCTGGTTGTAGATGTTTCTCCTTCATGTATAAACATATTCCCTGACTCCAGGAGGTTTTAGGTCTTCCTCTGCTTCGTCTTCCCTCAGGTTTCCATTCCAAAACACATTTTGGTAGTCGATCCTCTTCCATTCGCTGAACATGTCCGTACCATCTTAATTGCTGAGTTTTAATATAATCTAAAATAGTGTCTTCAATCTTCATTTTCTCCCTTATAACTGAGTTCCTATTTTTTTCTCTTCTTGAAATTCTTGCGGCCCTTCCTATAAAATCCATTTCCGTTGCCAAAAGGTACTTATTTGTTTTTGTTGTTAATGGCCAAAGTTCTGCTCCATAAGTAATGATGCTTTTAACAATTGTATGATTTATATTCATTTTATTTTTATTACTTATATTTTTATCCCACAATAATGTATTTAATTTTTTTAATATAACAAAGGCGATTCATTCAAATCAAGTTGAGAATTTAACAGTTTATTACTACTTTTCAATTTATTTATTTCTACAGCCTACAAAAAGTCCAACTTCTTACCCTTATCACAAACATGTAAAATTTGAAAATTTGGCTCGAAACAATGATTAAATTGGGATAGGTGGTTAGCATATTTTGAATATACTAAATTTCTGTTATATGCTCTCATGTGTTCCTTTATCCGAGAGATAAAAGGTCTACCAGTTTGTCTTATATAGACATTGTCACATGTGCCACACTTCAATTTATATACACCTGATAATTTTTATTTTTTTATTTTGGTTTTATTGTTTTTTAATATATTTTGTAAAGTTTTATTAGTTTTAAATGCCACATTAATGTTCAACTTTTTCAAATAACTTATTAATGTTATAAGAAGACAATAAAAGACCCAAATCACCAAATTAAAATTTAAAAGAGCTAACTAGTTTCAACAGCGAAGCTATCATTTTCATAAGTAATGCCACGAGTGATTTCCAATTTATCTAGAGAATTTGGAAATCAAGAGTGGCATTTGTTAGGACTATTTAACGAATAAAATTAAGCTGTTTACTCACAATTCATTATTTAAATATAGTTATTTTAAAATATTTATATATTTAATGTAAACGGCGATGTTTGAAAACAAATGAGAAACGATAGGTACGCTTCATCTGCTTCTTTTGTTTATCACTGCAACCAGATCATACTATTTATTGCCAAAGGAACGCAATATTGTAAGAATGCTCTCTAGTGGAGAAAAAATGAAACACATCAAACTGTATATTAATTCATTTCTGATATCGTATGATGTAAATATGACAATTATATTTTTCTGGATTGTTACCTGGAAAAAATACATTTAAGAAAGTGCAAACAGTGGTTTATTTTTTTTGGTGGTATAATCAATTGCTACAAATGTTTTTATATTAACTCCCGCATGCGGCATGTGTTGACATTCATGCACTATATATACAATCTGGTAGCCGTATTTCTTATAGAGTCAATCACTGCAAAATAATGGTCAGACCTGTTCAGAATATTGTAAGGAGGAGCTTTCTTTAATATGGTAATTATAACACTGATAAATATTTTGTGAAACACGACTCTGATTGGTTGTAAAACAGAAATCATTGAAACGTGATTGGTGATTGACTCCCATTTGGGGCATGAGTTAAATAGTCAAGAATAACTAGTGGCTAAAGAAAAACCAAAATAAAATAGGTACACAAAATAACAATTAAAATGTTGATTACGCCACATAACGAGATTAATAACATAGGTCGACAAAGTTTTCTTCACAAGAAATCTGATTAGTGAATCTAGTGCATTTTTCATACTGAATTCAGATATGTAGTCAGAATTTTTCCATCAGGCACAACTTTTTTTTTTGCGACAGATACTTTTTTTAAATTGATTTTAGCATTTTCTTTGACCTGTCATAGGAACCTTTACCTTATATGAAGAGTTCCCTGCACCAGTACATGCAGATATGACCCTAACTCATAACTCTGATCCTGACTTAGTTCAAACTGAAAATGATTCAGATGGAAATAAAAATTATCTTACATAAAATATGCCCGAAAATCTCTTTCGACCAACTTCTAGGTAAGTCAGAATGAGTTAGAGTTAGAATCAATTAACAAAGTTTTTCCTTTGCCCAAAGAAAACATAAAGAAATATGTCGTAATGTCATACATAGGCCCACTTTCAAATAAAATATCTAAACACTTTAAAAAGTTGAACATTAATGTGGCATTTAAAACTAATAAAACTCTACAAAATATAATAAAAAACAATAAAACCAAAACAAAAAAAGAAAAATTATCAGGTGTATATAAATTGAAGTGTGGCACATGTGACAATGTATATATAGGACAAACTGGTAGACCTTTTATCTCTCGGATAAAGGAACACATGAGAGCATACAACAGAAATTTAGAAAATTCAAATATGCTAACCACCTATTCCAATTTAATCATTGTTTCGATCGAAATTTTGAAATGTTACATATTTGTGATAAGGGTATGAAGTTAGATCTTTTGGAGGCTGTAGAAATTAATAAATTTAAAAGTACTAAAAAACTTAAATTCTCAACTTGATTTGAATGAATCCCCTTTGTTAAATTTAAAAATTTAAATAAATATTGTTGTATTGTTGCTTAGATCAGTTGGAACACAATTCATAATTTGTTAACATGTCTGAAGAAGGTACAGTGTACCGAAACAGCTGTCACTAAATTATATAATAAATATTTAATTAATTAGATGCATTTTATTAGAAATTATAAAAATTATTAAAAAATTTAATGAATATCACAGAAAACTCTTGTCTGATAGGGAAAAAACAGAAATGATATTTAAATTCAGGATGAAAAATACTTCTAAAATCTCATATTTTTATTCTAGTGAAAGAAAAAAAGTTATTTTTGTCGACCAGTGTAATTTTAAATGATATTATGACATCGTATATCTAATCTTCTTCTGTTTTCATTAAAGGAAAGAGGGCGCTGACTGGAATAGGACCCTTGTCATTATTCATAATTGTATCCTTATATAGATAGATCATCGGTTGATTAATGTATTTGACATCGTCCGATTCCTAATAGCCAATTCTGTCGGTCCATCCAATCCCCTGGTTGTAGATGTTTCTCCTTCATGTATATAATATATATTATATTCTCTGACTCCAGGAGGTTTTAGATCTTCCTCTGCCTCGTCTTCCTCAAGTTTCCTTTCCAAAACACATTTTGGTAGCAGCTCCTCTTCCATTCGTTGGACATGTCCATCTTTATTGCTGAGTTTTGATATAATCTAAAATAGTGTCTTCAATCTTAATTACCTCATTTCCATCTGGAGGAAACAATATCATTAACAAGATTGGGACATCCATCTAAACATATACACTACATTATGGACTCCTGCAAAGAAATTCACCAATATTCCATTTTCACAGATGGTTCAAGAATAATTAGCGACGGAAGAAAATAAATTAAAATTGGACGCGCTTTTCTAGTTTATGAGAACTCGTCAGAAATTTCCTCAGCTTTGTCCAAACATTCTCCACAGTTATGATATTGATGAAGATTTTCGGGCTATAGGCCGTGGTCGTGAGGCTTGTAGTTCCCCGACGTTTCGCCAAAGACTGCGTCTGGCATCCTCAAGGGTTGTCTTTGGCGAAACGTCGGGGAACTACAAGCCTCACGACCTCGGCCTACAGCCCGGAAATCTTCATCAAGATCATCATAGCAACTCCGGCCGTGAAAGTCTACGTCAATACATTTCTCCACAATGTTCCATTTTTCAGGCAGAATTATAAAATCAAATAAAACTGTAAGTTTTATTTTTATTTAATTCATAAATATGGATTTTCATCAAGTAAACACCAACTCAATTGATTAGAATTAGTAGGCATAAAATAGCTGTTAAATGGTGCGCGCAACAAATGACATAAGTTCTCGTATTCACAAACAGCCCTGAAAGCAATTAATGACAGATATAACAATAACCTAATAGCTTTCGAGATTAGGGAACAAATGAAGCAAAGTTCAAAACATATTTGTCTATATTGGGTACACGAGCATTGCGGGATGTTATGAAATGAACGTGCGGATGTATTAGCCAAGTCTGCAGCAGATTCCAGTTTACAGTAAGCGTATGATCTCTGCCATATTTCTTTCCTAAAGTCACAAATAAAGGAACATATAACAGCAAGATGGAACAATGTGTGGCTCAATAGTACCACAGGCACATTAACACGACAACTGTTCTTTCCAAGTATTTATGACAGAATAAAATGCAAACACATTGTTCCAAATTCCATATTAACACAATTCCTCACTGGGCGCGGAAAATTTGGACAATATCTACAGAGATTCAACATCATAGAAAATGCAAGCTGTAATTGTGGAATTAGCAATCAAAGCGTAGAACACATTATATTTGATTGTCCTTTGTTTTGGAACGAAAGATTTGAAATTACATGTCTTTTAAGTAACATCGCCTGTTTAAGTGAACCACCCGTTACAGAAGTGATTATGACAGAAAATAACTACACACTTTTTAATGTTTTTATAAATAAAATTTATAAAAAACTTTAATGTTATATCCATCCATAATAATTCTGCCCGAAGGCAGGTCCTTCACTGCAATCATAGCATTTTCATGCTATGCTTGCAGCTTTACTAGGGAACTGTGTAGGTGTGGTAGCTTCCCGTTGCTTTCCACACCGGTGAAGGATGATGATGACTATTTAACTCATGCCCCAAATGGGAGTCAATGACCAATCACGTTTCAATGATTTCTGTTTTACAACCAATCAGAGTCGTGTTTCACCAAATATTTATCAGTGTTATAATTACCATATTAAAGAAAGCTCCTCCTTACAATATTGCGTTCCTTTGGCAATAAATAGTATGATCTGGTTGCAGTGATAAACAAAAGAAGCGGTAGAAGCGTACCTATCGTTTCTCATTTGTTTTCAAACATCGCCGTTTACATTAAATATATAAATATTTTAAAATAACTATCGTTAAATAATGATTTGTGAGTAAACAGCTTAATTTTATTCGTTAAATAGTCCTAACAAATGCCACTCTTGATTTCCAAATTCTCTAGATAAATTCACTCCTCACTTCGTGAGTCGTGAATTTATCGATAATTTGGAAATCACTCGTGGCATTACTTATGATAATCATAAGAATGATGGAAAGAGCAGCATTTTGGAGCCGGAACAGGCTAGTAAATAAGCTTAAACCGTGAAGAAGAAGAAGAATTTTTTTAGCTATCGCAAGTGCATGTTTCAGATAATAAAACATATTCCAACACTACTGAATGGATCGGAACATTGGGTCTTAACCAAAAACCAGGAACGAAGAATAGAAACGTCAGAAATGAGGTTTCTGAGGAGTGTGGCTGGATGTACAATAACAGATCAAAAACGAAATAAAAATACGCCTATACGAAGTGAACTAAATATATTCAAACTATTGGATAGAACTGCACAATACAGAGTTATAATTTTTTAACCAAATTACTTTTAAATTTGTTAAATCGCTGCGACATAAGTGAAATAATCGAAGGAGTTGGTAGCGTTGATAATAGTTATATTATGGAATACCGGGTTTCAAACCACAGTCCTGATTAACATGGAGTTTTCTCCAGTTTTCCTCAGTCGCAAGGCAAAATCTGGGTTGGAATTTCATTACCAGAACTCATTTGTTCATAACCACAACGGTGTAATATCGTTGAAAAGTAAATCAGTGAAATTTCACAAGAACATATGATATGCACACACTACTGAATAATAAAACATTTTTGACGCGTTATAGGCCTTAAATGTTAAAGCGTCTATAAATACGAGTAAGTGTGGACTATAAATATTTTGAAACAGCCGACTATCTCATGTTCCAGTCCGGATGTACTGTTATCACGGGCAAACCACACGCGAAAGTTTGCGTATAAACAGGTTATTTAGCAGTTGTCTGTGTTTGAAAGTGTATTTCGTAAGAATTTACAAAATTAAAAACTTCAATATTTTACTCATACTATATTGATTTCAGGCTATTGCATATATTACTTACTTACTTACTCACTGGCACTATCGAACCCGAAGGTTCATGGCCGCGCGGACATAAGCTCTCCATACATCCCTATCCTGAGTCAATGCTTTCCAATCATTCCCTGTATAATCTACTTCCCTCAAATCATACTTAATGTTGTTCTCCCACTTCATTCTTGGTCTACGAACTGGGCGTTTTCCCTCTGGCTTTCCTACAAGAAGCTTCCATGCACGTCTTTCATTCCCCATACGCGCAACATGTCCTGCCCATCGCAGTCTACGAGACTTAACTGTTCTTATTATATCTGGCTTCCTATAAAGACCATATAGTTCATTGTTATGTAGTCTTCTCCATTCACCTGTCTGTTCATCTCTCTTTGTTCCAAAAATGTTCCTAAGAACTTTATTCTCAAATACTCGTAATCTCCTTTCCTCCCTTAAAGTAAGAGTCCATGTTTCGCACCCATATAATATAACTGGTAGAATAATAGTTTTATATATTTTCAGCTTAACGTTTTTTGAAAGGAGTTGGGACATCAAAAGTCTCTGCAATGCATAATAGCACGCATTTCCAGAATTGAGCCTATGTTTAATTTCTTTGTGCATCTCATTTATATTTGTGATTATTGTTCCTAGGTATTTGAATTCAGCCACTTCCTCAAAATTTCCCTCATTTGTCATTAGCTGTCCGTTTCCATTGTATAATGTATTTCTACGTGTGACCATATATTTACTATTGCATATATTATTAGAATTAATTTCTATTTTATTCGGCGGAGGCAGACTGTGCTCTCACATAAATTTATAGATTAATACCTTAAAATATAAATAAAAAACAACAAATTTAAAGGATTAAAAACTCACTATGATATTTTGAATGGGTGTGTATATATATATATATATATATATATATACGTTCAACGCTGTGGTCTCGAGATAGCCTGCTGCCTTGTCACGCAGCGGCACGGGTTCGATTTCCGGTCGGGACAGACTCCTGCGTGAGGTTTTTTTCGGAGTTTTTTCTCATCTGTAAGAGAAATGTCAGGAAGCTTAGGACCCAACGGTCCCCAAAAATTATCCGACTATCATCATCATTATCATCATCATATGTCCACCGCTGTGGTCTCAAGGAAGCGTGCTGCCTTGTCACGCTGCGGGCCCGGGTTCGATCCCAGGTCGGGGCAGTTTTTCTGGGTGAGATTTTTATCGGGGATTTTCCTCACCTGTAAGACAAATGTCAGGAAAACTTTAAGGCCCAAACGGTCCCCGAAATCATATGGCCATCATCATCATCATCATCCTTTACCGGTGTGGAAAGCAACGGGAAGCTACCACACCTACAATTCCCTAGTAAAGCTGCAAGCATAGCATGAAAATGCTATGATTGCAGTGAAGGATCTGCCTTCGGGCAGAATTACTATGGATGGATCATCATCATCCTTCACCGGTGTGGAAAGCAACGGGAAGCTACCACACCGATAATTCCCTAGTAAAGCTGCAAAGCATAGCATGAAAGTGCTATGATTGGAGAGAAAGACCTGCCCTAGGGCTAGGGTAGAATTACTATGGATGGATATATACATAGTTGAACTTTCTATCATGGTCGTCATTGCTGTAAGTACAACAAAACGCACTATCGGTCAAAATATATTTTTTGTGTATGATTTGAATGTGCTAATAAATTCTTGCAAGGAAGATGTAAGCCGACTGAACATCCAACTGTGCCTGCCCGTACTTGTCGCTAAATTTATAGAATAGGGGTCTACTCTTGCTAAGAAGCGGTGGGTAAATGTACATTTATTTACTAAGGAGAACTGTTGGTTAATAGTTCTTTTAAATACAAGGTTTAAATTGATTTGTTAAATAAGAAAGTTAATTGTTTTAACATCCAATCAGAGTTTAGTTTACTTTCATTTATGAATATGAAGTTAGGCAGGTGTTCTTATTACAGTTATAACAGAAAGCTTTATAATTTTGACAACAATTACTTAAATCATTTTAAAAGCATTATTTACAAAAACTGTTCTTCTTCTTCTTCACTTCCTGGTTTAGGCAAGAGTTGCCTGTTCCGTCTTCACTAATAGATCTAAGACCATCTCTTCCGAGGACGTCCGACATCTCTTCTTCCTCTTGGAAAATAATGTAACATTTTATTTGGTAATCTACTTTCTTCCATTCTTTCTACATGTTCTTTCCACTGTATCTTGTTGTTAAATATCTTTTCTTTTATGGAGTAGATCTGCAATTCTTCACGGATATCCTCGTTTCTTATCTGGTCCATTCTAGTGCAGCCTTTTACTCTTCTTAAAAATTTCATCTCGGCTGCTTGGATTTTACTTTCTTGTTTGGTAGTGGTAATCCAAGATTCACTCCCATACAAAAGGACAGGGACAGCCATTGTTTTATAAAATTTTAATTTTGTTTGTTTATGGGCTTTATTATTCAATGTTCTGTTTATTGTACCACAAATAGTTATGTAGTGCAATTTCTTTAATTGTTACTGAGACATTTTTATTGAACAATAACCAACAATGAATCATTTATATGTTTTTATTTATTTAAGTTATATTTAAATATTAAAAGAATTTTAAAATACAAAATTATTAACTTTAACTTTCACATTTATTATGATATTAAAATTCTGCTTTAGAGATCTTTCGGACGGCCAAGGAAACGATGGACTTGAGACCGGAACAGGTCGCATTGACCTAATCCTGGAAAGGAAGAAGAAGAAGAATTAAATACATGTAAATAAGTTAAGGAGGATATAAGTAAGACGTGAACAGAATGTAATTGTTAAAGCTGTCTGCTCGGGTAGCTATATTTTAGATAGCTGTATGATAAATCCTGCTGTACTAACGTCACTTCTCATATAGCAAAAGAGCAGGTGGTTTATGATAGACGCTTTATAATGTTTATTGCAATGAACAGCATAGTTATAAATCATTAGATAAGCATTTATTTAATTGCACTGATAAGCAATAATGGCGAATACTGGTAAAGTTTCTTCTTCATAATTCTGGTCTCTACATTTAAAACATACTGTATTAGATAAGTTATAATACCACACACGTAGATTTAATAGCGTTATATCATATAAACATTTTTTTCTATATTCAATGCCACCGAGTTGTCGTTGCCACATTGCTGCTATTCTCTGCTGGCATCGGCGTTATTGTAACCGATTTCTGAAGTTGGGGGCGCCTGGAAGGCGGAGTTTCGCTGCCCCTATGATATGTAATATTATTCTACCAGTTATATTATATGGGTGCGAAACATGGACTCTTACTTTAAGGGAGGAAAGGAGATTACGAGTATTTGAGAATAAAGTTCTTAGGAAAATTTTTTGGACCAAAGAGAGATGAACAGACAGGTGAATGGAGAAGACTACATAACAATGAACTACATGGACTTTATAGGAAACCAGATATAATAAGAACAGTCAAGTCTCGTAGACTGCGATGGGCAGGACATGTTGCACGTATGGGGAATGAAAGACGTGCATGGAAGCTTCTTGTAGGAAAGCCAGAGCGAAAACGCCCAGTTGGTAGACCAAGAATGAGGTGGGAGAACAACATTAACTATGATTTGAGGGAAGTAGATTATACAGGGAATGATTGGAAAATGTTAGCTCAGGATAGAGATGTATGGAGAGCTTATGTCCGCGCGGCCATGAACCTACGGGTTCGATAGTGCCAGTGAGTAAGTAAGTAAGTTGAAGATGGTAATTATGCGACAGGAGAAACCTTAATTGTATTGTAAGCCCATGTTTTCCCTTTACAGAGATTTAGGCGCTCTCCCCCTACAGGGAAGAATTTGAACCATACTAATTTTGTTACACTTGTTTTCATATAGATGTCATTTTGAGTGGTCCGTGGTCAGCGTTCCGCCTCATACTGACATATAGGAAACCAAGATAGTACTAGGACGGGAAAATTCGGTAAATTTTGCTTAGAGGCCTTTTCATTCAGGCTTAAGGATTTTTTACGAGCCTGAAAATCTTCAGACTCGGGACCCACGGCTTAAAGTCCCTCCCGGAGGACTTGCCCCTTGGATTTTTCCGTCCTAAAAAATCCATCGACCACGGCCGGGTTTGAACCCGCGACCCTCGGGACCAGAGGCAAGGAGCATAACCACTAGTCCACCGCAGCCGATGAGAAACCTTAATACTAAATTGATTTTTTTTTTCATTGCGGCGTGTTTGTCATTCGACATTTCAGAAATTTTAGTCCAGCAAGGAATACGACAAGTCCCATCCTGTTCACACTAATAATGGATGAAATCGTCAAAGAACTAAAAGTTGAAGTTAGAAAAGGGATTAAAATAGGCAACAAAGAGCTGAAGATAATAAACTATGCTGATGGCACAGTTCTAACTGCACAAAGTGAAAATGATTTACAAATGCTTTTGCACGAATTTAGAATCATTGCAGCAAAATAGGAAAATCTCAACAAATAAAACCAAATCAATGGCAATATCCAGGGACCCACGACGTGTTAAATTAGAAATAGAAGGGAAAAGTATAGAAGAAGTCATGAAATTCAAATATTTAGGAGATAAGAAACGAGGATATCCGTGAAGAACTGCTGATCTACTCCATAAAAACAAGATTCAGTGGAAAGAACATGTAGAAAGAATGTAAGAAAGTAGATTACCAAATAAAATCTTACATTATTTTCTGAGAGGAAGAAGAGATGTCGGACGTCCTCGGAAGAGATGGTCTTAGATCTATTAGTGAAGACGAAATAGGCAACTAATGCCTAAACCAGGAAGTGAAGAAGAAGAGTAAATATCAA
The DNA here is from genome assembly GCA_030220185.1 of Diploptera punctata. Taxonomy (NCBI): domain Eukaryota; kingdom Metazoa; phylum Arthropoda; class Insecta; order Blattodea; family Blaberidae; genus Diploptera; species Diploptera punctata. The sequence continues at coordinate 290,248 of JASPKZ010003802.1, forward strand.
TAAAAATGAATGTATGGCCACACATATAAATACATTATATAATGGAAATGGACAGTTAATGACAAATGAGGGAAATTTTGAGGAAGTGGCTGAATTCAAATACCTAGGAACAATAATCACAAATAGGAATGAGATGCACAAAGAAATTAAACATAGGCTCAATTCTGGAAATGCGCGCTATTATGCATTGCAGAGACTCTTGAAGTCCCAACTCCTTCCAAAAAACGTTAAACTGAAAATATATAAAACTATTATATGGGTGCGAAACATGGACTCTTACTTTAAGGGAGGAAAGGAAATTACTAGTACAGTATTTGAGAATAAAGTTCTTAAGAACAATTTTGGACTGAAGAGAGATGAACAGACAGATGAATGGAGGATACTACATAACAGCGAATTACATGGTATTTATAGGAAACCAGATATAATAAGAACAGTTAAGACTCGTAGACTGCGATGGGCTGACATGTGGCACGAATGGGGAATGAAAGACGTGCATGGAAGCTTCTTATAGGAAAACCAGAGGGAAAACGCCCAGTTGGTAGACCAAGAATGAGGTGGGATAATAACATTAACTATGATTTGAGGGAAGTAGATTATACAGGGAATGATTGGAAAATATTAGCTCAGGATAGGGATGTGTGGAGAGCTTTATGTCCGCGAGTCCATGAACCTACGGGTTCGATAGTGCCAGTGAGTTAGTTATATTCGTCTAATTTCCTTTAGGTTGATTTGCTCTGCATTTGCTTGAAACAGTGATGAAGATGTACATGTTGCGTTTGTAATTCAATTGAAATAATCACAGACAATAAAATGTAATCGCAGTCTAATGGAAGCATCAGACCATTGTGTGTTAACTGCACTGTACAGAACAGCGACTGACACTTTATACGCCCTTCGCCAGTCTGCAATATTAATCGCAACTTCAAATGTTTGATAGATCATCGGTCGATTAATGTCTTTGACATCGTCCGATTCCTAATAGCCAATTTCGTCGGTCCATCCAGTCTTCTGGTTGTAGATGTTTCTCCTTCATGTATAAACATATTCCCTGACTCCAGGAGGTTTTAGGTCTTCCTCTGCCTCGTCTTCCCTCAGGTTTCCATTCCAAAACAGATTTTGGTAGTCGATCCTCTTCCATTCGCTGGACATGTCCGTACCATCTTAATTGCTGAGTTGTAATATAATCTAAAATAGTGTCTTCAATCTTCATTTTCTCCCTTATAACTGAGTTCCTAATTTTTTCTCTTCTTGAAATTCTTGCTGCCCTTCGTATAAAATCCATTTCCGTTGCCAAAAGATACTTATTTGTTTTTGTTGTTAATGGCCAAAGTTCTGCTCCATAAGTAATGATGCTTTTAACAATTGTATGATATATATATTCATTTCATTTTTATTACCTATATTTTTATCCCACAATATTCCATTGAGGCAAGCAATTGCAAATTTTCCTTTATTATTTCTATTTCTTATTTCCTATTCATAACTCCCATTTTTATTTATTTTAATTCCTAAATATGTGATCTCACTACAAGATTTTATTGTTTCTCCAGACTCCAAAATTAAATTTTCTTCTGGTTCACCAATTGATAAATATTTTGTTTTTTCATGTTAAAATTTAATCCCCATTTTTCATATTCTTCTATTAATTTTCTAGTCATATATTCTAAATCTTGATAATCTTGTGCAATTAACAATTGATCATCTGCAAAATGTAAGTTGTATAAAGTTTTGTTGTTTGAAATAGGAATTCCCATGCTTGAACATTTTCTCCTCCAATTCTTTAATATTTCATGTACATATATTTTAAACAGAGTCGGTGACAGACAACAACCTTGACGAAGACCTTTATTTATCGTAAAACCATGTGACAATTTACTGCCAATTTTAATTTTAGACATGCAATTGTGATATAGATTTTATATAGCTTTAATTATTATAGTCTTAATTCCCATACGTCTTAAAGCAATCCATAGTTTCTCTATAAGAACATTATCGTATGCTTTCTCAGTTATCTTCTTCTTCTTAAACTTAATTTATAGGATTTTCATCCTGTTTATTTCCAAGATCACTCCTCTTCCTCTTGTTCTTCTCCCGTCCATTGGTCTATCTTCTTTAGCTCTTTTTGCAAGTCGGTTTTCTTCCATTCTCTCTATATGACCCTTCCAATATTTTCGTCTCAGTTAACTGTACTAATTCGGGGATAAGTTTCAGTTATAATGTACACAAACCAGATGTATGGGGCACGGAAAATTTGGCCAATACCTACAGAGATTCAATATCATAGAAAATAAACTCCTGGCACGACAGGCCTAGAGAGCCCTTAGCCTACCAGCCGGCTGCTGGCCTCACATCCATATGTTTCAATCACAGAGGTAGATGATCAACAGCCAGTTTAGGGGTGACATGTGGTTAGCATGTCGAGTCCCCCAGCCGTTATAGCTGGTTCCTCAACCTGGAGCCGCTACTTTTTGTAGCTACCCAAATGCCTCAGGATGCTGGGTGGGCACCGGTCCCATACTGGCCGAAATACCATGAGAAAATTTCTTCCCCCATGGAGACTCGAACCAGCGCAAGTCCCGTAGCTCTGCGTCAAGGCTTCCTGCCTTAACCACTCGGCTACGGCGCGGGACATCATAGAAAATGCAGGCTGTAATTGTGGAATTAGCAATCAAAGTGTAGAACATATTATATTTGATTGTCCATTGTTCTGGAATGAAAGATTTCAAATTATATGTCTTGTAAATAACATCGCCTGTTTAAGTAAACCACCCGTTACAGAAGTGCTTATGACAGAAAAGAACTACAGAATTTTCAATGTTTCTATAAATAAAAATTCATAAAAATAAAACTTTAATTATAGATAAAAAAATTATATAACGACACAAATTTGACAAAATATAACCCTAATGTACCTTAGGTGAAATAGAGTTTATACGTTTTGCATAATAAAAAAAACAGATTTACGTCTCCATTTTCGTTGTAAGATCGAATAACGATTTTACTTTTATAAAGTATAAGAAAATGTAGTTTTCCAACTCTTTTGTATGGTAGCGAAGTATGGACGTTGAAACAGAAGGATATACAGAGACTTAGATCTGCTGAAATGAGATACCTTCGGAGGACTGCAGGATACACACTACTAGATCACAAAAAAATGAAGACATCTTAGAAGAATTACACATGGAATCTTTAGAAAACAAAATTTCTGATTATAAGTCAAGATGGATACAACATGTTCATCGAATGGAAGATCACAGAATACCCAAACTAATGTTAAGATATCAACCTGCAGGAAGAAGAAGACCAGGACGTCCACTCAAAAGACTTCTGGATGGTGTTTCTCTTGAGGCCGAAACAGGTCAACAAATGGCCTAAATTCGTGAATGTACTATGATGATGATGATAGTTTTTTTAAATTTCTTTCTTTCTCGTTTTCACTGTTCTTCCTTTTTGTTTTACCTTTGTTAACCTTTTTATCTTGGGGCACGCCGTAGTGTAGTGGTTAAGGCACTGCGCTACAAGCCGGAAGGTCGAGGGTTCGAGTCCCGGTGGGGTCAGGATTTTTAAACTGACCCAAACCTTCTGGCGGCACTATGACCCTGGGGTCGACTCAGCCTCTAACTGGAATGAGTACCAGACGCTTGTTCTGGGGTAAAGACGGCCGTCACGCAGGGCTGACAACCCGGTTGACATCAAGTGCCGATTGTCAAGAAAAAGTGGGAGCCTTAACCTCCTACTACCCCAAGGACCTCCTGAGGCCTGTAGTGGGATCACTTTACCTTTAACCTTTTTATCTTATTCGCACATACAAACACAAGACAGGACACACACCCAGACCCAAGGTGGAGATTTAAAACCCCCTACCCCGCCGGGAATCGAACCCGGGTCGCCGGGGTGGAAGGTAGGGACTCTACCGACTACGCCACGGCGACTGACAATTCGCTCTCAAACACTCGAATTAAAGACAATATAAATAATAAAACTGTGTATTATCTATCACATGTCTATATAAGTTCTATGGCAGAGTATTAAAATATATATATATATATATATATATATATATACTAGAAGTCCCGGCCACGCGTTGCTGTGGCTAAGGTATACGTTAAAAATTTTAATTAAGTTGCTGTCTTTCAGCCAGATTACTTAAAACTAATACTTACACACGAAAATAATAATATTGAAAATAAAATAAACACTGAACACACTTAAATTATGAAATAATCAATATTTGTAATTCAATTGAATTTCGCGGTTGCAACAAAAAGTACAGCCATCTGGATCTCTCTTTGTTAAATAATAAACCAAATACCTTACCAAATTACCTTACACCGCCATCTGTTAGAATCGTATGGAACTCACAGATAATTATAACTCTTTGTTAAATAATAAACAAATAATTTGCAAAAAAAAATAATGCGACTATAAATTTAGTTCCCAACTCCTTTCAAAAAACGTTAAGCTGAAAATATATAAAACTATTATTCTACCAGTTATGTTATATGGGTGCGAAACATGGACTCTTACTTTAAGGGAGGAAAGGAGATTACGAGTATTTGAGAATAAAGTTCTTAGGAATTTTTTTGGACCAAAGAGAGATGAACAGACAGGTGAATGGAGAAGACTACATAACAATGAACTACATGGTATTTATAGGAAGCCAGATATAATAAGAACAGTAAAGTCTCGTAGACTGCGATGGGCAGGGCATGTTGCGCGTATGGGGAATGAAAGACGTGCATGGAAGCTTCTTGTAGGAAAGCCAGAGGGAAAACGCCCAGTTGGTAGACCAAGAATGAGGTGGGAGAACAACATTAACTATGATTTGAGGGAAGTAGATTATACAGGGAATGATTGGAAAGCATTAGCTCAGGATAGGGATGTATGGAGAGCTTATGTCCGCGCGGCCATGAACCTTCGGGTTCGATAGTGCCAGTGAGTAAGTAAGTAAGTATAAATTTAGTTATAAACTACCCTAAGTCTCAAGTTGGATCAAACTGCACACAGTGTGCAAAATTTTATTAAAATCGGTTCAGTAGTTTAAGATCCCATCGCGGACAAACAACGTGACACGAAATTTTTATATATTAAGATAATTTCAATAGATTATACAAACATGATATTATTCTTGCGCATTCGCAAAGCAGAATACGTTGAAATTTAAATTGTTTCAAAATGGCAAAATTTCTTAAACATTGGAAAACAAAGCTTTGAAAAGTGGAGAGAAACGAAATATTTTGAATATTTTCAAACAATTTAGTAAAAATTATCCTCCATCCCCATCAGACAGCAGGCATATACAGGATACCATGCAGTTGTGGAAAAGTGTATATAGGCACCACCAAACGCAGCATCGCAACCAGACTTAAGGAGCATGAAAGATACAGTCGTCTTAAACAAATGAATAAGTCGGCAGTAGCAGAACACTCTTTACTTGATGGCCACAGGGTACAATACCAGAATACAGACATATTATCTAACTGCACACACTATTTTACCCGTCTACAACATAATATTCAAACATAAAAACAGTTTCAATAGAAAAGAAGAATCATTAAAAGTCAACAAACTATGGATACCGGTTCTAAAAAACGAAGAATGCAAACCTCTACAAGTACAGCCGACTAGACCATCAAACAGCAATCTCATTGGAGCAATGGAAGTCCCTACCGCTGACCAATCAGAAGGCAGATATAACTTACGAACACATCGCGGTGAACGTATAAATAGGACAGACAGTTGACAGAATTGCCAGTTCTATGTGGCCTAGAAAGTCAGATGCTCCTAGGCCTACTACAAAAGTATAAATAACTGATTGGACTTAACACGTCCTAAAGAAGAGATCAAGGCGATTACACCGGTATCCTGGAGAACCTGAAGCGAGCATACCTCAAGAATTGCCAGTCTCAAGACAACCCTTGAGGATGCCAGACGCAGTCTCTGGCGAAACGTCAGGGAACTACAAGCCTCACGATCACGGCCTACAGCCCGAAAATATTCTTCAAGGTCATCATTGCCCACACTGTTAACCTTAGTCAGTTGTTTATAATGAACGCAAATATTTCCAACAAAGATGTTATTATTTTACTCATCATCCAGGGATTAAGCCTGTTGGCTCGTTCCGGTTTCATGAAAGCTAGAATTGTTAAAATTGTTCAGACCATCTTCTGTGTGGGCGACCAACATTTCTCCTTCCGTGCGGTTTATAATTTAGCAATAATTTTGGAAATCTTCCTTCTGGCATTCTATCAATATGTTCTTTCCAGTCGTTCCTATATTTAATTATTCGGTCTGTAAGTTTGAAAATATTTAGTTCCTTTCTTATATCTTCATTTCTTTTCTTATCCAGCAGAGTATATCCTGCTATATTTCTTAAAAATCTCATCTCAGCTGCTTCCAATCTTTTTTCTTGTCTTTTAGTGATCGTCCAACATTCTGATCCATACATCAATACAGGAAGAGCCATTACTTTATAAAATGTATTTGTCTTTTTTTTCTTGTGTTTTTAAGGATATTATTTTACTATTATTTATTATTTTGAAAACACCATCGCGCAAAAAATAATGTACAACGCATGTTTGTGAAGAGTTTTACAGAATCTCGGAAATTAAAAACCTCGCAATCGTTCGATTTTAAAACATTTTCCTCGATTGTGTAAAAACTACTTCCCAACCTCACATCGTAATATACTATTAAAGTATAAGTCTTAATTTCTATTCATTCTCCATGTACTTTATTTTACATGTTTTTTAACTAAGTCTATTTGAACTCCAAACGAAAGTAGCAACTTCTCCTTGCATGTTATTAAGGAATTAATCAAACGAAATAGGTAGAAATGAGAAATGTCTCCTCATTCTATCTAAAGGTACCAATGTGAATTATTTTTTTTTTCTGCAATGTTAGGACCTACGTCTATTTATACATTTTTCATGGGCCGCTATTGTTTTCAACTCCTAACTTAAGATAATGATAGATTGTTTTGTGTTTCAGTTGCTTCTGGCAATGGCAGCTTCTCTCGGATACATGACTACAGGATTAGTTAGAGGATTTTCATCCCCCGGTGTACCCTCTATGAAAGAAATATCGCCCCATCTTGTTCCTGATGGAAATGCTGAGTCGTGGATCAGTAAGTACTCTAACTGAGTTGAAAAAGGATGAATCTCCAAGTAACCTACCTTTGAGAAAACCTTTTAAAAAACTGCTTTATTTCTTACAGCTTGCTCTGATAAATTGTTGATAAATTACAATATTGATCCTCTGCTTACATGGAATGCAAATGTAGCAAGAATTCGTCATTTCTGTGTTGCTTACGTGTTTTATCGCTCTTCTAAGGCAGTGGAGTGTCTTCCCTTTTCAACTCAGCGATTCAATTATTAAAATCATTCTTGTTAAAAAGAGTGTATCATTAGTAATCTGACCTGCAGATTCACATTATGGGTACATATCTGCTGTGTCCATCTCTTTCGTGGGCGTCCCCGATCTCTTTTTCCTCCTCTTGGTTGATAGTTCAGACTTTTCCTAGGCAATCTGTTGGTACCCATTCTACAGACATGTTCATACCATTTTCTCCTGTACTCTTATATTATATTTGGGCAGTTCTTTACGGATATCTTCACTCTGTTTTTATCCATTAAAGTATATCCTGCCACAAATCGATCGTAAAATTTCATTTCTGCTGCTTCTATTCTTTTAATTGACTGTTCGTTCGGAGCCCGTATGTTTGAGCCATACAATTTTGCAAGTACAGCCAATATATTTTTCTTTAATTTAATATTTCTGCTTCATTTATTAAACTTTTTGCTAAATAACTCACTAATAGGCAATTTCATGTGTCGGTTAGTGAGTATTCTTCAGACTGAAAGCCCCTTCTAGCCGGAGTCCCGCTAGGTGCAGTCTTTTCTCCCTTTCTCTACACAATTTACGTATCAGACCTTCCAACTGGATCCGCGAATAAAGAAATTTTAACCGCGAATACAGGAACTGTATCTCAATTTGTTAACCAGCGAGTAATTAGCTTATACTGTACTCTGTCTTGCTTTTAATGAGGTTTGTGAAAGTTTGAATTGTGTTGCAGGCTCTGTTCCTCCAAGTGGAGCGTTTGTGGGCAGTTTAGTAGCCGGACCACTGATGCAGCTGTTAGGTAGAAGACGTACATTAATGATAAGTTCTCCACTTTGGGTCCTAGGATGGATTCTAATTGCTACTTCACAGAGTTATGAAATGATTATTTGTGCCAGGATTCTCACTGGTTTTTGTGTTGGACTTGTGACTCCATCTGCTGCAGTCTACGTGAGTTTAGTGTCTTATATAACTACAAAAAATCTATGTGTGGTATTTTTATTAATTCTCTCATTTTCATTAAGTCATGTAAATACGTATGTACAGGGTTCTCCAGCTTTGCTCCTATATAAACTCTGCGTGTAGCATGTATAAAAATCTTACCTTACACTATGCCCTTAGCGCTAGACGCATAATCGGTCCAATATTTTACAAGCAGACTGTAAATGCAGAAATGACATTTGACCCTATTTTTTGGTGATCTGACAGAAGAAGAGAAATCATATGGGTGGTTTCAACAAGATTCTGCTACTGCTGATACAGCAGAGGAGTCCGTGAATAAAATTAGTGAAGTGTTTCAAGATAGAGTGATTAGTGTTGGTGTATGGCCCTCTCGCTCCTCTGACCTAACAGTGTGTGGTTTTTACTTGTGGGGTAACCTGAAAGACAAAGTTTACGAGTCAAATCCTTATACATTGGAAGAACTAAAACAAAATATTAGAAATGAAATCAGAAACATTGCAGTGGCCCAACTTAATCAAGTGAATCAGAATGTGTTTTCCCGATATAATGCCTGTTTAGCCGAGGGTGGACATTTCCAGCATCTTCTATAAGGTAAGATTTTTATATATGCTTTATGCACAGAGTTTATGTAGGAGCAAAGCCAGCTGTGGCACACCCATCCGTGCACAGACAAAACGCCATGTGCCCATTAGGCTATAAATGAAGAACTCTATATATACATCCCTCGTGGAAACGTGGATGATCTCCTAACAGGGGTTTCTTGATCTAGTTAATTTAATAAATAAGGTGAATCTGGGGTCATCTTAATAGAACTATTTGAACACGTTTTGGTATATCATGCATACCATCGTCAGCTTTTTCATACTGTTGATTTTTGGGTAATCAAGATTTTGGTAACAGAGCAAATATAAGTATAAAGTTACACTTTCTCCACAGTCACCTGGATAGATTTCCGGATAATTTGGGAAATTATAGCGACGAACAGAGAAAGCACTTTCACCAGGATCTAAAAGTAATGGAGTAAAGGTATCAGGGTAGATGGGACCGTCACATGATGGCAGATTACTGCTGGTCTTTAAAAAGAGATTGTCCTCTAAAAATTATAGAAGAAAATCTTATAAAAGGCGTTTCACTGAAGTATAACATGGGTTTTCGACATTTTTCTTTCTATTTACATCATCGGTGTATACTAATTTTTAAAAAACAATTGACATTATAAATGTATGTTTTTTTTTCATATTTCCGATTTTTGTAGTGTAAAATGAAAATAAATATTTTTAAAAACCAGAGCAAATCTTCAAAAATCATTGATAGTTTCATGAATTGTGAGCATAAAGAAATCCGATATCAATCTTATATCAAGGGCAACAAAACCACTGTTGACCAGTGTAATGTATCAAAAACTTGGTCTTCAAGAAATCTACAAATATGAGGTGAGTCATGAATATTGTAACTTCTATTAATTAAAATAGACCTGAGAGTGTCACTTGTTTAAATATTAAATATTATTATGATTGACTTAACTCCTCGCTGCCAAATAATAACAGTTTCAATATAGAACAGTAGTTTACATGCACCAAACATGACAAGACATAAAGGAAACGCCATGTTTAGTTAAACATTTTGAAAACTTATTAAATTAACATTGAGAAGTTAAAGCTATTACTATGATAGAAATAAATAAATTAATGAACATAATTAAATTATTATAAATCAATGGTAAAGAGAAAAATGTTTGCCTGAACTGGGAATTGAACCCCGAACATTTAGGTTTCTGTACTAATGCTCTGTCCACTGAGCTAATCCAGGCTTCATTCCCATCCAAGCAGAAATCTTTCCTTTACCTTGCTCCATTGGTCCCACATTCAAATGCAATGAATCATCATTCACAAATAGAATTTTGAAAACTGTTTATCAATGGGTGAATTAATTAGAAAAGAACAGTATTCCACCTTAAAAATATTTTGAAATAAAAATGCCAGAAGTGAAAACCTTAGTAAACTATCTTCTAATTTTCTCAAAAGATTTATCTAACATATTGTTATTTTTCAGGTGAGTGAATGTTCATTTGCAGAAATTCGAGGAATTCTAGGATCGTTACCAGCACTGTTCATGGCAGGTGGCATTCTTGTCTCGTATCTGTTGGGTGCGTGGCTGCCATGGAATCAGTTGGCATGGGCATCAGCAGTATTCCCAGCTCTTCTCATCTTCGTGATGTTGCCGTTACCTGAATCACCAGCTTGGTTACTGTCCAGAGGAAGACTTGCCGAAGCAGATAAATCTCTTAAATGGCTACATCATCAACCTCGCTCGCCAAATGAAAGCATTCCTATTGAACTACAACAGACAATAGTATACACTATATCTGACAAAGCTCCACCAGAGAAAGAAAAGAAAACAAGTGGTTTCAGTAGAGAAGAACTATTACGTCGTCCAGTTATCATACCATTTGTTCTCTCTTTTATGCTCTTGATTTTCCAGCAAGTTAGCGGAATTGATTCCATTATTTTCTACACTGTATCAATATTCAAGTCTGCTGGAAGTCAAGTCGATGAGTATTTAGCTACAATTCTTGTTGGATTGATACAACTTATTGCAAATTTCCTCTCGCTATTTGTCGTTGATCGAGCTGGAAGAAAACCTCTACTGATAGCATCTGGTGCTCTCATGTGCATTTCTCTCGCAGCTTTAGGAACCCATTTTCATCTTCAGAGACTTGGCAAAGGGGAAGGTTTGGGATTACTTCCTCTAATAAGTCTCATGGCCTTCATGGTAGGATTTTCTATCGGTTACTGCAGCATTCCATTCCTTTTAATGGGAGAGCTGATTCCGGAAAAACAGAGAAGTTTCTTAAGTTCGATCGCTGGGTCTCTAAATCTTGGAGTGATGTTCATTGTTATTAAAACTTATCATGACTTAAAGACTCACATAGGAGAGGATGGAACTTTCTGGTTGTATTCCATTGTATGCCTTGGTAGTTGTATTTTTGTTCATTTCCTAGTTCCAGAAACAAAGGGAAAGTCACTTCTTGAAATTGAAGAACTTTTTGAATTAAAACACTCAAAAAATAATAAAAATACTGAAACAGTTACTTCAAATGCAAGAGCAGTTCCAGAAAATTCAGTGAAAAATGGTTCAGAAAATGTTTCAAATTCTGAAGTGAAACCAGTTGATAATAAAGAAAATCATCTGCCTACAGTTTCAGATTCTGTTTCTTCAACAAATACAAATGTACAAAACGAACATTAACGCAGGGAGTAAATATTATTTAATAATATTTAATTAATGCTGGGAAGTAAACATTATGAGGTATAATCATTAAAATTCATCGGAGAACATATTGTTTAAACAACTCACCTCATAGGATTCATGCTTCCATGATATCGCGATTTCAAACATAATCATGTTCATCGTCAGCCATAACTCCGACTGATGAAATTCTTCGGCCGTCAACTATTCTATTGTCGCCATCTTCAGTGCTGCCATCTATTATTAGAACATCATAAAATTGGAAGAGAAGCTAAACTTTTAAAACAAGTAGAGAAACCTTTGGAATTGACAGTTTGGGAAAAAATATACATTCAGAAAAACAAAAATAGATCAATGAATTTTGATATCCCTAACGAAATTACATTGATTTCGAAGTTCATAAATTCAACCATAGATGGCAGCACTGAAGATGGCGACAATAGAATAGTTGACGGCCGAAGAATTTCATCAGTCGGAGTTATGGCTGACGATGAACATGATTATGTTTGAAATCGCGTTATCATGGAAGCATGAATCCTATGAGGTGAGTTGTTTAAACAATATGTTCTCCGATGAATTTTAATTATTTAATATATTGTATTATTTTTAGTCTTATCATCTTACCTCAATATTAATGTTGATTTGTTCTTAAACATGTTTCAAAACAATTCTGTTTTATCGTCAGCATGTCCAGACTGGTTTGATTTATGTTGCACAACCTGGATGTCGATGTCAGCTTCATCCTGTGGTTGGCCAAAGAACCTCCAAACAAGGTCACGCTCCATCGGTATTTCAAAATTCATAACTCTGTTTTTGTTCGTCTGAATATAATTTTTTTCCCAAATAGTCAGCTATTTTGTATTTTCTAACTGTTTTAATAATTTAGTGTCTGAATTTATATTATGTTTTTCAGACACTAAATTATTAAAACAGTTAGAAAAACATAATATAAATTCAGACACTAAATTATTAAAACAGTTAGAAAATACAAAAGAGCTGACTATTTGGGGAACAATTTATATTCAGAAGAACAAAAACAGAGTTATGAATTTTGAAATACTGACCGAGCGTGACCTTGTTTGGAGGTTCTTTGGTCAACCACAGGATGGAGCTGACATCAACATCCAGGTTGTGCAACATAATGCAACATAAATCAAACCAGTCTGGACAAGCTGACAATAAAACAGAATTGTTTTGAAACATGTTCAAGAACAAATCAACATTAATATTGAGGTAAGATGATGAGACTAAAAATAATATAATTAAAATAACCTCAAAATATCACTTCTTAAAATTAAATATTATTTAATATATTGATAGTTTATTCACTGTGTATCTGAGAATCTGTGTTGTGTCAATTAGAAATTGCTCAGAACCTACACAGCAGCAGTATAGAAGTGCTTATTAGAATGAGTTGAAAAAAAAAATTTGAGTGCTGAATTTTACTCTAATTGGGTTTTAAATTTGTAGATTTGCATGATAATCAACCTTCTTGTTCTTGTAAGTCCATGTTTCTCTTAACAGAGATTTAGGCGCTCTCCCCCTACAGGGAAGAATTTGAACCATACTAATTTAGTTACACTTGTTTTCGTATAGATGTCATTTCAGTGGTCCGTGGTCAGCGTTCTGCCTCATACTGACATCTAGGAAACCAAGGTAGTACTAGGACGGGAAAATTCGGTAAATGTTGCTTAGAGGCCTTTTCATTCAGGCTTAAGGATCTTTTATGAGCCTGAAAATCTTCAAACTCGGGACCCAGGACTTAAAGTCCCTCCCCGAGGACTTGCTCCTTGGATTTTTCCATCCTAAAAAAATCCATCAACCCCGACTTGGTTTGAACCCGTGACCCTCGGGACCAGAGGCAAGGAGCATAACCACTAGTCCACCGCGGCCGACAAATATTGAAAAAATCAAAAGTTTGATCTTCAATTTGAACAAAGGGCCTAAAATTTGAAAAATATACAAAAATATCAAATTTTGCCTTCATGCTCAAAATAAACAAGTAACATTTATTGAGTGAAATTTAATCACTCACCTCATATTTTTCTTCTTATTTTAATTTAAACTAGTTTCGGAACTTTACATTTCAGTTCCATCGTCAGTATCTCCGCGACCATTCTTCTATTGTCTTCAAGAGCCATCATTTACTCCTGTTAGCAGACTACAAAACCTCGAAATCAGGTCATTCTCCCCAGGAATTTCAAAGTTCATCAATTTCTCCTTTTCGCTCCTTTGAACGTAGATCTTTTTCCAAACAATGAGTTCTTTTGGTTTTTCTATTTGTTTTAATAATTTAGCCTTCTTTTGATAAGATGTTTTTCGGACCATGCATGGGCAGCCACTGCAGATTTTTCTATTTCCCCTTTCTTGACATTCCTGAATTGTTCTTTAACTCTAGTTTTCAAATTTCTCTTAGTTTTTCCTATGTAGAATTTCTCACATTCTTCACATTTAATCTGATAAATCCCTGATTTGTTTTCTTCTTCTATTTTCTCATTTTTGTTAGGTCTAATCAATCTACTGATGCTATAGTAATTTTTGGGTGCCAACCTTATGTTGAAATTTTAAAACGTTTTTTTTTAATTTGTGGTGCTTCAATGGATGATATGTGAATTTCCTGAATTCTACATTTTCTTCTTTTCCTTTTAGAAGAGTGCTCTGATTAATAAATTTTGAAAATTCTTCTAAAAGAAAAAGAACCTAATTTTTGTCCTAAATGCTAAAATTTGAGACATGTTCTGCAGAAATGAAATATAGTTCATGGTTTTAATTCAGATTTTTCTGTCATCAGGCAACTCTAATGATGTATTTAGATATTCTTGAGGATTGAGATAAAATTTAGTGTTTTTGACATTTTTTCCAAACTTCAGGTCTTTTGAGTCCTGTGCCATAGCCGAGTGGTTAAGGCAAGAAGCCTTAGCACAGAGCTACGGGACTTGCGCTTGTTCGAGTCCCCATGGGGGAAGAAATTTTCTCATGGAATTTCGGCCAGCATGGGACCGGTGTCCATTGTGAGGCATTTGGGTAGCTACAATAAGTAGTGACTCCAGGTTGAGGAAACCAGCTATAACGGCTGGGGGACCCAACATGCTGACAACATGTCACTTCTACACTGGCTAGATCATCGTCTACCTCTGTGATTAACACATGTGGGTGTGAGACCCGTAGCTGGCTGGTAGGCCAAGGGCCTTCTAGATCTGTTGTGTTTCGGTTTTTTTTTCAGGTCTTTTGAATGTAATGAAGATCAAATGAATGATTTTTTTTCACATTTTTCCATTGATCCATCCATAGTAATTCTGCCCGAAGGCAGACCCTTCACTGCAATCATAGCATTTTCATAGCTTGCCATTGCTTTCCACACCGATGAAGGATGATGATGATGATGGTGGTGATAATGATAAGGATGATGATGATGATGGCCATATGATTTTGGGGACCGTTTGGGCCTTAAAGTTTTCCTGACATTTGTCTTACAGGTGAGGAAAAACCCCGATAAAAACCTCACCCAGAAAAACTGCCCCGACCGGGGTCAAACCCGGGCCTGCTGCGTGACAAGGCAGCACTCTACCTCGAGACCACAGCGGTAGACTTCCATTGATTAGCATGCAAATATGTAACTTTTTAGTCCTATTAGAGTATGATATTCGAAAAATCTATTTTTTTGACCCACCCTAGTGGCCATGTTTGTACAACATAATCCGGCCATATAATAATGTTAGAAATATGTTGCCAGTCAAACTGACATGGATACCCCAGCGAACATTTATTCCTTGTTGGCGAATCATTAATGCCACGTGGAACCTGGATTAATTAATTCTCAATGCATGGTCTTTCTATTCTACAGGTATCTGGAGATATTATAGTCCACAACTAGTGATATTATTAATTGGTTGTATTAATTTTTACTTTAGCCCCAATTGGTCCAACTTCTTTGGATCGAAACAATGACTAAATGAATAAATTTAATCATTGTTTTGATCCAAATTTTGAAATTTTACATGTTTGTGATAAGGGTAAGAAGTTGGACCTTTTGGAGGCTGTAGAAATAAATAAATTGAAAAGTAGTAATAAACTGTTAAATTCTCAACTTGATTTGAATGAATCGCCTTTGTTAAATTAAAAAATTTAAATAAATTATTGTTGTATTGTTGCTTAGATCAGTTGATATGTACTATAATAACACAATTCATAATTTGTTAACATGTCTGAAGAAGGTACAGTGTACCGAAACAGCTGTCACTGAATTATATCTTAATAAATATGAAAATCAAATAAAATTAAGTTTTATTTTTATTTAATTAATAAAAAAATAATTTGTCAATAGACATACAAAATGTTTAAAAAATGTAAAAGAATTTAATTCAGCAAGCCTACCCTGTCTTCTGACTTAGTCAGTAATTAACCCATTTGCCTCAGAAGACGTGGTACACTCGTTTAACTCTGCCTGTTATATATATTTTGTACATCCCTTGGCAGGGAAATATTTTGTTAATATTTATGAATAGTAAAGGTATGTGTTTTGGCTTTCACCTTTACTGTGATCTCAAGTACCATTATATTTTGTTCGTTTTGACTATCTGAAATAAGATAATGTAATTTACGGTGACTTAAATCCTGTTTCTGGAGAAATGCATTGAGCATTTAAACCTGAGGTGAATGGGTTAAAAGCGAAACAAGCATAACTCATTTCCACAGATGAATCTTAAGATGAGTCTCTCTTAGTACTGCCCCTTTATGGCCTGCAATCTAACGGAAAATGAGCCATGTCGGAAAGGAGAAAATATGTAATGAGTAGATCTCTTTATTTTTTTAAAAGAATTGTGTAAATGTAATTTAAATCCAGTAGATGATTAAACTAAATGATGTATATAATATTAATATATAAATAAAAACATTAATTAATTATTATCTTTATACTTTTATTTATTTTAAATGTAAAGAATATGTGTGCTTTTGGGGTAAGGATTTTTTTTAAAATGTGTGTTTGAATCTTAATAGCATATCTTCAGTTACCACTTCTTCTAAAACTCGTTGGTGCTACAGGCCTAGAAGGTCTTTGGTCTACCAGAAGCCTGTTGCCCTTACATCCACATATCGTCGCTTAAGAAACAATACCGCATAACTAACAAAATACAAATTTTACACGAGACACAAAAAACTGTTTTGTATTCACGTAGACTTTCACGGCCGGAGTTGCTATGATGATCTTGAAGAAGATTTTCGGGCTGTAGGCCGTGGTCGTGAGGCTTGTAGTTCCCCGACGTTTCGCCAGAGACTGCGTCTGGCATCCTCAAGGGTTGTCTTGAGACTGGCAATTCTGTCCGCTGTCTGTCTTATTTATAGAATTGCACCCTTGAGGATGCCAGACACAGTCTCTGGCGAAACGTCGGGGAACTACAAGCCTCACGACCACGGCCTATAGCCCGAAAATCTTCTTCAAGATCATCATAAAAAACTGTTTATTTTTTCTCCTTAGTACTTATAGATTGATACCATTGTATCTATACTTTTAGCGAGGTCATGATACAAAATTTCATTCAAATCTATATTTGGACTGAGCACACTTCTTCAGTGATGCTAAGAGTATAAAAATGTCAATTTCACCAAAAGTGTCAGTTACGCGGTATTGTTTCTTAAGCGACGATATATCATCCCCCCCACACTTCAACAGGTGGATACCATATTTTACGGACTATAGGACGCAGTGGTGTGCATTCAACCTCAGCACTGCTGAGGTAATTAGTATATTAATTTTTTATGTTAAATTTAATGTTGGGAAGTAAACATCATGAGGTAATGATTGTAGCAAAGTATACATAGGAAAAACAAAAAGGAATTTAGAAACACGCACTAAAGAACATTTTAGAACTATTAAAAATTGTGAAATTTAAAAATCAGCAATTGCTGCACATAGTTTACTAGAACATCATAAAATTGAAAAAGAAGCGAAACTTTTGAAACAATTGGATAAACCATTGGAATTGACAATTTGGGAAACGATATTCATTCAGAAGAATAAATATCGATCTATGTATTTTGATATTCTGGTGGATAAAAATTTAATTACAAAGTTTATAATCCCAACGAAAGATGGCAGCACAAGAGGTGATGTCACTAAAGAAATCAACAATCACGGAATTTCATCAGTGGACGCCATGACTGAAGAAGGACATGATATTGTCTGAAACCGTCGGTATCAAAGAAGTTTGAAAATGTATGAGGTGAGTCGATTAAAATATGTACTCCACTCACTATTAATTATGAGGTATAATCATTAAAATTCAATGGAGAACATTTTGTTTAAACAACTCACCTCATAGGATTAATTTCATGCTTCCATGATACCGCAGTTTCAAACACAGCTGAGGATGAACACGACTGTGTTTGAAACCGCGGTATCATGGAAGCATGAATCCTATGAGGTTAGTTGTTTAAACAAAATATTCTCTAGTGAATTTGAATAAATATTAATTTTTTATTTAAAAAATAATATTGCATTGTAAGCCTATGTTTTCCCTTTACAGAGATTTAGACACTCTCCCCCTACAGGGAAGAATTTGAACCATACTAATTTAGTTACACTTGTTTTCGTATAGATGTCATTTTTTAGTGGTCCGTGGTCAGCGTTCCGCCTCATACTGACATCTAGGAAACCAAGGTAGTACTAGGACGGGAAAATTCGGTAAATTTTGCTTAGAGGCCTTTTCATTCAGGCTTAAGGATTTTTTACGAGCCTGAAAATCTTCAGACTCGGGACCCACGGCTTAAAATCCCTCCCGGAGGACTTGCTCCTTGGATTTATCCGTCCTAAAAAACCATCGGCCCGGCCGGGTTTGAACCCGCGACCTTCGGGACCAGAGGCAAGGAGCATAACCACTAGTCCACCGCGGCCTAAAAAATAATGACAAATTCCATTCAATTCAATTATGCATGAACATAAAAATTCAAAATTGCCGCTGCGTCAGCAGACATGTATCGCATTCGGTTTGACGGAATCATCTGCGTATTCAAATTATCTCCATAGAGAAACACACAGAGAGAGTGTTTCCTCTATGTTATCCCCACCAACACCAGCTGTTGCGCTACCGATGAGTCCGTGCAAGCCTGGTGCAAGCGAATTGCATCACTGCCTGCTGTGTCCAGTAATAATCCACTAGACAAAGCTTGTGTCTTATTCCATTATTCAATTGACTTTTTATTGAATACTAGCTAGCTGTACCCAGTTAATGTTACGACTCGAATATGTATATATATATCATCATCATCATCATCCGGTACCATGGCAGCTGCCGCCGCCTTCCGGAAACCAAACGCCATTCCTCTCTATCCATCCATTGATCTTCCTCCATTCCTCTGATATTCATAGCTGCTTGTACCCCTTCTACCCAAGTTTTCTTCGGTCTTCCTCTCTTCCTCCTTTCCATTGGGATCCATTCCATAACAATTTTTGGCAATCTTTGCTCTGGCATTCGTTTGACTCCGTGTGGAGTTGCCAGTCTCCCATCGGACGCCTCCCCAGATGGCGGATAGGGGAATGCTCACCAGATATGGCGGGTACTGGGGAAATAAAATACCCAGGGCGGACAAAAACTAGCGCTGTTGCCTTGCAGTAAGATACTGGACTATCAAAGGCTAGAGGAAGAAAACCTTGAACAAAAATTACCCGTCCCCCAGGTTGGGGGTTGATGCATCGGGCCAGCTCCTCGTTCATCATAAAAAGAAAAAAAAATGCTAAAAAACCAAACAACATATATATTATTATTATTATTATTATTATTATTATTATTATTATTATTATTATTATTATTATTATTATTATTATTATTATTATTATTATTATTATTATATACAACTTTCCTCATTAGAGGATTGCCTCAAGGACAAAATGATACTGACAATTAAATTTTTAATTGATGAAATACATTTTGTAAACACATTAAAAAAATTTCAAATTGTACATTTGATGAAAAAAACGTGATTGGCTGATTTGGGAAGCGCCAATTCCTCAATAATAGAATTTTTCAAAATAACATTTTTTTATTTATATTTAATTTATGCTAGTTACATTTTTACAAAATACAAAAAAAAATGAATAAATAAAATTATGCGATACTTTTGTAAGCTATAGCAACCTGTTAATTTGAAGAAGTTTATTTATATTGTGGAGCATACCGTAGCATAGTAGTTAAGGCACTGCACTACAAGCTGGAGGGTCGAAGGTTCAAGTCCCAGTGGGGTCAGGATTTTTAAACTGGCCCAAACCTTCTGGCGGACTATGGCCCTGGTGTCGACTCAGCCTCTAATGGAAATGAGTACCAGACACTTGTTCTGGGAGTAAATGCGGCTGTCATGCAGGGCTCACAACCCAGCTGACATCAAGTGCCGATTGTCTAGAAAAAGTGGGAGTCTTAACTACCCCAAGGGCCTCCTGAGGCCTGTAGTGGAATCACTTTACTTTTATTTATACTGGATAACTACAATTGGATTATTATGAGCGTGTGGAAAGCAACAGTTGAATTTAATATCGACACTGAGTTTGTTCAATCGCATTATTATTACATTTTTATGAGTTACTGAAGAATGTGATTTGCCAATTTGGTAAAAATGAATGTAAATGACTTACAATTTACAAACAGACCATTTTCGTGCAGCAGACCTTTTAACAAGAAAAATGACCTCGAACAACAAGGAAGCCCAACTCCAGATTTACCAGATCTAAAGAAAAGAAAAATACAAGGCATTTTAGTATCATACCATTTGTAAACTGAATAATTCAGAATTAAAGTTTTTATAAACTATAAGTCAGATTTTCTTGTCATACAGCTGGGGCACTTGCTCTGACCACCGCATGCCACTGCAGTTAAAAAAAGGCAGATAAATTTTTGGATGCAGCCTTGGTACATCACAACACTTCTCTGGAACAAATTTCAAGGTAGGTTTTGTCATGCAATGGACGACAATTCTTCTTTCCTTCTTTAAATTAAGAGTCCATTTTTCACTTCCATATAACTGCGAGTGTAACAGTTTATATATTTTATTGTATGCTTTAAACTCCTTTCAAAAAACATAAAACTTAAAATTATAATATTTGAGAGTGCCTGGACTGTTTTATAACAAGAATAAGTTATACCAGGTGAATGGAGGAAACTAAATAACAGTGAGTTACATGGTCTTTATAGAAAGCCAGATATTATAAGAACAGTTAAATCTCGTACTGGTCTCTTAGACTGCGATGGGCATTAATGGGGAATGAAAGAGGTGCATGGAAGCTTCTTGTAGGAAAACCGGAGTGAAATCGCCCAGTTGGTAGACCAAGAATTAGGTGGGAGAATAATATTAATCATGATTTGAGGGAAGTAGATTATACAGAGATGATTAGAAAACATTAGCCCAGAATAGGGATGTATGGAGAGCTTATGTCCGCGCGGCCATGAACCTACGGGTTCGATAGAGCCAGTGAGTTAGTTAATGGTTTTTATGCACTGCCTAATTGCTGCATTGGCCAAGCGTTTATTTTTTTTTTTTTTTTTGCGACAAATCTTAAATACCTATTGGCGACACTGCTTAGGGTATATGACAGCGAGTTAATTTATTTTCCACGTTCTCTTTGTTGTGGCATGATGCTCTGTGGTACAAGAATAAAGTACCGTTCTCTATGTTAAGTACTCTGTGGCGAGTTTCTCTTTGGTTATTTACTATTCGAAATGTTTTTGTAGTAATATCATAGATGAAAAGGATAATATTTAGTTATTTGTGTCATTTATAAAGAAATTATATTGTGGAAGGTCGAGGATACATGTTATAAAATAATCCTTGTTATAAATCTAAGCTGTAAATTGTTCACCAATAAATTAAGACACTAATCAACTGTAAGTATAACCAAATTTTACATGGTTATAACCAAGTTTTACATATTTCGTGTTGATGACAATAACAAATAACCTAAAAACTGAATAATTGAAACAATCATGACTCACGTCTAGTATTTGTCTCTCACGATTTTCCATACATCATTCTTATGCTACTGTTGCATTAGGCCTATACACTTTTACTATTTCTATTGACGTTTCGTACTATTCTAAACATTTTGCACCAATTCTTTAAACATTTATTAACGATTTTAAATATTATGTAATTATGCAAATATTTTGAAGTTTGAAAAGTTTAGTATTTGTCGCTCATGAATTTTTCTAAGTTCTGCAGAATCACAGTGCACATGTGCGCGTAGCTCTAATGCTTAATATAGATTCCGCTAGATTGGCGGCTATTGGCTCTGAAATCTGTGTTACCAACTTTCCCAATAAATTCCCAAATGTCTATAATAAATGGACGTCCACCACTTTCCTCTTCCTAACCTAACAAAATAAATTACAAGCATATTATTATATTATTTAATAAACTAATCTTATGTACACTAACTTGTCCCATTGAAACCTAACAAAATGATAATTTCTTGAAATATGGTTTTAAATTAATTGTAAATGTTAGTAACATGGATTTCAGATCCATCTAGCGGATGTTACATTAAGCATTTGCACATCTTGTGCATGTGCATTGCAATTCTGTAGAAGCCGGCACGGCTTCTTTCCATGTTTAAACCTGGGCTGTTATGCCATTGTAGATAGATAAGTAACTCTGCAAAGAAGGACCCTTGCCCCATTTAGGAGTGTATGGACATAGACAGACATTCATTCATATATAATTATGTTAAATACTATACCATAATACTTTATTTACAGAATATATTGTTCCACCATGTCAGACGATGAAGATATTTTGTATGTTAAGAAACAGAAAACTATTCATTATGGTTCACTGGAGGAGCAAGAACGGGCCCGATTGTCGACTGTGGCCATGAAGTCGGGAGATAGCGATGAAGAAGGAACATCAGCAGGTGTTGGACAGCAGCCATCGGAAGCTGGAAACGTCAATGTTTCTGATGGTAATTATTTCTAGCATTTTAAAGTAATGAAACATGAAAGACTCTGGATTTTTATCCACTGAGTTTTATGGTTAAAAAATACTAGAATTGGATCATTCCATGTCAAATCAACACAGGCCACAACCTGACCCTTTTCAATTGTAATGTAATTTTACAAAATTGAAGCTAGTATGACATATATATATATATATATATATATATCCATCCATAGTAATTCTACCCGAAGGCAGGTCCTTCACTACAATCATAGCATTTTCATGCTATGCTTGCAGCTTTACTAGGGAATTGTAGGTGTGGTAGCTTCCCGTTGCTTTCCACACCGGTGAAAGATGATGGTGATGATGATAATGATAAGGATGATGATGATGGTGATATGATTTCGGGGATCGTTTGGGCCTTAAAGTTTTCCTGACATTTGTCTTACAGGTGAGGAAAAACCCCGATAAAAACCTCACCCAGAAAAACTGCCCCGACCGGGGATCGAACCCGGGCCCGCTGCGTGACAAGGCAGCACGCTACCTCGAGACCACAGCGGTGGACTTATTACGTATATAAAATATTGAATCTCTGTTTCAAATACTTTTTTTTTAAATAGCTATTTCAATAAAATTCATCGGAGAACATATTGTTTAAAGAACTCACCTCATAGGATTCATGCTTCCATGATATCGCGATTTCAAACATAGTCATGTTCATCTTCAGCCATAACTCCGACTGACGAAATTCTTCGGCCGTCAACTATTCTATTGTCGCCGTCTTCAGTGCTGCCATCTATGGTTGAATTTTTTAACTTCTAAATCAATGTAATTTCGTTAGGGATATCAAAATTCATTGATCTATCTTTATTTTTCTGAATGTATATTTTCTCCCAAACTGTCAATTCCAAAGGCTTCTCTACTTGTTTTAAAAGTTTAGCTTCTCTTCCAATTTTATGATGTTCTAATAAACTATGTGCAGCAATTGCAGATTTTTCAATTTCACAATTTTTAATATTTCTGAAATGTTCTTTTGACAGTAAGAAATCTGGAATTTATCAAATAAATTGTGAAGATTGCAATAAAGTTTATATAGGAAAAACAAAAAGGAATTTGGAAATTCGGACAAAAGAACATTTCAGAAATTTTAAAAATTGTGAAATTGAAAAATCTGCAATTGCTGCACATAGTTTATTAGAACATCATAAAATTGGAAGAGAAGCTAAACTTTTAAAACAAGTAGAGAAGCCTTTGGAATTGACAGTTTGGGAGAAAATATACATTCAGAAAAATAAAGATAGATCAATGAATTTTGATATCCCTAACGAAATTACATTGATTTCGAAGTTAAAAAATTCAACCATAGATGGCAGCACTGAAGATGGCGACAATAGAATAGTTGACGGCCGAAGAATTTCGTCAGTCGGAGTTATGGCTGAAGATGAACATGACTATGTTTGAAATCGCGATATCATGGAAGCATGAATCCTATGAGGTGAGTTGTTTAAACAATATGTTATCCGATGAATTTTAATGATTATATCTCATAATGTTTACTTTCCAACATTAATTTAATATAGCTATTTCAATTTTTGAAAAAAAATTCAATTTTAGGTAAACATTTTACTTGTATTTAAATTAACATTGGGAAGTAAACATTATGAGGTTATATCATTAATAGTGAGTGGAGAACATATTTTTAATAACTCATCTCATACAATTTCAAATTTATTTGATTTAAGACCATTGGTTTCATGAAAATAAACTGAAGATAAATGAAGAATTAATTCGAAACCAATGGTCTTAAATCAAATCAATTTGAAATTGTATGAGATGAGTTATTAAAAATATGTTCTCCACTCAATATTAAAAACATTTTACTCTTTAAATTGAAATAATTCATGTGTTGAAAGTAGACTGCTGTGTTGATCTAATTTCAAACTCATAAAACACTTAATTTTTAAGTATGTATATTAAAATATGTGACCTTCAACAATATTTCAAGATCATCCATTGTATCTAACCTTCAATTTAAAAAAAAAAAATACTAAAAACTCAATGGCCTGACAGGCCTAGAAGGCCCTTGGCCTAACATCTGGCTTCTGGTCTCACATCTACATGTGTTAATCACAGAGGTAGACAATCATCCTGTCAGTATAGTGGTCACATGTGGTCAGCATGTCGGATCCCCCAGCCATTATAGCTGATTTTCTCAACCTGGAGTCACTACTTATTGCATATATTTAAGGAAAAACTGCACTTAAACTAGCGTGAAATATTTTCAAAGTCCTATAGAACAACAGTGCGCATGCGCCAGAGTTTATAGAGCCAGTGATAACCACAATCGAACCACATATCGATTATCATCCTCGATTAATATCTGTCACTATGAAATTTGAATAACCAATATTTGCAATAAATCCCCAAATCTATGTTAAAAATATATATTAATAATATTAAAATTACCAAACGTTTATTAAAAATGGGTGTACACTTACTTATCACTCCCTAACGCTGATCCAACCAGCAATAACCCAAAACAGCGATAGAAAAATCATAGACTAAGTAATATACTCGGTAGAGAAAATAAAAATAGCAGTTAGCATCACAATATTGTCTAACAGTGTCATAATATCGTGATTTGCATATTTAAATAAATACTTCAAAATTGTCTAATAATGTTATAAAAATTGTTTGAAAAAAAAGTTTAAAATATTGAATAATGTTAGTAAATACAGAAGAAGAGCTATAGTTTACAATAATATAACTGAAAAATCAATTGCTAGTAGAAGTGCAGTTGAGCCGATATTCAAATTCTAAAAAAATAATAACTGTAAAATTTTGAAAAAATACTTGTTAACCATAATAGTAGTAGTAGTTAGTAGTCCTGGTTACTCCACTGGGAAGCATAGGGCCTTGATAAAAACTTGCCAACAAACTCTGTTGTTTGCCGATGCCTTAATTTCATTCCAACCCATCACTGGGTAGCTATGTCATTGCACTAGTCAAAATTAAATACTAATTGTATAATTTCAGAATATATGGAACTTGAAGAAGAGATGAACCGTGACAGACAAGCTTTATTGGAAGAATTTGAAAGGCGGAAAAGGGCACGTCAAATTAATGTTTCAACAGATGACGAAGAGGTAAAACGAAATTTGAGGCAGTTGGGTGAGCCAATATGTTTGTTTGGTGAAGGTCCAGCAGACAGAAGAAGTCGCCTCAGAGATTTACTTGCCAGGTAAAATTCTGACTTTATTTTCTTCTTCTTCCTTCCAAGTATTAGGCCAAGGCCTGTTACGATCCTATAGAAAATTTTCCCTCCAGCGTTTCATAGGACGGCCCAGTGATCTTCGTCCTCTTGGTATATAATTATAACAGCTTTGGGGATCCGATTTGAACTCATTCTTTCAAGATGGTGTTTCCAATTTAGTTGGTACTGTTTAATATATTCCAAAATTGGCGTAGTCTTCAATTCTTTTAAGATATCGGTGTTCCTTTTCCGATCCCATCTGGTGTAACCCGCTGTTCTGCGCATGAATCTCATTTCACAAGCCGTTATTCTGCTTTCATGTTGTCTTTTTAGTGTCCATGCTTCACTACCATAGGTCAACACTGGTCTAGTCAAAGTGTTATATAAACGTAATCTGGTGTTTTTTTTGTACAAGGGATGATTTCATAACTTGATTAATAATTCCTAAACTTTTATTATAACTAGTAATTTTTTCAGGGATATCTTTTTCATCCCAGATAGAGAGATAATATCCAAGGTATTTAAATTGATTAGATCTCTCTAAAATTTTATTCTGGAGACAGATTTTATTTTGTATGGGGTCCTTCCCATGAAATGCCATAATTTTAGTTTTGTTAATTGATGTTTCCATATTAAATTTGGCACCTATTTTTTGTAAATTTATTTATTTTAGTTAATTTATTTGTTAATAATTATTAAATGAATCAGATTTTAAACCTCACCTAATTTATAAATTCAGATGTCAGTTGACAATAAGTCAACCAGTCCTGAGTTTATACAAAATATATAAGGTGAGATATAAATTCTGATCCATTTAAACCTCATATTTTTATTTCCTAAATATATCAAACTATTTGTTAATTTCTGACCAACTTAAAAGGTATTACCATATTTTACTGACTATAAGATGCACTTTTTTCTTTGAAAAATTGCCTCCAAAATTCAGGTGCGTCTTATACTTGAAATTAATATAAAAATGTCCAGTGTTTGATTTAAAATTCCCACCAGTCTTAAAAATGGTCATATATTTGATGCCGTGGGAATTATCTCTATTTGGCAGCATTGGATCAAGTGGCAGCAGCAATGCACAGATGCGACGAATGTGCATGTGTGTGCATGCATGCGCGCGCATGTGTGTGTATGCGCGCATGCATGGTTAATGCTATGGCCTGAATCGCGGCTTTGGAATTTGATAGAATGTCAATATTTTTGCTATGTTGTAGCCAATTAAAAATGTTTTTAAGCGAGAGATGAATTCTAAAACACGATCTCAACAAATCTATAAATTATATTGTAAGGTGTTAATTTTTCCAATTCTTTAAGATTTTGAAATTATCATCTCCATTATCCGTTATAAACATGTGAACAGAAGCTGCCTCATTGTCTCTCTTAGGGTCGAATCTATGAACGCATTAGACAGTAAAAGGCGTTCTCTGCTGAGAAAGTTTTATCCTAATACATTTTGCTTACTCAGAAATCTATTCATGCGATAATAATTGTAAGCTACCTGACGAGGTAACTTAAGATCATAGTTCAAGATAGAAACTTATCGTGAAAATCCCGAAGGTAACCGATGTAGTTCGAAACCTTTGCAGCTTTATCCAAGATGTCGGACCTTGAAGACTTCGATCATGTTTTCGGTATACACAGAGAAGAGGAATTTGAGAGAGTCTACCAAAGAATTCAACTGGAAGAACAGGAGAATCGGTGTAATATTGCACGACGCAGACGTCGTTGTATACAATATTATTTGCGGGACGCAAGCGTAAATGCGTTCCTCTATAGCAGACGAAAATAATGGAAGTGGTTTTATCGCTGAGAATTCTGGGTAATTCGTTGCCAATATTACGAAAATGTCAACTTTCATGCATGACCGGTAAGTCGGCCGTTAATTCGATCTCAGCAATTGCTCACGGTGAGTCAGCTCACCAGTGATTGGAAGTAATATGAGTAGAGACTAATGTATTTGCATGTGGCCCTTAATGTCTGAACTACTCATTACCATTTTTATGTCTTTATTTCATTTTTCCTCTCCTGTAACTTGAAATTATAGCACCGGAGATTTTTAAAATTAACATCCTCTTGGAGTATATAAAAAATTATAGAATTGTGTACTTTGTATGCAGTTTCCTCAACTCGTGAATATTTATTATTATTTTTGCATTGATTTCCTTTAAATTTGGTGATTTAAAATGATTAAAAATTGAGGATATTGCATACAATGTAAGTAAACCTAATTCAGTACGAAGTATCTACAGATAAACTTAATAATACCATCTCAAACATAATTCTTGAAGCAGCAAAAAATTGGATCCCAAGAGGAAAAACTAAACACTACAAACCCTTTTGGAACGCAGACTTATCCAAGTTAAAAGAAGAAAGGGACACAGCAAGAAGAAAAGCAGAATTGTCCAACAACCAAATAGATTAACCTTTTTTTATAGGAATTATCACTGTGAGGTTCAATTCAATATTAAATTAAAAGATTCTTACCTCTCCTCACATTATTCTGTTAAGTAGATCGCGATTTCAGGCCTATAGCAGGCCCATCTTCAGTACACTGTTGTTGACCGGTGTTATGTCGCTCGGAAGAACCACTTCTTCTTCCCTCTGTTGGTGGACCGATGAACCTCTTGATAAGGTCAAAATTTGCGGGAACTTCGAAGTTCATAAGTTTTCCTTTGTTTTTCTGAATGTGGATCTTTTCCCAAACTGTAAGTTCCTTAGGTGTCTCTCTATTGTTTAATTAGACTAGCTTTTGATTCAATTCGATGTTTTTCGTACCAAGCATGAGCAGCTACTGCTGACTTTTCCAATTCTCCATTTTTGACATTTCTAAGATGTTCCTTCACCCTTGTTTTCAAATTTCTTTTCGTTTTTCCTATATAAATTTTGTCACAATCTTTACATTTGATCTGATAAATTCCTGATTTATTTTCTTCTTCAATTTTTTCATTTTTGTTGGTTTTAATTATCCTATTAAGGCTGTATTCATTCTTAGGTGCTAATCTTATATTCAACTTTTTGAAAATTTTTTGAAATTTGTAGTGTTTCAATGGATGGTAAGTGAATTTCTTGAATTTTATTTTTTCTGTTTGTTTTATCAGTGTGCTTTCATTAATTAATTTTTGTCTTTTGAATTTATTTATTTTCTTGTGTACCATGCTTTCATCATAACCATTATCTGTTGCCACATTAATTATGTATTCTTTTTCTCTTTTATAGTTTTCTGGGCTCATAGGAATATTTACTAATCTGTATGCTAAGCTATTGAACACTGCCTCTTTGTGAGCAAAATGGTTGAAACCCGAAGCTTTAATATAGTTGTCTATATGAGTATTCTTTCTATATATTCCAAATTCTATCCTGTTTTCTTTGTTTCGTGTTAAATTAAGATCCAAAAATGGGATTTGTCTTTCAATCTCAGTTTCCATGGTGAATTTTATCGTTCTACTCTGGATGTTCAAAAGCTTCAAAGCATCCTCAATTTGTTTCTGTTTGACAATAGCAATTACGTCATCAACGTATCTGGTCCAAAATTTGAAGATCAAAGGATGTCCTCTTGTTATTTTCTGCTCGAAACTTCCCATGTATAAATTGGCCAAAAAGGGTGAAAGAGGGTTTCCCATAGAAAGCCCAGAATTTTGTTTATAAAATTTACCATTATAGGTGAAAAACATCTGTTCAATGCATAATTTAGTAAGAATTATAAACTCCTTTATATTTTCTTTTTCTAATTTGTTTTTGTTTAGCCATTGTTCCAAGATCTCATGTCATTCGATGTAATTCATTGTTTCCCAGTGTCCCTAGAGGAACCACCATTGAGATCTTGGAACAATGGCTAAACAAAAACAAATTAGAAAAAGAAAATATAAAGGAGTTTATAATTCTTACTAAATTATGCATTGAACAGATGTTTTTCACCTATAATGGTAAATTTTATAAACAAAATTCTGGGCTTTCTATGGGAAACCCTCTTTCACCCTTTTTGGCCAATTTATACATGGGAAGTTTCGAGCAGAAAATAACAAGAGGACATCCTTTGATCTTCAAATTTTGGACCAGATACGTTGATGACGTAATTGCTATTGTCAAACAGAAACAAATTGAGGATGCTTTGAAGCTTTTGAACATCCAGAGTAGAACGATAAAATTCACCATGGAAACTGAGATTGAAAGACAAATCCCATTTTTGGATCTTAATTTAACACGAAACAAAGAAAACAGGATAGAATTTGGAATATATAGAAAGAATACTCATATAGACAACTATATTAAAGCTTCGGGTTTCAACCATTTTGCTCACAAAGAGGCAGTGTTCAATAGCTTAGCATACAGATTAGTAAATATTCCTATGAGCCCAGAAAACTATAAAAGAGAAAAAGAATACATAATTAATGTGGCAACAGATAATGGTTATGATGAAAGCATGGTACACAAGAAAATAAATAAATTCAAAAGACAAAAATTAATTAATGAAAGCACACTGATAAAACAAACAGAAAAAATAAAATTCAAGAAATTCACTTACCATCCATTGAAACACTACAAATTTCAAAAAATTTTCAAAAAGTTGAATATAAGATTAGCACCTAAGAATGAATACAGCCTTAATAGGATAATTAAAACCAACAAAAATGAAAAAATTGAAGAAGAAAAATAAATCAGGAATTTATCAGATCAAATGTAAAGATTGTGACAAAATTTATATAGGAAAAACGAAAAGAAATTTGAAAACAAGGGTGAAGGAACATCTTAGAAATGTCAAAAATGGAGAATTGGAAAAGTCAGCAGTAGCTGCTCATGCTTGGTACGAAAAACATCGAATTGAATCAAAAGCTAGTCTAATTAAACAAATAGAGACACCTAAGGAACTTACAGTTTGGGAAAAGATCCACATTCAGAAAAACAAAGGAAAACTTATGAACTTCGAAGTTCCCGCAAATTTTGACCTTATCAAGAGGTTCATCGGTCCACCAACAGAGGGAAGAAGAAGTGGTTCTTCCGAGCGACATAACACCGGTCAACAACAGTGTACTGAAGATGGGCCTGCTATAGGCCTGAAATCGCGATCTACTTAACAGAATAATGTGAGGAGAGGTAAGAATCTTTTAATTTAATATTGAACCAAATAGATACACAAGAATGGCGAAGAAAGGCAGCAAAGTTTAAAAAAGAAATATATGCAGCAAAGAAAAATGCATTCAGTGAATTTATTGAAAAAGCTGATTACAGAAAAGACTCAAAAAAAGTATATAGATATATAAGTAAAATCACAAGTCAGAGAGATACAAAGAAAGAACCACTCAAATTTAATGGGAAAAACACTTACTTCCAACAACTCTATTGCTGAAGCTTTTAATAAACACTACAGCTCTCAACACAAACTCCCTCCTAAAGCTAAAAAGAAGCAAAGGCAAATTAAAAAAGATCTCAAGACTTTTAAGAAGCATCAAGAACAAAAGAATGATATATTCGGCAAAGAATTTACCATATGGGAACTAAATTCTGCAATACACGAGTTACAAGACAACAAATCTCCTGGTCCAGATAAAATACATGTTGAATTTTTGAAACATCTTGGCCAAAAGGGAAGGAATACACTACTGAAATTATTTAACCTATCATGGACCTCTACTGTACCTACAGAGTGGAAAAAAGCAATAATTATCCCTATTTTAAAAAAAGACAAGACAGCTGATGATATAAATAATTACAGACCAATCTCTTTAACAAGTGTCATTGCAAACAACAGCAGAACGTATGATTTCAGCGAGACTAAATTGGTTCTTAGAAAGTAAAAAACATACTAACAACAGCACAAACAGGATTCAGGCAACATTTATCTACAAAAGAAAATACAATTCAACTTTCTCAAGATGCCAAAGAATCTTTCAACAAAAATCATGATACGCTAACAGTTTTCATTGATTTTGAAAAAGCATATGACTCGGTATGGAGATATAAATTACTTGAAAAACTCACAAAACTAGGCATTCAAAACAATATGTTAAACTGGATCACCCAGTTCCTTTCACAACGTTTCTGTGCTACAAAATACAATGACAGTACTTCCAAATTCCGACAAATAAAAATGGGCCTCCCTCAAGGTGCAGTACTAAGTACAACCCTGTTCAACATCTACATCAACGATCTGCCACCAGCTATATCAAACACAGAAATAAAGACAGCTTTTTTTGCAGATGACATGATTATGTGGACATCTTCCTCACAAATAGAAAAATCTAAATTATCTATGGAAAAGGCTCTTAACCTACTAGAAAAGTGGACCCACAACAATTTAATGGCCATTAATACAGACAAAACAACGTTTCAAATATTTAGCTTGAAGAAAAAAATTCCAAAACTAAATCTACAGTTCAAGAAAACAAATCTGAGACAAACAAATGAAACAAAATATCTAGGAACAATTTTTGATTCAAAATTATCATGGAGAAAAAACACATTGAAGCAGTAGTAAACAAAGCAACAAAAAGATTCTCAATCTTAAAAAGATTAGCCGGAGCAAAGTGGGGCAGTAATCGCCAGACTCTGAACACCACATACAAAACATTCATCAAGCCAATACTACTATACAATGGGGAGGTAATAATCACAGCAAATAACTCGAACCTGAATCGCCTAGAAGTATGCCAAAATCAGGCTTTAACGGCTTATAACTGGCGCAGCAAAATCAACTCCAATCGCAGCAATGCAAGCACTAACTCAGAACCCTCCAATATGTCTAACTTTAGAGGAACAGGCAATAACACAACATGAGAAAATGTTACGATTAACAACAACAAAATGGGAAAAAAGGCAGTTACAACCAAGCAAGTTTGAAAACACAAACAAGTTTCTTGTCCAAAGTAATGGAAATAAAAACAGATTTGAATCTTCCTAAATCTAAAGAAAATATTTTGATCAGAGATAACCCTCTTACTTTTGAACCAATTAACATTCAGCTAAATCTAGAAGAATCAGTTACAAAATCTGAAACTCCCACACTTGTACTAAAAGCTCTAGCATTAGAAGTTGTGAATAAGAGATATCCACCAGAAGAATGGTTACATGTCTACACAGATGGATCTACTATTGATAACAACTCAGGATCAGGAATTACATGTGCATTATTTTCATTTTATCAACCAGCAGGATACCCTCACAACAAAATTTTGAGCAAAGAACGAAGTAACGGCTATTCATATTGCACTCCAACAATTACTATACAGGAATAAATAAATTTCAAAATGCGTGTCATACTCTCGGATTCTTAAGCAGCAATATATGACAAGAAATTCACACAAAATGAAGAAAGTCAATACAAATTAAAGAGTGCTACAAAATGATTTGTGTCAACAACTCCACAAACTACAGAAAAGAAGTCAATTGCAATGGATACCTGCACATTGTGGAATTGCTGGAAATGACACTGATGATTTTATTGACCAAAAACAAGGCTCCAAATTTAATTCAGAATTACTACGAAAAGGAGACCTTTCCACATCCCATAAAACGACATAGTTAAAAACAAATATAAAATCAAATCAAAACCAAGACCTATGATAATAAGGCCAACAGCCAAACAAATGGAAACTTTTTAGTAAAGAAAGCCAGAGATTATTCCAGAAATTACACGTAAAACTACAGTAGCAAACATTTAGACTGCTTACAGAACATGACTATTTGGCCAAACATTTATATAAAATAGGAATCTACACGAATCCAAATTGTCCTCTATGCAATAAAGACGAAGAAATGAATGAAGAACACCTACAAACCTGTGAAGTATTACCTGTTGGATCCACCATAGAGAAATATTGGAGAGCAAGAACGCTAATGGCTTCGGTGCCAAGGCCCAGCATTTGAAAACAACAACAACATGTAAGTAATATTATAATTTTTTATATGCTCTAACATGTCAATGGAATTTTTCCCTGAAAAAAAAATTAGTATTAATAAACCTTTATGTCTTCGAAAATAAAATTATATCATCATCATCATCTGCCTTTCAAGTATTAGGCCCAGTGGCCCGTTACGGTCTCCCGCAATCTCCGAAAAGGTCGACCCACAGATCTTCTGCCTCGAGGAATGTAGTGAAGAATTTGTTTTGGTATTCTGTGACGATCCATGCGCTGAATATGGGCTAGCCAATTGTTTCTATATTCTTGGAGGTATTCAGATATAGGTACGATGTTTAACTCTCTGGCTATTGTTGAATTTCTTTGGTGGTCTAGAAGGCTATAACCTGCAGTTCGTCGCAGAAATTTCATCTCTGTGGCTGTAATATGACGATCATCCTGAGTTCTGATGGTCCAAGCTTCACTGCCATAACAGATTATGGGTCTAGCGAGAACTTTATAGATTTTCATTCTTGTGTGTCTCTGCATTTTTGATGGTTTAAACACTTGGTTGATAATTCTTAAAGCTTTATTATAGTTTTGTATTTTAAAGGATATATCACATTCCTCATTATAAGTTAGATTATATCCTAAGTATTTAAATGAATTTATTTGCTCTAATATTGAATTCTGAATACAAATTTTACTTCTTACTGGGAATTTAATAAAATTATATTCTAGAATGATTTCAAAGTACAACAAATTAAAAGTATATATATATATATATATACCCATCCATAGTATTCTGCCCAAGGGCAGCTCCCTTCACTGCAATCATAGCATTTTCATGCTGTGCTTTGCAGCTTTACTAGGGAATTGTAGGTGTGGTAACTTCCTGTTGCTTTCCACTCCCGTGAAGGGTGATGATGTTAATGATAAGGATGATGAGCATGTGATTTCGGGGACCATTAGGGCCTTAAAGCTTTCCTGACATTTGACTTACAGGTGAGGAAACAACCCAATAAAAACCTCACCCAGAAAAACTGCCCCGACCGGGGATCGAACCCGTGCTCACTGTGTGACAAGGCAGCATGCTACCTCAAGACCACAGCGGTGGACATATATATATATTGTTAAGAAGTGTAATATGTTTTTTCTGTATAGATTGGGAGAAGATGCAATAAAAAAGAAGCAAGAAGAGGAAGAAGAAAGATTGCAGCAAGAAAAAGACCAGGAGACGACATGGTACCACGAAGGACCTGAATCTCTCAAAATTTCAAGATTGTGGATTGCAAGTAAGTTTTATGTTTTAATTAAATTATAAATAAGATATTTTTCTAGGCCAATACTCTACCAACTGAGCAAGTTCCAGTCTGAATGCAAATTTTTCTCTTTCATAGCAATTGGTGCACGGGAATTAACAGCATATAGAAGAGAAAAAAATTGCTAATAGTGAGTGGAGAACATATTTTTAACGACTCACCTCATACAATTTCAAATTTCTTTGATACAGGCAGTTTCAGACGACATCTCGTCCCTCTTCAGTCATGACTTCCACTCTGTTAATTTAAATATAGAAAAATGTTCGTTTAAATTGCAATTTGTTCAGATACCTCAGTCGGTAGAGCATTGGCCTAGAAAGCCAAAGGTCCTGGGTTCAAGCCACAGTGTGAGCGTATAATTTTTCTCTTCAAATATGATATTCCATCATTGAGATGTATGAAATGAATAATAAAAACATTGAAATATGGTAATATTAACAATGTTAATAAACAGTAGTTGACTTTTAGAATAATGCTGTAGATATTATGAATCACAATGAAGGAGTTGAATATTTGTTAAATAACACTGGTCAACATGATTTTTGTCTCATGAGTACCAATAGTTGTACTTAATGCAGTTTTTTATCGTATTTTCAAATATGTATTCGGAATTTCTCCATCACCCACATTTTTTTTATTTCAATTTCAATTAATGGATTTAAATAATTATATTTTTAATAAACTTTTTTCGTCTATTTGTCCATTGTAAAATAAAACCAAATGAGCTAATTCAGGAGATTTCAGCTATGGAAAAGAGATATCAAGGCAAATGGAATCCTAATACGCTGGCCGATTTTATTGTTGGACCATCAAGAGGGATGCCCCACAGGCAAAAGATCGCAGAAAAAATCTTTATTTCTTTTTTACTTGCTATGTTATCCCGAATGTTCGAATAGTGTGTAGTTACGAAGGTAGAAAATCTTAATGTTTTTGTTGACATTAAATAAATTCCTGTCTCTGAGAAACCTTGTGTGATGGAAAAAACCCGATATCATATTTGAATTCAGGAGAAAATATACTTTTACTTATTAAATTTGGGAATTTTTAACATAATGAGGTTCAATTCATAAGGATTAAATGAATCATGATTATTTCTTACCTCATACTTCTATGTTTTTTTAAACACAGCACTGCAGTATCAGCGACCCCTTGTCACCATTGTCAGCTGTTTTCACAACTGTCAATTTTTTCTTTTGTCGATAATTATCCAAACTGCCATCTGGTGTTCTTTTGAAGGAATTATTTTCTAAATTGCCATCTGGTGTTCTTTCGAATGAATCATTTTCTAAACTGCCATCTGTTGTATTTTTGAAGAACTTTATAATCAAGCTTGGTTCGTCTATCTAAACCTTTGGATTTAACACTTTGGGAAAAAATATATATTCAAAAAAACCATACTAGAACCATGAACTTCGAAATTCCAGACGAACCGAGCTTGATTACAAAGTTCTTCAAAAATACAACAGATGGCAGTTTAGAAAATGATTCATTCAAAAGAACACCAGATGGCAGTTTAAAAAAATAATTCCTTCAAAAGAACACCAGATGGCAGTTTGGATAATTATCAACAAAAGAAAAAATTGACAGTCGTGAAAACAGCTGACGATGGTGAGAAGGGGTTGCTGATACTGCAGTGCTGTGTTTAAAAAACATAGAAGTATGAGGTAAGAAGAAATCACGATTCATTTAATTCTTAAGAAAATATACTATCAGAATCACATATTTTCTTTCTGAGACAAAAAAAAAGTTTATTTTTTGTTGCTCAGTGTAATATGTGTGTATTACAGATTATTCATTGCCGCGTGCTAAACAAAGATTAGATGAAGCACGCAAGGAACAGGAACTGGCTGAGGCAACTCGCACAGCTAAAAGACAGGAATTACAAAAGAAGCTCACTGCTGTGTCAATATACTGCAGTCAGATTGGTGATACAAGACCTATCTCTTTCTGCGAGTTTAGTCCCGACTCCAAGATGCTGGTAACTGCCTCATGGTAAATAAAACATGGATTTTTATTTTTACATCTTCTTCTTCGTCAGGCTCTACGACTTCCAGTGGAATGTCTTGGCCTTCTCAACCAGTTTACGCCACTTCTTCCTATCTTGTGCAGTGGATTTCAAATCAAAAATCCCCATCTCTCTCAAATCTTCAATTACGTCATCTTCCCATCGATCCTTGGGTCTTCCCCTTGGTCTTGTTCCTTGTGGCTTCCAATTCAAAATATCATTCGGCAATCTTCCCTTTGGCATTCTTAGTGTATGTCCAAACCATTGTAATCTTTTGGATTTGATGAAACTAACTATATTTTCTTTATTATTCTTGAGGTATAATTCGTCATTCCTTCTCAACCTCCAATTTCCATTTTCCTTTACTGGACCTAGCACTCTTCTAAATATTTTCCTCTCAAACGTTAATAGTCTTTGTTTATCTGCTTCTTTTAGTACCCAGGTTTCAGCTCCATAACATATGATTGGTCTTATTATTGCTGTATATAATTTGAATTTAACATTTTTTGATATTAATTTGCTTTTGAATATATCGAAATTAGCAAAATATGCTTTATTCCCTTGCGATATTCTTGTTTTGATCTCTTCTTCAACAGTATTATAATCGTTTAGTATTGTACCTAGGTACTTAAAGGAGTTAATTTGATCAATACAGTCACTATTTATAGTTAGTTCAGTCAAATTTGTTTTATTTCTCATACATCTTAAATATTTTGTTTTATTTAGATTGATTACAAGCCCATATTTTATACTTTCATTTTTCAATTTGTCAAAGGTTTCCAGTAGGGAATTTTTTGTTCTTGCTGTTATTATTACATCATCAGCATATGCAAGACACTGTTTTGTCTTGTTGAAATATTTCCTCTTAGATCAAGTTGTTTTAAGACCATATCCATTACTATACAGAATAATGTCGTAGATAAAGGATCTCCCTGTTTGACCCCAGAGTTTACTTCAATCGCATCACTGAGTGTGTTGCTACATTTTAATCTTACTTTGGTATCTATCAAGGTTAAAGCTATTAATTTTATTAGTTTTTGAGGTATCTCATATTCACTTAGACTTTCAATTATTTTGTTTCGATGTACAGTATCAAAAGCTTGGGAGTAATCAACAAATATATTATATAAGTTAATATTGTATTCGTGACATTTCTCAAAGATTTGTTTCATTACAAAGATATTGTCTATTGTTGATCTGTTTGGTCTGAATCCTGCTTGGGCCTCACTCATTTTCCCATCTATTATTTCTAAAAGTCTATTGTTTAATATAATTGCAAAAATCTTGTATGCTATGTTCAAGAGAGTTATAGGTCTGTAATTATTACATAACAGTTTATCTCCTTTCTTGAACACAGGACAGATAATTCCTTCATTCCAGGTTGTCGGTATTTCTTCTTTATTCCAAATATTGAGTATTAGTTTATGTATTTTTTGTTTTAATGTTCGTCCTCCATGTTTAATTAATTCTGGTGGAATATTATCAGGACCAGCCGATTTATTTGATTTTAAATTTTGTATAATATAACATAGTTCGTTCCACGATGGAGGTTGTATTGTTTGTGAGTTGGGAAAGTTTGGAGTTTCTGGTATAGTAATTCTTGTTTGATTATCTTTATGAAAGATTTCGGTGAAATATTCTTTCCATCTTTGAAGAATTTGTTCTTTTTGTGTTAGGATATTACCTTCATTATCTCTGCATAATAAAGAACCTGCTTTGTATTTTTGGAAACTCTTTACATCTTTGAAGAATTTCCTGGTTTCATTTTTCTTATAATTTAGTTCTATTGAATTGAGTTTCATATTAAGCCATGTTCGTTTTTTCTTCTTACATAACTTATTTGCTTCGTTCCTTTTGATTTTATAACTTTCTTGATTCATTCTTGTGTTCATTAGTAATTTTTTCTGCCTTGCTTCATTCTTCTGTTTTATGGCTTCTTTACATTCTTCATCCCACCATTCGTTGCGTGGTTGGACTTCTTGTTTCATTATGGTGACATTAGCTGATTCTTTAATTGCTTGTTGTATTGAGTTCCATTCTTCGTTAATATCATCTTTTTCATCTAATTTAATCAGATTTTCATATAACGTCTTACAATATCCTTTTAATTTAGCAGCATTCTGTAAATTATTTTGATTCCATTTAATATTTATCTCCTGTTTCTTTTGTTTTTATAGATGGTTGGTAATGATTGTTTCATTATCACTTTCACTAAAAAGTGATCTGAATCTATATTTGGTCCTCTGAGGGATCTTACATCTTCTATCAGTTCATGTTTATTACCATTAGTCAGAACATGATCAATTTGGTTTATGGTATTGTTATCAGGTGATTGCCATGTACCCTTGTGTATTTCTTTATGTTGAAATTGTGTACTCATGACTTTAAGGTTGTTCACAGTTGCAAAATCACATAGCAGTTCACCATTTGTGTTAGTTTGTTCATGAAGGGTATGTTTTCCAGTTACTGAGCTGAATGATTCTTCTTTGCCTAATTTGGCATTGAAGTCTCCAAGCACTATCACTGTGTCGCTTGTAGGAATTTTGTCCATTACTTTTTGTACTACATTGTAAAAAATTTCTTTAGTTTCGATATCTTTATCTTCAGTTGGTGCATAACAATTTACTAGTGTAAAATGATTATATTTTCCCCTAATGCGCAGTTTACATACTCTTTCATTAATATGAACAAAATCTATAACATGATTCTGCAATTTCTTCATGACTAAAAAACCTGTTCCAGCTTGTCCGATTTTGTTTTCAGTTCCAGAGTAATACAATGTATAATCTTGTTTGTTGATTATTCCGCTTTGAGCCCACCTTATCTCTTGTAAGGCTATTATATTGAGATTAGTTCTTCTGATTTGATCGACTAATTCTTGTAGTTTTCCGGGTTTTAATAACGTTTTGACATTCCAAGTACCTAACTCTAGTTTATTCATAGTCCTTTTTCTCTGCTGTGGTCGTCTTCTTTGCTTCTGTCCGGCTGTACTGTGTTGAGATGATGTAGCGGGAAAGTTTTTTACAGTGATAGGTTGCTGGCCTAACGCCCAACCCCCAGCTCGGAGGACCAGGTCATTTGATTTCGGGGTTTCCGTCCCCTAGATCAGTTGCTTTCACCACAGCTGTTGAGCCTGATCTACCCATCTGGATTGCTTCTTAGTCTGATCACTCACCTTTGGCCTGTCCAGCTTGGGAGGCCCTACCTGTAGCTATGCTACTGCTGGCATAGCCCAAAGGATCATTGTGATTTGCAAGCACCCCCACCAACGACAAGGTCTTGCAATCCCTAGGGGGTGTTATTTTTACATACATTAACATTTTCTTCTCGTAGTTAATCTCCTATTTTAAAGGTCAGGTGTTTATAAGAGTCATCGATAAAAATCAAATGAATCGTGAATTCTTACCTCATATATCTATGTTTTTTAACACAGAACCGCGGTATCGGGAAACATCATTCCCATCCTCAGCAGTTGTCATGACTGTCGATTCTTCATTATGCTGGTCAGCTTGTCCAGACTTATTTGATTTATGTTGTACACCCTGGATGTCGATGTCAGCTCCATCCTGTGGTTGGCCAAAGAACCTCCAAACAAGATCACGCTCCATCGGTATTTCAAAATTCATAACTCGGTTTTTGTTCTTTTGAATATAGATTTTTTCCCAAATAGTCAGCTCTTTTGTATTTTCTAACTGTTTTAATAATTTAGTGCCTGAATTTATATTATGTTTTTCAGACCAAACATGAGCAGCAACTGCAGATTTTTCTATTTCCCCATTTTTAATATTTCTTGTGTGTTCTTTGGTTCTAATTTTTAGGTTTCTTTTTGTTTTTCCTATATATATCTTTTCACAACCCATGCATTCAATTTGATATATTCCTGACTTTTTATTTTTATCAGTTTTTTCATTTTTTGTTGGTTTTTATTAGTTTATTTAAACTGTAGTTATTTTTCGGTGCTAATTTTATATTAAACTTCTCAAATATCTTTTGGAATTTATTGTGTACCCAAGGGTGATATGTGAATTTCCTATATTTTTTCATGGGTGGTTCTTCTTTTTCAAGAGTACTTCTGTTTATCATTTTTTTGTTTTTTATACTTAAATATTAAATAAGAAAAATGTATGCCTGAACCGGGAATCTAACCCCAAACCTTCAGCTTTCTCTGCTGATGCTCTTAACCATTGAGCTAATTCAGGCTTCCTTCCCATCCAAGCATAAATCCTTTGGATTTTTTCTTTACCATTTGATAACAGTTATGTTGTTGATGTTTACAGGAGTGGATTATGCAAAGTGTGGTCAGTACCCAACTGTGAGCTTGCATTGACCTTACGAGGTCACAACTGTAACGTCGGTGCTATTGTCTTCCATCCTCATGCAATGGAAGAAGGAGAAAATTCAGTGTGTGCATTAGCATCTTGTGCAGTTGATGGCTCTGTCAAATTATGGACTTTAGACAGGTATTGTAAAAATGTAATATTAAAACAAATGGCATGCCTGCTTAGCACTAGAGTAGTGTCATGGTCAGAATTTCTGAAAACAGTTCATGAGGCGTTAGGCTCGATACTGGGTCAGACCATAGGAATTTTTCCTTAAAGGGAATTATTTCTATGGTTGCCCATGGTCTGGAATTTAGGTTAAGAATATTTATTCAAAGTTAAAATTGGGAAACACATTATGAGGTTCTTAATTAATAAATTAATGAGTCATTTTAACATCTTACCTCATATTTCATGTTTTTCAAACACGGTAACTATAGTTTTCAAATGATCTTGTCATTCATTCATTCGTCAAATCAACACCAGATGGCAACGTTATAGAGGGAGATTCCAACGAATATCCGGTAGTCATAATGGCGGTTGAAAATGAATGACAAGATCATTTGAAAACTATAGTTACCGTGTTTGAAAAACATGAAATATGAGGTAAGATGTTAAAATGACTCATTAATTTATTAAGAATATTTAATTTTAGGAAGTCATATTTTGAGATTATTTTAATTAAATTATTTTCAGTCTCATCATCTTACGTCAATATTAATGTTGATTTGTTCTTGAACATGTTTTGAATATATCATAATCATCATCAGCATCTTGCCCAGACTGGTTGGATTTATTTATAATTATATTATTTTTGGTCTGGACATCTTACCTCAATATTAATGTTGATTTGTTCTTGGACATGTTTCAAAACAATTCTGTTTTATCGTCAGCTTTCCCAGACTGGGAAAAAAACAGAATTGTTTTGAAACATATCCAAGAACAAATCAACATTAATATTGAGGTAAGATGTCCAGACCAAAAATAATATAATTAAAATAACCTCAAAATATAACTTCCTAAAATTAAATATTGGTTGGATTTATGTTGCACACCCTGGATGGAGCTGACATCGACATCCATGGTGTGCAAAATAAATCCAACCAGTCTGGGCGAGATGCTGATGATGATTATGATATAATTGAAACATGTTCAAGAGCAAATCAAACATTAATATTGAGGTAAGATGATCAGACTGAAAATAATTTAATTAGGTTAAGAACTCTCCTGGCACTCGGTATCACTTATCACCATCATATCATCAGGGTAATGTAACTCCGCCTTCCAGGTGTCCCAATCTAAGAAATAGATTACAATTCCACCAAAGCCAGAAATGTCATAGAAGACAACCTGGTGCATTGGGGGGGGAATATATATATATATATTTTTTAAAGAAAAATTAATGTCTGAATCGGGAATCAAACTGAAGACCTCCCAGCATTGGAGGTCTGCAGTTCGATTCCTGGTTCAAACAGTGTGAATTCGTAAAAAAGTAATGTAATGTATTTTTTTAACAGTGAAGACCCACTTGCGGATGTAGAAGGCCATGCCCCACATAGGGTATCAAGACTTGCCTTCCATCCATCAGGCAGATTTCTGGGCACCTGCTGTTTCGATGGCTCCTGGAGGTTATGGGATTTGGAATTGTGCCAAGAAGTTCTGCATCAGGAAGGCCACTGCAAACCTGTTTACTGCATCTCGTACCAGATTGACGGAGCCGTGTGTGCCACAGGGTAATGTTACTAGATCACAACCATTAGAGTTTGTCGAGAGATGTTGATAAATAAGGAATCCATATTGTTTATTTTTTATTTCACTCACCTCATACTTCATAACTCCTAGCATACCCAGGGTTTCATCACATCCTTTGTGACATTCTCAATGCTGTGTCACGACTGTGTTTGAAATCGCGATATCATGGAAGCATGAATCCTATGAGGTGAGTTGTTTAAACAAAATGTTCTCCGATGAATTCTTGTAATTTCTTTTGCATAAAGAAGTAGCAGCTTGTATGTGGATTATAAAATATGCACCATTATCAGTGCATATATATATATATATATACTTTTAAGTTCAGAAAAATGGTATTTTGTTTTGCAGGGGGCTCGATGCTTTTGGACGAGTGTGGGATCTTCGCACTGGAAGATGCGTTATGTTTATGGAAGGTCATTTAAAAGCAATATATGGGATAGATTTCTCTCCTAATGGGTAAATATTCCACTTTTATGTATTTTTCATTTAATTTTTTCTAGAATAATTATTTTAATTACTGTTATTTTATGAACATGTTTTGTAGAAAATCTTATTACTGTAAAAAAATTATTAATAATTCAGTGAGTACTGCAACTTTGAACATGGGGTAGAAATCCATGGAAGTGGTTTCATTTTTAGGGAAAATTTCAATATTTCAATGTTTTTGAGAATGTGGAAGTGTTTGGGAATTATTAATCAAGTTATGAAACCATCCCTTGTACAAAAAACACCAGATTATGTTTATATAACACTTTGGCTAAACCAATGTTGACCTATGGTAGTGAAGCATGGACACTAAAAAGACAACATGAAAGCAGAATAACGGCTTGTGAAATGAGATTCATGCACAGAACAACAGATTACACCAGATGGGATCGGAAAAGGAACACCGATATCTTAAAAGAATTGAAGACTATGCCAATTTTGGAATATATTAAACAGTACCAACTAAATTGGAAACACCATCTTGAAAAAATGAGTTCAAATCGGATCCCCAAAGCGGTTTATAATTATATACCAAGAGGACGAAGATCACTGGGCCGTCCTATGAAACGCTGGAGGAAAAATTTTCTATAGGATCGTAACAGGCCTTGGCGTAATACTTGGAAGGAAGAAGAAGAAGGAAGTGTTATTCTAAAATTATATGAATGCAGTAGTTTCAGAGTCAACTTAAACCTGTACACAATTTATATAGATTTGAATACACTAATATGCATGACATTTTAATCCTAGCCAATAATTTATAAGCAAAATTTAACCATAGCCCAACAATCACTAATACAGTTAGAGAATTGGACATCCCAGAACTTAATGAAGATAAATATACAGAAAACAAATTATCAACTATTTACATTAAGAAAGAAACCACTACCCATCACTCTGAAATTGGAGGG
Source organism: Diploptera punctata (assembly GCA_030220185.1). Lineage (NCBI taxonomy): Eukaryota > Metazoa > Arthropoda > Insecta > Blattodea > Blaberidae > Diploptera > Diploptera punctata. Next base: position 334,604 of record JASPKZ010003802.1, read on the forward strand.
TGAATTATTAACTCAAACACATGAAGCAAAATATTTAGGAATAACTCTGGACACAAAATTAACATGGAAGAAACACATGGAGAATATATGTACAAAGATAGAAACAAGGTTACCATTATTAAAACGATTAGCAGGGAAAAAGTGGGGTTGCAACACACAAACCCTAAACACCTTCTACCAAATGTACATAAAACCTGTACTTCAATATTGTGAAGAAATCCTAGTAACTACTAAAGTGGAAAAACTTAATAAATTGCAGAACCAAATCCTCCGTCTGATAACAGGAGCCGTTAAAACAACACCAATCACTGCCATGCAATCTTAACAATAAACCAAACATAGCATCTGAAATTGAGAAAACAGCAGTCACACAGTATGAAAAATTTTAAGGCTACCCCATAATAACTGGATCCAAAGAAAACCACAAGTATGTTTAAAATCTCAGCAAAGCTTCCTAAGCATTGTACAAGAAATCAAACAGAAATTGCAACTTCCACATTCAAAAGAAATATGCAGATGAGAAACAACCCTCTAGAATTTTTGGAAATCGAATATAACCTTCATTTAACAGAAGACATCAAGAAATCTGAAACTCCTCCATATATTTTAAAACAAATGTCACTGGAAATGATAAATCTAAGATACCCAGCTCCTGAATGGATACATATTTTTACAGATGGCTCCAGCCTACCAAATGATGGTGGCACTGGTGCTGGTGCAGTATGTCCACTTTTTTCCTCCTTTTATCGTAAACTAAACACAAATTCAACAAACTTTGATGGTGAAATTCTAGCAATTTTCTTAAGTTTACAAAATATCTTATATCACATCCAAAATTTACAAAAGTTGTAATTCTATGTGACTCCAAAGCAGCCATTCTTGCTATAACACGAGACACAACACCCAAAAGCATCAAAATTATCGAATGTCACAAAGTGATAAAACATTTATCCCGTCTACATAAAAAAGTTGTACTTCAATGGATTCCGGCCCATTGTGGAGTGACAGGCAATGAAATAGCCGATTTTCTAGCCAAGAAGGGTAGCAAAATTGTTTCAAACCCAACTTCTGCTCCAGTTTCCTTTCACTCTATCAAAAGAATTATCTCAAATAAATACATCAATAAACTTAGAGAAGAATACACCACCAAAACATCCGGAAAGGAATGGGAAAATCTACAAGCTTATGACATTACTACATTACAAAGAAAATCTGCAGTAGCAACATTCAGACTGCTAACGGGACATGACTGCTTGAATAAACACCTACACAGAATTGGCATAACAGATTCACCTAAATGCCCTTTTTGCAATTTAAATGAAGATATGGAAAGAAACCATCTCCTCCGTTGTCCAGCTTTTGTAGAAGAGACCAGCCTTTCTGCTAAATACTGGAGTGCAAGAGAGCGAATGATTTCATTATCAAGTGCTCGACATTAGATATCAACCAACCAACCAACTTTTTAGGAAAAAACAAATCAGTGAGTTTCTCTGTAATCTTGAGTTTCAATCTCTACCTTTGATCACTAACACAACACCATGCTGAGAAATAGATCTTTCAGAGTCCACATTTTAAGTCAGATACTTTTTTGGCTTCAAGTGATGTCTCAAAAAACCAAATAATTTTGCAAATGTGTACATGGGTACATTCAAGTTGTTTCAACTCTTATTTATATGAGGCCTTGGAAAACAACATAGCCTTATAGAATCTAGATGATTCAGTGGCACTGCCTGTTGCATGTAACAAATTTTTTCAGTTCTACTATGACACTGTCAGGACTGAAAATTTGATTACTGAGGGTCCTGGGGTTAAATAATTTGATTAAATTCATCATCATCCATGCAAGTATTAGGTCGTGTGGCCTGTTACGGTCTGAAAGAGGAATTTTCCATCCAGCACTTTTTTGGACGTCCCAGTGATCTTTTGCATTGGGGGCAATAGCGAAGCACGGCTTTTGGAATTCTATGAGACAGCATTCATTGAAGATGGACTTTCCAGTTGTTCTGGTAGTTTTGTATATGGTGAAGAATGGGTTCTACATCCAACTCTTCCATAATTTCCTCATTTCTTTTATGGTCCCACTTTGTGTTGCCTGCTGTACGGCGCATAAATCGCATCTCATTTGCTGTTATTCAGCTTTCATCTCTTCTTCGTATTGTCCATGCTTCACTACCATATCTTAATACTGGTCTTGTGAGAACCTTATAAAGCCATAATCTTGTGTTGTTCTGTACTAAAGATGGTTTCATTATATTGTTAATTATCCTCGTTGTTTTTGTAAAATTTATGATTTTCTTTGATATATCAGCTTCATCTTGAAATGTTAAATTATAACCCAAATAATTAAATTTGTTTACTCATTCTAGAATTTCATCATCCAAAACAATTTTGCTAGGTATAGGGTATTTTCCACAAAAGGCCATCACTTTAGTTTTCTTTGTATTGATTTCCATGTTGTACCTTTTTGCAATTACATTAAAATTGTGTATAGAATACTGTAAATCTGTTTCTGTTGGAGCTATTATTACCAAATCATCTGCAAAAAGCAAAGAGAATATTTTATGGTTTCTATTAATTTGGATAGAACCGTGTCTCATCTGTCGCCAATCTTGGAGTATTCTATCCATGTACGAGGGCGGATCGGAAAGTAACGCACAATAATTTTTTTTCTGCCTTGGTATTGCAGCTAGAATGTTGAAATTTACCAGAGATATAGTTTGAAGTTTTCACTACAGATGGTATTTTTTTCTCAGGTGCACCTCTTCCAAGAGAAGCTTGAACTATGCAACAAAGATGGCGCGCATGCTACAGTCGTCCACCTGTGAGGGACGGATCGGAGCGGAAAGTAACGCACAATAATTCTTTTTTAGAAAGTTTAGTAGTAAAAAAAAGGACAAAAATCACAAATGAACTTACATCTTTTACCTACTTTTCGACATAGTCACCAACTTTCTCAACACATTTTTCCCATCGTGTTACCAGTTTCAATATGCCCTGTTCGTAGAAGTCCGTTTGGTTGGAGTGTAGCCATCTGCGCACTGCTGATGCCTGCTTTGTTTCGGGCGTGTAGTGGTACGCCCACGACTCATCACCTGTGACGATTCCTTCCAGAAAGTCATGTCCTTGTGCGGTGTACCGCGTTAAGTGGTCCAAGCTTGCCATCATTCGCTGGCCCTTGTGGTCGTCTGTCAGGTTCTTAGGCACCCAGCGGGCACTAACTTTACGGAAGACATTGCTACGGTCCATATGCCCTTTGGCCCACAAAAATCGAACAACACTTCTCTGTTCCTCACAGGTGGACGACTGAAGCATGCGCGCCATCTTTGTTGCATAGTTCAAGCTTCTCTCGCAAGTGGTGCACCTGAGAAAAAAATACCATCTGTAGTGAAAACTTCAAACTATATCTCTGGTAAATTTCAACATTCTAGCTGCAATACCAAGGCAGAAAAAAAATTATTGTGCGTTACTTTCCGATCCGCCCTCGTATATGATAAAGAGCAAGGGCAAGAGGCCACATCCTTGTCTTACGCACCTATTAATTTCGGTCCATTCTGTTTGTGTGTTATTGATTCGGGTATGTAATCTAATAATATATATTATTAGATATAGTATAATATATGAGAGTTGAGTGAAATTATTTATTTTCAGGTATCACATAGTTACAGGAAGTGAAGATAATACATGTAAAATTTGGGATCTGCGGCGACGGGCAAGTCTGTATACAATTCCAGCTCACATGAATCTGATATCACAAGTTAAATATCAATCACAGGGAGGCAACTTTGTTGTTTCTTCATCGTATGACAATACTGCTAAGGTATTTATACAAAATACACATTTATTTAAGTGTACAAGTCTTGCAGTATTCTAATTTTATATTACAGTATTATATAATAAATTTGGGAATTTTTAACATTATGAGGTTTTATTAATAAGAATTAAATGAATCATGAATTTTCTTCCTACCTCATACTTCTATGTTTTTTTAAACAAAGCACTGCAGTATCAGCGACAATTGTCACCATCCTCAGCTGTTTTCACGACTGTCCATTTTTTTTCTTTTGCTGGTAATTATCCAAACTGCCATCTGGTGTTCTTTTGAAGACAGTTTAGAAAATAATTCCTTCAAAAGAACACCAGATGGCAGTTTCGATAATTACCGGCAAAAGAAAAAATTGACAGTCGTGAAAACAGCTAAGGATGGTGACAATGGTCGCTGATACTGCAGTGCTGTGTTTAAAAAACATAGAAGTATGAGGTAGGAAGAATTCACGATTCATTTAATTCTTATTACAGTATTACCCCACTTTTACGTTTCTTTATTTAATGTTTTCCCGCCTTTTATAAGCATTCTTCAAAGGTCCCTTCAGTTCCGTACATTCACAATGCATTAAAATCCTCAATTTTTACGTTTCTGAAATTTTATTTCACCGCAAATTACATCACATCATGTCGATCTTGAGTGTTAAAGATTGAAGATATTCGATTTATTTGATCGATTATCTCGCCAAAGAAGCTGCATTCTGGGAATTTTTAAAATAAGCGTAAAACTTAAATATTATAATTAATTATATTTTCATAAGTAATACATAAACTAAGATTTAAATTATCAGTAAGATATTTTATTTATATATTAAATTTGGAAATTTTTAACATTATGAGGTTCATTTCATAAGAATTAAATGAATCGTGATTTCTTCTTACCTCATACTTCTATGTTTTTTTAAACACAGCACTGCAGTATCAGCGACCCATTGTCACAATCCTCAGCTGTTTTCACGACTGTCAATTTTTTCTTTTGTCAGTAATTATCCAAACTGCCATCTGGTTTTCTTCTGAAGGAATTATTTTCTAAACTGCCATCTGTTGTATTTTTGAAGAACTTTGTAATCAAGCTCGGTTTGTCTGGAATCTCGAAGTTCATAGTTCTAGTATGGTTTTTTTGAATATATATATTTTCCCAAACTGTTAAATCCAAAGGTTTGGATAGATGTTTCAAAAGTGTTGCTGCTTCTTTTTCAATTCTATGATGCTCTAATAAACTATGTGCTGCTATAGCTGATTTATCAATTTCTCCATTCTTTATGTTTCTGAAGTGTTCTTTTGTACGAGTTTCCAAGTTCCTTTTTTGTTTTTCTCATATATATCCTGTTGCAATCTTTGCAATCAATTTGATAAATTCCAGATGTTTTGTTGTCTGTGATGTTAACTTTATTATTAGTTAACAGAAGATTACCCAGGCTGAATTTGTTAATTGGAGCCAATGTTATATTAAATTTTCTGAAAATGAGTACCAGACGCTTGTTTTGGAGGTAAAGGCGGTCGTCATGCAGGGCTGACATCAAGTGCCAATTGTCAGAAAAAGTGGGAGCCTTAATCTCCCACTACCCCAAGGGCCTTCCGAGGTCTGTAGTGGGATCGCTTTACTTTACTTTTTACACATATGTAACAAGGGGCATTACAAGGTTAATTTAATTTTTAAATAATACTAATAATTATTATTATTATAATGTCACAGAAATTAAGGAAAAATTAATAGGTCTAACCTCAAAATCGTCCTGCACCGTAGCCGAATGGTAAAGGCAAGATGCCTTGGCACAGAGTTACAGGACTTGCGCTGGTTCTTCCCATGGGGGAAGAAATTTTCTCATGAAATTTTGGCCAATATGCGACCGGTGCCCACCCAGCATCGTGATGCATTTGGGTAGCTACAATAAGTAGCGACTCCAGGTTGAGAAGACCAGCTATAATGGCTGGGGCACCCGACATGCTGACCACATGTCACCCCTACACTAGTTAGATGATCATCTACCTCTATGATTAATACATGTGGATGTGAGGTCGGCAGGTAGGCCAAGTGCCTTCTAGGCCTGTCACGCTTGGAATATATATATATAAACCTCGAAACCCGCTATTATATTAATAGTTCTAGTAATTTAAGTAAAATATTGGTCTTGTAAACCAAAAATAAGTTATGGCAAACCCCTTGAAATATTTTGTAAACCCCCTGGGAGTTTGGGAAACGATGAGGTGAGGTATAAAAAATCTTAAATTAAACTTCATAGTGATTTATTTCCTATAAAAGTTCAGTACATAAGTGATTTTTAAACATTTCAGTTTCACATACATTTTGTATTTTAGGATTTTATCCTTTTATTAATGAAAAGAAATGTTATCTGTTCTAGGTTTGGTCCAACAAAACATGGCAGCCATTAAAAACATTATCTGGACATGACGGCAAAGTGATGTGTGTAGACATTTCACCAGATTCTCAGTACATAGTGACTTGTTCATATGACAGAACGTTCAAACTGTGGGCACCAGAGTAAACTCTATTTACAATACAGTACATTTCAAAAGATATGATTGTTTGCTTTACCACAGGTAAACTCACCATTGTTTTTCAGTAAACAGCGTATATAAATAAGGTAAATCCGGAGTCTTATATTAAATTAATGTTGGGAAGTAAACATTATGAGGTATTGACGTTTTTATTATTAATTTAACACTTCTCAATGAAGGATAAATTATATTTGAAGAGAAAAATTTTCGCCTAGACCGAGACTCGAACCCAGGACCCTTGGATTTCCAGGCCAAGTGCTCTACCAACTGAGCTACCGAGGCGAGTCGTGATCTAGACGCAAATTTCTCTCTTATGTACGTTGTAATTCCCTCTTGCCAAATGCTTGAAATCTTTGTTTATATCTTTGCAAAGATAGCTCATTTGGTAGAGCACTTGACCCGGAAACCCAAGGGTCCCGGGTTCGAGTCTTGGTCTAGGCGAAAATTTTTCTCTTCAAATATAATTTATCTTTCATTGAGAAGTGTTAAATTAATAATAAAAGTCAATAAAAGCCCTACTGGCTTTATAAAGTAGTGTTAAATTCCCAATAAATGTCTTCTTAACTAAGAAGCTGCCATTTGCAAAGATAGAAACAAAGGTTTCAAGCATTTGGCGAGAAGGAATTACAACTTATATAAGAGAAAAATTTGCGTCTAGATCGCAACTCGCCTCGGTAGCTCAGTAGGTAGAGCACTTGGCCCGGAAATCCAAGGGTCCCGGGTTCGAGTCTCGGTCTAGGCGAAAATTTTTCTCTTCAAATATAATTTATCCTTCATTATGAGGTATAATCATTAAAATTCATCAGAGAACATTTTGTTTAAACAACTCACCTCATAGGATTCATGCTTCCATGATGCCGCAGTTTCAAACACACTCATGTTCATCTTCAGCCATAACTCCAACTGACAAAATTCTTCGGCCGTCAACTTCAGTGCTGCCATCTATGGTTGAATTTATGAACTTCAAAATCAAAGCAATTTCGTTAAGAATATCAAAATTCATTGATCTATCTTTATTTTTCTGAATGTATATTTTCTCCCAAACTGTCAATTCCAAAGGCTTAGAGATAGATAGGGACAGAGGGAATCTCGTTAATCCATTCATGCGCATCACTAATTAGATGACGAGGCATTTGGCTACCTTAATAGAGTTATAGGCTTAGAGGAGCCTTTAGAATTGACAGTTTGGGAGAAAATATACATTCAGAAAAATAAAGATAGGTCAATGAATTTTGATATCCCTAACGAAATTACTTTGATTTTGAAGTTCATAAATTCAACCATAGATGGCAGCACTGAAGATAGCGACAATAGAACAGTTGACGGCTGAAGAATTTCGTCAGACGGAGTTATGGCTGAAGATGAACATGACTGTGTTTGAAACCGCGGTATCATGGAAGCATGAATCCTATGAGGTGAGTTGTTTAAACAAAATGTTATAGTAGTAGTCTAATGCCCATTAGCTTGGATGTGTTCCATTTGCTTTCTTGCTTCCCAATAGTCCTGCCGGAGTTCTCTGATGAATTTTAATCTCGAGTCTCATAACTTGTTGTGTTCTATTTGAACTAGTATCGGTTTATCATATTTTCTAGACTGTTGAATTTTACGTTGTCAGCCTTGGATGTTGGCTCCCACTTTACCTTCAAAACTTGTAAATCAAATGTTTCTTATAATTCCCAGGGAAAAAGATTTGATTTGCAAGTTCTAGTCAGCCAAAGATGGAGTAGGGGCCGACAATATAAAATTCAACAGTCTGGAAAAGCTGATAATGATGTTAATAAACGAGTTGGAGAAAATGTTTTAACATCTCACCTCACAAAGTTATGTGTCTTCACGATACCGGTTTCAAAAGTATAGTATTACTTCCATCTTCAGTCAAATTCCAACTGTCGAAATTTCATCATTAACATCATCTTCTAAACTGCCATCTGGTGTAGATTTTATGAACTTGGAGATTAAATTATTCTCGTCAGGGATATCGAAATTCATTGCTTTAGATTTATTCTTCTGAATGTATATCTTTTCCCAAATTGTTAATTCCAAAAGTTCAGAAGATGATGTTAATGACGAAATTTCAACAGTTGGAATTTGAGTGAAGATGGAAGTAATACTATACTTTTGAAACCGGTATCATGAAGACATGCAACTTTGTGACGTGAGATGTTAAAACGTTTTCTCCAACCCATTTATTAATATAAATGCCTCATAGTGTTTCCTCCCACTGTAATTTTAATTAAATTGATGATGATATACATGATGACATTATGACTGAAATTAGTTCAAATAGAACACAACAAGTTATGAGATAAGACAACTCCGATTTACCTTATTTATTAAGAAGAACCTCATAATGTTACTTCCTAATGTAATTTATTAATAAACAGCATATATGTATACAAGGAGGATCGTTGCAAAGTGTATTATGTCAAAAAATGTTATAGGAAAGCCAATAACTAACTATTCCTGAGGTATAAGAGATAATAAAAAAAATGAGAATATTGAATCTAAAGCTGTTACTATGATCAAAATAAGTAAATCAATGTACACAACTAAATTATTATAATCAATGATAAAGAGAAAAATCCTCCCTTTATACTTGGATGGCAACGAAGCCTTAATTAGCTCAGTGGTCAGAGCATCAGCAGCATGGCTGAAGGTTTGGGGTTTGATTCCTGGTTCAGGCAAAATTTTTTCTCTTTACCATTGATATCATGGTTTGTCCCAATCATGAATGTAGACAAAATACAATCTGCAACAAAGGACAAAATGAGTATGACACAAGCAGAGTTTACAGCTTGAAAGAGGGCATCAGAAACTATCAATTTTGTCCAGGGATGAAAATAATACGGTTTACAACGCTACTCCTCATATATATTTAAAGAAATTTGAGAGAAACTTAATCCAATGTAAATTATTACAGCTCCTAATAATTATATTTATCCTGCTGAAGTAATGTTTCTCATCTGCCTGACAGCTGCAACGAGTCGGGGTGAACATCCAGAGCTCTTACTCTGGTACTCCTCTGATGATAGTCTCAGTAATGTTGAAACTTGCTGAAGATGTTCCGATAACGCCAGGCCCAAGTCTTCCAACACATTACCCAAGTAATCTAGAAGCACACAAGTTGAAATTACATTAACACTTAAATGGTCAGTAAAGTGGTCCCTCTATAAGCCTCAGGAGACCTTGGTGTTAACAAGGTTAAGGCTCCCATTTTTTTTCAACCATCAGTATGAAGGCCATCTTTACCCCCAGAATGTGTACCTGGTACTCATTTCATGGGCAATTGTACCACCAGATGGTTCATTAAATTAACAAGATGTAATAAAAATGAGAAAATAGAAGAAGAAAACAAATCAGGGATTTATCATAAGTAATGCCACGAGTGGCATTTGTTAGGACTATTTAACGAATAAAATTAAGCTGTTTACTCTTCTTCTTCTTCCTTCCAAGTATTAGGCCAAGGCCTGTTACGATCCTATAGAAAATTTTCCCTCCGGGAAATTCTCATATAAGACTTGAAAGCATAATAATAATTCCTTCGATTGGTTGCTGGCCAAAGGAAGGCAAGACCAGTGATGGGGCTGTCATCTTATAGCCTCTGGTCAGGCTTTTCTGGAGAAGAAAAGAAAATAAAGGAAAGAAGAAATGGAAGAAAGGAAAGACTCCCTAGCCCTCGAATGCCCTAATAGCATCGGGGTCGAAAAAAACAAGAGTTAACCAAGAGTGGTTAGATAGTAAAGTTAAAAGAGTGCAAAACACAAGTAAGTGGAAGAAATGTTTTGCTCAGCTTGGGCACCTTATATTTAATGTAAACGGCGATGTTTGAAAAACAAATCAGAAATGTGAGGTTATGTTCATTAACTGCTGCTTGATCATATTATTTATTGCCAAATAAGATCGCAATATTATAAGAGGGCACTCAAGTGGAGAAATAAATGAAACACATATCAAACTATATATCATAATCAACATTGCGGGTTATTCATTTATTTTTTAGTAAACAACTCGGTAAAATCAAGGAATCTTTTCATTATTTGCTATATTCAATGTATTTGTTGGAGAAAAATAATGCTTTGTCCTGTTCAGAATATTAAAAAGGAGGAGTTTTCTTTATCACAAAAGCAAGAGCTGATAAAGAGCGAGGTGAAACAGTTCCATCTCCTTTGTACATTTTTTCTCAAACCATGAGCTCTTTTAACTTTTTCTATTTGTTTTATTAATTTAGCCTTTCTTTTGATTTAATGTTTTTCTGACCATGTGTGGGCAGTTGCTACACATCTTTCTACTTCCCAATTTTTTTTAATTCCTGAGATTCTCTTTCACTCTGTATTTTAAATTTCTCTTTGTTTTCCCGCATTTAATCTGATGATAAATCCCTGATAGTCCAAGATCCGGCTGCAAGATTACTACGTTCATTGAGTGTATGAAAAAAATCTATTTTTTTCATAAAATTGTGAATGATTGATTACATTTTTGCTGAGTTGCCTATTAAAATTCGGCCGCCAGTATGTTTAATTAAAATGTCATTTATTTATTTATTCGAAATAATTTTGATTCACACGCACACACACACAAAAAAATTAATATAAATTATAATCCGGTTCACAGAAATTGATGTATAGATGAGGAGAGGTAAGAAACATTTAATTTCACCATGATGTATAGAGCTTGAAAAGTTTTGGTTGCCATTGCACACTTGGCCGTAAACCTTCTCGCGCTACAGCAGGCTGTGACACCAATCAGTAATAAAATGGCAATAAGTATGTATTTATTGTTTTATATTGTTTCAAATAAAGTTCAGTTCATTTAAAATGTTGTGATTTGTTTCATATAATGTATATTAACACTACCTTTTGGATATATTTTTGTATATACATTGTACGTAGTATACATAGAGAGCAGTGGTTTTACTTCCTGCTGCGAGGGAACAATATAAAACAATAAATACATACTTACCACCATTTTATTACTGATTGGTGTCACATCCTGCTGTGGCCACGAGGAGGTTTATGGCCAAGTGTGCAATGGCAACCAAAACTTTTCAAGCTCTATACATCTTCTTCTTCTTCTTCCTTCCAAGTATTAGGCCAAGGCCTGTTACGATCCTATAGAAAATTTTCCCTCCAGCGTTTGAGGGAAATTCTCGTATAAGACTTGAAAGCATGATAATAGTCCCTTCGATTGGTTGCTGGCCAAAGGAAGGCAAGACCAGTGATGGGGCTGCCATCTTATAGCCTCTGGTCAGGCTTTTCTGGAGAAGAAAAGAAAATAAAGGAAAGAAGAAATGGAAGAAAGGAAAGACTCCCTAGCCCTCGGATGCCCTATAAGCAATTTCTGCAAACTAGATTATAATGTATTTTATTAACAAGTGAATAAAATTATTTTGAATAAATAAATAAATAATATTTTAATTAAACATACTGGCAGCCGAATTTTAATAGGCAACTCGGCAAAAATGTATTCAGTCATTCACAATTTTATGAAAAAAATTGAATTTGTTCATACAATCGAACATAGTAATCTTGTAGCCGGATCTCGGACTATGATTTGAATGAAAATTCCTGAGTCTCACCTATGTCAGTAGCAAGCTGTTTGCAGGCACTTGGTCCAAGCTCACATATACCAAGAATATTGTCACAATATGTCTGGCATGTTCCACGTGCTATGATACCCAGTAGTATATCTGCAAATCCACCCTCGGATTCTGCTGACAACATTCCATATTCAGCATCTGCCACTTGGAGAGCTAGAGTTAAAGATGGATTTTCTTGCAGCAGAAATGGTTCTAAATGTTGTGGTAGAGTCATCAAATATTGGCCAATCTGAAATAATTATCATCTTTTTTCAATTGGGCAATGTTATCTTCTTCCATTCCAGATATTAATTCTAATTGATACACATTACACAAAATGATTTCAGACTTGCCCAGAAAGGCAGCTTTTGCTACTTTTCATGAAGACTGATTGAAATCAGCATGGCAGGTCCTCCAACCATTATAGTTAATTTTCTTAATCTGAAGCTGCTACTTAATGTAGCTACCCAAATTCCTCATGTTACTGGTGGGCACTGGTCTCATACTGACCAAAATTTCCTCCCTCATGGGAACTCAAACCAGTGCAAATCTGTAGCTCTACACAAGGCTTGATCCCTTAAACCACTTGACTAAGGCGCAGGACTATCTGTAATGTTATAGTATGCAAAGTTCCAAATGACAAAGAAGATTACACATCACCGTCTTTTTTCCAAGGTCATTCCCTTATCTTTCCCTCTGGTGAGCGAATCTATTGTGTGTTGACAGATCAGACTAGGGAGGGAACTGACATTTATATTTAAATTAATATTGGGAAGTAAACATTATGAGGTTATATCATTAATAGTGAGTGGAGAACATATTTTTAACGACTCACCTCATATAATTTCAAATTTCTTTGATACCGGCGGCTTCAGACATGTGGTATCAAAGAAATTTGAAATTATATGAGGTGAGTCGTTAAAAATATGTTCTCCGCTCACTATTAAAAAAACTCCTGGCGCGACAGGCCTACAAGGCCCTTATCCTACCAGCCGGCTGCTGGCCTCACATCCACATGTGTCAGTCACATAGGTAGATGATAATCAGCCAGTGTAGGGGTAGCATGTGGTCAGCATGTCGAGTCCCCCAGCCGTTATAGCTGGTTTTCTCAACCTGGAGCCGCTACTTATTGCAGCTACCCAAATGCATCATGATGCTGGGTGGGCACCGGTCCCATACTGGCCGAAATACGATGAGAAAATTTCTTTCCCATGGAGACTCGAACCAGCGCAAGTCCCGTAGCTCTGCGCCAAGGCTTCCTACCTTAACCACTCGGCTACGGCGCGGGACACTCACTATTAATGACATTTATATTATTCATTTAATATATCTCAATGAAGAATAAATTATATTTGAAGAGAAAAATATACACAGACTATGCTCTATCGACTGAGCTACCTGAGCACTCCAATCTAAGTGCAAATTTTTCACTTATATTCACTGTTAATTACCAAGTACCAAATGCTATGAACCATTGCTCGATCAAGCAAATGGCGACTTCTTTATTAAGAAGACCTTTATTGGAAATTTTACATTACATTATGAAGCCAGTACAGGCTCTTTCAATGTTTTTGTTATTCATTTAATACATCCCAATGAAGGAAAAATTATATTTGAAGAGAAAAATATACACTCAGACTGGGGTTTGAACCCAGGACCTTTTGCTTTCTATGCAAATACTCTACCTGAGGACTCCAATCTAAACGCATATTTTTCTCTTATATACAGTGTTAATTCCCAAGCACCAAATGCTACAAACCATTGCTCAGTTATGCAAATGGCACCTTCTTATTTAAGAGAACATTTATTGGGAATTGTAATTTTAAATAAGAAGCTGCCATTTGCATAATCACCATCAATTTTGTATAAGAGAAAGGATTCCTTGACTTGCCAATTGGAATTTCATCTAGTATAGTAAATTTAACAGCCAGATTTCTGTCTCACGTATTAAAATATTTTTAAAAAGCAATTTTTACCTGAGTAATATATTCCTGTGGAGCAAAACTGAAGTCAGGGAGGTCTGCTGCAACAGTGAGTGTCTGTTTGTTATCTCTATTCCAGGCTGGTGCTGACTGCACCTGGTCTAATTGTACTGATATCGGTGTGAATATCACTTGGAAGGTTGTGTGGTGCACATCACTACACAGCCTGTTCAGCGATGTGGTTATGTGTTCCATCAACAGAGTTTTTTCACCTTAAATTTTAGACAGATTACATTAATCTATACATACAGGGTGCATCATACATATGGCTATAAGTTTGATCTCGTTGTGTGATGAAAATATTACCAATCCAGGAAATATGAAATTACCGTTGGAAAGGCAATTATTCAAATTACAACAATGAAATAAAACAAAACAGTGTAGAACTTACATCGTTAGTCAAAATGGCATTGAATATGCAACAGCAAATTACAATTGCTGCATGGGCAATAACATATGCTAATGATCGTGAGGCCGCAAGACAGGCTAGACGTGAGTTTAATGTAGCATTGCAGCCGTCAACTGTGGGGAAGTGTAGAAAACGACTGCTGGAAACAGGAAGGATGCAGAAAATCAAACCTCCTGGAAGGCCTCGCATTAGCACGGATGCAGAAACAACGAAGAGAATTGTGGAGGCATTCGATGCTAGCCCACAAAAATGAACCTGCCAAGCTGCACGTGAGCAGTGATTTGTTTTGTTTTGTTCTATTGTTGTAATTTGAAGGATTCCCTTTCAAATGATAACATCATATTTCCTTTAATAATAATATTTTCGTCACAAAATGTGATCAAACGTATAGCCATATTTCTGAATCACTCTGTATATAATAACCTGATGCTTATTCAAAATAGTGATAAAACTATTAAACTTCTATCTCATACATACAAAGTTAATATATTTATATAAATGAACTGGAAATTATTTTTACATTTCACCTGATAAAACTCGGCGATTTTCACAGGACCAGTTTCTGAAGGCATCCTTTTTATCCTAGCTAAAACTCTGACTGTCAAACTTTTGCCATCACCACCAACTTTTCAATTGCAAGAATAAAAAGAAAACCATGAATTTAGAAATTCCCAGTGAAAAGGGTACACAATAAATTCCAAAAGATATTTGAGAAGTTTAATATTAAATTAGCACCGAAAAATAACTACAGTTTAAATAAACTAATAAAAACCAACAAAAATTAAAAAACTGATAAAAATAAAAAGTCAGGAATATATCAAATTGAATGCATGGGTTGTGAAAAGATATATATAGGAAAAACAAAAAGAAACCTAAAAATTAGAACCAAAGAACACACAAAAAATATTAAAAATGAGGAAATAGAAAAATCTGCAGTTGCTGCTCATGTTTGATCTGGAAAACATAATATAAATTTAGACACTAAATTATTAAAACAGTTAGAAAAATACAAAAGAGCTGACTATTTGGGAAAAAATCTATATTCAGAAGAACAGAAACAGAGTTATGAATTTTGAAATACCGACGGAGCATGACCTTGTTTGGAGGTTCTTTGGCCAACCACAGGATGGAGCTGACATCGACATCCAGGGTGTGCAACATAAATCTAACCAGTCTGGGCAAGATGCTGATGATGATTATGATATAATCGAAACATGTTCAAGAATAAATCAACATTAATAATAAATAGGTAAGACGATCAGACTAAAAATAATATAATAAAAAAAATGTATTTGAAAGTTCATTGGTCAGCCAACAGATGGAGCAGAAATCAACTTGCAGGAAGGACAACTGCAAGGCAACAGTTGTAAAGCATAGAGAATGTTGCACAGTTAGCGATGAAACTAGTCTGCTTAAAAATCAAGAAATATGAGGTGAGACAAAAATACAATTCCAATATAATCAAATGTCTTATTTTTTTTTTTTTTTTTTTTATTATTAATTTAACACTTCTCATTGAAGGATAAATTATATTTGAAGAGAAAAATTTTCGCCTAGACCGGGACTCGAACCCGGGACCCTTGGATTTCCGGGCCAAGTGCTCTACCAACTGAGCTACCAAGGCGAGTTACGATCTAGACGCAAATTTTTCTCTTATGTACGTTGTAATTCCCACGCGCCAAATGCTTGAAACCATAGCTTCTATCTTTGCAATTTTTCTCTTCAAATATAATTTATCCTTCAATGAGAAGTGTTAAATTAATAATAAAATCGTCAATAGAAGCCCTACTGGCTATAAAGTAGTGTTAAATTCCCAATAAATGTCTTCTTAACTAAGAAGCCGCCATTTGCAAAGATAGAAGCTATGGTTTCAAGCATTTGACGCGTGGGAATTACAACGTACATAAGAGAAAAATTTGCATCTAGATCGTAACTCGCCTCGGTAGCTCAGTTGGTAGAGCACTTGGCCCGGAAAGCCAAGGGTCCCGGGTTCGAGTCCCGGTCTAGGCGAAAATTTTTCTCTTCAAATATGTCTTATACTTACTTATTTTAGGAATTCTCACTATGAGGTATATTCATTAAGGTAGAATTTATTATCACCCACCTCATATTGTTCTTCTTATTTGACTATAAACTAGTTTCGGAACATAGTTTCTGTTCCATCCTCAGCATCGTCATGACCGTTGTTCTGTCGTCTTGAAGAGCTGTCATTCGCTCCTTCCATTGGTTGACTGAAAAACCTCGAAACCAGGTCATTCTCACCAGGAATTTCGAAATTCATCAATTTCTTCTTTTCGCTCTTTTGAATGTAGAAAGAAGCTAAATTATTAAAACGAATAAAAAAACCAAAAGAACTTACTGTTTGGGAAAAGATCTACATTCAAAAGAGCAAAAAGAAGAAATTGATGAACTTTGAAATTCCCAGGGGAGAATGACCTGGTTTCAAGGTTTTTCAGTCAGCCAATGGAAGGAGCGAAGGACAGCTCTTCAAGACGACAGAACAATGGTCGTGACGATACTGAGGATGGAACAGAAACTATGTTCCGAAACTAGTTTATAGTCAAATAAGAAGAACAATATGAGGTGAGTGATAATAAATTCTACCTTAATAATGAAATGTGTTATAGTGCTTGTTTATGCCCTGTATATATACCTTCTTGTACGCTGCTAACTAATGTATCGAGCTCCTTCTGACCAGAAGGAGATAACAAGAGTTTCTTGAACTGAACAAATGAATTCACTTCTTGAACATTAAGCTTGCGTGAAATATCCAGTAAGCTTCTGGTCATGTCCCTATCCAGCTGTTTGAGCTGATTTAGAAGTTCACCTGCAAATAGGTTTAATTTATAATTTGTTTAAATTCTCATACAAATTAAAGTACACAAAGTGAAATTCATGCCACTGTAGCTTTTGCTCGATAACTAATATCAGATATTAATATTACTAATTCAATTATTTTGAGTCTGTTTTATCTTATCTCAATATTAATGCTCATATGTTCTTGAACATGTTTTGATTTTATCATAATCGTCATCAGCATCTTGCTCAGATAAAACAGACTCCAAATAATTTAATTAAAAGAACCTCAAAATATTACTTTCCTAAAATAAAACAATATTACTTATCTTGTAGAAGATTTCTGGACTGTTAGCCGTGATCTTGAGGCTTGTAGTTCCCCGACGTTTCACCAGAGACTGCGTCCGGCATCCTCAACGGTTACCTTGAGACTAGCAATTTTGTCGACTACCTGCCCTATTTATACATTTATCCACGACGTGTTCTCTGCACAGTCCGTTACTGGCAATTTTGTCGACTACCTGCCCTATTTATACATTTATCCACAATGTGTTCTCTGCGTAGTCCGTTACAGACTGTGCAGAGAACACGTCGTGGATAAATGTATAAATAGGGCAGGTAGTCGACAAAATTGCCAGTCTCAAGACAACCCTTGAGGATGCCGGACGCAGTCTCTGGTGAAACGTCGGGGAACTACAAGACCACGGCAACAGCTCGGAAATCTTGTACAAGATCATCATAGTAACTCTGGCCATGAAAGCCTAAGTCAATATATTAATATAACTAACCAACATTCTGAAGTAATGTGAGACACATCTGAAACATGTTCCAGTCTTCTCTGTCTCCCTTTTGTTGGTCTAGTTTTTGTAAGGTGCGACGGTACTGATCCAAGTAATTGCTTATGTAAACCTGTTAAAGAAAATCTACATTAACATTGCACATTATTATAAAATTACAGTAGGAAGAATAAATTTGAATAAATTATTTTATTTATCTTGTGGTGATGGAAAGAAAGATTTAGTTTTGGAAGATGGAATGGGAAGGTATCAAAGGATGGGGACCAAAATTAACTCAAAGTGAAATCAAGAAAATTACATAAAATATAGAATTCATAAAGGCAGATTGATAATATCAATGCTGAACAGAGTTTTGTGGGATAAGAACATAAAAATATATACCAAATTACAAATTTATAAATCCATAATTCAAAGCACGTTAATATACGGTGCAGAAACTTGGCAGTTGAATAAAAATTAAGTTAAAACTTATGTCTACTGAAATGGAGTGTTTAAAATGCTCAACTAGACATTCTAAATTGGAAAAAATTATAAATACAATCATTAGACATCAAATGAAAGTCCAAAATTCAATATTGGATTTTGTGAAATACAGACAACTGGAATGTTATGGTCATATGTGTAGAATGCCAGAGAAAAGATTACCCAGACAAGCTTTAAAATGAATTCCACTTGGGAGAAGGAGAGGTCGACCTAGATTTAAATGGATGAATGATGTAAGAAGAGGTATGATGGAGCTAGGTCTGGAAGAATTGGAATGGGAAGATAGAGAAGAATGGAGAAAGAAGATAAAAATTTAAAAGACTTTGGGCACAGGAAGATGTTTTATTACATTGTGAACCTGTTTATAAATAGGTAAAAACAATAGAAAGTATTATGAGATTATTCTTAATAAATAAATTGAGGTAAGATAAACAGACTCAAAATAAATGTTTTTATTATTAATTTCATACATCTCAATGATGGATAAATCATATTAGAAGAGAAAAATTATACGCTCAGACCGGGACTTGAACCCAGGACCCTTGGTTCTCTAGACCAAGTGCTCTACTACCTGAGCAAGTACCGATCTAAATGCAAATTTTTCTCTATATACGTTGTAATTCCCACCCACCAAATGCTATGAAGCCTTTGCTTCTATCTTTGCAAATGGCACCTCCTTTATTGAGAAGACATATTTAGGAATTATACATTACATTATAAATGTCAGTATGGCTTTTTTCAATGTTTTTATTATTAATTTCATACATCTCAATGATGGATAAATCATATTTGAAGTGAAAAATCATACGCTCAGAATTACAACGTATATAGAGAAAAATTTGTGTTTAGATCGGTACTTGCTCAGGTAGTTCAGATGGTAGAGTACTTGGTCTAGAGAACCAAGGGTCCCAGTCTGAGCGTATAATTTTTCTCTTCAAATAAGACTCAAAATAATTTAATTAATTTATTGCACTTTATTTCTACATAGTGCATCCAGAAAGCCTGCAGTAAACTGAACCATAACACACAAATGTAGCAAAAATGTTTCAATTGTCAACATTTCTATTGGGCCCTTCAAAATGAGCATACTTTACACATTGAGTACCAGGCACTGAGCAGGGCATTTAAACCCACAGGCCAGCCATTTAAATACCCCAGCTACCCTTTTCATGGCACTTCAGAAGATGGACCATTATTCACAAACTATTAGTCCTAGAAAGTTCAAATTTTGTACATACATAAAGGAGATATCCTAGTAGAATTTGATTGTGAAATAACTTGGGTGATTGACATCACATGGTATCAGCGTATCAATTTTCAGGAAGTGGAAGTTCATCTTCACTTTCACTTTGTGAACTTCTAATTCAGGAATCAGTTCATCACCTGAATCATCATTATACAAAATATTCGCTAATTCTTCTTCAGTGGGATATTTTTCTTTCGTGGTTTCACTCACGCACAAACAACAGCGCGATAACGAGAAACATATACGACTGCATTGGAGCCTGGAGTCAAGTTTGGGTGAATGAATTCCATGTGTTGTTTGTTTTAAAAATAAAAGGGGATTCACCAAGGTTAAACATGTCAAACATGAATAGAAAATGTACATTTCCATGCCATCTATGATCTCCGAGACATACTAAGCCAACACAATATTTAGGTGCCGAATATAAATGCGGTTTGTTCGCACCCGCTCTAAAACAAGTTAACTGACCGACGGCCGCATACACGATAGTCTCTTTAAACGCCTTAACTGGTTTACGGTACTGAATGTGATTTAATATTGTTATATAATATAATTTAAAAACTGTTACTACATTTGGATTTATGTTATCAGCATAATTGAAATTTCTATCTTATAATTATACTGCCATCCTCTTTACAGTCAAGTACTTTGTGGACACACTGTTTAATGTTGTTTGATACAGAGTACAGATATGCCCGCTATCTCCGGCTTTGTTTAGTATATATGTTGACCATGCTATTAAAATATGGCAAGATATCTTAATTGAAAATTTAAAAATAAATGACAAAGTTTTAAACACGATTTTATTCACAGATGACCAGGCTATCTTTAGTTGATCAGAAGATCATCTCCAGAGGGCTGCAAACTAATTAGAAAAAGTAGGCAAGGAATACAATTTAAACATTTCATGTACAAAAACAAAATCAATGGCATTTCGAGGAAAATATCATCTCAAATGCAAAATTGTGATAAATAATAATATCATTGAACAAGTGAAATCCTACAATTATTTGAGTTTTAATGTATCAAACTGCCGAAAAGAAGATATAAATATAAAAATACATAAATTCCAAAGAATGTGTGAAACAATAAAAACTCTAAAGAATAAAACAACAGAGGATACTCAATATTTAATTTTAGGAAGTTATATTTTGAGGTTATTTTAATTATATTATTTTTGGTCTGGACATCTTACCTCAATATTAATGTTGATTTGTTCTTGAACATGTTTCAAAACAATTCTCTGTTTTATCTGGGAAAGCTGAAGATAAAACAGAGAATTGTTTTGAAACATGTTCAAGAACAAATCAACATTAATATTGAGGTAAGATGTCCAGACCAAAAATAAGAGGATACTCAACTGAAATTTTATAAAGTCACGGCCGTTCCTACTGTTATCTATGGCAGTAAAAATTGTACTTTGACTCATTCAAATAGGAAACAAATAGAGGCAGCGAAGATGCAATTTTTAAGGCCAATGGCAGGCTACACTCTTATGGACCAGAAAAGAAGTTCTGAGATAAGAGATCAATTATATATTTTTAAATTGACAAACAAAGACAAAATTAGTACGAACATCTACTAAGAATGCCAGATGATAGACCTTCTAAAATGATTTTAAACTACAGACCCACAGGATCTAGAAGTCAATGAAAACCATTTGCTAGATGGAAAGACCAAATCTCTTGAAGTCAGAACGGGCCAGAGGACCTAAGCCTTGATGATGATGATGGTACTTGGTGTTAATCAATGTCCAAATCATTTTAGTCTATTTACGACAGAACAATGGTCACAAAATTACTGAAGATGAAACTGAAATGTAAAGTTCTGAAACTAGTTTAAAATAGAAGAAAAATATGAGGTGTGAGTGATAAAAGTTTACCTAAATAAAACTAAGGTTCTTGGTTCACCTTCTAATCCAACTGCACAACACTCTAAGGACCTTGCTCGCTTGTACTGGAAAGCCAGAGAGAAAATGACTTAAGCGTCAAATCTCGCCATTAGAAAACAAACAAACAAAGTTAATAGTGAGTGGAGAACAAATTTTTAACAACTCACCTCATATAATTTCAAATTTATTTGATACCAGCGGTTTCACACATCTTGTCCCTCTTCAGTCATGGCTTCCACTCGCCGGTATCAAAGAAATTTGAAATTATATCAGGTGAGTCTTTAAATATAAACAAACTAAGGTTCAAGGATTAAGTTATGCTAATGATACGACTCCTCGTACATAAATCTGCAAGTTAATTACAGCAATAGTTTTATTTGGTCTTGTTTCTCTAGAGCTGTACGATTTTTTAACTGGATTGTTTGATTTCTACAAGAAATGTTATTTTACCTTAACAGACTGCATAAGTGCACAGTAACCACAGCCTTCTGTGAATGTAAGACATCTCTTGTTAGCTTCTGTTACTATGGAAATTGCTCTTGGTATGGATTGTCCCAAACTTTGTACTGAATCACGCAAGTCTTCTTTATTAATTTCCAACGTTGACAACTGCTGATTTAGATATGTTTCCTCGTACTGTGAATACTTGACAACGTAAGCCATGTACGGAGAATAAACTGCTTGTGCTAAAGACAGTAACATCTCCTTATTCACTGACTTACCTAAAAATCAATAAAAGTATTAATTATTAATGCATTCAGGATAATTTTTTCTACACCTTAATAATTCCAGTATCAAAAATGTTTTAAATTAAACAAATAAATAATTATACATATATATATACCGGGCTTCCAATATAAACCCGGACCAACCTCACGGGGTTTCACCCGTCAGGCTCTCCTCGTCCGCATTTCACTCTGCCAGCCGCTCGTCCTTGAACTAGTCAGTTTACTATTGTTCGACAAGATGAGACGTTAGCTGACATTAGAGCAGCGCATTTATGTGTGTAAATGTTATAAATACGAATCAGCTCATCACGTTCGCGAGGAATTTATTCGGAACTTCCCTGGACAATTACCTCCTTCCAGATCGACAATCCACAGTCTTGTGACTAAATTTGAGACAACTGGTTCAGTACAAAATAAGAAACACGCGCAAAGGCGTACGGTCCTCACCGAAGAAAAATTAGATGAAATTGGCAAAAATTTGGAATGTTCACCATAAAAATCATTACCGAAATTAGCACAACAAGTTGGGATTTCAGTATCTTCTGCACATATAGCAACAAAATTGTTAAAACTCAAACCTTACAAGTGTACACGTGTTCATTGTCTAAACCAAGGTGATCCCATAGCACGTGTGCGGGAGGACAACATTTCCAGCATTTTCTATAAGGTAACAAACAGTTCAAGGACGGGTGGCAGGCAGGGTGAATTGCGGGAGGAAGAGACAGCACTGCGTGCTGGGTGAAACTCCGTGAAGCCGGTCCGGTTTTATATTGGAAGTCCGTTATATATGAATATGAAAGTTTTCTTGGGTTTTCCGCGTCTTGGATTCAAGTTCGGCCTCTGGCCAATGATTCCGACGTTTCGGCATGATCCCACATGCCATTATCAAGGAACGATAAGTTCGAGTCACAGGTTTAGGTCTTATATAATAAAATACATAGAGTTTTTGCTGTGGTCCGTTTCTGAAGACGTACACCCATCCAAGGTTTAGTTCTTATGTAGTTAAATACCTTCAGTTTTCAGTGTGCTCCGTTTCCAAAGCCGTACACCCATCCAAGAAACGGACCACAGCGAAAACTCTATGTGTTTTATTATATAAGACCTAAACTTGTGACTCGAACTTATCATTCCTTGACAATGGCATGTGGGATCATGCTGAAACATCGGAATCATTTGGCCAGAGGCCGAACTTGAATCCAAGACGCAGAAAACCCAAGAAAACATTCATATATATATTACACTGGGGAACAGTGATTTTGGTGCCTTAATGTTTTCACCTATTTATGGGTATATTTGGGTCACTGATTCCAAAGATGATTTCAGTTTCGTCCTATCAGCTCTAGTTTTTGAGATAGAGTTTATTCAAATTATATACCAGTTCAAAAATACTGGTCCACATATACAACTATATTACTCGCATACAATTAAATACAAAAGAACAAATACTTTCTTTTTCATGAAACAACTGTATCT
Organism: Diploptera punctata; assembly: GCA_030220185.1. Lineage (NCBI taxonomy): Eukaryota > Metazoa > Arthropoda > Insecta > Blattodea > Blaberidae > Diploptera > Diploptera punctata. The sequence goes on from JASPKZ010003802.1 coordinate 358,326, forward strand.
ATATAACTACCATAATTTTATTTACACATTAGTCTCGTTAGAATCATTAATTTTCCTCCATCAAGGTCGCAGAATCCCCGTTTCTGTGATTTCTTCCTCCGATGCAATGATCTTGGACATTCTCGGTGGATGCTCCAACAGTAGTCCGCCATATATGTATATCCCACCGTCCACGATACCTTTCTTCCATTGTACTTAATTCCTGGTGAAAACGCTCACCCTGTTCCTCACTTACATCTCCAAGATTGTCTGGAAATCGATCCAAATGACTGTGTAGGTAGTGTAATTTGATGCTCATGTTACAACCTAGTGCACAAAAAGCAGTGAGCATATTCTCCACTAGTTCATCACTATTAGGAGACTTTATAGTTTCCAAGGAAATTCTTCACTACCATACAGAACGAAGACCATGCGGCTGCTTCAGTATCATTCATTGAGTCTTGAAATTGATGGTCATTAATAAGTTGGCGGATTTGTGGTCCCTCCAATATACCTGCTTTTATTTTTTCCTTACTCAGTGCAGGAAATTTTGTACATATGTAGCAAAAAACATGTTCCATCTCTATTTCAACGCCTTGATGAACTGTTTCATTAAACCAAGTTTAATATGCAGTGGTGGCAAGATGATGTTGTTTCTGTCAACCAAAGGTTCTGCAACGATGTTTTTTTCTCCAACGGTCATGCTTTCTCTAAGAGGCCAATGCCTTCTCACCCAATGTTGATCTTTGGCCTCTAGAGTCCCATTAAACATATAAAGCATGGGTATTTGGTGTACCCACCTTGTTGTCCTAGAAGAAAATTCACCATCTTGAGATCGACACACATTACCCATTGGTGATCACGGTAAGAGATCTTCTCTAGCACTGTAGCTATTGTATGTTGATTTTCACGCATAGAAACTGAGTGACCAATTGGGATTGACCTGTATATGTTCCCATTATGCAAAAGAACACATTTTAGGCTGCGTTTGGAGCTATCTATAAATAACCGCCATTCACTTGGTGTGTATTTTCTTACACCCAGCTTCATTAACAGTCCTTCAACATTCATACAAAAAACAAATTGATTTTCTACTGTGAAGAATGGCAGGAAGTCTGTTTTCTCTTTTGCGATAGACTGTGACCTTTGTTCCCGGTAACAGACATTGTTTCTCTGCCAGCCGGAAGCTAACAACTCAGATGACTTCTTTGGAAGACTTAGATCCCTTATGAGGTCGTTCAGTTCCGCTTGACTAAAACCGGATGAAACTGATGAAGGTCCTGGGAAATCGCTGTCATTTCCCTCAGAATAGCTTTCAGTTGAATCATCCTCTTCTTCTGGTGACTCTGGAAGACTGGTAAAAATTGGAACAGGTATCTCCTCTGAATGTGGAACAGGGCGTCTTGCAGAGCGTAGATTGGGATATACCCATCTATTCCGGTTTTTGCTATTGATGCCCTTTACATTGACTGAACAAAAATAGCAGTCATCACTATGGTTAATTTGTTCTCGCCAGATCATTGGTTCCCCAAATTTCAAGCATTTCCGTTTCCCATTTGTCCATTGTCGTAGATGCTCTGTGCACGTTTTACATACAATGTGAGGTGCCCAAGGCTTATCTTGATCTCCCAGTTGTACTTTGAAATAGGCCAAATAAGCTCTTCTTACAAAGTCAGTTATAGGTTTTCTTTGTTGAGTGAATGTGTACTCCCCACAGATGAAACAAAACACATCAGGATTATTCACACATTTTCTTCGTGTTGAAGCCATGTCAGTCTAGAAAAAGGATAAACAATTGTCAAATTAGTAAAATTACATATGCAAACGGCAACAACAACATGAATATAACTTGGATTAAATCAATTAGTATTATGCAAACAATCGATTTACAATGGTGGTACATAAGAGCAGTATCATCAATATCTTGCAAACTAGAGCTGCTGCAACAAAATGGATGACATTTTTGGAATCAGCAGTGCCGAAATACCCAGAATCAGGTGAAAAATTTCAGGCACCAAGAAAAAAATATTTTTTTGTTCCCCAGTGTTATAATTAATTTTTTTTTACATTGAGCAATGCAAGCTTAATATATAAAGTAAAGTAAAGTGATCCCACTACAGGCCTCAGGAAGCCCTTGGGGTAGTAGGAGGTTAAGGCTCCCACTTTTTCTAGACAATCAGCACTTTATGTCAGCCCTGAGTGACGGCTGCCTTTACCCCTAGAACAAGTGTCTGGGACTCATTTATGTTAGAGGCTGAGTCGATCCCAGGACCACAGTGCCGCCAGAAGGTTTGGGTTAATTTAAAAATCTGACCCCACAGAACTCGAACCCTCGACCTTCCGGCTTGTAGCGCAGTGCCTTAACCACTATGCTATGGCGCATCCCTATATATATCTTAATATATAAAAATTTTGTGTCACGTTTGTCCGCGATGGAATCCTAAAGCTACTGAACCGATTTTAATAAAATTTTGTACACTGTGTGCAGTTTGATCCAACTTGAGACTTAGGGTAGTTTATAACTAAATTTATAGTTGCATTATTTTTTATTGCAAATTATTTGTTTGTTATTTAACAAAGAGATATAATTATCTGTGAGTTCCATACTATTCTAACAGATGGCGGTATAAAGTAATTTGGTAAGGTAATTGGTTTATTATTTAACAAAGAGAGATCCAGATGACTGTGCTTTTTGTTGCAACCGCAAATTTCAATTGAATTACAAATATTGATTATTTCATAATTTAAGTGTGTTCAGCTTTTATTTTATTTTCAATATTATTAATTTCGTGTGTAAGTATTAGTTTTAAGTAATCTGGCTGAAAGACAGCAACTTAATTTAAATTTTTAACGTATACCTTAGCCACAGCAACGCGTGGCCGGGACTTCTAGTATATATATATATATATATATATATATATATAATGTTGGGGCACACCATAGCATAGTTGGTTAGGCAATAGGCTACAAACCGGAAGGTCGAGGGTTCAAGTCCCAGTGGAGTCAGGATTTTTAAACTAACTCAAACCTCTGGTCCTGGGGTGGAAACCCCCCCCCCCCCCCCCCTTGCTTCTAACAGAACTTCTTATTTCCTGGGGGTTTTTTTAAAAAAAAAAAAAAAAAAAAAAGGGGGGGGGGCCCCCCAAAAAAACAAAAAAAAAACAAAAAAAAAAGCCATCCAAGCAGGGCTGACATCAAGTGTAGATTGTCTAGAAAAAATGGGAACCTTAACCTCCTACTACCCCAAGGGTCTCCTCTCATTTCTGAATACGAAAAAAGATTGAATCATCTAAGGATTTACAATAAATCTCTGAAAAATAAACTCATAGGGAAGGGAACATTAGGTAGACCACATACAAGATTGACTAACATGTATAGTTGGAGTTGGAACACAATGTTAAAAGAAGAATTGTGAAAAATTAGAAGTAGAGACTCCATAACTTTGACTATTTAACTCATGCCCCAAATGGGAGTCAATGACCCATCACATTTCAATGATTTTTTATTTACAACCAATCACAGTCGTGTTTCTACTAGAATTTACCAACTAAAGCTTATCATAATAAAGAAAGCTCCTCCTTTTAACATTCTGAATAGGTCATGGCATTATTTTGCAGTGACTGACTCTCTAAGAAATACGGCTACCAGATTGTGTATATAGTGCATGAATGTCAACACATAGTGCATGCGGGAGTTAATGTAAAAACATTTGTAGTAATTGATTATACCACCAAAAAAAGAAAGCACTGTTTGCACTTTCTTAAATGTATTTTTTCCCAGGTAATAACATTCCAGAAAATTATAATTGTCATAGGACATCAGAAATGAATTAATATAAAGTTTGATGTGTTTCATTTTTTCTCCACTAGAGTGCATTCTTACAATATTGCGTTCCTTTGGTAATAAATAATATGATCTGGTTGCAGTGATGAAAAAAAGAAGCAGATGAAGCGTACCAATCGTTTCTCATTTGTTTTCAAACATTGTCGTTTACATTAAATATATAAATATTTTAAAATAACTATATTTAAATAATGATTTGTGAGTAAACAGCTTAATTTTATTTAATCAATTGAGTTGGTGTTTACTTGATGAAAATCCATATTCATTAATTAAATAAAAATAAAACGTAATTTTATTTGATTTTCATATTTACAAATAAAATGTTTCATTTTTATTTAATTATTAAAACTACGTTTTATTTTTATTTAATTAATTAATTTTATTTGTTAAATAGTCCTAACAAATGCCACTCTTGATTTCCAAATTCTCTAGATAAATTGGAAATCACTCGTGGCATTACTTATGATAATGATTTTTGTTCTGCTTACTTACCCTGAACAGAAGAATCAACTGCAACTTGCAGATTCACAGCAAAATGTTTAGTGACCTGCTTGAGTTGCATAAGAAAAGTCAACTGATCTGTTTGTTGCTTGAGTGCAGAATCAATACATGCGTTGAAACTTGGATCCAAACTCACAAGTACATCTGCATAAAGCTCTACCAGAGTACTGACGGCAGGGGTGGACACAAACACTTGACTACACCATTTCACCTATGAAACATACATTCATTACATTATGTATATATTGATAAGACAAAAAATCATCATCATCATCTGCATTCATGGATTAGGTCTGTTGACCCGTTCTGACTTCAGCCCATCTCTTTCTAGGTCTGCCCACATCTCGGGTGCCTTTAGGTTTGTATTTTGTTATTTGTTTTGGATATCTATCTTCATTCATTCTGTCTATGTGTTGCTTCCATTTTTGTCTATATGTATATATTTTATCAGTTATTGCAAATATTTCAAGTTCCTGTCTTATTTCCGTGTTCTTGATTCTGTCTTCTTTAGTGCACCCTTTAACAGATCTCAAAAATTTCATTTCTGCCGCCGTTATCCTACTTAGATCTTGTTTTTTATGTATCCAGGCTTCTGAACCATAGAGCAGTACCGGTACTGCCAACGTTTTGTAAAATTTCAATTGGGTCTCTCTTGTTGTTTTGTTATTTAGTGATCATTTTATCGTACCACATATTCCCTGGAATTTTGCTATTTGATTAGTTATATCATTATCATAATTAAATGAAATGTCACATCCTAGTTAATTGAGATGGTTCACCTGTTCTATGATTTTGTTTCCTATTACTATTTTGGATCTGATTTGATTTTTCCCTTGTCAAAAAGTATTACACACAATTTTTCCAGGTTTAGACAACCTGCTACGTAATGTGTCTGACATGCTTCCTGTCTAAGGGTCGTTCGTATCTATGAATGCATTAGACCTTAAAAGTCATTCCCCTGCTGAGAAAGTTGCATCCAAAGACGTTTTTGCGTACTCAAAAATCTGTTCATGTGATAATAATTGTTGAAATTCCTAAGCTACCTGGCGAGGTGACTTTGCAAAGAACGAATCGTGAGAACCCAATGGGAACCGATGTAGTTTGAAACCTTGCCGCTTTATCCAAGATGTCGGACCTTGAAGACTTCGATCATGTTTTCGGTATACGCGGAGAAGAGGAATTTGATAGAGTCTACCAAAGAATTCAACTGGAAGAACACGAGAATCGGCGTAATATCGTGCGATGCAGACATCGTCGTACACGGTATTATTTGCGGGACGCAAGCGTAAATGCGTTCCTCTAGCAGACAAAAATAATGGAAGTGGTTTTATCGCTGAGAATTCTGGGTAATTTCTTGCCAATATTACGAAAAAACTACTTTCATGCATGACCAGTCGGCAACTCACTAATTTGAACTTTGCACGTTCTCACGGAAAACTCAACTCACCAGAGATTAATGTATTTGCATTTGGCCCTTAAAGCTGCAGATGATCTGTGCTAGAAATATTGTTTTCTTCTTAAGATAATCTAATATATAAAAATGAATGTTTGTTTGTTCGTACTTTATGTGCGGCCATACCATTGATCCGATTGTGAAGGGGCTTTTTGCAAAATGTTCAGGAGATTCCTGGGATGAACATAGGCTATAAGAGAGTTGTGATACTCAACTCCTACATCCTTAAAACTTGCCCTTTGTAGTGGAAAACGTGAAAAAGTAGTTCTTTGGATGCTTAAATGGCTTACGCTGCCTAAACCATAACAAATACACAAAATTAATGTACACAGAATTGAACATCTCAAAAAGCTCTACAAAAAAAAGTTCATGATGGATAACTCACAATAACCATTTTTGTCTTTCATTGATGCCAAGAAGATCGAGACAAGTACGTAGATTCCTGTGCAAGCATAGCAGCACATGGCGGGTATTCTTTTACAGATAATTCACAATAACGAATTTTGTCTTTTAGCTCATTTATGCCAAGAAGATTGAGATAAGTAGATTCCCGGGCAACACCGGGTAATCAGCACGGGGAATCTTAAAATAATTACGACATACATTTATAATTATTTTTCATTTTACTTATTCAACTAATCATAAGAAGTACATTAATTTTTATCTTTAAGCTCATTTATGCCAAGAAGATTGGGATGAGTAGATTCCCAGACAACGCTGCGTAAACAGCACGGGGTATCTAAAAGTAATTACGATATAAATTGTTCCTTATACTTATTTAACTAAACATAAAACACATTAATTTTTGTATTTCAGCTCATTTATGTCAAGAAGATCGGGATAAGTAAGATTCCCGGGCAACGCTGGGTAATCAGCACGGGGTATCTAAAAAATGTAAATTCATAATTATTTTTCCTTTTACTTATTCAACTAAAGATAAAAGCACATTAATTTCCATTTTATTTAGGTGTAGCAGCACACGCTGGGTATTAGCTAGTGTATATTATAAATTTGGAATATCAAGTCAATACCACACCTGATCATGCCAGTTGGAGAGAAGCATATCATAGAAATTATGCATCCATTCTGCTATCCCATCTTCTTGTTCCATTTCTATCACACTTCTCCATTTTTGCATTAAAATTCCCTTTTGACATTTGTGATAATACTTCAAAAGCTGCGGAAGACGATCTATGGCAGTGAATATTTTCACAAACACTCGTGACTTTTCTGAAAACAAAATATTCTCAGTTTTTAATTATTATTGACATCAATTACACAGGCCTGCAATTTTTTTTCTGCAGCACAGGGTTTAATAGGTCTCTAAACCTAATTTTGGTGTGCTGAATTCAAATATTTTAACAGTTTTTTTGTATCATGTAAGTTTTTTTTTGCCATGTTGAAATGAAATATTTATTACTTTATGCATTATATGTAATAGCCATAATCTTTTAATAAGAATCAAATGAATTGTGAATTCTTCTTACCTCATACATTTATGTTTTTTTAACATGGAACTGCAGTATCGGAAAAAACATCTTTTCCGTCTTCAGCTGTTTTTACGACTGTCAATTTTATCTTTTGCTGGTAATTTTCTAGACTGCCATCTGGTGTACTTTTGAAGAAGTAATTTTCTAAACTGCCATCTGGTGTACTTTTGAAGAACTTTGTAATCAAACTTGGTTCATCTGGAACCTTGAAGTTCATGGTTGTAGTATGGTTTTTTTTAATGTACATCTTTTCCCTAACTATTAATTCCGAAGGTTTAGATAGATATTTAACTTTCACAGGGAAAGAACACTATGAGGTTTAATTTAAGAATTAAATTAATGTTTTTATTACCTCACCTCATATCCTTTTTCTTCTAGACTGCAGTTTCGGAGCTTATCTGCAACACTGGTCGACCAGAGGCTACTGAAGATGGAGAGATAAGCTCCGAAACTGCAGTATAGAAGAAAAAGGATATGAGGTGAGGTAATGAAACCATTAGTTTAGATAGATGTTTCAAAAGTTTTGCTTCTTTTTTAAACATCTATCTAAACTAAGTTATGTATATAGGAAATAACACTATGAGGTTTTTTAGTATTGTTTATTTTTTATTATTTCACTCACCTCATACTTCATAACTTCTTGCAGACCTAGGTTTCATCACACCATTTGTGACATTCTCAATGCTGTGGCACGTTATAAGGAGAGAGGACTGATTAGGAAATTTGTCGGTCAACCATCAGATGGCGCAGAGGTCAGTCTGCAGGATAGAAGGCCCTTGGATGTCAGTTGTGAACGTGACACAGCATTGAGAATGTCACAAATGGTGTGATGAAACCTAGGTCTGCAAGAAGTTATGAAGTATGAGGTGAGTGAAATAATAAAAAATAAACAATCTATCTAAACCTTTGGAATTAACAGTTTGGGAAAAGATATACATTCGAAAAAACCATACTAGAATCATGAACTTCGAAGTTCCAGACGAACCAAGTTTGATTACAAAGTTCTTCAAAAGTACACCAGATGGCAGTCTAGAAAACTACCAGCAAAAGAAAAAATTGACAGTCGTAAAAACAGCTGAAGATGGAAAAGATGTTTTTTCTGATACCGCAGTTCTGTGTTAAAAAACATAGATGTATGAGGTAAGAAGAATTCACAATTCATTTCATTCTTATTAAGAAAACCTCATAATGTAAAAATTCCCAAATTTATTATATTAATAATCCTTTAAATTGCTGTATAAACTACAGATGCTTGATACAATATCAATTGTGCAGTTAAAGCAGTTTAAGATAAATGAAAAACTACTAATACACCTTAAGATATCTATTTTCTTCTCCGGTTAGCAAGAAATGAACAGTGAGTTGATTCAAAGTTAAAATTGGGAAACACATTATGAGGTTCTTAATTAATAAATTAATGAGTCATTTTTATTACATTGGCACCGATAAATAAATTTAGCCTTGGTAACTTATTAATAACCAATAAGAAAATGAACACCCCAGATAGTAAAAAATCTGGAATTTATCAAATTGATTGTTGAGATTGCAATAAAGAGGGAAATAAGATGAGACCCATTATTAATAATATTGGCTCACCTTGTTACAATTTGGCAAAATGGCTTACTAAGAAATTTAATGAACTACCAAGTTTCGACAACAAAAGTATTGAAAATTCAATTGAATTAGTTAATGAACTGAATAATATCACATTGGATTGTAATGATAGATTGGTTTCTTTTGATGTCATTTCTTTATTTCCGAGCGTCCCAATTGGGAAGATGTTAAATATTTTAGAAAAATGGCTTATTTCCTTGAAACTACAAAGAGAAATAATTAATGAATATTTGAATCTTACAAACTTTGTATCGACAACAATTTTTTTACCTTCAATGAAAAATTTTATAAACAAATCTCAGGTCTGGCTATGGGAAACCCACTTTCACCATTTTTGGCAAATTTATTTATGGGTTATTTAGAATGTCATATCACCAATGCTTATCCCTGGATGTTCAAATGTTGGTATAGATATGTGGATGATATTTTCTCTGTGATAAATTCTAAATATATTGAAGATGCATTAAAATTACTCAACCTCCAGGATGAATCTGTGAAATTTACTATGGAATTAGAAAATAATAACCAAATCCCATTTTTGGACCTCTACATAAGAAGGAATGAACAACAACAAAGAATTGAATTCAATATATACAGAAAAGATACTCATGTTGACAATTACATAAAGTCTTCAGGTTTCAATCATATTGCGCATAAGCATGCAATTTTCAACAGTTTGATATATAGATTATTGAATGTTCCACTAAATGAAGAGGATTTTAAGAAAGAATACAATCACATTTTGGACATAGCTAATTTAAATGGTTTTGGAAAGGAAATAATTATAACTAAATTGAAGAAATTCAGACAACAAAAAGATTAAAAGATACACTAACCTGCAATCTGATTCAAAGAAAGGAAAACAATTTAAGAAAATCACTTATCATCCTGGAATACATAACAAATTTCAAAAAATTTTCAAGAAATTCAATATTACATTGGCACCGATAAATAAATTTAGCCTTGGTAACTTATTAATAACCAATAAGAAAATGAACACCCCAGATAGTAAAAAATCTGGAATTTATCAAATTGATTGTCGAGATTGCAATAAAGTATATATAGGAAAAACAAAAAGAAATTTGGACACTCGCACAAAGGAACACTTTAGAAATATTAAAAATGGTGAAATTGAAAAATCAGCTATTGCAGCACATAGTTTGTTGGAAGGTCATAGAATCGAAAAAGAAGCTAAACTTCTAAAACATTTGGATAAACCTTTGGATTTGACAGTTTGGGAGAAAATATTTATACAGAAGAACAAATTTAAATCTATGAATTTCGACATTCCGGATGAACGTGACCTCATCTCGAAGTTCATCGAATCAACACCAGATGGCAACGATATCTCGAAGTTCGTCAAATCAACACCAGATGGCAACGTTATAGAGGGAGATTCCAACGAATATCCGGTAGTCATAATGGCGGTTGAAATGAATGACAAGATCATTTGAAAACTATAGTTACCGTGTTTGAAAAAACATGAAATATGAGGTAAGATGTTAAAATGACTCATTAATTTATTAAGTGAGTTGATTGGCAATTTGTACTCCTGTCGAGGATTTTCTCTTACCAAACACCAACGATAGTAGCCAATCTTAGAGACATCCCATCGACCCTGATACCTTGTTTCCATCTCTTTTATATCTTGATGGAATCGTTCACCATGTTCTTTACTTAGTGCTCCTAAATTTTCTGGGAAATGTTGAAGATGAGAGTGGAGGAAGTGTAACAGTGTTACATCCCAGTGCCCTGAATTTTTCGAGCGTGGTTTTTACAATTTTCTCACATTGATCATCTTTAACATTACCCAGAAACTTCTAGACGACGTCCTTGTATGATTCCAAGCTTGTAGTTCCATTTCAGACATGCACTTTTTAAAAGTAGGCCCTAACATCCCTAATAAATTTGCAAATCTCTGGCCATCATAAAGTCTTGCCTCTGACAGTAACATATTTTTTAACAATAACAAATTGATGTTTTTATTATTCATTTCATACATCTTAATGATGGATAAGTCATATTTGAAGAGAAAAATTATACGATTGGAACTCGCCCAGATAGCTCAGTATGAGAGGTAAGAAGAAATCACGATTCATTTAATTCTTATACATAAGAGTATTCAGATCCAATGCTTGCTGTTAATACCTATAGATGAAGATGTAAAAGCCTGCACCAACATAGGACTTGCCATTGCTTCTAATCTATTCTTCAAACCTTCAAGTTGGTCTTTTCTATCTTCGTAATCAGGAACGTTTGCTAATATTTTCAAAGACTGCTGCATGCTCAGTAATTTAGTTGAAATGTTTTCTATATCACCAGACTCAAACACCTGCAATTCAATTTCATCTTATTAGAAAATATGAAAAATGTATATCATCATGGAGAAATTAAATGTTTCTTACCTCTCCTCATATAAATCTTCTAAGTAGATCGCGATTTTGAGACCATAACGGTCTCATCTTCAGCACTCCTTTGGCGACTGATGTTATATCGATCGGAAGAAACTCTTCTTCTTCCCTCTGTTGGTGACCGATGAACCTCTGGATCAGGTCAAAATTTGCAGGAATTTCAAAGTTCATAAGTTTTCTTAAGTTATGTATATAGGAAATAACACTATGAGGTTTCTTAGTATTGTTTATTTTTTATTATTTCAGTCACCTCATACTTCATTACTTCTTGCAGACCTAGGTTTCATCACAACTTTTGTGACATTCTCAATGCTGTGTCACGTTCACAACTGACGTCCAACGGTCTTCTATCCTGCAGACTGACCTCCGCGCCATCTGTCTGCAGGATAGAAGACCATTCGACGTCAGTTGTGAACGTGACACAGCATTGAGAATGTCACAAAAGTTGTGATGAAACCTAGGTCTGCAAGAAGTAATGAAGTATGAGGTGAGTGAAATAATAAAAAATAAACAATTCATAAGTTTTCCTTTGTTTTTCTGAAAAACAAAGGAAAACTTATGAACTTTGAAATTCCTGCAAATTTTTACCTGATCCAGAGGTTCATTGGTCCACCAACAGAGGGAAGAAGAAGAGTTTCTTCCGATCGACATAACATCAGTTGTCTAAGAAGTACTGAAGATGAGACTGTTATGGTCTCGAAATCGCAATCTACTTAGAAGATTTATATGAGGAGAGGTAAGAAACATTTAATTTCACCATAAATTAAACCTCATAGTGATTAATTCCTATAAAAGTTAAATGTATATCATCGTTAAATTCAATATGGTGGGATAAGCATATTTGGAAAGACACAAAAAATATATTGGTAAAACATTGGTGGAATCTGTTGCAATGTATAGAAGTGAGGTATGGACAATCAATAAGTACTACAAGAATAGACTAATAGCTCTAGAAATGGATTAGTTATGCAGAAGTGCCAGAAAGTCAAAATTAGAACATGTCACAAATAAGGAAATTAGAAACATAATGGAAGCAGAAGAAAGTATAATTGAAAGAATTGAGGAGAAGGAATTAAAGTGGTTAGGACATGTTTTAAGAATGGAAGATGAGTGATGGCCAAAGCAACTATATCAATGGCATCCGACCAGAAAGAAGAAAAGAGGGAGACCAAAGTTAACATGGAAGAAAAACATGAAGACAGTAATGCAAGCAAGAGGGCTAAGCATTGAAGATGCCCAATATCGTAGGTTTTGAAGGTTTGGCACGGGAAGACAGCAGCAGCTGTAAAAACCCGAAGATAGATAGATGAAAAATGTATATAAATGTATCAATTCTATGGAAAATTGATCCTTCATTAAATGTGTATCCAGTACCAACACAATGCTTTTATGGTTCGGCTTCTGCATTCAGCAAATATGTGATTTAATGTGGCCTATTTTTAATATTTTAAGGAAACCGAGGAATATAAACATGAGGATTAAGTATGAGGCCATTGAGCAAGTGGAGAACTTCAAATACTTGGGTTGTACTTAACAGTAGTAACATGAACTGTGGTCAAGAAGTTAAAGCAGAGAATAGCAATGGCAAAAGAAGCTTTTAACAAGAAGAGAAGCATTTTTTGCAGACCTTTGGCAAAAGAATTAAGGAAGTGCTTTGTGTGGAGTGTAGCATTGTATGGTGCAGAGACTTGGACATTACAACGGAATAAGGAAAAGCGACTGGAAGCTTTTGAGATGTGGATATGGAGAAGAACGGAACGTATAAAATGGACAGACAAAGTAAAAAATAAAGATGTGCTAGACAGAGTGGGTGAAAGAAGAACAATGCTGGAACTCATAAAGAAGAGGAAAAGAAATTGGATTGGCGACTGGGTAAGAAGAAACTGCTTGCTGAAGGATGCCCTAGAAGGAATGGTCAACGGAAAGAAAGTTAGAGGCAGGAAAAGACATCAGATGATAGACAATATTAAAATAAATGGTTTGTATGCAGATAAAAAAAGGAAATCTGATTTAAGGAAAAAGTGGAGAATGCTGAGCTTGCAGTGAAAGACCTGCTCTTGGGCAGAACACTATGAATGAACACCACTTCAGCAGGCTATGCTGTATTAGTGAGTTGTATTGTGTACAGAAAGAGTATATAGGATAAATATATGTATAATGTATAAGAGTTGCTATTGGCGACGCATCAATGTCTACAGCATCTTAAATACAATAACTACAATAACTAGTAGCGCATACTCATCCTGCTGATGATGGAAGTTAACTTCTGAAAGGCCTCCAAATAATACACTTGGGTTATAATTATATTATTTTTAGTCTGGACATCTTACCTCAATTTTGAAATATGTTCAAGAACAAATCAACATTAATATTGAGGTAAGATGTCCAGACTAAAAATAATATAATTAAAATAACCTCAAAATATAACTTCCTAAAATTAAATATTAAATACACTTGGGACCACAGATAAGGAGCATAACCACTAGTCAGGAATAAAGTAAGGAAAATATTTTGCACAACTATCCTTCATTTTTAGAAATACCTCTTCAAGATCCGTTGCTAAGACTGTCCAGTTGTCTGCTTCATGTAAGGCTTGTTTAGCTGCTTGCAGTTCTGTTTTTAACTTGTCTATACGTTCCAGAGTTGCCATGGACTGACCGGTGTCCTGCTCAACCTGCAATAGTACATTATTGTGAACAAAAAAGTATTGTTTGTAATAAAGAGTGTGAAAAATAAATAGAAATAAATTAGTATAAATGGTAGCGCAAGATAAATGAACAAAAAAGATTTTTTTTTCATTTTTTTTAATAGTGTTTTGGTAATTAATTTGGAAATCTTTACTCTAGTGAAATGAGGTAATATCCTGTTTCCCAAACTATCATAAGATTATCAAATATTTGATATATCATAAAACTGTGTTTTATTTATATTAAATTAATGTTCGGAAGTAAACATTATGAGGTATAATCATTGAAATTCATTGGAGAACATTTTTTGACAACTCTCCTCACTCGGAGTTTATGGCTGAAGATGGACGTGATTACGTTTGAAACCGCAGTTTCGTGAAAAACACAAAATTTATGAGGTGAGTTGTCAAAAAAATGTTCTCCGATGAATTTCAATGTGCTTTATTTATTTATTTGGATTTCAGAATAATTATTGATAATACAAACTTTACCTTAGCTTTTTTTTTAAATTAACCTCTGAACTGGGAATTGAACCCCGGACTTCTGACTCTGTAAGTCGGCATGCAGTCCATTACACTATTCGAGGTATGGCGAAAGGGATTCAATTCCCAGTTCAGACATTAATTTTCCTTTTCAAAAAAATAAATTTGTCCAGGTCTGGAACATGTTAACTAAATATAACATCAAAATTTACCTTAGCTATTTCTTGTTTTACAGATTGCATTTTTTCACGAAGAATCAAGGCCTCCTGATACAGCACTTCTGTATCTCTCATGACACGAGGGAGGCTCTGAAGCACCTAAAATACCACCAAAAAAATTAACATTTTTTTATAGATGCTTTAACAGTTAAGATATATCACATCTATTTATGATTCTATGAAATAGTGAATATGATAAAATGGGTCTTGATAATGAAATTCCAATCCAGTAGTTGACTTGATGACTAAGAAAAACTAGGAAAAAACATAATTCAGGTTAGTTGGCACTGAGGTTTGAACCCAGTCATCCTAAATACTAGTCTCAAATGCTACTACTCATGCCAACTTGCTCAGTAACAAATCTTATATTAGAATTGAACTTTTATAGGAAAAGATCACTATGAGGTTTAATTTAAGATTATATTAAAATACTTGATACCTCACCTCATATCCTGTCTTCTAATTATACTGCAGTTTCAAAGCCTTGGCAGCTTCATCTTCAGTAATTCTTCTGATCGACATAACATCAATGAAAAATTACTGAAGATGAAGCTGCCAAGGCTTTGAAACTGCAGTTTAAATAGAAGACTGGATATGAGGTGAGGTCATAAAATAAAATAAGTTAAGGGACTATTATATTTGAAGAGAAAATTTTCGCTCAGTTGGTAGAGCACTTGGCCCGGAAAGCCAAGGGTCCCGGGTTCGAGTCCCGGTCTAGGCAAAAAATTTTCTCTTCAAATATAATTTATCCTTCAATGAGAAGTGTTAAATCAATAATAAAATTGTCAATAGAAGCCCTACTGGCTATAAAGTAGTGTTAAATTCCCAATAAATGTCTTCTTAACTAAGAAGCCGCCATTTGCAAAGATAGAAGCTATGGTTTCAAGCATTTGGCGCGAGGGAATTACAACGTACATAAGAGAAAAATTTGCGTCTAGATCGTAACTCGCCTCGGTAGCTCAGTTGGTAGAGCACTTGGCCCGGAAAGCCAAGGGTCCCGGGTTCGAGTCCCGGTCTAGGCGAAAATTTTTCTCTTCAAATATAATTTATCCTTCAATGAGAAGTGTTAAATCAATAATAAAATCGTTAAGGGACTATTATTAGCTTTCAAGTCTTATACGAGAATTTCCTGGATGCTGGAGGGAAAATTTTCTATAGGATCGTAACAGGCCTTGGCCTAGTACTTGGAAGGAAGAAGAAGAAGAAGAAGTTAAAATACCTTCTTAGGTAAAATCCATCGTCCTCAACTTTTAAAATATGTAATCTTTATGCCTGTAGGCCTTTCAGGACATCCGTCCCATCTTCAGCAGTTCATTCTTCGCTACAGCACCCAGTATGGCTTATTTATGAAATTATCTCTATCTTTTTCTGTGAATCTAATCGTAATGGGAAATCGGTTTGTGGTAGATTCATAGTATTTGTATATTTCTTTTTCTTCCATTCTGGCTTTTCTCTGCCACAATAAGAAAGACTGATAGAAGAATGAAACGTTCTAAAATGTTGAGAAAGTGATTTTAAATAGGTGTTTTGAATTTTAAATATATTGGACTTAATTCGTACTGCCATGCTGTTTCACCTTTCACATGCGGAAGCATTTTAATTTAATCTTATATTAGAATACCTATTTTATTTTACACCAATGAAATTTGTTTTTTTATCTGCACATTTGCATCATATAATGAAATATTGTAGAATAATTTTGTTTAGTTGTTTCTTGACTCACCTCATACTTTTTAACTCCCTTGCATATCTAGATTTCGTCACTGTATTTGTGACTTTCTCAATGCTGTTCACGTTCACAACACAGCATTGAGAATGTCACAAATACAGTGACGAAATCTAGATATGCGAGGGAGTTAAGAAGTATGAGGTGAGTCAAGAAACAACTAAACAAAATTAAAATAAACCTCATAGTTTATTTCCTACCTACATAACTTAATATTGTAGAATAATTAAAAGACCCTTAGTGAAATAAGCCCCCATCTAATCCAAATTCTAATTTGTTACATAAAAATCAGTACTAAGAACATCATCTGCAGTCCTACAACCCAGCCTTTGACCTCCTTAAGAATTGCCATACAATCCTCTCTTTGCGAAGTTCTCTGTCTCCATCTCTTAATTCTGTCTTCACAAGATCATCCTGGACATCATCTAACCACCATAATTTGGGTCTTCCAAATCTTCTTTTTCCACTTTTGTTTGGCATCTAATAATATTTTAGGAATTTAAAATGTTTTCACTCACCTCATATTTTTCTTCTTTTTTTAATTTTAAACTAATTTTGGAACTTTACATATCAGTTCTATCATCAGTACCCCCGTGATTGTTGTTAAGTCATCTTGAACGGCCGTCTTTTGCTCCCTCTGTTGGCTGACTGAAAAACCTCGAAATCAGGTCACTCTCACCGGGAATTTCAAAGTTCATGAATTTCTCCTTTTTGCTCCTTTGAATGTAGATATTTTCCTAAACAGTGAGTTCTTTTGGTTTTTCTATTTGTTTTAATAATTTAGCCTTCTTTTCGATGTTTTTTCAAACCATGCATGTGCAGCAGATTTTTCTACTTCCCCTTTCTTGACATTCCTGAGATGTTCTTTCACTCTAGTTTTCAAATTTCTCTTAATTTTTCCTATGTAGACTTTCTCACATTCTTCACATTTAATCTGATAAATCCCTCATTTGTTTTCTTCTTCTATTTTCTCATTTTTGTTACATATAATCAATCTACTGATGCTACAGTCATTTTTGGGTGCCAACAAATCGGGGATTTATTAGATTAAATGTGAGAAAGTCTACATAGGAAAACTAAGAGAAATTTGAAAACAAGAGTGAAAGAACATCAAGAAAGGGTAAGTAGAAAAATTTGCAGTGGCTGCCCATGCATGGGCTGAAAAACATCTTATCGAAAAGAAAGGTAAATTATTAAAACAAATAGAAAAACCAAAAGAACTCATTGTTTGGGAAAGGAGAAATTGATGAACTTTGAAATTCCCAGGGAGAATGACCTAATTTCAAGGTTTTTCAGTCTGCCAACAGAGGGAGCGAAAGGCGGCTCTTCAAGATGACAGAACAATGGCCGTGGGGATTCTGATGATGGAACTGATATGTAAAGTTCCAAAACTAGTTTAAATTTTAAAAAAGAAGAAAAATATCATGATTACAAATTAATTTTGTTATTATAATAATAATCTAAACGCTTATTTTGTAATCATGACAAAATTCATCTGAAGAAGGTACAAAGTACTGAAACAGCTGTAACGAATTTGTATTTTAATAAATATGAAAATCATATAAAACGATAGTCTGAACAATTTTAACAATTCTAGCTTTCATGAAACCAAAACGAGCCAACAGCTTAATCCCTGGATGATGATGATATAAAATGTTAACAGCTTTATTTTTATTTAATTAACATAAAAATGGATTTTCATCAAGTAAACACTAAATCAATTGATTAATTAAAAAATATGAGGTGAGTCAAAATAACTAACTCATAATAATCTTACCTTTTACTCATGCTTTGGCTTAAAATACTTGGATCTTGTATCTACTTATTCTAAAGACCTCCATGCCCCATTAAGGATGTCCTTTATCTTTACCTTAAGTTTCCTAAACATTGCTTATTGTTTCAGTATTTTATTACTCAAGTACAATTTAACAAAATCTATATTTCTTGCAGCTTCATCCAGTTGGAATGGGATCTTATTTCATTATATTCATAATTTGTTTTCTATATGAAGTATTTATATAAAAAATGCTCCAAAAATTCAAGTTTGTCATTTTGAGACTACTTTTTTCTCTCTAAGTGTCAGTTTCACCAACAGAGGTAACTGTATTACACCAGTTTAAGCTATGCATTATACACGGGGAAAACTGGCGTAATGCAGCTACCTCTGTTGGTGAAATTGGCCCTTAGAGATTATTGGACTCTTCCAAAAAATTATTTTATGATGTCAACTTGATACTGCCCTATTTAAAAATAATTTTACCTGTTGGCTTGTGTCTTCCAAAGCACTGTTTACTTGCTGAACATATAATTGCAGTTTCATCACTAATGACGACACAAATGCCTGAAAAGAGAAAATATAATCTAATAAATTTTAAATAAATAAAAATCAATATTGAGTCATGAATAGTCTTATCTCAAATATGAGGTAAGAATATTCATGACTCAATACTGATTTCTGTTCATAGTTAAATATGGAAAATAGCATTATGAGGTAATCGTAAATCGGCTGAGGATGAGAGGGATGTTCCTCTTGAAAAAAAAAAATACATGAAATATGAGGTAAGACAAGAATTGTCTCATTCATTCATTGAATTAATTTTTATTAATTTAAAAAAATATAATATGATATAAAAAACAAGGAGAAACATCTACAACCAGGAGATTGGAGGGACCGACAAAATTGGTTATTGGGAATCGGACGATGTCAAAGACATTAATCAACTGATGATCTATCTATAATATAAAATTCTCAACATTAATATATGAATAAATGTTTTTTTTTTATTTTTATTTCAGGATTTTTTCTGTTATATACACAGGTATCCTCAACCAAAATATACAATTTTTTTCTTCCACACTTCCCGGTATTGCATGTCTGCTTCTGTCATATTTCTTTTCTTCATGTTGTCTTGAATTCCCTTTATCCACGTAGGCTTTGGTCTACCATGTTTCCCTTTTCCAGGAGGTATCCATCTCAATACTTTTTTGCTTAAGTTATGTAGGTAGGAAATAACACTATGAGGTTTATTTTAATTTAGTTGAGTTGTTTCTTGACTCACCTCATACTTCTTAACTCCCTTAGCAAATCTAGATTTTGTCACTGTATTTGTGACATTCTCAATGCTGTTCACGTTCACAACTGACATCCAATGGTCTCCTCTTCTGCAGACTGCAGGGAGTTAAGAAGTATGAGGTGAGTCAAGAAACAACTCAACTTCTTTGTTTGTTTCTGTGTCCATCCTTCTCATTATTAAGATAATGATTTTAAATATCTGAATTAATAACACAGAGCATGCACATCACTAATATTCCTCATTCCGTTCCTACTGTTTTAATGTTAATGTACAGTATAAAATTATATTATGAGTCTTAATTGGTTTTTTTATGCCTTCATGCCTCATGGAATATTTGCAGAATATTCATAAGTTGTATCATATATTTTATGCATGTTTCTTTAATTTCTTTTCTACACTTTCTCAGACTGTATTTTAAACAAGCTATTGCACATATCAATAAAATCAAAGCAAGCGTAGCACACAAAATGAGGACTTATGGAGATGAATTGAACCTTCTGTCATGGAATCAATTTCCTATACCCTGGGATATAAATTGCAGGAGAAGGAAAGTTTATAAAATTATATTACAAACTTATATTACATACATCTCTGTTTTCCTGGGCTTCTGTAGATTTGAATGTTTTATTTATCCATTCCTTTACTTCAAAATTATCTTCAGAGAATGCTGCTACATCCTGTAAGTTAAAAGATATTCACATAATATATTATTTCCAATTCCTTCTGCCATATCTACTGATTGGGCTATCCCCATTCCTGTTTAACTTATGCCGCAGCATGTTATTATGAAGATTGGAATAAATACCAAAAGTACTTTGGAATATAAATCCATACAAATTATTGAATATACAGATGATTTTAATTTGATGGAAACATAACTCTGTGAAAGAAGCTTTAGAACCTATAGATATAGCTGGAAAGTAAATTGGCTTCATTGTAAATGTTTAGTTCAAGAAGAAAAAAAAATTGATTAGATAAAATTGAAGCAGGCAGTTACTCTATAGAAGTAGTCCACAAATTTAAATATTTAGATGAAATCCTCACAGACAAGAAAAATGGAGGGTACCAAAAGTAGATTTCAGACAATTAATAAATCATATTATGCAATATTATCTCTGATCAGGGGCTGAGATGTCAGTTGAAAGACCAGAATAACACTCTACAACGTATTGATTTGCAGCATTATTACAAAATTATAAATTATACAGAGTGATTCAGAAATATGGCTATATGTTTGATCGCATTTTGTGACGAAAATATTATTATTAAAGGAAATATGATGTTATCATTGGAAAGGGAATCCTTCAAATTACAATAGAACAAAACAAAACTAATCACTGCTCACGTGCAGCTTGGCGGATTGATTTTTGTGGGCTAGCATCGAACGCCACCACAATTCTCTTCGTTGTTTCTGCATCCGTGCTAATGCGAGGCCTTCCAGGAAGTTTGATTTTCTGGATCCTTCCCGTTTTCAGCAGTCGTTTTCTCCAATTCCCCACAGTCGACGGCTGCAATGCTACATTAAACTCACATCTTGCCTGTCTTGCGGCCTCACAATCATTAGCATACGTTATTGTCCATGCAGCAATTGTAATTTGCTGTTGCATATTCAATGCCATTTTGACTAATGATGTAAGTTCTACACTGTTTTGTTTCATTCCATTGTTGTAATTTGAATAATTGCCTTTCCAATGGTAATTTCATATTTCCTGTAATGGTAATATTTTCATCACACAACACGATCAAACGTATAGCCATATTTATGATTCATCCTGTATTTCTAGTATGATGATGCGGAATTGCCAAACTATGTATGCATCAAGAGTTTATAGTGGGCTGGACATCTTGTTCGAATAAACTCCTGGCGCTACAGGCCTAGAAGGCCCTTAGCCTAGCTACAGGCTGCTGGCCTCACATCCACGTGTCAATTACAGAGGTAGATGATCATCAGCCAGTGTAGGGATGACATGTGGTCAGCATGTCGAGTCCCCAGCCGTTATAGCTGGTTTTCTCAACCTGGAGCTGCTATTTATTTTAACTACCCAAATGCCTCACGATTATTGGTGTGGGCACCGGTCCCATACTGGCCAAAATACCATGAGAAAATTTCTTCCCCCATGGAGACTTGAACCAGCACAATTCCCGTAGCTCTTCGCCAAGGCTTCCTGCCTTAACCACTCGGCTACAGTGCAGGACTCTTGTTCGAATGGAAGATGAAAAAAAAAAAACTATCAAAAAGAGGTTCTAGATGGACACTTTGGAGGGAAGTAACTGGTTGGAAGACCCAGAAACCGTTGGGAAGATATGGTTGGAAATGATGCTTTCAACCTACTCCACATCCAGAACTGAAAAACAGGAGCAAGAAACAGAGAAGAATGGAAGAAAGCAATTGGGGAGGCCATGGCCCAAAATCAGGCTGAAGCACCACCTATTTATTGATAATTTTAACTTAAAAGGAAACTGCCAACCATTGCAGGCCAAAATCTAGCTTGAAATTTCTCTCAGGAAAAGCGTTGTGATGTACGAAGGCTATGTCCAAATAATGATCTGCTGCCTTTAACTGTAAAGCACAGAAATCAAATCCAGAATCCAGCAATGACAACCTACTAATATGAAGCAGATGGTCTCCCTGCTTGAGTAGAGTGGAGTGAGATGGAGCAGGCATGAGAGTTATCCAATCCACCAAAGTCAGGAGTTATATTACTTCCTGTGGTTTAAATGAGAGATTTGACTTTTAGTTTCTTCCAGTTAAAAGCAGCAGATTAAGTTATGTAGGTAGGAAATAACACTATGAGGTTTATTTTAATTTTGTTGAGTTGTTTCTTGACTCACCTCATACTTCTTAACTCCCTCGTAGATCTAGATTTCGTCACTGTATTTGTGACATTCTCAATGCTGTTCACATTCACAACTGACGTCCAATGGTCTCCTCTCCTGCAGACTGACCTCCGCACCATCTGATGGCTGACCAACGAACTTCCAAATCTATCCCCTCTCCTTATCACCGGGTATTTCAAAATTCATAGTTTTATTTTAATTTTAAAATACCCGGTGATAAGGAGAGGGGATTGATTTGGAAGTTCGTCGGTCAGCCATCAGATGGCACAGAGGTCAGTCTGCAAGAGAGGAGACCATTGGACATCAGTTGTGAACGTGAACAGCATTGAGAATGTCACAAATTCAGTGACAAAATCTAGATCTGCGAGGGAGTTAAGAAGTATGAGGTGAGTCAAGAAACAACTCAACAAAATTAAAAGCAGCAGATAATTTTTTGGATATGATCTTGGTATATTACAACGCTTCTCTACGAGAAATTTCAAGGTAGGTTTTTGCTTGCAATGGTTGACAGTTCCCTTCTTAGAAGGACATAGAGATACAAAAATCAAGCTGTACATGGAATGATTCAAAGAACTTTTAAAAATAAAGTAAGGAAAGATACAAAAACAAAACTCTATAGATTTATGGTCCACCGCTGAGGTCTCGAGGTAGCGTGCTGCCTTGTTACGCAGCAGGCCCAGGTTCGATCCCCGGTCGGGGCAGTTTTCCTGGGTGAGGTTTTTATCAGAGTTTTTCCTCACCTGTAAGACAAAGATGTTGATAATTTATAGTGAAGTTTTCTTTTAAAAAAACTCCAAGTGCGACAGGCCTAGCCGGCTGCTGGCCTCACATCCACATATATTAATCACATAGCTAGACGATCATCTAGCCAGTGTAGTGGTGACATGTGGTCAGCATGTCGGGTCCCCCAGCCATTACAGCTGGTCTTCTCAACCTGGAGTCGCTACTTATTGTAGCTACCCAAATGTCTCACAATGCTGGGTGGGCACCGGTCCCATACTGGCCGAAATTCCATGAGAAAATTTCTTCCCCTATGGGGACTCGAACTAGTGCAAGTCCTGTAGCTCTGTGCCAAGGCTTCTTGCCTTAACTACTCAGCTATGGTGCAGGACTTTCTTTGGCTCAACTGCACTTCTACTAGCGCTTGATTTTTCTGTTATATTGTTATAAAACTATAGCTCTTCTTCTGTATTTACTAACATTATTTAATATTTTAAACTTTTTCAAACAATTTTTATAACATTATTAGACAGTTTTGAAGTATTTATTTAAATATGCAAATCACAATATTATGACACTGTTAGACAATATTGTGATGCTAACTGCTATTTTCTCCACAGAGTATATTACTTAGTCTGTGTGATTTTTCGATCGCCGTTTTGGGTTATCGCTGGGTGAGATCAGCATTAGGGAGTGATAAGTAAGCGGTACACCACCTGGGAGGGTCCTCATCATAGGGGATATGTGGATGGCGACCACAAGGTGCCCAAGCTGAGCAAACCATTTCTTCCACTTAATTGTGTTTGGCACTCGCTGTTTACTTTACTATCGAAACAGATCGTGGTGAACTCTTTGTTTTTTTTCGACCCCAACGCTATTAGGGCATCCAAGGGCTAGGGAGTCTTTCCTTTCTTCCATTTCTTCTTTCCTTTATTTTCTTTTCTTCTCCAGAAAAGCCTGACCAGAGGCTATAAGATGGCAGCCCCATCACTGGTCTTGCCTTCCTTTGGCCAGCAACCAATCGAAGGATTGCTATTATTATGCTTTCAAGTCTTATACGAGAATTTCCCGGAGGGAAAATTTTCTATAGGATCGTAACAGGCCTTGGCCTAATACTTGGAAGGAAGAAGAAGAAGTAAGTGTACACCCATTATTAATAAACATTTGGTAATTTTAATATTATTAATATATTTTTTAACATAGATTTGGGGATTTATTGCAAATATTGGTCATTTAAATTTCAGCGACAGATAGTAATCGAGGATGATAATCGATATGTGGTTCAACTGTGGGTTCGCTGGCTCTTTAAACTCTGGTGCATGCGCACTGTTGTTCTATAGGACTTTGAAAATATTTCACGCTAGTTAAGTGCAGTTTTTCCCTATCTTTTTTTAAAAGATCCCAATAAAACACCCACCCTCTGCAATGCTATGTATTATATCGCATAAAATTTCAATGGCACAACAGACCTAGGCTATTGGCCTAACAACCAGATGTGTGAACGACAGAACTGGATAACAATCTAGCCAATATAGGGATTACAACTGGTCAATACATTGGGTCTTCCAACCATTATGATTTTGTCAATCTGGAGGCACTACTTATTTTAGTTACCCAAACTGATGCTAGGGACACTCATTTCATACAAAATTGTATGAGAAAATTTCTTTCCCCATTCGAACTTCCTCCAGAGTGCATCCCCGTAGATCTGCACCTAAACATGATACCTGAGACCACTGGACACATATGACAAGAAAATCAATGTAGAAAATTATACATTTTACACCAAGTAATGTAAAATACTTTTCACAAATAAGATAGTGAAATGCAATCATATAAGTAATGCCACAATAATGTGATAGTCATACTCAATACTTGTACTAAACTAGGGGACAGGATTACAATGCTGTAAAATATTGTGCGTCCCATTCCCAGCCGCTCTGAGCAGTCTATTCATAACCTCATGCTGACTCACCTCTCGGAGAGTGCATGTCATCTGCTGGCCCAGCTGGGAGTTGGAGCATAATATTGTTCTCTATAAATGCTGGCAATTATCGGCATCTATCCTAGTATGCAGTTTATCTTTTCTTTTTTTAAATGGAGGTTTAATCTTGATAATTTGCATCTATATAAGAAATGTAATTATGAGGTAGTGTGGTTAACTGGAATCTTTTCAGAACATCTTAAAACTTAATAATTAGAAATTAGTCATATTAATGTCCAGAATAACTGTTTACCTTTTGAATCATTATATTATGTACAATTTTGATTACAGAAAATTTATGTATGCTATGAAAAAAATAGGGTGGATTCATTTTTTTTAAACAACAGCCTTCATGAGTAACAAGTAAATTGTTAATGTGTTGTTATACAGAGTGACATCACTATCTAATGAGGTAATTTGAATGATACAGAGTGCGTGTTAAAGTAAACATTTCAGTTTATTGTAATTTGTTGCTGTTTTAACACTTGATTG
Organism: Diploptera punctata; assembly: GCA_030220185.1. NCBI lineage: Eukaryota > Metazoa > Arthropoda > Insecta > Blattodea > Blaberidae > Diploptera > Diploptera punctata. The sequence goes on from JASPKZ010003802.1 coordinate 383,838, forward strand.
TATCAGTGTGATTTTATTATCTAGTATATTAGGTCATGTATTATCCATTATTTTGCATTTTAACAAAATGCATTCGTTAAATAACATAATACTGTTTTCCTAACATCGAAATTACTTTTAATTTACTCTCACCATATTTCTTGAATTGATTTCCAGTACTCTGTAATGCTAAACATAAGTTTTACATTGAGGTTATGTCAAATCATGTATTAGACGTGGCTGCCATATTTATCATGAGTGCCAACTTTTGTTGATTATTTTTTTTAAAAATATCTAAATTTCAATATTAACTGAATGTTATATGCAGATTTGTTAAAATTATATTAAAATGAAATTATCAAAATATAAATAATTTAAGTTATTTGCATAATAAACAAAATAAGTATAATTTATTAGTTGTATTGGCTAAACTGACATGCCAAATTTACTACCGGAAAATTTCTTTCCATTTTCCACTATAAACAGGTTTTTGTAATTAATGAAATTTCGATGTTCTTATTTCTGTAATGTTTTATCCATCAATGTATTTATGACATTAATTTTGATTGAAGTTAAGTTAAACTTCGCTGAAGGTAAATTTCTGACATAAACATTGCCAACCACTATTATAAATACCGCCGAAGATTTAATGATACATGAGAAGGATTGCCAACACTCCAAGTTCCCTACTACTGTATATTTTGCAAATTGAAACAATTCAATTACTAAATGAGATTTAATAAAATGTAACAATTATTAATTAATAAAATTCCAATTGAATTTATGCATAAATATATATAGAGATATCATGCAAATTAAATAAAATGCCCAATTCAAATGCATTTAATTAATTGCATGGTTAATAATAATATATTTTATAATTTAATTTCATAATATTTTTAACTTAAATGACTTTCGGCAATGTAAAAAAATGCATTTGGTTGTATCGATCAGCAATTTACGAATATATGTATATCTGATTTCACCAATAATCAATCTCTGTATATTTAAGACCCAATACCGGAAAAAGTTCTGTTATATTTCAAAGGTGAATGACCTAATAGAATCATAATTTTCTTGTCACGGTACAGAGACTGTACATTCTCAGATAGTTGCTGAAGTAATATGTTCTATAACGCAATTAAATGAATATCAATATTACAATAATTTGGTATATGTTATGATTAAAAAACAATAGCGGCCGAATTTTAGAAGGGGGGAGGTAGCTTGTGCAGGGATAATTTTAGAAAAAAAATAAGGTGAGGCTGGGAGTAGCACACTTCATTTTTTGTGTCGTAGGATATTGCGTACGATTTGCTTCAATATATCAGTTATATTTATATATCATAAAGGTGATTTTAGCAATTGTGTGTAAAACGTTTTCAAAATTTAAATAAAAAGATAGTTATAAACAGCTAAAAGCGCAAACTCCCCTCCAACATTAATTAACAAACATGGCGAGACGCGAGAGACGGCGTCTGTGCAAATTTATTTGGGAATGGACGACGTCAGATGAATTTTCGTCGTGGCTTACGCCTGTGAAAGGGGAAAAGCATAAAGGGTATTGCCTGCTATGTCAAAAAGTATTCGCTGTGAGTCACGGTGGATTGAACGATGTAAAGGCCCATTACAAAGGAAAAAGACATATTTGGCTGCAACAGGAATATCAGGAAAGAGTTGCGGGCCAGTCAAAGGAGGGTCACGTAGATCCAAAGACAAAAAGGATAGTAGTATTCAATGAACAGGTAAGTGTAGCGGTATGCTGTCAGGTTTTCGTGTTTGTAATGTTTGGGGTAGATAGATAGAATTCGTGGTGTAAGTAGGCCAACTTAGGTTACCGGGCCAAATCCACAGTTGATGTCATAGGAATTTCCCAAATGATAGGGCATACGCCATTTTCATTTTTGATCCAAAAATTGATATTAAGAATGATGCAGTTATGAAATTTACTCGTGTGAAATTTTGGAAAGAGAGATTGTGTATCATAAATCGTTGTATCGTGTTCGCTTTTTTTTTCGTCGTTGCTTTATAATGTGAACGATGGAATTAAAAACAAGTGCTTTTGAAATCGTACATATAATTATTATTTCGGAATGAAATTTGTGGATTTCCGTGTGGGTTGAAGAAGTTTAAAACCATTTGCTGTATTTTGTACAATACCATCATTTTGAAAACTCATTTTTTTACTGTTTACTGAAAAAAAAACTCTGTACCGATATAAAATATTAGTTGTGGTTATTGATTTTTGTTTTTTATGATTTAAAAATCTGTCGTGTTATGTGGCAGCAGTAGCATACGCGCAGGAAATATTAATCAATTCTTAATACTAATATTGTTTATTGGTGCTTATTTATTAATTAAAATACTGCAAAGTTGTAGAAAGAACGTGTGAATACTAAATTAGTCAATTCCCGGTACCATCTGTAGACAGAATGACGTCTGAAATTATTTACGAGTTTGAATATTACATTCGCGATGTTTAATAAAAAAAATATGGTACTAGAAATCGGCATAGTGAGGTATCTAGCACACAGGTGAAATGTGGTCTACAATTTGTGTTGCTTTAGTGTAAATCATGGTCTACTTTTTCTCAACTAAGAAGATTTTTATAATCAGGTTAAGATAATATTCATTCTAATCATGTTATGCATAGGTTAAAATATTCGATTTTATAATTTCCAATTGTATTTCTTTTATTGTGCAATACAATTTTTCTCTATTTGGAAATGTATTGAGTATTTTTTTTAATGTTTCATTCAAATCAGATTGTTCTATTTGAATTAAATTAGAGTGATTTTATATTTTCCAATATTTTTTAGTAGCCTAGATTTGAATTTTACCATATTTGGAATTAATTGTATTGGGATAAGTTTTTCTTCTTGTTAACGATTGAGAATATTGTTAGAATATTATTTTCTCAATGTAATGCAGAATATTGTGCCATGATATATTATTTTGGTAGCCTATTGTAAAGAAATTGGCTCAACTGCACTTCTACTAGCGCTTGATTTTTGTTATATTGTTATAAACTATAGCTCTTCGTCTGTATTTTCTAACATTATTTAATATTTTAAACTTTTTATAACATTATTAGACAATTTTGAAGTATTTATTTAAATATGCAAATCACGATATTATGACACTGTTTGACAATATTGTGATGCTAACTGCTATTTTCTCCACAGAGTATATTACTTAGTCTATATGATTTTTCTATCGCTGTTTGGATCAGCGTTTGGGAGTGATAAGTAAATGTACACCCATTTTTAATAAACATTGGGTAAATTTAAGGATGTGGTAGATTTTATGTCTCTCATAATTCTACACTTACACTCTTATGCCACTGATGCACTAAACACTTGTAAACACTTTTGTACTGTTTTAAACATTTTCCAATGATCTTCAAGCTTTCTTTACATTATTTTATATTTATATATTTACGTAAAACATGATCGTGGATAAATTACTTGCTTGCTACTTTCCCATGTTCCAACGTTGCCACCATTTGAAAATAATTTTAAACCATATTTAGTGTTAGTGTACGTAAAATTAGTTTATAGTTCATTAAATAGTATGCATGTAAATTGCTTTGTTACGTTAGGAAATGGGAAGTTGGTTTACGTCCATTTTTTTAAGCATTTGGGAATAAATAATATGCATGTAAATTGTTTTCTTTAGTTAGAAAATGGCAAGTTAGTTAACGTCCATTTTTTTTTTTTACATTTGGAAATTATTCCCAAAGTTGGTAATGCCGACTACAGAGCCATCTACCGGAGGCTATATTAACCATTATGGCAATTCCTGCAACTCGCGCATGCGCACTGCGATTCTGTGGAACTTAGAAAAATTCATCTGAGACATATAACAGACTTTTTCCAAATTTAATATTATTAATATATATTTTTAACATAGATTTTGGGTCCATATTTGGTTCGTCTTCCGGGCTTATAGGCCGTGGTCTGGTTGTCTTCATACTCGATGTTTCGTCTACTGCTGCATTAGACATCATCAGGAGATACTGCGTGCTCTCTGTGAACTCCTCAACAGTCGGCTGCAGACTGGCTGGTCGTTGGAAACTGTCTCTCTGTTTATATCTAAACCCCGGGTGGAGGGGGGGTATTCTGCGCGGACCGAGTTATGCGCTGTAGTGCAGTTTGCAGAAGTCATAATGACTTCTGCCGACTGTTGAGGAGTTCACAGAGAGCACGCAGTATCTCCTGATGATGTCTACCGCAGCAGTAGACGAAACGTCGAGTATGAAGACAACCAGACCACGGCCTATAAGCCCGGAAGACGAACCAAATATGGATCAAGATGCCGGCCGTGAAAGCCTACAATTGTATAGATTTTGGGATTTATTGCAAATATTGGTCATTTAAATTTCATAGCGACGGATAGTAATCGAGGATGATAATCAATATGTGGTTCGATTGTGAGTTATCGCTGGCTCTATAAACTCTGGCGCTTGTGCACGGTTGTTCTATAGGACAAATATTTCACGCTAGTTTAAGTGTAGTTTTTGCTATTATTATTGTGCCATGATAATTATTTTCGTAGCCTGTTATAAAGAAATTAATTAATGTTATCAGCAAAAAAGTTCTACTTATTTTTGTACATAGTTTTATAATTTAAGGTATTGTATGCCAGATGTTAGTCTGTGAATGTAGAACAAATGACTGCTACACTAATTCTGAGCCAAGTTGCAGTTTTACCATAAAGAAACTTGGGCTGTGGTGTATAAACCGTCGCACAAAATTTTCCATGTAATATTCTTATGCCACTGATGCACTAAACACTTTTCAACCATTTATAATGTTTGGTACTTTTATAAACATTTCTTACGATTTTTAAATATTTATAAATTACGCAAATATTGTACATCGAGTTCTACAGGCGCGGAAATGCTTCATGTAACATCCGCTAGGAGACTCTCACATCGCAGTTAACAACATTTGAAAATAATTCGAAACTATAATTAGTTTATAGTTTGTTAAATAATATGCATGTAAATTGTTTTGTTAGGTTAGAAAATGGGAAGTTAGTTTACGTCCAATTTTTGTTTGCATTTGGAAATAAATAATATGCATGTAAACTGTTTTGTTAGGTTAGGATATGGGAAGTTAGTTTACGTCCATTTTTTAGCATTTGGGAATTTATTCCCAAAGTTGGTTACACCGACTTCAGAGCCATATATTGGAAGCTACGTTAACCATTACAGCAACTCCTGCAACTCGCGCATGCACACTGCGATTCTATAGAACTTAGAAGAATTAGCGTGCAACGGTTTATACACCTTATCCTGCCAATATTCACATTCCTATCTACTATTAGTCTTTTTTAGCATTGATAATTTTGTCCACAATAAGTTTGGTGAAAATGAACTAACGTTTCTCGAAGTATGCTAGAACAAGTTTCATTAACAACATCCACGTGTCTTAACTTTCAACCACTTCACAAAAATGTCATATTTCTTCTTCTTAAACTTAATTTGTAGTATTTTAATCCTGTTTATTTCCAAAATCACTCCTCGGTGGAAGACGTATTAGATGTCCATTCACTGTCTATCCATCTCTTGGCTGGTCTTCCTCTTGTTCTTCTCCCGTCCATTGGTCTATCTTCTTTAGCTCTTTTTGCAAGCTGGTTTTCTTCCATTCTTTCTAATGACCCTTCCAATATTTTCGTCTATCTATAATAAATTATTTCTTGCAGTATATTTTTTGACTTCTTGTGCAGTAACTTTTGTTCAGCTTCTGCCAATTCACAAATTTCGGCTCATGTTTCCATTACATGTCACATTCAGTACCAGGCACTGAGCAGGGCATTTAAACCCACAGGCCAGCCATTTAAATACCCCAGCTACCCTTTTTATGGCACTTCAGAAAGTGGACCATTATTCACAAACTATTAGTCCTAGAAAATTCAAATTTTGTACATACCTAAAGGGGATATCCTAGTAGGATTTGGTGTGATATCTCGTAAAGCAAGCTCCAGGGTGCAGAGGAATGCCATATTTCATGCAATACCACACTGTTGCACTCACTTTTTTATTTTTTAGACACACCGTACATTTTCTTGTTGGATGGCTGTCACTTTTCAGGGGTGGAAATTTAAGTAGCACATGTTCCTTCAATTTTCTGTCAAGTCGAAATGGAGGTCTTTCGCTGGGGCTCTTTTTGGAGGGGGTACTTTGGGGCTGCTCATAATTGAAGTTGATGTGAATGCTCCAGGTGGAGCAGGTGATGGTGCTTCTGTTTTTTCTATGTCATGGACAAAGTTTCTGCACACGGTCTGCATAATTGTCAGAAATGTTTGTTTTTTGTTGGGTTTTTTATAGAGTCGGAGTGCATTGAAAATTGTAGAAGATAGAAAAATACTTTTTTAGGCCATGGTGGACTAGTGGTTATGCTCCTTGCCTCTGGTCCCAAGGGTCGCAGGTTCAAACCCGGCCGGGGTCGATGGATTTTTTAGGACAGAAAAATCCAAGGAGCAAGTCCTCCGGAAGGGACTAAGCCGTGGGTCCCGAGTCTGAAGATTTTCAGGCTCGTAAAATAATCATTAAGCCTGAATGAAAAGGCCTCTAAGCAAAATTTACCGAATTTTCCCGTCCTAGTATTATTGCCTCACTATGATGGTTAACAGTTTATATAAAAGCAGGTGCCGCGCAGCAATGCTTGGCATGAGATGTTGTCACATTTCTCATAGCGCAATGGACGTTTAAGGGCAGAAGACATTGATTATTTAATTCTTATGTTATTATTTGGTCTGTTCAACTTTTACAATTAAAATTATATATGTATTTATTTATTAAATAATTTAATTCCAACATTATAAGTTATAGCCTGTAGGTCTCCATAAATTTAATATTCATACATCATGCTGGAATTTACATATTATTATTTTTATTATTATTATTAACCATTCGGGTCTGAAACATTTTCCCATGGCCGCCACATGTTGAAATCACTTATTTGTTAAACTGATGTAATATATAGATATTGTATTATTATTCGAGCTACATATCACAATAAATCACTGATAATTATACCATTAATTACGGTATACAATTTTATAACTGGATCGAAAGTTCCACGTCGTTCCGAGTTTTTATTGAAACTGAATGAAGAATAGCAATGTGGCAACCTCGCGGTATTCAGGATCTTTGTATTTTAATAACATATAACAGCTGCAGGGAAACAAAGCGAGCCTCTTGTTAAGTATCATAGTGAGGCGATAATACTACCTTGGTTTCCTAGATGTCAGTATGAGGCGGAACGCTGACCACGTACCATTCAAAATGACATCTATACGAAAACAAGTGTAACTAAATTAGTATGGTTAAAATTCTTCCCTGTAGGGGGACAGCGCCTAAATCTCTGTAAAGGGAAAACATGGGCTTACAATACAAAAAATACTTTTTAGGCCACTTTTCAGTTTTGTGCATGAATGGATACGTTGCTAGGTATTGGTCTGCAGTATCTACACCATGCATATGCTGATTATAATCAACTATACATTCTGGCTTCACTCACGCACAAACAACAGCGTGATAACGAGAAAGATGTACAACTGCATTGGAGCCTGGAGGCAAGTTTGAGTGAACGAATTCGATGTGTTGTTTGTTTTAAAAATAAAAGGGGATTCACCAAGGTTAAACGTGTCAAACGGGAATAGAAAATGTACATTTACATGCCATCTATGATCTCCATGACATACTAAGCCAATACAAAATTTAGGCGCCGAATATAAACGCGGTTTGTTTGCGCCCACTCTAAAATGTGTTAACTGACCGATGGCCGCATACACGATAGTCTCTTTAAATGCCTTAACTGGTTTACGGTACTGAATGTGTTAAGCCGCAGTGTGAATTTTTTCTAAGTCCAAGGCAGACACCACACGCTTGCACCAACAGGGTTTTATTTTCAATTTATTTCCCACCATTTACAACAAATTTTAAATTTTTTCTAACAATTATTTGAACTTATTTTTCTATGATATATAACTATATACGTAACATGGAGATGTGGCAGCCATATTGATTTTTAAGAATATTCTATACAACAACAGTGCAGCCAACATAGGGTATGTACTTCAGAATTTTAGAACTTATTATTTATTTTTGGACGTTGCATTCTTTCACAGGTTAGAGTGCTTAAATTGCATTGGGTTAGTTTTTTAGATTGGTCTTTCACAGCTTAGAGTACTTAAATTGCATTAGGTTAGCTTTTAGGTTCGTTAAATAGCTTGTATAATGTTGGGTGCATTGCAATATTCCATAGAGTAGACCACTTTGCGTTTGTTAGCTCATGCGCGTGGTGTCTGCCTGGGACTTAGAAAAAAATTCTCGCTGCGCTTAATGGAAATATTATCCCAAATTTCTTCTGAAACATTTACATATTCTTCCATTTTTAATGTCATATTGATAAACAAACTCTCTAGATACAAGTCCTTTAGCAACAAAGTTATTTATTTTATTGGGTGTAAAAAGCAATGGTCAAATAATTTTCTTATGTTCATTTCATGTTTTAATGACCATTTCTTTCCTTTTCATTATAAAGTATTAAGACATAGACACCATTTCATCTAAATTGAAACATAACATATTATATTATAATTACAAAAAAATAAACGTTATCTCAGTCAAAACATAAATTTATTGTGTCGACGTTTCAACCTCCTGTTGTGAGATTATTTTCAAGACATGGTTGTTTATAAATTTATTGTACATAGTTACCATCACCAAGACAATTTTATATATATATATATATATATATATATATATATATGTGTGTATACAAATTTAAATGTATAAATTTAAAATTTCAATTTATAATTAAAAATATTTTAGCAAGGAATCATATTATATTATTTTTGGTCTGGACATCTTACCTCAATATTAATGTTGATTTGTTCTTGGACATGTTTCAAAACAATTCTGTTTTATCGTCAGCTTTCCCAGACTGGTTTTATTTATGTTGCATTATGTTGCACCACCTGGATGTCGATGTCAGCTCCATCCTGTTGTTGGCCAAAGAACCTCCACACAAGGTCACCCTCCATCGGAATATCAAAATTCATAACTCTGTTTCTGTTCTTCTGAATATAAATTTTTTCCCAAATAGTCAGCTCTTTTCATATGTTCCACACAATTCATTTAAATCTTTTTGTTTATTTAATGCTTTATTTTGTTCTTTTTTTATATAGGCCATTTCTGCTATTAATCTTTTTTGATAATTATTTTCTTTGTGTAAAATTTTTATGTCATTCCATTTCATTGAATGTGGTCAATTGAGTTTTCTTGACGTCACAGTGATACGTTTATGTAATGGAAAACTGTTAACAAATTGGTATAGAAAACCAACATTTTCTGGAAGATATATAAATTTCCACTCACGACACCCATGTCACCATGTAACTATGTACAATAAATTTATAAACCATGTCTTGAAAATAATCTCACAACAGGAGGTTGAAACGTCGACACAATAAATTTATGTTTTGACTGAGATAACGTTTTTTTTTTGTAATTATAATATTAATTACTCTCAGTGAATAATAATTTTTTTAATAACATATTATACCACCAAGTTAACTCTGCATGGGCAGAGGGGAAGAGTTTTAGCACTAGTGTCGCCGAACTACCAAATCTATGGAAGGGATGTAGGAGAAGACTGTACATCCGATCATGTTCTTAATGGTTCAACTTTAAGTGTAGGCAGAGAATCCCTAAACACATGTGAAAGATCTTAACATGGTAATACATGAAGGAGAAACATCTACAACCAGGAGATTGGATGTACCGACAAAATTGGCTATTAGGAATTGGACAATGTCAAAGACATTAATCAACCGATAATCTATTATTATTATTATTGATAAGAAAATGTTACATATCAAGAGGAAAAAGATTTTAGTAAAAAATTATAAAATTTAACAGAGTAACAAGAATTATAAATAATATTTTCAAGCCAAACACAGTACAGCAACACACACTAACTAGAATTTATAAAACACTGGCCAGACCCATATTAAGGCAGTGAGGCCTGGATAATTCGCAGTGTAGAACAAAGACTAACTGCGGCAGAAATGAAATTTATGAGACATACTGCAGGTTACTCAAGAACAGACCATAAAAGGAATTCTGAAATTCTCAAAGAATTACAAACAGAATCAGTCATGGAATATGTACAAAAATACAGAAACAACTGGAAATCTCACATACGAAGAATGAGCAGAACAAGAATACCACGTCAAATCTTAAATTACCAGCCACCAGGCAAGAGATCAAACGTTGGATTGAGACCATAACAGACCACTAGGTCTATCTCATGAAAGGAAGAAGAAGAAAAGAAAATGTTTTTTTGCATGGCTACTACTTCCCTGCTGCCATGCACCAAGACGGCTATAGTACCAGAACTGGACTATACAGTGTGATTCATAAATATGGCTATATGTTTGATCGCATTTTGTGACAAAAATATTGTTATTAAAGGAAATATGATATAATTGGAAAGGGAATCCTTCAAATTACAACAATAGAACAAAACAAATCACTTACAACAACACAAAGCAAGTCACTTTCAGCTTACAATACCTATTTGCCATTTTTTTTCTCGAAATTAACTTAGTATTTCAATGAAATTAATTGAAATAGACAAACTTCATGACACATATCTATTATTTTTGATGTTGATAACATTGAATTCAGTCTGTAGTCCTCGTTCACAGACAGCTGCTTCAAAGACAAAGTTGTGCAACAAGTATATGTGGTTTTTTTTTTTTTACCTTTAGAACAGTTGTTTCACGATGCCTAAAGAACGGACAACAGTAAAACAGTAAAAGACAAACTGACCAATTTCGTGAAAGAATTTGGTGCTGAAATATTCTCAACTCACATTGTTTTGCAAAGTGTGTAAAATTTCAGTGAATTGCGCGAAGATGTGCCATGTTTTACAGCACATACACACTGCAACTGCAAAACATAAGTATGCTCTTTGTAAAAAGGCAAAACAAATTCTAAAATCATATCTGATATCTTCGTATGTTATTGATAGCATATGTTTATATTCTTTACGTAAGACTATAACATTTTTTGTTGTAGTCCATTTTTGTAAGAGCCTATTTTGATTTTTGAGTGCCTGTATTAATGATTTTAGTGCCTTTTTGCCTGCCTATTTTGAACTTTTTAAGTGCCTAACATCAGGACTCTACTTATAACCAAAACAATGATTAAGGAATTTTTTGTGGTTATAAAGAAAGAATTGCACAACTGAAGTCTAAATCAAGATCACTGTTTTTAATGTTTCCTTTACAACTATAAAAATTGAAAACCTATGACTGTTAATTGCAAAAATGGATGTCTGAATCATGACCATGGCTTCATAACAATTTCTGTGAATTTTCAGTTATTTTTATAGTTATCGAAACAATAAAAAATTGGAGTTATGGTTCAGACTTTATACTGCAGCCACTGATTTTCCAGCCTTGACGTTTTCACGACAGTGTTGCTGATATGGATATTCAGTGGGAGTGGCCACTTTATGTATGCAGTTAGCAGACATACAGCTGACAACATCTCTGCAATTTCAAACCTTACTAGCATGCTATAGCTGTGTCAAGAGCAGTTATTGCTTGTGGCAGACATCTACTCTCACTACAACCATTTTCTTATTGGTACTAGAGGGCAAATTCTCCCTATACTCCTTGTATAACCTAAACTTCAGAGCCGGAGATATGGCGGCTAGGGTATAGTTGTGCAATCCACTCAAGTACTCTCAATGTAGGCCTTCAGAAAACAAATTACGGCAGGTCAAGATTATTAACTATTTTTTTCAATCTTGAAATTAATGTCTGCATATAATATACATTTTATTTATAAGACTCTAAAATGTATCCGTGCAATTTTTAGTTCTAAAATATATTTTTATCATAGTGAATGCTTTTCCATTATATTAAGAACCAGGTAGAGATTGTTGTATAAAGCGAATAACATTTTAATGTTATAAGACAAACCAGCAAGTTACTTTGTTTTATGATAGTTTTGTTGAGAAAATCTTTTGTTCTATTTACAACCATAATGTAAACATAAATAATGATAAAGTTATGACATTATATTCATGAAACAGATGTTGATTACTAAAACAGTCATAAAGGAGACATTTTTCTTTCTCTCTTTAAAAAAAAAGTAACTTGTGTTTGAATGCATGACCTCATAAATACCAGTATAGTCCACAGACCAAGAGAATGAAAGCGCGGGACAAAGGGGGGCATGGGGAATTGCAAGGGATACAATGGCAGACTACCTGAGAATAAAAATAAAATACATGATGTATGAAATACCTGCTGCTTTCATTCACTTCCTCTATGGATAATACACAACATTACCTTTATGCTACAACAGTAACGCGCAGAACCTTCCATTATAACTATAGATATCAGGACGGAGGGTGAACAACATGTTTCATTGTCTTCTCCAGTAGCAATGAAAATTAAATGAATCTTGAAGACGTAAATTGCTTTGTCCCACGTTGTGATGACATTTTGAAGCAGTAATTCTCTTCGTGCCCGATGTTGTAGTAACATTTTGAAGAAGGATTTGTGTCCCAAAAAGAATTACTGGTTCAGGTTGGGTTTAATTTTCGGTAGAGCCGGATTCTCTTCTTATGGTCAGAAGTCGGTACACTGGATAGGAAAACACTTCAAAATTACTAAAAAAATGTTTCTTGTAGAAATAATTGCACATTTATTCACTTCTTAAAGTTACCAGCAGATTAAGTAAATGTAGGTGGTGTTATTCTTCACCGTCAATTAAAATTAAAGTATTTTCTTTTCTTGGATCAATTATTCTTCTTGTATTAAATATTACATTTTATCAGGAGAAGCTCTATTGCTTCTATCTTTGTTGAAAGTTGTATGCAGAATAACTAGTGTAATTATTTTATAATTTTAAGACCATTATTACATCACATGATGGTAATTTTAAATTCTATTGGTTAAAAGTTCTTTAAATATAAGGTTTAAATTGATTTGTTAAATAAGAAAGTTAATTATTTTAACATCCAATCAGAGTTTAGTTTACTTTCATTTAAGAATATGAAGTTAAGCAGGTGTTCTTATTACAGTTATAACAGAAGGATTTATAATTTTGACAACAATGACTTAAAACAATTTTTAAAATCATTCTTTACAAAAACTGTTATGTAATACAATTTCTTTAATTGTTACTGAGACATTTTTATTCAACAATAACCATCAATGAATTATTTAGATGTTTTTATTTATTTAAGTTATTTTAAATATTAAAAGAATTTTAAAATACAAAATTATTAACTTAAACTATTATATTTATTATAATATTAAAATTCTGCTTTAATCTTAATTTTAAGACAACAGCCACTTTCATTTTTGCCAGATCTTGACATAAATGAGCTAAAAGATAAAATTTGTTATTGTGAGTTATCCGTAAAAGAATACCACCATGGAATTTATATACTTGTCTCGATCTTCTTGGCATCAATGAAAGACAAAAATGGTTATTGTTAGTCATCCGTAAGAGATAAACATATGCTGTCGCAGACTTTTTTGTAGAGCTTTTTGAGATATTCAATTGTGTGTACATTAATTTTGTGTATTTGTTATGGTTTAGGCAGCGTAAGCCATTTAAGCGTCCAAAGAACTACTTTTTTTCACATTTTCCACTACAAAGGGCGATTTTTAAGGATATAGGAGTTCAGTATCACAACTCTCTTATAACCTATGTTCAACCCGGGAATCTCCTGAACATTTTGAAAAAAGCCCCATCACAATCGGATCAACGGTATGGCCGCGCATAAAGTACGAACAAACAAACATTTATTTTTATATATTAGATATTTTTATCCCACAATATTCCATTGAGGCAAGCAATTGCAAATTGTCCTTTATTATTTCTATTTCTAATTTTCTCTTCATAACTTCCATTTTTATTTATTTTAATTCCTAAATATGTGATCTCACTAAAAGTTTTTATTGTTTCTCCAGTCTCCAAAATTAAATTTTGTTCTGGTTCACCAATTGATGAATATTTTATTTTCTGCATGTTCAAAATTAATCCCCATTTATCATATTACTACCGTGGTTTCCTAGATGTCAGTATGAGGCGGAACGCTGACCACGGGCCACTCAAATGACATCCATACAAAAACAAGTGTAACTAAATTAGTATGGTTCAAATTCTTCCCTGTAGGGGGAGAGTGCCTAAATCTCTGTGTTAAGGGAAACATGAGCTTACGAGATTATCATATTCTTCTATTAATTTTCTAGTCATTTATTCTAAATCTTCATAATCTTGTGCAATTAACAATTGATCATTCCAAATGTAAGTTATATAAAGTTTTATTGTTTGAAATAGGAATTTGCATGCTTGAACATTTTTTCCCCCAATTCTTTAATTTTTCATGTACATATATTTTAAACAGAGTCGGTGATAGACAGCAACCTTGACGTATATCTTTATTCATCATAAAACCATGTGACAATTTACTGCCAATTTTAATTTTAAATATGCAATTGTCATATAAATTTTGTATAGCTTTAATTATTATAGTTATAATCTATTATATAAATTAGATTAATTACAGTTAATAGATTACAATGCTTCTGTATATAATTAGTTTTTGATTAGTGAAGGATGGACTAACCAATTTGTGTTTTTACAGACAGAGGAATTGGAAGAAACTGTGATTAATCCAGACACATTGTTGAATATTGAAGAAGATATTTTGGGATACGATTCTTCTCGAACAAGTGACGCTGATTATTGGCCACTGCTAGGTCTAGAGGCCAATAGGAACACGATAGAAGAACCAAATTCAAATCAGAGGAATATGAATTCGCAACACAAAATGTTGCCACAACAATATTGTCTTAGGTGGAAATATCACCATAACAACCTGCAGGTGATGTTCAGCCAGCTGCTGGAAAGAGAGAGCTTTTGTGATGTTACTCTTGCTTGTGAAGGGAAAACTCTTAGAGCACATAAGGTGAGTTCCACTTCTCTATTTATATTTGATTTCAGCCTTCTTGAGATTTAATAATCCTTGTCATACGACATTTTTACTAGTTGCCTCCAATCATAAGTCAGTGCAGTGTTGGAACATATGTACTAACTCCATTCTTTTTTCCTCACTAGGTTTCTGCCATCAGTTCATTAGTAGGTACATATTGTATATCAATTAAATAAAAATAAAACTTAGTTTTATTTGATTTTCATATTTATTAAGATATAATTCAGTGACAGCTGTTTCGGTACACTGTACCTTCTTCAGACATATTAACAAATTATTAATTGTGTTATTATAGTACATATCAACTGATCTAAGCAACAATACAACGATAATTTATTTAAAAAATTTAATTTAACAAAGGCAATTCATTCAAATCAAGTTGAGAATTTAACAGTTTATTACTACTTTTCAATTTATTTATTTCAAAATTTGGATCAAAACAATGATTAAATTGGAATAGGTGGTTAGCATATTTTGAATATAACAGAAATTTAGAATATTCAAAAAATGTTCTGTGATGAATGATGAATTTCAATGGTTATACCTCATAATGTTTACTTCCCAACATTAATTTAATATATTTTTTTAGTCATATTTGAATAGAAAAATTATATGCTCAGACCGGGACTTGAACCCGGGACCCTTGGTTCTCTAGACTAAGTGCTCTACCATCTGAGCTACCTGAGCAAGTACTGATCTAAATGCAAATTTTTCTCTATATAATTTGTAATTCCCGCCCACCAAATGCTATGAAGCCTTTGCTTCTATCTTTGCAAATGGCGGCTCCTATATTAAGAAGACATATTTGGGAATTATACATTACATTATAAATGCCAGTACGGCTTTTTTCAATGTTTTTATTATTAATTTCATACATCTCAATGATGGATAAATCATATTTGAAGAGAAAAATTATACGCTCAGACCGGGACCCTTGGTTCTCTAGACCAAGTGCTCTACCATCTGAGCTACCTGAGCAAGTACCGATCTAAACGCAAATTTGTCTCTATATACTTTGTAATATTTTTTAATATTTGAAAGTGTCCTATTATTTTGTAATGTCCTGACATTCCATATTCCTAGGAATATGTCCCTAGGTTTAAGCTGTTAACATGGATCCCCTGAAGTATTCTCTGCCCAGAATCCGAATGGGAGATTATTTTACTTTTGAAAAATTTTACCCCAGTGGAATACATGTCCGCATTTCTTAATGGTTGTATTTTTATGATGAAAGATTGTCACTCTTTTGACCAAGTAACTCTTTTTCTGGCTTTTCGCTTTTGATCTGTCAGGGATGGGGTGATCCTTTTAGCAGCAGTGCTACTGATAACATAGGTCTTGGGGTCATTTAAGCATGCACTATGACAAGTTAAAAATACCTTTGGAGGGTTATAAATTTAAAAATATACATTAAATACAGTTTTTTTAATTAACATTTTCCAATCCTGGGTAGAATCTAATTTAAGAAAGAAAAATTAATGTTTGAATCAGGATTTAAATACAGTACTTACTTCAATAATAAGTTATTTTTTTGTGTATGTGTAAAAACTGAAAACATATTGAATATTAATGATTAGTGAACTTGTGAAATATGTAGTGTTTTGAGGACACTGTATGGCTGAGTATATGCAATGTCTTCATGCATTTAGCATCTTTACTAATAGCAATAAACATGTTTATGTTACCAATGGATATCAAAAAGCTATAAAATTACTAAATATAATTACAAAATTAAGTAATGGAAAATTTTCAATGTTACTCTTTAAGAACTAAGGCTAGACTTGCTCATTTTTCATGTATGTTAGACTTCCAACTCTCATGTTTTGCAGAAATAAAATTTATGGATGGTTGCTTTTAACAATAGAATAATAATTTTAATATATTTATAATTTATTATTTCTTATTTCTGTATAATTTACATGAATTGTATTATGTTTCTGAGAAATATTTGCAAATGCCAATATATTTCCACAAAAGTATAGCAATACATTAATATATACCAGTGTGTATATTCCAGGTTTTCATATCATCAGTTACCATAAAAATAGTTCTAAGATATTATATAAATATAACTTTTAAAGTCTTGAAGTGTATACTTATTGTGGCTCCATATTTAATGAAATAATTTATATCACATTGATTTTTGTTTTAAATTTTTTATTCAATTTAAAAGTTGTATAATTTTTTTACAGAAATTTACATTTTACATTATTTAAATAAAAGTTACCTCATAGTGTTAATTCCTAGAAAAGTTAATTACATCCTTCATGAAGAATGAGTCATTTTTTATATATTACCTCATAGTTTGTTTTCTTAAACATGGAAACTGCAGTTTTAACATCCCTCCCATTTTCAACTGACATGACTACTGGATTTTTATTGGAATTTCCATCTATATTATTGCCATCTGGTGTTGATTTGATGAACTTCGAGATCAGGTCCCATTCATCAAGAATTTCGAAATTCATGGATTTAAATTTGTTCTTCTGAATATATATCTTCTCCCAAACTGTCAATTCTAAAGGTGTTAGAAGGTTGGCATCTTTTTCAATTATGTTTCCTCATGAAAACTGCAGTTCCTGTGTTTAAGAAAACATAAACTATGAGGTAAGATATAAAAAATGACTCATTCTTCGTGAATAAGAACCTCATAATGTATTTCCCATATTTAACTATGAATTTACATCCTGTCGTTTCTTTTTTTAATTTTTTTATTTTATTTAGTAGTTACAATAATTTTATGGAAAGTTTAGTATATGTATAATTTTTTTCTGTATAATTTACATAAATTATATTACATTTCTGATAAATATTTTATAAATACCATATATTTACATGAGAGCATGTCAATACATTAATATGTACCAGTGTTTATTTTTTATCATTTCACTCACCTCATACTTCATAATTTATAGCAGACCCAGGGTTTCTTCACGTAATTCGTGACATTGTCAATGCTGCGTCATGTTCACAACTGACGTCCAACGGCCTTCTATCCTGCAGACTGACCTCCGCGCCATCTGGTGGCCGACCGAAGAATTTCCAAATCAGGCCTCTTTCTTTATAACCGGGTTATAAAGAAAGAGGCCTGATTTGGAAATTCTTCGGTCGGCCACCAGATGGCGCGGAGGTCAGTCTGCAGGATAGAAGGCCGTTGGACGTCAGTTGTGAACATG
Organism: Diploptera punctata; assembly: GCA_030220185.1. NCBI lineage: Eukaryota > Metazoa > Arthropoda > Insecta > Blattodea > Blaberidae > Diploptera > Diploptera punctata. The sequence continues at coordinate 402,034 of JASPKZ010003802.1, forward strand.
ACGCAGCATTGACAATGTCACGAATTACGTGAAGAAACCCTGGGTCTGCTATAAATTATGAAGTATGAGGTGAGTGAAATGATAAAAAATAAACAATATTAAAGAACCTCATAGTGTTATTTCCTATCTACATAACTTAATGTACCAGTGTGTTTACTCCAGGTTTTCATACCATCAATTACCATTAAAATGGTTCTTAGGTTTTAAATAAATATGAGAGAGTCCATACAATAATTACAAATATTGCAGTGTGTAGTTAATTAATTAATTTACATATTGTTGCTTCCTGTTTTAAATTTATTTACTTTTATACAGAAATATGCAACAAAAGATTTAAATAATTTGCAATGAATTTTGACTGCCTTCATCAACACTCAAGAATCTAAATTCATATAAGGTTTAATTAAATTTTGTTACGCCATTGTGCTCCATCATCATCATCCGGTATCATGGCAGCTGCTGCCATCTTCCGGAAACCAAACGCCATTCCTCTCTGCCCATCCATTGATCTTCCTCCAATTCTATCCAAGGTTTCTTCGGTCTTCCTCTCTTCCTCCTTTCCATTGGGATCCATTCCATAACAATTTTAGGCAATCATTGCTCTTGCATTCTTTTGACATGGTCATACCACTGTAATATTTTCTTTTCTATGATGTCTGGCTCCTCTTGTACACCCATAATTTCCCTTATTTCTTTATTTCGTATTTTATCCATTCTAGATTTTCCAACTGATCTTCTTAAAACAACCATTTCTGTACTTAAAATTCTTTTCGTTTCCCTGGTAGGAATTTGCCAGACTTCAGCACCATATGTTAAAATGTTCTGAATTATGGTTTGATATATTTGTAATTTTCTATTTTTTGTAATATTTTTGCTCTACCAAACATAGTTTAAAGCATTTATTGCTTGTTTTATTTGTGCAATTCTGTTTTTAATTTCCACTGTGTTATCGCCTGAATGGTCTAATTTTGTTCCTAAATAAGTGCATTCAATACTAGGTTTTAGTTCTTCTCCATTGTTTGAAATTTATATTTTCCATTTCTTCTCTTATACACAGATATTTAATTTCTCAATGTTTTATAAAGTCCTCATTTTTCATATTCTTCTTTTAGTTTTTTTTAGCCATATGGAGCATTGTGCTCCACCAAATTATATAAATATTTAGTTTTCTCAATGTTTATATAATGTCTCCATTTTTCATATTCTTCTTTTAGTTTTTTAGCCATATGGAGCACTTTGCTTCACCAGATTAAATAAATATATAGTTTTCTCAATGTTTATATAATGTCTCCATTTTCATATTCTTCTTTTAGTTTTTTTAGCCATATGGAGCATTGTGCTCCACCAAATTAAATAAATATTAGTTTTCTCAATGTTTATATAATGTCTCCATTTTTCATATTCTTCTTTTAGTTTTTTAGCCATATGGAGCATTGTGCTCCACCAAATTGAATAAATATTTATTTTTCTCAATGTTTATATAAAGTCCCCATTTTTCATATTCTTCTTTTAGTTTTTTAGCCATATGGGACATTTTGCTCCACCAAATTAAATAAATATTTATTTTTCTCAATGTTTATATAAAGTCCCCATTTTTCATATTCTTCTTTTAGTTTTTTGCCATATGGAGCACTTTGCTCCACCAAATTAAATAAATATTTATTTTTCTCAATGTTTATATAATGTCTCCATTTTTCATATTCTTCTTTTAGTTTTTTTTAGCCATATGGAGCATTGTGCTCCACCATATTAAATAAATATTTAGTTTTCTCAATGTTTATATAATGTCTCCATTTTTCATATTCTTCTTTTAGTTTTTTTTAGCCATATGGAGCATTGTGCTCCACCAAATTAAATAAATATTTAGTTTTCTCAATGTTTATATAATGTCTCCATTTTTCATATTCTTCTTTTAGTTTTTTTTAGCCATATGGAGCATTGTGCTCCACCAAATTGAATAAATATTTATTTTTCTCAATGTTTATATAAAGTCCCCATTTTTCATATTCTTCTTTTAGTTTTTTAGCCATATGGGACATTTTGCTCCACCAAATTAAATAAATATTTATTTTTCTCAATGTTTATATAAAGTCCCCATTTTTCATATTCTTCTTTTAGTTTTTTAGCCATATGGAGCACTTTGCTCCACCAAATTAAATAAATATTTATTTTTCTCAATGTTTATATAATGTCTCCATTTTTCATATTATTCTTTTAGTTTTTTTAGCCATATGGAGCATTGTGCTCCACCAAATTAAATAAATATTTAGTTTTCTCAATGTTTATATAATGTCTCCATTTTTCATATTCTTCTTTTAGTTTTTTTTAGCCATATGGAGCATTGTGCTCCACCAAATTAAATAAATATTTAGTTTTCTCAATGTTTATATAATGTCTCCATTTTTCATATTCTTCTTTTAGTTTTTTTTAGCCATATGGAGCATTGTGCTCCACCAAATTAAATAAATATTTAGTTTTCTCAATGTTTATATAATGTCTCCATTTTTCATATTCTTCTTTTAGTTTTTTTAGCCATATGGAGCATTGTGCTCCACCAAATTAAATAAATATTTAGTTTTCTCAATGTTTATATAAAGTCCCCATTTTTCATATTATTCTTTTAGTTTTTTAACCATATGGAGCATTGTGCTCCACCAAATTAAATAAATATTTAGTTTTCTGAATGTTTATATAATGTCTCCATTTTTCATATTCTTCTTTTAGTTTTTTAACCATATGGAGCATTGTGCTCCACCAAATTAAATAAATTTTGTTAATATTCTTGTTGAAAAGATTCGGTATGTTAATTTGAATTGACTAAGATTTCACTTAATTATGTAAATGATTAAGGAAATAATGATAAAAGAATACGTCTCAGATTATGAGCATTCTTTTAAAGCAAGTAATGATAAGTTGAAGGAAGACTGGAGTTTTTTTAATCACTGCATAGCTGAAGAGTAGCTCAAGGTCATTGACATTGGCAGTGATGTGAGGAATACATTTTTACATAATTTGTTGAACTTCTTGTCTGTGGTCAGGGTAGTTTAACTTGCCTTTCACATGATTTTACACTGCCCAATGTTATATTTTCTGAAACATTATTTTATTAATAGTTTTTCTCATTATCTGGAATGATCTCATTACTTTGGAATTTATGTGAGTGGGATATGCAGACTGTTTATTGATTGATATCAGCTTACCTGGAAATATGACTAATCATGGATCTTTCCTATGAAGCTTTGTTGGGAAAATAACTAACTCTAAATTACATTAATAATAAATATTTCCACTGCACATCCTTTTAATTAAACATCAAGATTCCATTTAAATAAATATATTATATAAGCCTTGCCCTCCAAAATATTCATTTCAACCTCCATCATATGGTTTTAATGAACTGTATCCTCTTTTTTATTCTTTCATTCCAAAAAGTATAGCTATGTATTGAATTTCTAAATCATTTATGAATCATAACGGCTACTCCTGCTTGTGCATGAATATGTTTTTTACACCACTATAAAACTGAATGTAATTTTGAGTTTGTTTGGTGCCTTGTAATTTCTTTTTTGTTTCTGATATTACAGCTAATGAAATCCCCTTTTTGCACAATATATCATCTAATTGATCATCTTTATAGTTAATCGCTTGTACATTCCATGTGCTAAAAAGCAAAATATTTTTTTTCTTCCAAGAGTTGTCCTTTTCCATGCTTTGGTTGTCATTACTTTGATCCTTCTGGGAAATTCTCATATAAGACTTGAAAGCATAATAATATTCCCTTCGATTGGTTGCTGGCCAAAGGAAGGCAAGACCAGTGAAGGGGCTGCCATCTTATAGCCTCTGGTCAGGCTTTTCTGGAGAAGAAAAGAAAATAAAGGAAAGAAGAAATGGAAGAAAGGAAAGACTCCCTAGCCCTCAGGTGCCCTAATAGCATCGGGGTAAAAAAAAAACAAGAATTAACCAAGAGAGGTTAGATAGTAAAGTTAAAAGAGTGCAAAACATGAGTAAATGGAAGAAATGTTTTGCTCAGCTTGGGCACCTTGTGGTCGCCAGGCCTTGGCCTAATAATTGGAAGGAAGAAGTAGTATCCTCTTTTTTTTTATGCTTTGGTCAATTTTTATGCCTAATGAACAATTTGAATTATTAAACTAAATTTTAATATTAACTAAAATATATTCAGTTTTCTTCTCTTACATCATTTGAAAATATCTTTTTTCTTATTGTTAGTTATTGTTTGTTTCCCTCAGTCATTATTGGCTAATGAAAAATTTCAAAAGGAACTGCATTTAAATAAATAATTTCAAAATTAATTTATATTTGCTTATATGGTGTAATGGTAGATTGTCTGGCATTCCAGAGATATTAAATTTCCAGGAGTACAATAGAAATTATAGTTTGAGTATAAGAAACTTTGAAGAAGTCATAGGATTCAAATACCTAGACACAATAACTACAAACAGAAATGAGGCACACACTGTTGCATAACACTAAGAAATTGGGACTGGAAGTAAATATGAAAACTAAATATATGGTCACACATAGAACTAACTATATTATATAATGGAAATGGACAGCTAATGACCAATGAGGGAAATTTTGAGGAAGTGGCTGAATTCAAATACCTAGGAACAATAATCACAAATAGGAATGAGATGCACAAAGAAATTAAACATAGGCTCAATTCTGGAAATGCGTGCTATTATGCATTACAGAGACTCTTGTCGCCCCAACTCCTTTCAAAAAATATATAAAACTATTATTCTACCAGTTATATTATATGGATGCAAAACATGGACTCTTACTTTAAGAGAGGAAAGGAGATTACAAGTATTTGAGAATAAAGTTCTTAGGAAAAATTTTGGACCAAAGAGAGATGAACAGACAGGTGAATGGAGAAGACTACATAACAGTGAACTACATGATCTTTATAGGAAGCCAGATATAATAAGAACAGTTGGTTGCTGGCCAAAGGAAGGCAAGACAAGTGATGGGGCTGCCATCTTATAGCCTCTGGTCAGGCTTTTCTGGAGAAGAAAATAAAGAAATGGAAGAAAGGAAAGACTCTCTAGCCCTCGGATAATAAAATTATACATAAATTCCGGTTATACAGGGATCTCACAAATGCTCTTTCAGGTTTCAAACACGTGTAACTTGCATTTAAATGAACTTACAAACATGAAACTAGTGCTAATGGAAAGAGAAGCTCAAAAAGTTTTGGTTACCGTACCTTACAGATGTTCAGTGGTTAATTTTAGAGGACTACGTGTAAAAGATTCACGAATCCGGTCTACAGTTGCCTCACTTACAGCCGGGCGTCCAGAAGATTTCCTCCTACAGATGCACCGTCATGTCATAAAATCAGAGCACCACTTACGAATTGAAGGACCACTGTGTGGATCTTCACCAATTCTTGTTTAAAAATGTCAATGACAACAATTACAGATTGATGAACATGATAATCGAGAACACAGTATGCTTGCTTATCATCTGTACCAGCCATTTTCTCCCTTTCAACAATATGCAATGTTGTATGTAATTATACATCATTGTTACCAACATTGATACTATTATATTATTTTTAGTCTGATCATCTTACCCCAATATTAATGTTGATTTGTTCTAGAACATGTTTCAAAACAATTCTGTTTTATCGTCAGCTTGTCCAGACTGGATTTATTTATGTTGCACAACCTGGATGATGATGAAATTTGTTATTTTAGCTATCCAAATACGTCACGAAGCTGGATAAGCACTGGTCCCATCCTGGTTAAAATTCCGTGAGAAAATGTTTTCCCCCATGAGGATTTGAACGAGGACAAGTCTCGTAGCTTTGCACTAAGTCATGATATTTTAAACTGTTTGCTTATTGTGTTGGACATCTTCATGATTTGTATAATTTACAGGTGGTTTTGTCAGCATGCAGCACCTACTTTGATGCCATCTTCTCACAATATGAAGAAAATAACCCAATTGTTATATTAAAGGATGTGAAATTCACAGATATCAAAGCTTTAGTTGAATTTATGTACAGAGGTGAAATCAACATTGATCACGTAAGTAAACATGATTCATACACATTTGTGAAGTGTTTTACAGAATCTCAGAATTAAAAACCTCGCAATCGCTTGATTTTTAACACATTCACTACCAGGCACTGAGCAGGGCATTTAAATCCACAGGCCAGCCATTTAAATACCCCAGCTACCCTTTTCGTGGCACTTCAGAAAATGGACCATTATTCACAAACTATTAGTCCTAGAAAATTCAAATTTTGTACATCGTAGCGTAGTGGTTAAGGCACTGAGCTACAAGCCGGAGGGTCGAGGGTTCAAGTCCCGTTGGGGTCAGGATTTTTAAACTGACCCAAACCCTCTGGCGGCACTATGGCCCTGGGGTCGACTCAGCCTCTAATGGAAATGAGTACCAGACGCTTGTTCTGGGGGTAAAGGCGGCCGTCACGCAGGGCTGACAACCCGGCTGACATAAAGTGCCGATTGTCTAGAAAAAGTGGGAGCCTTAACCTCCTACTACCCCAAGGGCCTCCAGGCCTGTTGTGGGATCACTACTTTACTTTACATACCTAAAGGAGATATCCTAGTAGGATTTGATGGTGAAATAACTTGGGTGATTGACATCACATGGTATCGGCGTATCAATTTCAGGAAGTGGAAGTTCATCTTCACTTTCACTTTGTGAATCTTATAATTCAGGAATCAGTTCATCACCTGAGTCATCATTATACAAAATATTCACTAATTCTTCTTCAGTGAGATATTTTTCTTTTGCCATGGTTTCACTCACGCACAAACAACAGCGCGATAACGAGAAACATATACGACTGCATTGGAGCAAGTTTGGGTAGACGAATTCCATGTGTTGTTTGTTTTAAAAATAAAAGGGGATTCGCCAAGGTTAAACGTGTCAAACGGGAATAGAAAATGTACATTTACATGCCATCTATGATCTCCAAGACATACTAAGCCAACACAATATTTACGCGCCGAATATAAACGTGGTTTGTTCGCGCCCACTCTAAAGCGAGTTAACTGACCGACGGCCGCACACACGATAGTTTCTTTAAACACCTTAACTGGTTTACGGTACTGAATGTGACACATCATTTCCTCACTTCTGTAAAAACCACTTCCCAACTTCGCATTGTAATATACTATTTACTTATGCAATGAGTTTACCTTATCGTGGGTTAAAACCCTAGTCTTAGCGTATAATTTTTCTCTTCAAATATCTTATACTAATTTACATTATAAGAATTAAATGAATCGTGATTTCTTCTTACCTCATACTTCTATGTTTTTTTTAAACACAGCACTGCAGTATCAGCGACCATCGTCACCGTCCTCAGCTGTTATCACGACTCAATTTTTTTTCTTTTGCCAGTAATTATCCAAAATTATTAAAAAACCATACTAGAACCATGAACTTCGAGATTCCAGACGAACCGAGCTTGATTACAAAGTTCTTAAAAAATACAACAGATGGCAGTTTAGAAAATAATTCCTTCAAAAGAACACCAGATGGCAATTTAGAAAATAATTCCTTCAAAAGAACACCAAATAGCAGTTTGGATAATTACTGGCAAAAGGAAAAATTGACAGTCGTGAAAACAGCTGAGGATGGTGACGATGGTCGCTGATACTGCAGTGCTGTGTTTAAAAAAAACATAGAAGTATGAGCGAAGAAGAAGAATTCACGATTCATTTAATTCTTAGAGAATGTTTTGTGACTTTTTGTCATTATTATTACAGTCACATCTAGCATCTTTGCTGAAAACTGCTGAAGATCTGCGTATTAAAGGCCTAGCCGAAGATCATGGAGACCGGAGAGTCAAACTACACAGCAGGCACCACACCATAATGAAGAAGGAATGAAGTGTGGAGACCCACAAGGTTCGCACGTTAGAGTACGTAGGCAATGGTTCCGATCTTGAACCTCCGCTCAAAAGAAGAAGAGGGAGGCCACCAATGGAAACAAATGTGTACAATTTTAGCCCTAAAGTAGCAAGTGTTACAGGAGCAGGAGGAGCAGAGGACGTATTTATGGTGGAGTAATATAAGTAAAATTGGGCAGGCCCATGTTAAATCTTAAATGTAAAAATGTTTGTTCTGATTGGATAAACCATTTTTCCACTTTAAATCACCCTGTTGAGGTGTTGGGTTGTAATATGCTATTTAGACACAAAGTGGCCACTAACTTTGAATTTAACCACAAATTTATTGTTCTTCTTGATGTTTTATTCTTAATTTAACACTTTCTCCACTGACGGATAAATAAGACTTGAGAGAGAAAATTTTTGCCTAGACCGAGACTTGAACCTGGGACCTTTGGCTTTCTGGGCCAAATGCTCTACCAACTGAGCTACCGAGGCGAGTTGCGATCTAGATGCAAATTTTTCTCTTTATACCTTTGGCTTTCTGGGCCAAATGCTCTACCAACTGAGCTATCGAGGCGAGTTGCAATCTAGATGCAAATTTTTCTCTTTATACATTTGGCTTTCTGGGCCAAATGCTCTACCAACTGAGCTATCTAGGCGAGTTGCGATCTAGATGCAAATTTTTCTCTTTATACGTATAAAGAGAAAAATTTCCAGGCTCTACCAACTGAGGTACGTATAAAGAGAAAAATTTGCATCTAGATCGCAACTTGCCTCGGTAGCTGGTAGAGCATTTGGCCTGGAAAGCCAAAGGTCCCGTTTTCAAGTCTTGGTCTAGGCGAAAATTTTTCTCTTCAAGTATATTGTTGTTCTTCCTTTCATGTGATAGACCTAGTGGTCTGTTAGGGTGTGAATCCAACATTTGAAGGGTCTGCCCAAAGATCTCTTGCCTGGTGGCTGGTAATTTAAGATTTGACATGGTATTCTTGTTCTGCTCATTCTTCTTATGTGAGATTTCCAGTTGTTTCTGTATTTTTGTACATATTCCATGACTGATTCTGTTTGTAATTCTTTGAGAATTTCAGAATTCTTTTTATGGTCTGTTCTTGAGTATCCCACAGTGCGTCTCATAAATTTCATTTCTGCCGCAGTTAGTCTTTGTTCATCTACACTGCGAATTGTCCAGGCCTTAAGCCTGAATGAAAAGGCCTCTAAGCAAAATTTACCGACCGATCTCAAAGATCCTAGTAAATGTTAGCTTAAATGTATAAGAGAAAAAATACATGTTTAGATTGGAGGCCTAGGTAGCTCACCTGGAAGAGCATTGACATAGAAAGTCAAAGGTCCTGGATCAGATTTAGGAATATTAATTTAATTTCTTCTATCTGTGAGGAGTTGTAAATACAGTAAATTACAGCATCTCACAGAATACGAATTTCGTTATTGTTTATAGTGATGTGAATATTGGTACTTTGCAGCAAGAGAGTGGTGCTACAGGAGCATCAGATGTCGAGAACGAGGTGCCTCCATGGGATGAATCTGAACCGGAAGTGATACCATGCGACAGTGGTGAAACTACCTCTCATCAACCAGCTAATGCGCTACCAAATGTAAGTGTTTTTATTCCAGTGTACGTTAATAAATACAAATTTTATTAAAGAAATTAGAAGTGTATGCTATTTCAAACCAGTTGACAGAGATCCTACCTTCACTCACTCCACTACCAGGCACAAGCTGCTAGTAATGGGGAATGCAAATATATCAATTTTTAGTCAGTTCATCTTACCTCAATATTAATGTTGATTTGTTCTTGAACATGTTTTGTTTACGATATAATCAAAATTAATATTGAGGTAAGATGAACAGACTAAAAATAATTTTAAAATACAATAGGAAGTAACATTAAGAGGTTTATTTAATAATTAAAACATTTGGTCTGTTCATTCTTACCTCTTAGAGTTGTTTTTGTTGAACATATGTTTCAGAGCTTCTTAGCCCCATCGTCAGTGATTACAGCGATTAGTCTGTAATCGCTGACGATGGGGCTAAGAAGCTCTGAAACATATGTTCGACAAAAACAACTCTGAGGTAAGAATGAACAGACCAAATGTTTTAATTAAGACTAAAAATAATTTAATTAAAATAATCTCAAAATATCACTTCCTAAAATAAAATCAATTTTGCCTTTTTCTACCAGCCTCATGGGCTAGTGGTTAGCGTTTCTGACTACAGTTCATGATGTCCCGGGTTCGATTCCTGGTCAGATCATAGGAATTTTTCTGTAAAGGGAATGATTTCTGTGGTTGTCCATGGTCTGGAATTTAGGTTAAGGACTCTCCTGGCGCTTCATTATCATTTATCACCCATCATATCATCGGGGTAACGTAACTTTGCCTTACAGGTACCCCAACTTAAGAAATGAATTACAATTCACCAATGCCAGGGGAGAAAACCAGAAATGTCATAAAAGACAACCTAATGACATTGGACAAAAAAAACTTTTTTTGGCATATTGGCCCTTTTTAGCCTTTTTTTAGATTTTTTTTTTTTGCAACTTTACCTTCTTTTGACTACAAGAATCCACTGAGCTACCTGAGAATTGGCCTGGAAAACAAAAAGTCCTGGGTTCAAGCCACAGTCTGAGCATATAATTTCTCTCTTCAAATATAATTTTTCCTTTGCTAAGAAGTGTTAAATTAATAATAAAAACATCAATATACTATAATATTTAATAATTATATATTTTTCTCTTATGTACGTTGTAATTTCCGTGCACCAGATGCTTGAAGCTGTGGCTTCATCTTTGCAAATGTTTGTTTTAATAATTTAGCCTTCTTTTCGATAAGATGTTTTTCGGAGCATTTTTTTTTTCAAAAAGAAGGCTTAAATTTATTTTAAAAATTATTAATTCTTTGACATTCGTATTATCGCCCCATTAAAACCTAAGTAAAAATGCTGTTGCGTAATTCAATATTATTTATTTAACAAACAAAAGTGCCAATAAGGCTTAAACTCATGTGTAACTATCTATAATTACATACAAAATAATAGAAAAATCATTAATGCGTTTAATTAAAGATTATTTTTAACCAAGTTTAATATGTATTATTAGGCCTAACCTCAAAATGTTTGACATATTTCAAGAAACATACAATATTAGCAAATTATTTATTTTAAATAAGAGACATATAAGTTGTAACAGACAATAATGACATAAATTTGACACAAATATTTTATGAAATTTAAAAAATATATATACATTGAAGCAATCATATTATGGCAAGTTGCTCATAATTTCACGGTTGAACATGGTAAGTCGGGATCGGCTGACTACAAAAACAGATTGCTAAGTCTGGAAAATGTCTCTGCAAGTGGTCATCTCTATGATTTATACCTGAGTACACCTTTTATGCATGAGTGCATTCTTGCATACCGGCCCTAGTTTAAATTCAATTACATTTTTTTTTTTTGTGTGTGGTGAAATGTAACAAATAGGAACTATAATGTAGTAATATATCAACATAAGATTTAAATCATTAAATTTAATCATCATCATCATCTAGGGATTAAGCCTGTTGGCTCGTTCCGGTTTCATGAAAGCTAGAATTGTTAAAATTGTTCAGACCATCTTCTGTGTGGGCAACCAACATTTCTCCTTGCATGCGGTTTATAATTTAGCAACAATTTTGGAAATCTTCCTTCTGGCATTCTATCAATATGTTCTTTCCAGTCGTTCCTATATTTAATTATTCGGTCTGTAAGTTTGAAAATATTTAGTTGCTTTCTTATATCTTCATTTCTTTTCTTATGCAGCAGAGTATATCCTGCTATATTTCTTAAAAATCGCATCTCAGCTGCTTCCAATCTTTGTTCTTGTCTTTTAGTGATCGTCCAACATTCTGATCCATACATCAATACAGGAACAGCCATTACTTTATAAAATTTAATTTTTGTTTCTTTTCTTGTGTTTTTAAGGGTTCTTTTAATAGTGCCACACATTAGATTAAATTTATTTATTTTGTCATTAATATCTTCAATTTTAACATATGATAAATTGAAACCTAGATATTTAAAACTGTTCACCTGCTCTAAAATTTTATTATCAATTACTATTTTTGCTCTTAAGGTATCATGTCCTTTAAATGCTAAAATTTTAGTTTTATTCTTTGAAATTTTTAAATTGTAATTGGCACTTATTTTTCCCAAATTAAAAATAGCTCTTTGTAGATCATCTTCTGAACTGGAAATCACTACTTGATCATCAGCAAATAATATTGTATCGAACAGTTTATTATTTATTTTAAAATGTTTATTTATTTAATTTATTACATTTAATGTAACATGTAAATAATGCAAAGCTGTGTAATTAAATTTTAACTTGTATGGTGTATTGCAGGATCCTAACTATAATGAAAATGAAAGTGAAAATAACATGTCTTCAGCATCAGGTATATTTGAAGGTAAGTATTTCAATTTATTTCTAACATAATTTACTGTAAACTACTGATTTTAGGAATTCTCACTATGAGGTATATTAATTAAGGTAGAATTTTTTAACACTCCCCTAATATTGTTGTTCTTATTTGACTATAAACTAGTTTTGGAACATAGTTTCTGTTCCATCCTCAGTATCGTCACGATCGTTGTTCTGTCGTCTTGAAGATCTGTCCTCTCCTTCCATTGGCTGACTGAAAAACCTCGAAACCAGATCATTCTCACAGGGAATTTCAAAGTTCATCAATTTCTTCTTTTCACTCTTTTGATGTAGATCTTTTCACAAACGGTAAGTTCTTTTGATTTTTCTATTGTTTTAATAATTTAGCTTCTTTCTCGATAAGATGTTTTAATAAAAATGAGAAGATAAAAGAAGAAAACAAATCAGGGATTTATCAGATTAAATGTGAAGAATGTGAGAAATTCTACATAGGAAAAACTAAGAGAAATTTGAAAACTAGAGTGAAAGAACATTTCAGGAATGTCAAAGAAAGGGGAAGTAGAAAAATCTGCAGTGGCTGCCCATGCATGGTCTGAAAAACATCTTATCGAGTAAGAAGCTAAATTATTAAAACCAAAAGAACTTAGTGTTTGGCAAAAGATTACATTCAAAAGAGCAAAAAGAAGAAATGAACTTTGAAATTCCCGGTGAGAATGACCTGGTTTCGAGGTTTTTCAGTCAGCCAATGGAAGGAGTGAAGGACAGTTCTTCAAGATGACATAACAACGGTTGTGATGATATTGAGGACGGAACAGAAACTATGTTCCGATACTAGTTTATAGTCAAATAAGAAGAACAATATGAGGTGAGTGTTAAAAAATTCTACCTTAATTACTGTAAACTGTATAGACACTTTTTTTTCATCATAACTGCTGTGGCTCTGGTCATTTAATTGACTGCCTGTAAGTGGGTTAATAATGTGATTGTTTTATGTTAAGGTTCCACGATGTCTGGGACCATGTATCAGATGCTAGCAGATAAATATAGAGATGTCATCAAGTTGAATGACTATTTGACGACTGGCAGAAGACAACAGTTTTGGGAGGAGCCATTCACACGTCGCATTATGGAAGCTATAAAGAGTAAAGAACTGGAGATGAAAGCAGGTGCTGAATTGCTGGGTGTGTCATATGGTACACTTTATGGAAGGTACCGCGACGCTTATGGATGCCTTAAACACCCATACAGGTGAGTTGTTTAACAATCTTGGTGAACGTATTAACAAATTACTTATTTTAGGAATTCTCACTATGAGGTATACCATTAAGATAGATTTTTTTATCACTCACCTCATATTGTTCTTATTTGACTATAAACTATATTCCGAAACTAGTTTATAGTCAAATAAGAAGAACAATATGAGATGAGTGATAAAAAATCTACCTTAATAAGTATTAACAAAAATAAAAACTTTTTTTTTAAATTCTAAATTTACACAAAAATAATGTATATTTTCAGAATAGGTGTGAAGTTATTAATTGCCCCTGTGGTGTAATTTTTTTTAACCAATATACCACGGGAAAGGACATGGAAAATGTAAAATTACACCTCTCCCAGCTCTCTAGATCATTTAAGAGAGCTCCTAGAGCAATTTAAAAAGTTTCTATTCATGTTTTTTTCATCCAATATTTCAAAAATTTTCATATCAATAATTAAAGGACGAGTACATAATATCTCAAGAAATGTCCACCGCTGTGGTCTCGGGGTAGCGTGCTGCCTTGTCACGCAGCGGGCCCGGGTTCAATCCCCGGTCGGGACAGTTTTTCTGGGTGTGGTTTTTATCTGGGTTTTTCCTCACCTGTAAGACAAATGTCAGGCCCAAACGGTCCCCGAAATCATATGGCCATCGCAATCATCATTCATATTCATCTTAGGTTAAACTTAGGATTAGGGACTCTCCTGGCGCACCATTATCATCATTGCCCATCATATCCTCAGGGCAACGTAACCCTGCCTTCCAGGCGCCCCAACCTCAGAAGTGGGTTACAAGTACGCCATGCCAGGAGAGAAACCAGGAATGTCAAAAGACAACCAGGGGCATTTGAAAAAAAAATATATATATATATCTCAAGAAATTTTATATTTTTCCAGGTTTATATGAATGGTACACCTGTGAAGAACGTTACATCAGAGATTGTGTAGTTTATACAGTTTATCCTGATTTAGATGTATGTTTTTCTCTTCAAATTAAATTTGTCATTCGGTAGAAGTGATCAATTTAATATTAAACATCAACTCTTAGAATTAAATGAATCGTGATTTCTTCTTACCTCATACTTCTATGTTTTTTTAAACACAGAAAAAAACATAGAAGTATGAGGTAAGAAGAAATCACGATTCATTTAATTCTTATGAATTAAACCTCATAATGTTAAAAATTCCCAAATTTATTATATAAATCAAACCTTAGGTTTGCTGCTATAAATGGCGTCCTTTCTCATTTAAAAAGTCTTCTTGCTTAAGGAACTGCTAGATGGCGTTAGTGGAACAAATGTTCTTATATTCCTATGAAACGCTGGAAGGAAAATTTTCTATAGGATCGTAACAGGCCTTGGCCTAATACTTGGAAGGAAGAAGATATTATTTTTAGTCTGATCATCTTACCTCATGATTTGTTCTTGGACATGTATTACTTATGAATCATTTATTCAACAGAGTACGTGACTTCTGGTCAGAATCGGGCCCAGCAGACGTGTTAGCTAGAGTGCAGAGGAAAGAAATCACATTATTCCGAGCAGCAGAAATGTTGAATGTGACTGTAACTACTCTTGCTAACTATTTATCAACGTTACGTCGCGGGGGTTCGTCCTCAGGAGATGAAGGTGGTGATGATGGTAGAGATGACGATGCGTTTGATGATGTAACCATGTCCATGGTCTCTTCGTCTCCAAAGAAATTAGCAACAGCAGCCCTGGAGAACAATCCTGACATCACGATAGTGAAGCAAGAGAACACTGTTCAGATATCAAACCATGAACAAGAGGATGACGACGAGTCGCAACCCTCTTCTGTAGCTACAAATAATAATGCAGACAATTCTGAGAATGAAATGAGAGAGGGACAAGAAAGCAATGAAACAACGCAAAATGAAGAGGAAAAATAATTTTCATACAAAAGGTAATGTTTCAAAATTGTAATTTTATTTTAGTTGAGTTGTTTCTTGTCTCACCTCATACTTCTTAACTCCCTCGCTTTTTCTGGATTTCGTCATTCTCTTTGTGACATTCTCAATGCTGTTCACGTTTGCAACTGACGTCCAATGGTCTCCTCTCCTGCAAACTGACCTCTGCACCATCGAACTTCCTAATCAATCCCCTCTCCTTATCATCGGGTATTTCAAAATTCATAGTTGTGTTTTTATTCTTGCATATGTAAATTTTTTCCCAAATTGTGAGTTCCTTCGGTTTTTCTAATTGTTTAAGTAATTTTGTTTTGGTTTCTGTTCTATGTTTTTCTGACCAGGCATGTGCAGCTATTGCAGATTTTTCGGTTTCTCCGTTTTTAACATTTCTGAGGTGTTCCTTTAATCTTGTATTTAGATTCCTTTTTGTTTTTCCTATGTGTATCCTTTCACAATCTTTACAATTAATTTGATAAATTCCCGATTTTTTGCAGTCTTCAATCTTTTCATTTTTGTTGGTTTTTATTAAATTACCTAAACTGTAATCATTTTTCAGTGCTAATTTAATGTTGAATTTGTTGAAGATTTTTTTAACTTGTCAAATACTAAAGGGTGGTATGTGAACTTCATACTATTACATTGTTTATTTTTATTATTTCACTCACCTCATACTTCATAATTCATAGCAGACCCAGGGTTTCTTCACATCAGTCTGCAGGATAGAAGGCCGTTGGATGTCAGTTGTGAATGTGACACAGCATTGAGAATGTCACAAATGATGTGAAGAAACCCTAGGTCTGCTATGAATATGAAATATGAGGTGAGTGAAATAATAAAAAATAAACAATATTAAAAAACCTCATAGTGTTATTTCCTATCTACATAACTTCATACTATTACAATTCAAATTATAGTTTTAATGAGCAATTGCATTTTTTTTTTCAGCTACATAACCTTTTATGCCACTCCGTTTTGATTACATTTATCGCTGTGGAGGAACCAATTAGAAATTCTCATCCTGTCTCGAGTAAATCAATAAATAAAAGGTGATATTTCATCTTTAGAATATAAATAAAAGAGAAAGGATGGTTATTTCCATACTAAACAGTTTTTCCAGGTAAAGGTAAGAGTTTAGAGGTGATGTAAGCATCTAAAGATTCCTGTGTCAGTTGTTATGCCTTCAATTAGATCTTATGAAACAGACACCTCGCATGTTCAATAAAAATCTCTTTAATTTGAAATAGAAGCCAAGCTTTTCAATAACAATGTCTCTAAGACTTCTGTGAATCTTGATTTTGGTGCTACATAAAAAGAAATGACAGACTTATTTACATGTATATCACAATTCAATACAGAAAATGTGTAGAGGAGGTGGCTGTTTCAGTTTGTTTCATCATTACATTTACTGGATCTTAAAAACCAAGTTTTATAAAATATGAGCATATCAGCAATAATTGTATGTTGAAGACTGCATGTCTGTATTTTAAAGACACACAATAAATTGATCACTTGATGGCATAATAGAATGCATTAAGCTGTAATACCGAGGAAGGTATGCAGAAAGCAGAGTCTTTGATATTGTTTATAATATTGTAATTTGTTCCTTGGTTACAACATATAACCTGTATCAGATATTCTTAACTTTTTTTTATTTTGATATGTTATTCTGTGTAAATTCACTTCGAAATCATACTTTTAAAACTTTTCAGTCTTTTTTTAAGAATTTTTCTTGGCTGCTTCAATTTCTATTTGTTTATAATGTAAGTTCAGATTTTTACATTTACAATATAAAGTTTTATATTATCCTCTTATTTATACAAGAAATTGATTATCTTATACTTTTATCTATGACACCATATCCCATTTGCATGGTCCGGTAATTCTCAAAATTGATAGCAAGAAACACTGTGAGATAAATTTATCGAGAGATTGAATTGGTAATAAACTTTCCCTCATATTTTTCTTCTTATTTTAATATAAACTAGTTTCAGAACTTTTTCAGTTCCATCGTCAATATCTCTGCGACCGTCGTTCTGTTGACATGAGGAGCTGTCATTCGCTCCTTCTATTGGCAGACTGAAAAGCCTTGAAAACCAGGTCATTCCCTCCGTGAATTTCAAAGTTCATCAATTTTTCCTTTTGCTTCTTTGAATGTAGTTCTTTAAAATAACTCACTGTTTGGGAAAAGATCTACATTCAAAGGAGAAATTGACGAACTTTGAAATTCCCGGGGAGAATGACCTGGTTTCGAGGTTTTGCAGTCTGCTAATTAGAAGGAGCAAAAGATGGTTCTTGAAGGCGACATAAGAATGGTCGTGGAGATACTGACAATGGAACAGAAATGTGAAGTTCCGAAACTAGTTTATAATAAAATAAGAAGAAAAATATGAGGTGAGTGATTAAATTTTACCTAAATGAATATACCTCATAGTGTGAATTCCTAAAATAAGTATGTAACTACCAATTCATTCCTTTGATGGTCTGGTAATGCTATTGTTCACTGTTTAAATTGTTGCTGAAGTATTTATCTTACTTGTTAATTTTGACAAGAAGTTTCATTATTAATCGTTTGATACATCTGTGCAATAAAGTTAGCTTATTATCTGCATTATGACGGTCAGCGAGCTTTTGTATTCGAGAAAAATGTATGGGCTGGGCAGCTCATAAACTTCTCCGAGCCTTTAGGTTCGAGCTTTTCAGTCCGAAAAAAGTGCATCACTTCTCTATTTACTCTGAAGTTAGAGTATAAATGCTGTACATATTACATTAGAGGAAGGGAATGTAATCAAACAAGAGAGTTATAGGACACAAATTAATTGTTTTATTTATGTTTATATTAACGTAACCATCACACTTCCCTAAATATCTGTTTTTATAGATCTTAGATTCATAAAACACAAATGGGTTTACTTATTTTCTAGAACATAAAGTCTGTAGTTAATTACAGAATAAAAAAACCATTAAATTATTTTTTAGAGCACTATAGACATGAAATTACACATTATTGACTGTATAAAAAATATGTATATAATTATGTTTAGATAAATAAGTTTATTATTTTTAGGAAAAGATTAATCATTAATAAAATTTGGTATAAAAAGGGATAATTTAATTAGCAAGCATTATATAGAGTAAATATAATTTCTATACATTGTTAAAAAAGTGAGTTTATTATGTATTAATAAATTGCTTAAAAAGGGTGGACTTAATTTTATTTAGGCTGTAAACCATAATTTTCTAGTTCTACATGATAAGTGTACGAGTTTTTATCTTAATAAAAAACTTTACAAGAATAATGAAAATATCTGGAACTACAACAAATTTTATAACTTTATCATCTACTCTACAGGAACATTTTAGCGTTCATACACAAAATATGCATCTAGAGTTAAGATTTCTTCCAAAAAAATATTTTTCCATAATATGCTAGATACAAAAAATAAAATAAATTAATATAATAATACATAAATTTGCTTAAATCAGTGTATTTGCCAAAGTATCTATTCACATAAACCTCACAGTTAAAAAGTACAAAGTGAAGTAAGAATATAGAATAAAGTTATGTAGGTAGAAAATAACACTATGAGGTTTATTTTAATTTTGTTTAGTTGTTTCTTGACTCACCTCATACTTCTTAACTCCCTCGCATATCTAGATTTCGTCACTGTATTTGTGAACGTGAACAGCATTGAGAATTATATTTTGAAGAGAAAAATTTTCGCCTAGACCGAGACTCGAACCTGGGACCCTTGAGAATGTCACAAATACAGTGACGAAATCTAGATATGCAAGGGAGTTAAGAAGTATGAGGGAGTCAAGAAACAACTAAACAAAATGTAGAATGAAGGTTTGAAAAATATGCATTAGAAAAATAATAATAGGAAAATAAAATTTTAAGGACTATTGAAGTTTAAGAGAAATATGAATTAGGAAAATTTTATTTTGGGAAACAAATTAGGAAATATGGGCAGTAATCAGTTTTCTAATATTACACTTTTCCTTCCACTTCAAAAAGTGTATTTAGCAGAGCTTCTCATAATCTCAATAGAAAACTTTAATCATAGACTATATATATCTTTCTCTTTTCATTATAACTCTGAAGAAGATTTTTTTTTAATTGTGATTATACTACGTGTTGATTAAACAGTGAACCATATGAACTTCCAGACTTTTTTCTTTAATGGCTTAATTGAAATGTAGTTATATTTAATTAATGTTGGGAAGTAAACATTATGAGGTATAATAATTAAATGAATCGTGATGTTTTCTTACCTCATACATCTTCTATGTTTCTTTTAACACAGCACTGCAGTATCGGCGACACTTTGTCGTCATCGTCAGCTGTTTTCACGACTCAATTTTTTCTCCTTTTTGCCGGTAATTATCTAGACTGCCATCTGGTGTTCTTTTGAAGGAATTCCTCTTCAAACTGCCATCTGGTGTTATTATATATATATATAAAGAACACCAGATGGCAGTCTAGATAATTACCGGCAAAAAGGAGAAAAAATTGACAGTCGTGAAAACAGCTGACGATGACGACAAAGTGTCGCCGATACTGCAGTGCTGTGTTAAAAGAAACATAGATGTATGAGGTAAGAAAACATCACGATTCATTTAATTATTATTAATTGAACCTCATAATGTTAAAAATTCCCAAATTTAATATATAAATTATGAGGTATAATCATTAAAATTCATCGGAGAACATATTGTTTAAACAACTCACCTCATAGGATTCATGCTTCCATGATATCGCGATTTCAAACATAGTCATGTTCATCGTCAGCCATAACTCCGACTGACGAAATTCTTCGGCCGTCAACTATTCTATTGTCGCCATCTTCAGTGCTGCCATCTATGGTTGATTCAACCATGGCGACAATAGAATAGTTGACGGCCGAAGAATTTCGTCAGTCGGAGTTATGGCTGACGATGAACATGACTGTTTGAAATCGCGATATCATGGAAGCATGAATCCTATGAGGTGAGTTGTTTAAACAATATGTTCTCCGATGAATTTTAATGAAATGTAGTTATTGATGATTCAAAGTTACAAGATTTATCTGATTGTTGACTTTATTTTGAGTCCATTTTAATGGGCTTAATTCCTCATTACACTGTAGAAATGAGTATTGTTTCATTAACAAACATCTTAATATGATTGATGTTTTATTATTGATTTAACATTTCTCACTGAAGGATAAATTATATTTGAAGAGAAAAATGTTCGCCTAGACCGAGACTCGAACCTGGGACCTTTGGCTTGCTGGGCCAAAAATGCTTACCCAACTGAGCTACCGAGGCGAGTTGCGATCTAGATGCAAATTTTTCTCTTATATACGTTGTAATTCCCTCGCGGCAAAGGTTTCATCATCAATAACAATCAGAGATTAAGCCATTGGCCTGTTCCGCTTCAGGATAGAAATTTGTCCCTCCATCGCTTCTTAGATCATCCTGGGTCTCTTTACCCTGTGGGTCTGTAGTTGAATAGTTTCAGAGGTAGTCTATTGTTTGGTGTTCATGATTATAAATATTTTATTTAAGAATTACCTAAATTTGTTTATAATATCCTTTAAAATAGAGAATTCTGATACATGTTTCTGTCTTAATAAAGGACTGGTTTATACAGAGCATTAATATATATATAATTTAATGTGTTTGTAATTTTATATTTATATTTACTATGAGTACCACATTTTTATGTGTAATCATGCACTTCACCCATCTCAGTTCCATATATTTAATTAGACGATTGTCTTAAATTATTGAACCTGTGTTTTATTGTAGATAGTTTTTAAAACATTTATATTAAAGAAAGCAAGACTGTAATGTTTTCCTTTTTTCCTCAGCTTCTGTATATATATGGTTAACTTAATTATGGATACTTGATAGAAATTCCGTATTTATTTGTTTACTTTTTCTTGGCTCGGATTTTTTTTCTGGAAAGCTATGTCATCTGCTCTGATTAATACTGTTCAGACATTTTATTTTAATTGAATGATTTCTTTAACGTAACCTATATCATCCATCTACAACTTGTAAGTGAACAGACTTACTCTTAAATGAAATTTAAGTTTATTTGAAACTATTGCAATTATTTGTTGAATTCACTAGGGTGTTCTATTAAATAACAGTGAATGGTTTGTCATGATTTTGAAAGAAATTTAGATATTAAGTTATGTAGTTAGGAAATAACACTATGAGGTTTATTTTAATTTTGTTGAGTTGTTTCTTGACTCACCTCATACTTCTTAACTCCCTCGCAGATCCAGATTTCGTCACTGTATTTGTGACATTCTCAATGTTGTTCATGTTCACATTGGACGTCAGTTGTGAACATGAACAGCATTGAGAATGTCACAAATACAGTGACGAAATCTGGATCTGCGAGGGAGTTAAGAAGTATGAGGTGAGTCAAGAAACAACTCAACAAAATTTAGTTGTGTTTAAAAATAAAACACAAAATATAATAATATAGATTATTTTAGGAATGTTCTTAAAATTTATGACTTCAAATTTAGCATAAATTAATAAATTGTACAGTTAAGATTAAATTAAAATTCTTGATACCTCACCTCATATCCAGTCTTCTAATTATACTGCAGTTTCAAAGCCTTGGCAGCTTCATCTTCAGTAATATCTCGTCGATGAAGATGATGCTGCCAAGGCTTCGAAACTGCAGTATAATTATACCCTGCCCGCTCTTAAAGTGACCCTCGTTGAAACAAAACCATGTGATCTGCTCGCTTTTCCTTGGTTATGGACACCGACGTACTTTATAGAAGCAATAAGTACACGAAAATATAGTTCCCTTCATTAAATTAAAAATATGTCCTCTGAATATAGTACTTATTATTCTTCGTGAATGAAAATAATAATGAAAGAATTAAAAACATTAATTTAATTCATAAATTAAACTTCATAGTGTTTTTTTTTCCCCCTCTGAAAGTTAAAGAAAATAATATTCTAAAATATACCTAATCAATAACTATAACTTAAAATATTTTATTACATATGGGTGATGTATTTGAGTCATGCTTCAGTCGATTCTCATGAAACAAAATGGCTGAAAGTATTGAGTCTTCTGTTGCTATCTCATTGTCAAAAGTGATAGTAATTGTGGTGCAAATGGAGGAAAGATATTGCTTCTGCAATGTACATCAGTGTCCATGACCAATGAAAAGCAAACAGGTCACATGGTTTTGTTTTGATGATCACTTTAAGAACGGACAGGGTATAGAAGACTGGATATGAGGTGAGGTATGAAATTTATATATTAAATTTGGAAATTTTTAACATTATGAGGTTCAAATTCATAAGAATTAAATTAATCGTGATTATTTCATACCTCATACTTCACGATTGTTGTGAAAACAGCTGATGATGGTGATAAGAAATTGCCGATACTGCAGTGCTGTATTTAAAGAAATATAGAAGTATGAGGTATGAAATAATCACGATTAATTTAATTCTTATGAGGTATGAAATATTTCAATTTAATCTCTAATTAAACCTCATAGTGATTTTTTCCTATAAAGGTTCAAATTGTACAGTGTTTTCAAAAATCTTGTTTGTTTCATATAATTGAGATTTACCACGAACTTTAAAATTACCCTGTATTGAAGGTTTCCGGATTCTCAAGCAATGTAATATAGTGGAGATCAGATGAATACATCCTCATCTTCATAAAGAATTTGGGTAACTGGGGTAAAGAATGGCTCCTGGTTAAGAAAACCAACCGACATAATGGGTGGATTTCTCAATCGAAGTGTAAACCACGACTGCAGTTTTCCGATTTATTATTGTTTCCATAACAACCTTAAAACTGAAAATCCACGGCTGTTAATTATAAAAACAAATGTCTATGGTTTCATAACAATTTATGTGAATTTTCAGTCATTTTTTTTAGGTGTTAAGGAAACAATAAAAAATTGGAAAACCGGGGTCCTGGTTTAGACTTCGGTTGGGAAATGACTACATGTTACCCCTTTATTGGAGTTATGATCAACCGGCTCTGTAAATGGCACATGTGGATGTGAGGCTAGCAGTCAGGTGGTAGGTTAAGGCCCTTTTTAGGCTTGTCATCCCTTGTACTGGCTGCTGGCCTCACATCAACATTTGCCATTAACAGAAAGGGACAATCATCCAGCAAATATAGAGGTTGCATATAGTCAGCTCATTGGATCCCCTAGTTATAATTTTTTTTATCAACCTGGAGGTGCTACTTTCTATAGCTTTCCTGATGATGTTGGGTGGGCACAGATCCCATAGCGACTAAAATTCCTTTATCAATGGGAGTCAAATTGGGCATGTCCTGTAAATATCTGCTTTAGACCTTTTGGCTACAGCACCTGCTCTAATGTTCAAGGATAATTAATATGAATTTTTGGAATTATTGTATGATAAATTAATCGTGCCAGATAGTGTAGATTTTCAGAAAATGAATATTTTTACGTTATATTTTAAATTAACACTTTCTAGAATTGGATATAGTTTTATTTTTAGAAAGAAAAATTACATTCAAACTGGGAGTTGAAGCCCAGATCTCTGAGTCTGTAAGTCAGTGCGATAACCATTATGTTATTCGAACTTCCGATAGGAACATAAAATTTCTTCGCACTAATACAATTTTCCTTTCATCCGACGGTGAAGAACATAATTTTTATGTAAAATTGTAGACTTTCACGGCAGGTGTCTTGATTCATGTATTTTATGTCTTTCGGGCTAAATGGCCGTGGTTTGGTTTTATTAACACTCAACATTTCGTCCACTACTGCAGCAGACATCCTCAGGAGATTCTGCGACTAAAATCATGGGATGTCTACTGCAGTAGTAGACGAAACGTTGAGTGTTAATAAAACCAGACTATGGCCATTTAGCCCGAAAGACATAAAATATATGAATCAACATAATTTTTCTTCCTAAAAATAAAACTATATCCAATTCTCAAAGTATTAATTCAGAATATGAAGCATTACTGCGTAAAAATAATGTTTAAATTCTCAATTAAGATACTTTGAATAGAAGTCGTCAGGTGGCATTGGTTATGGCCTTCGGATAAAAGGAGAATTGTATAAGTAGAAAGAAATTTAACGTCCTATCTGAAGTTCAAATGGCATAATGGTTATCACACTGATATACAGAGTTAGAGATCCGGGGTTCGACTCCGACTTCGAATATAATTTTTCTTTCTAAAATTAAAATGAATATTTTGTTGGAAATGTTACTAAGTTTATAGCTATCAAACAAGTGTCTCAAATATATTTATTTGATATGACAGAAAGCTGATCTTCCTATATAGCAGAGAGAAATATTTAATGGTTTACTTTAGGAAGTAATAATTTGAGGTTCTTTTAATCAAGTTCTTTTTTGAGACTGGAAACATCTTACCTCAAATTAATGTTGATTTATTCTTGAACATGTTTTGATATAATCTTATATAGATTATATCAAAACATGTTCGAGAATAAATCAATATTAATTTGAGGTAAGATGTTTCCAATCTCAAAAAAACTTGAAAGAGATATTTGTATTTATGGTGTCTAATCACAGTCTTATATGATCATGTAAATATGAAATATAGGATGACTAAATCATATTTAAAGAGAAAAATTATACGCTCAGACCGGGACTTGAACCCGGGACCCTAACACCATATAGGATGACTATTTATCTTTCCCAGTTGTATTACAAAATATATGTGCTCTCTTGTGAGATACAGAAGTTGGAAGTTCAATTCTGCTTACATGAAATTAAGTAATTTTTTTAAAACTCTTTTATCTATATTTTTGGTATGAAGTAAATAAAAATTGATGATAGTATTCCTGACTTTAAGAAGAGCATACAAATCTCTGAAAAAGTAGACTCTTTAAAATTGATGCTTGAGTTACTAAATTTAAAATGTTTACAGTTATTAGGTTAAATTTGTCAACTTTTAGTGGCGAAAATATTGTATCACATAATGGGAGGGGTAACACAGTTCACAAGATATAAATGGTGACATGTAATTGGAAACTGAATGTGTTGTATTTGATGATCAGAGAAAGAATTGGGATTTTTCTAACATTTTTATTCAGACAATCTTAGAATTTTGCTAATAAAACAGAGGAGAAACATTTATTATCTTGAGATTTTTATATGAAAAATAAAGCGTAAATTTAAATAAGAACAGGTGATTATTATGTTTTTGTTGGAATGAAGATTCAGTAAGTTTTCCATCAATATTTAAAAGAAGTGACACTATGACGTTTATTTTAATTAATAATAGAGTTAGATGGTGAAATTAAATGTTTCTTACCTCTCCTCATATAAATATTCTAAGTAGATCGCGATTTCGAGACCACAACAATCTCATCTTCAGCACTTTCCTGGCGATTGATGTTATGTCGATCGGAAGTAACTCTTCTTCTTCTTCCCTCTTTGACCTGATCCAGAGGTTCATCGTCCACCAACAGAGGGAAGATGAAGAGTTTCTTATGATCGACATAACATGAGTCGCCAGGAAAGTGCTGAAGATGAGACTGTTGTGGTCTTGAAATTGCGATCTACTTAGAAAATTTATATGAGGAGAGATAAGAAACATTTAATTTCACCATAAATTAAACCTCATAGTGATTAATTCCTATAAAAATTAAATAGAGTTAGATGTTTACAGTTAAATATGGGAAGTAACATTATGAGTTTCTTAATTCAATGAATGAACGAGTCATTTCTTATCTTACCTCATAGTTTGTTTTCTTAAACATAATATCAGTTGAAAATTGGAGGGATGTTCCTCTTGAAAACTGCAGTTCCTGTGTTTAAGAAAACATAAACTATGAGGTAAGATAAGAAATGACTCATTCATTCATTGAATAGAGTTAGAATTTAACACCTCACCTCATAATTGTAGATTTCTCGAAAACTAGTTTTGATTTTTTTTTTCGAGTTAGGTAGAGCTGAAGATGGTACAAAGGAGTATAAAACTAGTCTTTGAAAAATCCACAATTATGAGGTGAGGTGTTAAATTCTAATTCTATTATTAATTCAGTAAGTGTTTGGCAAGGATTCAGAATCTGCTTTGACATTTATTTTTTGCAATGGTAGATATTGGATAAATTCCAGAAATTAGCTAAACTAGAATTGTGACAACATATTAATTCAACTATGGAACTGTAAAAATCATAGTTGCTTTTTGTCCTCATTTACAAATGTAATAAATACACTACAAACCGGAAGGTCGGGGATTCAAGTCCTGGATTTTTAAACTGATCTATACCTTTTGGCACCACCGTGACCATGGGGTCAACTCAGCCTCTAGTTGAAATGAGTACCAGGCGCTTGTTCAGAGGATGAAGATTGTCATCATGCAGGACTGACACCTGGCTGACATGTCGTGCCAATTGTCTATAAAGGTGGGAGCCTTAAACTCACGCTAGAATTTGAATCGGAATATATCTAAATTGCAATCTTAAATGATTGCATTAAGGGCTGTTGCTGTTCCAGGAGCCTCCTCCTAAGCCTTGTAGTGGGATCACTTTATCTTTTTACAAATGTTTTCCCATTATTGGCCGTCACTTGCTAAGTCCTGGCGACTTCCTATAATTTTAAATCATTATTCACTTACTTTTTTTTATTATTGATTTCGTACATCTCAATGATGGATAAATCATATTTGAAGAGAAAAATTATACGCTCAGACCGGGACTTGAACCCGGGACTCTTGGTTCTCTAGACCAAGTGCTCTACCAACTGAGCTACCTGAGCAAGTACCGATCCAAATGCAAA
Source organism: Diploptera punctata (assembly GCA_030220185.1). Classification (NCBI taxonomy): domain Eukaryota; kingdom Metazoa; phylum Arthropoda; class Insecta; order Blattodea; family Blaberidae; genus Diploptera; species Diploptera punctata. The sequence goes on from JASPKZ010003802.1 coordinate 429,310, forward strand.
TCTTTCTCTATATACATTGTAATTCCCGTCCACCAAATGCAAAGCCGTACTGGCTGTAATGTATAATTCCCAAATAAGTCTTCTTAATAAAGGAGCCGCCATTTGCAAGATAGAAGCATGGCTTCATAGCATTTGGTGGACGGGAATTACAATGTATATAGAGAAAGATTTGCGTTTGGATCGGTACTTGCTCAGGTAGCTCAGTTGGTAGAGCACTTGGTCTAGAGAACCAAGAGTCCCGGGTTCAAGTCCCGGTCTGAGCGTATAATTTTTCTCTTCAAATATGATTATTCACTTACTTTTCCAACATATGTAGGATCTACCAAATGGTTTTTTTCTCCATGTTGAGAGCTCTTGAAGTAAGCTTTGATAATCTGTGCCAAAAATGTGCCCAAATCATTGGATTCTTCTGATTTTAACTTCAGTTACAGATTCTAATTTAATATTTATTTACTTAAAAAATGCAAATTATACACAATTCTGTGACATAAATGATTGATAAAAAAAGGTAAAATGCTCTCTCTCCTCTTCCCCCCCCAAATCTTCATCTTAATTATATTTGAGTTAAATATAATTTTTAATGTATTCCTGAGATGCTAGGTTTAAATTAATGAAATTGTATTAAATTAATGTTTGGAAGTAAACATTATGAGGTATAATCATTGAAATTCATCGGAGAACTTTTTTTTGAAAACTCACTACATAAATTTCGTGTTTTTCACGAAACTGCGGTTTTAAACGTAATCACATCCATCTTCAGCCACAACTCCGACTGATGTAATTCTTCGGCCGTCAACTCTTCTCTTGTCGCCATCTTCAGCGCTGCCATCTATGGTTGAATTTATAAACTTCAAAATCAAATTGTATTCGTTAGGAATATCAAAATTTTGATATTATAGAGGGCAGAGCGAAGATGGTGACAATAGAAGAGTTGACGGCTGAAGATGGACGTGATTACGTTTGAAACCACGGTTTTCTGAAAAACGCGAAATTTATGAGGTGAGTTTTCAAAAAATGTTCTCCGATGAATTTCAATAATGAAATTGTATTTAGCTTTCTGTAAATTGCATGGATTGCCTTTTATAAAATGGGATAAAAAATGTAATCAAACCAACCTTTAAATAGACTGACCTTTCATTGATTTGTCAGGCTTTAGTTGAGTTTGCCTCAGAAAATTAGTTCTGATTGCATCTGATTTAATAGCTCGCAATTTGGAATATAAGCCTGACTTGTTAAATCATGCTCCAACATATATTGCAATCAAGAGATTGATTTGGAAATATGAACCTCTCCTCATATTACTTTTCAGCTGGACATGTTTCAGAGACCATTGTCTCCATTTTTAACTAGTTACCCTATTCTCCTTGATGTAGGTTTTTCCCATAAGGTGAATGTTTTTTTCCCGATTGTTTCGTTTAGGCTTCTCTTCAGCCCACATGCGAGAAGCTAGTATAGATTTTCCTTAAATTAATATAATAAATTTGGGAATTTTTACATTATGAGGTTTTTTTAATAAGATTCAAATGAATTGTGACTTACCTCATAGATCTATGTTTTTTAACACACAACTGCAGTATTGGGAAACATATTCCCATTTTCAGCTGTTTTCATGACTCAATTTCTCAAAAAAGAAAAATTTGAGTCATGAAAACAGCTGAAGATGGGAATGATGTGATTCCCAATACTGCAGTTCTGCTTAAAAAACATAGATGTATGAGGTAAGAAGAATTCATGATTAATTTGATTCTTAATAGATTTTTCTATTTGCGCATAAATATTATTTCCATGGTAGTCTTTTGATCTTTGGGTTTCATTTAGTTTTTTTCCTACATAGACTTTTTTTTTACATTCCCCACATTTAATGATAACTTCATGGATTTTTTTATCTATCTTGTTGGTTATTTCTTATTCTTTTTTTCTTCTATATATCTTACAAGGGTACTGTTTTCTTTTGTTAATTTCCATTTTCTGTATTTCTTTATTTTACTAGTATCAGGTTTTCTGTAAGTCTATTTTGTATCACTGTGTTTAGTGTTCTTTTTTTTATTGTAATTTATTCTGACCATGGGGGCTTTTATTAATCTGTACGTAAGACTATTGAATACTGCATGTTTGTGTGCCTCTCTTTCCTATGAATACCAAATTTTATTTTCCTGATCTCTTCATTCCCAATTAATTTCAAATCTAAGAATGGTATGTCATTTTCTGTCTTTATTGTAAATTTTATTAATTTGTTTTGAATATTCAGTAGTATACTACATTTTCTGCGCATTATGGTTGATAATACCTAGTTTTATTAATAGTGAGTGGAGAACATATTTTTAACGACTCACCTCATATAATTTCAAACATGAGGTGAGTCGTTAAAAATATGTTCTCCACTCACTATTGATGATATAACCTCATAATGTTTACTTCCCAATATTGATTTAAATATAAATATCTAGTTTGTTATTCGTATACCTGTACCAAAATTACAGAATGGCCTCTTGTTATTTGCTATTCTAGGTAGAATTTGTACTGGACAAATTGGATCAAGGCAGGTTTTTCCATTTTCCCGTACCAAAAGTGTCATTTTACCATTTCTCCATACTCATGTCATTCCATTTCATTTTACCTACCCATGTGATCGTGTGATATCCTTAAACATCACAGACCTTCAATAATAGGAGGTTCATCTCATTCCTAAACCTGGCATAAAGTGGACACAAGTAGAGGGTTTTTTACTCTTGTTATACAGCATTAAAACTATCAATAAAAGATGGAGCAATGGATTCCCCATTGCATGAACCAAGTTATAGAATTTAAAAATGTTTGGTCAGTGCATAATTTGATCAGTTTCTACATTCTCTAGCCATCTTTATTGAAATTAATTAATTATCCAAGATTTTTTTTTTTTTGCAAGAATAGTTGAGAACAGCGAGATTACAAAAATTAAATTGTCAGTAGATTTTATTTGGGGATTTTGCAATTTTTTCCTTAACTGAATTGTTAAATTGTTGTATTTCAGCATTTCTTTGAATTTTCGTTAGCCATTTTGCTGGTAGATGTGTTGGATATATATTATGATAAACTCGTATTGTTTCCCAATCTATGAATTTTGAGTGAGCTGTGAATGTTTGTGCTTACTGAATTAGTTACTGTTAGTTGGATTTCTTCATTCTTTTGTTGATATTTTATTTTATTAATTTCAATGCCTTTTCTAAAGTTTTTTTTTTATTTCCAGTTCAATCTCTTGATATTTCACCTCGGTGTTATTTCATATGAATTATTGATTAATATTTACAGCAAGATAATAATGTTAGTAAACCAGGCACGCTATTAGAAGACATATGCGGTAAGCCAATCCTGCTTCACTCCTCATGCGGCATTGTCAGATATCGGTATGTAAAAGGGAAAGAGACAGACAATATGTCGTGCGAGGTATTTGTGACCTACCGTTATTGTTATAATAAAAAAAAATTACACTGCTGTCTAATTCTGCTCATCTCATACGTTTGTTTATATATTATATACAGTTTCCTAGAAAGCTGAACGTTTTCAATTACCGCACAGAACTGGCATTTATACACTTAAGAGAAATTCTTGCTCGCATACAGTACGTCTGATCACAAAAAGTTCATAAAGAAGGTTGATTTTTAATACGTATGACTCAAAAGCAGGGTAAAGCTGATTAGGAATGAAAATAAAACAAATGGATATGTGAACTCAGCACTTGTGTCAACAGACGCTCATAACTCTAGGTGTATAAGGTGCACGAGAATGATCAATGTACAGTCAAATTCGTAATTTCATGCTCTATTCAGTGGTGCACTTTAAAGTGAGATCTGATCAATATTTTTTTTGAACGCAATGAAAAATGCCAAACGTAGATTTACAGTTAGGAGTCGCCTAGCGCCAACTGTACAACACCGCTCGATTATGATAGGCTAGACGAAATGCACTAGCAACGCATAGCTCTGCCCGATATGTCTTCTAATAATGTATGCTTTATGTAATTTCCTGTGTGTCCCGCGCCGTAGCCGAGTGGTTAAGGTAGGAAGCCTTGGCGCAGAGCTACGGGACTTGCGCTGGTTCGAGTCTCCATGGGGGAAGAAATTTTCTCATGGTATTTCGGCCAGTATGGGACCGGTGCCCACCCAGCATCGTGATGCATTTGGGTAGCTACAATAAGTAGCGGCTCCAGGTTGAGGAAACCAGCTATAACGGCTGGGGGACTCGACATGCTGACCACATGTCACCCCTACACTGGCTGTTTATCATCTACCCCTGTGATTGACACATGTGGATGTGAGGCCGGCTGGTAGGCTAAGGGCCTTGTAGGCCTGTCGTGCCAGGAGTTTTTTTTTATGTAATTTCCTGTAACTTATTTCGTTTTAAATGTCTAAAAGGAAAAATTTAGTAGTCCTACTTTTCTGATTTCCGAAAGACAGTGTTAAGATATAAAGCTGAAGCAAATATGTTACTTCTATATTTGCTGAGACGTATGACTTGAAAAAGTGTTTGCCCTAGACTGAGGATTAACTATTTTGGTATTTTGACTTAATCCACTCCTTATTTTAAAACTAAATTCTACTAGTACTAAAATTGTTGCTTTGGCTGTCAGTTGTTATATTATAGACTAAGCAGTGAATGCCATTATATTAAATTAATGTTGGGAAGTAAACATTATGAGGTATAATCATTAAAATTCATCGGAGAACATTTTGTTTAAACAACTCACCTCATAGGATTCATGCTTCCATGATACCGCAGTTTCAAACACAGTCGTGTTCATCCTCAGCCATAACTCCGACTGACGAAAATCTTCAGCTGTCAACTGTTCTATTGTCACCATCTTCAGTGCTGCCATCCATGGTTGAAAATTGTGAAATTGAAAAATCTGCAATTGCTGCACATAGTTTATTAGAACATCATAAAATTGGGAGAGAAGCTAAACTTTTAAAACAAGTAGAGAAGCTTTGGAATTGACAGTTTGCGAGTAGATATACATTCAGAAAAACAAAGATAGATCAATGAATTTTGATATTCATAATGAAATTACTTTGATTTCGAAGTTTATAAGTGGCAGCACTGAAAATGGTGACAATAGAACAGTTGACGGCCAAAGAATTTTGTCAGTCGGAATTGTGGCTGAGGATGAACACGACTGTTTGAAACCGCTTTGTCATGGAAGCATGAATTCTATGAGGTGAGTTGTTTAAACAAAATGTTCTCCAATGAATTTTAGTGAAAGCCATATTGAATAATCATATCATATATGTTTTAATTTGGTTTCCTATAAAAATAACAAGCTTTATGGGACTTCTCAGGGTTGGATTTATATTATGTTTTATATCAGTGTATTACAAAATGTAGAAATATTATCAGAGATGGTTTTCCATTAAATTGCAGTTTTGCATATAAAATAATACATGAAAAATATGTGCATATTACACAAAAATATGGTATTAATGTTTTTCTTGTAAAACAAATGGTGTGTTGTAATTGGTTATTTGTGGCTTATAATTTCTTATAATTTGGTTAATACTAGGGCTCCTTTTATTCTAGAAATAGTGTTTCAGACTTGGATTTTTATGTAACACTTACAGTGGTTTACATGATCTGATAGAATCACGCAAAAATCCAGTGATATTGTACAGATAAATAATATATTAAAGTCACATACTAATTATGATTTCGGACGGTATAAAATTGCATCCATATTTTTAATTATTATTATGTAAATATTATTCAATAATAAGTTTTTTGGGGTGGTTTCTGTCCTGACTCATTACGAGTTGATGTTTTGGCTATTCTTTAGAAGCCTTCTTCAAAGCAAATCTTATGCTTTCAAAAAAGGCTGAATGTGATGCATCAAATATCAGCTAATGAATTCAGACTAAAACAGCTATGGCGTGAAAATGTAATCTGGCCTCTTAAGGATATATTAAATATTAACTTTATAGGGAAACTATTTATTATACAATTTGATTAAAATTCCAATTTATGCATAAGGAATCCAATATGAGACAGCAACAAAGGGATGTGTCGACTTTAAATGCCGTATGTAGGGAGTAAGTTTACATTTTGACACTTTTTAATATTGAATATGTAATAGTCTCTCCCAATCATCTATCATTGAATATAAGTCAAATATTTGTTGGTGTGGCTTATGAAATAGGGCTTCCGTATCTAAATTCCACAGTTATTAAGTTTATGTAAGTCCTTTGTTAATTCAAATATATTGTTAAAATCTATGATTTTGGCAAAATATTGTATTGATTTCCTTTGTGAAAATACAGTGTAACATATTTTAATTTTGTTGAGTTGTTTCTTGACTCACCTCATACTTCTTAACTCCCTCACAGATCTGGATTTCGTCACTGTGTTTGTGACATTTTCAATGCTGTTCACGTTCACAACTGATGTCCATTGGATGTCAGTTGTGAACGTGAACAGCATTGAGAATGTCACAAATGCAGTGACAAAATCCGGATCTGCGAGGGAGTTACGAAGTTTTGAGATGAGTCAAGAAACAACTCAACAAAATTGAAATAAACCTCATAGTGTTATTTCCTACCTACATAACTTAACAGTGTAACATAGTTGTCCATAAGTTGATCATTAACTTGACCCTACTGAGTGTTCTCACCAATATGAACACGGCTAACAAAATCTTTATTGTCTTGCTTTCATATCACATTGAATATAAGTTGCAATCCTGTGATAACTGTTTGTCTTCATACATTCAAGGGAGGAATAATTTTTAGATTTTTGCTATAAATACGGACAGTGAAGGTATAGTGACCCAAGCAATAATATGTAATTACGATATTTTTTTTACCTGTGTTATCACAGATGTAGTAGAAGTCTACTAACTCTCCTATATAATACCGGGCTTCCAATATAAACCCGGACTGGCCTCACAGGGATTCACCCGTCAGACAGCGCTCTCTCCTCGTCCGCATTTCACTCTGCCAGCCGCTCGTCCTTGAACTAGTCAGTTTACTATCGTTTGACAAGATGAGATGCCAGCTGACATTAGAGCAGCGCATTTATGTATGTAAATGTTATTATAAATAGGAATCAGCTCGTTGCGTTCGCGAGGAATTTATTCGGAACTTCCCTGGACAATTACCTCCTTCCAGATCGACAATCCACGATCTTGTGACTAAATTTGAGACCACTGGTTCAGTACAAAATAAGAAACACTCACTCCCCAGATCTAACAGTGTGTGGTTTTTATTTGTGGGGTAGCCTGAAAGACAAAGTGTACAAAACAAATCCACACACATTGGAAGAATTGAAGAACAACATAAGAAATGAAATCAGAAACTTGACAGTGCCCGAACTACAGCGTGTCAATCTAAATGTGTTTACTCGGTATAATGCCTGTTTAACTGCAGGAGGACAACATTTCCAGCATTTTCTATAAGGTAAGAAACAGTTCAAGGACGGGTGGCAGGCAGGGTGAATTGCGGGAGGAAGAGACAGCACTGCGTGCCGGGTGAAACTCCGTAAGGCCGGTCCGGATTTATATTGGAAGCCCGTTATATGGCTGTTAATAAAAGAAAATGAGAGCATTACTGATAAGAGGAAAAATGGCAGCACAATTTTATTTTGCTATACAATTTCCCCAAAGTTAAATTGTTGTAAAAAATCTGAGAAATACATAATTTTGTGCAATATGAACTTCAAATTTTATTTGCTGGATGGTGAACATACAACGGAAACAAAAAAAGAAGTTATACACGTCAAGTAATAAAACTATTTTTTTAGCCTATAGCTGAATGAATGCTTGGGATTTTGTTCTGTTCAATTATATATAATGGGGGAAAAAAAGTAATGTCCAATGAAATATGTTCTAGTAGTTAGAAACTTGATTATATTAAATATTTTATTTTGATTTTTAAATGTTGATCTAAATATTTTATTTTAAATATGTTATTAATTGCTAAATTAGAATATTTTTTAAGAAAATTGATTTTGGTCTGAAGATGGAAAAGTGTTTTAGTTTGAAGTAATGTTATAGATGAGCCCTAGTTAGGTTTTGAAGCTCCAGTATGAAAATTTGATAGACTGATGTAACAAACTACAAAGCATGTGCCTGCAAGAAAACATGCAATCATTTTGAAAACACTGCAGGGAGAGGCTGAAGTGACAGCTGCAATGACATGGATGTGTTAATTTTATATCGTAGTATTTTTTAAAAAAATGACATATACTGTTTTCACTAATTGTTATAAAAAAAGACTGCATATGAGTTTGATTTTTTTTTGTGTGCTCCTAGTGATCCACACAGTGTGAACCAAAATGAAAGACAGAAGAAAAAGTTGCACCATCTCAGTGCATTAGTGACTCAAGTGTGAAGTGAATACGTACAAACTTTTGCACACTACATACTTGTAAATTTTCTAATTTTCTTTCTCATGAAATATCAATAATTGAGGATGCAAGTAGTTAATGTACATTTTGCATTATATTACGGAAGGTATGTGTAAATAAAACTACTGAAGACTAAAATTCCTGTTACTCATGATCAATGGTTACGACAGTGCAGGGCTCAAAGTAAGTTTGCCATTATTTTCCAAACATACAGGGTGTTAGGTGTTTGAGTTCACAGTTTTTAATAAGGGGCTCTCTACAGTAAATGAAATTAAAACTATAACAGATTTTTTTTTTCAAAATGTATGATTTCTCAATAAAAAAATTCATTATGTCTCAACATATTATGAATTTTTTTTTTTTGCAAAATGCCCCAGGTTGTCTTTCGACATTCCTGGTGTTCTCTCCTGGCATGACGTATTTGTAACCCACTTCTGTGGTTGGGGCGCCTGGAAGGTGGGGTTACGTAGCCCCGATGATATGATGGGTGATGATAATGGTGCACCAGGAGAGTCCCTAATTCTAAGCTTAATCTAAGATGGATATGAATGATGATGATTGCAATGACCATATGATTTCGGGGACCATTTGGGTCTTAAAGTTTTCCTGACATTTGTCTTACAGGTGAGGAAAATCCCCAATAAAAACATCACCCAGAAAACTGTCCTGACCGGGAATCAAACTCGGGCCCGCTGCATGACAAGGCAGCATGCTACCTCGAGACCACAGCAGTGGACACATTTTATGAATTAATAAAATCAAATGAATCATGAATTCTTACCTCATACTTCTATGTTTTTTTTAAACACAGTACCGCTGTATCGGCAAACAATCTTCACCATCGTCAGCTGTTTTCATGACTGTCAATTTAGAAAAACATAGAAGTATGAGGTAAGAAGAATTCATGATTCATTTGATTCTTATTAATAAAACCTCATAATGTTAAAAATTCCCAAATTTATTATATTAAATTTTATGAAATTGCCTTAGTATCATCTAAACATATTAAATTAATGTTGGGAAGTAAACATTATGAGGTATTATATTATTTTTGGTCCAGACCAAAAATAATATAATTAAAATAACCTCAAAATATAACTTCCTAAAATAAATATTTATTATGAGGTATATTTAATTTTAGGAAGTGATATTTTGAGGTTATTTTAATTATATTATTTTTAGTCTGATCATCTTACCTCTATATTGAGGTAAGATGATCAGACTAAAAATAATATAATTATGAGGTATAATCATTGAAATTCATTGGAGAACATTTTTTTTGACAACTCACCTCATAAATTTAATGTTTTTCACGATGCTGTAAGTTCAGACGATCACCTGTAACTGCAGTATCGTAAAAAACTTAAATTTTATGAGGTGAGTTGTCAAAAAATGTTCTCCAATGAATTTCAGTCATTTGACTAAATTAAAATTTACTATAGATATTTTATGAGGTGAGTTGTCAAAAAATGTTCTCCAATGAATTTCAGTCATTTGACTAATTTATAATTTACTATAGATATCAACATAGATATTAAAACAGATAAATATTTTGTCTTTTTTAATATAAAGTGGACTATTATCGCATATCTTTTTTCATCTCTCCTCGGAGGCTCAAGTCTTGGGCAAAAGTTCCACATCTCCTTCTCCCTCACAAACTTAATCTATTCTTCTTCTTTCAACAACTTAACTCATTTCCATCTAAATCTAGGATATCCTCTGACTCTTCTCTCATATTGTATATTGTAATGCCTGCCATTTTCCAGTATCCATTCTTTTAACATGGCCATGGCCGTATTATCTTATTCTATTTCATCCTGTACTCTGATCAGATTCAAATGTTTTTCGAATTTTGTGTTTTCCTTCTTCTTCTTCTTCCTTCCAAGTATTAGGCCAAGGCCTGTTACGATCCTATAGAAAATTTTCCCTCCAGCGTTTCCGGGAAATTCTCGTATAAGACTTGAAAGTATAATAATAGTCCCTTCGATTGGTTGCTGGCCAAAGGAAGGCAAGACCAGTGATGGGGCTGCAATCTTATAGCCTCTGGTCAGGCATTCTGGAGAAGAAAGAAAAGAAAGGAAGGAAGAAAGGAAAGACTGCCTAGCCCTCGGATGCCCTAATAGCGTCGGGGTCGAAAAAAACAAGAGTTAACCAAGAGAGGTTAGATAGTAAAGTTAAAAGAGTGCAAAACACAAGTAAGTGGAAGCAATGTTTTGCTCAGCTTGGGCACCTTGTTGTCGCCATCCACATATCCCCTAGATGAGGACCCCTGAGGGTTGTTTTCCTAGTTTACCTAACATTTCTTAAACATTTCAATTGTACTTAAATCTTTCTTTCTTTCATGTAGTCAGCATTTCAGCTCCATAAAGTAATATTGGTTTAAGATATATTTTATTTTTACAATTCAGTGGTATGTCCCAATTTTGTATAATTTTATTACACGATAACATTTGTTGTAACTATGTATTATTCTCCTTATATCTGTTTGGATTTTTCCTTCTTTGTTAATTTTACTTAGTGACTAAGTTATTTGCTTCTTCTCAACTTCTTTAAGATAGTGTTCTCTAATTTTAATTATACGTTCTATTTTTGTTACTTTCATCGCTCATCTTTCCTTCATTCCTTTAACATTTTGTTAATTTTTTTTTTTTCAATAAATGCTTCATTTGCATCCCAAATGAAAAATAAGTATTTTCATATTTGTTGATGCATTTTCTCCATTAACTTTTATTTCAGACTTCATTCATAATCACATTAAACACAACACTTCCCTGATGTATTCATGTCTTTGGCTGAAACCATTTTGTTAGTCCATAACATATTCTCACATAGGTTTGTGTATCTTGGTATGTTTTTATTATTCTCAATTCCATTTGAAATTCTAATGTCCACTGCTGTGGTCTCGAGGTAGGATGCTGCCTTGTCACACAGCGGGCCCGAGTATGGTAACCGGTCGGGGCAGACTCCTGGGTGAGAACTTTTTTTCGGGGTTTTTCCTCGCCTGTAAGACAAATGTCAGGAAGCTTAACAGTCCCCAAAAATCGTATTATCATCATCATCATTCAACGGTGTAGAAAGCAATGGGAAGCTACCACACCTAAAATTCCATAGTAAAGCTGCAAAGCATAGCATGAAATGCTATGATTGCAGTGAAAGACCTGTCCTTGGGCAGAATTACTATGGATGGATTCTAATGTCCTAAATGCTATCCAAAAATTCATCTTACTACATGTGCAGGATGAAAAATGTAAAAATACGTAAATTAATTAGTAATTTTTTAACATCTTACCTCATATTTTATGTTTCTTCAAACACAGGAACTAGTTTTCGAGAGAAGGGTCTCTCTCATTTTCAACCGACATTATGACTACTGGATTTTCATTGGAATCTTCATCAATAATATTGCAACGATTCCAATGAAAATCCAGTAGTCATAAAGTCGGTTGAAAATAAGAGAGATCCTTCTCTCGAAAACTAGTTCCCGTGTTTGAAGAAACATGAAATATGAGGTAAGATGTTAAAAAATGACTCATTACTTTACGAATTAAGAACCTCATAATGTTATTTCCCATATTTAACTATAAATGCAAAAATAGTTCAGAATCATAGTCTCTATTAAAATGCTACAAATTATTATCAAAGGATTCCAACAATACACGGACCTTGCTAGGTTTATTTTGAGGTTAGGAACAAATTGGTTAAATATGAGCCCTTGTAAATCAACCAACGGGTATACTGTTTTGGTCTTGGCAATGTAACTTCAACTTTAAACTTAGTTTTACAAGGTGAATGAGTTTATCTGCCTGGGTTCATTTCAGTAAGATTTACAGTTCAATCATTTAGTTTAGTTTAAAAATGTACCCTAAACTTTTTATCCACTGTGCATTAATCCTCCATTGAATTAAATTTGTGCATTCAAGCTCGTAACATCCTTTATTTTTACAGGAAGCTATTTTTACCCCAATTACCTCCACTTTCTGTCACATTACGGGTAAAACTTAGTCTGGTCCTTTCTGTAGTTTCATATTGCGATAACAGTTGATATTTGCTGTTACATAGCAAAATACCTATAAATTTTATAACTTGTTTTGGGTTGAAGCACTGTATTTTTTATGGTACCGACTCACCAAAGAAAGAAATTTCTTGGGGTAATGGGAATTTTGGATGACATATGATGAACTCTTTGTAATACAGCTTATAAGAGGAGCATTTTTCTTACTGCTGCTTTAGGGATTGCTACACAGTATTTATGTATAAACAATTGTAAATCCTAGAGTTTTAACAGAATATTGTTTTCAATTATATAATGTAATATTTCTACTTTTACTACAACTTGTTTAGCTCACAATTTTGTAATTCAAACGATATGTTACAGGTTGTGTGGTGAATAGATTAAATATTTTAAAATTCAGTATTTTGAACGTGGTCGAGCTCAGTGAATCCATGCTAAGAAGTTCCTCTCAAATAAATTATTATTATTTCTTCTCTCTGATAATCCTTACATGGTTTCACTGTGTTCTTTCTAAGTGCTTGCTCTGAACAAATTTCCAGTGATGTAATTTCTTAGTAACATTAGAAATGGTAATCAGATTAACTGTTGAACATGAAACCACATTCATAACTAATTTTTATTTGTATTAACTTTAAGACCTCCTTTACTTGATCTCTAATGAACCCAAGAAATATATATCTTATATACTGTGAGTATACTTGAGAGAATTATATTTGAAGAAAAAAATTTTCGCCTAGACCGGGACTTGAACCCGGGACCCTTGGCTTTCCGGGCCAAGTGCTCTACCAACTGAGCTACCGAGGCGAGTTACGATCTAGACACAAATTTTTCTCTTATGTACGTTGATGTTCCCATAAGCACTATACTTGCAGAAATAAGTTATTTTGTAGCTAAATGGCTGAAAATGTAAAACCAAAGATAAAATAATTTACTGAGCACTGATAATCTAGCTACTTTTTTTTTTTTGTGAATTATTAATATTATTTTCATAGAAAAGTACGCCCAGATACAATTCTAAAATTTTATAAAACAATGCCTCTTCCAATTCTACTTTTTGGTTCTGAAACCTGGGCTCTTACTACAGGTAAATTAAATAGGATAGTAGCTGCAGAAATGAAGTTATTAAGACCTTTAACGGGTTATACGCTTTATGACCACATGCATAATGAAGATATCCACAAAGTTCTAAACATACCAGCAATAACTGAAACCATTCAAAAATATCATAATAATTGGCATGAACACCTTAGAATGCCAAACAATAGACTACCTCTGCAGCTATTGAACGACAGACCCAAAGGGAAAAGAGACCCAGGAAGACCTAAGAAGAGATGAGGGATCAATTTCTATCCTGAAGCAGAATAGGCCTATGGCCTAATCCATGCCTGCAATTGATGATGATGATTTTCATAGTCTTGCCATGACTATTGATACATACATTTGTCACATACTCTACAGCCTGTTTTGAGGGTTATAAACTACCCTCATGTTCAATTTCACTCTTGTTAATTGTGAATTAATCAGTGAAAGAGGAAGCAGTTGCCTTGAGGTTTCGACATGAAATAAGAAAAATATGAAAATTATTTAACTGTTATAGCCTTACATAAGTTTGGAAAAAAACACATGAAATTTTCCAGATTCAGCTGAAATTCACCAGAATATTTGTCTACCGGATATCCAGGATTCATTGATACCAAATCTGTCGGGGGTTGTTTGAGGCAAAACAATGTTCAAGCTGTAAAGATTCCTGTTGCACAGAAATTAATGACAGATCATATTTGCCAAAATGCTGTCCAGAAACAGTCAGTGATTGCTTGGGAGCTTAACACAGCAGAGAGATCAATATTCAAGCTACTTGACTTAGGGCTTAACGATAGAGTAGCAGCCCTGCAGATGATGAACCAGAGAAAGTTCAGATGCCGACATCTATTCCAGGAGTATGCTAACAGTGGACACCAGAGAATCCTTTTAACCGATGAGAAAATGTTCACCATTGAGGGTGTTACCTCAAACTCTAATTTTTATAAAATAGCTTCATAAATCCATTGCCACTCTTCAGTCGTGTTTAGTGGGGCTGCCTCTCACTTCATTTCTGTGAGAATGTAGTTAAATGCAAACAAGTTATAAAATTACAGTGTTAGAGCCTATAGTCAGAGGGATTAACACTGTCTTGTTAAGGAATTGATACTAGAGTTTCCAGCAGTATTTTGTTTCCGGCAGCAAGGCAGTTTCAACCCAATTGTTGCTTGAAGATCGTGTATGAGACTTTATCTCCAGTACTGAATAGCCTTGTCAGATCAGATCTCAAGTGAATGTTCAGCAGAGGTATAATTGAATTCTTGCTGTTCTCTACATATTCTCTATGTAGCATGAAAAAAGTGACGGCAAATATATTAAATATTTACGGAGAAAAAAATTAAGATATTTTAATTTAATTTACTGAATAATAATTTTTCATTCATTCATTTTGAGAATGTTCCTCATCATTGAGGTTTTTCTCCAACCAATCTTTGTAATTAACATGAATTTAAAAAAACATACATAAATGACTATGGACTTATAGACTATCAGTTTGTAACAAACATTCACAAATTTCCCTTAATTAAAGTTCTCCATCGTTCTCTCAGTTGTGTCTTGAATAATAATTTAAAGTTCGTGTTTACAAAATGAAAGATGGCCAAAAATATATATACCAATGGTCACCCCCTGGAAGAAAAACGTGGCAGACCTAAATGGAAATAGAAAACCTACGTCAGAACCATAATGGATGATAGAAATTTGGAAGAGGGATATTGGAATGATAGAGATAAATGGAAACCTATAAGTGGGGGAAAACCAAAGAAGAAGATGATTTACAGAATTAAAACATATGGATTTCTGTAGTCAAATGCTTTGGCTCAGAACCACTACTTGTCCTGAAACTTGGTAAATTTTGTGACATCATATGTCTTCCTGGCATATTTACATTATGTAATTAGACTTAAATTTGATTAGTTTAGGAATGATATGAGCATCCACAGTCTCAGAAATCTAGTTCTTTACGTTTGCAACTTTTTTTTTTTTTGTATGTGTACATAGCATCCATATTGAATAGACACTTCACTTTGATAAATACATACACTGAAATAAGAGTTTGGTTGCCACAATAAAAATTTAAGAAAACTATGAGAAAGTTCTCACATTTAATTCTCCAAGCTGTTCCTTTCTGAAGCAGTTTACAGTAATTAAATATTTCCCAATTAGTTGTCTCCTACCATAACTTTTTTCCATATTTCTTTTCTTTATAAAACTATGTTTGGGAGAAGAATTAACTATTGAAAAGGGGAAAAAATGTTTTGGAAACGCTATGAAAATGTCCTATAGGCACTGTATTAATACACATGTGTAGCATTTATAAAAATAGGCAAAAGTGCAGTTATAATGGAACTTAGCATCGTGTTTAACAAATTCTTTATATCATGGCAAAAAAAAAGCAAATGCATGAAAATTCAGTCTCAAAATATTCTCTTTTTATATAAATTGTAAATTACCTCATAGTATTACTTCCCATTGTAATTTTTATTGATATTTTGGTTTTCTTCATGCAGTCTCAAGTTCCCCTTGTAGGGGTCAAATTTTTGTACAAAGAACAACCCTAATTATTTTGAATATTTAATAACTTTTTCTTCTTGTAAGCCCATTTTTCCCCTTAAGAGATTTAGGCGCTCTCCCCCTACAGGGATAACTAATTAGCTAGTCAATGGTTTAAATATGAAGTTAACCTTATTTTGCTGTATCTGAAAATAAAAATCTCATGATTAATAATAATTAACAGAACCAGGGTAGAAAATATGACAATTCACACTCACTATATATATATATACTTTTTTTGTGGATTTTTTAATCTACTTAATTTGTAGTTTTCATATAGTAAGTTATTCCTGTAAAGTAATGTCATTAGGAAATGGCAGATCACTACAGAAATAAAAATATTTCATAGTATTTAATTAATGTTGGGAAGTAAACATTATGAGGTATAATCATTAAAATTCATCGGAGAACATATTGTTTAAACAACTCACCTCATAGGATTCATGCTTCCATGATATCGCGATTTCAAACATAATCATGTTCATCGTCAGCCATAACTCCGACTGTTGAAATTCTTCGGCCGTCAACTATTCTATTGTCGCCATCTTCAGCACTGAAGATGGCGACAATAGAATAGTTGACGGCCGAAGAATTTCAACAGTCGGAGTTATGGCTGACGATGAACATGATTATGTTTGAAATCGCGATATCATGGAAGCATGAATCCTATGAGGTGAGTTGTTTAAACAATATGTTCTCCGATGAATTTTAATATTTCATAGTGTTGGTTATCACCCTTCAATTGAATCTCATCTCACCCCTAATATTAAGTATGTTAGTACAAAAAAAAATATTGTACAATTTTAATACTGTTTTAGTTCAATCTGTGAACTATTCATATTTTGAAGTTCATAGGTCAAACTTACATTTTTACTACTCTTCACACTATAAACAAAAATAAAACAATTTTTATTTGTATTTAAATATGAATAAGAGATACATAATAGTAAAATGCTTTCATCATAAGAAATCCACTTGCAAATCAGAACAAAATCACAAACTTGATTAAACCATTTTCTGATTTATAGGATATTATAAATATATGGCTTTTTTTATAGGATAATTTAAATTCATAGTTAAATATGGGAAATAAAATTATGAGGTACTGAATTCATGAATGAATTTTTTTATATCTTACCTCATAGTGTTTTCTTAAACATGGCAACTGCAGTTTTCAAGAGGAAACATCCCTCCCTTTTTCAACCGACATTATGACTCATGAGTCATGTCAGTTGAAAATTGGAGGGATGTCTCCTCACAAAAACTGCAGTTCCTGTCGTTAAGAAAACGTAAACTATGAGGTAAGATGTAAAAAAAGACTCATTCATTCATGAGATGATTTAAATGCTATGAAAAAATTACAAATAAATGCCTGGAGTCTATAAGATTCATTACAGTAATAATTTTAAGAGTCGAATGTAGACACCTCACCTCATAATTTGTAGTATTCTTGGGGTGAGTTGTCTATATCTGACTTTAAATTATTAAAATAAACCTTAGAGAGTTACTTCCTATAAAAGTATTAAGGTTTCTTACATTGAATCCAAGATATATAGAAATGAAATTTTAATAATTGTAATTAACCATTAGAATTGTCTAACATTTTGTTTTAAGGGATTCTAGATACTTAACATTGTATTGGTGGACAACATCCAGAATTCTAGTCAGCGACAAATGTTATACAATGCACCATCATGTGTGGAAATAAACTGAATATTACATTAAGTTATGTAGGTAGGAAATAACACTATGAGGTTTATTTTAATTTTGTTGAGTTGCTTCTCGACTCACCTCATACTTCTTAACTCCCTCGCAGATCCAGATTTCGTCACTGTATTTGTGACATTCTCAATGCTGTTCACGTTGATGTCAGTTGTGAACGTGAACAGCATTGAGAATGTCACAAATACAGTGACGAAATCTGGATCTGCGAGGGAGTTAAGAAGTATGAGGTGAGTCAAGAAACAACTGAACAAAATTGAATATTACATTGCTTTAATGAAGTTAACCATAATTTAATAAGCAGTGATAGTAAGCAGGAGCTATGTGTAATTAATAGGGTCAATTTACCTTTTAAAATGGTTATAAAATATAATTATTTAGTTACCATGGACTGGTATGAAATAATAACAACTAAGAAGCCGCCATTTGCAAGATAGAAGCTATGGTTTCAAGCATTTGGCGTTAGGGAATTACAACGTACATAAGAAGAAAAATTTGCATCTAGATCGTAACTCGCCTCGGTAGCTCAGTTGGTAGAGCACTTGGCCCGGAAAGCCAAGGGTCCCGGGTTCGAGTCCCGGTCTAGGCGAAAATTTTTCTCTTCAAATATAATTTATCCTTCAATGAGAAGTGTTAAATTAATAATAAAATCGTCAATAGAAGCCCTACTGGCTATAAAGTAGTGTTAAATTCCCAATAAATGTCTTCTTAACTAAGAAGCCGCCATTTGCAAGATAGAAGCTATGGTTTCAAGCATTTGGCGTTAGGGAATTACAACGTACATAAGAAGAAAAATTTGCGTCTAGATCGTAACTCGCCTCGGTAGCTCAGTTGGTAGAGCACTTGGCCCGGAAAGCCAAGGGTCCCGGGTTCGAGTCCCGGTCTAGGCGAAAATTTTTCTCTTCAAAAATAATAATAGTAGTTGTGATTAAATTAAAATGTTTCATACCTCCATTCATATCCAGTCTTCTAAGTAGATCACAATTTCAAACCCTTAGAGGCTTAATCTTCAGTACTTTCTGGTCGACTGATGTTATGTCGATCAGAAGAACTACTTCTTCCCTCTGTTGGTGGACCGATAAACCTCTGGATCCAATCAGAATCTGCGGGAATTTTGATATTCATAAGTTTTCCTTTCTTGTTTTCCACATTCAAAAAAACAAGAAAGAAAAACTTATGAACTTCGAAATTCCTGCAGATTCTGATTGGATCCGGAGGTTTATCGGTCCACCAACAGAGGGAAGTAGTAGTTCTTCTGATTGACATAACATCAGTCGACAAGAAAGTACAGAAGATGAAGCCACCAAGGCTTTGAAATCACGAACTACTTAGAAGACTGAATATGAGAAGAGGTATGAAACATTTTAATTTAATCTTAAATTAAACTTCATAGTGATTTATTCCTAAAAAAAAGTTTGGTAGTAGTCGTGTTCCAAGCTGTGGTTACAAGGTTAAATTTTCTTGACTTTTTCCCAGAGTTTTGTCCGGACATTCAATCTCAAACTACCCTAGAAGGTACCAGCTAAGATCAGGGAATTTCTGTGGCCAAAAATCACAAGTTTGAAAGATTTCTCAGTTTTCAAATACACTTCGCATATGAAACAAAAAAAGAGTACACATGTTCTGGTGTTAATCTCTTTTTTATTTCAGGATTGTTTCTGTTATTTACACAGGTATCCTCAACCAAAATATACAATTTTTTTCTTCCACACTTCCCAGTCTTGCATGTCTGCTTCTGTCATATTTCTCTTCTTCATGTTGTATTGAATTCCCTTTATCCACGTTGGCTTTGGTCTACCACGTTTCCCTTTTCCAGGAGGTATCCATTTCAATTCTTCTTTGTTTGTTTCTGTGTCCCTTCTTCTCATTATATGTCCATACAATCTTAGTTGGATTTCTTCAATCTCTTGTACAATATCCTTTTCTACATTCACTATTTCTCTTATTTTTATTATTATATTTAATTCTAATATTTGAATATTGGGTTCAGATGTAGATCAATTTGTGAATGTATATTTCAGATAATTAACATTATTTTACCAACAACATATATTTCAGTTATGTTGAACATTTTACTTTGGTTTGAATTCTTGTTGAGTTGTAGATCATCTGTCATTATTAAGACAGGTAAAGGATTGACTCAACTATGGAAAAAAATGAACAAACTGAGTACATTGTTTAAAGCAAGCATTTAAGCACATTTCAGAAGTACATTTCCTAAGCAGTAGAACTATAGTAATATGTACAGATCTGAACAAGTGTTGTTTTGAGAATCAATTTTTAAGCCAGTAATAAGGATGTTTATGTTATCTATTCATGAAAAGAAAGTATATTTCTTTACATCAGCCTGATAGTATAATGTAAAGCAAAGTGAGCAGAGAATTACTTGTAATTTGTAAATCAAGAATTAATTATTCAAACTTTTTAAGACAACATCTTATGAAGAATAAAATGTTTTCCCACTTTTTCAGAGAGTTGTTTCATAATCTGGAAACATTGTAGAAATCAAACATAAACAGCTGAAATTTTGTTTAACAGTTGGTCATGTAAGGAAATAAAAATTAATTTAATTAAAGAGAATTACATAAACTGGTTCACAAATATTTTTACATTATTAATTTAACTATTGTCCCATGTTGTGGCCGAGTAGTTAAGGCAGGAAACCTTGGCGCAGAGGTATGGGACTTGCGCTGGTTCAAGTCTCCATGGGGGAAGAAATTTTCTCATGGTATTTTGGCGAGTGCCCACCCAGCATCGTGAGGCATTTGAGTATCTACAATAAACAGCGGCTCCAGGTTGAGAAAACCAGCTATAATTGCTGGGGGACTTGACATGCTGACCACATGTCACCCCTACACTGGCTGGATGATCATCTGCTTCACGTGTGGATGTGAGGCCAGTAGCCAGCTGGTAGGCTAAGGGCCTTCTAGGCCTGTCATGCCAGGAGTAGTAATTTAACAATTTCATATTAATAATTCTTATCTATGTTGACTATGAAAATATAAATGTAATATTTTCAAAGAATATTTAAAAATGTTAAGCAGAATTTTTCATTATGAAGTCGGAAGTAAATATTAAAATTTGACAGTGTGTCTTGATTTCGATTAGAAAGCTAATCTGTGCTCACTCTGTACAAATGTAGGAGAGACAACCCTTGATATGTTGTTCTTTGTGATATAAAAATAATATATATATATATATAAATACATAGATAGACATATATAGGGTTTGTGGTATACATACTGGAGAAAACCATGCTCTTTCAGCTATATGCTACAGGTGTAAAGTTTCCCGATATAGGTTCCTATATATAATCTCTTAAAAATAACAAAGTTTTTCATATCAAGGGTTGCATATTTATTTAGTCTGAGGTATATGCTTTAGAGCAGCTACTTCATGTTTATGTTAAAAGGGTTAATTCTACTGTATTGGATTAAGTAGAAAAGATATTCCATTTACCTATAAGTTGTTTTGATATTGATTTTAATTGTTGCCATAATGTGCAGTCAAAACTTATCGTTCCAAATGCTATTTCTAGCAAGACCAAACCAATGTTTTATTTCCTTTTTTATGTATGTACCATACTTGAAACATACAGTGTATATATATTTGGTGATAATTATTTGTTATGATTTGTTGTTAAATGTGCTGGATTTATAAAATTGGGGGGTTTGCAAAATTGAAAAATCAATTATGTTGAATAACTTCTCATGAGCATTAAAATGAAGCATTATTGTAACAAAGAAAAAAGAAGAAAAATCTACACACAACTGGAGAGGAGACCATTGGACGTCAGTTGTGAATGTGAACAGCGTTGAGAATGTCACAAATATAGTGACGAAATCCGGATCGCAAGGGAGTTAAGAAGTATGAGGTGAGTCAAGAAACAACTCAACATAATTTTTATGGATGCTCAGAATGGAAATCACTCCTGAACCCTGATGCTTCTACTAATTGCTAGAAAATTTTGTCATTCATTCCTTGCAGACACAACTAAATTCCTTGCAAGTGGTATACAATTTTTTAAGGATAAAAGGTCACACCTGTTTGAAACTCTAAGCTAACAGATTAAGTGAATTATATTTATCACCAATTATAGCTCTTTTTATTCTAAGTAATATGTTTACAAAATAAACAAGTTTTGAGCTGACTGAACGTTTATGTTTGCAGATAATGCTGCACATTATGGTGTGGGATTATGTTCCCATTTCTGATTTGAAATGAATGGGAAGTTGAATGTGTTATGCTCGAGTTATTACTTAATTGTAGTTGCTGCTATTTTATTTACCCAGCCATTTTTTTTTTGATTGTACTGATTATATTATTTTCTAAAATAAGACTATAAAATACCAAATATACTAAAGCATTAAGTTATATTTTGTATACTGTAGGTTTAGGGTGACATATCACGAGTAGACTGTAGGGACGGGAACAATGCTTGCTCTAATATTAAGGTTGGGTTAATATACACTCAGTCCCTAGTAAAACATCATAGCTGTAATGTAATTGCAGTGCCGCGTGGGACAGGGAATATATGTTACAGTTTTGTATTATCAAATACCAAATTATTTAAAATTTTTAGAGGATTATTGTGTAAGTGAATGATAGATTTTTTTCATTTTTATTTAATTGATGAGTGGGATTGCCAATTATATTTAATATATTGTATATTTTATTCCTTATTGAATGATGAGTGATTGATGCTTGATGTAGACATTATTTAATAATAAATACAAAGATTTAAAAAAATAAAGTCAGCTCTTATCATAGGACATAGCTTGGAGGTTTTTGGCTATTGCTATTTTGATATGAATGCTGACCTATCCATGAGTTTATTTAGAAAGAAATCTAAATTTAGTGTTGTAGGAAGAATAAAGAAATGGAGATTTTTTCTCATGAAGTTCATACTGGATTCTGGTATACTTCCAGCAGAGTTGATAAAAATGAATTCTAAAAAATATATATAAATAAATATATATAAAATTGTTATAAAAGAATCTGAGAAATATGTATTAATTGCTATGTTTATGTTTCCATTTATTAGTGGTGGAAATGTGAAAGACTATTGGAGAATATATAAGAATGATTTCCAGTGTGTTTATTTATTTCATTTGTATTTGTGGTTGACAGATCCATCAGTATTATGATCAAAATAGGGCAAGAATCAAGTTACCACATCTAAGAACTGATAGGTTTAAAATAGAGAAACTGAACATCTTAAATTATATATTTTAGTGTTATGCCCTTGTGTTCTAATTTTGTTGCCTCTTCTGATTAGAACATTCATCTTACATATGTCATCTTTTTCATGTTTTTGCAATATTGTATTAAGTAAGTCTCTTTCCAAATGGCACATACTTTGCAGGTATTAAGTCATTCAAAATATCTCTGCAGGCAGAAGAATTATGAAGCTCTGTTTGTTGCTACACGTGACTTCATATAAGGCAGTGTACACTGTCAGCATCCCACATCCCATTCCCCTCTGCAGTCATAAATAGCAGTGTCACGTGTTCTATTCTTGCATAAACACAACTGCAGTGCCCTCCGTCAACTATTGTGCTTGCTCCTTAAATGGGTAATATATGTTTAAAAATTAATAATTGAGGGATAGATGTATTTATCTGTAATTCCTTGACAATGATTTTGGCTTAATCTGAATAACAGTTAGATTTGGTTATTAGAATTATTAAGTTATGTAGGTAGGAAATAACACTATGAGGTTTATTTTAATATTGTTTAGTTGTTTCTTGACTCACCTCATACTTAACTCCCAAGCAGACTTGAGTTTCTTCACTTCATTTGTGACATTCTCAATGCTGTATTACATTCACAATGTAATGTCACAATTGAAGTGAAGAAACTCGAGTCTGCTTGGGAGTTAAGAAGTATGAGGTGAGTCGAGAAACAACTAAACAATATTAGAATATTAAGTTATGTAGATAGGAAATAACACTATGAGGTTCTTTAATATTGTTTATTTTTTATCATTTCACTCACCTCATACTTCATAATTTATAGCAGACCCAGGGTTTCTTCACGTAATTCGTGACATTGTCAATGCTGCGTCATGTTCACAACTGACGTCAGTTGTGAACATGACGCAGCATTGACAATGTCACGAATTACGTGAAGAAACCCTGGGTCTGCTATAAATTATGAAGTATGAGGTGAGTGAAATGATAAAAAATAAAAAATATTAGAATAATGTGGATTTTTAATTTTGGTTTCAATAAAGCAAAAGTATATGCTTGTAATTTTAAATAGAATTAATTTTTTGGTGGCATACTTTAGTGCTTCATCTTTTATAGGGTGAAACCTGAGTACTTAGGTTGTAACTTTAATAGTGGCAACTATTTATGTATTACTAGCATACAAGTGACAGAGCTGTGAAACTTCTACAATCCTTCAATGTAGTACCCAGCATTGTCTACAGCTCGTTGCCAGTGATGTGGAAGTCATAGTATCCCTGTAGCAGCTCCTGTTCTGTTGATGTTTCTTACGGACCGTCTTAATGCCAGCAGAATCTTAGGAACAGTCTTGAATGTCAAGAAGAGGTTCCTAATCACAGGGGCTTAAGTCTGGTGACTGTGGTGGATGGAGAAGCACTTCCCACCCCCAGCGATGATACAGATCAGCTATAGGGTGTGCCATGTGTGCCCAGGCATTAGCCTGCAAAAGAAGTGGGCGCTTCCTTCGCAATGCTGGTCTCAGGTTTTTCTCCAAATAACAACAGAAATACTGCACATTAACTTTCTGTCCTTGCAGGATGATATGCATTAGAATGACATTATTGCAGTCGTATGCAAGAATAACCATCACTTCGACATTTGTAAGGATACGACTTTACCACTGTTTTGCTTGGTGACCCGTGATGATGCCAGTCATTAGATTGATGCTTAAGTAGAGGCTTGTATGACCTGGCCCAGGTTTCAAGCACAATAATGCGCCGTAAAAAGGCGTCACCATCACGACCATAACTCTGCAGGTGAGTTTGAGTGGAGTCGTATCGTAGCCATCGCTGTGCCTCAGTCAAATCCCAGGGAAATCACCGAGATTCAAGTTTTTACATTCTCAGACATTTCTTTAGAATACAAAACATGGTCATATGTGACAGTCCTCTCCTAACTCTGTTTGTTGTCGTTCAGTGTCTAGTAGTGCGGAAAGAGTTTCCACATCCTCTTCACTAACACTGGGATGTCCTGGCCTAGCCATGTGTTCCACATGGTCACACTCCTTGTTAAAGGCTCTAACCGACCTCACCACAGTCCTGAATGGTAATGCTGTCTCCCCACATGCTTCCACAAGACCTTCATGACATTCTCATGCTGTATGGCTACGGACATATTGAATTTTCAACCATGATCGCTGTTCCTGCTTTGGAAACAACAGCTTAGAGCAGCAACTCAGAGGAGACTAACTTCCTCTCTGCAAAACACATGTCTTTGAGATGTTCGGACGAGTCCATTTACTGTAAGATAGGTCAGACATATATTAACATGTGACAAGACGTTTCAATAATTACCTCCACTTGGTTTCGCTTCTACAGCAGTGTTGCCACTACTTTTGTTACAACCCATGTATAAGTCTTGTTATTAGTGATAAGTTAATCATAATCAAATTGTAGGTCTACTATCTCACTCGTTGGAAAAATCTTTGTCACTGGGTCTGACCTGTGAACGCTTCAATATGCTGTGCACTACATGTTGGATCCTTTTTAATTACTTTTAGTGGCAGTTCAATGATTAGTTCTTTTATAATTTCCTCGTCAGTTTTGTATTCTCATCAAGTGCTTATATTCAAAAGTTCTTTTCTTCTGCAGTTCTTGACATAGCATTTGATTGTTCAGGTTTTGCATCCACATAAAAGGTTGCAATTGTTATTATAAATCCATCAAATGTTTCTTAGATTTGTGACAAAATGTTAGTCATTATTGAAATTTTCAATTGCAATTAATTTTGTCGTCACACCTTAGCCAAACATTTTAAGGCACCATGCCTTGATTCAGATGTATGGGACTTGTGCGGTTTGAATCCCCATGAGAAAGAAATTTTCTCATGGAATTTCGACCAATGGGACTGGTGCCTATCCAGCCTTGTGAGGAATTGTAGCTACTATAAATAGCTGTTTCAGCTGACCACGTGTCACCTCTATACTGGCTAAATGATCATCTCTCTCTGTGATAATACATCTGGATGTGAGCCCAGCAGTTGGCTGGTAGTCCAAGGGCCTTCTAGGCCTTGAAGAAGTAATTCTTTTTCCTTGTTGTGGCGACATTTTGAAGCAGCTAACTCTCTTCATGCCCGATGTTGTAGTAACATTTTGAAGGATTGGTGTCACAAAAGAAAAAGAATTACTGGTTCAGGTTGGGTTTAATTTTTGGTAGAGCTGGATTCTGTTCTTAGGGTCGGACGTTGGTACACTGGATAGGAAAACACTTCACAATCATAAAATATTGTTTCTTGTAGAAATAATTTCACATTTATTCACTTTGTAGGTTCCCAGCAGATTAAGTAAATGTAAGTGGTATTATTCTTCACTATCAATTAAAATAAATTATTTTCTTTTCTGGAATCAATTATTCTTGTATTAAATATTACATTTTATCTTGAGAACTCTTCTTGCTTCTATGTTTGTTGAAAGTTGTATGCAGAATGAATAGTGTAATTCTTTTATAGTTTTAAAGAACATTATTACATCACATGATGTTATATTTTAAATTCTATTGGTTAATAGCCCATTAAATACCAGGTTTAAATTTGATTTGTTAAATCAGAAAGTTAATTGTTACAACATCCAATCAGAATTCAGTTTACTTTTATTTAAAAATATGAAGTTAAGCAGGTGTTCTTATTACAGTTATAACAGAAAGCTTTATAATTCTGACGACAATGACTTAAAACCATTTTAAAAGCATTATTAAGAAAGACTTATGTACTACAGTTTCTTCAATTGTTACTGAGACATTTTTATTCAACAATGAACAACAATTAATTATTTAGATATTTTTCTTTATTTAAGTTATATTTAAATATTAAAAGAATTTTAAAATACAAAATTATTAACTTTAACTTTCATATTTATTATGATATTAAAGCCCACCGCTGTGGTCTCGAGGTAGCGTGCTACCTTGTCATGCAGCGGGCCCGGGTTCGATCCCCGGTCGGGGCAGTTTTTCTGGGTGAGGTTTTTATCGGGGTTTTTCCTCACCTGTAAGACAAATGTCAGGAAAACTTTAAGGCCCAAACGGTCCCCGAAATCATATGGCCATCATCATCCTTCACCGGTGCGGAAAGCAACGGGAAGCTACCACACCTACAATTCCCTAGTAAAGCTGCAAAGCATAGCATGAAAATGCTATGGTTGCAGTGAAAGACCTGCCCTCGGGCAGAATTACTATGGATGATATTAAAATCCTGCTTTAGCCTCTTGTGCCATGGTGTTTGGTTTTAATTAATTTTGTCTCGGAAATAGGATGACACAAATTGTTTAGTAACAGGATTACCAATTAATGATGAGATACATCTGACAACCCTCTATGTACTACAACTATGTATTAGCTTGTATTTTCCTTCTATCCTGTTGATCCTTACAAAGAATAAAAATGATTACCATTTCCACCACTAGATAGATAAACAATATTTATATTTTATTCCATATCAAGAAATGCTTGAATGTTTTTAGCAAGCAAAGATTGTATTTTGATAACCAATACTTCTGTGCATTTTTATTTTCATCTCTCATACAGATGGTATTGGTTGGGATTCTGATAGTTCTTTTTTTTTTTTTACCTATTTTTCTTCCATCAAATTTATATGTCTAAATTTAATATTTTAACATATAAAAGTTCATTATGTGGATGAAAAGATTTCAAGCTTCAGTACATTTGTATTATTTTCCATTACTGCTGCATGTAATATTGGATTCAGTATAATTATAAAAATTCATAATGCAGAAATGCAGTATATACACTTTCTTTTCATTTGTGAAAATTTGCTCCTTTACTTAGTATTACTGTGTTTTTGCGGAAGAAGAAGAAGAAACAGTAAATAAAATTATACCTATTTTTCATATGAGATTAAAATATTTAGAAATTATTTTTATAGGTTTTACTAATTTTTTGTTGTAACAGACTGTGAGATAAATGAAAACAAGTTTGGTAATTATGTAGAATGTGATGAAATGGAACAGGGTAATTGTGTAAAATAAGTTCTAAATCAAGTTATGAGGTTTATTTTAATATTGTTTGGTTGTTTCTTGGCTCACCTCATACTTCTTAACTCCCAAGCAGACTCGAGTTTCTTCACTTCATTTGTGACATTCTCAATGCTGTATTACGTTCACAACTGATGTCCAATGGCCTCCTCTCCTGTAGACTGACCTCCATGCCATCTGATGGCTGACTGATGAACTTCCAAATCAATCCACTCTCCTTATCACCGGGTATTTCAAAATTCATGGTTGTGTTTTTATTCTTGCATATGTACATTTTTTCCCAAATTGTGAGTTCCTTAGGTTTTTCCAATTGGAAATTGAGGTGAGTCAAGAAACAACTTAACTTCTAAATTAATTATCAGAAATGTTGAGATAAAAAGTGTACACTACAAATAGTGTTCTCTAATTCTTGTAGAAGTAAAATTTACAGATCTTAAACCTAAAGAAAATTAATTAAATGTTCTTAAACTAAAAATATGATGAGCGGTTTATACAGTTCAATTTGGTAAACTGAAAACATAAAAAGATAAACTTATTGACAATTGTTGCAAAGAAGATCATATTTGTGAGTTTTTCATTTTTAAAAAATTTGAGTTAAAGTTATGTTCAAAGTTAAATATGGGAAATAACATTATGAGGTTCTTAATTCGTAAATTAATGAGTCATTTTTTAACATCTTACCTCATATTTTGTTCCTTTAAACACAGGAACTAGTTAAGTTATGTAGATAGGAAATAACACTATGAGGTTTATTTTTTATTTTACTCACCTCATACTTCATAACTCCTAGCATACCCAGGGTTTCGTCACATCCTTTGTGACATTCTCAATGCTGTGTCACGTTCACAACTGACGTCCAGCTGCCTTAGAAGTATGAGGTGAGTGAAATAAAAAATAACAATATTAAAAAGCCTCATAGTGTTATTTCCTACCTACATAACTTAACTATGAGGTTTATTTTAACATTGTTTAATTGTTTCTTGACTCACCTCATACTTCTTAACTCCCACGCAGACTCGAGTTTCGTCACTTCATTTGTGACATTCTCAGTGCTGTATTACGTTCACAACTGATGTCCAACGGCCTTCTATCCTGCAGGATAGAAGGATCTCTCTCGTTTTCAATGATCCTTCTCTTGAAAACTAGTTCCCGTGTTTAAAGAAACATAAAATATGAGGTAAGATGTGAAAAAGTGACTCATTAATTTACAAATAAAGTTACGTTACCTGGATCATAATTTTCCTTATCCTGTTTATTTCATTTTATTCTATATACTAAAGAACTCTGTTAATTTTGTTTAGAATATTATCAATCATCACTGTTATATTTAAAAATGGACAGTTTTTATACTACCAGTAAATAATTCTATGTAGATTATTTTTTATTTCACTCACCTCATACTTCATAACTCCTAGCAAGCATACCCAGGGTTTCGTCACATAATTTGTGACATTCTCAGTGCTGTGTCACGTTCACAACTGAGTTATGAAATATGAGGTGAGTGAAATAAAAAATAAACAATATTAAAAAACCTCATAGTGTTATTTCCTATCTACATAACTTAATTCTATGTAGATTAAGAAATGTGTGGAAACAGCCATTTTAAGGAAATAGTTAATGAATATTTAATTTTAGGAAGTTATATTTTGAGGTTATTTTAATTATATTATTTTTAGTCTGATCATCTTACCTCAATATTAATGTAAGATATTGAGGTAAGATGATCAGACTAAAAATAATATAAATAGTTAATGTTTTTTTAGAAAATGTTTAAATTGAAAAGAATTGAGAGTGTAACTTACATACATCTAGAGAATGTCTAATTCAAATTTGACTCTTGGATTAAAATAGGTAATGAAAAATTCATGTTAATAATGGTTAAAGAAGGTCAAATAAAATACAAGTAAAACAAGATTGGTTATTATAAATAAAAAAAGGTAATTTTTCTTTCATAATTCTGTTAAATAGAAAAGACATTTATAGGAATACTTTTACAGAAATTTGTAACACTTATACAATCTCACAGGAAATATGATAGAATATTGCAAAAAAAAATCTTGGAATTAATGCTTAAAAGAGAAAAATGTTTATGTATGTGGAGATAATTTAATTTAAATATTATGGTTATCAAAATTCATAAGGTACTAGTAAGTTTTGATATTGACTGTGAAATCTTAAATCCAAAAATTAATATGTCCAACAATTACATTCAAAGACTATCTAGTATGTTTTTATTTCAAAAAACATTTTATCCTCTGTACATCTTTAAAGGGATAATATATTTCATTTATTTATTTATTAAATTATTTAAAATGCTTTATAACCCTGTAAGTACACACAATTAATGAAAACTGGAAAACCTTTTCCATTAATATTTAAAGGAAAACCTTACAGATTACAGTGCATTATCCTTTGCATTTCAAATTATAGTTTATCTTTCTTTATATTTGGATGGAATGATTTGTGATTTAATGCCAAAATGATAAAACAGTTATCCCGTCTACATAAAAAAGTTGTACTTCAATGGATTCTGGCCCATTGTGGAGTGACAGGCAATGAAATAGCCGATTTTCTGGCCAAGAAGGGTAGCAAAATTGTTTTGAACCCAACTTCTACTCCAGTTTCCTTTCACTCTATCAAAAGAATTATCTCTAAATATATCAATAAACTTAGAGTAGAATACACCAACAAAACATCTGGAAAGGAATGGGAAAATCTACAAGCTTATGACATTACTACATTATAAAGAAAATCTTCTTCTTCCTTCCAAGTATTAGGCCAAGGCCTGTTATGATCCTGTAGAAAATTTTCCCTCCAGCGTTTCATAGGACGGCCCAGTGATCTTCGTCCTCTTGGTATATAATTATAAACAGCTTTGGGATCCGATTTGAACTCATTCTTTCAAGATGGTGTTTAGAAAATCTGCAGTAGCAATATTCTGACTGCTAACGGGACATGACTGCCTGAGTAAACACCTACACAGACTTGGCATAACAGATTCACGTAAATGCCCTTTTTGCAATTTAAATGAAGATATGGAAAGAAACCATCTCCTCCGTTGTCCAGCTTTTGTAGAAGAGACCAGCCTTTCTGCTAAATATTGGAGTGCAAGAGAGCGAATGATTTCATTATCAAGTGCTCGACATTAGATACCAACCAACACTTCTCATTAATTTTATTTTCCAGGCATTTCTGCTCTTCTTTTAGTTCTTAAGAGATACAAACAACCCAATTATTATAAGAACAAAGTTGAAATTTTTCTATCAATGTTGAACTTTTATAAGAAAAAATCACTATGAGGTTTAATTTAAGATTAAATTAAAATGTTTCATACCTCACCTCAAATCCAGTCTTCTAATTATACCGGTTTCGAAGACTAGACAGCTTCATCTTCAGTAATTTCTTGTCGACTGATGTTATGTCAATCAGGAAAACTGCTTCTTCCTCCCTCTGTTGGTGGACTGATAAACCTCCGGCACAATCTGCGGGAATTTCGAAGTTCATTAGTATTTCTTGTTTTTTTTATTTTTTCCCAAACCGTGAGATCTTTTTTGTTTTTCTATTTGCAGCTACTGCTGACTTTTCCACTTTATCATTTTTGACGTTTCTAAGATGTTCTTTCATCCACATTTTCAAATTTCATTTTGTAAATTTTGTCCACCAACAGAGGCAGGAAGCAAATTAATAAATTGATAATATGAATTAATAGAGGCTTAGAATTTCACAATTCACCTCATGTTTGTATATTACCTATCATTCTAACTAATACTAAGTTTTGGAAAAAAAAAACCTAACTAGACAAACTGTACCATTGGATTTACGAACTTTTGATGGAAATGTTCAATTTAGCATCCATTTTAAATGGGATATGTTAATTTTTTTCTCAAAAACAGTATTTCCAATCGGTTTGGTTCAGGAAAGTTAGTTGGATTGAGAAAAAATAATAATTTTTTTGGAGATATTGAGATTTGAATGTATATGACCTCACTGGCAAACTATAAGGAATGATAGATCAACAGAGATTATAATTTTTTTGTTAAGGAATAGATAATTTACCAGGAAAAAAAACAGAAGTAGCACATTTTAGGATGACAACTGGCCACGACTGTCTGGCAAAATACCTTCACAAAATCAATGTTCTGCCTTCACTGAAATGCATTTTATGCAATCGCCCAGAAGAAGAAATGGATGAAGGTCATCTGAACAACTATATCGCTGTCAAACATGAAGATTCTAAGACCTCAAAGTATTGGAGAGCAAGATGCAGCACATTAGACAACAACAGATAATTTATGAAATCAGCACATTGGTTACTCTGTCTTCACTCAATACTTCAGTTTGTTGTGAGGGTATCAATAAACATGGATTAAAAGTTCTTTGAATTAGCTTAACAATATGTTACGGTGAGGCTAGAGGACATCGAATGGAGGCCTATCACATCTATCAGCAACAATTTCCCAACAGGAAACATCTACACCGTACCATCTTTTCTGCAATTCATTGATGTTGTCTCAGCATGTTGGTGGTGAAAGACATGATCTCGTTGAGAGATTTAGCCAGGTACTTTTAATAGCAATATCAATAAATAAGTCAAAAGTAATGGCATTTATTGGTAAATATGGAATTAGATCAAAAATTGTACTGGATAACAAAATAATAGAACAAATATCACATTTCCAATATTTAGGATGTGATATAACGTAGAGAAAATAAAGTAAATAAATTCCAGGCTATTTGTGGAACCATAAAAAGAACCTTAGGTTGGAAAACAAGGAAAGATACGAAACTTAAATTATATAAAACAATGGCTGTTCCTTTGTTGTATGGAAGTGAAAATTGGATAATGAAATCAAGGGATAAAAGCAGGATACAGACTGCAGAAATGCTGTTTTTACCTAATGTGAAAGGATGCACTAGAGCGGATATAATAAGGAATGAAACTATACGAGAAGAATTAAATATATATAAAATTGAAGATAAAATCAGCGAAAATAATAAGAAATGGACAGAACACTTAATGAGAATGAACAACGAAAGAATACCAAAAGGAACCTTCCTGTATAATCCCAGAGGAACAAGAGATGTTGGCCGACCACATAGAAGATGGACTCCACTTTTAACTTCGCCGGAACAGGCTGCATAGCCTAAACCTTGTAGTAGAAGGAGAAGACTTTTAATAGCAATCTTCCTGTGGCCCATACTATATATGTCAATTGGAGAGTACTGAAGAGCACAGCCTACAGTTGTATCATCTTTAAAAGATTCAGACACCAAGACCAAGAAATTTTGAGTGATATCTTCATTTCAGTGCTAATATACTGCTTTTCCCATGTGTATCATTCACAGATGAGACCTACTTTATGCATAAGGGTTATTTTAACAGTTGAAATATATTACTACACATTTTAGCTGATGATAACGTCCCACAACAATATATTACTAATATCTTCAACATCTATAAAGATAATGAAATCTCTGTTAAACAAGATGGCAAATTATCTTCTTGGGAAAAGATCAACACTGGAGGAAGACAGGGATGTGGACTTTCACCGGTGCTTTTCATTATATATATATATATATATATATGCATAAATTAATAAACGAATGGAGGAAAACACGAGGATATATACCCATCAATAGGAACCTCAAACTCGATGCTATTCTTTTTGCAGACGATTTAGCTCTTCCTGCACTTTCCGAAAATGATTTGCAACGATCAATTTATAATTTACAAAAAATAGCCCTTTTAAAAGTAATGTTTAAATTCCTAATAACGTTTTCTTAATCAAGAAGCTGCCATTTGCAAAGATGAAGCCGCAGCTTCAAACATTTGGTGCGCAGGAATTACAACGTATATAAGAGAAAAATTTGCATCTAGGTTGGAATTCGTCCCGGTAGCTCAGTTGGTAAGAGCATTGGTACGGTAAACCAAAGGTCTCAGGTTTGGGTCCCGGTCTGGGCGAAAAATTTTCTCTTCAAATTTAATCTTATATGGCTATTCTATTCTATAGTTCTGCCCATTTTCATGCTATGCTTTGCAGATTTACTAGGGAATTATAGGTGTGGTAGCTTTCCACATAGTGGGATGATGATGTTCGGGACCTTTTTGGGCCTATAAAGCTTCCTGACATTTGTTTTACAGGTGAGGAAAAACCCTGAAAAAAATCAACCAGGAAGCTTGTCCCGCGGGAATCAAAATGTGGATTTCAGGTTAGGTTGCTCATTAGATTTTTTTTTGTTTTAAAAATTATGATTTTTATTTAATGAGGCTGAGTCAACTGAAGAACAATCAGCACTTAAAATCATAGACAAGGTAAGTGGAAACAATCTTCTTGTATCTTGTAAGCCCATGTTTTCCCTTAACAGAGATTTAGGCGCTCTCCCCATACAGGGAAGAATTTGAACCATACTAATTTAGTTACACTTGTTTTCGTACAGATGTCATTTGAGTGGTCCGTGGTCAGCGTTCCGCCTCATACTGACATCTAGGAAACCAAGGTAGTACTAGGACGGGAAAATTCGGTAAATCTTGCTTAGAGGCCTTTCATTCAGGCTTAAGGATCTTTTACGAGCCTGAAAATCTTCAGATCAGGACCCACGGCTTAAAGACCCTCTCGGAGGACTTGCTCCTTGGATTTTTACATCCTAAAAAAATCCATCGACCCCGGCCGAGTTTGAACCCGCGACTCTCGAAACCAGAGGCAAAAACAATAATAATTTATATCATTGTATGAGAAATATTAGAAACTTGTAGTTACACAATTTTTCAGGTAACACCTTGTATAATGAGAACTGATAATTATAATTAATTTTATGTACTCGTATTTATGGATACTAAATAATTCACCTAATTTAATGTAAGATATTGAAGCAGGGATTTTTTACACATAGCACATAAAGATTTAAGTATTTTCAAAATTAATTTGGAGTGGGGTGTTAAATGACTGAATCTTGCAATTGCAGATACTGCAGTATAGAATGTTAGCATTACTGGTATTGAAATTTGTGGCCTGTGCCATCTAATAGGTTGAAGATCCTTGGCATGCATATATTTTGATTATTTTTTGGCCAAAAATTTGTTATAATTATAAATTCATGATATCTTATGTTTAGATGACAATGTGACTGTATTTTATGTTATTGTACTTTATAAGTTGAGTCAATTTGTAGGGAAAAGCTTTATTTGGAATGTTTCCTTATTCATAAAATTTAATTTTAGGAAATGTATGGCATATGGTCATCACAATTATAACCTAAATTGCAATACCTAATTTGGATTAAAATTTTGTTTTATTCACAACAAAAAGTTTTTTTTTTCATTTTATTTTATTTACTTGTATTATGCGTGTAATTTATAATATGTGGGTTGCGGCCCAAAAAATGGACATCCAAATTTCAATATAATTGTGCTTTAAAATGAAGCTTATATACGTGCAAGAATAAAAAGAAAACATTTATGGTATATCCTTTGTAATAATAGCATGTCAAATAATGTTGAGGCTTGCGAAAGATTTGCTATAAAAAGAAAGTATTGATAGATTTTCGCCCATCATTTTGTATTTACTATATGTTACTTATTGTAAAAAATGTAGAACATGTATTTTAAGAACAAAATACTGGGAAGCCAGGGAAAAGATGATAAACATTTTATAATCTTTGTTTGTTTTCCTCAGTCATTATTGGCTAATGGAACATTTCAAAAACCACTTCATTTAAATAAATGTATTTTAAGATGATTTATTTAATATAAATTTATATAAATGTGGAAGGAGAAAGATGTTACTTGTCAAACGTTCATACTTCTATAAAATGGTATATTTGCATAATGTTTATAACAGCGTACATTCATGTTTTATTAATGGCGGTTCCAGAGGGGGGGGCGATGCCCCTCCCCCAATATTTTTTTTAAGATCAATTATGAGACAAATTAATGAACTATTATCGTATACGTATGATCAAATGAACTTCGGAGCATTATTTAGCAAAGAGCGTTGCTGACCGGCACGAGTAAACTTGTAATCGATGTGTTTTTGTTTCTCGTCAGCGGTGACATAAGATAGATTCTGAGAAAAAATTGCCGGTGAACAATAATATGTTAAATGTTGAACGAAACATTTTGGCAACAGTGCCTCGCACTATATCCTGGTATCGTTTACGTATAGCGAGTGCTTTTCTCAGTAATCGTCGTTTGTTTATGCGATCATCATAAAAATACGCTGGTAATGTTTGTTTTGTGTTATATTATGTAATATTTTTGTCTTGTTTAGTGTTTGTATTTTCACTCCAGTACAAGAACGAGAAATAATGGTAAGTAAGAATTAATTAACTAGTGTAAATACTTATTACTAGTAAGATTAATGTGCATACAAGATTCTCTCGTATTTCAAACCTAAAAGTTATTGTTTTTATTTCCTTAGTACCTACAGATTTGTAATTCAGCCAAATTTTGTTCAGGCTCAATCTCTGTTTTAGAAAAAATAAAAAAAGTAGAATAACATTGCTGTTCAAAATTAAAGGATCAGCTTCGTAACCTCCAAAAAATAGGTAATTTTTGTGTCAGAATCAGTAATGCCATATTTTTTTTCGCCCACTTTGATATTTTTTTTTTTCAGTACCGGTATAACGTGGAAGAAGTACAGTGCCAAAAATTGTCAAGTTTGGAAGTTTGCACGCGACGAACGAATTTTTTCCTACAAATCGAACAACGGATTCTAACAGTAATTCATCCCCCTTCGTTTCGTTTTATGATTATTTTATTTTTACTGATTTATTTGCGATGAGTCAAGAAATAGTACTATTCACTTTGATCGCCTATAACTTCCGAACGAGAATTCGTATAACATTTCTAGAATGTATTTCGGAAAATAGGAAATTTACTTTTGAATATTTGGTGAGACTTTTTCCCATAGTTTAAAATCCACCTGAAAATGACTTGCTGAGGAGACACGTTCTACGAAATGTTTATGATACAAATTAATTGCAGTTTAGTATCAGTGAAAATATTCACAACTTTGGGGAAAATATTTGTATACTCTGATAATGCAATTTGATACTCCGATAATGAGATCCGGCATTAGCATTATCCAAACTGGTGAATATTGTCATTTATACTAAACTGCAATGAATTTGTTTCTCACCAAATATTCGATTGAAGGCTGTGAAAGAAAATTTCCTCGGCTTTGCGAAGCACATTCTAGAAATATTCTTTTTTTCCTCGTGTTATATAAAAAAATAGTTCCAAAGAAACGGACCGTATAGAAAACATCGCCACACAACACTCAACTATAAATAAGGACACAATTTCCAACGCATAGCCAGTCTACAGCCGACATTTGAAGAGTTAAGAGGTCAAAGAGCACGCAGAATCTCCTGAGGATGTCTACCGCAGTAGTAGACGAAACGTTGAGTGTTAATAAAAGCAGACCACGGCCATTTAGCCCGAAAAACATAAAATACATTAATCAAGACACTTACCGTGAAAGTCTACAATTTTACATTTTAGCAAATATTTGTAATTTTATAAAATGACAGAATTGGATAATAACATGTCTTCATTTTTTATTCGATTGCTAAAACAAAATATAGGGTGCTCTGATTAATTTTAATTAGAACCGTTGTTTTCATTAAATTATTGTTAAATTTTATAAATAGCAATTAAAATTATTTTTATCGTTCTTTCAAATATTTAATTAGTTAAATTTAATATCATGTGATTAGGGGTAGTGACGCCTGATTGGTCGAAGTTAGTGATCTATCATATAATTTGAGATTAACCGCTAGATTGGCCGGTCGTGGTATGGTGCCTCTCCGTTAGATATTGAAACATTTATCTTTATGTTAAGTACATATGAAATTTGATCCATCCATCCATAGTAATTCTGCCCGAGGGCAGGTCTTTCACTGCAATCACAGCATTTTTCATGCTATGCTTTGCAGCTTTACTAGGGAATTGTAGGAGTGGTAGCTTCCCGTTGCTTTCCACACCGGTGAAGGATGATGATGATGATGGCCGGATGATTTTTGGGGACCGTTGGACCCTAAGCTTTTTGACATTTGTCTAAAACAGGTGGGGAAAAAACCGAAAAAAAAACCTTGCCCAGGAGCCTGTCCCGACCGGGAATCGAACCGGGGCCCGCTGCGTGCCAAGGCAGCACGCTACCTTGAGACCACAACTGTGGACTTAAAAATTGATATAATAATTGATTTATTTAGGCTACTTGTAATTCTACTCGGTAACTTTTTAATAATTATATTAAGAGTTTTTTTATTCTCTTTCGACGTTTTGCTGTCTTAACATTGTTGATGTCCACCGCTGTGGTCTCGAGATAACGTGCTGCCTTGTCACGCAGCGGGCCCGGGTTCGATCGCCGTTTTCTGGGTGAGCTTTTCATTGGGGTTTTTCCTCACCTGTAAGACACATGTCAGGAAAACTTTAAGGCCCAAACGGTCCCCGAAATCATATGGCCATCGTCATCATTATCCTTCACCGGCGTTGAAAGCAATGGGAAGCTACCGCACCTACAATTCCCTAATAAAGCTGCAAGCATAGCATAAAAATGCTTAGATTGCAGTGAAGGACCTGCCTTCGGGCAGAATTACTATGGATGGATGGAACATAGTTGATATGCGAAGTGAAAGAGCTATTCTTAGCTTGTAGGAAAGTGTCTCAAATGTGCGTTATCCTCTATTTTAGAAGTTTTCCCTAAATGTCTTACTAGTTTTCCATTTGAAGATGGGAGTACAGTTGTATTATAAGGTTCTCTCTTTCAGCGAATGAGAAGCCAGATACGAAAAGAGTTGCCCAGTTGAACTTAGCAACAGGTAGTGCGATTATTTTTTTACTGAAGATCTTCCATTAAATTATTTAAACTATCAAAACAACGTAGACTATTAAATCTGAAACTATTTTTGCAAGTGTGTTAGTCCCAGAAATATCACTGATATAAAAATAATCTTGATTTATTAAACAGGCAATATGGCGGCTTTTCCATTGATGACGTCACAAGTGCACCAGTTTGTTTTGACCAATCAGAACGCATTTTATTTACCAAGCGGGAAAATTGACCACGTCGAATGTTATAGGACTTTGGACATTATTTGACCAACGGATAACATAAGAAATGACGCAATATATAGGATGTTTATTCAGAAAAACGATATTTGGAACTGTGTTTCATTGGTTTTTTATTCACAGTTTAATTCAAATCAGATTTTTATAGTCGCCTTGATATTTGATATAGGCTTAAAGTGAATTCCAAATACAATTTGTATAAAATGAATTTTTTCCCTGCTTCCCAAAGTGGTATGTGGACTATTAAAAATATTTTAATGTACAGTAAAAGCTCCTTATGTTCCGTAAATATGCCCCGAATACAAAAACCGTGAATATGGAATGGTAATTTGTATGGGTATAGAGGGGATACGTTCCAAGATTACTTACTTACTTACTCACTGGCACTATCGAACCCGTAGGTTCATGGCCGCGCGGACATAAGCTCCCCATACATCCCTATCCTGAGCTAATGCTTTCCAATCATTCCCCGTACAATCTACCTCCCCCAAATCATAGTTAATGTTATTCTCCCACCTCATTCTTGGTCTACCAACTGGGCGTTTTCCCTCTGGCTTTCCTACAAGAAGCTTCCATTCCCCATACGTGCAACATGTCCTGCCCATCGCAGTCTACGAGACTTAACTGTTCTTATTATATCTGGCTTCCTATAAAGACCATGTAGTTCATTGTTAAGTAGTCTTCTCCATTCACCTGTCTGTTCATCTCTCTTTGGTCCAAAAATTTTCCTAAGTACTTTATTCTCAAATACTTGTAATCTCCTTTCCTCCCTTAAAGTAAGAGTCCATGTTTCGCACCCATATAATATAACTGGTAGAATAATAGTTTTATATATTTTCAGTTTAACGTTTTTTGAAAGGAGTTGGGACATCAAGAGTCTCTGTAATGCATAATAGCACGCATTTCCAGAATTGAGCCTATGTTTAATTTCTTTGTGCATCTCATTCCTATTTGTGATTATTGTTCCTAAGTATTTGAATTCAGCCACTTCCTCAAAATTTCTCTCATTTTACAAAAGAAAATGTAAATGATCAAAATAAAATCAATTAACGAGAGATTTTGAACAATTTCTATTAATTATTGCTGTCAGGTTTAGGCAAGGACTTAAAGAACCTAGTTTTTTTTTACTGTTTTGCCGCTTTTAAAAGGTATTTCAATTCAGATTGATATTCTGCGATAGAATTCCTTATTTGATTCATTAACATTGAAACAGCGTGATATAGACGCAAACGATTCGCCAACGCGTATAATCGGTCAAGCATTTATATTCTTACTTTAAGCGGCAAAACTACTTTTTTTCCACTTCGGAACTAATTTTCTTTCCATTTACTCGACATTATAAATTGGCAACAAAGCAGAAGAGACACGTGTTATTCAATAAAAATTATTGCAACGAATGAAAAGTAGAAACAATAAAACACCGATCGTGGCGAGGGCGGCATCGGACATAGCGGCACGTGAAATACTGCGGCGGTGGCTTTTAACAACGAACTTTAGGCTTAGTGACAATAAGGTTTGTTTTACTTTGATATTAATTTGTCCATTTGGTTTGAATCACTCTTTGTAAAAGCCGCCTTGGCACGTGCCTGCAGTAAAAAAAGTTGCCGATGCGTTAATAAAGGACACTAATCCTTCTAATTTACCGACTGGATCCGCGAATGAAGAAATTTTTAACCGCGAATACAGGAACTGTGTCGCAATTTTTTAACCCGCGAATAAGGAGCTTTTACTGTATATACACCTCAAAATATTTTAGAATATGAAAAATTCATACGAGTATGTAACAAAGAATTACTCATTTTAATTAAAACTCTTCCATCATGCAGAAGCATTAGTTGTTATGTAGTTAATTTTGTATAATTAGTGACTAAAATTTATTACTTACTAACTCACTGGCACTATCGAACCTGTAGCTTCATGGCCGCGCGGACATACGCTCTTCATACATCCCTATCTTGAGCTAATGCTTTCCAATCATTCCCTGTATAATCTATTTCCCTCAAATCATAGTTAATGTTATTTTCCCACCTCATTCTTGGTCTACCAACTGGGCGTTTTCCCTCTGCTTTTCTTACAAGAAGCTTCCATGCACGTCTTTCATTCCCCATATGTCCTGCAGTCTATGAGACTTAACTGTTCTTATTATATCTGGCTTCCTATAAAGACCATGTAGTTCACTGTTAAGTAGTCTTCTCCATTCATCTGTCTGTTCATCTCTCTTTGGTCCAAAAATTTCCCTAAGTACTTTATTCTCAAATACTTGTAATCTCCTTACCTCCCTTAAAGTAAGAGTCCATGTTTCGCAACCATATAATATAACTGGTAGAATAATAGTTTTATATATTTTCAGTTTGTTTTTTGAAAGGAGTTGGGACATCAAGAGTCTCTGTAATGTATAATAGCATGCATTTCCAGAATTCAGCCTATGTTTAATTTCTTTGTGTATCTCATTCCTATTTGTGATTATTGTTCCTAGGTATTTGAACTCGGCCACTTCCTGAAAATTTCCCTCACTTGTCAGTAGCTGTCCATTTCCATTATATAATGTATTTCTACGTGTGACCATATATTTAGTTTTATTGATTCTCCTCCTATATGCACTACATTTACAATTGCCTTTTGAAATAAAATTGAGAACTTTGGATATTATTTTACTCTCACTCTGTAGAAATGTTATTCTACAGTTACTGATTTAAAACCTTACATTTTAAGTAAAATTATTAATATAAACTAACTCCGCCATGGCCGGTCCCAAGCCCGGATGAGAAAGGAGGAGGGGGAGGAGTAACAACCTCGTTAAAAAACCAGGGTTGAGTTGGCTCCGACTGATAGTACTCTGTAAGGGCCCCTAGCCAGGGTTACTGTAAAGACCTCAATGGCAGAGTCGGCGCAGAAGGAGTCCTTCATCACGGCGGATCTGGCGGAAGAGGCAACACTATCTCTAAGGGAAATAGAGAAACGCTGCCTTGCGGTGAAGAGGGATATTCAAAGGCTATGGGAGGAAAACCCAAACAGAAATTTTCCTGGTCCTCCAGGTTGGGGGTTTATGCTGTGGGCCAGCTCCCCACACATTAGAAAAAAAAAACAAAATGCTAAAAGACCAAATCAATCAAAGCCGGACATGTCACAAATAAGGAAATTAGAAACATAATGGAAGCAGAAGAAAGCATAATTGAAAGAATTGAGGAGAAGGAATTAAAGTGGTTAGGACATGTTTTAAGAATGGAAGATGAGCGATGGCCGAAGCAACTATATGAATGGCATCCGAACAGAAAGAAGAAAAGAGGAAGACCAAGGTTAACATGGAAGGAAAACATGAAGACAGTAATGCAAGCTAGAGGGCTAAGCATCGAAGATGCCCAAGACCGTAGGCTTTGGAGGTTTGGCACGGGAAGACGGCAGCAGCTGTAAAAACCCGAAGATAGATAGAGATTAATATAAACTCCATATATTCTGTTAAAGAGATTAAAACCTATCCTTATAAAGCCGTAATCTTGTATTCTTTTGTATTAAAGATGGTTTCATTATACTGTTAATTATCCCCGTTGTTTTTTGTAAAATTTGTGGTTTTCTTTGACATCAGCTTCATCTTGAAATGTTAAATTATAACCCAAATAATTAAATTCATTTACTCGTTCTAAAATTTCATCATCCAAAACAATTTTGCTAGGTATTATTAAATCAAATTATATTATCAGGATGGGGCAACGATAAACATTCTTCCAGCGGCTATAAAACTTGTGTGTCTTCAGACAGAATCTGATATCCGTTTATAGTAGCATGTTCTGCTACAGATGAGTTGCCCATTTTTCCTTGTCTACAGTTTATTTTGGTTCCGATAAACGGGTGGCTATGCTTCTTTTCATGGTTCCTATACATGATTTTCCACACAAACATGGAAGTTGAAATATGTTGCAAGTGGAGATGGTGCCAAGGATCCTTTGCTGAGCAAAGGTAGTCTTCTATTTTTCTTGTGGGTCTGTAAATGGTTTTTATGTTGTGTTTTTGTAGTAGTTTTCCGATATGATCCGTGACAACTTTCACAAGTTGTTCAGGGATATTTTCAGAGTGTTTTGATATAAGGAATTGGTAGTTCATTACAGAGTAATTTTGTTGTTTACGTTTTGAACTCAACCTCCTTTGCAAATGTTTGCTCACAATATGATTCTTTCCAAACAAAACACACATTTTCACTGCTGTAATAGAACAGTTTGTACAAAGATAGGTTGGTCATAATGGTCTTGATCCATGGTCACCTGATCTGACATCCATGGATTTTTTCTTCTTGGGGTCACATGAAGAACCTGGTATATGTAAAACCTGTTGAAAAGAGTACGGATCTGTTTGTTAGGATTGTAGCAGTCACTGTGAAGTTTGCCATGTTCATGGTGGTGGACATTTTGAACAATTACTTTAAACAGTGTAACTTGGAAACATATCCCGAGAAAACAGATAAAATTATGTTTTTATTATTCATTTAATACATCTCAATGAAGTATAAATTATATTTTAATATAATAAATTTGGGAATTTTAAACAATATGAGGTTTTATTGATAAGAGTAAAATGAATCGTGAATTCTTCTTATCTCATACTTCTATGTTTTTTCAAACAGAGCACCGCAGTATCGGCAACCATCGTCACCATCATCAGCTGTTTTCACGACTGTCAATTTTTTCTTTTGCCGGTAATTGGCAGTTTGGATAATTACCAGCAAAAGAAAAAAATTGAGTCGTGAAAACAGCTGATGATGGTGACGATGGTTGCCGATACTGTGGTGATGTGTTTGAAAAAACATAAAAGTACGAGGTAAGAAAAATTCATGATTCATTTTATTCTTATGGATAAATTA
Source organism: Diploptera punctata (assembly GCA_030220185.1). Taxonomy (NCBI): domain Eukaryota; kingdom Metazoa; phylum Arthropoda; class Insecta; order Blattodea; family Blaberidae; genus Diploptera; species Diploptera punctata. The sequence goes on from JASPKZ010003802.1 coordinate 473,176, forward strand.
TATTTGAAGAGAAAAATATACGCTCAGACTGGGGCTTGAACCCAGGACCGACTGAGCTACTTGAGCACTCCAATCTAAATGCATTTTTTTCTTTTATATACACTGTAGTTAGGTTATATGGAAACAATGAAAGTGCTCTATAATGAGTAACTGGAGATCATGGGTTCTTTATATTAAAATATTCGGAAAACATTTCTGAACAATAGAGGGAGTTTGTTGGTAGAGATTGGATTCACTCTGTACAAGAGAGAAATCTGTGTTTTTTAACAGGGACACTGGGATAGAACAAAGGTTCGTTTGCTGGCATGTAAAATTAGGGGTCATAGTTTCAATCCTGGTTCGGGCAAAAATTTTTATTTTCAAAGAATACTACATACTTACCACAAACTTAACTTACTAAATACTATTTTAATTTTCAGGTGATTTGACTGCAGCAACAGTTGAATTGGTAACAAATTATTTCAAAAGGTGAGTGTATTTGTTCCTATTTGAATTTTCTAAAACTAGACATAAGTTTGAGGATGTAGGTGTAAAGGAAATACAGGTGTAGCTAGCTAATTTTAGGCCCATATAGTACAAATTAAATTTCTTGAATCTAGTCCATTATCTCTCTGACATGTAAAAAAATACAAGCAAAATCTGGTTCAAAACTGGATTTTTCATGTCTAATCTTGTCTTACATTTTCAGCTGACATGGCATTTATTTTGAAATTATTCTCTTCAAAACATTTGGTTTTGAAAGAAATACAAATTGATAAAATTTTAAAATTGAAACTTATGGAGATGGAATAAATTATATAGATTGTGATTTTTAATGAAAATGATTGAGGATGCACATTTTTGCAGCGTGTGGAATAAACAAAATGTTACTATTTTGTATCTTCAACATAAGTTCCAAAATTATTCATCAATTAAACTCAAAGCTTATTTCCTCTGGCCTGGAGTTAGACAATAGGTACAGGTACTTTGGCCTGCAGTTAGACAATAGGTACAGATCCTCTGACCTGCAGTTAGACATAATTAAAGGTCCTGTGGCCTGCAGTTAGACAACAGGTACAGGTCCTCTGGCCTGCAGTTAGACAATAGGTACAGGTCCTTCGGCCTGTAGTTAGACAAAATTACAGATCCTCTGGCCTGCAGTTAGACAATAGGTACAGGTCCATTGGCCTGCAGTTAGACAAAATTACAGGTTCTCTGACCTGCAGTTAGACAATAGGTACAGGTCCTTTGGCCTGCAGTTTGACAAAATTACAGGTCCTCTGGCCTGCAGTTAGACAAAATTACAGGTCCTCTGGCCTGCAGTTAGACAATAGGTACAGGTCCTCTGGCCTTGAGTTAGACAATAGGTACAGGTCCTTTGGCCTTTAGTTAGACAAAATTACAGGTCCTCTAACCTGCAGTTAGACAATAGGTACAGGTCCTCTGGCCTTGCAGTTAGACAATAGGCACAGGTCCTCTGGCCTTGCAGTTCGACAATAGGTACAGGTCCTCTGGCCTGGAGTTAGACAATAGGTACAGGTCCTCTGCCTGCAGTTAAACAATAGGTACAGATCCTCTGGCCTGCAGTTAGACAAAATTACAGGTCCTCTGATCTGCTGTTAGACAATAGGTACAGGTCCTTTGGCCCTCAGTTAGATAAAATTACAGGTCCTCTGACCTGCAGTTAGACAATAGGTACAGGTCCTTTGGCCTTTAGTTAGACAAAATTACAGGTCCTCTGGCCTGCAGTTAGACAATAGGTACAGGTCCTCTGGCCTTGCAGTTAGACAATAAGTATAGGCCTTCTGGCCTGGAGTTAGACAATAGGTACAGGTCCTCTGACCTGTAGTTAGACAATAGGTACAGGTCCTTTGGCCTGCAGATAGACAAAATTACAGGTCCTCTGGTCTGCAGTTAGACAATAGGTACAGGTCCTATCCTCTGACCTGGAGTTAGACAAATAGTATGGATCTTAGGCCTGGCAGTTAGACAGTAGGTACAGGTCTTCTGGCCTGACAGATATGTTTAGGTTCCATCTCCAACATTCTGTTTTTTTCAGGTTGATAGTATTATTAATAAACTTTTTATGCTTTTTCTCATTATTCTTCTTTATTTCGGACGATTAAATTATTATAGTTTTTAAGCTTTTAATTTTATATTTTTTTAACAAGTAAGCAAATTAAAATTTAATTTTAGGAAGTTATATTTTGAGGTTATTTTAATTATATTATTTTTGGTCTGGACATCTTACCTCAATATTAATGTTGATTTGTTCTTGGACATGTTTCAAAACAATTCTCTGTTTTATCTTCAGCTTTCCCAGACTGGTTTTATTTATGTTGCATTATGTTGCACCACCTGGATGTCGATGTCAGCTCCATCCTGTGGTTGGAGCACCACAGGATGGAGCTGACATCGACATCCAGGTGGTGCAACATAATGCAACATAAATAAAACCAGTCTGGGAAAGCTGAAGATAAAACAGAGAATTGTTTTGAAACATGTCCAAGAACAAATCAACATTAATATTGAGGTAAGATGTCCAGACCAAAAATAATATAAGCAAATTAAAGATGATTTTTACTTTATAGCAGTGATGCTTCTTTATTTTGATGTTATAATTACATTTTTGGCATTGACACTGCAAGCCTAATATAACATGAAAAGAAAAATAAATGCTTGGACAGGCATTTGAACCTGGACCTCTGAATTGATACTTCAGTTTGCTACCAGTTACGCAATCCAAGCAAATTTAGTACAAACATTTATTTTTCTTTATACATACATCGAAATATGTACATAAAGGGGAAAATATGTGATAATATGGTATTGCGATTTTGTCAATTTCACACCGAGTTCATTGATTGTCCAGATAATTGACAGTTTGTGAATTTTATACATAGTTTCATGCATCACATCAACATACCAACTATGACAGAATGTTTTGAAATTACATACATTTGTTGTTACAATATGAAAATAAATTACATTGCTGTACATTGATTAATTTGAGATCATTGTTTGACTTGTTCTTTGCTGCAATCCATATCTTGTTCCATTGGTGCTTCCACTATGGATTGTATGTGGTAACGTTGTTTCTCTTCTTCTGGTATTGTAACTGGAGCTCCAGACATGATATCTTTACCCTCGATAGTCTTTGGAAATGCAATAACATCCCGTATACTCACAGCACTGCACAATTCAGCAATTAACCTATCAATTCCTGCAACATAAATAGTTACCCATAACTCTAGAGAACGGTAAAAATGGTTTAATATTTTTTTTAGGGAAATTTGTTTGTAATGTTTCAGTGTTACTTTCAATTTGGTGATATTCTTAAAATCATAAGTTAAATATAATTTTATATCACTGTGAAGAAAACTGGCAGACTTGCTCATCACTAACTGCAAAAAATTATGCCATTTTATTAATCTATTAATAGTGCAATTTAATAGCTTGTGATTCAAAATTAGATTAAAAAAGACCATACATTTTGATCAGAAGTCTCTTATTTCAGACTTAAGGCCCTTGGTCTACCAGCTGGCTGCTGGCCTATCGTCCACATGTGTTAATCACAAAAGTAGACGATCATAAGCCAGTGTAGGAGTGACATGTGGTCACAGCATGTTGGGTGCCCCAGCCGTTATAGCTGGTCTTCTCAACCTGGAGTCGCTACTTATTGTAGCTACCCAAATGCCTCACAATGCTGGGTGTGCACCGGTCCCATACTGACCGAAATTCCATGAGAAAATTTCTTCCCCATGGGGACTCGAATCAGCACAAGTCCTGTAGCTCTGCGCCAATGCATCTTGCCTTAATCACTTGGCTATGGCATGAGGTCTTTTTACATGCTACGACATGGGACCCATGGCTTTACTTCCCTTCAAAAGAACATATACTCAATTATATTATTTTTAGTCTGATCATCTTACCTCAATATTAATGTTGATTTGTTCTTGGACATATTTCAAAACAATTCTGTTTTATCGTCAGCTTGTCCAAGAACAAATCAACATTAATATTGAGGTAAGATGATCAGACTAAAAATAATAAAATTAAAATAACCTTAAAATATCACTTCCTAAAATTAAATACTTATACTCAATGTTTTTTATTTCTTGGAAAAATGCGTAATTTGCCAGATTTTAATGTGCAAACATCAAATCCTTGGTGAAGTCATCAAGAAGTGCAGGATAACGTACCTAGAGCAATGCCACCATGAGGTGGACATCCACTGTGTAAACCATCGAGAAGGTGCTGAAGAGTGGCTGCATTTATTTGAAGAATGTCTTTGAGCACATAATGTTGCAACACTGGGTCGTGAATTCGTATTGAACCTCCTCCGACTTCACATCCATTCAACACGAGATCGTAATGTAGACTCTTCACCTTCAACATCCAAATTAAAAAATAACATTACATTAGAAGATAACTTAAAAATGAAAAATATAATAGTATTTAACTTTTATAGGAATTAATCACTATGAGGTATAATTTATGGTGAAATTAAATGTTTCTTACCTCTCCTCATATAAATCTTCTAAGTAGATCGCGATTTCGAGACCATAACGGTCTCATCTTCAGTACAATCTTGGCGACTGATGTTATGTCGATTGGAAGAAACTCTTCTTCTTCGAAATCGCTATCTACTTAGAAGATTTAATTTCAGCATATAATAGTATTTTTGCATTCAATTAACAAACAAATCTTACCTGTCTGTTCAAAATTATAATTATGTAGTGGTAGTATTTTATTTAACAATGCTCCTTTACATCTCATGCATTAATAATTGAGCGTGTTAAGTTATGTAGATAGGAAATAACAATATGAGGTTTTTTAATATTGTTTATTTTTTATTATTTCACTCACCTCATACTTCATAACACCTCGCAAACCCAAGGTTTCGTCACATCATTTGTGACATTTTCAATGCTGTGTCACAAATGATGTGACGGAACCTTGGGTTTGCGAGGAGTTATGAAGTATGAGGTGAGTGAAATAATAAAAAATAAACAAAATTGGTGTGTATTTTTTTAACATTCTTACCTCATATGTTTGTTTTGTTGGACAATCATTTCAAAGTTATGTAGATAGGAAATAACACTATGAGGTGAGTGAAATAAAAAATAAACAATCATTTCTAAATTTGAAGAGAAAAATTTTTTCCTAGACCGGGACTCGAACCCGGGACCCTTGGCTTTCCGGGCCAAGTGCTCTACCAACTGAGCTACCGAGGTGAGTTACGATCTAGACGCAAATTTTTCTCTTATATACGTTGTAATTCCCTATCAAATTTAATTTATCTTTCATTGAGGAATGTTAAATCAATAATAAAAAAATCATTTCTAAGCTTATTGCTCCATCTTCAGCTTGTAACAAACTGGTTTTTTCTTTTCTTCAAGTTGTCGGCCTTGGATCTGTGTTCCATAGAACTTGGTAATGAGGCTCCTTTCTCCGGGAATTTCAAAGTTCATAATTTTCTCCTTGTTCTTCTGTATATACATTTTTTAAATACAAAATTATTAAAACAGTTAGAAAATACCAATGAACTCACAATATGGGGAAAAATCTACATACAGAAGAACAAGGAGAAAAGTATGAACTTTGAAATTGCCAGAGAAAGATGGATTGAGATTCCCTCTATCCTTATCTACTATCCACTTTTCGAGGGGTTGAGTTTTGGAGAAAAAAATAATGAAAATATGCCAAATTATTTACCTTAAGAGGTTGTTTCTGCAGGAGATGCATATCTTCTGGGTGCGGCTGTGTGAAGGGATGATGGCTTGATTCTATTTTCCCTGTTTCCTCATCCTTTGCAAAGAGAGGAAAATCGACGACCCAAAGAAAATGGAATCCTGGTTGTCTGTGATGATTTACGCCTTTGCTCTCCAAGTAATTAATATAGTCTACTCTCAACTTTCCAAGCAGATTGAGCTGAAATAAAACATAAATGAAAGTGTGATAATATATCATGGTAGAGGAGCACTTATTAACCAAAACAGGTTGGCTTTGATAACACTGACATTCAATAATACAAAGCGACACTATGAGATAATAATTAAAACAGACTAAATTGAAAATGTGTATCTGATCTTATAAAATTAATTTGACAATTTTATGCATCAACCAGTTAAGCACCATTAAAAAAATTAAGATTTTGATACAATCTGTTGCACTGTCTCAGGTAGTAAGTGTATGCACACTTTTAGTGCCAAATCTTTAAATACAGCCTTATTATTAAAGAAAAATGTAACACCATCAGTCTTATCAGAGATTCTATATTTTGCAACAAACATCTATGAAACCAAATCTTCAAAAATGTAAATCTAAATTTTGCATTATGTAACTATAGTCCTTATATTTGAAGAGAAAAATTTTCGCCTAGACCGAGACTCGAACCCGGGACCCTTGGCTTTCCGGGCCAAGTGCTCTACCAACTGAGCTACCGAGGCGAGTTACGATCTAGACGCAAATTTTTCTCTTACATACGTTGTAATTCCCTATCGCCAAATGCTTTTGAAACCATTGCTTCTATCTTTGCAAATGGCTGCTTCTTAGTTAAGAAGACATTTACTGGGAATTTAACATTACTTTATAAAGCTAGTAAGGCTTCTAATGATGTTTTTATTATTGATTTAACATTTCTCACTGAAAGATAAATTATATTTGAAGAGAAAAATTTCTTCAAATATAATTTATCTTTCAGTGAGAAATGTTAAATCAATAATAAAAACATAACTATAGTCCGTTTGCTCAATTAAGAGAATCTTCCCATGCAAATATTTGAAGAATTAGGGCAGGGGTGAATTCTCTGTCTACTTGAAGGCCAGCGTCAGGTATAGGAAGGGTCGGAAATTCTTTCTTTCTTTCTTTCGAAGGTATTGTACACTTTTGTATTGCATTTAGTGGTGAGTTGACGTATGGATTGTGCTACGTGAGGTATTTTTTTTCAACGATGAGTGTTAACATATTTTAGAAACTTCGGCTAGTTGCTCCCACTCTCCGACTGGCCGTGCAGCAACCGTTTGAAAATATACGCGGGAAGATTCTCTTAAACTGAGCAAATGGACTATAATTGCCAAATGTTCCTGTTCTTATATTGTTGATGCATGACTGTCAAACAAGGAAATAATTTGCAATATCCAGCATTTTTAGTTTGGGACTACAATAAATAGTAAAGATTGACATAGGGCTGCATGCAAATACATTAGTCTCCACTCAAATTACTTCCATTCACTGGTGAGCTGACTCACCGTGAGCAAGTGCAAAGATCGAATTAGCTACCCACTAACTGGTCATGCATGAAAGTCGTCGTTTTTGTAATATTGGCAAGAAATTACCCAGAATTCTCAGCGATAAAACCACTTCCGTTATTTTCGTCTGCTATACAGGAACGTATTTACGCTTGTGTCCTGCAAATAATACTGTATACAACGACGTCTGCGTCGTGCAATATTACGCCGATTCTCCTGTTCTTCCAATTGAATTCTTTGGTAGACTCTATCAAATTTCTCTTCTCCACGTATACCGAAAACATAATCAAAGTCTTCAAGGTCCGACATCTTGGATAAAGCAGCAAGGTATGCGGCAAGGTTTCAAACTACTGGTTAGCATCGGTTCCCTTTGGGATTCTCATGATAAGTTTCTATCTTAAGTTACCTCGTCAGGTAGCTTACGAATTTCAACAATTATTATCGCATGAATAGATTTCTGAGTAAGCAAAATTGTATTAGGATAAAACTTTCTCAGCAGAGAACGCTTTTTACGGTCTAATGCGTTCAAAGATTCGACCCTTAATCTTCTCATTTGTAATTTTTAAATTCTTTGTTTTCTTAACAAGAACAAAAATACAAATTTCAAAATTCTCAATAACAAAGATTTGATCTCAAGTTCTTTGGCACCAATAAATAATTTTGGTCTGGGTAATCTTCTAAGTACCAATAAAAAAGTCAATGTTTCAGACAGTAAGAAATCTGGAATTTATCAAATAAATTGTGAAGATTGCAATAAAGTTTATATAGGAAAAACAAAAAGGAGTTTGGAAATTCGGACAAAAGAACATTTCAGAAATATTAAAAATTGTGAAATTGAAAAATCTGCAATTGCTGCACATAGTTTATTAGAACATCATAAAATTGGAAGAGAAGCTAAACTTTTAAAACAAGTAGAGAAACCTTTGGAATTGACAGTTTGGGAAAAAAATATAAATTCAGAAAAACAAAAATAGATCAATGAATTTTGATATCCCTAACGAAATTACATTGATTTCGAAGTTCATAAATTCAACCATAGATGGCAGCACTGAAGATGGCGACAATAGAATAGTTGACGGCCGAAGAATTCCGTCAGTCGGAGTTATGGCTGAAGATGAACATGACTATGTTTGAAATCGCGATATCATGGAAGCATGAATCCTATGAGGTGAGTTGTTTAAACAATATGTTCTCCGATGAATTTTAATAATTTAAAAATTCTTTTTATTTACCACTACAGAAATTGTTTTATTCCGATACTTTTACTTTAATTGAGCAATATGTCGTCCACATTAGACATTTGTTTATGTATGAGTGAAGTTACTTTTCTTTAAAGAAAAGTTTGAGAGAATTGATAATGATACATGACATATTGAAACCGGTCTTCAAGAAATCTACAAATATGAGGTGAGTCGTGAAAATTCTAACTCTCTATTAGCAAACATGATTCATAAGAGTATTACATAATGCAACATTGGTACTCACAACTTGCTCCTTGGGTCCAAGAACCAACATAATCAGGTCAAATGTTTCTGGATTCAGTTCTTTCTTTAAAGCTGTAGCTGCTGGTGTGGAAAATATTTTGCCCATGATCTGTTCCCATTCATTCGATGATGTTACTTTAGAGAGCACTAGTTTTGTTGAAGGATATTGATTCCTTGCCAAATCTTCATATTTGTTCTTTATTGCTGTTGTGAAATGAACCTAAAAAAAATACACAAATATATTTTTGAGTAAGTTATGTAGGTAGGAAATAACACTATGAGGTTTATTTTAATTTTGTTTAGTTGTTTCTTGACTCACCTCATACTTCTTAACTCCCTCGCAGACTCGAGTTTCTTCATTGCATTTGTGACATTCTCAATGCTGTATCACGTTCACAACTGATGTCCAACAGCCTCCTCTCCTACAGGAGAGTATGAAGTACAGGAGAGGAGGCCGTTGGATGTCGCTTCATGATACATTATTGAGAATGTCACAAATGCAATGAAGAAACCCGGGCCTGCGAGGGAGTTAAGAAGTATGAGGTGAGTCAAAAACAACTCGACATAAAATAAAATATTTTTGATGTTTTTATTTACATTTGCCACTTATATTAAAGGACAAATTAATATTTTAAGAGAAAAATTTTCACCTAACCCGGGATTTGAACACAGGATCTTTGTATCTCTATTCCATTAAACTATCTAGACTCCAGATTTGGACAGAAATTTTGCTCTTACTTTTAAAAGCCCATATGATTAAAGTAGAGAACCTTTATTCTAATCAGGGTTCTTGACTTCAAGTGTAGGAAAATGTATCAGTAACAGGAAAAATTATCTAAATCAGGAGTCTAGATAGCTTATGGATAAAATACCAGAGTAGAGATCCAGAGATCATCATCATCATCATAGTACATTCACGAATTTAGGCCATTTGTTGACCTGTTTCGGCCTCAAGAGAAACACCATCCAAAAGTCTTTTGAGTGGACGTCCTTGTCTTCTTCTTCCTGCAGGTTGATATTCTTTGCTGTGGGTCGTCATATTTCAATTCCTTCTGGATTTTTTCATGTTGAGACTTGAAAGTAGTTTTGAAGTTCCTTAGGACAGGTTATTGGCCCGACGCTAAGTAGTCCAGTGGTAGGGCTGCTACGTTTTAGTCTCTGGACAGACATTAGGATACTGCATTTACTCAGTACCCGATGGAACGGTTATACCGCCGTGACTCGGTCCTCAGAGCCTCGTTTGTGAAAACGGGTTGTACCACGAGAAGGTGAGGATGAGAATTGGGTAGGAGAGGTTATACACACGTCACTACCCCTTACATCCTCAGTTCAAATTCCAGCTTAGGTGAAAGATTTTTTCTTTAAATAACAATTTTTCCTCTAATATAGGTGACTCACTGGGCCGTCCTATGAAACGCTGGAGGGAAAATTTTCTATAGGATCATAACAGGCCTTGGCCTAATACTTGGAAGGAAGAAGAAGAAGATATAGGTGACAAATTTAAATAAAAACATTGGAAATGTCCGCTTAACTAGCTAAACAATTTAATGTTAAAAGAATAACAACAAAAATGAAGCTATACAAACTATAAAAGTAATCATATTTGAAGAAAAAATTATGCACTCAGACTGGAGCTTGAACCCAGGACCTTTTGCACTCTAGGCGAATGCTCTAACCAAATGAACTACCTGAGCAAGTTCCATCTAAACACAAATTTTTCCTCTTATATACATTGTTAATTCCTGCGCACCAAATGCTATGAAACTTTTGTTTCTATCTTGCAAATGGCAGAAAACATTTATGTGGGAATTTTGCATTACATTATAAAGCCAGAAGGGCTTCTTTCTATGTTTTTATTATTTTATTTTTATTATTTTATAATTTAAAAATTTTCGTTTAGATTGGAACTTGTTCAGGTAGCTCACTTGGTTAGAGCATTCGCCTAGAGTGCAAAAGGTCCTGGGTTCAAGCCCCGGTCTGAGCGTATAATTTTTCTATTCAAATATGATTTCTCCATCATTGAGATGTATGAAATGAATAATAAAAACATATCTCCTCAGGGGTCCTCATCTAGGGGATATGTGGATGGCGACCACAAGGTGCCCAAGCTGAGCAAAACATTGCTTCCACTTACTTGTGTTTTGCTCCTTACTTTTATCTTTAACCGATCTGGTATTTCTTCCTTTTTTAGTACCAGATCCCTCTTTTTTACTTTCCTATCCAGTCTCCCTTGCCTGACATCTTGTTTTCTCGACCCTGATGGTATTAAGTATTCGAGGCCGAAGGGTTTATTTCTATCTTTCTTATATCTCTTTCTTTTAACCTCGTGGACACTCACCTTGAATGCCCACATAAGCTACATGTTCAAATGCAGCCCCATTGCAACTTATAGCCATAAGTATACAATGGACTCGTGTCATCAGCTATGGCTGGATACATGTAATGAAGAATGAATAAAAAACATATAAAAGTAATTAGAATAAAATGAATCGTGAATTCTTCTTACCTCATACTTCTATGTTTTTTTAAACACATCACTGCAGTATCAGCGACCATCGTCACAATCATCGGCTGTTTTCACGACTGTCAATTTTTTCTTTTGCCAGTAATTATCCAAACTGCCATTAGGTGTTTTTTTGAAGGAATCATTTTCTAAACTGCCGTCTGTTGTATTTTTCAAGAACTTTGTAATCAAGCTCGGTTCATCTGGAATCTTGAAGTTCACGGTTCTAGTATGTTTAATGTTCATATTATTCATTTTTAAACATCTTAACGATGACGGTTTAAACATAATTTTTCTTCTGATGTTTTTATTATTCATTTCATACATCTCAAAAGAGGCCATGCTGGCTTCATAATATAATGTAAAATTCCCAATAAAGGTCTTCTTAATAAAGAAGCCGACATTTGCATGCTCAAAGCAACGGTTTCGTAGCATCTGGAATTCAGGAATTAACAGTGTATAATTTGCATTTAGAATGGAGTTTCTCAGATAGCTCAGTCGGTAGAGCATTGCATAGAAAGCGAAAGATCCTGGGTTTAAACCCCAGTCTGAGCATATATTTTTCTCTTCAAATATAACAACTTCTCTTTTTTAAAATAGAAACTACATCCAATTCTGGAAAGTGTTAATTTAAAAATATAACATAAAAATAGAATTAGTAATTTAACTCACACTTCCTTTTGGAACAACCACTGCTCGTGCTGCAAAATCAGGAAGATCCTTTACTGAATTTACAATTGGAGAATTGCCTTGAACCACCAAGTGTCTTACATCTTTCAACTGTGCAGAACAGAAACAAAACAATATTCATTTATACATATAATCAATATTATATCTAATTTTTTTCATAATATATTCACATTTTGCCACAAAAAAGTAACACTAACTGAAAAAATATGTGACCTTTTTTTTAATTAGTGCAAAAATAACAAATATTTAACTTCACAAGTTATGTAGGTAGGAAATAACACTATGAGGTTTATTTTAATTTTGTTGAGTTGTTTCTTGACTCACCTCATACTTCTTAACTCCCTCGCAGATCCAGATTTTGTCACTGTATTTGTGACATTCTCAATGCTGTTCACGTTCACAACTGACATCCAACGGTCTCCTCTCCTGCAGACTGACCTCCGTGCCATCTGATGGCTGACCAATAAACTTCCAAATCAATCACCCGGTGATAAGGAGAGGGGACTGATTTGGAAGTTCGTCAGTCATCAGATGGCACGGAGGTCAGTCTGCAGGAGAGGAGACCGTTGGACGTCAGTTGTGAACGTGAACAGCATTGAGAATGTCACAAATACAGTGATGAAATCTGGATCTGCAAGGGAGTTAAGAAGTATGAGGTGAGTCAAGAAACAACTCAACAAAATTTAACTTCACACTCTTGAAAATTATCATATATTTAAATTTGATAAAGACAAAAGTAATTAATACCCATAAATATACAGGGTGTTTCTAAATTAGACCGACAAACTTTGGGAGCAGATAGTTAACCTTTATTGAAGCATATTTTGTTAATGAACCTGTAGGCTGTAACACTTTGTTTCAGTGCAAGAGGGGTCTTAGAGGAACGGATGGAAGGAATTATATTTGAAGAGAAAAATTTTCGCCCAGACCGGGACTCGAACCCGGGACCCTTGGCTTTCCGGGCCAAGTGATCTAGCAACTGAGCTACCGAGGCGAGTCCCGGTCTGGGCGAAAATTTTTCTCTTCAAATATAATTTATCCTTCAATGAGAAGTGTTAAATTAATAATAAAAATCGTCAGTGGATGGAAGGAAGTTGGTACTTGCAAATATCAAGTCATTCTGTGTCACATAATTAGCCGTGGGTCCCAAGTCTGAAGATTTTCAGGCTCTTAAAAGATCCTTAAGCCTGAATGAAAAGGCCTCTAAGCAAAATTTACCGAATTTTCCCGTCCTAGTACTACCTTGGTTTCCTAGATGTCAGTATGAAATGGAACGCTGACCACGGACCACTCAAATGACATCTACACGAAAACAGTGTAACTAAATTAGTATGGTTCAAATTCTTCCCTGTAGGAGGAGAGTACCTAAATCTCTGTTAAGGGAAACATGGGCTTAAAAAAATATAAAATACTAATATTATTACCTTCATTCATATCAAACAACAGACAAAAAACACAACACAGAAATAAGACAACAACTAAAAGTAGAGGAATTAAACACAACAATAGAGAAATACAGAACAAACTGGAAAGAACACTTGGCAAGGATGACTGAGAATAGAATACCAAAAGCAGCATACAACTATTCACCGCAAGGAAGACCAAGGAAAAGATGGAAAGAGCAGCAATTTGGGGCCGGAACAGGCTAGTAAATAAGCCTAAACCGTGAAGAAGAAGATTACCTTCATTTCAAACCGAGTGTCTGGTTTATCACTACCATATTGGTCCATCGCTTCATCATATGTTATTCTAGGAAATGGTCCTTTTACTTCGCTGATATCTTTTGGCCAGCAGAATTCTAATAATCCTTCAATTAAAGAGATAACTCCTTCTTGATCCGTAAATGACATCTCTATATCTAACTGAAAAAAAAACTCTAATTACAAATCTTTATTAAAATTCAAATAAAATTATAAATTAAGTTATGTAGATAGGAAATAACACTATGAGGTTTTTTAATATTGTTTATTTTTTATTATTTCACTCACCTCATACTTCATAATTCATAGCAGACCCTGGGTTTCTTCACATCTTTTGTGACATTCTCAACGCTGTGCCACGTTCACAACTGACGTCCAACGGCTTTCTATCCTGCAGACTGACCTCTGTGCCATCTTGGTGGCCGACCGACGAATTTCCAAATCAGTCCTCTCTCCTTATAACCGGGTATTTCAAAGTTCATAGTTGTATTTTCATTCTTGCTTATGTAAATTTTTTCCCAAATTGTGAGTTCCTTCGGTTTTTCCAATTGTTTAAGTAATTTTGTTTTGGTTTCTATTCTATGTTTTTCTGACCAGGCATGTGCAGCTATTGCTGGAGAAACTGAAAAATCTGCAATAGCTGCACATGCCTGGTCATAAAATCATAGAATAGAAACCAAACAAAATTACTTAACAATTGGAAAAACCGAAGGAACTCACAATTTGGGAAAAAATTTACATATGCAAGAATGAAAATACAACTATGAACTTTGAAATACCCGGTTATAAGGAGAGAGGACTGATTTGGAAATTCTTCGGTCGGCCACCAGATGGCACAGAGGTCAGTCTGCAGGATAGAAAGCCGTTGGACGTCAGTTGTGAACGTGGCACAGCATTGAGAATGTCACAAAAGATGTGAAGAAACCCAGGGTCTGCTATGAATTATGAAGTATGAGGTGAGTGAAATAATAAAAAATAAACAAAATTATAAATAATGATGAGCTGGCAGATCATACACCACCAAGATATTTTGTGAGAATGGTAAGTCCATTATTAAGAAGATATACTTTCTACTTTTCTCGCCTGTTTTTAGAGGACATACAGCAAACTCCTAATTATCTATGTTAATTGGGACCGAGATATGCAAGGAAAATCGAAAAACACGGATAATCCAACTAAATTATTCTAACAATAAACATGCAATATAGTGTATTTATTATAGTAAGTACTGTTTTTACTTAAGATGTTAAAACATTTTCTCCAACTCATTTATTAATGATGGGTTACGTTCTAACTTTGCCTCAGTAACATGCAAATTCAGATAAACTTAGCTATATATTGTAGAATAATACCTGTGTAAATTCTGGCTGTCTGTCAGATTTAGCAAGTTCATCTCTATAGCAGCGTGCTATCTGGAAATATCTATCTACTCCACCAATCATTAGAGGTGCTTGAACTGCTGTGGACTCTGAACCAAAGAATAGAACTGGCCGGGTAATCTTGATGGAACTACAAATTCATGCGCACCCTAGAATTTGAGATAATACTCTGAATTAAATAGAGGTATTCTCTATAACAATATGCTCTTAATAACAATCAAATAAATCTTGAATTATTGTTTAGTTGTTTCTTGACTCATCTCATACTTCTTAACTCCCACGCAGACTCGAATTTCTTCACTTCATTTGTGACATTCTCAATGCTGTATTACGTTAGTTGTGAACGTAGTTTCAAACAACGCTTCTAAATCTTTCGCTAAATTAGCATAATTTATGTTGGCAATCCGGGTTGCAAAGGATAGTGAAGTGCATTCCATAACCTCTCCTATCCAAATCTCAACCTCAACCTGCTTTTACAAATGAGGCTATGAGGACTGAGTAATGGCGGTATAACCACATCATCAGAAATAGAGGAAATGCTTTCAACACTTACGCTGGCATGCCACGGCATAGAAATGGTCCACAAATGGTACTTGTGAGAATGGTCGGGGATTCAAATATAGATCCTCCCGGCAAGGTCCGATGGACCCATTAACCAACAGCATGTGTGGCTCTCCAGTCATACTGGGGGTTTATGTGAGTGGGTGATGTAACCACCATTACAAATAAAAAATTGGTGCCCTCTTAAAAAACGGTTACATTTATGCTGAACAATGGCAAATCCTTCAGACAAATTTTCCGGAGGTTGCTGGAAATGACACTGCTGATTTTCTTGCCAGAAAAGGCTCCAATTTAATTCAGAATACTACTAAAAGCTTACCTTTCACATCCATAAAAAGAATAATTAAAAACAAATATAAAATCAAACAAAACCAAGACCTATGTAATAAAGCCAAAGACAAAAAATGGAATATTTTAGTAAAGAAGCCAGATGTTATTCCAGAAATTCCACGTAAAACTACAGTAGCAACATTTAGACTGCTTACAGAACATGACTATTTGGCCAAACATTTATATAAAATAGGAATCTATACGAATCCAAATTGTCCTCTATGCAATAAAAATGAAGAAATGAATGAAGAACACCTACAAACCTGTGAAGTATTACCTGTTGGATCCACCATAGGGAAATATTGGAGAGCAAGAACGCTAATGGCTTTGGTGCCAAGGCCCAGCATTTGAAAACAACAGCAACAACATGTTGGCAATCCTGAGTTTAACAGAACCGCCTATATGTTTTTATTGTTATTAATGTCTGACATAAATAAATATTACATTCATTCAAGGAGCCCAAACAACACATATTAAAAATGTTAATTACATGTGAAACACTTAGGAAAGTTTTAATGGTCTACCCGTCAGTAATGAAGCATATTGTTGCATCAGGCAATGTTTGGTCTTGTTCAGCTACTACTTTCATTCATATGACCAACCTCATGGCCTAGTGGTCAGTGTTTCAGTCTACAGTTCATGAGGTCCTGGGTTCGATTCCTAGTCAAACCATAGGAATTTTTCCTTAAAGGGAATTATTCCTGTGGTTACCCATGGTCTGGAATTTAGGTTAAGAACTCTCCTGGCACTTTATTATCACTTATCACCCATCATATCATTGGGTGTCCACCGCTGTGGTCTTGAGGTAGCGGCCCGGGTTCAATCCGCGGTCGGGGGCAGTTTTTTTGGGTGAGATTATCAGGGTTTTTCCTCACCTGTAAGACAAATGTAAGGAAAACTTTAAGGCCCAAACGGTCCCCGAAATCATATGGCCATCATCATCATCCTTATCATTATCATCATCATCCTTCACCGGTGTGGAAAGCAACGGGAAGCTACCACACCTACAATTCCCTAGTAAAGCTGCAAGCATAGCATGAAAATGCTACGATTGCAGTGAAGGACCTGCCTTCGGGCAGAATTACTATGGATGGATATCATTGGGGTAAGGTAACTCTGCCTTTCAGGTACTCCAATCTAAGAAATGGATTACAATTCCGCTAATGCCAGGGTAGAAAGCCAGAAATGTCATAAAAGACAACCTGGGTGGCATTAAGACAAAAAAAAAAAAACTTTCATTCATATATATACTGTAATCTTGAGATCCCTGATTTACAATATCATGAAAAGATATAAATTTTTGTATAGGTCCTATGATTTTGAATATTTCATTTGAATATTGTAATAAATTAAACTGATACATCTTTATTCTAAAGAAGTGTATTATATTAATTAATTATTAAGGTAGAATTTTTATCACTCACCTCGTATTATTCTTCTTATTTAACTATAAACTAGTTTCGGAACATAGTTTCTGTTCCATCCTCTACGAGAACAACGGTCATGATGATACTAAGGATGGAACAGAAACTATGTTCCTTCTTCTTCTTCCTTCCAAGTATTAGGCGAAGGCCTGTTACGTTCTCGTATAAGACTTGAAAGCGTAATAATAGTACCTTCGATTGGTTGCTGGCCAAAGGAAGGCAAGACCAGTGATGGGGCTGCCATCTTATAGCCTCTAGTCAGGCTTTTCTGGAGAAGAAAAGAAAATAAAAGAAAGAAGAATGGAAGAAAGGAAAGACTCCCTAACCCTCGGATGCCCTAATAGCGTCGGGGCCGAAAAAACAAGAGTCAACCAAGAGAGGTTAGACAGTAAAATTAAATAGTGGCAAACACAAGTAAGTGGAAGAAATGTTTTGCTCAGCTTGGGCACCTTGTGGTCGCCGTCCACATATCCCTTAGATGGGGACCCCTGAGGTTAACTATGTTCCAAAACTAGTTTATAGTCAAATAAGAAGAACAATATGAGGTGAGTGATAAAAATTCTACCTTAATGAATATACCTCACAGTGAGAATTCCTAAAATAAGTAATTAATTATTATCATTTACCCCTGGTGTCCTTCTAAAAAGGGTCGGTGTTTCTACATCCACAAAGTCGCAGTGGTTACATAAATACTCTCTCATCTTCATCAACACTTTTGATCGAATACGAAGATTTCTCTGCATTTCTGGAAATCGCAGATCCAGGATCGATATTTTAATCGTAACGGCTCCTTAGGCTGAAATGAAAAGACAGTACATTCTACATCTTATTTCTACAAATATCAGTAGCTATAAAAACTAAAATGTGAATATTTTGCTATGAAAATGTGAGGTCTATTTTTTTCTCAAGGTCCGATCAGTCAAGAAATTAAAACCACGGTGAAAATCGGATGAAGCTTTGCACAGATGTGTTATCTTCTTGTATCTTGTACGCCCATGTTTCCCTTACAGGGAAGAATTTGAACCATACTAATTTAGTTACTTGTTCGTATAGATGTCATTTGAGTGGTCCGTGGTCAGCGTTTTGCCTCATACTGACATCTAGGAAACCAAGGTAGTACTAGGACGGGAAAATTCGGTAAATTTTGCTTAGAGGCCTTTTCATTCAGGCTTAAGGATCTTTTACGAGCCTGAAAATCTTCAAACTCGGGACCCATGGCTTAAAGTCCCTCCCGGAGGACTTGCTCCTTGGATTTTTCCATCATAAAAAATCCATCGACCCCGGCCGGGTTTGAACCCGTGACCCTCGGGACCAGAGGCAAGGAGCATAACCACTAGTCCACCGCTGCCGATTCACAGATGTGTTATACAGAGTGAATCATAAATATGGCTATACGTTTGATCGCGTTGTGTGATGAAAATATTACCATTACAGGACAATACAAGATTACCCATAAAGATCAACACCTACAAACCACATGGAAAAAGATACTTGGCACGGCCAAGGAAATGATGGACTTGAGACTGCAACAGGTCACATTGACCTAATCCTGGAAAGGAAGAAGAAAAGGAAGAAGCGTTGCATTCTTTCACAAGTTAGAGTGTTTAAATTGCATTAGGTTAGATTTTAGGAAGGTCTTTCACAGATTAGAGTACTTATATTGCGTTAGGTTAGCTTTTAGGTTTGTTAAATATGATGTGTATGTTGGCTGCGTCCCGTGATATCATAGTGTAAACTGCTTTGTGTTTGTTGGTGCATGTGCATGATGTATGATTGGACTTAGAAAAGTATTTCATGCCACATGTTGTGAACGTGAACAGCATTGAGAATGTCACAAATACAGTGACGAAATCTAGATATGTCAGGGAGTTAAGAAGTATGAGGTGAGTCAATAAACAACTAAACAAAATTAAAATAAATCTCATAGTGTTATTTCCTACATACATAACTTAATTTCATGCCACATGTTGATTTTCACTGTGGTTTTAATTTTGTGACCAATCGGACCTTGAAAAAAAAAAACTCTTCATATATATCATATATTTTTTTTCAATAACATTGGTCAACATGATTTTTGTCTCATGAGTACCAATAGTTGTACTTAATGCAGTTTTTTGTGTATTCAAATATGTATTCGGAATTTCTCCATCACCCACAGTTTTTTTTAAATTTCAATTTCAATTAATGGATTTAAATAATTATTTTTTTAATAAACCTAGATTTCTTCCCGGAAAATCTTGGCGCAATTAGTGATGAGCACGGGGAACACTATCATCAGAAGATTTCAGCTACGGAAAAAGAGATATCAAGGCAAATGGAATCCTAATATGCTGGCCGATTATTGTTGGACCATCAAGAGGGATGCTCCACAGGCGAAATATAGCAGAAAATCATCATTTCTTACTTTCTAGGTGAGTCCGAATGTTTGAATATTGTGTAGTTACGAATGTAGAAAATATTAAAGCGTTTGAAATTGTAATAAATGTCTCTCTCGGAAACCTTGCGTGATGGAGAAAAACCGATATCATATTTGGATTCAGGAGAAAAAATACTATCAGAATCACATATTTTTCTTTCTGAGACAAAAAAAAGTTTCTTTTTTGTTGCTCGGTGTAATTTATTACATACCTTACTGAAATCTCTTATAGAAAATGGCAGTTGCTTTTTTGCCATATTGACCACTTTGAAGTCTTTAAGTGCTACTTCAATACTCCCTGTACACATATTCTGGAATACATGAAAATAAAATAACTTAATGATATATCTGTTAACAAATGTACTTAAATATAATTATACATCAAAATTGTAAAGTGACTGGAGCGGCTCGGTACTCACTTCCCGAAGTCGTCCATTAGCAGACAACATTGTAATTTTGATAATGAAATGGTCGAGTTCTAACAAGCAGGCGGAAACACGAGGTAGAAAGTCTATTAGTTCTCTCCATTCCCTGCAAGTCTATGGTCTGCCAATCAGTGATACATAATATATTGAATTGTAGTAGAAAATATAAACTTTAATTGACTTTAAAATATATGGTAAAATCAAATTTTCCTATCTTTCCTCATACAAATCTTCTAAGTAGATCGCGATTTCGAGACCATAACGGTCTCATCTTCAGTTCTATTTTTGATAATACTGAAGATGAGATCGTTATGGTCTCGAAATCGCGATCTACTTAGAAGATTTGTATGAGGAGAGATAGGAAAATTTGATTTACCATAAATTAAACCTCATAGTGCATTCCTGTAAAAATTTAAACTTAAAATATAATCTTGCCCCTGCAGGGAGACAAAGAGTCCTAACAAATAAGTCTTGTTATATCCATTGTTGGACTCGGAGTGGTGAGAAGCCAAGGCAAAGAGACAGATGTCTTGGAAAGGAAATGGAAACCCTTTTTCCATCCAAATTGTCATAAGTAAAAATTCTCAACATTTTCGGAAACAGAAGTGACCTCATTGCTGGCAGCCATATTGTAGAAATAGCCAACAGAGACTAATAAGTGGCAGAAAATTACAAGGATTTCAATACTGTCATCATATAACATATCCATCCATAGTAATTCTGCCCGAAGGCAGGTCCTTCACTGCAATCATAGCATTTTCATGCTATGCTTGCAGCTTTACTAGGGAATTGTGTAGGTGTGGTAGCTTAATATAACATATAAATAATATATTTGAAGAGAAAAATTTTCGCCTAGACCGGGACTCGAACCCGGGACTCTTGGCTTTCCGGGCCAAGTGCTCTACCAACTGAGCTACCGAGGCGAGTTATGATCCAGACGCAAATTTTTCTCTTATGTACGTTGTAATTCCCTCGCGCCAAATGCTTGAAACCATAGCTTCTATCTTTGCAAATGGCGGCTTCTTAGTTAAGAAGACATTTATTGGGAATTTAACACTACTTTATAGCCAGTAGGGCTTCTATTGACGATTTTATTATTAATTTAACACTTCTCATAGAAGGATAAATTATATAATTTGTTCTTCTATGAGAAGTGTTAAATTAATAATAAAAATCGTCAATATAAATAATAGTTTAAAAAAACTAAAAAACATGCTTTATTAGAAAACCGAACTAAAAAATGAAAAATAATTTTAATTTCCAATCCGCTTGGGATAAAATTAAAGTGGCCAACAAAAAAAAAATCATCTCCAACACATCTAGAGTTATCTAAAAAAAAATAATTTTACCATCAAAAGCATGGGATGCTCTATATCAATGAATATATTTGATAATAAACAGATATTGGTAAAAGTAAAGTCTTAAGAAGAAAATGTAAAAACCATAACAATCAGTCCACGCTTTTGATGGTAAAATTATTTTTTTCTGTAGATAACTCTGGTTTTATTCTAGATGTGTTGGAGATGATTTTTTTTGTTGACCACTTTTTTAATTTTATCCCAAGACTGTCGGAAATTAAACTTATTTTTCATTTTTTAGTTCGGTTTTCTAATAAAGAGTGTTGCTTTAGTTTTTAAACTATTATTTATTTTTATTTGGTGTTCTGATAAAGCATGTTGTTTTAGGTTTTTTAAACTATTATTTATTTTTTAAATTTTAGTTTAATTGATTGTCATAAAAAACCAGAATTCCACGAAAATTTAATTGCTTAATACTCTTAAAAAAAAATCATCCGGGCCGGATTTGAACCAGCGACCTATGGATTACTGAAATTATATACCACTACAGTTCACCGCTCTACCAACTGAGCTCTTACGATTGACTAAAAAGTCGATAAGTCCGCAACCTATTATACCGGTTTTTACGGTTTTATTTTTTTATTTTCTGATGATTCTGGCCATGATTTTAGAAAAAAAATTATGAAATTATTGTATTGTCATGGGTCCTTTACAAGTATACAAAGTTTCAAATATACAAAGTATACAATGTTTTTAAGTGGGTGAAAATCATGTTCAAAGATTCTGTTACATAGATACAGGTCCGTTACATAGAAAGACAGATACAGGTCAAGCTAATATAAAGCGTGTAAAAATAAATTCAAGGATAGGCAGTACCAACCACATTTTCCTGTGCAGGTGGCCTACTACATACAACTCCTGATGCTGCAATAATTGATTCAAATGGTATACTTTCCAGTTGCTGCACTATGTCTCTTCTCTGAAACACACAATGTTAATAAATTAGCCTAAAATATATTTGACAAAAAATCCAAAGACTGTAGCTGACATTTGAAAGGAATAAGTTTATTTTATTAATAATAGAGTTAGAATTTAAGACCCCACTTCATAATTGTATATTTTTCGAAGAACATGTTTCAATACGAGGGTCAGTCAAAAAGTAATGTCTCTGTTTTTTTCTTCTTTTAATAAGTTAGTTATGTAAAAATTTTCAATTTGGCACAATTCCTCAAAAATAATTTTCCAATCTACTGCAGTAATGACTTCATAAGTCAATGGGTGGCGACACTGCATCCTCTTGCAAAATGGCTGACATTGACGAACATAGTAGTAGTATTCAAATGTTGTGAAGCTCTTGATTTGTCATCAGCTTCCCAATAATATTCAGCAATTTGGAATGGTGTTCCAACTATTTTCTGAAGATCAGTGCAGAACATCAAGTGATCCTTGTTCATTATCGTATTAGTGTCCTTACATACTATGCAGTGTGGAGAGTTTAGTAGCTTAATTCTATGTAGATGTGCTGCCAAGCAATCATGACCAGTTTCAAGACGAAATGATGCAACTGCAATTGATCTGGGGCTGTTTGGTATTGCATCTGGTTCAAGTAATGTCTTCCATATCTTGGTTTCACATTGGATTTTGTTTTGTTCGGCTATATGGGATTTTATTTTCATTTTGGTGTAGAGTTGTACTGATTTGTAAGATAGGTAATTGATCTTACTCTGTTGGATGAGTGCAAGCATATCAGCCTTCTCATTACCTTCCATGCCACAATGTGCTGGAATTCATATTAGACAGCATTCTGTGATTGAAATCTTGAATGCGGAAAATGAAACGCCCTTATGCATTCATGAAAGGTTGAAAAATGTCTGTGGAAATTCAACAGTGGATGTCAATACTGTTAGACAATGGGTTCATCTCTGTAACAAAGCTGAAGGACAAGTGCAATTGGCTGATGCAAAGTGGAGTGGAAGGCTGGTGACACCTAGAAAGCCAAAGGACCTAGGTTCAAACCCTGGTCTGAGCGTATTATTTTTCTCTTCAAATATAATTCAAATGTCTTTGAGAAATCTTCAATTTTGAGGTGAGGTGTTAAATTCTATTGAACTTTTATAGGAATAAATCACTATGAGGTTTAATTTATGATTAAATTAAAATGTTTCATACCTCACCTCATATCCAGTCTTCCAAGTAGATTGCAATTTCAAAACCTTGGCAGCTTCATCTTCTGTACTTTCTTGACGACTGATGTTATGTCGATCAGAAGAACTTCTTCTTCCCTTTGTTGGTGGACTGATAAACCTCTGGATCCAGTCAGAATCTGCGGGAATTTCGAAGTTCATAAGTTTTTCTTTCTTGTTTTTTTTAATGTGGATTTTTTCCCAAACAGTGAGTTCTTTTTGTTTTTCTATTTATTTAACTAAACTGGCTTTTGATTCAATTAGATGTTTTTCAGACCAAGCATGAGCAGCTACTGCTGACTTACTTTTCCACTTCACCATTTTTGACATTTTTAAGATGTTCTTTCACCCTTGTTTTGAAATTTCTTTTTGTTTTTCCTATGTAAATTTTGTCACAATCCCTGCATTTGATCCAATAAATTCCTGATTTGTTTTCTTCTTCAATTTTTTCATTTTTATTAGTTTTAATTATCCTATCTAGGCTGTATTTGTTCTTCGGTGCCAATCTTATATTAAACTTTTTGAAATTTTTTTTGAAACTTGTGGTTTTTCAATGGATGGCAAGTAAATTTTTTGAATTTTATTTTTTCTTCTGCTTGTTTTATAAGCGTGCTTTCATTAATTAATTTTGTCTTTTTCCTATAAAAGTTCAATATATATATATATATATATGAAAATCTTCAATATTATACAACTTCATACAATATGAACTAAGGTAAGAATTAAATTAATGTTTTTATTACCTCACCTCATATCCTCTTTTTCTTCTAGACTGCAGTTTTGGAGCTTATCTCCATCGTCAGTAGCCTCTGGTCGACCAGTGTTATGTCATTTCTTGGCGGTTTTCTTCCTTCTATAGAACGACATAACACTGGTCGACCAGAGGCTACTGATGATGGAGATAAGCTCTGAAACTGCAGTCTAGAAGAAAAAGGATATAAGATGAGGTAATAAAAACATTAATTTAATTCTTAAATTAAACCTCATAGTGTTTTTTCCTTGTGAAAGTTAAATAAATTAACTAAGGTGTTGAAAAGTCCTTGAATGACAATAAAATAAGAATGATATATGTCAATATAAATTATACCTACATCATCTGGTACAACGAGCTGGGTTGAACCATATGCATCTCGTATTGTGACAAATTTCCCCATGCGTTGATATTCCATCCATCCAAAAAGAGTCACTTCCTGTCCAACGTGACTACACCTCGTAGCTCTCCACATGTGTGTGTGCGCTGGGTGAATTTATTTGTTGTGGAACTATTTCTTCAAACAAATTAAACACACTTTATTTTCATAATATGTAAATCAATATACATCATCAGTACGAACATGAATAAAACAATCAGACACAAAGAAGAATAGGTGCAGTTACTGATATAAATGATCACTGGAATTTATTAAAAAAGCAAATTGTCACCACAGTTGATAACGCTGACCATTTCTTCTTGTTAACCACAATCTATTAAAACTATTAAAATACTTGAAGTGTCGTAAGGTAACTGCAGAAGTAATCCCTAAAGGAATTATAATTACTTGTTAGATTTACAATGTTAAAAACTTACTTTCTACCTGAATGGTCTCAGCAGTTATTGAATCAGTTGAGAAATTCCGAGCTTGCATGGAAATGTCACTCTTTATTTTTGATAATTTTGGTTCAATCTTTTCATTGGGATCAACAACTTCCAACTCTGTAACTGACACCTCAATGGCTCCTGTTTGCATCCTCTGAAAACAAATATTTCTAAGATATGTAAAAAGAATATTTTATTTTAGGAAGTGATATTTTGAGGTTATTTTAAAAATAATTTAAT
The DNA here is from genome assembly GCA_030220185.1 of Diploptera punctata. NCBI lineage: Eukaryota > Metazoa > Arthropoda > Insecta > Blattodea > Blaberidae > Diploptera > Diploptera punctata. The sequence goes on from JASPKZ010003802.1 coordinate 498,617, forward strand.
GTAAAAAGAATTTTCATTTGTGGAGTAAGGTAAAAAATTAACTTAAGATTTTTGTTTAATAATGTACAATTTTTCTTTACATACAATAACACTGATTTGCCTCAATATATGTATATATTACATGTTAACATTAGAGTCTGGATGTTAGGCACTTAAAAAATTCAAAATAGGCAGGCAAAAAGGCACTAAAAATCATTAATATAGGCACTAAAAATTCAAAATAGGCTCTTACAAAAAATGGACTAAAACATACATTTTTACTGCCTTATGTACATAATATAAACATATGCTATCAATAGCATACGAAGATATCAGAGATGATTTTGGAACTTGTTTTGCCCTTTTACTTACAAAGAACACACTTATGTTTTGCAGTGTGTACGTGCTGCGAAACGTGACACTTCTTCGTGCAATTCACTGAAATTTTACAAACGTTGCAAAACAATAGGGAACAGTCACTGTCAGAATATTGTGCCGCACCAAATTCGTCTTTCATAACATTGGTCAGTTTGTCTTACTGTTGTCCATTCTTTAGGCATCGTAAAACAACTGTTCTAAAGGTAAAAATAAATAAATAAATAAATAATTTGATCTGGAGGTTCATCGGTCCACCAACAGAGGGAGGAAGAAGCAGTTTCTCCTGATCGACATAACATCAGTCGACAAGAAATTACTGAAGATGAAGCTGCCTAAGCTTTGAATAAAAAAAGTCCTGAGAAGTGTAAAAATTATAGCTTCTAAATAAGATATCTGTAAAAATTAAAAAAAATGGAGAAGAATACAAATCAGGAATATATCAAATCAAATCTAAGGATTGCAACAAAATCTATATAGGAAAAACAAAAAGAAATTTAAAAACTAGATTGAAAGAATACCTTAGAAATGTAAAAAAGAGTGAAGTGGACAAGTCAGCTGTAGCAGCCCATACTTGGTCTGAAAAACATTTAATCGATACAGAAGCTAGCCTAATCAAACACACAGATAAACAAAAAGAACTCACAGTCTGGGAAAAAATCCACATCCAAAAAAACAAGAAAGATAAACTCATGAATTTCGAAACTCCTGAAAATTTTGACCTGATCCAGAGGTTCAAAGGTCCACTGACAGAAGTAAGAAGAAAATGGCCAAGAAATGACATAAAACACACGGTCGACCAGAGGCTACTGATGATGGAGATAAGCTCCGAAACTGCAGTATAGAAGAAAAAGGATATGAGGTGAGGTAATAAAACCATTAATTTAATTCTTAAGATATCTGTAGTTGGGATATGAACCATGTATCTTAAGTTTAAATATTCAAATTCTAAATTAATTATAGCCTTTGGACAAGTTAAATGTAAACTGGTTTAAAGTCAGTACATAGTGTACCTTTGTTTAAACAATGATCACAAATTTTATAGTTTACGGCATCTTAGTAAAATACAAGAAAAAAATTAATAGATAGATCATCGGTTGATTAATATCTTTGACATCGTCCGATTCCTAATAGCCAATTTTGTCAGTCCATCCAATCTCCTGATTGTAGATGTTTCTCCTTCATGTATAAACATATTCCCTCAGGTTTTCATTCCAAAACAGATTTTGGTAGTCGATCCTCTTCCATTCACTCGACATGTCCGTACATCTTAATTGCTGAGTTTTAATATAATCTAAAATAGTGTCTTCGATCTTGATTGTGCAAATAAAGCACATACATGGTAATAAAAGATTCCGGGCTATGTGGCCGTGGTTCTATAACTGGCGTTTCTTCCAGACGTTTCTCCCTCAACTGCGGAGGGCATCTTCAGTGGCGAGCGCTTACAGCTGTTGTTTTCCTGTCGTAGACTCGACTGCGCAGACCGGCCGTGAAAGCCTGCATTCCACTATAAAGCACATACAGCTGAAAATGCGGATTTAAATGCTAGTTCAGATACAAATGTTCCCCCAAAAATGTGTGAAGTAACAATAGGTTTTTCTGTAGTTAAATCCCTAAACTCTTTTCCTTTATTTTTTTTATTCAATGCCACCACATTGTTATTTCGACATTCTGGTATTCTCTCCTGGCACGGATTTAATGTAACCCACTTGAGGTTGGGGCACCTGGAAGACAAAATTACACTACCCTGATAGGTGATGATGCGTCGGGAGAGGCTTTAATCCTAAATTTAATGAATATGTTAATGATGACTATTTAACTCATGCCCCAAATGGGAATCAATGACCAATCACATTTCAATGACTTTTGATTTACAACCAATCACAGTCATGCTTCGCCTAGAATTTACCAACTAAAGTTTATCATAATAAAGAAAGCACCTCCTTTTTAACATTCTGAATAGGTCATAGCATTATTTTGCAGTGATTGACTCTATAAGAAATACAGCTACCAGATTGTATATATAGTGCATGAATGTCAACACATAGTGCATGCGGGAGTTAATATAAAAACATTTGTAGCAATTGATTATATCACCAAAAAAAAAAAAAAAAAAGAAACCACTATTTGCACTTTCTTAAATATATTTTTTCCCAGGTAATAACATTCCAGAAAAATATAATTGTCATATTTACATCATAGGACATCAGAAATGAATTAATATACAGTTTGATGTGTTTCATTTTTTCTCCACTAGAGTACAAACTTACAGTATTGCGTTCCTTTGGCAACAAAAATAATATGATCTGGTTGTACTGATGAACAAAAGAAGCAAATGAAGCGTACCAATCGTTTCTCATTTGTTTTCAAACATCGCCGTTTACATTAAATATATAAATATTTTAAAATAACTATAGTTAAATAATGATTTGTGAGTAAACAGCTTAATTTTATTTGTTAAATAGTCCTAACAAATGCCACTCTTAATTTCCAAATTCTCTAGATAAATTCACTCTTCACTTCGTGAGTTGTGAATTTATTGATCATTTGGAAATCACTCGTGGCATTACTTATGGTTCAGCAACTATTTGGGCCTTAAAGTTTCCTGACATTTGTCTTATAGGTGAGGAAAAACCTAAAAAAAACCATCACCCAGGAAACTTGTCCCAACTGGGCCTGCTGCATGACAAGGCTACCTCGAGACTACAGCGGTGGACTTTTTCCTTTATATATATATATATATATATATATATATATATATATATATAAATTTATTGATAATTAGTAAATATTTCACAGATTCTTCTTCTTTAGTAGGTGACTACAATCTCATTGAAGTTTTGGCCTCCTCAACAATTTTTCTCCACCTGCATCTATTCTGGGTACAGACTGGCCAATTTACAATTTTCATTTCTAATATATCTTTTATAACATCATCCTGCCATCTGTTTTTTGGGTGTCCAGCTGTTCTGGTGCATATTGGTTTCCATTTGTATATTCTTCTTACAAGCCTGTTTTTCTTGCATTCTATTTATATGTCCAAACCAGCGCAGTCTTTGAGCTTTAATGTGGTTTATTATATTTTTATTTCATATTAGATTATTTAATTCAGAGTTCATTTGTATATGCCATGTGCCATCAGTTTCTCTAATTGGTCCAAAAATTCTCCTAAGATCTTCTTTTCAAAGTTAACACATTACATTACTATAATGGAAAATGTTAAATTTAAAATATCAAAACATTACATTATATCTTACCACATTCTTTTGTCCTGGTGGTCTTGCACAGACCAGACCTTTTACAGTTACAATTGAATCCAATCGAATATTATTAATTATTCTACTGATGTCTGGACGCTGAAAATAAAAAATTGTTAAATTGAAAAGTTTTACTAGAACATATTTAACATATTACTACAAATATGAATCAAAATATTTACACTAACCTTTACTTTAACACATTCAGTACCAGGCACTGAGCAGGGCATTTAAAACCACAGGCCAGCCATTTAAATACCCCAGCTACCCTTTTCGTGGCACTTCAGAAAGTGGACCATTATTCACAAACTATTAGTCCTAGAAAATTCAAATTCTGCACATACCTAAAGGAGATATCCTAGTAGGATTTGATGGTGAAATAACATGGGTGATTGACATCACATGGTATCGGCATATCAATTTCAGGAAGTGGAAGTTTCATCTTCACTTTCACTTTGTGAATCTTCTAATTCAGGAATCAGTTCATCACCTGAATCATCATTATACAAAATATTCACTAATTCTTCTTCAGTGAGATATTTTTCTTTCGCCATGGTTTCAGTCACGCACAAACAACAGCGTGATAACAATAAACATTTACGACTGCATTGGAGCCTGGAGGCAAGTTTGGGTGAACGAATTCCATGTGTTGTTTGTTTTAAAAATAAAAGGGGATTCACCAAGGTTAAACGTGTCAAACGGGAATAGAAAATGTACATTTATATGCCATCTATGATCTCCAAGACATACTAAACCAACACAATATTTAGGCGCCGAATAAAAATGCGGTTTGTTCGTGCCCACTCTAAAACGAGTTAACTGACCGACGGCCACATACACGATAGTCTCTTTAAACGCCTTAACTGGTTTACGATACTGAATGTGTTAATTTGGAGATATTTTATAAGAAATCCCCAAAGCTCCTGTTCAACCAATTTAATTTAACATATTTTCTATAGAAAGTTCTGCAGTTTCCACATATCAACTATATAATATGAATTGTGGATGAAAATGGAATTAAATTATTATGGCAAAAATTTATTTGAAGGAAATGGCAATGTTTAAAATGTTATTTGAAAGCAGTCTTAACATATGCATCTACGCTTGGATATATACAAAAGAAGGAATTGAGCAGAACCCAAGCTACAGAAATGATATTCTTATGTGGAATGATGCATAAAACAAGATGAAATTAGATACAGAAATTAACAACATAGAAAAAAAGTAGATTAAAATGGTTTGGACCCCTGAAAAGAATGGCATATGAAAGGCTACCACAATGTTCAATCTCAAGGAACGGGAAAAATGACCCAGGAAGACCATGGGAAATATGGATTATCAAGTAAAGCAAAGGAATACAAATGGCAAGAAAAGCATGGGAAGATAGAGATGAATGGATGCATATTTGGAAATGATCTTCCAAAAGAACATAAGAAGATTATATTGAGCACTTGATAATGAAATCATTCGCTCTCTTGCACTCCAATATTTTAGCAGAAAGGCTGGTCTCTTCTACAAAAGCTGGACAACGGAGGAGATGGTTTCTTTCCATATCTTCATTTAAATTGCAAAAAGGGCATTTAGGTGAATCTGTTATGCCAAGTCTGAGTAGGTGTTTATTCAGGCAGTCATGTCCCGTTAGCAGTCTGAATGTTGCTACTGCAGATTTTCTTTGTAATGTAGTAATGTCATAAGCTTGTAGATTTTCCCATTCCTTTCCAGATGTTTTGGTGGTGTATTCTTCTCTAAGGGTCGTATGCAAATACATTACTCTCTACTCAAATTACTTCCAATCACTGGTGAGCTGAGATCGAATTAACGGCCGCCTTAACCGGTCATGCATGAATGTTGACGTTTTCGTAATATTGGCAACGAATTACCCAGAATTCTCAGCGATAAAACCACTTCCGTTATTTTCGTCTGCTATAGAGGAATGCATTTATGCTTGCATCCCGCAAATAATACTGTATACAAACACGTCTGCGACACGCAATATTACGCGCCGATTCTCCTGTTCTTCTAGTTTGAATTCTTTGGTAGACTCTATCAAATTCCTCTTCTCCGCGTATACCGAAAACATGATCGAAGTCTTCAAGGTCCGACATCTTGGATAAGTTTCAAACTACATCGGTTCCCTTCGGGATTTTCACATAAGTTTATATCTTGAGCTACGATCTTAAGGTACCTTGTCAGGTAGCTTTACAATTATTACCGCGTGAATAGATTTCTGAGTAAGAAAAATGCGTTTGATTAAAACTTTATCAGCAGAGAACGCCTTTTACTGTCTAATGCGTTCAAACATTCGACCCTAAGTTTATTGATATATTTATTTTAAGATAATTCTTTTGATAGAGTGAAAGGAAGCTGGAGTAGAAGTTGGGTTCAAAACAATTTTGCTATCCTTCTTGGCCAGAAAATCGGCTATTTCATTGCCTGTCACTCCACAATGGGCCAGAATCCATTGAAGTACAACTTTTTTATGTAGACGGGATAAATTAATGTTTGAACTGGGATTTGAATTTCAACCTCTAGTTCTACGTAATAGTGTGCTGTCCATTACACCATTCAAACAACGATACAAACATTAACATTTCTTTCAACTTATACAATTCTCGTTCGTCCGAAAGCTAATAGCTGTCACTATCATCACACCAACTGACGTCTTCTATTCAGAAGTATTTTTTTTATTGAGAATTCATACATTACTTTTTAGCGGTAAAGCTTCATATTTTTGATGTTTTTATTTAAATTAACATTTTCCAATCCTGGATAGAATCTAATTTAAGAAAGAAAAATTAATGTTTGAACCGGGATTTGATAAATGCTTGTATCGTCGTTTGAATGGTATAATGGACAGCACACTAGTATGTAGAACTAGAGGTCCAGGGTTCATATCCCGGTTCAAACATTAATTTATCTTTCTTAAATTAAATTGAATTAAAATCTGATTGTCTTTATACTTGCATCAAAGATGTAGTTGAGAATTTTATGTCAGAAATGTTTCTTTCTACAAAATCAAGAGGTAGACAGATGGATCAAGTTATGAGGAATGATGAAACAACAGGAAACAAATAATGGAGAGAAAATTAATAGAGGATCACGATTCTTGAAAACTTTAATAGAAACAATTTTTTTTTTGGTCTAATGTCACCAGGCAGTCTTTTATGACATTTCTGGTTTTCACCCCTGGCATCCATTTCTTAGATTGGGGCACCTGAAAGGCAGTGTTACGATGGGTGATAAATTATAATGAAGCGCCAGTTCTTAACCTAAATTTCAGACCATGGGCAACCACAGGAATAATTCCCTCTAAGGAAAAATTACTATGGTTTGACTGGGGATCGAACCCGGGACCTCATGAACTGTAGTCAGAAATGCTGACCACTAGACCATGAGGCTTGAAAGATGACAAACCTAGAATTTTGCTCTTTATTCTATAAACAACTTAAATACAATAAAAATCAAATGAATCGTGAATTCTTCTTACCTTATACATATGTTTTTTTTAACATAGAACTGCAGTATCGGAAAAAACATCTTTTCCATCTTCAGCTGTTTTCATGAATCACCTGAACATGGAAAATTTTTCCTGATACTGCAGTTCTGTGTTAAAAAAACATAGATGTATGAGGTAAGAAGAATTCATGATTCATTTGGTTCTTATTAAGAAAACCTCATAATGTAAAAATTCCCAAATTTATTATATTAACTTAAATACAGTTTCATAATAATTAAAACATTTGGCCTGTTCATTTTTACCTCTTAGAGTTGTTTTTGTTGAACATATGTTTCAGAGCTTCTTAGCCCCATCGTCAGCGATTACAGACTGAATTTTCTCATGTTGTTGGCCCTGATTCTTGATTCCTGCTCTCTTTGCCTCTGGTCCAATGAATTTACTAATGAGGTTCCTTTCTGCGGGAATTTCAAAGTTCATAATTCTTTAATATTTAATTTTAGGAAGTTATATTTTGAGGTTATTTTAATTATATTATTTTTGGTCTGGACATCTTTACCTCAATATTAATGTTGATTTGTTCTTGGACATGTTTCCCAGACTTAATTCTTTCCTTGAAATTCCTGCAGAAAGGAACCTCATTAGTAAATTCATTGGACCAGAGGCAAAGAGAGCAGGAATCAAGAATCAGGGCCAACAACATGAGAAAATTCAGTCTGTAATCGCTGACGATGGGGCTAAGAAGCTCTGAAACATATGTTCAACAAAAACAACTATAAGAGGTAAGAATGAACAGGCCAAATGTTTTAATTGTTAAACAAACCTCTTAAAGTTAATTCCTATTGTATTTTAAAACAGTTTGATAAACGTGATACATACATTAATAGGAGCTACAAGCTGTGCTACTCCGTATCCATCTCTGAGAGTAACAAATCTTCCCAATCTCTTAAGTTCTACCCAACCACATAAATGTACTTCTTCTCCGATTGTCTCTTCTGTAAGGTCACCACATGTATGTGTTCGACGTGCAAATTTGCTGGTGACACTAGGTGACTCTAGAAGTTAAAGCAAACTCTATATATAATCTACTGGATTCAGTTGCCTGAGAATAGGGACCAGTGAGGGCATTCCACAAGTCATACACTCGCTACACATAACTAACTCAGTGGCACAATTGAACCCATAGGTTCATGGCTGCACAGACATAGGCTCTCCAGACATCCCTGTTCTGAGCTAATGTTTTCCATTCATCCCCTGAATAATCTATGTCCCTCAAATCATGGTAGACCTCAATCTTTGTCTACCAACTGGGTGTTTTCCCTCTGTTTTTCCTACAAGAAGCTTCCATGCCTCTCTTTCATTACCCATTCATGCCAATTTTTTATAAAGACATTTTAATTTAGAAAAAAATACACAAGTATATAAATAATGTATTAATAAATAGGACCTTCTTGGTGATAAAGTGTAATACAAGTATATAAAACTTATATTTGAAGAGAAAAATTTTCGCCTAGACCGAGACTCAAACCCGGGACCTTCGGCTTTCCGGGCCAAATGCTCTACCAACTGAGCTACCGAGGCAAGTTGTGATCTAGATGCAAATTTTTCTCTTTATACATTTAATTCCCTCGCGCCAAATGCATAGAAGCAACGATTTCAAAGCATTTGGCACAAGGGAATTACAATGTATATAAGAGAAAAATTTGTGTCTAGATCGCAACTTGCCTCGGTAGCTCAGTTGGTAGAGCATTTGGCCTGGAAAGCCGAAGGTCCTGGGTTCGAGTCTCGGTCTAGGCAAAATTTTTTCTCTTCAAATATAATTTATCCTTCAGTGAGAAGTGAGTCCAGCGGTGGTACTATTACCACGGCATTTAAATGACACTGAATCCGGAGAAAATTAAATCCTTCGGCATGCCTGTGCAGGCAGATTTACAGGGGTGTTTTCTGGTTAAGAAAAACACCCCTGTAAATCTGCTGGCACAGGCATGCCAAGGGTTTTAATTTTCTCCGGCTTTACTGTAATTTAAATGCCGTGGTACTAGAACCACTGCCAGACTCAAAGTGTTAAAATAATAATAAAAACATCAATAAAACTTAATTTAAAAAAATGTAATCAGTGTAATATTACAAGTTTTAGAACTTACCACATTTTGCAAATTCTTCACTTGTAAGTCTATTATGTCCAGGTATTGACTTTGAATCTGATGATTTACTAAATTTTGATTTACCCTGAGAAAATAAAATATTTAATATATCACAATTGTATAACAATTTTTTATATGAATGTTCATTTTTGTAACTGGCATAAAGAGATAGACTGGCAATGCCTTACATTGAAGTATTGGATCTAATGAAGCAGGAAGCTGCAGAGGCACACATTTGATCCTATCACCATACTGAAGCTCTGGTTTCAGTCTGAGTATATGTCATAATTAGTTAATTCCTAGAGATCTATGAAAGTGAATTTATTTTTAAGGAAAATTAGTTTAAAAATTTCAAGATTTCATTATTATTCAGAATTTGGTGTTATTTTAAAAATGATATCAATACAGTCTTTATAATCTTTGTTTAATACAGTAAAAGCTCCATATTTGCGGAGGATACGTTCCACAAATATGCTGCGAATATGGAAGGGTAATTTGTATGGGTATGTAGAGTATACATTCCAAGGTTACAGAATAAAATAAGAATTATCAAAATAAAATCAATGAATGAAAGATTTTGAACAATTTCTATTAATTATCACTGTCAGGTTTGGTCAAGGACTTAAAGAACTTAGTAATTTTTTCCTGTTTTTCTGCTTTTAAAAGGTCTTTCAACTAAGATTGATATTCAGCTGTGAATTTTGCGATAGAATTCCTTATTTTGTTTTTGGATTTCTTGATTCATTAACATTGAAACAGCGTGATATAGGCGCAAACGACTTATCAACACATATAAACGGTCAAGCATTTCTATTTTATATTAATTGCTGACGATGGGGCTAAAAAGCTCTGAAACATATGTTCGACAAAAACAACTCTAAGAGGTAAGAATGAACAGTCAAATTGTTTTAATTATTTCTATTTTTACTTTAAGCAGCAACACAATTTTTTTTCTCTTAGATACCAATTTTTCTTTCCTTTTATTCGACATTATAAACTGGGAACAAAGAACAAGAGACACGTTTTCTTCTTCTTCTTCTTTAGTAGGCGACTACAACCTCATTGAAGTTTTGGCCTCCTCAACAATTTAGAGACACGTGTTATTCAATCAAAATTATTGCAACGAATGACAAGTTGAAACAATAATATACCGATCGTAACGATGGAGGTATTTATCAAAGTACATATCGGCACGTGAAATAAGACAACAGCTTTTAACAATGAACCTTAGGGTTAGTGACAATAAGGTTTGTTTTGTTTTGATATTTATTTGTCCATTTGATTTGAATCACTATTTGTAAAAGCTGCCTTGACACCTGCCTACGTAAACAAAAAAAAAATGCTGATGGTTAACCCTTATTTACTCGTGCGGGGTAATTTTTTTCTGTTAGGTTGAAAGACGCTACCATTTAGTTACAATTACATTTATGAGATTCCCTGGAACTCACCTATTCTCAAATGGACTCGCCCAGCACATGTTTCAGTTGAATTTAGTTTCTTGGAATAGCAGTTATATTTATTTTATGTCATTGTTGCTGCCTGTGGAAATTTTTACCCCGTGCGCACCCGGCATCTGTAGAGAGTTATTTTCTATTCTCGTGCTTACAATTTGAAGTCTAAGAGTAAATATGAGTAGAAAGAGGAAAGTATTGACAGAAGATGAAATTATAGAACTGTTGTAAGCATTAGATGATGAAATTGTTGGAGGATTCCTTCTTCATCAGACGAAGACATTTCTTCAGTTTTATCATGGCATTGTCAGCACTGAGAATTATTTAATTACTGAGTTCCTAGGGTCGAATAATTCACTAACTGCTGCAAACACCAATTTTAAAGGGTCTTCCACAATCACGTTTTACAGCTTTTGTAAGACTCTTTTGTGCAGTAGTTTTTAACTGATTCACCACTTCAGCTTTCCTAAGAGCTGTCATCTCGTATAACAAAGTTGTGAGTTCTGTCAAGAACATTTCCTTTAATTATTTAGAGTTAGTTATTTTGACTCACCTCATATTTTTTTGATATTCTGCAGACTATAGTTTCGTTGCATCTATGTGACATTGTCTATGCATTCTAACTGATGCACTGATGCATAGAGTCAGAGATCTGGGGTTCGAGTCCTGGTCGAAACATTAATTTTTTCTTTAACTTTCACAGGGAAAGAACACTATGAGGTTTAATTTAAGAATTAAATTAATGTTTTTATTACCTCACCTCATATCCTTTTTCTTCTATACTGCAGTTTTGGAATTTATCTCCATCGTCAGTAGCCTCTGGTCGACCGGTGTTATGTCGTTTCTTGGAGGTTTTCTTCTTACTTCTATCGCAAATTTTGACCTGATCCAGAGGTTCATCGGTCCACTGATAGAAGTAAGAAGAAAACCGCCAAGAAACGACATAACACTGGTCAACCAGAGGCTACTGACGATGGAGATAAACTCCAAAACTGCAGTATAGAAGATATGAGGTGAGGTAATAAAAACATTAATTTAATTATTAATTTTTTGTTTCTAAATTAAAAGTAAGCCCAATTCTGGAAAATGTTAATTTAAAATGTATCCTCTAAATTATAAGTTATTTAAAAACACATCATCATCATCATCATCATCCATGCAAGTATTAGGCTGTGTGGCCTGTTACGATCTCAAAGAGGAATTTTCCATCCAGCGCTTTTTTGGACGTCCCAGCGATCTTTTGCCTTGGGGGCAGTAGCGAAGTATGGCTTTTGGAATTCTATGAGACGGCATTTGTTGAAGATGGGCTTTCCAGTTGTTCTGATAGTTTTGTATATGGTGAAAAATGGGTTCTACATCCAACTCTTCCATATTTTCCTCATTTCTTTTATGGTCCCACTTTGTGTAGACTGCTGTATAGCGCATAAATCACATCTCATTTGCTCTTATTTGGCTTTCATATCTTCTTCGTATTGTCCATATTTCACTATCATATCTTAATACTGGTCTTGCGAGAACCTTATAAAGCCGTAATCTTGTGTTCTTCTGTACTAAAGATGGTTTCATTATATTGTTAATTATCCCCGTTGTTTTTGTAAAATTTGTGATTTTCTTTGATATATCAGCTTCATCTTGAAATGTTAAATTATAACCCAAATAATTAAATTTGTTTACTCGTTCTAAAATTTTATCATCCAAAACAATTTTGCTAGGTATAGGGTATTTCCCACAAAAGCCATCACTTTAGTTTTCTTTGTATTGATTTCCATATTGTACCTTTTTGCAATTGTATTAAAATTTAAATTTAAAAACACGATTATTGAAATTATTGTGAGCTGTTGTTTAAAAAATAAGCCTCATAGTGTTATTTCCTAGGCTCAATTCTGGAAATGTGTGCTATTACGCATTGCAGAGAGACTTGATGTCCCAACTCCTTTCAAAAAACGTTAAACTGAAAATATATAAAACTATTATTCTACCAGTTATATTATATGGGTGCGAAACATGGACTCTTACTTTAAGGGAGGAAAGGAGATTACGAGTATTTGAGAATAAAGTACTTAGGAAAATTTTTGGACCAAAGAGAGATGAACAGACAGGTGAATGGAGAAGACTACATAACAATGAAATACATGGTCTTTATAGGAAGCCAGATATAATAAGAACAGTTAAGTCTCATAGACTGCGATGGGCAGGACATGTTGCACGTATGGGGAGAATGAAAGACTTGCATGGAAGCTTCTTGTAGGAAGCCAGAGGGAAAACGCCCAGTTGGTAGACCAAGGATGAGGTGGGAGAATAACATTAACTATGATTTGAGGGAAGTAGATTATACAGGGAATGATTGGAAAACATTAGCTCAGGATAGGGATGTATGGAGAGCTTATGTCTGTGCGGCCATGAACCTACGTGTTCGATAGTGCCAGTGAGTAAGTAAGTAAGTAAGTGTTATTTCCTACTACATAACTTAACAATTATTGAAACTGTAATTTGAAGGGATTTGTTTGTTACTTGTATTTTAATGTACATTGGTTTTTAGTAACTACTGATAACTGCAAGATAATTATCTGACTTGTTCACAATATTTATATAAGGAGGAGCTGTATGTAGCTTGTAAAGAGGGCGTGATGAAGATATTTCAATAGATACTGAGTGAATTGTGACCATGATTGATTGAAAGAAAACATTCATTTGATCATTATCTACCATTAGGGCATGAGTGAAACAGTCATTAGAAATCATATACATGTTTATAGATTATATCAATACTAACACTTTATTCACTTTAAACATAAAATTGATAGCAAGAAACACTATGAAGTATTTTATCATAAGTAATGCCTCGAGTGATTTCCAAATTATCCAGAGAATTTGGAAATCAAGAGTGGCATTTGTTAGGACTATTTAACAAATAAAATTAAGCTGTTTACTCACAAATCATTATTTAACTATAGTTATTTTAAAATATTTATATATTTAATGTAAACGGCGATGTTTGAAAACAAATGAGAAATGATTGGTACGCTTCATTTCATTCCTTTGTTCATCACTGCAACCAGATCATAATATTATTTATTGCCAAAGGATAGCAATATTGTAAGAATGCACCCTAGTGGAGAAATTTATAACCAACGTTATAAGTATTAATTAATTTGATGTCCTATGATGTAAATATGTCAATTATATTTTTCTGCAATGTCATTTCCTGGAAAATAATTTGTTTTAAGAAAGTGCAAACAGTGTTTTCTTTTTTTTGTATTATAATCAATTGCTACAAATGTTTTTATATTATCTATCGCATGCGCTTTCTGCTGACATTCATGCACTATATATACAATCTGGTAGCCATATTTCTTAGAACAGTCAGTCACTGCAAATAATGCTTATGACCTATTCAGAATGTTAAAAAGGAGGTGCTTTCTTTATTATGATAAACTTTATTAAGTTATGTAGATAGGAAATAACACTATGAGGTTTTTTAATATTGTTTATTTTTTCTTTCACTCACCTCATACTTCATAACTCCTCGCAAACCCAGGGTTTCATCACATCATTTGTGACATTCTCAATGATGTGTCACGTTCGCAACTGACGTTTGCGAGGAGTTACGAAGTATGAGGCGAGTGAAAGAAAAAATAAACAATATGATAAACTTTAGTTGGTAAATTTTAGGCAAAACACGACTGTGATTGGTTGAAAATCAAAAATCATTGAAATGTGGATTGGTCATCGACTCCATTTGGGGCATGAGTTAAATAGTCTATGCAAATTTTACTAGGTACAGGATACTTACCACAAAAAGCCATTTTATTTTGGATTTTTCAGCTGATATTTTTTAATTATATTATTTTTGGTCTGGACATCTTACCTCAATATTGAGGTAAGATGTCCAGACCAAAAATAATATAATTAAAATAACCTCAAAATATAACTTCCTAAAATTAAATATTGATTTTTTTAGTTTTTTTATTAACTTCAAATTATATAACAACTTTCGTAAATCGTCCTCTGAAGTAGCTAATAATGCCAAATCATCTGCACATATTAAGGTATGCAAAGATAAATAGCAGTTTATTTTCCCATGTCTTGTATTTTTAAATTCTCTGATATTTCATAAAATATGAGGAGAGATGTAAATAATTGATTCAAATTCATTGGTTCTTATTGCTTTATATGTATCTGCAAATTTACTTTTTGTTATTTTTCTTTTATACATTTTCTTGCTATTTTATTAAAATTTATTAAATTTAGGCTTGGACAACAGTGAGAAGTGAATGAAACTGTATTGGAACAATATTGGTAAAAATTAAGGCTTCTCAGATCGCATTGATAGTAACTTCCTTCTTTATCTTAGATGGATTGTTGCTAGTCTATCTCTCTACATCTGCATTTCCCTTGTTTTGAGAATATTATAACCTATAGAAATAAGCATTACTGCCTTCTGGTAAAAAAACATTTACAAGGAACGAGTCTCAATTGTCCTCGATTCCAATTTTTATACCATCCATCCATAGTAATTCTGCCCGAAGGCAGGTCCTTCACTGCAATCATAGCATTTTCATGCTATGCTTGCAGCTTTACTAGGGAATTGTAGGTGTGGTAGCTTCCCGTTGCTTTCCACACCGGTGAAGGATGATGATGATGATAATGATGATGATGATGGCCATATGATTTCAGGGACCGTTTGGGCCTTAAAGTTTTCCTGACATTTGTCTTAAAGGTGAGGAAAAACCCTGATAAAAACCTCACCCAGAAAAACTGCCCCGACTGGGGATTGAACCCGGCCTGCTGCGTGACAAGGCAGCATGCTACTTCGAGACCACAGCGATGGACTAATTTTTTATACAATATCTTAAATAGAGTTCCACCGCTGTGGTCTCGAGCTGTCTTGTCAGGCAGCAGACCCGGGTTCGATTCCTGGTTGGGACAGGCTCCTGGGTGAGGTTTTTTCCTCACCTGTAAGACAAATGTCAAGAAGCTTAGGGCCCAACGGTCGCCAAAAATCATCCAGCCATCATCATCGTCCTTATCATTATCATCATCATCATCCTTCACCAGTGTGGAAAGCAATGGGAAGCTACAACACCTATAATTCCCTAGTAAAGCTGCAAAGCTTAGCATGAAAATGCTATGATGGCAGTGAAAGACCTGCCCTTGGGTAGAATTACTATAGAATAGAATGTTAAATAGACTAATATATATAATCACAATATTTAAAGTTGTTATGAACAATAAACACAGCTGCTATGAATCTGAAAAGATGGAATCAATATATAATGAAATAAATAATTAAATCATTCATTATAAAATATACTTATAAAATACGGAAAAGCATACAGTAATATTTACAAAATGAAAGCCAGCACTTAACCACTTTACAATTAAAATGAGAAGATATTAAGCTTAATAATGAAGGAATAATCAATGCAAGAATATGATTTGTATTCTACTGAAGTCCTGCAAAACTTACATTATCTGAATATTTTTTTCCTGGTTGGACCATTCTAAACTCTTCAATCATTACTTCAATACCACCTGTAGGCATTCTCTGAAAATGAAAATTAGGTACTTTCAATCTCATGTTTTGAAATATATCTTAATATATAAAAATTTTGTGTCACGTTGTTTGTCCACGATGGAATCCTAAACTACTGAACCGATTTTAATAAAATGTTGCACACTGTGTGCAGTTTTATCCAACTTGAGACATAGGGTAGTTTATAACTAAATTTATAGTCGCATTATTTTTTATTGCAAATTATTTGTTTATTATTTAACAAAGAGTTATAATGATCTGTGAGTTCCATACGATTCTAACAGATGGCGGTGTAAGGTATTATAATTTGGTAAGGTAATTGGTCTATTATTTAACAAAGAGAGATCCAGATGGCTGTGCTTTTTGTTGCAACCGCAAATTTCAATTGAATTACAAATATTGATTATTTCATAACTTAAGTGTGTTCAGGGTTTATTTTATTTTCAATATTATTAATTTCGTGTGTAAGTATTAGTTTTAAGTAATCTGGCTGAAAGACAGCAACTTAATTTAAATTTTTAACATATACCTTAGCCACAGCAATGCGTGGCCGGGACTTCTAGTTTTATTAATAAATATTTGCTGCAGTTTAGCAATATATGGTTATAGTTAAGTTTGTTGAGATTACAAATTACATTAATTATATTATTTTTGGTCTGGACATCTTACCTCAATATTAATGTTGATTTGTTCTTGGACATGTTTCAAAACAATTCTGTTTTATCGTCAGCTTTCCCAGTCTGGTAATATTGAGGTAAGATGTCCAGACCAAAAATAATATAATTAAAATAACCTCAAAATATAACTTCCTAAAATTAAATATTAAATACAAATTACATGTTAACACATTCTTTTATCGTAAATTAATGAGTCATTTTTTTACATCTTACCTCATATTTTATGTTTCTTTAAACATGGGAACTAGTTTTCAAGAGAAGGATCTCTCTCATTTTCAACCGATATTATGACTATGGGATTTTCATTGGAATCTCCATCAATAACGTTGCCATCTGGTGTAGATTTGATGAACTTTGAAATGGCAATGTTATTGATGGAGATTCCAACGAAAATCCGGTAGTCATAATGTCGGTTGAAAGTGAGAGAGATCCTTCTATTGAAAACTAGTTCCCATGTTTAAAGAAACATAAAATATGAGGTAAGATGTAAAAAAATGACTCATTAATTTATGAATTAAGAACCTCATTATATTGGTTGGTTGGTTGGTTGGTATCTAATGTCAAGCACTAGATAATGAAATCATTCGCTCTCTTGCACTCCAATATTTAGCAGAAAGGCTGGTCTCTTCTACAAAAGCCTCATTATGTTATTTCCCATATTTAACTATGAACATTCTTTTATCTTTAAATATTTCAGTTATAAAGATTTTTGTACCTTATATAAGACAGTTGTCCTCAACTATAATAATTTCTGTTATATTACTGAAATTCAAAATTTTTCAAAGACATGCTTCATCTTCAGGAACCTTCTTGAAGATGAAACATGACTTCAAAAAGCTTTGAATTTTAATAATATAATGAAGATTATAACAGAAATCATTACAGTTGAGGACAACTGTTGTTATATAAGGTACAAAAATCTTTCAAAGTTAAAAATCGGAAAACACATTATGAGGTTTTTAATTAATAAATTAATGAGTCATTTTTACATCTTACCTCATATTTCATGTTTTATTAAACACGGTAACTATAGTTTTCAAATGATCTTGTCATTCATTTTCAACCGCCATTATGACTACCGGATATTCGTTGGAATCTCCCTCTATAACGTTGCAGCACATAGTTTGTTGGAAGGTCATAAAATTGAAAAAGAAGCTAAACTTCTAAAACATTTGGAAAAACCTTTGGATTTGACAGTTTGGGAGAAAATATTTATTCAGAAGAACAAATTTAAATCCATGAATTTCGACATTCCGGATGAACGTGACCTCATCTCGAAGTTCATCAAATCAATACCAGATGGCAACGTTATAGAGGGAGATTCCAACGAATATCCGGTAGTCATAATGGCGGTTGAAAATGAATGACAAGATCATTTGAAAACTATAGTTACCGTGTTTAATAAAACATGAAATATGAGGTAAGATGTAAAAATGACTCATTAATTTATTTACAAAAATCTTTATAATTTAAATAATTTTAACCTCAACGGTGTTCAAAAATGAATATTAAAAGAATAGACTTTAAATATTGTTAATCAAAAAGGAAAATACCTTCACTATTAAATCCTGATCATTAGACGCACACACACAATTAAATTGAAGATAAAGTTTTACCACATTTTTCTGTCCAGGTGGACGAGGGTAGACCCATCCTCTAATAGCAACAAATGAATGAATAGGCATATTAGCAAGTCGTCTACCAAGATCTGGGCGCTGAAACAACATATTAATCAACAACTCATGTATTAATAAATAAAATAAGTCGTGGCTCATGTTTCCATTAAGCACAGTGAGAGCCAGACATGCGCATGCACCAACAGGGTTTTATTTTCAAATTATTTCCCACCATTTACAACAAATGGGGCACGCCGTAGCGTAGTGGTTAAGGCACTGCGCTACAAGCCGGAAGGTCGAGGGTTCAAGTCCCGGTGGGGTCAGGATTTTTAAAAACTGACCCAAACCTTCTGGCGGCACTATGGCCCTGGGGTCGACTCAGCCTCTAACGGAAATGAGTACCAGACGCTTGTTCTGGGGTAAAGGCGGCCGTCACGCAGGGCTGACAACCCGGCTGACATCAAGTGCCGATTGTCTAGAAAAAGTGGGAGCCTTAACCTCCTACTACCCCCAAGGGCCTCCTGAGGCCTGTCGTGGGAATACTTTACTTTACTTATTTACAACAAATTTTACATTTTTTCTAACGATTATTTGAACATATTTTTCTATGATATTTAACTATATACATAACATGAAGACGTGGCAGCCATTTTGATTTTAAAGAATATTCTATACAACAACAGTGCAGCCAACATAGGTTATGTACTTCAGAATTTGAGAATTTACTATTTATTTTTGGGCATTGCATTCTTTCATAGGTTAGAGTGCTTAAATTGCATTAGGTTAGCTTTCACAGGTTAGAGTACTTAAATTGCTTTAGGTTAGCTTTTAGGTTTGTTAAATAGCATGAATAATGTTGGCTGCATCGCGATATTTCATAGAGTAAACCGCTTTGCATTTGTTGACACATGCACGTGGTGTCTGCCTGGGACTTAGAAAAAATTTTCACTGCACTTAATGGAAAGATTATCCTAAGTCGTAATTATAACATTATGTTATGACATAACAATGATCATGAAAATATTGAGGCTGAAACCAAAAAAGAAGGCCCCGAAACTGATCTAAGAAGAAGAAGAATGTGAGGTGAAATGATAAAATGTTTCTTAAATAAAAAAAAAGTCTAGACTGGGGTTTTGAACTCAAGAAAGGTTCATAACCTTTGGTACTCAGAAATTTTATAAATAAAAGAAAAATTTGCATTTAGAATGGAGCCTTTGTAGCTCAGATGGCAAGAGCATTGGTTTTGTTGAGTTGTTTCTTGACTCATCTCATACTTCTTAACTCCCTTGCAGATCTAGATTTTGTTACTGTATTTGTGACGAAATCTAAATCTGCGAGGGAGTTAAGAAGTATGAGGTGAGTCAAGAAACAACTCAAAAAAATTAAAATAAACCTCATAGTGTTATTTCCTACCTACATAACTTAAGAGCAGTGTACAAAACCAGAGACCTTGGGTTCAAATCCCACTCTAGGCATACATTTTTCTCTTCAATATATGCGATACTTACATCATCAGGTGCAACCACCTGTGTCATGCCATACTGGTCTCGTAAAGTTAGGAATCTACCGACACGCTGGTACTGCACACGACCACACAGCTCTACCTCCATTCCAACATGACACTCTCTAAGATCTCCGCATGACACTCTTGTCACATTATTGGGGAGACCTTAACAAAACCATACAAATAATTTCCATTATCAGGAAAAATGAAAAAAAGAGAAGTTCAAAATCAAAATTTTTATAGGAGAATAGCATAAAATTTTTAACACACAGAGTTAATTTTAAAGATAGTAAATTCACTATTGAATTTGAGAAAAATAATCAAATCCTGTTTTTGGACCTGAATATAATTAGAAATGAACAGCAACAAAAAATTTAATTCAATGTCCACATAGATAATTACATTAAAATTCAGGTTTTAATAACACTGGTCAACATGATTTTTGTCTCATGAGCACCAATAGTTGTACTTAATGCAGTTTTTGATCCCGTTTTCAAATATGTATTCGGAATTTCTCCATCACCCACAGTTTTTTTTAAATTTCAATTTCAATTAATGGATTTAAATAATTACTTTTTTAATAAACTTTTTTTGTCCATTGTAAAATAAAACCAAATAAGCTAACTTAAATGGTTTAGCTATGGAAAAGAAATATCAAGGCAAATGGAATCCTAATATGCTGGCCGATTATTGTTGGACCATCAAGAGGGATGCTCCACAGGCGAAATATAGCTGAAAATCATCATTTCTTACTTTCTAGTGAGTCCGAATGTTCGAATATTGTGTAGTTACGAATGTAGAAAATATTTAAGTGTTTGAAATTATAAATTCTTGTCTCTCGGAAACCTTGCGTGATGGAGAAAAACCGATATCATATTTGAATTCAGGAGAAAAAATACCATCAGAATCACATATTTTTCTTTGAGACAAAAAAAAATGTTTCTTTTTTGTTGCTCAGTGTAATATGTGTTGGTATCAATTTGGTAAGTTTTTTTGTCATGATTTTATTGCTTTTACTAGTATTTGTGATTTTAATATGGACAAATCTGCATCCCAGATTGTTTTCTGACTTTTAGCGTAATTACCACCGAGGAATATTGTTTTATTTTTACTTTGTATATATAATTTATGAAAAAATTAAAATTATATTATTAATAAATTAAATTATAAAGCCGTAATCTTATGTTTTTTTTTGTACTAAAGATAGTTTCATTATACTGTTAATTATCCCCTTTGTTTTTGTAAAATTTGTGATTTTCTTTGATATATCAGCTTCATCTTGAAATGTTAAATTATAACCCAAATAATTAAGTTTATTTACTTCTTCTAAAATGTCATCGTCCAAATAATTTTGCTAGGTATTGATTTCCATATTGTACCTTTATGCAATTATATTACAACTGTGTATAGAATACTGTAAATCTGTTTTTGTTGGAGCTATTAATACCAAATCATCTGGAAAAAGCAGGGAATCTATTTTTAGGTTTCTATTAATTGCCCATAGTAATTTAAATAATTACCAATAACATACCTGGGGGTTCACGATTTGGATATCTGCTGATGCGTCCAAGACCACAGCCATATAAACGTCCAGGATGTGTTAGTGGTAGAACAGACATTATATATGTCCTATGTTTCTGAAAAAGAAATACATAAAATTCAAATTGACATACTTTACTAAATGTTCATTCCTGATACGTCAAGTCTAGTCACAACAACATTTTTAGTGTTTAAAGAAGATTGAGATATATATATTCCATTCCATAGTAATTCTGCCCGAAGCCAGGTCTTTCACTGCAATCATAGCATTTCCATGTTATGTTTTGCAGCTTTACAAGGGAATTATAGCTTCCTGTTGCTTTCCACACCGGTGAACGATGATAATGATGGCCAGATGATTTTCGGGAACCATTGGACCCTAAGCTTCTTGATATTTGTCTTACAGGCGAGAAAAAAACCCCGAAATTAAACCTCACCCAGGAGCCTGTCACAACCGGGAATAGAACCTGGACCCGCTGCATGACAAGGCAGCACGCTACCTCTAGACCACAGCAGTAGACATATATATATCAACCATAACTAAATCATTGCACTATCGAACCCATAGGTTCATGGCCACATGGACATCGTTATCCTGAGCTAATGTTTTCCAATCATTCCCCATATAATCTACTTCCCTCAAATCATGGTGAACATTATTCTCCCACCTCATTCTTGGTCTATAAACTGGGCGTTTTCCCTCTGGTTTTCCTACAAGAAGCTTCCATGCATGTCTTTCATTCCCCATTCATGTCACATGTCCTGCCCACCTCAGTCTATGAGACTTAACTGGCTTCCCATAAAGACCATGTAGTTCACTGTTATCTACCCTCTTATTAATGTCCTTCACTTACTGTCATGATATAAAAATGGTCTGATATTGATTTTACAAAAATAGATTGAGATTAACGATTGTACCATAAAAAAAACCACAGCGGAAACAGATATAAATAACAAACTAAATAAGTTTAATTATGTAACAGGAACACTAAAAAGAACTTTGAAAAATAAAGCCAGGAAAGTCTCTACAATGAAATTATACAAGACAATGGCAGTGCCTATTATTACTTATGGATCCGAAACATGGACAGTGACAACACAACAATCTGCCAGAATACAAGCTGCTGAAATGAGATTCCTCAGACCAATAGCAGGATATTAAAGAACAGACAAAAAACACAACACAGAAATAAGACAACAACTGAAAGTAGAGGAATTAAACACAACAATAGAGAAATACAGAACAAACTGGAAAGAACACTTGGCAAGGATGAATACCAAAAGCAGCATACAGCTATTCACCACGAGGAAGAAGAAGTTTGGGAAGACCAAAGAAAGGATGGAAAAAGCAGCAATTTGGAGCCGGAACAGGCTAGTAAATAAGCCTAAACCATAAAGAAGAAGAAGAAGATAATAAAAATAAATTCTTGTATTTCAATCATATTGTATTATTCTTTTCCAATACTGCGATAAGACTTTTCAATAATTTCATCATCACATACAATTGATCAGAACAATATCCAACAGAAATATTTTGACTTACCTAATAAACTACTGCTAGAAGGGAACAATATCACAGAATGTTTTATTACTCTAATCACTCTATGTCTCTGTCAAATGTCTATCCTAAAGAGGAGATCAAATACAGAAACAATTGTTTTTATTTCTTATCAGCTTATCATGACATCTGCTTATCATAACGAGTATATAATTCTTGAATGAATTTCCTACAACCAATATCTCGACGGTAGGCAATGAAAACCTCATAACTCCTTCAGTCATTGAAAACCACATAATTCCAGTAGCCAACACAGAAATATGTGATGCATAACCTGTTGAGAACACGGACTTCAAATTTATTAATAACTTTACTTCTTCTTCCTTCCAAGGCCTGTTATGATCCTATAGAAAATTTTCCCTCCAGCGTTTCATAGGACGGCCCAGAGATCTTCGTCCTCTTGGTATATAATTATAAACAGCTTTGGGGATCCGATTTGAACTCATTCTTTCAAGATGGTGTTTCCAATTTAGTTGGTACTGTTTAATATATTCCAAAATTGGCGTAGTCTTCAATTCTTTTAAGATATCGGTGTTCCTTTTCCGATCCCATCTGGTGTAACCTGCTTTTCTGCGCATGAATCTCATTTCACAAGCTGTTATTCTGCTTTCATGTTGTCTTTTTAGCGTCCATGCTTCACTGCCATAGGTCAACACTGGTCTAGCCAAAGTGTTATATAAACGTAATCTGGTGTTTTTTTGTACAAGGGATGGTTTCATAACTTGATTAATAATTCCCAAACTTTTATTATAACTAGTAATTTTTTCAGGGATATCCTTTTCGTCCCAGATAGAGAGATAATATCCAAGATTTTTAAATTGATTATATCTCAGATAAAATTTTATTCTGGAGACAGATTTTACTTTGTATGGGGTCCTTCCCATGAAATGCCATAATTTTAGTTTTGTTAATTGATATTTCCATATTAAATTTGGCAGCTATTTTTTGTAAATTATAAATTGATAGTTGCAAATCATTTTCGAAAAGTGCCAGAAGTGCTAAATCGTCTGCAAAAAGAATAGCATCGAGTTTGAGGTTCCTATTGATGGGTATATATCCTCGTTGTGTTTTCCTCCATTCATTTATTATTCTATTCATATATATATATATATGACTTGTATTCTGTAGTAAAATATGTGGGAACTATTGCTTTATCAATTTTCATAATTATTTAAAACAGTTAATAGTGAGTAGAGAACATATTTTTAACGACTCACCTCATATAATTTCAAATTTCTTTGATACCGGCGGTTTCAGACAATATCTTGTCCCTCTTCAGTCATGGCTTATTTAAAACAGTTATTTGTTTCTCCTGTAAAATTTACCAAATGGAGTTACGAGGTTTTCATTGCCCACCAACGATATAGGCTATAATCTGAAGTGGTTGACAAAAACTCATGTAACATTATACAAGTAGGACTTCCACAATTTTTTTCTTCTCATCATCATCATCATCATCCGGTATCATGGCAGCTGCTGCCGTCTTCCAGAAATCAAATGCCATTCCTCTCTGTCCATCCATTGATCTTCCTTCAATCCTCTGATATTCATAGCTGCTTGTACCCCTTCTATCCAAGTTTTCTTCGGTCTTCCTCCTTTCTATTGGGATCCATTCCATAACAATTTTAGCCAATCTTTGCTTTGGCATTCTTTTGACATGGCCATACCACTGTAATCTTTTCTTTTCTATAATGTCTATGATATCCGGCTCCTCTTGTACACCCATAATTCCCCTTATTTCTTTATTTCGTATTCTATCCATTCTAGATTTTCCAGCTGATCTTCTTAAAACATCCATTTCTGTACTTAAAATTCTTTTCATTTCCCGGTAGGAATTTGCCAGACTTCAGCACCATATGTTAAAATGCTCTGAATTATGGTTTGATATATTTGTAATTTTCTATTTTTTGTAATATTTTTGCTCCACCAAACATAGTTTAAAGTATTTATTGCTTGTTTTGTTTGTGCGATTCTATTTTTAATTTCCACTGTGTTATTGCCTGAATGGTCTAATTTTGTTCCTAAATAAGTGCATTCAATACTAGGTTTTAGTTCTTCTCCATTGTTGAAATTTATATTTTCCATTTCTTCTCCTATACACAGATATTTAGTTTTCTCAATGTTTATATAAAGTCCCCATTTTTCATATTCTTCTTTTAGTTTTTTAGCCATATATTCTATGTCATCGTGGTCCTGTGCTATTAATAATTAATTTTTCTTCTATTATCTCATATCACTTTCCATTTATAGCAGCAGATATTTATTCACAGAATAACTATGCTATCATTCTGCGCCAGGAAATTGATTTTAAGATAAACTAACACTGCTTGTAATTGGCTCAATGTTTCTGGTTATGATGTCTAAAAGATTATTTGCAGAGTTAGGAATTTTAGGTGCAAAATTTTGATGACTATTTAACTCATGCCCCAAATGGGATACAATAACCAATCACATTTCAATTATCGTTGAGTTACAACCAATCACAGTCGTGTTCACCTGGAATTTATCAAAGAAGTTTATCATATTAAAGAGAGTTCCTCCTTTTTAACATTCTGAATAGGTCATAGCATTATTTTGCAGTGACTGACTCTCTACGAAATACGGCTACCAAATTGTATATATAGTGCACGAATGTCAGCTAAAAGCGCTTGCAGGAGATAATATAAAAACATTTGTAGCAATTGATTATACCACAAAAAGAAAATAAAGAAACCACTGTTTGCACTTTCTTAAACAAATTATTTCCCAGGAAATGTTTTTATTTTAATCATACTGGTACTGTTTTATATTTAATCCATTAATTATGAACAACAATTTCCTAACCACATTCAATTCAATTTCCAATTATTTATAAATTACTTTTATGCCCAGGAAACCTTGTCTGTTACTTCTTTATTATTATTATTAATTATATTTTAGTTTAAACTTATTTTTATGTATTAAACATATTTTGAATATAGGCTTACAATATGTTAGATACGATTAATTGAACATTGTTTTAGTATTGAGAAAAAAATATTAATATCATACTATAAAGTTACTATCAGGTTGAGAAAACCAGCTATGGCTTGGGGGGGACCCGACATGCTGATCACATGTCACCCGTACATTGGCTAGATAATCATCCACCTCTGTGATTAACACATGTGAATGTGAGACCAGCAGTCAGTTGGTAAGCCAAGGGCCTTCTAGGCCTGTCATGTTTGGAGTTTTTTTTTATAAAGTACTATGATAACATAAAAAAAGTAACAAAATAAGTTAAGAACTGCCAAGTTGTTAATATAAGTGGGTGTCTGAGTTTAAAAGTGTGTTGAAGACTAGAACATTATTAGATTTGTAAACAGAATTGGACTATTGATAAAGGTGGGTTTAAAAATCAAGTACATTACATAACAACATTGCCCATTGGCAGCTGTGAGAGTGTACAACATTTCAAAGAGTAGGGAGTGAGCGACGAGACATTTGCTGAATGTAGTTTGCCTTTTCATACAAACACTTCATTCGTGAATGACATTCAATAACTTCGTTCGCGAATAACACTTCGGAGTGAGGAGTTCATAGAAACGAAGCGCTTCGTTCATGGCATAAAACAGCTAAAGTATACACTGCCATTATTCGATCGCATTATTATAAAAAGTAAAGTGATTCCATTATAGGCCTTATAGGAGGGTGGTAGTAGGTTAAGATTCCTACATTTTCTGACAATTGGGATGAGATGTCAGCTGAGTTTAAAGCCCGCAGGATATGCCTGTGATACTTTCTTTTCGAGATAAAATCGATCCTACGACTTCTATTGTAATTCAAAGTACACATAACCTATTTGACAGAAATTAAGTCTTAAGAAGCACAGATTCAATAAAAAAAATTGAACACAGTAAGGGGTAAGGTCAAAATAATTTAACGTTGATAATACCTGTTTTAAAACAGCTGTTGATTGTTGGTAATCAAACCTTCGAATTAAAACATCTTTAAAAACAACTTTGCAAAATATTCCCAAGTGCTTATACATTTTTTTTTTCACAAATGTTACTCTTTACCATAAGTAATATTACATTAAAAAAAAATTTCCCTCATTTTCCCACATCTCAATACAACCATTATACTGGAATTTTCGTATCTCCTCTTATTTGTCAATATTTCTTCTACAATTCACATAATGTATAATAAATATTATTGCATAAAGAATGTTTCTCTGCATACGCTGTATTTCCACAACTTGTGCGCTTTTTCATTTATTATTATAGAAAAAAAGTAAGAAGGTTGGCATGTCTGGTACATCAACTATGTTCTGCTAAGAACCAACCAAAATGTTTGTTCGGTATCAATGTGTATGTGGGACTGTGAGTGAATAATTCAAAGAAAACTAGAGATGATTTGGTCATTTTTGTAACATGAATTTTCGGTTTGTTTTTTTTATTTTAATTAAACTCCTTGGTGTATCGCCTTCAGAACCGTATAATCCACGAGGGCCATACGTAAAATGTTCTTTTCTGTAAGTTGATTATCTTACACTGTATTATTCTTAAGATGTTAATTATATAATTTTTACCTGGTAAGTCAGTCGTCCTCAACTAAATTGTTAAACTTCAAGTTATTCTAATATGGAGGCCTTTCGAAAACAGTTTCATCTTCTGCGTTTTAACTGGAACTGATGGTGTTATATAGGTTGTCATCATCATCAATTGCAGGCATGGATTAGGCCATTGACCTGTTCCACTTCAGGATAGAAATTGATCCCCCGATCTCTTCTTAAGTCTTCCTGGGTCTCTTCGCCCTGTGGGTCTGTAATTCAATAGCTGCAGAGGTAGTCTGTTGTTTGGCATTCTAAGAAGGTGTTGATGCCAATTATTTTGGTATTTTTGAATGGTTTCAGTTATTGCTGGTGTGTTGAGAGCTTTGCGGATATCTTCATTTCGCATGTGGTCATAAAGTGTATAACCCGCTAAAGGTCTTAATAACTTCATTTCTGCAGCTACTATCCTATTTAATTTACCTCTAGTAAGAGTCCAGTTTTCAGAACCATAAAGTAGAGTTGGAAGAGCCATTGTTTTATAAAATTTTAGAATTGTATCTGGGCATACTTTTCGGAAAAGAAGGCTTTTTTATTGTTCCTATACATATAACGGAATTTCAAAAGTGTTGATTGTATGGCTCAGCTGCACTTCTACTAGCGCTTGATTTTTCAGTTATATTGTTGTAAACTATAGCTCTTTGTCTGTATTTACTAACATTATTTAATATTGTAAACTTTTTCAAACCAATTTTTTATCACATTATTAGGCAATTTTGAAGTATTTATTAAAATATGCAAATTGCAATATTATGACACTGTTAGACAATATTGTGATGCTAACTGCTATTTTCTCCACAGAGTATATTACTTGTCTATGATTTTTCTATTGCTGATTGGATCAGCATTAGGGAGTGATAAGTGTACACCCATTTTAGTAAATATTTGGTAATTTTAATATTAATATATTTTTTAACATAGATTTGGGGATTTATTGCAAATATTGGTCATTTAAATTTCATAATGACGGATAGTAATCAAGGACGATTATTGATATGTGGTTCGATTGTGGGTTATCGCTGGCTCTATAAACTCTGACACATATGCACTGTTGTTCTATAGGACTTTGAAAATATTTCATGCTAGTTTAAGTGCAGTTTTTCTGCCCTTTGTAGGTATTGTGATACTACTGCTTCTCACATTTTGTCTTTTGACTTAGCTTAATATATAAAGATTTATTAAACACTCTGTGTACAGTATAATACAATTACTGAAAGTTATTATCATCTGCATAGAATTTTAGAGGCTGTCTTCTTGCTATGCAGTCAATAAGGTGGTATTGTTGACATTTTTGGTCACATAGCTTGCAGAGGCACTGGTTCGATGCTAGGTGGAACCCTTTTTTGGTACATACTCTGTAGTGGAATCTATGTGTGGTGTTCCTCGTGAACACATGTCTTAGGGAGAAGTTTGGTTCCTTCCATTCTTCGGTGTTCATCGCTGGGGTCAGGAAGAATCCGCAAGCTATATCCTTTGCTTTTTCTTCTCTCTCTCTCTTATGTGTGCTTCATAGGCCGGGGTGTGTGGCAGGTTATATTTTAACGCTATTTCTCTGATGAAGAAGTCAGTCTTGGTTAGATGGTATATCAGTCGGGAGCTCGTTGACCTTGAAACCCTAAGTACTCTCCGGAGGTAGGCAATTTTGACCATTTCCAGTCTTTTCAGATTTGCTATGGTTAACCGAGTCCAGAATGTGGTGATTGCATAGCACGCTATTGGTGATATCTTAATGTGAAATAGTCTTATAGCTGTTTCAATTGACAGCTTTTCGACATTTCAAATGTCAAATGTGGCCTTTATTGCTGAGTTGCATCTTTCCTGGATGTGCTTGGTGAATGATTTTCCTGTGACTTGCAATGTTAGACCGAGCTACTTGTAATTCTAGTTGGGCATTTCCATACTTGAATTTGACTTAGCTTAAGAGATTTTATTAGTAAAGAATTGAATTTTCCACAGGCCTTTGGAATTCATGGATTGTGATCCCCTTATAGATCACAAAAGCAACAGAACAGCTAAAGAAGATCAAGGTGGATATGGTTGTGTAAAGGTAAGCAAATTGTTTAACATTTTGATACGTGCATGCATGAAAATACGGTAAATGTGTAAATTTACTGTTATTTTTATGTTATAGTTTGGTGGGTACAGATATGAAGATGTAGAAAAAGGAAAAAGAAACTGTACAGTACTTCCCAATATTGAATGTGAGGGGGAGAGAACATTTAGTCGTGATGGTTTCCCTTGTGTCAGGTAAGATATTTTACATGTTATTTTATCATCATCTTCCAGGGATTAAGCCTGTTGGCTCGTTTCGGTTTCATGAAAGCTAGAATTGTTAAAATTGTTCAGACCATGTGGACGACCAACATTTCTCCTTTCGCGGGGTTTATAATTTAGCATTAATTTTGGAAATCTTTCTTCTGGCATTCTATCAATATGTTCTTTCCAGTCTTTCCTATATTTAATTATTTGGGTCTGTAAGTTTGAAAATGTTTAGTTCCTTTCTTATATCTTCATTTCTTTTCTTATCCAGCAGAGTATATCCTGCTATATTTCTTAAAAATCGCATCTCAGCTGCTTCCAATATTTGTTCTTGTCTTTTAGTGATCGTCCAACATTCTGATCCATACATCAATATAGGAACAGCCATTACTTTATAAAATTTAGTTTTTGTTTCTTTTCTTGTGTTTTTAAGGGTTCTTTTAATAGTGCCACACATTAGATTAAATTTATTTATTTTGTCATTAATATCTTCAATTTTGACATATGATACATTGAAACCTAGATATTTAAAACTGTTCACCTGCTCTAAAATTTTATTATCAATTACTATTTTAGCTCTTATGGTGTCATGTCCTTTAAATGCCAAAATTTTAGTTTTATTCTTTGAAAATTTTAAATTGTAATTGGCACTATTTTTTCCAAATTAAAAATAGCTCTTTGTAGATCATCTTCTGAACTGGAAATCACTACTTGATCATCAGCAAATAATATTGTATCCAACAGTTTATTATTTATTTTAAAATGTTTATTTAAATTAATCTGCCACTTTAACATAACTTCATCTATATATAAATTAAAAAGAGAAGGTGATGGACACCCTTGTCTGATACCACGATTTATTGTTACCATTTTTTGATGTTTAGATTTAAAACCCCTGTCATTACAAAAAAGCAATTAAAGTTTTTCCTTTACCCAAAGAAAACATAAAGAAATATGTCGTAATGTCATACATAGGCCCACTTTCAAATAAAATATCTAAACACTTTAAAAAGTTGAACATTAATGTGGCATTTAAAACTAATAAAACTTTACAAAATATAATAAAAAACAATAAAACCAAAATAAAAAAGAAAAATTATCAGGTGTATATAAATTGAAGTGTGGCACATGTGACAATGTTTATATAGGACAAACTGGTAGACCTTTTATCTCTCGGATAAAGGAACACATGAGAGCATATAACAGAAATTTAGAATATTCAAAATATGCTAACCACCTATTCCAATTTAATCATTGTTTAAATCCAAATTTTGAAATTTTACATATTTGTGATAAGGGTAAGAAGTTAGATCTTTTGGAGGCTGTAGAAATTAATAAATTGAAAAATAGTAACAAACTGTTAAATTCTCAACTTGATTTGAATGAATCCCCTTTGTTAAATTAAAAAATTTAAATAAATAGTTTAGATCAGTTGGAACACAATTCATAATTTGTTAAAATGTCTGAAGAAGGTACAGTGTACTGAAACAGCTGTCACTGAATTATATCTTAATAAATATGAAAATCAAGTAAAACTATGTTTTATTTTTATTTAATTAATATTACAATTTTATTATTTACATATAAATTTTGTATAGCCATAATCAAATGTTGTGGAATACCTTTATTTGTCATTATATCCCATAATTTATTTATTATTTTATTAATTCTATAAATATTAAGGAGTTGTTACTTTATAAGAATGTTGTATTACTGTGCCGAGTGAGCTTAGATTAAAATTTTCTGTTACGTCAATTTCTTGGTTGAATTTTTTCCAGGGGTTTCTTTCAGCTGTAATATGACAGAAATATAGATTGCAGTTGTCCTTTTCAAACATCCAGGATTATTTATTTACACATGGCAATGGCCTCTGATCAAAGTTGGAAGTGCAGTTATGATAAACAGGGCTCATGGGTATAAAGTTGCTTATTTCTGCTACAAGCCTAATTTTGAACTACCATATCTTCACAATTATATAACTGATACCTTAATTATTTTGACTCACCTCATATTTCTTGATTTTCAAAAAAATTACATACCGTCGTTTAGTATTTAATAAGTTTCAAAAAAAATTTCAGCAAATTTAACATTAAATTAGCACCGAAAAATGATTACAGTTTGAATAAATTAATCAAAACCAACAAAAATGAAAAGATTGAAGACAGAAACAAATCAGGGATTTATCAAATTAGTTATAAAGATTGTGAAAAAATATACATAGAAAAAACAAAAAGGAACTTGAATACAAGATTGAAAGAACGCCTTAGAAATGTTTAAAATGTTGAAATAGAAAAATCTGCAATAGCAACACAGAATTGAAACTAAGGCCAACTTACTAAAACAGTTAGAATAGAATATATTTCCTGATTTTTATGTAGACCTGGTTTCGTCACTTTTGCGTGACATTGTCAATGAATTCCGACTGTTGTTTTGCAGTTGTCCATCCTGTAAGTTGATTTCTGCTCCCTCTGCTGACTGACTGATGAACTTCCAAAATCAATTTTTTTTCTCCTTCACCGGGAATTTCAAAATTTTAATTCCTGCACATGTACATTTTCTTCCAAATTGTGAGTTCCTTAGATTTTTCTAACTGTTTTAGTAATTTGGCCTTAAAATTCATCGGAGAACATTTTGTTTAAACAACTCACCTCATAGGATTCATGCTTCCATGTTATCGAGTTGTTTAAACAAAATGTTCTCCGATGAATTTTAATGATTATACCTCATAATGTTTACTTCCCAACATTAATTTAACATAATTTGGCCTTAGTTTCAATTCTGTGTTTTTCTGACCATGCATGTGCAGCTATTACAGATTTTTCTATTTCTCAATTTTTAACATTTCTCAAGTGTTCTTTCAATCGTGTATTTAAGTTTCTTTTTGTTTTTTCTATTTTTTTTTTCACAATCTTTACAATCAATTTGATAAATCCCTGATTTGTTGCCATCTTCAATCTTTTAATTTTTGTTGGATTTGATTAATTTATTCAAACTGTAATCATTTTTCAGTGCTAATTTAATGTTAAATTTGCTGAAAATTTTTTGAAAACTTATTAAATACTAAATGATGGTATGTAATGTATTGACTTTAGCTTTAACGGCCAGAGTTATTACGATGATCATGAAGAAGATTTCCAGGCTGTTGGCCGTGGTCTTGAGGCTTGAAGTTCCCTGATGTTTCACCAGAGATTGCATCTGGCATCCTCAAGGGTTGTCTTGAGGATGCCGGATGCAGTCTCTGACAAAACATTGGGGAACTTCAAGCCTTGAGGTTACCGGATGCAGTCTCTGGAGAAACATCGGGGAATTTGAAGCATCAAGACCACAGCCTACAGCTCAGAAGTCTTCTTCATGATCATCATGATGGTATGTACATTTCTTGAATTTTTTACCAGTTTCTTTATTTGTCTGAAAAGTACTTTCATTTATCACTTGTTTTTTATATATTCTATTTGGTGAAAATATTAAGGAAATTAGACTACCACAAGTTTGCCATTTGTTGTGATCTTATGAATTGATTTTTAAATTTTATAAGGTGCACAATGGGTAATTTTGGTCCTCACTGATTCCATATTTGAAGTTAATAGATCCTTTACAAATGATCAGCAGAATGTTATGACCTGTTTCTATTCTCAAGAAGAAAGTGGGTATATACTACTACTACTACTACTACTACTACTAATACTCACTGGCACTATCAAAGCTGTAGGTTCATGACTGCACGGACATAAGCTCTCCATACATCTCTATCCTGAGCTAATGCTTTCCTATCATTCACTGTACAATTTACTTCCCTCAAATCATAGTTAATGTTATTCTCCAAACTCATTCTTGGTCTACCAACTGGGCGTTTTCCCTCTGGCTTTCCTACAAGAAGCTTCCATGCAAGTCTTTCATTCCCCATACGTGCAACATGTCCTGCCCATCGCAGTCTACGAGACTTAACTGTTCTTATTATATATGGCTTCCTATAAAGACCATGTAGTTCATTGTTATGTAGTCTTCTCTATTCACCTGTCTGTTCATTTCTCTTTGGTCCAAAAATTTTCCTAAGAACTTTATTCTCAAATACTTGTAGGGTCGCATGCAAATACATTACTCTCTATTCAAATTACTTCCAATCACTGGTGAGCTGAGATCAAATTAACGGCCGCCTTAACCAGTCATGCATGAATGTTGACGTTTTCGTAATATTGGCAACGAATTACCCAGAATTCTCAGCGATAAAACCACTTCCGTTATTTTCGTCTGCTATAGAGGAATGCATTTATGCTTGCATCCCGCAAATAATACCGTATACAAACACGTCTGCGACGCGCAATATTACGCCGATTATCCTGTTCTTCCAGTTGAATTCTTTGGTAGACTCTATCAAATTCCTCTTCTCTGCGTATACTGAAAACATGATCGAAGTCTTCAAGGTCCGACATCTTGGATAAGTTTCAAACTACATCGGTTCCCTTCGGGATTTTCACATAAGTTTATATCTTGAGCTACGATCTTAAGGTACCTTGTCAGGTAGCTTTACAATTATTACCGCGTGAATAGATATCTGAGTAAGAAAAATGTGTTTGAATAAAACTTTATCAGCAGAGAACGCCTTTTACTGTCGAATGCGTTCAAACATTCGACCCGTAATCTCCTTTCTCCCTTAAAGTAAGAGTCCATGTTTCGCACCCATATAATATGGGTGTGAAACATGGACTCTTACTGTAAGGGAGGAAAGGAGATTACAAGTATTTGAGAATAAAGTCCTTAGCATATTCAATAGTCTATTATCTAGCTTTTAAATTTGAAGCTGCTATAAAAAGCTCCTGAGTAGTGTAAAATAAACAATGCTGGCACAATGTAAAATGTGAGAGTATTGATTTGAATTTTTGTATTCCAGGTACAGTGGTCATTACTTTGCTACAACACTTATCTACAGTATTTTATTAGGTTTTCTTGGAATGGACAGATTTTGTTTAGGACAAACAGGAACTGCAGTGGGTAAACTGTTAACGTTAGGCGGTGTTGGTATTTGGTGGATTGTTGATATAATTCTTCTTGTAACAAATGGTCTCCACCCGGAAGATGGAAGCAACTGGAATCCTTATGTTTGAAATCTTCTCTTCAATATGTTCACAACTGTATTTATGATAACATTTCTCGGCGTACCTTAATTATGACTGGTTTTCAGTGTCAGGTAATAAAAAGTTTATTACTCATAATTTTATGGAATTATCTAGAGCAAAAGCAGAAAATTTATTATATCCCTGACTTAACTCCATCCATCTATAGTAATTATGCCCGAGGGCAGATCTTTCACTGCAATTGTATTTTCATGCTATGCTTTGCAGCTTTTCTCGTATAAGACTTGAAAGCATAATAATAGTCCCTTTGATTGGTTGCTGGCCAAAGGAAGCAAGACCAGTGATGGGGCTGCCATCTTATAGCCTCTGGTCAGGCTTTTCTGGAGAAAATAAAATATAGGAAAGAAGAAATGGAAGAAAAGAAAGACTCCCTAGCTCTCGGATGCCCTAATAGCGTCGGGGTCGAAAAAAAACACGAGTTAACCAAGAGAGGTTAGATAGTAAAGTTAAAAGAGTGCAAAACACAAGTAAGTGGAAGAAATGTTTTGCTCAGCTTGGGCACCTTGTGCTGGCCAAAGGAAGCAAGACCAGTCTGGTCAGGCTTTTCTGGAGGAGAAAAGAAAATATAGGAAAGAAGAAATGGAAGAAAAGAAAGACTCCCTAGCTCTCGGATGCCCTAATAGCGTCGAGGTAAAAAAAAAAAAACAAGAGTAAATCAACAGTAGTTAGATAGTAAAATTAAAAGATGGGATCGGAAAAGGAACACCAATATCTTAAAAGAATTGAAGACTACGCCAATTTTGGAATATATTAAACAGTACCAACTAAATTGAAAGAATGAGTTCAAATTGGATCCCCAAAGCTGTTTATAATTATATACCAAGCGGATGAAGATCTCTGGGCCGTCCTATGAAACGCTCGAGGCAAAAATTTTCTATAGGATTGTAACAGGCCTTGGCCTAATACTTAGAAGGAAGAAGAAGAAGCTTTGCAGCTTTACTAGGGAGTTATAGGTGTGATAGCTTCCTGTTGCTTTCCACACTGGTGAAGGATGATTATGATGGCCGGATGATTTTCGGGGACCGTTGGGCCCTAAGCTTCCTGACATTTGTCTTACAGATAAGGAAAAAGCTCACCCAGGAGCCTGTCCCGACTGGAAATCGAACCAGGCCTGCTGTGTGACAAGGCAGCATGCTACCTCAAGACCACAGCGGTGGACCCTGATTTAACTGAAGGGCTAAAAAAAAGTTCTTCTGCAGTATCATATAATTTTAGACTAATCTACAGTTTAAGTGTCATTAGATCTCTGGGCCGTCCTATGAAACACTGGAGGGAAAATTTTCTGTAGGATCGTAACAGGCCTTGGCCTAATACTTGGAAGGAAGAAGAAGAAATGTCATTAGTTAATTTTTCTAAAAAAGAGTTGCTTGTATTTGAAGAGAAAAATTTTCGCCTAGACCGAGACTCGAACCTGGGACCTTTGGTTTGCCGGGCCAAATGCTCTACCAACTGAGCTACCGAGGCGAGTTATGATCTAGATGCAAATTTTTCTCTTATATACGTTGTAATTCCCTTTCGCCAAATGCTTTTGAAACCATTGCTTCTATCTTTGCAAATGGCTGCTTCTTAGTTAAGAAGACATTTATTGGGAATTTAACATTACTTTATGAAGCTAGTAAGGCTTCTAATGATGTTTTTTTTATTATTGATTTAACATTTCTCACTGAAAGATAAATTATATTTGAAGAGAAAAATTTTTGCCTAGACCGAGACTCGAACCCGGGACCTTTGGCTTGCCGGGCCAAATGCTCTACCAACTGAGCTACCGAGGCGAGTTGCTTGTGGTTAGCATGATCATATTAGAGCAAGATACCACCAACTTATGAAATATCAAATGTGAAAATTAAATTTGTTAATATAACTTAGTAGACCTACCATCTATCAAGATGTCAAAATTAGTGTCAGTAAATTCCACATTCTTGTCATGAGCCGATCAGATCGGCTCTGGTGCTTCTGTCCATTACCTGCCAGAACAATATACTTAAACTACTTGCAAAGCCAATCACATCGGTGGGTGCAATTTAAATCTCTGACACAAGAGATTTTACCAGTGGCACGCAGAGGGTTAAATATAAGCTGAAGATACCCTTACTACATATGAACAGAAAAAAAAAATTAAACTGGGTAGTATCTTCAAGGAATGGTTTATCTTTCTCCCAATCTACTTTGCCTCTTTGAGGAACTACTTGCCAATTATTTATGATATAAAATTACAATAGGAACTGACATTGAGGTTTATGGACTCGCATCTTACCTCATAAAAGTTGAGTTCTTTTAGGACATGTTTGAAAACATACTTGTGTTTCATCTTTAGCTTGTCCAGACTTGATTTTTAAGTTGTCGGCCCTGGATGTCGACTCCTACTCCATCTTTTAGTTGTCCAAGGAACTTGCATATCAGATCCCTCTCCCTGGGAATTTCAAAATTGATGATTCTACCCGTTCTTCTGGATGTAGATCTCCCAAATGGTGAGTTGTTTAGTGGTCACATTGATTTTATGTTTTTCTGACCAAACGTGAGCAGCTATTGCAGATTTTCCTACTTTTTTTTTTTTTTTTACGTTTCTAATGTGTGAGGGATTTAATATGCAAGTTCTTTGGACCACCAAAAGATGGAGGAGTCAACATTCAGGGCTGTCAACTTAATAGTATATTGCAATACAAGTGAGCTGTTTAGTGTTGCTCCAATAAACACAATTTCTGGTCTTGTTTCTTCCCTGTAACTTAAGAAGTTGTAATTAATATTTAATTTTAGGAAGTTATATTTTGAGGTTATTTTAATTATATTATTTTTAGTCTGATCCTCTTACCTCAATATTAGTGTTGGTTTGTTCTTGAACATGTTTCAAAACAATTCTGTTTTATCGTCAGCTTGTCCAGACTGGTTTTATTTATGTTGCACAACCTGGATATCGATGTCAGGTCCATACTGTGGTTGGCCAAAGAACCTCAAAACAAGGTCACGCTAAAAATAATATAATTAAAATAACCTCAAAATATAACTTCCTAAAATTAAATATTAATTTGTTTAAAGTTTGTCAATCTGCACTATTTATTGTAGCACCAAACTAACAATGCTGGATATTGCAAACTATTTTCCTTGTTTGATAGTTATGCATCTAAGAGCAGGAACAGTCCGTGCTTAGCTGCATGATGCAAAGTTTAGATTAGTATTTATGAAGATCTGATTTCATAGCCGTTTGTTACAAAACATAAAATCTCCATTAGGACTCGTGGCATTTACATTTTTCTTTATTTACTTTACCTGATAGAGTTAAGACCATAAGGCCTTCTCTCCCACTTGACCAGGGTTAAATAAGGCTATATGGACAGTGTTATGCATCAACCAGCTATGTGTCAATATGTAAATTTCAAGAAAAATATGTTTAAAGTTTAAGACAATCTTCACTATTTATTATAGCACCAAAAACTAACAAAACTGGATATTGCAAGTTATTTTCTTTGTTTGTTATGCATCAACAATCTAAGAGCAGGAACATTTGATGCTTAGCTGCATAATGCAAAATGTTTTCAAATGCTGGGCCTTGGCAACGAAGCCATAAGTTGTCTGAAGGTTTTGCCATTAGTTCAGCATAAATGTAACTGTTTTTTAAGAGGGCACCAATTTTTTATTTGTAATGGTGGTTACATCACCCACTCACATAAACCCCCAGTATGACTGGAGGCCACACATGCCGTTGGTTAATGGGTCCATCAGACCTTGCCGGGAGGATATATATATATTTTGGATCCACCGACCATTCTCACAAGCACCATTTGTGGACCATTTCTATGCTGTGGCATGCCAGCGTAAATGTTGAAATAACATTCCCTCTATTTCTGATGGTGTGGTTATACCGCCATTACTCGGTCCTCATAGCCTCATTTGTAAAAGCAGGTTGAGGTTGACTATCCTTTGCAACCTGCATAATGCAAAATTTAGATTATCATTTATGAAGATCTGATTTCGTAGCCATTCGTTACAAAGTATATAACCCCTGATAGGACTGTGGCATTTACATTTTTCTTTAATAATAGGGTGATTTTAAAGATTTCATAGTTAAATATGGGAAATAACATTATGAGGTTCTTAACATCTTACCTCATATTTTATGTTTCTTCAAACACAGGAACTAGTGTTCGAGAGAAGGATGTCTCTCATTTTCAACCGACATTATGACTACCGGATTTTCGTTGGAATCATACAATTACAAGGAAAAATTGAATTCAATATATATATAGGAAGGATACTCATACAGACAATTATATAAAATCTTCAGGTTTCAATCATATGGCACATAAACATGCAATTTTCAACAGTCTGATATATAGATTATTAAATGTTCCATTAAATGAAGATTTTAAGAAAGAATACAATCACATTTTGAACATAGCCAATTTAAATGGTTTTGGAAAAGAAATAATTGTAAATAAATTAAAGAAATTCAGACAACAAAAAAGATTGAAAGAATACACTACACTGCAATCTGATTCAAAGAAAGGAAAACAGTTTAAGAAAATTACGTATCATCCTGAAATACATAACAAATTTCAAAAAAATGTTCAAGAAATTCAATATTACATTGGCACCGATAAAT
This sequence comes from Diploptera punctata, assembly GCA_030220185.1. NCBI lineage: Eukaryota > Metazoa > Arthropoda > Insecta > Blattodea > Blaberidae > Diploptera > Diploptera punctata. Next base: position 538,265 of record JASPKZ010003802.1, read on the forward strand.
AAATTTAGCCTTGGTAATCTATTAATAACTAATAAGAAATTGAACACCCCAGATAGCAAAAAAAATCTGGAATTTATCAAATTAATTGTAAGGACTGCAATAAAGTATATATATGAAAAAACAAAAAGGAATTTGGACACTCGCACTAAGGAACACTTCAGAAATATTAAAAATGGTGAAATTGAAAAATCATCTATTGCAGCACATAGTTTATTGGAGAATCATAGAATTGAAGGAGAAGCCCTACTTTTAAAACATTTGGAAAAACCTTTAGAATTGACAATTTGGGAGAAGATATATGTTCAGAAGAACAAATTTAGATCCATGAATTTCGAGATTCCTGATGAACGTGGCCTCATCTCAAAGTTCATCAAATCAACACCAGATGGCAACGTTATTGATGGAGATTCCAACGAAAGTCCGGTAGTCATAATGTCGGTTGAAAATGAGAGACATCCTTCTCTCGAAAACTAGTTCCCGTGTTTGAAGAAACATAAAATATGAGGTAAATGTTAAAAAAATGACTCGTTAATTTATGATTTTAAAGATTTAGTGCTGAAGGTGTGTGTACACTCACTTCTTGAGCCAGTGCAACAGATGGCATCAGAATCATAGCTGGTTGATGCATAACATCATCCATTTATGTAATGTTAAGGTTGAATAAAACACATTTGTCATGCTTAACACCTTCACACAAAAATATATTTTGATGCAATTTTCTAGCTAATAGAACTCATAAAATACCTTCATAACATTATCCAAAATATCCTTCAATGATACAACATTATATTCCTATTGCACATAACAATAATAAAATTAAAAGACCAGATAAAGAGATCTCATGACTGTAGTTCCCAAATTCAGATCTAAATTGCTAGGCAAATTAACAATAATCCATTCAAAACAGGACTGGAAGGCCATTATGACTATTGGCAATCATTGTCTCATGTCTAGGGCAAGGCAATTAATGATTCTGCATCTTTTTCTTATGAAACATTGCTTGCATATATGTATGGCATTAAAAAAAACGGATTAAATAAAAGCAATTTGTTAGGGCATTTTTTTTTGCATTTTCTTAAACTTTTCTAGGGATAGGTCATTTTTTGGCAATTTTTAGGTCATTTTTTTACACTTTTCCAGAAGGCTGTGACATTATTTGTATTTGATTTAAGATTTTTATTATAATTCAGTATTTTTCCTTGTCAAACAATTTCTTGGAATTAAGTAGATGTTTTGCTAACTACTACCCCTATTTTTCAAGGTATGTGCATAATGAACTTGCACACTTCTAGGAATTTTATTCAATTTCTTAGAGCCTCTACCCTTATTCTGATTGTTAACTGCAATTCAAAATTGCTGTAAAAGTGCACTGTGTAATTGAAATGGATTTTCTGCAATAAATGGTACTGTAATATGCATTTTTAAATACTTTTCTTTTAATATTTTGATGTTAATTTAAATTTTATGTAATTCAGTAATCAAGTGAGTACTTAATCTAATAAGTAGTATTTTTATTGGCAATTCTTAACTTCTTATTTGTCATTTTTTGCATTTTTACCAATTTATAGGTCATTAAATGCCTTGCCCCTTATGAATTTCGACTTATTTGGACATATTATATATGCCTACTTGACAATTACCTACTCTAATTAGGAACTAACATATAATATCCTTTTTTTAAAATTAATCAAAATATACATTCTTTTAAAATCTGTAATGTATAAAAATGCAAAAATTCATTCCTAAAAAATTGTGTATAGTTAATGAATTGTGACAGTTAATAACTTAAGTAAAATGGATGAAAAATTGTAAAAACAACCAATAAAACTTTATATAGTGTCATGGAATGCAAAAAACAAACTGAGTTTTTAACAGTGTAATAATATAAGATATACAGATGCCTATCCACCTAAAGAAAGTTTCCCATATGCCACATAAAATAATACAATTTTACATAGGATTTATGAACAGTTTATATACATATACACTGTAAATATTCTTTCATATCATTGGCCCCTACGAGATTAACACAGCACCGGAAACTCAGATCTTGAAGCATTGGAATCCATCTAAACCAGTAACAGTTCTGTGGTGAAGTTCTTGGTAACTAGATGTACAAGACTTCCATTTGGGGGACGTTCCTCTCCTCGAGTCCATCGCAGAAACAAGCTGAAAACAGTGATATTCTCACAATTAAAAATCATCAAGGATGGTATATTAACTCTGAGCTATACAGGGTGGACCGCTCGAATGGACCTAATTTCAATTGCTTGTTACTGGCAAACGGTTGAAGATAGAAACTTAAAACAACGTTCATATTACAGAAAAACTCACCAAGTTTTGATATCCAGATCACCACATCTCTATATGAGCCCCAGCAGTCACTGTGACGATATCAAAGCGATGAACAATTTCTTGCCAAGTACGTTGGAGTATGTCTTCTGGAATGTTCTCAATAGCCTCTATGATGCGCTCACGAAGATCACGAAGGTCTTTAACTGGGGTGGTGTAAACTTTATCTTTGACATAGCCCCAGAGAAAGAAATCCAGTGGTGTTAAATCGGGAGATCTCGGGGGCCACGCGATTGGTCCTCCCTACCAATCCAACGGCCAGGGAAAATGTTGTCCAAAGTCGTACGAACTTCATTGGACCAGTGGGAGGAGCACCATCTTGCTGGAAAACGATGTTAGGCTGCAGTTGTTCAATTTGTGGAAAGAAGAACTGCTCCAGCATGTCAAGATATGTGGTACCACGAACAGTTTTCTCGGCGAAGAAAAACGGTCCAATGACCTTATTATGTGACAAACTGCACCAAACATTCATCTTCGGACTATCACGAACATGCTCTTGAATAGCGTGAGGATTCTCCGATCCCCAGATCCGCACATTATGCCGGTTTACCTTGCCTGACAAATGGAAAGTGGCTTCGTCCGAGAAGAAAATCTTGGTCATGAAGTCAGGATCAGCGCCGAGACGGTCCAGCATCGTATTGGCGAATTCCACTCGTTTCGGCATGTCATTCGGCTCCAGACGTTGCACTAACTGCACTTTATATGCGTGCAGTTTGAGGCGTTGTGGGACAATCCGTTGTAATGTCGATTTTGGTATTTGAAGTTCCCGCGAAGCTCTTCTTAATGACTTCCGGGGGCTTCGCTCAAATGCGGCTTGAACATTTGCTACCATTTCATCGGATGCTCTGCGACCACCACCATGCTTCTTCAACACAGATCCTGTAGCTAATAATGTATCACGCCACTTCTTTATGCTTCTAGCAGTTGGAGCATCACGGTTAAACACACGCCGGAACTCCCTTTGAACTCTAATGATTGATTTAAACTCCGCATACCACAAAACAGCTTGCGCTTTCATCTGCAGAGTCGCCATTTTCACAAACAATTAAATCTAAGAACGAGAAACGTATCTTTGTGCCATCTACCGACAGGATTCGAAACTTGGTGAGTTTTTCTGTACTATGAACGTTGTTTTAAGTTTCTATCTTCAACCGTTTGCCAGTAACAAGCAATTGAAATTAGGTCCATTTGAGCGGTCCACCCTGTATAATTTAACTTATGCCCTAAATGGAAGCCATTAACCAATGACAGTAGTATGATGATCTTGAAGATTTTCAGGCTCTAGGCCGTGGTCATGAGGCTTGTAGTTCCCCGACATTTCGCCAGAGACTGCGTCTGGCATCCTCAAGGGTTGTCTTGAGACTGGCAATTCTGTCCGCTGTCTGTCTTATTTATACGTTCACCGCGATGTGTTCGTAAGTTGTATCTACCTTCTGATTGGTCAGCGTTAGGGACTTCCATTGCTCCAATGAGATTGCTGTTTGATGGTCTAGTCGACTGTATGTTATATCTGCCTTCTGATTGGTCAGCGGTCTAGTCGACTAGACTATCAAACAGCAATCTCAGTGGAACAATGGAAGTTCCTACCGCTGACCAATCAGAAGGCAGATATAACGTACAGTCGACTAGACCATCAAACAGCAATCTCATTGGAGCAATGGAAGTCCCTAACGCTGACCAATCAGAAGGTAGATACAACTTACGAACACATCGCGGTGAACGTATAAATAAGACAGACAGCGGACAGAATTGCCAGTCTCAAGACAACCCTTGTGGATGCCAGACGCAGTCTCTGGCGAAACGTCGGGGAACTACAAGCCTGACGACCACGGCCTACAGCCCGAAAATCTTCTTCAAGATCATCATAGCAACTCCGGACGTGAAAGTCTATGTGAATACAATGACAGTAGTGTTTTACCTCGCTCTTTATCAACTCCTGCTTTTGTGATAAAGAAAGCTCTTCCTTTTTTTAATATTCTGAACAGGTCAGAGCATTATTTTGCACCAACAAATACATTGAATGTAGCAAATAATGAACAGATTCCTTGATTTTACTGAGTTGTTTACTAAAAAAATTAGTAACTTATAATATAGAGTTTGATGTGTTTCATTATTTCTCCACTAGGATGCATTCCTACAATATTGCAATCCTATTTGGCAATAAATAATATGATCAAGTTGCAATGAATTACATAACCTCACATTTCTGATTTGTTTTCAAACATTGCCATTTACATTAAATGTATGAATATTTTAAAATATCGTAACTATATTTAAATAATGATTTTTGAATAAACAGCTTAATAGCTCAGTTGGTAGAGCACTTGGCCCGGAAAGCCAAGGGTCCCGGGTTCGAGTCCCGGTCTAGGCGAAAATTTTTCTCTTCAAATTTAATTTATCTTTCATTGAGAAATGTTAAATTAATAATAAAAACATCATTAGAGGCCTTACTGGCTTTTAAAGTAATGTTAAATTTCCAATAAATGTCTTCTTAACTAAGAAGCCGCCATTTGCAAAGATAGAAACAATGGTTTCAAAAGCATTTGGCGATAGGGAATTACAACGTATATAAGAGAAGAATTTGCGTCTAGATCGTAACTCGCCTCGATAGCTCAGTTGGTAGAGCACTTGGCCCGGAAAGCCAAGGGTCCCGGGTTCGAGTCCCGGTCTAGGCGAAAATTTTTCTGTTCAAATTTAATTTATCTTTCATTGAGAAATGTTAAATTAATAATAAAAACATCATTAGAGGCCTTACTGGCTTTTAAAGTAATGTTAAATTTCCAATAAATGTCTTCTTAACTAAGAAGCCGCCATTTGCAAAGATAGAAACAATGGTTTCAAAAGCATTTGGCGATAGGGAATTACAACGTATATAAGAGAAGAATTTGCGTCTAGATCGTAACTCGCCTCGATAGCTCAGTTGGTAGAGCACTTGGCCCGGAAAGCCAAGGGTCCCGGGTTCAAGTCCCGGTCTAGGCGAAAATTTTTCTCTTCAAATTTAAAAAAAAGCTTAATTTTATTTAACTTTTATAGGAATTAATCACTATGAGGTTTAATTTACGGTAACATTAAATGTTTCTTACTTCTCCTCATATAAATCTTCTAAATAGATCAAAGTAGTCGCCAAAAAAGTACTGAAGATGAGACTGTTATGGTCTCGAAATCGCAATCTACTAAGAAGATTTATATGAGGAGAGGTAAGAAACATTTAATTTTACAGTAGCTTAATTTTAATCTAGTTATTTTGAGTCTATAATATCTTACCTCAATATTAATGTTGATTTATCTTATTTATTTGTTAAATAGTCCTAACAAATGCAACTCTTGATTTCCAAGTCCTCTAGATAAATTCACAAAGCGACTCATGAATTTAGCAATGATTTGGAAATCACTCATGACATTACTTATGATGTTATGATGACTATTTAACTCATGCCCCAAATGGGAGTCAATGACCAATCACGTTTCAATGATTTCTGTTTTACAACCAATCAGAGTCGTGTTTCACGAAATATTTATCAGTGTTATAATTACCATATTAAAGAAGGCGCCTCCTTTTTAATATTCTGAACAGGTCTGACCATTATTTTGCAGTGACTGAGTTAACAATAAAGCCGCCATATTTGAATGTTCAAAATGGCAGAAACAAGATTTGGGTGTGCTTCAAATGAAGTTAAAGACGAAATACAAATTTGACAATTGTGTTTTTAAATAATGATATTACCGAGTTCTTTTTGATAATTCTGTGTTCAATAATTGTGTTTTTAAATAATGATTTTACCGAGTTGTTTACTAAAAAATAAATTAATAACCTATAATTTTGGTTATAATATACAGTTTGATGTGTTTAATTTTTTCTCCACTAGGATGCATTCTTATAATATCGCGATGATATTTCAAGTTTCCCACGCCAGATGGCAATATATAACAAACATTATATGATCTTGTTGCAGTGGATGGAGAAACGAAACATAACGTTTCTCATTTGTTTTCAAACATCGCCGTTTACATTAAGTAAATAAATATTTTAAAATCACTATATTTAAATAATGATTTGTGAGTAAATAGCTTAAATTTATTCGTTAAATAGTCCTAACAAATGCCACTCTTGATTTCCAAATTCTCTAGATAAATTTGGAAATCACTCGTGGCATTACTTATGATAAACAAAAGAGTAAAATTTTATTTGAAGAGAAAAAGATACTATTTTGCAAAGAAAAATTAACATTTGAACCCTGTACCTCTTGTTTTAGGCACAAGTAAGCAATCCATTACATCATTTTGAATGGTGCAGGGTTAAAATCCCAGTTCAAACATTACTTTTTCTATTCAAAATAATAATATCCAGTATTGGAAAGTGTTAAATTTAAAATATTAGATTGGAAAAATGTACGCTTAAATCCGGACTTGAACCCGATGTCTCTGGTTCTGTACATCAGTGCTCTTGACCACTAAGCCACCAGGCATTCCGATTCAAACACACATTATTTCTCTCCTTTATTACAAGAATTCCCACGCTCCAAGGGGTTCTGACGGTTACCAGTATAGCATAATAAATTATTTTCCAGCGCCTGATAAGAATTAGTACAAATAATGTCAAGAAAATAGATGTGTGACATATGTTTGAAAATGTTGTTTAGGAATATATCTACTTAATAGGGAGTGGAGAACATATTTTAATCGACTCACCTCATACATTTTCATGGCTTCCATGACTGAAGGAGGACATGATATTGTCTGAAACCGTCGGTATCAAAGAAGTTTGAAAATGTATGAGGTGAGTCGATTAAAATATGTTCTCCACTCACTATTAATGATATAACCTCATAATGTTTACTTCCCAATATTAATTTAAATACATATCTACTTACTCTGCTACAAATTCAAGTGGAGTCCAAGTAGAAAAGTCTGCATTTGGCATCCATTTGCGATTCATTGGTGTGTCGAGAGTTACTGGAAGGATAGCAACAGCAAGAGAGTTGGGTGCCAGGCCGCTGTTTTCACCAGCTAGCGACTTTGTAAGTTGATGTACTGCTGCTTTTGCCATACCATAACCAATCATACCTATAATGGATTATTATAAAGAAAGAAACTGTTACACATAAGTGCTGTTTATCCTGTTATCACAAATTGTGGCTTCCAATCAAACTTTATGACTCTATCATACAATTATATAATTAACAAAATAAAAATCCCAGTAAATGCTTACAGATGGCTTGTATGTACATATTAATTTCATGTCTTTTTAATTTAGAAAGAAAAAAAAAATGTAATTGCATTGTGAATGAATTTCATTACTTCTGGGGCGAGAGTAATTAAAGAAAAAAAATATTATTTTGAAAAGAAAAATTAACGCTTGACTTGATAATTTCTCTTTTGAAAATAATATTGTCCAGTTTGATGTCTTTATTATTAATTTCATACTTCTCATTGAAGGATAAATTATATTTGAAGAGGAAAATTTGCATTTAGATTGGAGTATCCAGATAGCTCAGCGGTAGAACATTGGCCTAGTAAGCCAAAGGTCGTGGGTTCAAACCCTAGTCTCAGCATATAATTTTTCTCTTCAAATATAATATTGTCCAGTATTGATATTTAAATATAACATTAAAAATTAAAGAGAAATTTTATTTGAAGAGCAAAATATATAATTAAAACATTTTGTCTGTTCATTCTTACCTCTTAGAGTTGTTTTTGTCGAACATGTTTCAAAGCTTCTTAGCCCCATCGTCAGCGATTACAGACTGAATTTTCTCATGTTGTCGGCCCTGATTCTTTGATTCCTGCTCTCTTTGCCTCGTCCAATGAATTTACTAATGAGGTTCCTTTCTGCGGGAATTTCAAAGTTCATAATTCTTTCCTTGTTCTTCTGTATATAGATTTTTTCCCATATGGTGAGTTCATTTTTGTTTTCTAACTGTTTTAATAATTGTGTTAAAAAAAATGTATAAGCCTGAATGAGGATTTGAACTCAATGTGTCTTGTTCTGTACTTTGTGCTTGAGCAGAGAATTGCCTTGAAAGCTCAAATGCTACATCACAAGAGTGTAAACCTGGAGGTCCAGGATTCAAATGCAGGTTCAGGCAAAACTGTTGTGTTTAAGAATACTTTTGTACCTGGTGTAGGCCCAAGCGCTGGTTTTGCACCAGGCAGAGAAATCATTCCACCATCCTTAAGAAATTGTGCTGCAATCGAAGCTGCTATTGTAGAACTCCATACACTCTGACGCCACATCAAGTCAGCATTTTTTACCAATTCTGGAACATACGGCACATTCAAGATATACAGAGTATAACAAAGAAATGTCATAATTTGAGACTACATTCCCCGATTATAAGAGAATGAAAATATGTTCTGTGAAGAGGTCCAGAAACACGTTAACTTCATTATTTAACTTTCACAGGGAAAGAACACTATGAGGTTTAATTTAAGAATTAAATTAATGTTTTTATTACCTCACCTCATATCCTTTTTTCTTCTATACTGCAGTTTCGGAGCTTATCTCCGTCTTCAGTAGCCTCTGGTCGACCAGTGTTATGTCGTTTCTTAGAGGTTTTCTTCTTACTTCTATCGGTGGACCGATGAACCTCTGGACCAGGTCAAAATTTGCGGGAGTTTCGAAATTCATGAGTTTATCTTTCTTATTTTTTTGGATGTGGATTTTATCCCAGACTGTGAGTTCTTTTTGTTTATCTGTGCATTTGATTAGGCTAGCTTCTGTATCGATTAAATGCTTTTCAGACCAAACATGGGCTGCTACAGCTGACTTGTCCACTTCACCCTTTTTTATATTTCTAAGGTGTTCTTTCAATCTGGTTTTTAAATTTCTTTTTGTTTTTCCTATATAGAATTTGTCACAATCCTCACATTTGATCTGATATATTCCTAATTTATAAAACTGCAGTCTAGAAGAAAAAGGATATGAGGTGAGGTAATAAAACATTAATTTAATTCTTACATTAACTTAAATTATTATGAGTTAGTTATTTTGACTCACCTCATGTTTTTTTGATATTCTGCAGACTATAGTTTCGTTGCATCTATGTGATATTGTCGATGCATTCTAACTGTTGAGTTTGCATTTGTCATCCTGTAGGTTGATTTCTATTCCCTCTGTTGGTTGTCCAATGAACTTCCAAATCAATTTTTTTTTCCCTTTCCTCAGGAATTTCAAAATTTATAGTTTTCTCCTTATTCTTGTGGATGCAAATTTTCTTCCAAATTGTAAGTTCCTTGGATTTTTCTAACTGTTTCAGTAATTTGTCCTTTAATATTGAGTGGAGAACATATTTTTAATAACTCACTCCATGGAGTCATGAAAATAAACTGAAGATGAATGAAAAATTCATTCGAAACCAATGGTCTTAAATCAAATAAATTTGAAATTGTATGAGGTGAGTTATTAAAAATATGTTCTCCATATTAATGATATAACCTCATAACATTTACTTCCCAACATTAATTTTAATACAACTTGTCCTTTGTTTTGATTCTGTGTTTTTCTGACCAGCTATTGATGACTCTTTTATTTCTCCATTTTCAACATTTCTATATTGTATTCAGGTTCCTCTTTGTTTTTCCTATGTATATTTTTTCACAATCTTTACAATGAATTTGATAAATCCCTAATTTGTTGCCATCATCAATCTTTTCCTTTTTGTTGGTTTTAATTAATTTATTCAAACTGTAATCATTTTTTGGTGCTAATTTAGGGTTGAATGTTTGAACGCATTAGACAGTAAAAGGCGTTCTCTGCTAATAAAGTTTTATCCAAACACATTTTTCTTACTCAGAAATCTATTCATGCGGTAATAATTGTAAGCTACCTGACAAGGTACCTTAAGATCGTAGCTCAAGATATAAACTTATGTGAAAATCCCAAAGGGAACCGATGTAGTTTGAAACTTATCCAAGATGTCGGACCTTGAATACTTTGATCATATTTTCGGTATACGCGGAGAAGAGGAATTTGATAGAGTCTACCAAAGAATTCAACTGGAAGAACAGGAGAATTGGCGTAATATTGCGCGTCGCAGACGTGTTTGTATATGGTATTATTTGCGGGATGCAAGCATAAATGCATTCCTCTATAGCAGACGAAAATAACGGAAGTGGTTTTATCGCTGAGAATTCTGGGTAATTCGTTGCCAATATTACAAAAACGTCAACATTCATGCATGACCAGTTAAGGCGGCCGTTAATTCGATCTCAGCTCACCAGTGATTGGAAGTAATTTGAGTAGAGACTAATGTATTTGCATACGACCCTTAATGTTAAATTTGCTGACATTTCTTTTTTAAATTTATTTAATACTAAAGGTTGGTAAGCAAATTTCCTGAACATTTTATCAATTTCCTTATCTGTGTGAAGAGTACTTTCGTGTATCACCTTGAATTTATTTATTTCCTTATCTGTGTGAAGAGTACTTTCGTGTATCACCTTGAATTTATTTATTTCCTTATCTGTGTGAAGAGTACTTTCGTGTATCACCTTGAATTTATTTATTTCCTTATCTGTGTGAAGAGTACTTTCGTGTATCACCTTGAATTTATTTATTTCCTTATCTGTGTGAAGAGTACTTTCGTGTATCACCTTGAATTTATTTATTTCCTTATCTGTGTGAAGAGTACTTTCGTGTATCACCTTGAATTTATTTATTTCCTTATCTGTGTGAAGAGTACTTTCGTGTATCACCTTGAATTTATTTATTTCCTTATCTGTGTGAAGAGTACTTTCGTGTATCACCTTGAATTTATTTATTTCCTTATCTGTGTGAAGAGTACTTTCGTGTATCACCTTGAATTTATTTATTTCCTTATCTGTGTGAAGAGTACTTTCGTGTATCACCTTGAATTTATTTATTTCCTTATCTGTGTGAAGAGTACTTTCGTGTATCACCTTGAATTTATTTATTTCCTTATCTGTGTGAAGAGTACTTTCGTGTATCACCTTGAATTTATTTATTTCCTTATCTGTGTGAAGAGTACTTTCGTGTATCACCTTGAATTTATTTATTTCCTTATCTGTGTGAAGAGTACTTTCGTGTATCACCTTGAATTTATTTATTTCCTTATCTGTGTGAAGAGTACTTTCGTGTATCACCTTGAATTTATTTATTTCCTTATCTGTGTGAAGAGTACTTTCGTGTATCACCTTGAATTTATTTATTTCCTTATCTGTGTGAAGAGTACTTTCGTGTATCACCTTGAATTTATTTATTTCCTTATCTGTGTGAAGAGTACTTTCGTGTATCACCTTGAATTTATTTATTTCCTTATCTGTGTGAAGAGTACTTTCGTGTATCACCTTGAATTTATTTATTTCCTTATCTGTGTGAAGAGTACTTTCGTGTATCACCTTGAATTTATTTATTTCCTTATCTGTGTGAAGAGTACTTTCGTGTATCACCTTGAATTTATTTATTTCCTTATCTGTTGTGAAGAGTACTTTCGTGTATCACCTTGAATTTATTTATTTCCTTATCTGTGTGAAGAGTACTTTCGTGTATCACCTTGAATTTATTTATTTCCTTATCTGTGTGAAGAGTACTTTCGTGTATCACCTTGAATTTATTTATTTCCTTATCTGTGTGAAGAGTACTTTCGTGTATCACCTTGAATTTATTTATTTCCTTATCTGTGTTGAAGAGTACTTTCGTGTATCACCTTGAATTTATTTATTTCCTTATCTGTGTGAAGAGTACTTTCGTGTATCACCTTGAATTTATTTATTTCCTTATCTGTGTGAAGAGTACTTTCGTGTATCACCTTGAATTTATTTATTTCCTTATCTGTGTGAAGAGTACTTTCGTGTATCACCTTGAATTTATTTATTTCCTTATCTGTGTGAAGAGTACTTTCGTGTATCACCTTGAATTTATTTATTTCCTTATCTGTGTGAAGAGTACTTTCGTGTATCACCTTGAATTTATTTATTTCCTTATCTGTGTGAAGAGTACTTTCGTGTATCACCTTGAATTTATTTATTTCCTTATCTGTGTGAAGAGTACTTTCGTGTATCACCTTGAATTTATTTATTTCCTTATCTGTGTGAAGAGTACTTTCGTGTATCACCTTGAATTTATTTATTTCCTTATCTGTGTGAAGAGTACTTTCGTGTATCACCTTGAATTTATTTATTTCCTTATCTGTGTGAAGAGTACTTTCGTGTATCACCTTGAATTTATTTATTTCCTTATCTGTGTGAAGAGTACTTTCGTGTATCACCTTGAATTTATTTATTTCCTTATCTGTGTGAAGAGTACTTTCGTGTATCACCTTGAATTTATTTATTTCCTTATCTGTGTGAAGAGTACTTTCGTGTATCACCTTGAATTTATTTATTTCCTTATCTGTGTGAAGAGTACTTTCGTGTATCACCTTGAATTTATTTATTTCCTTATCTGTGTGAAGAGTACTTTCGTGTATCACCTTGAATTTATTTATTTCCTTATCTGTGTGAAGAGTACTTTCGTGTATCACCTTGAATTTATTTATTTTCTTATCAGTCATCTTTTCCTCAAAACCATTTTTTGCTATTTTTAATATGCGTTATTTTCTCTGCTCATGGGAACGTTCACAAGTCTGTATGTTAACTATCAAAGTCTGCTTGTTTATGTGCAATATAGTTGAAACCTGTTGCTTTAATATAATTATCAATGTGTGTTTCCTGAATTTACAGGAAAAAAACACACACTGATAATTATGTAAAAGCAACAATTAAAGTGTGACTCACCTCTTACTTGTAGTTTTATTGCAGACATAGTTTCAACACTACATGTCATTATCACTACTTTCTAACAATAATTAACAAAAACAATTCTTGTTGAGGTGTCGAGCATCATAGAAAAGTTGTCACCGAGCAAACAAAAAAGGGATTGCATCGCCTCAAAGTTGATTAATAATACATGTTTTGCCTATGGTACTACCTTAATCTTAGAGTTTAGTTTTAATATTATTTTAAATTTGTGGTTTTTAGTTTTTAGTAATTAACACTGAAAAATCATATTTTTTGTCTTCTTTTACATCACTGAGACTCAGGGAAGCAAAGTCTGCAAAAATGTTACATTTTATTTTTTGCCTTACAAAATGAAACACACTACCCTGTACATAACAAATGATTAACACAACACACGTGTATACAATAAGTAAATATGTGAGATTGAGTATCACAGAGTGAAAAAAGTAGAAAAAAGAAGTTAACAGGAAAATAATGTGTTTCTGGACCTAAGTTCACACGACATTTTTATTATTTAGATGTAATGAATGTTGTTTTAATGTTGTTGTTGTTGTTGTTTTCTAATGGCGACATTTGACGCTTAAGTCATTTTCTCTCTGGCTTCCCAGTACAAGCGAACAAGGTCCTTAGAGTGTTGTGCAGTTGGATTTAAAGATGGACAGACTAGTTGTTTTAATGTTCCAACATAATTTCTGTTTCATCCTATATATGTACAAGAAATTGCTAGCAATGTAGTTTAAACTGCTTGCACAGAAAATCATTGTAAGAATTTCATCATCATGAATTGCAGGCATTGATTATGCCATTGGCCTGTTCCGCTTCAGGATAGAAATTAATCCCTCCATCTCTTCTTAGGTCTTCCTGGGTCACTTCACCCTGTGGGTCTGTAGTTCAATAGCTGCAGAGGTAGTCTATTGTTTGGCATTCTAAGAACGTGTTCATGCCAATTATTTTTATATTTTTGAATGGTTTCAGTTATTTCTGGTGTGTTGAGAGCTTCATTACGCATGTGGTCATAAAGCGTACAACCCGCTAAAGGTCTTAATAACTTCATTTCTGCAGCTACTATCCTATTTAGTAAGAGTCCAGGTTTCAGAACCATAAAGTAGAGTTGGAAGAGCCATTGTTTTATAAAATTTTAGAATTGTATCTGGGTGTACTTTTTGGAAAAGAATACTTTTTATCGTTCCTATAATTTCTGGAATTTGGCCAATTTTATGTCTATGTCTTTACATGTGTCGTAGGAAAGATTGCAGCTAAGATAAGTAAAGTTATTAACTTGTTCTATTATATTGTTGTTAATAACAATTTTAGTTCATATCGGTATTTTCCCTTGAAATGCCATAGTTTTTGTCTTACTCACCGGAATTTGTAAATTATAATCTTGGGTTATATTTGACAATCTATGTACTGCTCTTTGTAGGTGATCTTCAGAAGTAGCCAATATTACTTGATCATCTGCATACATTAATGTGTTGAGGGGTCGACCATAAATCATAAAGTGTGATTGTGATTGGTTTTACCATAATTTTATGAATTTAAAACATCTTATAGTGTTCAATATTAAGTTACCTTTTGATGCAGCATTTCCACCTGCCCATCCTCCAGCTACGCAAATGACTGCATCAGCTTTTTCTCCATTCAATAGAGATCCAACTTGTGACACCACGTTCACTTCCTAAAATGGAATCAATTCATTCTCTATTTAAATATGTTTCCTGCAATAGACCATCTTCTAAAATTGGTATGATATTAGATCCCACAATCCGGTTTTTCAGACTCATAGTGGCCAATCTGAGGAAGTTGACTGTGAATAGAAAGCATATATGAGCCAACAATTGACTATTACAAAGATAAATACCAATTAGATAGTATAACTGTCACTGGATTGATGATCGGGGCAAGAGGTACTATACCAGGATTCTTAGCTGAATTTTGGAATTCCTTAGATTTGGACAGGAAGTATCTTTCTAAAATTGCCATCGCTACCATTAGAAGATCAATTTCAATTTTAAGAAACCATATTTACAAAATTTCTACTTTATAGTATGTATAGTTCAATTACAATTTGAAAATTTTTAATGTATTTAATCAATTTTGAAAATTAATTGTCTGTATCACTTTATCCTTGAGGCAATCCTCTAACGAGGAAAGTTGTATATAATAATAAAAAATTTTCCATTATAACACACAATATTTCCTATTAACTGTTGAAGATTTACAAGGTCCCTCAGAGCAACTTTGGCCCCTAGATTAAAAAGGGCAAAAAATTTACTATTAACCTCTCAGCATGGGAGCATTTAAATATATATTCTATGTTGAAGGAAAATTTAATATCTGCTCTATGAGATGGCAGTTCATAAAGCCTGTTTTCTTGGTATATTTTCATTAAGAATCATAATAAAACACGTGGTGCACGTCGAACATGCTCGATCAGCACTCCACAGAGAAGTAGTGTTTATTTTATGTCACGTCATTCCACGCTGATGGGTTAATACTCATTTCACATAATCATAAATGTTAAGATAATGACTTAACAATTAAGTTTAATAAATATACTAAACAATAAGAATTAAATTAATCGTGATTATTTCTTAAAATTCATCAGAGAACATGATATCATGGAAGCATGAATCCTATGAGGTGAGTTGTTTAAACAATATGTTCTCCGATGAATTTTAATGATTATACCTCATAATTAATAAATTAATGAGTCATTTTCCCAATTTTAACTTTGAATACCTCATAATGTTTACTTCCCAACATTAATTAAATGTGATTATTTCTTACCTCATACTTCTATATTTCTTTAAATACAACACTGCAGTATTTAAAGAAATATAGAAGTATGAGGTAAGAAATAATCACAATTAATTGAATTCTTATGAATTGAACCTCATAATGTTAAAAATTCCCAAATTTAATATATAAATACTAAACAATACATAGTTAATAAGAAAATGCACACATACTTTAAAACAAAAACATAGGAATTACTCAGTTACCCAAAAGAAAACAAAATTTGTTCTAATGCCAACCTATAAGCTTGGGGCTCGCTACACGATAGTTGGTTAAGGCAATTTGCTACAAACCAGAAGGTCGGGTTGGATCATGATTTTTAAACTAGTGTAAACCTTCTGGCGGCACCATGGCCCTGCAGTCAATCCAGTCTCTAATGGAAATGAGCATCAGACATTTGTTCTGGAGGTAAGGGTATCTTGTGTCGATTTTCTAAAAAGGTAGGAGGATAACCTCGTGCTACCCCAAGGGCCTCCTAAGGCCTGTAGTGGGGTCATTTTACCTTTTGTCCAACTTGGAAATCCATTCACTTACAGTGAAATCACAAATAACATTGATTAGCAGAGAAAGAAGCTAAATTATTAAGACAAATAAAAAAACCAAAAGAACTTACTGTTTGGGAAAAGATCTACATTCAAAAGAGCGAAAAGAAGAAATTTATGAATTTTGAAATTCCCAGGGAGAATGACCTGGTTTCAAGGTTTTTCAGTCTGCCAATGGAAGGAGCAAAGGACAGCTCTTCAAGACAACAGAAGAATGGTCGTGACTATACTGAGGATGGAACAGAAACTATGTTCCAAAACTAGTTTATATTCAAATAAGAACAACAATATGAGGTGAGTGATAAAAAATTCTACCTAAATGAATATACCTCATAGTGTGAATTCCTAAAATAAGTAATACCAGAGAAATTTCTACAAACCACTCTAGCAAAAAAAAAAAATCAAATATGAATTTATATTAAAGGCTCCTGCGACGAACTGCAGGTTATAGCCTTCTAGATCACCAAAGAAATTCAACAATAGCCAGAGAGTTAAACATCGTACCTATATCTGAATACCTCCAAGAATATAGAAACAATTGACTAGCCCATATTCAGCGCATGGATCATCACAGAATACCAAAACAAATTCTTCACTACATTCCTCGAGGCAGAAGATCTGTGGGTCGACCTTTTCGGAGATGGCGGGAGACCGTAACGGGCCACTGGGCCTAATACTTGAAAGGACGATGATGATGATTAAAGGCTCCTTAATAAACCAGACTTCTTCTGGGTGCTAGAATGTACTATGAACTCTTTTCATATTATCTAACACTCGATGTAATATCTGCCATTTTTGAACCAGAACTACAAGTTATACCAACAGTATTTGAGTGCATATATATGCATGTGTGTGAAACTGAAAAAAATAGCATTATTAATAGACTTAAAATCAGAAATAAAATCCAAAGCCAAGTTTAAAATTAGAAGAAACACCAGTGATGAAATAAGTTACATATAAGTCATAAATAGCACAATAAAAATACTTGACATTAAAGTATTTCCATTACACATAAGTATTCAAGGAAATGAGCAAAAACAAGACACTACCACAGCAAAAAGCAACACATACGTCAACAGATAGAAGAGTAAGATATCTTAAAGTATAAATTATGAAGAAAAAGCAAAAAGAACTATTCGAAGCATTGTGTGGGAATACGTATGACAACATTTAATAATACAGAGAAACCATCAAACATCTGCTAAGAAAACAACAGCTCTCTTCTGACTCTACACTGGTCGTGACTGTTTGAATAAACATCTCACCGAAATAGGAATACAGCAACCTGAAGCACCAACTCAGTAACAGAAAGAGTTCACCTCATTCCAATGCAAATAATTTGACACAATCAATAAAATTCAAGAAAGCCTAGCTCTATCAAACTTTTGTTTGGAGACAGGAGACAAAAGTATTGATTACTTAAATTACCGTCCAACCATTGGACAAAATACACAATTCAACAAATTAAATTATTCATGAAGAATGAGTAATTTTTTATGTGTTTTTACTATTAATTTCATACATCTCAATGATGGATAAATCATATTTGAAGGGAAAAATTATACGCTCAGACCGGGACTTGAACCTGGGACCCTTGGTTCTCTAGTCCAAGTGCTCTACCATCTGAGCTACCTGAGCAAGTACCGATCTAAACGCAAATTTTTCTCTATATACGTTGTAATTCCCACCCATCAAATGCTATGAAGCTTTTGCTTCTATCTTTGCAAATGGCAGCTCCTTTATTAAGAAGACATATTTGGGAATTATACATTACATTATAAATGCCAGTACGGCTTTTTTTGATGTTTTTACTATTAATTTCATACATCTCAATGATGGATAAATCATATTTGAAGAGAAAAATTATTTGCTCAGACCAGGACTTGAACCCGGGACCCTTGGTCTTACCTCATAGTTTGTTTTCTTAAACATGGAACTGCAGTTTTCAAGAAAAAACTCAAAAGAGTTTTCTTGAAAATTGCAAATTCCCATGTTTAAGAAAACAGATGATATAGCATTAGTGGCACCCTCAGAGGACGAATTATAATATTCGGTATATCATTTTAACAAAATAGCCATAAAATATAACATGAAAATCAATACAGAGAAAACAAAAATAATGGCTTTTCAAGGAAAATACCCTGCACATAGCAAAATTTGTATAGATTCAAAAATACTGGAAAGAGTAAATTCATTTACCTGCCTGGGTTACATATTAACATATTGGTATGAAGTATACATAGCAAATAAAAATTATTAATTTTAATAAAACCATGGATCGGCCGCGGTGGATTAGTGGTTATGCTCCTTGCCTCTGGTCCCGAGGGTCGCGGGTTCAAACCCGGCTGGGGTCGATGGATTTTTAGGATGGAAAAATCCAAGGAGCAAGTCCTCCAGGAGAGACTTTAAGCCGTGGGTACTGAGTATGAAGATTTTCAGGCTCGTAAAAAATCCTTAAGCCTGAATGAAAAGGCCTCTAAGCAAAATTTACCGAATTTTCCCGTCCTAGTACTACCTTGGTTTCCTAGATGTCAGTATGAGGCAGAATGCTGACCACAGACTACTCAAGTGACATCTGTACGAAAACAAGTGTAACTAAAATTAATATGGTTCAAATTCTTTCCTGTAGGGGGAGAGCGCCTAAGTCTCTGTTGAAAACATGGGCTTACAAGAACAAGAATAAAACCATGGGAATAATAAATTCAGTAATGAAACCTTCGCTAGTCCAGAGAGGTACCAGAGTATGGTTATACAAAACCTTAGCAAGACCTGCACTTTGCTACGGCAGTGAGACATGGACTTTGATGAAAGGAGAAGAGAGCAGGGTAATTTCTAGTGAAATGAGATTCATGAGGTATACAGCAGGATATACCAAATGGAATCACAAATACAATGACAATATTTTGAAGGAACTATGTTTAGAACCGGTCATTCAGTACATACATAGATACCAGAACATCTGGATGAATCATTTGCAACGAATGAGTTCAGATAGCATTCCCAAGGCCATGCTTCGTTATTGTCCAACAGGGGAAGAGATTTCTGGGCCATCCAAGAAACACTGGATACAAAATTCATCAGTGAGATCGTAACAGACCTATAGGCCTAAGACTTGATTGGATGAAGAAGAAGAAGAAGAAAAACTATGAGGTAAGATATAAAAAATGACTCATTCTTCATAAATAAGAACCTCATAATGTCAGTGAGAAGTGTTAAATTAATAATAAAAACATCATTAGAAGCCCTACTGGTTTTATAAAGTAATGTTAAGTTCCCAATTAATGTCTTCTTAACTAAGAAGCCGCCATTTGCAAAGATGGAAACAAAGGTTTCAAAGCATTTGGCACGAGGAAATTGCAACGTATATAAGAGAAAAATTTGCATCTAGATCGCAATTCGCTTCGGTAGCTCAGTTGGTAGAGCATTTGGCCCGGAAAGCCAAAGGTCCTGGGTTCGAGTCTCGGTCTAGGCAAAAATTTCTCTCTTCAAATATAAAAATTATTATTTCCCATAATTAACTATAAATTCAATTTTATATATATATATATATATAAACACTTAAAATGAATAAAACATTGGATAAAGCCTCCATAAATGCTAATTATCTTCAGAGATAATGTATGTGTCATCTGATTTATAAAGTTTGGTGAACTGCCAATGACTAAGCATATTGGCAAATCATTCACTCGCATCCAACACACATCTTGGCAGCTGTGATGCATGTTTTGTGTACATTTGCCAGAAGGTATATTAACACTGTTTTTTTTTTCATTCTTTAAATTTGTTTTAATCCATTCACCGGTGGTCATTTAAATGGTCAGTGCTTCCTTCAGATTACCTAATGCGGATTTAAATTCACACCCTAATTTAATTTTTTTTTTCCAAAAAAAAAGTTTTGTTTTTTTAACATGTTTTAATGAAATAAACACCATTAGAAAGAGAAATCTTTCCATTATATGTTTGTGAAACAATTGTTATTTACTTTTAAAATACTGCAATAGGCAGAGGTGAGTTTTGCAGCTTTTATTCTGGAAGTGTTAGAAAAAATGTCTAACTTTTGTAAAATATATTTGAAGAGAAAAATTTTCGCCTAGACCAAGACTCGAACCCGGGACCTTTGGCTTGCCGGGCCAAATGCTCTACCAACTGAGCTACCGAGGAGAATTGCGATCTAGATGCAAATTTTTCTCTTATATACATTGTAATTCTTTCGTGCCAAATGCTTTGAAACCGTGGCTTCTATCTTTGCAAATGGCGGCTTCTTAGTTAAGAAGACATTTATTGGGAATTTAACACTACTTGATAAAGCCAGTAGGGCTTCTATTGATGTTTTTATTATTGATTTAACACTTCTTACTAAAGGATAAATTATATTTGAAGAGAAAAATTTTCGCCTAGACCAAGACATTTGTAAAATGTTTGTAGAGACAGTAGTGATTTGCTTTCTTGCTTGTCAATACATAAGGTGACAAGAACATTCGTGATTATGGTTATGTAAAATAAACCACAGATTCTTTTTACTTCTTCTCCTAACCACTCAAGGAAATTGAGTTATCATTCATAAATTCTCCTGCAGTCTTAAAATAGCACAAAACAAATGTGATTCTTCTTCTTCTTAAACTTAATTTGTAGGATTTTGATCCTGTTTATTTCCAAAATCACTCCTCAGAGGAAGACGTATTGGATGTGCATTCACTGTCTATCCATCTCTTGGCTCGTCTTCCTAGATATGGATATACAGTGAATGCACATCCAATACGTCTTCCTCCGAGAAGTGATTTTGGAAACAGGATAAAATTTCTACAAAATAAGTTTAAGAAGAAGAATCACATTTGCTCTGTGCTATTTGTGATTAAATAAACAAAAATTGTACATTTCCTTATCTAGTTTTCACCATTGCTTCTTGTAGTTCATTTCTGGTGAAATTATTGTCAAAGAAGAAAGTTGTAGTGAAAGGATCAAAAATTACAACACAGCTTGCTCAATCACTAGATAGTTACAGTGAAATAGAATTAGATTTTAGTAAATACAAGGAAGAAATAATAAGGCCTAATACTGATGTATGTAGAGCTGAAATTGATACTGAAAATATAGAACAGAATAAATATAACACTAAAGATAGTTATATCCCATTATTGTCAAGAGGAGATTCAGAAGTGCAGAAACAACAAGATAATTAAAAAAAAGTCTTAGTGAAGGGTAAGAATCAAATGAATCGTGAATTCTTCTTACCTCACACTTCTATGTTTTTCGTTCTCTATGTTTTAAACACAGCACCGCAGTATCGGCGACCATCATCAGCTGTCTTCACGACTGTCAATTTTTTTCTTTTGCCAGTAATTATCTAAACTGCCATCTGGTGTTCTTTTGAAGGAATCATTTTTCTAAACTGCCATCTGTTGTATTTTTTAAGAACATTGTAATCAAGCTTGGTTCGTCTGGAATCTCAAAGTTCATGGTTCTAGTACGGTTCTTTTGAATATATATCTTTTCCCAAACTGTTAAATCCAAAGGTTTGGATATGTGTTTCAAAAGTTTTGCTTCTTTTCCAATTATATGATTCTCTAATAAACTATGTGCTGCTATAGCTGATTTTTCAATTTCTCTATTCTTTATGTTTCTAAAGTGTTCTTTTTTTTAAGAGTTTCCAAGTTCCTTTTTGTTTTTCCTAGCTTTGCAATCAATTTAATAAATTCCAGATTATTTGTTGTCTGGGGTGTTAACTTTATTATTAGTTAACAGGAAATTACCCAGGCTAAATTTGTTAATTGGAGCCAATGTTATATTAAATTTTCTGAAATTTATTATGAACTTCAGGATGGTAAGTAAATTTCTTGAATTTTTCATCTTTCTTGGAATCATGTTGTAGGTTGGTGTATTCCTGTAACTTCTTCTGTTGTTTAAATTTCTCTAATTTATTCTCTATTATGTATGTGAATGGTGTACAACCATTAACTGGACTGAATATTGACAGTACACCCATCAATATTTTCAAAATTTTCTTTGATCGGGAACTCATTAGTCTAATTTTTACAGAAACAAAGGTTTATAAATGAAATGAAGAGTAGAAAAAAATCTTTCTCAGGGAAAATTAGGCCCAAAAATAGGATATGCAAATGGGCTCAATTGCACTTGATTTTTCAGTTATATTGTAAACTATAGCTCTTCTTCTACATTTACCAACATTATTTAATATATTTAAATTAATATTGGGAAGTAAACATTATGAGGTTATATCATTAATAGTGAGTGGAGAACATATTTTAATCGACTCACCTCATACATTTTCAAACTTCTTTGATACCGACAGTTTCAGACAATATCATGTCCTTCTGCAGTCATGAATAAATATCGATCTATGAATTTCGATATTCCGGTGGATAAAAGTTTAATTACAAAGTTTATAATCCCAACGAAAGATGGCAGCACAAGAGGTGATGTCACTAAAGAAATCAACAATCACAGAATTTCATCAGTGGAAGCCATGACTGAAGAAGGACATGATATTGTCTGAAACCATCGGTATCAAAGAAGTTTGAAAATGTATGAGATGAGTCGATTAAAATATGTTCTCCACTCACTATTAATTATTTAATATTTTAAACTTTTTCAAACAATTTTTATAACATTATTAGACAATCTTGAAAAATTTATTTAAATATGCAAATCACAATATTATGACTCTGTTAGACAATATTGTGATGCTAACTGCTATTTTCTCCACAGAGTATATCATCTTAGTCTATGATTTTTCTATGGCTGTTTTGGGTTATCGCTGGTTGGATCAGTGTTAGGGAATGATAAGCAAGTGTACACCAATTTTTAATAAACGTTTGGTAATTTTAACATTATTAATATATTTTTAACATAGATTTGGGAATTTATTGCAAATATTGGTCATTTAAATTTCATAGTGACGGATAGTAATCAAGGATGATAATCGATGTGGTTCGATTGTGGGTTATTGCTGGTTCCATAAACTCTGGCGCATGTGCACCGCTGTCCTATAGGACTTTGAAAATATTTCACGCTAGTTTAAGTGCAGTTTTTTCAAATCATTTATCTGAAGATAATATAGATTTTTATTTCTAATTATTGTGATGGGAATTACCAAGTTTGGAAATTTACTGGTCCACAGATGAAATGCTCGCCACACCATTTTTCATCCATTTTCAGTATTTTCTATTTCACTAGTAATAATGCAACAAATGACAAACTAAAAAGATATTATATTTGAAGAGAAAAATTATACGCTCAGACTGGGGCTCGAACCCAGGACCTTTTGCACTCTGAGCGAATGCTCTACGAGTGAGCTCCAATCTAAATGCAAATTTTTCTCTTACATTTTATTTATATACACCAGTTATATTATATGGGTGCGAAACATGGACTTTTACTTTAAGGGAGGAAAGGAGATTACAAGTATTTGAGAATAAAGTACTTAGGAACATTTTAGGACCAAAGAGAGATGAACAGACAGGTGAATGGAGTAGACTACATAACAATGAACTACATGGTCTTTATAGCAAGCCAGATATAATAAGAACAGTTAAGTCTCGTAGACTGCAATGGGCAGCACATGTTGCACGTATGGGGAATGAAAGACTTGCATGGAAGCTTCTTGTAGGAAAGCCAGAGAGAAAACGCCCAGTTGGTAGACCAAGAATGAGGTGGGAGAATAACATTAACTATGATTTGAGGGAAGTAGATTATACAGGGAATGATTGGAAAGCATTAGCTCAGGAGAGCTCATGTCCGTGCAGCCATGAACCTACAGGTTCGATAGTGCCAGTGAGTAAGTATTTTATTTATATACAGAATTTTAATGTTTACACATCTTTCTGTGCCTAAAGTTTTATTTTTCTTCTCCACTCGTCTCTCTCCATCCAATCCATGTCCTCCAGTCCTCTTGCTCTCATTCCAGTTCTTATTTCCTGCATCCACGAGTTTCGAGGTCTTCCTCTCCTCCTTCTTCCAGGTGGACACCATTCCAATGTTTTCCTGGGTAATCTTTCTTTTTGCATTCGTCGTACGTGCCCGTACCAATTTAATTGCTTATTCCATATATAATCTAATATTGAATAACCAATATTCATTTCTTCTCTTATATATACTGTTAATTCCCATGCATGAAATGCTATGAAACCTTTGCTTCTATCTTGCAAATGGTGGCTTTTTTATTAAGAAGACATTTAATTGGGAATTTTACATTACATTATAAAGCAGTACGGCTTCTTTCGATGTCTTTATTATTCATTTCATACATCTCAATGATGGATAAATTATATTTGAAGAGAAAAATTATACGCTCATACTGGGGCTCGAACCCAGGACTTTCACACTCTAGGCAAATGCTCTACCGAGTGAGCTCCAATCAAAACACAAATTTTTCTCTTATATAAAATTTGCATTTAGATTGGAGCTCGCTCAGATAGTTCACTTGGTAGAGCATTTGCCCAGAGTGTGAAAGGTCCTGGGTTCAAGCCCCAGTCTGAGCATATAATTTTTCTCTTCAAATATAATTTATACATCATTGAGATGTATGAAATGAATAATAAAAAAGATATTAATATTTAATTTTATGAAGTTATATTTTGAGGTTATTTTAATTATATTATTTTTGGTCTGGACATCTTACCTCAATATTAATGTTGATTTGTTCTTGGACATGTTTCAAAACAATTCTGTTTTATTGTCAGCTTTCCCAGAGGTAAGATGTCCAGACCAAAAATAATATAATTAAAAAAGATATTACCTATTTTTACACATCTCATAATGAAAATCATTGACCGGGAGAAAGAAATTACAATAGATGAAGCCTTATATTATGGTAATTGCGTATTAGCTAAAACAGTTTATTCAGTACAAAAGAGTCAGACCCAGAATAAAAAGTTTTGTTTTGTGTGAATCTGGAACTGGATACCTGTATAACAGTAGTGTTTACACAGGAAAATCAACTGATATACAGGCAACTTGAACTAAGGTTCTCAGTTTCTGTTGTTATGCATCTGACAAAGTCGTCATTGGGTTAGGATAGAATCTTATTTCAACACAATTAATATAATCATATCATTGGGGCAGTCATAACCCTGCCTTCCAGGCCCCACAATGTATGCCAATTCAAGGAGAGAACACCAGAAATGTCAAATTGACAACCTGGGGCATTGAATAAAAAAAAATATATTTTAAATTTATTAAAGAATCCTAGTCTATCTAACATTCCATGTTCCTAGGAACATGTCCTGTGTTTGAGCCTTTGGCATGGGTTCCCTGAAGTAGTCCCTACCCGGAGAACTGAATGGGGGACTATTTGACCTCCGGAAATTTACCCCAGTTGAACCCATGTCCACATTTCTTGACAGTTGTATTTTTACGGTGAAAGATTGTCACTCTTTCGACCAAGGTGCTTTTTTCGTCTGGCTTATCACCTCTGACCAATCTGGCATGGGTAACCCTATCGGCAGCAATGCTACCGCCGGCATAGCTCTCAGGATCATTTAAGCATGCAAGCCACTCCACCACGACAAGGTAAAGATACCATGGAGAAGACTCAATGAACTACATAGTCTTTATAGGAAGCCAGATATAATAAGAACAGTTAAGCCTCATAGACTGCGATGGGCAGGACATGTTGCACGTATGGGGAATGAAAGACTTGCATGGAAGCTTCTTGTAGGAAAGCCAGAGGGAAAACGCCCAGTTGGTAGACCAAGAATGAGGTGGGAGAATAACATTAACTATGATTTGAGGGAAGTAGATTATACAGGGAATGATTGGAAAACATTACCTCAGGATAGGGATGTATGGAGAGCTTATGTCCTACGGGTTCGAAAGTGCCAGTGAGTAAGTAAGTATCCTAGTCTATCTAAAAGGAAGAACAACTTTGTTAAATGAATTGCATCAACTCTATATTTTGAAGATAAAAGATAAAGTACGAGTATACTGCACCTGTTCAACCCAGCCTTCTTCAGGCTTCACAAGAATATTCGCATCAGCTTGATCATTTGCTTTCAGATCAATTGAAGCCACCCACTGAAAAAAAAATAGTTCAAACATTTAAAAATATTTTCACTGTTTACAGACAGATAGCAGGTGGGGCACGCCGTAGCATAGTGGTTAAGGCACTGCGCTACAACTCAGAAGGTCGAGGGTTCAAGTCCCGGTGGGGGTCAGGATTTTTAAACTGACCAAAACCTTCTGGCGGCACTATGACCCTGGAGATGACTCAGCCTCTAACTGAAATGAGTACCAGGCGCTTGTTCTCTGGGGGTAAAGGCGGCCGTCATGCAGGGCTGACAACCTGGCTGTCATCAAGTGCTGATTGTCTAGAAAAAGTGGGAGCCTTAACCTCCTACTACCCCAAGGGCCTCCTGAGGTCTGTAGTGGGATTGCTTTACTTTTACAGACAAACAGCAGTAATGAAGACTCAACTAGCGATGATGCATTTTAAATTAGACATCTAGAAATAAAGCAAACTGACAGTTACTACACGTTCCCAACAAGCTGTAATTTATATTTCTGCTATAATAAAATGTTTACTCACATTTAAGCTAGATGGCAGAATTGTTAAGCACATTACATTTCCTTATGTTTCAATATATTTGGGTAGGTTAGCTACGTTTAGTGTATGTTACAAAAATTAACTCAAATTTTGTAATTTCTTTTCCTTGTTAATAGTAAAGTAATCCCACAACAGGCCTCAGGAGGCCCTTGGGGTAGACAATTGGCACTTGATGTCAGCCCTGCATTACGGCCACCTTTACCCCCAGAACAAGCGTCTGGTACTCATTTCCATTAGAGGCTGAGTCGAACCCAGAACCATAGTGCCGCTAGAAGGTTTTGGTCAGTTTAAAAATCCTGACCCCATCAGGACTTAAACCCTCGACCTTCCGACTTGTAGCGCAGTGCCTTAACCACTACGCTACGGCGTGCCCACAATGTAAAGTAATCCCATTATAGGCCTTGGGGTAGTAGGAGATTAAGGCTCCCACTTTTTCTAGACAATCAGCACTTGATGTCAGCCGGGTTGTCAACCCTGCATAGCGGCTGCCTTTACCCCCAGAACAAGCATCTGGTACTCATTTCCCTTAGAGGCTGAGTTGACCCCAGTGCCACCAGAGGGTTTGCATCAGTTTAAAAATCCTGACCCCCCCACGGGGTTCGAACCCTCAACCTTCTGACTTGTAGCGCAGTGTCTTAACCATTATGCTACGGCGTGTCCCTTTTCTTTATAATAACTGGAAACAGGATTCCAGTTTAAAAATAAACAATTGCTCATGTAATATTTACATTCTTATAATATATCGGCCGCGGTGGACTAGTGGTTATGCTCCTTGCCTCTGGTCCCAAGGGTCGCGGGTTCAAACCCGGCCGGGGTCGATGGATTTTTTAGGACGGAAAAATCCAAGGAGTAAGTCCTCCGGGAGGGACTTTAAGCCGTGGGTCCCGAGTCTGAAGATTTTCAGGCTCGTAACAAATCCTTAAGCCTGAATGAAAAGGCCTCTAAGCAAAATTTACCGAATTTTCCCGTCCTAGTACTACCTTGGTTTCCTAGATGTCAGTATGAGGCGGAACGCTGACCACGTACCACTCAAAATGACATCTATACGAAAACAAGAGTAACTAAATTAGTATGGTTCAAATTCTTCCCTGAAGGGGGAGAGCGCCTAAATCTCTGTAAAGGGAAAACATAGGATTACAATACAATAATGTAATTGTCCACCGCTGTGGTCTCAAGGTAGAGTGGTGCCTTGTCGCGCAGTGGGCCCGGGTTTGATCCCCGATCGGGGCAGTTTTTCTGGGTGAGAATTTTATCGGGGTTTTTCCTCACCTGTAAGACAAATGTCAGAAAACTTTAAGGCCCAAACAGTCCCCAAAATCATATGGCCATCATCATCATCGTCATCCTTCACTGGTGTGGAAAGCAATGGGAAGCTACCACACGTACAATTCCCTAGTAAAGCTGCAAACATAGCATGAAAATGCTATGATTGCAGTGAAGGACCTGCCTTCGGGCAGAATTACTATGGATGGATAATGTAATTTTTGCATTTTGCAATTTTTTTCTACAAAATAATGCAAGTGGTCATCATTACAAGAACCCACTTAAACTAAAAAACTGCATGGCACGACAGGCCTAGAAGGCCCTAGGCCTACCAGCTGGCTACTGGCCTCACATCCACATGTGTTAATCACAGAGGTAGAAGATCATCCAGCCGGTGTAGGGGCAACATGTGGTTCCCCAGCCGTTATAGCTGGTTTTCTCGAACTGGAGCCGCCACTGATTGTAGCTACCCAAATGCCTCACAATGCTGGAGGGCACCGGTCCCATGCTGGCTGAAATTCCATTAGAAAATTCCTTCCCTATGGAGACCCGAACCAGTGCAAGTCCTGTAGCTCTGCACCAAGGCATCTTGCCTTGACCACTCGGTTACGTGTGGGACATAGAATCCACTTAAGGGGGATAATGGGTGAAATTTCTATTTTCTACATTTTTTGAGCTAGAGACTTGACTTTTTGTACAAACATTCACTGCATGATACATAATGACGTGTTTAAGTTTCATTCCTGTGAGACATTTATTTTACGAGTTATTAAATATTATATTTTTAAAAATTTGCATATATTATAATTAAATGGGTTCCATAATTTTTTAGTAAAATGTCTGATTTTTTATAAGACTCCTAAAATATTTAGAAAAACATCATGCATTAGAATTCTTATAATGTGAATACAAAGGGAGAAAAAAAAAGTTGTACCTCATGCATGGAATTACAAAAAAAATTAATAATTGCATACATTTTATTTTTTATTTCTTAAAATACTACTTAAATCGTGAAACCCATGCACTGCTTTGTTACCCATTGTTTTTAGGACATGCAGTAAAAATTTGAGCCTTCTAGGACAAAATTTCTGAATTCCATTCAATTTTGAATGTACAAAAATGCAATGAAAATAAAAGTGTGGAAAAACAAGTTTAAAGATTTTCATGCAGGTGGCATTTAACTGGTGCAGCCTTTTAAATCTGATGTAATTTAGGGCACTTAGAAACGTCATAGGCCTCTGAAACTTTGCCAACACATGCATTACAGTACAGGCTATTTTTTAGTACAAAAAACAAAAAAAATGTCAATTTTGATCCCAAATGATCAATATTTCACCCATCAGCTCTCTTAATGACTTTAAATATTAAGCATTAGTCACAAAATTTATGAAATTGTGATAGGTACCACACACTGTAGCTGGTTAAGGCAATATGCTTCAAAGCCAAAAGGTTGAGGGTTTGAGTCCCGATGGAGTCAGGATTTTTAAAACTGACCCAAACTTTCTGGTAGCATCATGACATCGAGGTAGACTCACCCTCTAACTTATTATGGGGGTAAATGCGGCCGTTATGGAGGGCTGACAACTCAACAGGTATTAAGTACCTCTTAAGGCCTATAATGGGATCACTTTCTTTTTTTACCACATAATGGAAAATGTTAGATTACAATATAAAATTTACCACAACTGTCAATACATTATTATAGCAAATATTTTTCCTTCAAAAACATCATCCGGTATCATGACAGCTGCCGCCATCTTCCGGAAACCAAACACCATTCCTCTCTGTCCAACCATTGATCTTCCTCTGATATTCATAGCAGCTTGCACACCTTCTATTCAGGTTTTCTTGGTCTTCCTTTCTTCTTCCCTTCCATTGGGATCCATTCCATAATAAGTTCAGGCAATCTTTGCTCTGGTCTTCTTTTGACATTTTTTTGAGAAACAGTGTATTATTAAATGAAGAAATTGATTATAAAGTTAATATTCGTAAGTTTTAAACGTTATTAAAGGTGTACGGACTTATATGTAACAGTTATAAAATTAATTATTTATTAATGGAAATGTTTATACATTTGGTAATAGAAAATGTATTTCGCCATATGTTAGTTTCTGGAAAACATTTGTACGTTTGGAAGGTGTTCATATAGGCCTATATTTCGTATTTCGATTGTTTCCCGAGTGTTGACTTACTACTCAACATCTGAACTTACGTAAAATGTCAGATAATTATGTAATTAATATTGAATACCGAAATTTAAACTATACAATAAAATGTTTTCACATAATGTTTCAAATTATTTCGAAACGCAATTCACGATATATTTTCCGTCCGAAACACGGAAAAAGGTGTAACCGACCACACACCCAGGCCGCTTATATAAAAGTCTCCGATGCCTTTTTCCAATTGTCATAAACTTGGCATCGAATTAGTTATTTACTATAAACACCAGAGAGCGAACCTGCTTCATTTCTCGGCGATATAAAAAAAATAAGTGGAGTAAAAGCGATTTCTAAACCTTGACGTTTTCCGTGTCTCCTTTCACTACTTTGCAAGATTGCAAAAATATTTCCTACTCTAATGAAAATATTATATTATTATTGAATATACAAAACATTTTAATTAGAATTAATTTAATTATACCCAATTTTGCGCTTTAAAATGTGCAACACATGCAGCACCGAGAGCTCCTCTTCCTCCATAAATGAAAACACGTCCCATGACAGCGGCCATATTCACTTGCAATGCGCGAAGAGCATGACGGGAAGGTAGATTTTGTGACGTCATGGCCTAGTTGGGTTAGGTTTAGAGATGGAAGTGTATTAAAAATTTTTCGTCAATGGAAATGTATTGAGCGATAAAAGTTAACATCAGTTCCCAATATCGACACTAGAGATTTTGGTGGAAAGAACAGAAAGAATAATACGTTCGGGAGTTCCTCGTGCTCTCTGAAATGTCTCGACATGAAGGTGAGTGATGCCCTATCACAGGTCAGAGAATAAGGCTACGTTCTTCCCTGGGATTAGGCTACACTTTCAACTAGATTTGTTCGAGGAAATGGTGTTTTAACGATGCTTAATATACCAATGAATAATAATTCTGGTAAAGTTACATTGTTTGTATATATTAATCAATCATTACGGTTTTAAATGAAAGTACGCATAACGTTATAAAAAGCATTGAGGCATCAAGGTAGTTTAAATCGTAAGGCCATATCTAGATAAATTCCATAACTCCATTCTTATTAAGTCATACTTACCATTAAATTTTGAAGAATGAACATTTTCGGACCATAAATGATGGGAAATAAGGCCATATGTTATTCATGAGAAAAGTTGCAAGTTAAGGAAAATGGCCATTTCCTTTCAAGGTTTAGAAAATAATTATTAGGTTGTTTTGTTATGAATATTGCATTATATGATTTATAACGAGTGAAATGTATCGTGTTAATGAAAACACTGAACAGTTATTTGATTTTATTTGGAAATTTGAGTATTCATGTAAGAAATATCTTACTTGTCAGTTACCACCCCATGCTATTAATAGGGGTTGTCATCAATACTTTTGAAATTGATTAAAACTTTCCTTGATAACTCAGAAAGTATCAATTCTCTCATGAAATGTTAGTATGTCATACATTTGTTCTGTTGATTAATTTTGTGTCAATATATAGCTAAATATCCAAATTCTGGGTATTTAATAAGCTTCCAGAAGAGATTACTTTTTTCCTAGGTTTTTGTAGTCTTTGTAATGTATATTAAATTATTTGGCAGTCATTATTACATTTTAAGATAATAAAAAGTGATCATCTGAACTAGATTAGGTAGATTAAATTAGATAAGGTAGTTACTTGGCAATCTTAATTTTCTGTTAGCGTTTTTCTCATAAGTTAGCCATTTGGGTTTTCTCTGTGATTTTCCAGTTCCAACTGATTCAGAATCATACTTTCTATACAATTTCCTATTTTAATTACACAAGTGTAGGCTATACTTACATGGAAACTCATAATGTGAATGAATGATGTTACCCAAGTAGGAACAAGTTTTATGGTTGTCTTTTTTAATTAGTTTTGTTTCCAATGTTGGAAACAAGGCATGTATGGTCCTGGTGAGTGAACACTGAATACTTATTAGGGAAAACTTTTACAATAACTCAACCATTGATTTTTTTTTAATATTTGCATAATAGCAATGTGCTTGTGAATGGAATTGTTGCCAGATAGAATCGTGTATCTGTAAAATCTGTATGACAAATCTTTGCATTAATTTCCATACATATTTATAAGAAATGGATCTATACTATCTTGTCTCTTCATAATGTAATGAAATAAATTACATTTTATTTTAATAACCTATAGGCTACTCTGTTGTATACTAACTTGTCCCATCGGAATAATAACAAAATTGAGTGAACTTCCATTTCTTAAAATATGTTTTGTAATTAATTGTGAATGTTGTTCATACCAATTTCACAGATATATCCTTCCATCTGCCGGCAATTTCATAAGTATTTGCACATGTGCGCTATGATTTTGTAGAATTTAAATAAAATCATTGAGAGATAAATAGCACAATTTGCATACATTTAATAATGTTAAAAATATGTTTGGCTCAACTGCCCCTACTAGAGCTTGATTTTTCAGTTATATTGTTGGAAACTATAGCTCTTCTTCTGTATTTACTAACATTATTTAATATTTTTAAATTTTCAAACAATTTGTATAACATTTTTTGACAATTTTAAAGTATTTATTTAAATATGCAAATCACAATATTATGACACTGTTAGACAATATTGTGATGCTAACTGCTATTTTCTCCACAGAGTATATTACTTAGTCTATGATTTTTCTATTGCCATTTTGGGTTATCGCTGGTTGGATCAGCGTTAGGGTGTGATAAGTAAGTGTACACCCATTTTTAATAAACATTTTAATATTATTAATATATTTTTTAACATAGATTTGGGGATTTATTGCAAATATTGGCCATTTAAATTTCATAGCGACGGATAGTAATCGAGGACAATAATCGATATGTGGTTCGACCGTGGGTTATCGCTGGCTCTTTAAACTCTGGCGCATGTGCACTGTTGTTCTATAGGACTTTAACGTTAGTTTAAGTGCAGCTTTTCCTTTTTATCTGTTTTTATTAAATGTTTAACTATGTATGTAATGATTTCTTCAAAGTTCTTAAGAATTGTACATATGTGCGAACACTTAAAAGAAATTTCTGCTAGATGATGGAGGTATCTGTGAAATCGGAATGATCAACATTTGAAAATATATTTTAAGAAATCAGTGTTCACTCACTTCGTTTTGTTAGGTTCCTATACTTCATTAAAAAATATGTATGTATATTATTTTGTTGGGGAACGAAAGACTTGCATGGAAGCTTCTTGTAGGAAAGCCAGAGGAAAAACACCCAGGTGGTAGACCAAGAATGAGGTGGGAGAATAATATTAACTATGATTTGAGGGAAGTAGATTATACAGGGAATGATTGAAAAGCATTAGCTCAGGATAGGGATGCATGGAGAGCTTATGTCTGCGTGGCCATGAACCTATGGGTTCGATAATGCCAGTGAGTAATGTGGAATTGTTATACATCCATTTCTAATAAGGGGGCATGCCATAGCATAGTGGTTAAGGCACTGCGCTACAAGCTGGAAGGTCGAGGGTTCGAGTCCCTGTGGGGTCAGGATTTTTAAACTGACCCAAACCTTCTGGAGGCTCTGTGGCCCTGGGGTCGACTTAGCCTCTAACAGAAATGAGTACCAGACACTTGTTCTAGGGGTAAAGGCAGCCATCATGTAGGGCAACCCAGCTGACATCAAGTGCCAATTGTCCAGTTAAAGTGGGAGCCTTAACCTCCTACCACCCCAAGGGCCTCCTGAGGTCTGTAGTGGGATCACTTTACCATTTCTAATAAACAGGGGCACGCCGTAGCGTAGTGGTTAAGGCAGTGTGCTACAAACCAGAAGGTCGAGGGTTCAAGTCCCGGTGGGGGTCAGGATTTTTAAACCGACCCAAACCTTCTGGTGGCACCATGGCCCTGGGGTCGACTCAGCCTCTAACTGAAATGAGTACCAGACACTTGTTCTGGGGGTAAAGGCGGCCATCATGTAGGGCAACCCAGCTGACATCAAGTGCCAATTGTCCAGTTAAAGTGGGAGCCTTAACCTCCTACCACACCAATGGCCTCCTGAGGTCTGTAGTGGGATCACTTTATCATTTCTAATAAACGGGGGCATGCCGTAGCATAGTGGTTAAGGCAGTGCGCTACAAACCAGAAGGTTGAGGGTTCAAGTCCCAGTGGGGGTCAGGATTTTTAAACTGACCCAAATCTTCTGGTGGCATCAAGTGCAAATTGTCCAGTTAAAGTGGGAGCCTTAACCTCCTACCACCGCAAGGGCCTCCTGAGGTCTGTAGTGGGATCACTTTACCATTTCTAATAAACGGGGGCACGCCGTAGCGTAGTGGTTAAGGCAGTGTGCTACAAACCAGAAGGTCGAGGGTTCAAGTCCCGGTGGGGGTCAGGATTTTTAAACTGACCCAAACCTTCTGGTGGCACCATGGTCCTGGGGTCGACTCAGCCTCTAACTGAAATGAGTACCAGACACTTGTTCTGGGGGTAAAGGTGGCCGTCATGCAGGGCTGACAACCTGGGTTACATCAAGTGCCGATTGTCTAGAAAAAGTGGGAGTCTCAACATCGTGCTACCCCAAGGGCCTCCCGAGGCCTGTAGTGGGAACACTTTACTTTACTTTT
This sequence comes from Diploptera punctata, assembly GCA_030220185.1. NCBI lineage: Eukaryota > Metazoa > Arthropoda > Insecta > Blattodea > Blaberidae > Diploptera > Diploptera punctata. The sequence continues at coordinate 573,287 of JASPKZ010003802.1, forward strand.
AATAAACATCCGGGAATGTATTGGGAAGATTGGTTTTATCAATTTCACAGTTATGTGCTTCCATCTAGCAACAACTCTATAAACTTTTTGTAGGACTTCATAGACATGTGGTTCCACCTGGTGTAAACTCTATAAATGTCTGCACGTGCGCACTGTTAGCCTGAGGAGTTAGAAAATTTATTTTGGAAATGAAACTAAACTTTTTTCTAAATGTTATGTGGAAATGCATAGAGCAAATTATTGTAAAATTCAGCCCTTATTAGTAATTCATATCTTTCATGTTAAAAAGATTTTTTATAAAATGTAGATCAATATAGGTAAAATGTCCACCACTGTGGTCTCTACCTTGTCACGCAGCGGGTCCGGGTTTGATCCCCGGTTGGGGCAGTTTTTGTGGTTGAGGTTTTTATCGGGGTTTTTCCTCAAGGCCCAAACGATTCCCGAAATCATATGGCCATCATCATCCTTCTTCACCGGTGTGGAAAGAAATGGGAAGCTACCACATCTAAAATTCCCTAGTAAAGCTGCAAGCATAGCATGAAAATGCTATGATTGCAGTGAAGGACTTGCCCTCGGGCAGAATTACTATGGATGGATGGGTAAAATAAATTTGGCCACGGTGGTTTAGTGATTACATTTCTTGTTTCTATTCCCGAGGGTCGCAGATTGAAACTTGGTCAATGCCAATTATTTTTAGGATGGAGAAATCCATGAAACAAATCCTGTGGATAGATTCTCAGTCTGTGGGTCCCGAGTCTGAAGATTTTGGGCTCGTAAAAGAATCTCAAGCTTAAATTAGCGCCTCTGAGCATAATTTAACCTGCCTTCCCTGTCTAAATACCTAAGTTGCATACTAGATATCCCATTGAGGCAATATGCTGATCACATGTCACTCATTGACATCTGTAGAGAAATAAGTATACCGGTAATTAAATTAACTTGTTAGGAAACTCACACTAAGGAGGACCCATGTATTATGTGTTACTCGTCCAAATTAACACCGAACAACTGGAAAGGAAGTGTTGTGGTCTGACAGTATTTTCAATGAACATATCAAATAGTTAGCTCCAAAGCTGGGAAGGACAATAACAAGACTTCTAAACAAATGCCAGCAAATAGGCAGAATACCAGCAAACTGGAGAAGAGCTACAGTAAAGATGTTAGCCTATACAAAGAAAAGGGGTGGACTCAGGATACCCAAATCACTTCTGAGGCATATCATTTTTTTTTTCAATGCCTCTGGTTGTCGTTTAAATGTTTCTGGTGTTCTCTCCTGGCATTGGCTTAATTGTAACCCACTTCTGAAGTTGGGACGCCTAGAAAGCAGAGTTACGTTACCCCGATGATATGATGGGTGATAAATGATAATGAAGCGCCAGGAGAGTTCTTAACCTATCTTCCAGACCATGGGCAACCACAGGAAAAATTCCTATGGTTTGACCAGGAATTGAACCCGGGACCTCATGAACTGTAATCAGAAATGCTGACCACTAGCCCATGAAGCTGGCCTTGAGGCATATCATTATAAAGTCTTCTTGTAAGCCCATGTTTCCCTTAACAGAGATTTAGGTGCTCTCCCCCTACAGGGAAGAATTTGTACCATACTAATTTAGTTATACTTGTTTTTGTATAGATGTCATTTGAGTGGTCCATGGTCAGCGTTCCGCCTCATACTGACATCTAGGAAACCAAGGTAGTACTAGGACGGGATAATTCGGTAAATTTTGCTTAGAGGCCTTTTCATTCAGGCTTAAGGATTTTTTATGAGCCAGAAAATCTTCAGACTCGGGACCCACGGCTTAAATTATATGAGGTGAGTCATTAAAAATATGTTCTCCACTCACTATTAATGATATAACCTCATAATGTTTACTTCCCAGCATTAATTTAATATAGCTGCCAGAAAATCGCAACTGGAAAGAATTAGTAATACAGAAATTAGAAAATGGATGAACGAAGAAAGAAGTATAATGGATGAGATTGAACACAGAAGTCTAAAATGGTGTGGACATGTAAGGTTTTTTATTACATAAAACTTTCCTCATTAGAGGATTGCCACAAGGACAAAGTGATTCAGACAATTAATTTTCAAAATTAATTAGATACATTTTGTAAATAAATTAAAAATGAAGCATGGAAGACTACCAGAGGCCATCTATTCATGGAAAATTGAAAGAAGCAGAAAAAGAAGACCAAGAATAATATTCAGAATTCAATGAGGAAGTTTTGTGTAATGGATGAAGACACAGAGGACAGAGAACTTTAATTAAGGGAAATTTGTGAATGTTTGTTGCAAACTGATACGGTCTTACTAATAAAAATCTCTTATATTGGCTTTCAGCAGTTGTTTAGTTATTCAATATATAAGCCTTATATAGATCATGTATACTAATAAACGTTGTGCCGGACCTATATAACAATACAACCGTTACTCACAATACATATTCGTCATCATTATGACGTCAGAGCATATTACGCGCAGTTTGTAACAGAAAGAAAAGACATCAACTAGTGATTAATTGTGTAAGAAATGAGTATGGATAAGAATAGAAAGAGATTTCCTAATTGGGGAGGTATGGAAAAAATAAGTGTGTTTTAGTTTATATACATTTTCCTTCAAGCTACGTCAAATATATCGTAGAATTAGTTTCACAGATAATGTGCTGCCATCTAATGTCAAGAATTTCAAACAATTCTCGGAATCTAATAAGTTTTTCCCATTACTTATGAATTATATGCAGTATTTTAAGATGCGTTAGAAAACGTTCAAAATAGTAGGAAATGTTACCGACAACAGAATAACGCTTTAAGCGGAAAAAAAAAATTCCGGACCGATCGGGAATCGAACCTACGACCTCGCAGACCATAGTCAGAAGCTCTAACCACAAGACTATTAAGCTAACATACAATGTTTTTATTATTGATTTAACATTTCTCAATGAAAGATAAATTTAATTTGAAGAGAAAAATTTTCGCCTAGACCGGGACTCAAACCCGGGACCCTTGGCTTTCCGGGCCAAGTGCTCTACCAACTGAGCTACCGAGGCGAGTTACGATCTAGATGCAAATTTTTCTCTTATATACGTTGTAATTCCCTATTGCCAAATGCATCTAGATCGTAACTCGCCTCGGTAGCTCAGTTGGTAGAGCACTTGGCCCGGAAAGCCAAGGGTCCCGGGTTCGAGTCCCGGTCTAGGCGAAAATTTTTCTCTTCAAATTAAATTTATCTTTCATTGAGAAATGTTAAATCAATAATAAAAACATCATTAGAAGCCTTACTAGCTTTATAAAGTAATGTTAAATTCCCAATAAATGTCTTCTTAACTAAGAAGCCGCCATTTGCAAAGATAGAAACAATGGTTTCAAAAGCATTTGGCGATAGGGAATTACAACGTATATAAGAGAAAAATTTGCATCTAGATCGTAACTCGCCTCGGTAGCTCAGTTGGTAGAGCACTTGGCCCGGAAAGCCAAGGGTCCCGGGTTCGAGTCCCAGTCTAGGCGAAAATTTTTCTCTTCAAATTAAAATTAACATACAATGTGCTGCAATAATAGTACCTCTATAATGAAATACATTTTTATATCGGTATGTGTATTACGTATTAATGATGCAAGAACGTCTTGTTAAAATAATATTATCAAGCATTTAAACTACATTCAGGTTAATCTTGTCTACAGCAACTATTGTAGAACATATTCTTTTGTGAATGAACATTCAACTTTAAAATATTATTAGGCCTAATCGAGAATGAGTGTGACAAAAGGCATTTTATGATGTCTTTATTTTCCTACCCAGAGCTTTATAAATATTATTTATGTCCTGTGCATCCATCAAACAGTCGTTAAAGTTTTGCATTTTGCGTTAAATTTAAGGAAATATTCATCAATATCATAAGAAAACAATCAGTTGATATGAAAGTCCAACATTTTGTCTAGTTACACAATCCTTAAACAAGGCTGAAGGCATGTATAACGATTCCCATGTAAAGTTGTACATCTCTTATACACTTAGCAGCTAGTGTTTATTAGTAAGAATTTTCAACTGTAATGTGTATAAACCTTGTATAAAAGTTATATATCGTTTATTAGTAAGAGGGTATGTCTATAGTCATTTATATATTTTTTTTAAACTCATGTTAATTACTAAGATTGGTTGGAGAAACCCCTCACTGATTAGGAAAATTCTCAAAATGAATGAATGAGAAACTATAATTAATGTCATCATCATCATCCTGCCAGGTATTAGTCCTAGAAGAACTGTTACGGCCTGAGAAAGTGGTTTTCGTGGCATCTTTTCATAGGTCGACCAAGTGACCGTTTCCCATTTGGACAGTAGTTCATTATTGACTTGGAGATCCTGGATCTAGCCATTCTTGAGACATGTTCCTTCCAGTTTAGCTGATATCTGGAGATGTAGTCCAGTATTGGTGACACATTAAGTTCTTAAAGGATTTCTACATTTTTCTTTCGATCCCATTTGGTGTAGCCAGCTGTTCGGCGCATAAATCTCATCTCACAAGCTGTTAGTCTGCTTTCATCTCTCATCCTTATAGTCCATGCTTCACTCCCATAACATAGGACTGGTCGAGCCATTATTTGATAAAAATGAGTACGAGTTGATTTTTGCACTAATGAAGGTTTTAAAACTCTATTAATGATTCCCATTGATTTGTTGAATTTCACAATTTTCTCTGATAAATCCAAATTTTCAACAAAAGAGAGTTTATATCCCAAATAAGTAAACTCATTAACTCTCTCTAAAATTTTGTTTATAATTAATGTTTGGCCCCCAAAACTACTTATACGGAATCATAAATAACATTCTCAGTGATTGACAACATAGAAATTAGTGATGATGTAACCAGATCAAGACAGATAAAGCAAAACTTTGGAATCTTGCAGTAACATCCTCTAGGCCCGTTGCTATTCATCTTGGCCGACAATTTGGTAGTAATTTCATTTTAAGAGGACCTATAGAACTCCTATACTAGACTGGGCACAGGAAAATAAATTGAAAGTGAATGAAAACAAGATGGCCTCTATGGGCCGCATGCAAATGCATTAGTCTCTGGTGAGCTGAGTTTTCTTTGAGCACGTGCAAAGTTCGAATTAGCGAGTCGCCGACTAGTCATGCATGAAAGTAGTTTTTTCATAATATTGGCAAGAAATTACCCAGAATCCTCAGCGATAAAACCACTTCCATTATTTTCGTCTGCTAGAGGAATGCATTTAAGCTTACGTCCTGCAAATAAAACTGTATATGACGACGTCTGCATCGCACGATATTATGCCGATTCTCCTGTTCTTCCAGTTGAATTCTTTGGTAGACTCTATCAAATTCCAAATTTTTTTCACATAACAAGAGTTTTGTTTTACCTCCTCTACAAACTCTCAGTTTGTATACAGAATTTTTTTCACCCTATATATTTCTATGCATGAACATATATTTAGTTTTGTTTACTTCCAGTCCCAATTTCTTAGTGTTACTCAATGGATTGTGCATGTTGGCTCGTAGTATCTCCTCACTATCACTTAATACTGCATCATCAGCATAAACTTAACAGCTTATTAATATCATTGAGTTGTAGGCCTTTTTAATCTTCTTTCCCAATATAGTTTTTAATTTTACACTTAGGGCCGCATTCAAATACATTAGTCTCTGGTGAGCTGAGTTTTCCATGAGAATGTGCGAAGTTTGAATTAGCCAGTCGCTCACTGGTCATGCATGAAAGTAGTTATTTTTCGTAATATTGGCAAGAAATTACCCAGAATTCTCAGCAATAAAACCACTTCTGTTATTTTCGTCTGCTAGAGGAACACATTTACGCTTGCGTCCCGCAAATAAGACCATATGTGACGACGTCTGCATCGTGCGATATTATGTCAATTCTCCTGTTCTTCCAGTTGAATTATTTGGTAGACTCTATCAAATTACTCTTCACTGCGTATACCGAAAACATGATTGAAGTCTTCAAGGTCCGACATCTTGGATAAAGCAGCAAGGTTTCAAAGTACATCGGTTCCCATCGGGTTCCTCACGATTCGTTCTCTGCAGTCACCTCGCCAGGTAGCTTAAGAATTTCGACAATTATTATTGCATGAACAGACTTTTGAGTATGCAAAAACATGATGTTTTTATTATTAATTTAACATTTCTCACTGAAAGATAAATTATATTTGAAGAGATCGCAACTCGCCTCGGTAGCTCAGTTGGTAGAGCGTTTGGCCCGGCAAGCCAAAGGTCCCGGGTTCGAGTCTTGGTCTAGGCGAAATTTTTTCTCTTCAAATATAATTTATCTTTCAGTGAGAAATGTCAAATTAATAATAAAAACATCATTAGAAGCCTTAGCTTTATAAAAAGTAATGTTAAATTCCCAATAAATGTCTTCTTAACTAAGAAGCTGCCATTTGCAAAGATAGAAGCAATGGTTTCAAAAGCATTTGGTGAGAGGGAATTACAACGTATATAAGAGCAAAATTTGCATCTAGATCGTAACTTGCCTTGGTAGCTCAGTTGGTAGAGCATTTGGCCTGGCAAGCCAAAGGTCCCGGGTTCAAGTCTCGGTCTAGGCGAAAATGTTTCTCTTCAGATGCAAAAACATCTTTGGATGCAACTTTCTCAGCAGAGAACAACTTTTATGGTCTAATGTGTTCATAGATACAATCCTGTGCCGTTTAGACGAGATGGAAAAAACCTCTTTTCCATCACAAGAGCAAATTGGTAAAAACTGTGACACATTTTAAATATCTAGATGTGATACTTCAAACTCCTGGCAATGTTTTTATATTGCATATCAGAAAAAAGAACAATGGCAGCGGTGAGGGCAATGATATATATAAAATGCCTTAATAGCCTGCATCCCTGACTATTTTTTCTAGTGCTAAATTAAATAATAAACATGATAGGAAATCTCCTTGTCTTAGTCCATTTAATGCTTCTAAGGATTCTGACATCTGTGTGGATTGTTATTTGACTAACTATTTTCCATTGTTATTTTAACAATTCTGTCAAGTTCGCAGGGTCTATGTGAAGTTGAGATCTATTAACCCCTTAACTGGGGACCTAGCTAGTGCAGTTCTACAGCTCTGTGGGGAGCCTTTTCTTCCTTTAATTTAAAATATTATAAAAAATACAGGGAGTAAACATTTGTAACATATCCATCAAATATTAGACAAAACAACCATTCTCTTTCATATGGTCATATTTTTTAATCGAAATTTCATATTTTTATTTTTTTCAACTTTAGTACAAAAACGGCACAAGTGTCTTCTCGTGTTCAATTATAAGTAATTTGGAAAACATTATTTATATTACATGTATTGAATATTAAAAAGTATGCAAATCTCTTAAATTCAATAAATTGTTAACTCTGGCCTTACATGGTGTCTGTCATCAGTGGCGTTATTTCAAGTCTTACATCGATATAAACTAAGCATTTAGGATATATGTATAAATTAATGAATTAATTATATTGGCATAATTTACTCCGAAGTTTATAATGTAAATATACAATCTCTTTTAACACTGTGTAAATATTAAAATTTTACGACACATATGACCAGTGGCGTTACTAAATACTGTCAGTTTTGAGTTATTACGAATAATAGCAATTTTTTTTTATTTTTAGAACTTTAATATACCGTAAAAATATATATCTGTACAATTAGTAGTTTTTGTTGTAGTAATAGTGATTATTGACGTCATCAGATATTATCAGTGGTGTTATTGAACACTGGTGTGTTGAGAAGTCACTGGTTATTATTGTTGTTAGTATTATGAATGCTACATAACTTCATTTTAGAAAACACTCATATTTTCAGTAAATTGTAAGTAGCTTATAAAAAATATGATGAAGTGAAAAAAAAACTAGAAGCGAAATAAGACGTTTGAACTAGTTACTTCAAGACTGGAGAATGGAGGGTAAAAGTTAGCAACCCCAATTGAATGTTTGTGCAATATTTTTCTAATGTGATAAAAGACAGACCTCTCATTTAAACGTGTGAATGAGAAGTTACAAGAAACTGTACCAGAGTTATTATTTTTTCATTAACTTAGACCGTTCTTGCATTAAGGTTTAAGGCTAATCTGAGTTGAAAGATATATTATGTTGAGCAAACAGATGATGTCTGTTTTTTTTTCTGAACACGTCTAGTGAATAATATTTTATCATGAATGTTATATAGCTGGCCAGTTACCGATACACGTTAGTCCGTTCTTGCACGCATACATGATATGTGATTTTAGCTCTCGTAATAAGAAACTGTTAAGAGACCGGTCAAAGGGGGTTGAAAAAAATCACACTAGATGTCATACCCATACAGAACAGATCTTCAAAATTTTGCCTTCCATAATCGCCAAATAACTTAGAAAAAAAATAATATATATATCGTTGGATATATCCGTAACTCCCACCGAGTGAAGGCTTTCTTGAGACGGATATTCACGTAACGCCCACCCAACGGGTTAATAGTATCATAGCAGAAGTAAAATTTATGAATAGATGGCGTAATTCAATATTATATTCTTTTGTCTTTTCCAGAATATGAAAATTTGATTAATGGTACTCTTTCCTTGTCTGAATCCACGTTGGTAATTTCCTTCTTTTTTTTTCTGTATAAAGCAAAATCCTGTAATATAAGATTTTTGGAAGTATTTTATAAATAAAGGTAAAGGTAAAGTGATCCCACTGCAGGCCTCACAAGGTCCTTGGGATGATAGAAGATTAAGGCTCCTGCTTTTCTGGACAATCGGCACTTGATGTCAGCTGGGTTGTCAGCCCTGCATGATGGTCGCCTTTACCCCCAGAACAAGCATCTGATACTCATTTCTATTAGAGGCTGAGTCGACCCCAGGACCATAGTGTCGCCAGAGGGTTTGGATCAGTTTAAAAATTCTGACCCACCGGGACTAGAACCCTCGACCTTCCGGCTTGTAGTCCAGTGCTGTATTTTATAAATAGTGGTTAATATCATTGGGTCTCCTTTCTTATGAATCGGGGCAGATCAATCAAGCTTTCCGATCTTCAGGAAATATTTCCTTAACCCATATCATTTTGAAGAGCTTAGGTAAAAATTGTATTAATTTCTTCTAACTGTGGTTTAAGAGCTCAGCAGGGATATTATCAATGCCAGGGATTTTGTTATTTTTTAACTACTTTCTTTTTCTTCTATTGTTGGTATAATTTCTGTTGTAATATCGTTGATGAAATATACTGTAAAGTCTTATATATAATTATCTGTAAAGTTGTCTAAAAATTTATTTTCATTAAACTTCTCATTATAGAGTAAACTAAAATGCCGTATTTTTTAAAAATGTCCTTTCTTGATAAAATCTCCCCTTGTTTATCTTTTACAAATTGTAATTCTAGGTTTAAAAGACTTTCTCCTATCATTCCATCCATAGTAATTCTGCCCAAGTGCAGGTCTTTCGCCACAATCATAGCATGTTCATGCTATGCTTTGCAGCTTTACTAGGGAATTATAGGTGTGGTAGCTTCCCGTTGCTTTCCACACCGGTGAAGGATAATGATCTTAATGATAAGGATGATGATGATGGCCAGACGGTTTTGGGGGACCGTTGGGCCCTAAGCTTCCTGACATTTGTCTTACAGGTGAGGAGAAACCCCAAAAAAAAAACCTCACCAAGGAGCCTGTCCTGAGCAGGGATTGAACTCGGGTCCGCTGTATGACAAGGCAGCACACTACCTCAAGACCACAACAGTGGACTTTACCCACCATTAATCATCTTAAAGAAATCCCTGTTATTAACATTTTTATTTTCTTCTATTTCTTTAATTAATTCTGCTTCATAGTCTTTTTTTTTTTTTTTCAGTCTATGAATCTTTTTTTCTTTTTATATTCTTCCGTTGATCACTTTGTGCAACTCCTTTGAAACATATTAATCGATATGCTTGATTGTTTCTTTTGTTACCTGTTCATTCTTCATCGAACCACTCTGTTTCTTTTCTTTTTTTTCTGCAGTCCCTGTGTGTTATCAACTGTGGTGATGATTTGCATTTTTAATAGATTCCAGGGATCGTTTATATGAGTAACTGCATCTATTCCTTCTTGTGTGTGATTTTTTAAATACTTACTTACTTACTGGCACTATCGAACCCGTAGGTTCATGGCCATGCAGACATAAGCTCTCCATACATCCCTATCCTGAGGTCTAATGCTTTCCATCATTCTCTGTATAATCTACTTCCCTCAAAATCATAGTTAATGTTATTCTCCCACCTCATTCTTGGTCTACGAACTGGGCGTTTCCCCTCTGGCTTTCCTACAAGAATCTTCCATGCAAGTCTTTCATTCCCCATTTGTGCCACATGTCCTGCCCATCACAGTCTACGAGACTTAACTGTTCTTATTATATCTGGCTTCCTATAAAGACCATGTAGTTCATTGTTATGTAGTCTTCTCCATTCACCTGTCCATCTCTCTTTGGTCCAAAAATTTTCCTCTTCATCATCATCTGCATTCATGGATTAGGTCTGTTGACCCGTTCCGACTTCAGCCCATCTCTTTCTAGGTCTGCCCACATCTCGGGTGCCTTTAAGTTTGTATTTTATTTGTTTTGGATATCTATCTTCATTCATTCTGTCTATGTGTTGCTTCCATTTTTGTCTATATGTATCTATTTTATCAGTTATTGCAAATATTTCAAGTTCCTGTCTTATTTCTGTGTTCTTGATTCTGTCTTCCTTAGTGCACCCTTTAACAGATCTCAAAAATTTCATTTCTGCCGCCGTTATCCTACTTAGATCTTGTTTTTTATGTATCCAGGCTTCTGAACCATAGAGCAGTACCGGTACTGCCAACGTTTTATAAAATTTCAATTGTGTCTCTCTTGTTGTTTTGTTATTTAGTGATCGTTTTATCGTACCACATATTCCCTGGAATTTTGCTATTTTATTAGTTATATCATTATCATAATTAAATGATAATTGAACTTTATTCTCAAAAACTCGTAATTTCATTTTCTCCCTTAAAGTAAGAGTCCATGTCTCGCACCCATAGTATATTTTAGAAAGTAATATTTTGAGATTCTTTTAATCAAGTTTTTTTTGAGTCTGTAATCATCTTACCTCAATTTACTACTTGCTGAAATACATAAATCATCAAAGTACAGCAATTCAAATGCATCTGTGTAGATAGAGTAGACATAATGTAGCTGAGTAAGTAATTTTAATGGACAATAAAAAATAGGCACAACTTATATGTGCAATTTGTATAATTTGTTTCATACAATTTTTTAAGCCTCCTTTTATATTTTGTTAATGCCCCACCTTTTTTAAAAATGTCCCAGGTTTTTCCTTTAATATCTTGTACATGTCGTCTTTTACATTGAGAGTATTATGGACACCCTACTGTAATGTATAAATAGCATACTCTTACAGGGTTCACCCTTCCTGTGTTTAATTTCTTCCTGCATCTTATCTCTGCTTCTCATCTTTCCTAGAATTTTGAGTGTTATCACTTCAAAATTTCCCTCATTTTCCCATTTAATAAGATATTTCAACACGTGACCATAGATTTAGTTTTATTGATGTATGGGGGGGGGGTTCAAATGTGATTATAATTAAATCATATATATATATATATATATCAATTGAGTTGGTGTTTACTTGATGAAAATCCATATGCATTAATTAAATAAAAATAAAACTTTGTTTTATTTGATTTTTCATACTGAATTATATCTTAATAAATATGAAAATCAAATAAAACTAAGTTTTATTTTTATGTAATTAATACATATATCTTGTCCACCGCTGTGGTCTCGAGGTAGCGTGCTGCCTTGTCATGCAGTGGGCCTGGGTGAAGTTTTCATCGGGGTTTTTCCTCACCTGTAAGACAAATGTCAGGAAAACTTTAAGGCCCAAACGGTCCCCGAAATCACATGGCCATCATCATCATCATCATCCTTCACCGGTGTGGAAAGCAACGGGAAGCTACCACACCTACAATTCCCTAGTAAAGCTGCAAGAATAGCATGAAAATGCTATGATTGCAGTGAAGGACCTGCTCTCGGGCAGAATTACTATGGATGGATATATATCTTCCTCCTCTTCTTCCTTCCAAGCATTAGGCCAAGGCCTGTTACGATCCTATAGAAAATTTTCCCTCCAACGTTTCATAGGACGGCCCAGTGATCTTCGTCCTCTTGGTATATAATTATAAACAGCTTTGGGGATCCGATTTGAACTCATTCTTTCAAGATGGTGTTTCCAATTTAGTTGGTACTGTTTAATATATTCCAAAATTGGCGTAGTCTTCAATTCTTTTAAGATATCGGTGTTCCTTTTCCGATCCCATCTGGTGTAACCCGCTGTTCTGCGCATGAATCTCATTTTACAAGCCGTTATTCTGCTTTCATGTTGTCTTTTTTAGTGTCCATGCTTCACTACCATAGGTCAACACTGGTCTAGCAAAAGTGTTATATAAACGTAATCTGATGGTTTTTTGTACAAGGGATGGTTTCATAACTTGATTAATAATTCCCAAACTTTTATTATAACTAGTAATTTATTCAGGGATATCCTTTTCATCCCAGATAGAGAGATGATATATATATATATATATATATATATATATATATATATGTATATATATACACACACAGGGCTTCCAATATAAAACTGGACCTGCCTCACGGAGTTTCACGCAGCACGCAGTGCTGTCTCTTCCTCCCGCAATTCACCCTGCCTGCCACCCATCCTTGAACTGTTTCTTACCTTATAGAAAATGCTGGAAATGTTGTCCTCCCGCAGTTAAACAGGCATTATACCGAGTAAACATATTTAGATTGACATGCTGTAGTTCGGGCACTGTCAAGTTTCTGATTTCATTTCTTATGTTGTTCTTCAGTTCTTCCAATGTGTGCGGATGTTTTGTACACTTTGTCTTTCAGGCTACCGTACAAATTTTCGCCAATTTTGTCTAATTTTTCTTCGGTGAGAACCGTACGCCTTCGCGTGTGTTTCTTATTTTGTACTGAACCAGTGGTCTCAAATTTAGTCACAAGATCGTAGATTGTCAATCTGGAAGGAGGTAACTGTCCAGGGAAGTTCCGAATAAATTCCTCACGAACGCGACGAGCTGATTCGTATTTATAATAACATTTACACACATAAATGCGCTGCTCTAATGTCAGCTGACGTCTCATCTTGTCGAACGATAGTAAACTGACTAGTTCAAGGATGAGCGGCTGGCAGAGTGAAATGCGGACGAGGAGAGAGCGCTGCCTGACGGGTAAAACTCCGTGAGGCCGGTCCAGGTTTATATTGGAAGCCCGTTATATATATATATATATATATACTTTTTATTTAAGGGAGATTATATCGTCAATCTGGTTTATTCAAGCCAAATAACTTGAAATTTCATAAACAATGTGTGGACTTAATAAATCACGTTTAAACTAACAAATTAGTAAGCAGAGATATCATAAATATGATGTTTGAACTATAATATAAATACTTGAAACTCGCAATAGTGGAAACATATTCATTATGAAAGGTAAAGTAATCTCTCGTAAACAAACAAGGACAACAGCCTAGCAAAGGAAAGGAACTTATCTTACATGATAACAAGGTAGCCAAGCTATAGTATAATAAACAGTTTTAACTGAAATATATTTTAATTAATAACTAAACTATTATGCACAAAATTGGACCACATAAAAAATGAAGAAATAAGAAGTGAATTAGAAATATATTCAATAAATGATAGAATTCAACAACACTGCATCTAATAATTAAATGAATTGTGAATTCTTCTTACCTCATACTTCTATGTTTTTTAAACACAGCACTGCAGTATCAGCGACCGTCATCACCATATTCAGCTGTTTTCACGACTCATTCATTTAATTCTTATTAATAAAACCTCATAATGTTAAAAATATGTTGATGTATGGATCAGAATGTTGGACGATCACTAAAAGACAAGAACAAAGATTGGAAGCAGCTGAGATGAGATTTTTAAGAAATATAGCAGGATATACTCTGCTGGATAAGAAAAGAAATGAAGATATAAGAAAGGAACTAAATATTTTCAAACTCACAGACCGAATAATTAAATATAGGAATGACTTGAAAGAATGCCAGAAGGAAGATTTCCAAAATTATTGCAAAATTATAAACCTCACAGAAGGAGAAATGTTGGTCGCCCACACAGAAACACAGAAGATGGTCTGAACAATTTTAACAATTCTAGCTTTCATGAAACCGTAATGAGCCAACAGGCTTAATCCCTGGATGATGATGATTATGTTAAAAGTTCCCAAATTTATTACATAAATAAAAAAACACTGCATCTGCTGGGAAGAGCATGTTCAGAGAATGGAAGAAATAAGATTGCCCAGATAGGATGTCATTATGAACCAAAGGGATTAAGGGATGTAGGAAGATCTAGGAAGAGATGTAATAATTTTGCACTGCGACCTTAAAGACCAATGAACATGAAAAATTAGTATAGCGCTGATTGCTATTCCAGGAGATCTAATAAAAAAACTAATCGTAGAGGTAGAAAGAGAATATGGGAATATAATTTTCAATCAATATGTAAAACATTTTATGCATTCTTGGCTGTGGTCAATGGATTTTTAGGATGGACAAGTCCTCCGGGAAGCAGTATAAGTTGTGGATCCTGTGACTGAAGATTTTCAGGCTCGCTAAAGAACTACAAGCCTGAATAAAAAAGGCCTCTGTGCAAAATTTAACCAACCTTTACCCTTCCAAGTAATAGCCTACCTTCGTAGCCCGTTAGATGTCTCATTGACATGACGTGTCACATGTTGACATCTATAGATAAGTAAGTGTAACTAAATTAGCTTGGTCTTTTAGCACTTTATGTTTTTTTTTTTTAATTTGCGGGGAGCTGGTCCACAGAATAAACCCCAAACTTGGAGGACCAGGAAAATTTCTGTCTGGGTTTTCTCCCATAGCCTTTGAAGATCCCTCTTCACCGCAAGGCAGCAATTTTCTATTTCCTCTAGAGATAGGGTTGCCTCTTCTGCCGTGTTGAAGGACTCCTTCTGCGCCGACTTAGCCGTTGAGGTCTTCACCGTAACCCTGGCTAGGGGCCCTTACAGAGTACTATCAGTCGGAGCCAACTGAACCCTGGTTTTTTAATGAGGTTGTTACTCCTTCCCCCCTCCTCCTTTCTCATCTGGGTTTGGGACCGGCCATGGCAGAGCATAGCCTTTGAAGATCCCTCTTCACCGCAAGGCAGCAATTCTCTATTTCCTCTAGAGATAGTATTACCTCTTCTGCCGTGTTGGACTCCTTCTGCGCCGACTTAGCCGTGGAGGTCTTCACCGTAACCCTGGCTAAGGGCCCTTACAGAGTACTATCAGTCGGAGCCAACTGAACCCTGGTTTTTTAACGAGGTTGTTACTCCACCCCCTCCTCCTTTCTCATCTGGGTTTGGGACCGGCCATGCCAGAGTTAATTAGAAACATAATGGAAGCAGTTCTTTCCAGTTGAGTTCTTTGGTAGACCCTATCAAATTCCTCTTCTCTGCGTATACCGAAAACAAGATCGAAGTCTTCAAGGTCCGACATCTTGGATAAAGCAGCAAGGTTTCAAAGTACATTGGTTACCATCGGGTTGCTCACGATTCGTTCTCTGCAAAGTCACCTCACCAGGTAGCTTAGGAATTTTGACAATTATTATCGCATGAACAGATTTTTGATTATGCAAAAACGTCTTTGGATGCAACTTTCTCAGCTGAGTACAAGCTGAGAATGACTTTTACGGTCTAATGCGTTCATAGATATGACCCTTAAACTGTAAATGTATTTTTCTCTAAACTTATATAATGGTGCATAGCTGGTTGATGGATAACGCCGTCCAATTGAATAATAGCAAAGGAGATAGTGTATCTCCTTGTTTTACCTTTGTGAATTTCAAAAGTGTCTGAAAACTGTCTGCTTGCATCCTAATCCTTGTGTCACTTGACATACCTGGGACACAATGATTAGAGAGAGAAATTTGTGCTTGTGCAGGGAGTTGCCTGATTAGTTGGATGATAGTGCACATGTGTGTAAAGCTGGAGATTTTACATTCAAATCCTGGTTCATCCAGCAATTTTTCTCTTTAGATCTGTTGAATATTCAGATAAGTCTAACTTATAGCTTCTTCTTCTTCCAAGTATTAGCCCAAGGCCTGTTATGATCCTATAGAAAATTTTCCCTCCAGCATTTCATAGGACGGCCCATTGATCTTCGTCCTCTTGGTATATAATTATAAACAGCTTTGGGGATCCAATTTGAACTCATTCTTTCAAGATGGTGTTTCCAATTTAGTTGGTACTGTTTAATATATTCCAAAATTGGCGTAGTCTTCAATTCTTTTAAGATATTGGTGTTCCTTTTCTGATCCCATCTTGTGTAAACCGCTGTTCTGCGCATGAATCTCATTTCACAAGCTGTTATTCTGCTTTCATGTTGTCTTTTTAATGTCCATACTTCACTACCATAGGTCAACACTGGCCTAGCCAAAGTGTTATATAAACATAATCTGATGTTTTTTGTACAAGAGATGGTTTCATAACTTGATTAATAATTCCCAAACTTTTATTATAACTAGTAATTTTTTCAGGGATATCCTTTTCATCCCAGATAGAGAGATAGTATCCAAGATATTTAAATTGATTAGATCTCTCTAAAATTTTATTCTGAAGACAGATTTTACTTTGTATGGGGTCCTTCCCATGAAATGCCATAATTTTGGTTTTATTAATTGATATTTCCATATTAAATTTGGCAGCTATTTTTTGTAAATGATGTATTGATCATTGCTGCAAATCATCTTCAGAAAATGCCAGAAGAGCTAAATCGTCTGCAAAAAGAATAGCATCGAGTTTGAGGTCCCTATTGATGTGCTCTAACTTATAGCAGTTCTCAATTCCGTCAGGATACTGTTCAATATCACCTTCATCATTGAAGCCTTTCTTAAATTGTTGATGTAACTAAAAATCTTATCTCTTCTATACTATTACTTCTAAATCCACATTGATAATAATCTATTATGTTATCAATGTAAGCCTGGATACTAATATATTTGTTAAAATTTTGTGTATTCAAGTCTTGAACATTCCATGTGCCAATAGCAAAGGTCCATTTTCGTAGCTTAAGTCTGTCATATTTAAATCCATCCGGCTGACATATTTTACTGAAGTACGTAGCGATATACTTTTTTCCAGGGCCAGGTTGCCAGCCTGACGCCTAACCGCCACACATGGAGGACCTGGGTTTTTTTTTAGGGTTTGCTCCCTAGCCAACAGGTCTCAGTTTTAAGGCGCTGAGAACTCCCTTTCGTCCCATCCTGTTAGCTACAGTCTATTAAGACTGCAGTCAGGGAGAACGACGAGAACGTAGGATTAGGACTTGCTGGCAGAGCTGCTAAAAAAGTTGCAGTGGCATTACTCTAGATTTATTGAGGTATACATAGTCGGCATCTGTACCCTTCTCGAGGCCGTACCAACAATTAGAACAGTTGAATTTGATTATTTTAGAAGAAGCCTCCAAAAAACAAGACAGGATAAAATAAGAAATGAATTCCTTTGGAGAGAAATGAATGTCAGCACATCTGTTGTTAAGAGGACTGAAAATCAAACGCTTAAATGGTATGGCCATGTACAAAGAATGGAAAATGAAAGATGGCCAAAAAATATATACCACTGGTCACCCCCTGGAAGAAATAAGCGTGGCAGATCAAGATGAGAATGGAAAACCTATGTCAGAACTATAATGGATGATAGGAATTTGGAAGAGGGAGATTGGAATGGTAGAGATAATTGGAAACTGAAGACGGCAAACCTATAAATGGGGAAAGCAGAAGCAGAAAATTTTGTGTGAAATTGAAAGTAGTAAACGTTCCTGCTATCATTGCAATCAGTTTTATCTTCTTTCTTGTAAACTGGTGCAATAATTCATTCTTTCCATTCATTTGGAAAGCTGTCAGTGTATCTTTAGTCCAAGATCCAGCTGCAAGATTACTATGTTCGAGTATATGAACAACATCAATTTTTTCATAAAATTGTGAATTACTGAATACATTTTTGCCGAGTTGCCTATTAAGATTTGGCTGCCAGTATGTTTAATTAAAATATAATTAATTAATTTATTCGAAATAATTTGATTTACTTGTTATTAAAATAAATTTTAATCCAGTTCACAGAAATCGATGTATAGAGCTTGAAAAGTTTTGGTAGCCATTGCACACTTGGCCGTAAACCTCCTCGTGGCTACAGTAGGTAAAAGGGTAGGGTTTTTAGTACTTAAAACTCTCGGATTAACTGTAGTTTGTCTATCGTATTAATTTGTAGTGGGTGTTGCCACATTGTATGTCTTTTTTTTTTTACACGCTTTATATTAGATTGACCTGTATCTGTCTATGTAACGGAATCTTTCAACATAATTTTCACCCACTTGGATCGACTTGAAACTTTGTATACTTGTAAAGGACCAATGACAATACAATTTAATAATTTTTTTCTAAGATCCTGGCCAGGATCATCAGGACATCAAAAGAAATAAAGACCAGTATAATAGGTTACAGACTTATCGACTTTTTAGTCCATTGTTGTAAGAAATTATTATATCCTCTGGTAGCTCAGTTGGTAGAGCAGTGGACTGTAGTGGTATATAATTTCAGTAATCCATAGGTCGCTGGTTCAAATCCGGCCTGAATGATTTTTTAAGTACTAAGAATATCGTAAACAATTAAATTTTCATGGGATTCTGGTTTATGACAGCCAATTAAACTAAAAATTTAAAAAATAAATAAAACTAAAACAACATGCTTTATTAGAAAACCAAACTAAAAAATAAAAAAAAGTTTGAAAGAACTAAAACAACACACTTTATTAGAAAACCGAACTAAAAATTTAAAAATAATTTTAATCTCTAACACATCTAGAATAAAACTAGAGTTGTCTACAAAAAAACATAATTTAACCATCCAAAGCGTGGGGTGCTTTTTATGGTTTTTACGTTTTCTTCTTAGAGACTTTACTTTTACCAATACCTGTCTATTATCGAATATATTAATTGATAAAGAAGAGCCCACGCTTTTGATGGTAAAATATTTTTTTTAGATAACTCTAGTTTTATTCTAGATGTGTTGGAGATGATTTTTTTGTTGGCCACTTTAATTTTATCCCAAGCGTGTTGGAAATTAAAATTATTTTTCATTTTTTTAGTTTGGTTCTCTAATAAATCATGTTGTTTTAGTTTTTTTTAATTATTATTTATTTTTCAGCTTAATACTTCATAAAATAATAAAGAATATGTACGTACTCATATGTAGCTAATGCTCTGGAGTTAACAACAAAGTTATTCTCCTTAAAAAAAATCATAAAGAATATTTGCAGATAGAAAATGGCATAATTTTTTGTTGTGGTGATGTGCATGTCTACAAATTCTTGTATAATTAAATACAACGTGCAAACATATTGAGATTTTTTTTTATTTGTTTCTTGACTGACTCACCTCATACTTCTTAACTACCTTGCATATCTAGAATTCGTCACTGTTTTGTGACATTCTCAATGCTGTTCACTTTCACAACTGACGTCCAATGGTCTCCTCGCCTGCAGACTGACCTCCGTGTCATCTGATGGTTGACCGACGAACTTCCAAATAAATCCCCTCTCCTTATCACCGGGTATTTCAAAGGAGAGGGGATTGATTTGGAATTTCGTCGGTCAACCATCAGATGGAACGGAGGTCAGTCTGCAGGAGAGGAGACCATTGGACGTCAGTTGTGAACGTGAACAGCATTGAGAATGTCACAAATACAGTGATGGATTCTAGATATGCAAGGGAGTTAAAAAGTATGAGGTGAGTCAAGAAACAACTAAACAAAATTTAAAAAAACCTCATAGTGTTATTTCCTACCTACATAACTTAATCTTGAGATATTATTTTGTGCTTTATATATTACTTTGTGCTTTGTCTTATTTTCAGGTGTTAGCTGTGATTCATGTTTGAAAGGAAATTTTCGTGGACGGCGCTATAAGTGCCTCATTTGCTATGATTATGATTTATGTGCAACTTGCTACGAAGCAGGTGCGACAACTACAAGGCATACAACAGAACATCCAATGCAGTGTATTCTTACTAGGTCTGATTTTGGTAAGGCATTTTTTAGGTTATAAATATATTTTTTTCTTTGCACTTTAAATTTGCTGCACATTTAAAAGATTTTAAAATTTCATATGTATAAATGACTAATTCATTGGCCCTGTCGAACCCGAGATTCATGACTGCACAGCCATAGGATCTCCATAAATTTAGTGGCGTGCATTCAAGCCCAGCTACCCCAGCACTGCTGGGGTAATTAGTATATTAATAATTTTTTATTAAAATACGGGGTGAATCATAAATATGGCTATGTGTTTGATCGCGTTGTGTGATGAAAATATTACCATTACAGGAAATATCAAATTACCGTTGGAAAGGCAATTATTCAAATTACAACAATGGAATAAAACAAAACAGTTAGAACTTAACGTCATTAGCCAAAATGGCATTGAATATGCAACAGCAAATTACAATTGCTGCATGGGCAATAACGTATGCTAATGATCGTGAGGCCGCAAGACGTGAGTTTAACATAGCATAGCAGCCGTCGACTGTGTGGAAGTGGAGAAAACAACTGCTGGAAACGGGAAGGATGCAGAAAATCAAACCTCCTGGAAGGCCTTGCGTTAGCACGGATGCAGAAACAACGAAGATAATTGTGGAGGCATTCGACGATAGCCCACAAATATCAAACCTGCCAAGCTGCACGTGAGCAGTGATTTGTTTTGTTTTGTTCTATTGTTGTAATTTGAAGTATTCCCTTTGCAATGATAACATCATATTTCCTTTAATAATATTTTCGTCACAAGATGCGATCAAACGTATAGCCATATTTCTGAATCACTCTGTAAAATAACATATTTGCCAAATTTCATTCAAATCAATTATGCAAGAACATAAAAAATTTGCACCGTTTTCTGCGTATTCACATTATCTCCGTAGAGGAACACACAGGGTGTTTCCTCTAAGTTATCCCCACCAACACCAGCTGTTTCGCTACAGATGAATTATCGATAACCCACTAAATGAATCTACCTGCTAAGTCCAGAGATAACCCACAATAGACCAGCGATAACCTGCTAGACGAAGCATGTCATATTCCATCAAATTTTTATTGAACACGAGCTAGCTGAGCCCAGAAACATCACAACTCGAAGTATAAAGAAGGTCGAATGACCTTTCGACTTATCGATTCATGATTGGCTGATTTGGAAAGTGCCAATTCCTCAATAATAGATTTTTTAGAAATATTTTTTTTTAATTTATAATCTTTAATTTATGTTAGTTATATATCTAAAAAATAAAATCATGCGGTCCGTTTTGTCAGTTGTAGCAATCCGTTAATTTAAGAACCTTTATTTATATTATATACCTGAATAACAACAAAACACCAATTGAATTATTATGAACGTGTGTATATATATTTCAATCGGCCGCGGTGGACTAGTGGTTATGCTCCTTGCCTCTGATCCCGAGGGTCGCAGGTTCAAACCCGTCTGGGGTCGATGGATTTTTTAGGACGGAAAAATCCAAGGAGCAAGTCCCTCCGGGAGGGACTTTAAGCTATGGGTCCCGAGTCTGAAGATTTTTGAGGCTCGTAAAAAATCCTTAACCCTGAATGAAAAGGCCTCTAAGCAAAATATTCCCATCCTAGTACTACCTTGGTTTCCTAGATGTCAGTATGAGGCAGAACGCTGACCACGGACCACTGAAAATTACATCTATACAAAAACAAGTTAACTGAATTAATATGGTTCAAATTCTTCCCTGTAGGGGGAGAGTACCTAAATCTCTGTTAAACATGGGTTTACAATATATATGTAATTTGTTGAAAGCAACAGTTGAATTTAATATCAGCGCCGAGTTTGTTCAAATGCATTATCAATACATTTTAAAGTGTTAACTGATAAATGTGATTTGTCAATTTAGTAAAAGTGAATGTAAATGAATATAATTTTCGTGCAGATCTTTCAACGAGAAAAACTACCTTCTACAACAAGGTAGGCAAATCTTTCTCTTATATATGCTGTCAATTCTAGCTCAGTCGATAGAGCATTGGCCTAGAAAGCCAACGGCCATGGGTTCGAGTCCCAGTCTGAGCATATAATTTTTCTCTTCAAATATGATTTATCCATAATTGAGATGTATGAAATGAATAATAAAAACATTGATATATATATATGGTAATAAAAGATTCCGGGCTATGTGGCCGTGGTCTATAACTGGCGTTTCTTCCAGACGTTTCTCCCTCAACTGCGGAGGGCATCTTCAGTGGCGAGCGCTTCCAGCTGTTGTTTCCCTGTCGTAGACTCGACTGCGAATGAACAGCAGAAAGCTGGATGCTCTTTTTTATACTAGTGCTGACGTCACGTGAGTCGCAGCTGTTTGTATCGACGTCATCATACTGGCTTCTGATTGGTTCGGAACTCTCTCCTTGTTTAACCGTCTATTGTCTAATGTGTGATACCAGGCTTTGGCTAGTTTTATTCAGCACCATCTGTTTGACTGTTTCAAGAAGAATGGATATACAGCCAAAGAAATAAAACAATCAATAAATCCACGTAAACAACAATGCAAAACGGATAATACATCAACAGTCAGCACAGCTTTCTTACCATATATACAACGGGTCACAGATCGGATCGGCAAAGTACTAAAAAAGCACAATATTAGAACAATTTATAGACCTACAACAAAAATAGAAAACTGCCTTCGCTCATCAAAGGATCCTCGACCACCACTCTCCACTTGCAGTGTATACCGGCTTCTGTGTTCTTGTGGAAGATCTTACATAGGAACCACAAAAAGAAGCATAGCCACCCGTTTGACTGAACATAGAAGAAACTGCAGAGTAGGACAAATAGAAAAATCGGCCGTAGCAGAACACGTTATTACTGAAAACGGACATCAGATTCTCTACGATGAAACACAAGTTCTAGCTACAACACCGTATTATTTCCCAAGATTATACAGAGAGGCCATAGAAATTTATAAACACAAGGACAATTTCAATAGAAAAGATGAAGGAATAAAACTAGCCAAAGCCTGGTATCACACATTAGACAATAGACGGTTAAACAAGGAGAGAGTTCCGAACCAATCAGAAGCCAGTATGACGATGTCGATACAAACAGCTGCGACTCACGTGACGTCAGCACTAGTATAAAAAAGAGCGTCCAGCTTTCTGCTGTTCATTCGCAGTCGAGTCTACGACAAGGAAACAACAGCTGGAAGCGCTCGCCACTGAAGATGCCCTCCGCAGTTGAGGGAGAAACGTCTGGAACAAACACCAGTTATAGACCACGGCCACATAGCCCGGAATCTTTTATTACCATGATTACCGGCCGTGAAAGCCTGCATTCCACTATTGATATATATATGCTATATATGTAAGTCCTCCGCTGTGGTCTCGAGGTAGTGTGCTGCCTTGTCACACAGCGGGCCTGGGTTCGATTCCTGGTTGGGACAGGCTCCTGGTGAGGTTTTTTTCAAGGTTTTTCCTCACCTGTAAGACAAATGTCAGGAAGCTTAGGGCCGAACGGTCCCCGAAAATCATCCAGCAATCATCATCATCCTTCACCGGTGTGGAAAGCAACGGAAAGCTACCACGCCTATAATTCCCTAGTAAAGCTGCAAAGCATAGCATGAAAATGCTACGATTTCAGTGAAAGATCTGCTGTCGGGCAGAATTACTATGGATGGTTATATATATATATTTATTTGCTAATACACTTTCATAAATCTTTTAAAAAATAAAAACTTTGCTTAATAACGCAATTCCACTGTAATTTTACATTTTTTAAATTTAATTTGCCTTTTTTTAAGTATATAAACTACAATATTTTTTTTTATCAAAATTACAGTGGGAAGTAACTCTTCCTGGCGCGACAGGCCTAGAAGGCCCTGAGCCTACCAGCCGGCTGCTGGCCTCACATCCACATGTGTCAGTCACAGAGGTAGATGATCATCAGCCACTGTAGGGGTGACATGTGGTCAGCATGTTGAGTCCTCCAGCCATTATATCTGGTTTTTTCAACCTGGAACCGCTACTTATTGTAGCTACCCAAATACCTCAAGATGCTGGGTGGGCACCGGTCCCATACTGGCCGAAATACCATGAGAAAAATTCTTCCCCCATGGAGACTCGAACCAGCACAAGTTGTAGCTCTGCGTCAAGACTTCTTGCCTTAACCACTCAGCTACGGTGTGGGACAGTGGGAAGTAACACAATGAGGTAATTTGCTATTTATAAATTGAGTCGCATAAAATGTTTTTATTTTTTCATCTCACTTCAAACTGTGTTTTCATGATACTGGTTTCAAAGGCCTCTGCCTTCATCAGTCAAACTCCACTGTTGAAAAAAATCGGAATAATATTAAAATAATTTTTTTGCAGATTTGTATTATGGAGGGGAAGCACTAACTGTGGAACAACCTCAAGCCTTCACGTGTCCATATTGTGGTAAAATGGGGTTTACTGAAACAACTTTACAAGAGCACGTCACTTCAGAACATTCAGAGACTTCGTTTGAAGTTGTAAGTTATTTAATTAACGAGTCTTCTTAAAACAATTTTTTTTTCAAGTTTTTTATTCAGAGTATTTGAAATAAAATTTATTTAAAAAATCTATTATCTAGCTGTAAAATTTTACTGTAAAATCAGTTATCTTTTTTTACATTCTAGAGTAAAAATATGGTGTAGTTAATGTTTTATTTTAGGAAGTAATATTTTTATCTTAAATTAAATCTCATAGTGATTTTTTTTATTTTAAAATACAATAGAAAGTAATATTAAGAGGTTTGTTTAATAATTAAAACATTTTGTCTGTTCATTCTTACCTCTTAGAGTTGTTTTTGTTGAACATATGTTTCAGAGCTTCTTAGCCCCATCGTCAGCGATTACAGACTGTATTTTCTCATGTTGTCGGCCCTGATTCTTGATTCCTGCTCTCTTACTCATACTCCTATAAAAGTTCAATACTGTGTATTTTGGAGAAAGATTTGCATTTAGATCGGTACTTGCTCAGGTAGCTCAGTTGGTAGAGCACTTGGTCTAGAGAACCAAGAGTCCTGGATTCAAGCCCCAGTTTGAGCATATAATTTTTCTCTTTAAATATGATTTATCCATCACTGTGCAATTGTTTTATTTTCCAATATTGTTACAAATCATGATCTAGTTAATGAGTTTAATAAATAATTTCTATGACTTATGCTCATGATTTTGTTTAGTTGTTTCTTGACTCACCTCATACTTCTTAACTCCCTTGCATATCTAAATTTCGTCACTGTATTTGTGGCATTCTCAATGCTGTTCAAGTTTACAACTGTTGAACGTGAACAGCATTGAGAATGTCACAAATACAGTGACGAAATGTAGATATGCAAGGGAGTTAAGAAGTATGAGGTGAGTCAAGAAACAACTAAACAAAATTAAAATAAACCTCATAGTGTTATTTCCTACGTACATAACTTATACATATGAACTTATTTTTTAGGTTTGTCCTGTCTGTGCATCTCTTCCTGGCGGTGATCCAAATCTGGTGACTGATGATTTTGCTGGTCATCTTACATTAGAACATCGCAGTGGGCCACGCGACCTGATATCCTTCCTCATATCCTCTACTATACAATTTGCCCAACACAAACTATTTGTCTTGTCTAATTCTATACAATTCCAAGGTGCTGAAAGTCAAGCTTTCTAAATTTGACAGATACAAATATAATTTATAAGAATTAAATGAATCGTGATTTCTTCTTTCCTCATACTTAACACAGCACTGCAGTATCAGCGACCATCGTCACCAACCTCAGATGTTTTCATGACTCATTTTTTTTTCTTTCTTCTTTTGCCGGTAATTATCCAAACTGCCATCTGGTGTTCTTTTGAAGGAATTATTTTCTAAACTGCCATCTGGTGTTCTTTTGAAGGAATTATTTTCTAAACTGCCATCTGTTGTATTTTTTAAGAACTTTGTAATCAAGCTCGGTTCATCTGGAATCTCAAAGTTCATGGTTCTAGTATGGTTTTTTTGAATGTATATTTTTTCCCAAACTGTTAAATCCAAAGGTTTGGATAGATGTTTCAAAAGTTTTGCTTCTTTTTCAATTCTATGATGCTCTAATAAATTGAAAAATCAGCTATAGCAGCACATAGTTTATTAGAGCATTATAGAATTGAAAAAGAAGCAAAACTTTTGAAACATCTATCCAAACCTTTGGATTTAACAGTTTGGGAAAAAATATATATTCAAAAAAACCATACTAGAACTATGAACTTTGAGATTCCAGATGAACCGAGCTTGATTACAAAGTTCTTCAAAAATACAACAGATGGCAGTTTAGAAAATGATTCCTTCAAAAGAACACCAGATAATTGGATAATTACCAGCAAAAGAAAAAATTGACAGTTGTGAAAACAGCTGAGGATGGTGACAATGGTCGCTGATACTGCAGTGCTGTGTTTAAAAAAAACATAGAAGTATGAAGTAAGAAGAAATCACGATTCATTTAATTCTTATGAATTAAACCTCATAATGTTGAAAATTCCCAAATTTATTATATAAACAAATATAATTTATTATCAAGTATTATGGAAATTAGGATGGATGAGTTTTCAACTATTTAAAAGTAGGCGAAAATTTTTCTCTTCAAATATATATTTAAAAGTACTTAATTAATACCCAAGGTGAAGTGTAAGGCTGGCCATATAATCACGAGGTAAATGTATATGATATATATATTTTGTTTTCAAACCATCACAACTGACTTAGTTGATAAGATGCAGAAATCCTATGTTTAAATTCTGATGCTTGTACCAATCTGATTCCAGTGCTGGATTTGATTTTCATTACCGTGATCCTTAATTGTTATTTTATCATTATCGCCCTGAGATTTCAAGGATTCTCGTTCCATCTCTTCAGATCTTCTTCAGTTTGGCATATAATTTAATACTGCCTTAGCAATCATTGTGTCCCGCGCCATAGCCAAGTGGTTAAGGTAAGATGTCTTGGCACAGAGCTACAGGACTTGCGCTGGTTTGAGTCCCCATGGGGGAGGATATTTTGTGATGGAATTTTGGCCAGTATGGGACTGGTGCCCACCCAGCATCGTGAGGAATTTGGGTAGCTACAATAAGTAGCAACTCCAGGTTGAAAAAACCAGCTATAATAGATAGGGGAACCAACATGCTGACCACATGTCACCCCTACACTGGCTTATGATCATCTACCTCTGTGAATAACTCTTGTGGACGTGAGGCTCACTGGTAAGCCAAGGGCCACCTAGGCCTGTTGCGCTTAAGAGTCTTTTGAAGTCTAGCAATGATTATTTTATAATTCAGGAAGGTCACCATCAGAGAAAATATGTCTATTTGCCTACATTTAAATATCATTGCCGTTATATGACTTACGATATTAAAAAATACCGATAATAAGAATAAAATATTTATTGTGAGCAATAAAAAAAATGTTCTCTTCAAATATAACTTATCCTTCAGGGAGAAGTGTTAAATTAATAGTAAAAACGTCAATAGAAGCCCTACTGGCTTTGTAAAGTAGTGTTAAATTCCCAATAAAATGTCTTCTTAACTGAGAAGCCGCCACTTGCAAAGATAGAAGCAATGTATATAAGAGAAAAATTTGCATCTAGATCACAACTTGCCTTGGTAACTCAGTTGGTAGTGCATTTGGCCTGGAAAGCCAAAGGTTCTGGGTTCGAGTCTCGGTCTAGGCGAAAAATTTTTCTCTTCAAAAATAAAATTTATAAATTTAATGGTGTCTCTAAACAAGTGTAACGGTCTGAATTTTCTGGAATTCATCTTACAGAACAATCGAAAGCCAAAATGTGTATACAATTGGGAATTAACTGGGTCTAATGGTGAAAGAGATAAGCTTTGTTTTAGTACTCTGGTGCTTAATATCGATCCATTAAGATGCTTGTGCTTTGGATTTTATGTTATATATATATAAAATATCAGATGTGTCTTCTTTTATTTTAGGAAAAGTTATTCTACTGGTGATATATTGACAGACAAAATTTTATGAAAATTGCGAGCTTTCGTTTATATAAATTACCATATCTCAAAACAATATTTATTAGATTATGTAGGTAGGAAATAACACTATGAGGTTTATTTTAATTTTGTTGAGTTGTTTCTTGACTCACCTCATACTTCTTAACTCCCTCGTAGATCCAGATTTCATCACAAATATAGTGACGAAATCTGGATCTGCGAGGGAGTTAAGAAGTATGAGGTGAGTCAAGTAGTGACGAAATCTGGATCTGCGAGGGAGTTAAGAAGTATGAGGTGAGTCAAGAAACAACTCAACAAAATTAAATATATATATATATATATATATATTAGAAATAACTTGAAGGTTGTAAAGCACAGTATTGGCATTGGAACACACGTATTTATTAGAAATATCATTTTACATTGTGGAATGCAGGCTTTCAAGGCCGGTAATCATAATATTAAAAGATTCCGTGCTATGTGGCCGTTGTCTATAACTGGTGTTTGTTCCAGACGTTTCTCCCTCAACTGCGGAGGGCATCTTCAGTGGCAAGTGCTTCTAGGTGGTGTCCCTTGTCGTAGACTCGACTGTGAATTCCTAGTTAAATATGGGAAATAATGTTACGAGGTTCTTAATTCGTAAATTAATGAGTCATTTTTTAACATCTTACCTCATATTTTGTTTTTTTCAAACACGGGAACTAGTTTTCGAGAGAAGGATATCTCTCCTTTTCAACAGACATTATGACTACTGGATTTTCGTTGGAATCTCCATCAATAACGTTGCCATCTGTTGATGATTTGATGAACTTTTAGATGAGGTCACGTTCATCAGGAATCTCGAAATTCATGGATCTAAATTTGTTCTTCTGAATATATATTTTCTTCCAAATTGTCAATTCTAAAGGTAATCTATTAATAACCAATAGAAATTGAACACCCCAGATAGCAAAAAATCTGAAATTTATCAAATTAATTGTAAGGACTGCAATAAAGTATACATAGGAAAAACAAAAAGAAATTTGGACACTCGCACTAAGGAACACTTCAGAAACATTAAAAATGGTGAAATTGAAAAATCAGCTATTGCAGCACATAGTTTATTGGAGAATCATAAAATTGAAAAAGAAGCCCTACCTTTAAAATATTTGGAAAAACCTTTAGAATTGACAATTTGGGCATTAGCATAGAAAGCTAAAGGTTCAGGGTTTGATTCCTGGTTCAGGCAGACATTTCTCTCTTTACCATTGATTTACAATAATTTATGTTCATTAATGTACTTATTTCTATCACAGTAATAGCTTTAGCTTCTCAATATTAATTTAATAAATAATTCTATAGCTGTGTGGAGTCCCTTCATGTCTTCTTCAGGTAGAAGCCATTCATTGTGTATTTGTGAATGATGATTCATTGCAATTGAATGTGGGACCAGTAGAGTAAGGTAAAGGAAGGATTTCTGCTTGGATGGGAATGAAGCGTGAATTAGCTCAGTGGACAGAGCGTTAGCACGGAAAGCTAAAGGTTCAGGGTTTGATTCCCGGTTCAGGCAGACATTTTTCTCTTTACCATTGATTTACAATAATTTAATTGTGTTCATTAATGTACTTATTTCTATCATAGTAATAGCTTTAGCTTCTCAATATTAATTTAATAAATAATGTCCATGCTTATTTACTACACAAAACAGACTGCAAAAGAATCGAATAACCGGATGTTTTCAGGACTGGTTTGATAGTAGCTGTACCACGAGGATTCAATTAAATACATTAGTGAGTTATTTTTTTTATTTTATAGTGGTTTTAATTTATATAAATTTCAATTTAATTTTTTTGTATCTGTCCTATAAGACGACCATGGATTTTGGGGGCTTTTTTTTTTGTTCAACTATCGTCTTATTTGCCGAGATATACGGCAATTATGACATTCATCTGATGAAGTGTCAATGCATTGAAACAGCTGTTACAAATGTTTAATAAAATAGGTATTTATGAAAATAATATAAAACTGTGATGGTTTTATTTATGAAATGCATAATGGATTATCATCAAGTGAATTCAAATCAAATGATGAAATTGTTTTAAATTATTATGAATGCTATTATCCAGAATGATGTGTATGCATGTACTTATGTAAATGTTCAAATATTAATTTCTGGATTATTGCACATTCTTTATGTAAATCCAAGTGTATGAGAGAGAAAAAAATTATCTGATAAGTGAAAATATTTTTTATTAGTTCTTTAAATTTGTGTGGTGTTTTGGCAGTTAGTAAAATTTATGGAATGTGTGCTGGTGCCGTCAGATATTGTAATTATATAGGTTTTAACTTTGATTTTCTGAAAATGCTGGATTTTGTTGTTAGTTTTGGAGAAAGAGTCTACAATCTACATACTTTATTTGCACAAATTTAAGACAAATTTTGAAGAAGCTTCTTTAGAATTTTCTTGATTTACTTATAAATACTATTCCATGTCATCATTATTTTCTTCTCCATCACCTTCATTGCAGTTTTCATTTGTGCTGCTTTTTTCATTCAGACTCTCTTACCTCAAGATGGTCATCATCTAATCTATCCATAGTGTTGGACATATAACTCCACCAGGTGCTAGAATTGAGTTTTACGTAAATTGTTCTTATTACTTTCGGACCCTTGAAATGTTATATCATCATCATCCATACAAGTATTAAAAATTGTGAAATTGAAAAATCAGCAATTGCTGCACATAGTTTGCTAGAACATCATAAAATTGAAAAAGAGGCAAAACTTTTGAAACAATTGGATATACCGTTGGAATTTACAATTTGGGAAAATATATTCATTCAGAAGAATAAATATCGATCTATGAACTTCAATATTCCGGTGGATAAAAATTTAATTACAAAGTTTATAATCCCAACCAAAGATGGCAGCACAAGAGGTGATGTCCTTAGAGAAATCAACAACCAGAGAATTTCATCAGTGGAAGCCATGACTGAAGAGGTACAAGATATTGTCTGAAACCACCGGTATGAAAGAAACTGAAATTATATGAGGTGAATCGTTAAAAATATGTTCTCCACTCACTATTAATGATATCTCATAATGTTTACTTCCCAATATTAATTCAAATAGAATAAATCATGAAATATGTATAAAAATATAGAAACAACTGGAAATCTCACGTAAGAAGAATGAGCAGAACAAGAATAACACATCAAATCTTAAATTACCAGCCACCATGCAAGAGATCATTGGGCAGACCCTTCAAACGTTGGATTGAGACCATAACAGACCCCTACGTCTTTCGCATGAAAGGAAGATGATCTATTGAATGATTAATCGTTAAAGTACAAGTGATATTGTAAATCTGCAGTATGTATTGTGGTCTGATATAAGTTATAATGAGCAGTTCTTTAAAATATATATATATATATTTTTTAAAATGATCCCATGAATGAAGATATGACTCATAAACTTTCTAAAATTGTTGTGAAAGAAAACACTTTAAAATTCTTAAATTTGTGATTGACAAGACTTTCTCTCTTTGAGCTAAAAAAAGTTTGTATATTTAATACAATTTTAATACTGGGAAGACTATCATATGCGTTAAAAGGAATTTGGTGATATTTCTTTTGTGTACCTCGTGAATTTATAAAGTAAAACCCGTCTATGAAGGAATGTGACGGTTCCTTACATATATTTCCATCTTGGCAGTTTTCCTTCTTATAAAGGGTTCCCAATTTACGAGCTTAAATTTTCTCATGCAGTGTAAGGGTTTTACATGTACACTTTAAAGACATAACATATTGAATGAAATACAGACAAAATAGTGTATGTAACACAGCTCAGTTTGCACGTCAATACAAAACAACTTTATTACACAAAAGCGAGAAGGAACTCAACTACAGGAAGACTGAAGAGTTTCCCAATTCCCTTGCAGGTAATGTAAGCAAGCAAGGAAAAGCGGGGGATTCCCCGCTGTCACACTTAAGCAAGGGTATCCCCGCAATACAATGGCAACACAAGAAGTAAAAGATATAATGTAGAAAGCGTCATATGCAGAATTTTCACATGTGGTCATTAATACTGCAATTAGAACGTGCTTAAGAATAATTTTCCGCCTTACTGAGGTAAAAATTTACTATTAATACTTTAAAAAACATTCCGTTTCCACGTTATGAAGGTTTCCTGCTTATACAGGACGATTTTACATTTTCATACCGTTCTGGAGATTTTTTTTCCGTCTCTACAGGTTTCCTTCTTATAAAGCTTCCAGCTAAGACAGGTTTTGCCGTACTTGCTGCTTATCTATTTATGAATGAAACTATCAATTTGTCCTGTTTTAGAATTTTACCCTCTTTTATCACTGCATTTTATGAATCTTTCCCTTAATATAAAAATATTTTAAACACAAAATAGGTAGGGCTGATATAAGTTGAAGTGTAAAGAACCAATTAATTTTTCTTTGGCAGCAAAAGTATGATAGTATTAGAAAAAGTTATTTATGTTCTGTTGATTTCATGTCTTCGTTTCCATTGAAGATTTGTAAGTTTTTTTAAATGCATATTATTGTTTATATTTAAATTAATATTGGGAAGTAAACATTATGAGGTTATATCATTAATAGTGAGTGGAGAACATATTTTTTAACGACTCACCTCATATAATTTCAAATTTCTTTGATACCGGCAGTTTCAGACAATATCTTGTCCCTTTTCAGTCATGGCTTCCACTGATAAGCCATGTGGAAGCCATGACTGAAGAGGGACAAGATATTGTCTGAAACCGCCAGTATCAAAGAAATTTGAAATTATTTGAGGTGAGTAGTTAAGTGTGTTCTCCACTCACTATTAAGCATATTATTGTATTAAATTCAGTAGGTTTGAGTAATGATTTCAATCTCCAAATTTGATCTTTAGTATGTTTCCTTTGCTAGAATATTGGTATACTATATATTAGTTTAAATTTCTCCAGTAGAAATTTGTATTTTATGTTACAGAGTTGAAATGTTATTTTAGTATGTATACTTAAAGAGTGCCTTGGACTTGTTTTTTTTATTTTTTTATTTACTTATTTTTAATTTCAGTATTTTATAAAATATGTAAGTTACCAGTAATGAAGTGATCTGAATGAAGCAGCGTATACTAAAGTAGCAGTACATTTTGAAGACGTAGTTTGTATAAATATTTAATTTCTATGCTAATGCCATTTGTGGTATCTTATTTTTTTTAGTCGTTTCATGATATCAGATATTTATAAATGTTTTTAAAAATTAAGGAAGGTTATCAGTTAGTTTTGTTCTTTTACTATATTTCATTTTTGCACATCTGATGTCAGTATAGAAAGAAAATTTTTATTGAAATTTGATTTTAATTTTTAGCTGATTTATTTTTCTAAAGGTGTTGATGTTTAAGTTTCTGTAGCTTGTGTTGGGTAGTGAATTATGTATGTGTGTGTACATATGTGTATATTTTTCTGTTAAGGTGTATTAAATATCCGCATGATTTTTTATATATTCTGCATATGATGTAGTTTATTGCTAATATGCATGTTAAATTATTTCCTTGTAGTTTGTTTTCTATACATATATATATATATACTTTTTTTTTTCCTCCACCTAATTTGTTAATTTCTCTTAACACATTTTTATTTGCACTAATTATTTCTTGTTCTTTATTAAATACTTATTATATAGTATTTTTATAAGTTCAAGTATTTAAAAAAAATGTTCTTCTCTAAATGATATTGTCGAGTATTGGAAAGTATTAACATTTAAATATAACATCAATATATATATATTTTTAAGTTATGTAGGTAGGAAATAACACTATGAGGTTTATTTTAATTTTGTTTATTTGTTTCTTGACTCGCTTCATACTTCTTAACTCCCTTGCATATCTAGATTTCGTCACTGTATTTGTGACATTCTCAATTCTTAACTCCCTTGCATTTCTAGTTTACAGTTGTGAACGTGAACAGCATTGAGAATGTCACAAATACAGTGACGAAATCTAGATTTGCAAGGGAGTTACGAAGTATGAGGTGAGTCAAGAAACAACTAAACAAAATTAAAATATTTTTTTAAATATTTAGTCATCTTACAAAATTAGTTTATTTGATAAAATACAGAACACATAAATTAGGGACGAATGTCATATTCAAGACATAACCAAATTTATTATAGTTAGATGAAAATATTGTAAAGGTCATATAGAAAGAATGGAAGACAACCGACTTTCAAAAAGAGCTAAAAAAGATAGACCAATGGACGGGAGAAGAACAAGAGTACCAGCCAAGAGATGGATGCACATCCATTACGACTTCCTCTGAGGAGTGTTTTTGAAAATAAACAGGATGAAAATCCTAAAAATTATGAAGAAGAATACAAAATTAGATACATACTGTACATATAAATTTATACAAATATAAAACACATTAAACATGATCATTTATATAATTTAAAAATGATACCTGAATTTAACATTGTAACATTAAATATATACATAGACATTAAAATTCATCGGAGAACATATTGTTTAAACAACTCACCTCATAGGATTCATGCTTCCATGATGAGTCGGAGTTATGGCTGACGATGAACATGATTATGTTTGAAATCGCGATATCATGGAAGCATGAATCCTATGAGGTGAGTTGTTTAAACAATATGTTCTCCGATGAATTTTAATGATTATACCTCATAATGTTTACTTCCCAACATTAATTAAATATATACATAGACATTCCATACAAACATTATTTTATATGTGAAATTTTGTTTATTTATATTTGAACTGTATCATAGGTCTGCAAAATCATTACTATTAATGCATTTTGCTGTTGAAGAACTAGAATTGTTGAAGTAATGGAAAACAGTATGGATTTTGCTATTGTATCACTTACTGTGTGTGTCGTATACTTCTCTCATTCCTTCTCAGCCTTCATTAAAATGAGTTTCTGGGAACACATCTGGTAGTGGAATAGGAGTATGTTGACAACAATAAAGTAATTCAGAATACACACTAAACAAAGAGCAATAGCGGCCACAAAAGCCATACATGACATCAGAGAAATAATTAAGCTATCTCTAAAATTTGCTATGGTAATTTTTGATACCAAAATAGTCCCCATACTTACCAATGGTTTAGACCTAACATGGGACAAACTCCACAAGAAAGACCTCCATACTCTAGAGAACGTCAAGGCTCGCTTCCTGAAGGCCATGCTAGGAATGTCTAAACACACTCTCTCCAGGTTGGTGTATGTGCTCATCCAAGGGACCTTCTTGATAGAAGACCCTAGAACGATGATTGACCTGTCCTGCACTTCCCAGCTGGAAGAAAGCACTAGTTGATAGGACAAAGAAGAGGGAGGACATCTGGGAAGAATTCTTCACAACAGAAGCCATGATGAACTGGACATGAACAGGCACAAATCAACATCTTCGCCACTTCGTGACGTCCCTAGCGGTTCATGGATACCACCACAAAATATGTAGAAATAAATCATTCCACAAGGCAGACGATAAGTGTGTGTGTATTCTGTGTGATAATATCTGTGGAAGATATCATATCCTAAACTGCAGAAATAGGAAAACATCTGTCATTAATTTAAATTAATATTGGGAAGTAAATTTTATGAGGTTATATCATTAATAGTTAGTGGAGAACTGAAGAGGGACAAGATATTGTCTGAAACCACCGGTATCAAAGACATTTGAAATTATATGAGGTGAGTCGTTAAAAATATGTTCTCCACTCACTATTAATCAGTTATTAACTTTTGCACAAATAAGTGACATCAGTACTTTCACAATTTGTGCGCATTCTTCTTCTTCTTCTTATTATTATTAAATAGGAGTATGGTCTTTTCTTTATAATGCCACAGAATGAGATAATTGTATATCTATGCCCCTATGGGACTAAGAGTATTTACTATATTTTTAATAGGATTTTTTCTTTCCGTTGAAAAAAGTAACTTGCCAAAATTCTGCATAACATATTCCTCATCCAAGAATTTGGATGAGACTTTTTAATATTTTCTTGACTGTAAGATGAAATCAGGAAGTTTGTGCCATAATCTTAAGCAAATGTCATTTTAATCTTCATACTATGTAAACAGATAATTTTTACCCTTTTTAGTAATAGATAGTCATTCTTAACAAAATAGTCATGATAAATATGCTTTGATATTAAGTTTTGTAGGTAGGAAATAACACTATGAGGTTTATTTTAATTTTGTTCAGTTGTTTCTTGACTCACCTCATACTTCTTAACTCCCTCCTTGCGAGGGAGTTTAGAAGTATGAGGTGAGTCAACAAACAACTCAACAAAATGCTTTGATCTATTTTTATGTGAGAAGTTTAAGATATTTATAATGTAATATATGGTCCTTTCTTCTTTGAAGGTTCATTTTATTTTGCAAAATGCATTTTCCCGAATGTACTTAAGCATATGTTGTAATTTTGTGTAAACAATTTATTGGTTTATAGAATTTGAAATATAATTTAGTCATGGAACTTACAAATACATATCTTACACAGGAACTCTGTGTGTTGATATTGAGAGATGCTTTGGCTTTAGTCATAAAGCATAAAATAAGTACTCAAAGCATATTTTTTCTGGTATCTATTCCTAACTAACTAACTAACTCACTGGCACTGTCAAACCCGTAGGTTCATCGCCATGTGGACATAAGCTCTATCCTGAGCCAATGTTTTCCAATTGTCCCCTGTATAATCTACTTCCTTCAAATTGTAGTTAATGTTATTCTCCACCTCATTCTTGGTCTACCAACTGGGCAATTTCCCTCAGTATAATGCAGAACTTCCTGATTCCCGACTACCTTCTCCTGGCCATCTAACTTCCTGTAAAGTGACTATATCCAAGGGTGATTTATCTAATTCACGGGTTACTAGCGCCCTGCTATTGTATAAAGTCCTAACATTCCATGTTCGTAAGGACATGTCCCTGTGTTTGAGCCTTTGGCATGGGTTCCCTGAAGTAGTCTCCGCCCGGAGAACCGAGTGGGGGACTATCTGACCTCCGGAAAATTTTACCCCTGTTGAACCCATGTCCGCATTTCTTCACGGTTTTATTTTTACGGTGAAAGATTGTCACTCTTTCGACCAAGGTACTTTTTTCGTTTGGCTTATTATCTTCGACCAGTCCGGCATGGGTAACCCTATGGCAGCAATGCTACTGCTGGCATAGCTCTCGGGATCAATTAAACATGCAAGCCACACCACCACAACAAGGTAAAGATACCATGGAGGGATATCTATTGCAACATATTAAATAAGAAATTTCTAGATGAAATGTGGATTCATTTTCAATAAGTATTGCATACTCATGCACCATGTTTCTAAAGTTTTTGCCAAATGTATTCATCATTGGTTACTACTCGACTACTAATTTTTTTGTAGGGGGGAGTTCCATTTTCTCTGCATTCGACTAGTGACTGTGTGTGAAACATGTTCTAACTATATGTGAGGCATGATGGTGTGTCTTGTGTTAATCCAATAATTGCTCTGGGAAATCATGTAAGTTATAACTTAAATTAATCCATTACGGATTAAAAATCCTCATTTCTTTATGCCAGAGATATATTGTAAAACCTTATGGTTTTTTCTTTCTTTCTTCAAATGTATGAATTGCCTAGGCAAATATAGATAATATGATGATCTTGAAGAAGATTTTCAGGCTGTAGGCCATGGTTGTGAGGCTTGTAGTTCCCCGACATTTCGTCAGAGACTGCGTCTGGCATCCTCAAGGGTTGTCTTGAGACTGAGAATTCTGTCCACTGTCTGTCCTATTTGTACATTCACCGCGATGTGTTCGTAAGTTTTATCTGCCTTCTGATTGGTCCACGTTAGGGACTTCCATTGCTCCAATGAGATTGCTGTTTGATGGTCGACTTGAAACATAACAGACCCGTATGTCTATACGTGAAAGGAAGAAGTAGAAGAATATAGATAATATTAACATGTATGACTATTATGGTGTCTGGTGTCATATGCGATATAATATTTATTTGACCGAAGACAGTGGTTCGAATCCTGATTCAGTAGTGTATTTTTCTCTTCAAATAAAATTTGTCTTTTGGTGAGAAGTGATAAATTTAATATGTAAGATCGAAAATAA
Source organism: Diploptera punctata (assembly GCA_030220185.1). Classification (NCBI taxonomy): domain Eukaryota; kingdom Metazoa; phylum Arthropoda; class Insecta; order Blattodea; family Blaberidae; genus Diploptera; species Diploptera punctata. The sequence continues at coordinate 611,509 of JASPKZ010003802.1, forward strand.
GCTTCACTGGCTATAAATATGGTGTTAGTTTTCAATAAAATCTTGTTAAAGAAGCCACAAATAGCATGTAGAACAAAAAGTTCATACCTTGGCGGGCAGAAATTCATATAAAGGAGAAAATTACTATGTGTTTGAATCAGAAGCCTGGTAGCTCGGTGGTCAGAAAATTCTACATAACCAGAGACATTGGATTCAAATCCCAATTCAGGCATATATTTTTCTATGGTGAAATTAAATGTTTCTTACCTCTCCCCATATTTCACCATAAATTAAACCTCATAGTGATTAATTCCTAAAAAAGTTAAATATATTTTTCTATTGTAGTCAATGGTAAAGAGAAGAAATGTTTGCTTGAACTGAGAATCAAAACCGGTTCAGGCAGAAAAATTTCTATGTAAATTAATGAGTCATATTTTTACATCCAAGACCATTGGACGTCAGTTGTGAATGTGAACAGCATTGAGAATGTCACAAAGACAGTGACGAAATCTGGATATGCAAGGGAGTTAAGAAGTATGAGGTGAGTCAAGAAACAACTAAACAAAATTCTATTTTTTTTATTATAAATATACATAGTAACCTCAACAATGTTTCATCATAAATTTTAAAAGTATCGATGTATGCTTTTATATTTGTAGAGAGGATTTTACTGTATGTTCCCGGTTTAGAAGCTAGATCTTGTTAGGGGGAGATATATATATGTATGTGTGTGTGACTTTATTGTTTTAAATATTCCTTATCTTTTAGATTATATCTTGTCTTATTTTTATGTCATTACGTTGTACTTACTTTATTTTTTTGGTGCCTGGTAATACTAAAAGTATAGATAAAGAATCTGTTTATATTAATAATGAAATCATGGTCATTAACATTATATTGGTGGTTTGCTTTGCTTTTCTAATCTTTCTAATAACTTAGCTTGCAATATGATACTGTTATATTGGTTATTTATCATGATATTTATCCTTAACTCATTGTTACGATGAACCATCTGGATCAAGACATGGCGTTCGTAGAATACCACATGCCTCAAGGGGTGTTGGAGGCCCTCGAGCTAGGCGATCGAACATGCATTTCAGGTAAGCAAGAGTGCATGTAAGTTTTTCATTTCAGAAAATTTCTGTTCTAATAAAAAGAAACATAGGATAGGTTTCACTTTATCTTTGGTGTTTGTGCAAAATGTCATATGTAACATTACTAGAGCTAGGAATTTTAGGTGCTGCACCTTAATTTTTTTTTTACTACAATGCTCAAATTAGCTCGTCTTTCAAAGAAAACATTAAATAAATGCCTCTAATTGTGTTTTAGTTGCACCTTTTTCAATGCTAGCACTTTTTTGCACCTTTTTTTTCCAGTACAAGCACATTTTACACTTTTTAACCCTTTTTTCTCTCCTTTGCAGCATTTTATTCCCAAAATAATATGTGCATATATACATATGTGTGTGTGTATATATATATATATATATATATATATTACATTTCTTCAGATACGTTTTCAAGGGTTGGTAATGATGTATGGTATGAGTCCACATCACATTAATTCCAATTCATCATCCTGCTGATGATGGAAGTTAACTTCTGAAAGGCCTCCAACTAATATTTTAAATACATAATTTCAACAAAGTTGAGGACAACGGCACCTGCCAATAGGTACCTTTTAATCTTCTTCTTCTTCTTCCTTTCAAGTATTAGGCCAAGGCCTGTTACGATCCTATTTTTATCTTAAAACACTGAATTGTTAAAAAATATATATACTTTAACAATTTTCTGGACTTGTGATTTCAGTAACATAATGTTCAAGGACTTTTCTTATGCAGACTTTTTAATACATCAGAACATAGGTGAATTTTGTGTCGTTAGTTATTTGGTGTAATTGGTTTTGGTACTCTTTAATGATTATTTACATGGGGAATTTGCACCTTTTTCTGCTAAATTGTTGTTGTTTTCTAATGGCGAGATTTGACGCTTAAGTCATTTTCTCTCTGGCTTCCCAGTACAAGCGAACAAGGTCCTTAGAGTGTTGTGCAGTTGGATTTAAAGCTGGACAGACTAGAAGGTGGTGTTTGTCCATGATCAGGTCCGGGTCTTTGCATATGACACATCTGTCGGATTGGAAAACATTTATTCTGTGGAGGTGGTGAGCCAGGCAGTCGTGTCCTGACATCAGTCTGAATTTTGCTACTGCTTCTTTGCGGCCTTTATATTTTATTTCTGTGTATATTTCATCAATTTTTTTCCATGATTTCCCTCTGGCTGTTGCAATGTTTTCTTTCATGTTTTCCATTTGGAATGCTTTCTTAATTTCTTCGATCTTTCTGTGTAGGTTCGAATTGGGGTGGGTTGTTATCTGTATTTTGGTACCCTTTTTGGCAAGTCCATCAGCTATTTCATTGCCAACTATTCCGATGTGCGAGGGTATCCACTGGAAGGCTATAATTTATTTTGGTTGTTGAGGTATTTCAGAAGTTTACGGCATTCCAAGATGGTTTCATTTTCTGGTGTTTGGTTGGAGGTTATTGCTTGTATAGCGGCCTTAGAGTCTGCCAGAATAACAGCTTTTGTAAACATTTTTGTTCGGAATAGGAGGTTGTGGAGTGCTACTTCTATGGCCTTTACTTCACCATCGAAGGCTGTATTGTTTGTGCCTACTGCAACATATTGACTAAACAGATGGGAGTAGATTCCTGCACCAGCATTTTCACTCTTGGTTTTTGGAGCCATCAGTGAAGACTCTTAGCCACTCTGGTTCTGGGAACTTTGTACTAATAGTTTCTAAGGTCATTTGTTTGGCTATTGATGGGTTTGTATCTTTTTCTTTATTATTTCGTCTATTGAGAGGGTTGCATTGTACAGTTGGTAATCTAATGGGCTTGGTATTTGAGGTGTTGGTTCAGTTTTGGCATCTAATTTATGTTTTTGTAATAGATTACTAGTTTTGTGGAGAAAGGAAGGTTGTGTGATTAAGATCTGGGGTGTTGTGCTTTGAGGTTGGATTGCTTTTGGTAGCGCTGCTAATTTTGTGTGCATGATGCAGGATTTCTTTTCTATCTCATTTTCTGCTAAATTAAAGCACCTTTTTTGCACATTTATCACCAAAATTTTGCACTTAAAATTCCTAGCTCTAAGCATTTCCAATTTTTCAGAAAAAGGAAAAACTGTTTTTTTTTTCATATCAATTACTTCAAAACAAAATATTGTCTTAAAAACATATCTCTTAAAAATTAGAAACTAGTGATATTTTGTAATTTTATATGAGCACAAGAGGAAAACTAATTTTTTTTTTATTTATGACATTTTAAGTTAGATTGATACAAATGTACCTGAGTGGCCCAGTCATGATCAACTATTATTTTCAACTGCAAAGACTTTGACTACCTACCTTTGATACACATTAACATTTATTAAGTTATGTACGTAGGATATAACACTATGAGATTTATTTTAATTTTGTTTAGTTGTTTCTTGACTCACCTCATACTTCTTAACTCCCTTGCATATCTACATTTAGTCACTGTTTTGTGACATTCCCAATGCTCAATGCATAATAGTTGTGAGCGTGAACAGCATTGAGAATGTCACAAAACAGTGACTAAATCTAGATATGCAAGGGAGTTAAGAAGTATGACGTGAGTCAAGAAACAACTAAACAAAATTACATTATCATTTATTTAAGGGAAAGAACACTATGAGGTATAATTTAAGAATTAAATTAATGTTTTTATCATCTCATCTCATATCCTTTTTCTTCTAGATTGCAGTGTCGGAGCTTATCTCCATTATCAGTAGCCTCTAGTCAACCGTTGTTATGTCGTTTCTTCGTTAAGAAGAAAACCGCCAAGAAACGACATAGCAACAGTCGACTTAGAGGCTACTGATGATGGAGATAAGCTCCGAAACTGCAATCTATAAGAAAAAGGATATGAGATGAGATGATAAAAACATTAATTTAATTCTACACGATAACATATTTGGATGAAGTAGACGCAGCAAATAAAATTATAAATTTTAATAAAACCATGGGAATAATAAATTCAGTAATGAAACCTTCGCTAGTCCAGAGAGATACCAGAGTACGGTTATACAAAATCTTAGCGAGACCTGCACTTTGCTATGGCAGTGAGGCATGGACTTTGAGGAAAGGAGAAGAGAGCAGGATATAAATGGGATCACAAATACAATGATGATATCTTGAAGGAACTATGTTTAGAACCGGTCATTGAATACATACATAGATACCAGAACAACTTGATGAATGAGCTCAGATAGCGTTCCTTGTGGCTAAATTAAAATAGGAATTAGTTGAATCATGAATTCTTCGTACCTCATATTTCTGTGTTTTTAAACACAGCAACTGCAGTGTCAGTGACCATCGTCACAGTGCTGTGTTTAAAAAGCATAGAAGTATGAGGTAAGAAGAATTCACGATTCAATTAATTCTTATTAATAATACCTCAATGTTAAAAATTCCCAAATTTATTATATTAAATAATTAATTAATTAATTAAATAAAATGTTTCATATATCTCCTCATAACCAGTCTTCTAAGTACATCGCGATTTCAAATCCTTGGCAGCCTCATCTTCAGTACTATCTTGGCAACTGATGTTATGTCGATCGGAAGAACTACTTCTATTACTTCTTCCGATCAACATAACATCAGTTGATGTTTTTATTATTAATTTCATACATCTCAATGATGGATAAATCATATTTGAAGAGAAAAATTATACGCTCAGACCGGGACTTGAACCCGGGACCCTTGGTTTTCTAGTCCAAGTGCTCTACCATCTGAGCTACCTGAGCAAGTACCGATCTTTTTTTCTCTTCAAATATGATTTATCCATCATTGAGATGTATGAAATTAATAATAAAAACATCGAAAAAAGCCGTACTGGCATTTATAATGTAATGTATAATTCCCAAATATGTCTTCTTAATAAAGGACCGCCATTTCCAAAGATAGAAGCAAAGGCTTCAAAGCATTTGGTGGGTGGGAATCACAACGTATATAGAGAAAGATTTGCGTTTAGATCGGTACTTGCTCAGGTAGCTCAGATGGTAGAGCACTTGGACTAGAAAACCAAGGGTCCTGGGTTCAAGTCCCGGTCTGAGCATATAATTTTTCTCTTCAAATATAACATCAGTCGTCAAGATAGTACAGAAGATGAGACCACCAAGGTTTTGAAATCGCGATGTACTTAGAAAACTGGTTATGAGGAAAGGTGTGAAACATTTTAATTTATCTTAAATTATTCCTATAAAAGTTCAATTGGTAGCTGGTATTTTAATTTTGTTGAGTTGTTTCTTGACTCACCTCATACTTCTTAACTCCCTTGCAGATCCAGATTTCGTCACTGTATTTGTGACATTCTCAATGCTGTTCACATTCAGTTGTGAACGTGAAATACAGTGAAGAAATCTGGATCTGCAAGGGAGTTAAGAAGTATAAGGTGAGTCAAGAAACAACTCAACAAAATTAAAATAAACCCCATAGTGTTATTTCCTACCTACATAACTTAATGGAAGCTGGTACTTTATAATTTAATCTTGCTGTTAGCTTTACAAGACGTTTTAGCTAATATTTTCAGTTTTTAAATGGAATCGGGAAATAAAATGCAAGTAGTTGCATGTTACGTATTGTTTTTCAGTTCCTCGGGTGGTTTGTCATCATTGTCTCCATCAAGTCGGGACAGTGTGGATCCCATAGCAGAACTACTATCTCAGTTGTCAGGAGTGCGAAGGTCAGCAGCTGGACAAGGTTCAACTCCATCACAACTCCAACAGCTCCAAATGCAGCTCCAACTTGAGAGACAGCAGGTGAGGGTACGGAAATATTATTTTCTTTTCTCTCTTAGTATATTAAGGACAGAGTTCTCTTGTGAACTTCTAAAATTTGTGCATCTAGAGCAAACTTCTAGGCCAATACGCACACACTATTGAGTAACACTAAGAAATTGGGACTGGAAGTAAATATCAAAACTAAATATATGGTCACACATAAAAATACATCATATAATGGAAATGGACAGCTAATGATAAATTAGGGAAGTTTTGAGGAAGTGGCTAAATTTAAATACCTAGGAACAATAATCACAAACAGGAATGAGATGCACAAGGAAATTAAACAGGCTCAATTCTGGAAATGCGTGCTATTATGCATTACAGAGACTCTTGATGTCCCAACTCCTTTCAAAAAACGTTAAACTGAAAATATATAAAACTATTATTCTATCAGTTATGTTATATGGATGTGAAACATGGACCCTTACTTTAACAGAGGAAGGGAGATTGCCAGTATTTGAGATTAAAGTACTTGGGAAAATTTTTGGACCAAAGAGAGATGAACAGACGGTGAATTGAGAAGTCTGCATAACAGTGAATTACATGGTCTTTATAGGAAGCAAAATATAATGAGAACAGTTAAGTCTCGTAGAGTGCGATGGGCAGGACATGTGGCACGAATGGAGAATGATGGACGTGCATGGAAGCTTCTTGTAGGAAAACCAGAGGGAAAATGCCCAGTTGATAGACCAAGAATGAGGTGGGAGAATAACATTAACTATGATTATACAGGGAATGATTGGAAAACATTGACTCAGAATAGGGATATATGGAGAGCTTATGTCCGTGCGGCCATGAACCTACGGGTACGATAGTGCCAGTGAGTTAGTTAGTTAGAGCAAACTTCTATAAGTGGTTACCATTTCAAGGTGACAGGAGCACTGTGTTATTTTACCAGAACTCTCCATATTGTCATGGGCGGTAGTGGCATAGGGACAGGTCGACTTTCTTAATTTTTTTTTAATTTCACAACTGTTTACACAAGAATTCCAAATCTTCTTTATTTCTTTCACAATAATTCACTCTATACCTTATCCACTCTTAGAGTGATCGTAACATAAACAAATGCCAATTGTATCTTTATTTAACTTTTACAGGAATTAATCACTATGAGGTTTAATTTATGGTAAAATCAAATGTTTCTTACCTCTCCTCATACAAATCTTCTAAGTAGATCACGATTTCGAGAGCATAACAGTCTCATCTTCAGTACTATTTTGGCGACTGATGTTATGTCGATCGGAAGAAACTCTTCTTCTTCCCTCTGTTGGTGGACCGATGAACCTGTGGATCAGGTCAGAATATGCGGGAATTTCGAAGTTCATAAGTTTTCCTTTGTTTTTCTGAATGTTATGACTGAGGATGAACAGAACTGTGTTTGAAACTGCAGTATCATGGAAACATGAATCCTATGAGGTGAGTTGTTTAAACAAAATGTTCTCCGATGAATTTTAACTCGTAATCTTCTTTCCTCCCTTAAAGTAAGAGTCCATGTTTCACATCCACATAATATAACTGGTAGAATAACAGTTTTATATATTTTCAGTTAACGTTTTTGAAAGGAGTTGGGACGACTAGAGTGCCTGTAATGCATAATAGCATGCATTTCCAGAATTGAGCCTATGTTTAATTTCTTTATTGTGCATCTCATTCCTATTAGTGATTATTATTCCCAGATATTTGAATTCAGCCACTTCTTCAAAATTTCTCTGTAATTGTCATAAACTGATTTACTACTTGATTTTAAAACTGAAATTATTGCATAATTATAATATTATTAGGTCATATTTTTTTATGTTACAGTTGCATGTTTTTGTAAATTTTAGATCATAACTGCACTTTTTTTCTGGTGGTTTTTAGATCATAAAAATTGTAGCCCTACTAATAACTGTTTGGCATGATGAAGTAAATATCAAATATAATTAAATTTACAGTGGGAGGAAACACTATGAGGTATTTATGTTAATGAATGAGTTGGAGAAAATGTTTTAACATCTCACCTCACAAAGTTGCGTGTCTTCACGATACCGGTTTCAAAAGTATAGTATTACTTCCATCTTCAGTCAAATTCCAACTGTTGAAATTTCGTCGTTAACATCATCTTCTGAACTGTCATCTGGTGTAGATTTTATGAACTTGGAGATTAAATTATTCTCGTTGGGGATATAGAAATTCGTACAAAAGAACACGTTAGAAATATTAAAAATGGTGAAATTGAAAAATCGGCAATTGCAGCTCATAGTTTGCTAGAAAATCATAAAATCGGAAAAGACACTAAACTTTTGAAACATTTGGAGAGAAACCTTTAGAATTAACAATTTGGGAAAAGATATACATTCAGAAGAATAAATATAAAGCAATGAATTTCGATATCCCTGACGAGGATAATTAAATCTCCAAGTTCATAATTTCTACACCAGATGGCAGTTCAGAAGATGGTGTCAACGATGAAATTTCAACAGTTGGAATTTTACTGAAGTTGGAAGTAATACTATATTTTCGAAACCGGTATCATGAAGACACGCAACTTTGTGGGGTGAGATGTTAAAACATTTTCTCCAACTCATTTATAAATATCAAATATCTTGAAAATGATCTCACACAAGGAGATTGAAACGTCAACTTGAATAAATTAAGTACTTGACTGAGATGACAATTAATTTTTGTTGTTTTTATTATTAACTACTCTCAGGGAATAATATTTATAATATTAATAGCACTCAGTTTTGATGTAGTTAGTATCATTGTAATTAATATTTAATTTTAGGAAGCTATATTTTGAGGTTATTTTAATTATATTATTTTTAGTCTGGACATCTTACTTCAATATTAATTGAGAAAATGTTACGATTAACAACAACAAAATGGGAAAAAAGGCAGTTACAACCAAGCAAGTTGAAAACACAAACAAGTTTCTTGTCCAAAGTAATGGAAATAAAAACAGATTTGAATCTTCCTAAATCTAAAGAAAATATTTTGATCAGAGATAACCCCTTTTGAACCAATTAACATTCAGCTAAATCTAGAAGAACCAGTTACAAAATCTGAAACTCCCACACTTGTACTAAAAGCTCTAGCATTAGAAGCTGTGAATAAGAGATATCCACCAGAAGAATGGTTACATGTCTACACAGATGGATCTACTATTGATAACAACTCAGGATCAGGAATTACATGTGCATTATTTTCATTTTATCAACCAGCAGGATACCACACAACAAATTTTGATGCAGAAGTAACGGCTATTCATATTTCACTCCAACAATTACTATACAGAATAAATAAATTTCAAAATGCGGTCATACTCTCTGATTCTAAGGCAGCAATATATGCAATAAATTCACACAAAATGAAGTCAATACAAATTAAAGAGTGCTACAAAATGATTCAACAACTCCAAAAACTACAGAAAAGAATTCAATTGCAATGGATACCTGCACATTGTGGAATTGCTGGAAATGACACTGCTGATTTTCTTGCCAAAAAAGGCTCCAATTTAATTCAGAATACTACTAAAAGCTTACCTTTCACATCCATAAAAAGAATAGTTAAAAACAAATATAAAATCAAACAAAAACCAAGACCTATGTAATAAAGCCAAAGACAAAAAATGGAATATTTTAGTAAAGAAGCCAGATATTATTCCAGAATTTCCACGTAAAACTACAGTAGCAACATTTAGACTGCTTACAGAACATGACTATTTAGCCAAACATTTATATAAAATAGGAATCTACACGAATCCAAATTGTCCTCTATGCAATAAAGACGAAGAAATGAATGAAGAACACCTACAAACCTGTGAAGTATTACCTGTTGGATCCACAATAGAGAAATATTGGAGAGCAAGAACGCTAATGGCTTCGGTGCCAAGGCCCAGCATTTGAAAACAACAACAACATATTAATTGAGGTAAGATGTCCAGACTAAAAATAATAGTATCATTGTGTTAATTTAAGGGGGATGATGGGTGAAAAATTGACCATTTGAGATCAAATTTGGCTTTTTTTTTTACTAAAAAATAGTCTGTACTCTAATGTATATGTTGGCAAAGTTTCAGAGGCCTATGACGCTTCTAAGTGCCCTAAAGTGCTGATTAGGCCTGTATGTTACATTTTGTATTTAAACTGCATGCAAATCTTTAAATTTTTTTTATTTTCACTGCATTTTTGTACATTCAAAAATTGAGTGGACTTCACAAATTTTGTCCTAGAAGGTTCAAATTTTTACTGCATGTCCTAAAAACAATGCGTAACAAAGTAGTGCATAGGTTTCATGTTTGAAGTAGTATTTTAAGAAATAAAAAATAAAATGCATACAATTATTAATTTTTTTTTGCAATTGCACGCATGAGGTACATTTTTTTTTTCTCCCATTGTATTCACATTATAAGAATTCTAATGCATGATGTTTTTCTAAATATTTGAGGGGTCCTGTATAAAAAATCTCAGATATTTTACTAAAAAATTGTGGAACCCATTTAATTATAATATATGCAAATTTTTTCGAATATAATATTTAATAACTCGTGAAATAAATGTCTCACAAGAATGAAACTTAAACACATCATTGTGCATCGTGCAGTGAATGTTCGTACAGAAAATCAAGTCTCTCGCTCAAAACATGTAGAAAATAGAAATTTCACCCATCACCTTGTTTTATTAAACAGGAACTGGAAGATGAATCTGGATCCTTATTGTGATCTTTTATATCGTCGCTTAAGAAACAATACCGCATAACTGACACTTTTGTTGAAATAGACATTTTTATACTGTTAGCATCACTGAAGAAGTGCACTCAGTTCAAACATAGATGAGGATGAAATTTTGCACCATGACCTCGCTAAACTTATAGATACAATGGTTTCAATCTATAGGTACTAAGGAGAAAAATAAACAGTTTTTTTTCTCGTGTAAAATTTGTATTTTGTTAGACCCAAACCCTCTGGCGGCACTATGGCCCTGGGGTCGACTCAGCCTCTAATGGAAATGAGTACCAGATGCTTGTTCTGGGGGTAAAGGCGGCTGACAACCTGGCTGACATAAAGTGCCGATTGTCTAGAAAAAAGTGGGAGCCTTAACCTCCTACTACCCCAAGGGCCTCCGAACCTGTTGTGGGATCACTTTACTTTGGGGCACGCCTTAGCGTAGTGGTTAAGGCACTGAGCTACAAGCCGGAGGGTCGAGTGTTCAAGTCCCGTTGGGTTCAGGATTTTTAAACTGACCCAAACCCTCTGGCGGCACTATGGCCCAGGGGTCGACTCAGCCTCTAACGGAAATGAGTACCAGATGCTTGTTCTGGGGGTAAAGGCGGCCGTCACACAGGGCTGACAACCTGGCTGACATAAAGTGCCGATTGTCTAGAAAAAGTGGGAGCCTTAACCTCCTACTACCCCAAGGGCCTCCGAACCTGTTGTGGGATCACTTTACTTTGGGGCACGCCGTAGCGTAGTGGTTAAGGCACTGAGCTACAAGCCGGAGGGTCGAGTGTTCAAGTCCCGTTGGGTTCAGGATTTTTAAACTGACCCAAACCCTCTGGCGGCACTATGGCCCTGGGGTCGACTCAGCCTCTAATGGAAATGAGTACCAGACGCTTGTTCTGGGGATAAAGGCGGCCGTCATGCAGGGCTGACATAAAGTGCCGATTGTCTAGAAAAAAGTGGGAGCCTTAACCTCCTACTACCCCAAGGGCCTCCGAGCCTGTTGTGGGATCACTTTACTTTGGGGCACGCCGTAGCATAGTGGTTTAGGCACAGCTACAAGCCGGAGGGTCGATGGTTCAAGTCTCGTTGGGTTCAGGATTTTTAAACTGACCCAAACCCTCTGGCGGCACTATGGCCCTGGGGTCGACTCAGCCTCTAACTGAAATGAGTACCCAACGCTTGTTCTGGGGATAAAGGCGGCCGTCATGCAGGGCTGACAACCTGGCTGACATAAAGTGCCGATTGTCTAGAAAAAAGTGGGAGCCTTAACCTCCTACTACTCCAAAGGCCTCCGGGCCTGTTGTGGGATCACTTTACTTACTTTAATTTACTAGATACGTGGTATTGTTTCTTAAGTGACGATATGCTTTAAATGAAAATCTTCACCCATACTATTCCTATCATATAGAGTGTTCACAAAATTCCAGTGTCATTACATTCTTTGAAAACCACTTGATGTAGAGCAGTGCTTTTTTGTACAGTGTTCTACATCTCTTCAAGTTTTGATTCCGTATCCCTCAATATGTACCTCTCAAGTTGTCCTCAGGATGTATAGACAAATTTCAAATTCTCTCTATACATTTGAAAATCATTAGGAACTTGCATTATGAGGTTTAATATTTGAGTTTGTATTCTTTAACATTCTTACCTCATATATTTATTCTGTTGGACGATCGTTTCAAAGCTATTTCTCTATCTTCAGCTTGTTCACAAACTGGTTTTTTCTTTTCTTCAAGTTGTCGGCCCTGGATCTGTGTTCCAAAGAATTTGGTAATGAGACTCCTTTCTCCAAGAATTTCAAAGTTCATAATTTTCTCCTTGTTCTTCTGTATATAGATCTTTTCCCATATTGTGAGTTCATTGGTATTTTCCAACTGTTTTAATAATTTTGTGTTTATATCTATTTTGTGTTTCTCTGTTCAAACATGAGCTGCTACTGCAGATTTTTCCACTTCTCCCTTTTTTTACATTTCTTATGTGTTCTTTAGTTCTAATGTTTAAATTTCTCTTTGTTTTCCCTATCTATACCTTATCACAATCTGCACATTTTGATATATTCGTGATTTTTTATTATCTTCAATTTTTTTCATTTTTGTTGGTTTTCATAAGTTTTTTTTCAACTATAATCATTCTTTGATGCTAATTTGATGTTGAATTTCCCAACAATTTTTTGGAATTTATTGTGTGTCCACAGGTGATATGTAAATTTCTTGTATCTTCTTTCCTTTGGCTCTTCTACCTGAAGAGTGCTTTCATTTTTCAATTTCTGTTTTTTGTACTTATCAATTTTTTTGTGTATAATTTTTTCCTCAAAACCATTTTCTTTTGCTACCTCAATTGTGTGTTCTTTTTCTATTTCAAAATTGTCATCTCTGTATACATGCTGCAGCTCATCATTATGAGCAGTTTGCACAGCCTCATGAAGTGTAACAAGTTCTTGGTAGATGTAATCCTTAATATATCCCCAAAGAAAATTCCAAGGGATGATATCAGGAGGGCATGATGGCCAGGCAGCTTAGCCATCTACCATGAAAATGTTGTTTTTAATGGGTGTATTTGGGATCATTTAACCCATTTTGCTTCCCAAGCAAATGTTTATCTACAATTTCCCAATAGAACAATGTTGGAACATCATGGCAGCCTGCAACTGCTCCACCGCCAATTATTTTGAAGCAAGATGAATTGACTTCTAAAGGCTGTGTTGAATTGAAACTTGCATTATCAAAAGTTTTATTACTAACACCTGATCCTTCACTTAGAGGCAAGTTGTCAACACTATAGTCCGTTGAAAGTTTGTTGTGCATAATGGTTTATTTTAGGAAGTAACATTTTGAGGTTTTTTAATCAAGTTTTTTGTGAGAATGGGAACATATTACGTTATATTAACACTTTGAGTCTGGCAGTGGTACTAGTTCCACGGCATTTAAATGACACTGAAGCCAGAGAAAATTAAATCCCTCTGCATGCCTGTGCCGGCAGATGTACAGGGCTGTTTTTCTGAACCAGAAAAAAACCACTGTAAATCTGCTGGCACAGGCATGTCGAGAGATTTAATTTTCTCCGTCTTCAGTGTCATTTATATGCCGTTGTACTAGTACCACTGCAGGACTCAAGGTGTTAATGTTGAGTTCTATTTGAACATGTTTCAATATAATCCTTTATATCATCGTTGGTTTGCCCAGACTGTTGAGTTTTATGTTGTGGACGCTGGATGTCAATATCAGCTCCCTTCTCCGGCTGGCCGAAGAACCTCCAAACTAGGTCACGTTCAGCAGGAATTTCAAAATTCATGACTATTTTTGTTCTTCTGAATGTAGAGCTGATATCGACATCCAGGGTCCACAACATAAAAACTCAACAGTCTGGGCAAGCTGACGAAGATATAGAGCATTATATCAAAATATGTTCAAATGGAACTCAACATTAATTTGAGGTAAGATGTTCCCATTCTAACAAAAACTTGATTTGTTATGCATCTCTTTATACTGGATTTGGAAGGAGGGTCTCTTCCATATTGCCAGTGAAATTGTCACTTGACACAGATAGATCATTTAGGGCTGCATGCAAATACATTAGTCTCTGGTGAGCTGAGTTTTCTGTGAGAACGTGCAAAGTTCAAATTAGCGAGTCGCTGACTGGTCATGTATGAAAGTAGTTTTTTTTTTGTAATATTGGCAAGAAATTACCCAGAATTCTCAGCGATAAAACCACTTCCGTTATTTTCGTATGCTAGAGAAACACATTTACGCTTGCATTCCGCAAACAAAACCGTATACGATGACGTCGTCTGCATTGTGCGATATTATGCCGATTCTCCTGTTCCTCCAGTTAAATTCTTTGGTAGACTCTATCAAATTCCTCTTCTCCACGTATACCGAAAACATGATCGAAGTCTTGAAGGTCCGACATCTTGGATAAAACTGCAAGGTTTTAAAGTACATCAGTTCCCATCGGGTTGCTCATGATTCGTTCTCTGCAAAGTCACCTCACCAGGTAGCTTAGGAATTTCGATAATTATTATTGTATGAACAGATTTTTGAGTATGCAAAAAAGTCTTTGGATGCAACTTTCTCAACAGAGTACACACTGAGAACGGCTTTTATGATCTAATGCGTTCATAGATATGACCCTTAAACTCAGTATACTATCACATACATTGGGTCTTCTCCGCTAATGTCTTCATTGAAGTTTAGTTAAATTTTGCAAAAGTAAAATGAAAAAAAAAGTGGAGAAGAGATGCAAAACATTGAATGAAAAACCACATTGCTATATTCCTTGTGGATTTTGAACAATGATGGATTTTAATTGTGCTAGGACTTTGTGGACACTCTGTATATAATGAAAAATACTGTGATTATCCGAAGTTGAGATGGGATAATACATATAATTTGCATTGGAGTACATGCTTGTGCCATGTGCAGCTGAACTTGTGCATGTCTGTTCATGTTTTCAGGCGGCACGTCAACAATTGGAACGTTTACCCAGACGTCAAACTCAGACAGCTGCCTCTGCCAATTCTGCCGGTTCTGGAAATACAGCCTCAGCTAATGCAGCTGCCACAGGTGCCCACACAGCCGTCCCTCTGGATGCCAATTCCAGCCAGGTGGCACAAAACAATTCTCAGTTCCTTCTGTCTAGGTAATTATACTGTCATATTCTTTATCTGTTCTATGGTCAAACTTTAATAAAACAGAGTTAAAGGGTATATATCAAATTTGGGAATTTTTAACATTATGAGGTTCAATTCATAAGAATTAAATGAATTGTAATTTCTTCTTACCTCATACTTCTATGTTTTTTTAAACACAGCACTGCAGTATCAGCGACCATTGTCACCATCGTCAGCTTTTTCAGAGTCGTAAAAACAGGTGACAATGGGTCGCTGATACTGCAGTGCTGTGTTTAAAAAAAGATAGAAGTATGAGGTTAGAAGAAATCACAATTAATTTAATTCTTAAGAGTTGAAGGGACTCAAAAAATTTAATTTATTCAAGATATTGAATTTGAGGTTTCCTTTATTCAACTTTTAATACAACTTTTTACAAAATTTTCAGAATGTAGATTTTTTTTTCAATTATCAAAGTAGGGTACATTTCCATGATACTGAAAATTTTTTAAATAGCTTATATTTTAGCAACTTGCTTATTTTTCTTACGTTGTTGAACTTGAACATTAGGAAAGTGTTTTGTAAAAATATTGATGCCTACATACAATATAGTATTTTATGGCTAATATAGTCCATATTCTAATCAATTGTAAGAATTCTTCTCTTAGTATGTTTTGAAATTTCCTAATGAGAAATCTGCTTGTTCATAACATCAGCATTGGCTAGATCGTCATAAACTATTCCAAATTAGAATATCACTTACATGATTCCCATATTTGAATTTTGTTATTTTGCTTTGAATTATCAGAAAAATATTTACAGATGATGATGTAATTAGATTGTGGGAATGTCAAAGAAGTATAAGGAAAGTTTTAATTAGCCAAATTTGATTGTTGATTCTTCATTTATGAAAGCCATGATTGGCTTTATTGAATATATATATATATATATATATATATATAATGATTTATTTTAGGAAGTTATATTCTGAGGTTCTCTTAATCAAGTTATTTTGAATTTGGAATCAACTTACCTCAAGACATAAAATGATTCCAGATTTAAAATAACTTGACATATATAATGAATTGTAATTTATTTTTGTATATAAAAATGTGGGAATTTTTAACATTATGAGGTTCAATTCATAAGAATTAAATGAATTGTGATTATTTCTTACCTCATACTTCTATGTTCCTTTAAACACAGCACTGCAGTATCGGCGACTCTTGTCACCGTCATCAGTTGTTTTCACGACTCAATTTTTTCTTTTGTTGATAATTATCCAAACTGCCATCTGATGTTCTTTTGAAGGAATTATTTTCTAAACTGCCATTTGGTGTTTTGAATGAATCATTTTCTAAACTGCCATCTTCAGAAACATAAAGAATGGAGAAATTGAAAAATCAGCTATAGCAGCACATAGTTTATTAGAGCATCATAGGATTGAAAAAGAAGCAAAACTTTTGAAACGTCTATCTAAATCTTTAGATTTAACAGTTTGGGAAAAAATATATATTCAAAAAAACCATACCAGAACCATGAACTTCGAAATTCCAGACGAACCGAGCTTGATTACAAAGTTCTTCAAAAATACAACAGATGGCAGTTTAGAAAATGATTCATTCAAAAGAACACCAGATGGCAGTTTAGAAAATAATTTCTTCAAAAGAACATCAGATGGCAGTTTGGATAATTATCAACAAAAGAAAAAATTGAGAGTCGTGAAAACAGCTGATGATGGTGACAAGGAGTCGCCAATACTGCAGTGCTATGTTTAAAGGAACATAGAAGTATGAGGTAGGAAATAATCACGATTCATTTAATTGTTATTGTAATTTATATTGTGACAGGTGTATGGAGAGCACTTTAACAGACTTGGAGCTACAGACTGTAGAACAGGAACATGCAGACCGCAGCCTGTTTGTTCAAGAGCTAGTTCTGGCAACATTAACAGAAGGAGCTGCCTCCTTACTATTGGAGGGATTACCCCAGGATAGTGCTTCAGGAAGCAGGAAAGAAAAAGAGGAAACAGGCTCTCGAGCCAGTCCTGGAAGTGAAGGCACTAGTAATGGTAATTCGAATCCTCCCC
The DNA here is from genome assembly GCA_030220185.1 of Diploptera punctata. Lineage (NCBI taxonomy): Eukaryota > Metazoa > Arthropoda > Insecta > Blattodea > Blaberidae > Diploptera > Diploptera punctata. The sequence goes on from JASPKZ010003802.1 coordinate 628,749, forward strand.
GTGCCTCTCCATCGACTAGCAATGCACCTGAGCAGTCTAGTACACATTCAACCCCGCAGCAACAGAAAACAGCATCACTAGTAGTTCCGAAACGATCTTCATCACGTAGCGTGGCAGGAGCAGCAAGTTTACCCAGACAACAGCAGGTACCTGCTGGAGCGTCATCTTCTTCCTCATCCCTAGCAGCCCAACCACAGCCACAACACCATGACCTCCGAGGAGGAATCAGAGGAGGAGGAGGTGGTGGTGGAATTGTAGCATCGCAGCAGCCATTACAACAGCCAATGAGAGTTCTCACTGGTACGGGCACCATCCGGGAAGTAGTTGCATCTCCTGCTGTAGTGGGGGGAGGTTATGGGGGCCGAGGAGGATCAGTAAGGGGTGGGGCAGGGGCAGGATCTCCAGGTTCTACCCGCAGAAAGCCTGTTCGTCCCATAGAAGGCAGAAACCAATCTACAGAACCCCCACCCCCTCACTAACGCCACGCCCATAATTACTTTCTAGTCCCATCATTTAGTAGTTAACCCCCTCTCCTTTATCCTTCTCACAGGTTCTTTTTATGATTTGCAGTCCTTGTATAAACCATCCAAAAGTTGGTGAGACTGTTAGAGGGGCGAGAAGAAGTGTTGCATGCCTCGTGATAGCAAGCGTGGATTAGCATCAGCATTAAATCTGAATGTGGATTTGTACAGGGGAATTGTATTGTCTTGTATGGTTATGTATTTACGAACTAATTAACCTTTATGTGTATTTAATTAGTATCAAGCATAAATTGACTGTTAATAAAGGAGTGTGGTCGAACATGCTTCAGTCTGACCAACTTTTGTGGCCTCTTGTAAAATAGCTTGTTATTTGTGTGCTGTGTGTGTAATGGTGAGCGATTTTCCAGGGTACGAACTGAAGCCGAGTGTGAGCTGTAATGGGAGATGTGAAGCCATGTATTTTTTTTTTTTCCTTTATTTCACAATAGCATTATTTTTTTTTATTGTATAATACAACAAAAATGTTAAGTGATATTGGGAATTTTGCAGGGTGCTCCACAAACCTAAAAGATTTTTAGAATATTAGCCTTCTTTCTACGTGGGGGGAAATGTTATGAAATTGTATAACACTCCCTGATTTATAAACGATAAAGATTTTTCTCTTTTTCTCTCCATAGTAATCTGAATTAGTTGTGCACCTTGTCTCCAAATTAATCCGTTTCAAGTAAGGTTGGCATACAATGTTCATTATATGCATGCACACCACCTGCTCCTAATATAGTGATGCCCCTTACAGACTTGCTTTAATTTTGTTTGTCTTGAAGCATTTGGGCATTCAAGGTAAATTAACATTGTCTTCGTTTTGTTTATCAAAATAATAAAGCAGTAATATAAATGGGAATGTTATGTCATTGTATTTTTAATCTATAATGGTATAAATGAATATGTTGCACATGTTTGCAACTTTGTCAATTTAATTATCCCACATTTCCCCTGTTACTGATTCCAGTAGAGCAGGTTGGTGAAATGTTTGCAAATTGCCAGTCAGTAACAAGAAGCCAGTACGTTTGCTGAGGTGCTACATGCAGAGATATATTTTATTTTTTATTATGCTGTTTTTTTTTCTTATTTACTCATGAATGAAGTTTGTTGTTAAATGGGAAATTTCGAAGATCAAAATTGAATGGACTTACAATTTACTAAAAGCATTAAGTTATGTAGATAGGAAATAAGACTATGAGGTTCTTTAATATTGTTTATTTTTTATTATTTCACTCACCTCATACTTCATAAATCATAGCAGACCCTGGGTTTCTTCACGTAATTTGTGACATTGTCAATGCTGCGTCACGTTCACAACTGACGGTCCAACGGCCTTCTATCCTGCAGACTGACCTCCGCGCCATCTGGTGGCCGACCGAAGAATTTCCAAATCAGTCCTCTTTCTTTATAACCGGGTATTTCAAAATTCATAGTTGTATTTTCATTCTTGCATATGTAAATTTTTTCCCAAATTGTGAGTTCCTTCGGTTTTTCCAATTGTTTAAGTAATTTTGTTTTGGTTTCTATTCTATGTTTTTCTGACCAGGCATGTGCAGCTATTGCAGATTTTTCGTTTCTCCATTTTTAACATTTCTGAGGTGTTCTTTTAATCTTAAATGGAGAAACCGAAAAATCTGCAATAGCTGCACATGCCTGGTCAGAAAAACATAGAATAGAAACCAAAACAAAATTACTTAAACAATTGGAAAAACCGAAGGAACTCACAATTTGGGAAAAAATTTACATATGCAAGAATGAAAATACAACTATGAATTTTGAAATACCCGGTTATAAAGAAAGAGGACTGATTTGGAAATTCTTCGGTCGGCCACCAGATGGCGCGGAGGTCAGTCTGCAGGATAGAAGGCCGTTGGACGTCAGTTGTGAACGTGACGCAGCATTGACAATGTCACAAATTACGTGAAGAAACCCAGGGTCTGCTATGATTTATGAAGTATGAGGTGAGTGAAATAATAAAAAATAAACATTACTAAAAGCATGTTGACAATTGAAAATAATGCAGAAGAGAAACTAATTCACGATATTGCAATCTGCATTTTTGTACATATGGAGGTTTATGTTATAATATTTATGTATACATTATGTTAAAGCCACATAGTTTCATAATTAGACATATTAAATGAATGGTTGGTGAAAATTACTGCAGGGTTAAATTCTCTTATTGGATAAATGCCTGTGAAGAAAGTTAACTAGAAAATATTTGATGTCAGTAATAACACACACATAAGTTTGCAAAATCAATATTACCTTTTTGCTTTTATGCAAAATTTTATGATGATGAAATAAAAAACACTGCATTATTTGGGTTGGGGTTAAAATAGATACATAATGCTCTTATAGAGACTGTGTTTGATTTTTCTAGATTTGAGTTTATTTGGGGGAATTCCTAACCCCTATAGTGATACATATTAATGCAAAAAGTTTTTATTTACCTCCAAATTTGAAAATGTCAAGTTTTGCACTGTCAAATGACATTGATTTTATTATTATTATTTTACATTAGTAGGATTAAAAACATTGAAATGGTTGGAAGTAACATAAAGTAAAATGAATAATAATAGTATAGTGAATATTTAAATTAATATTGGGAAGTAAACATTATGAGGTTATATCATTAATAGTGAGTGGAGAACATATTTTTAACGACTCACCTCATATAATTTCAAATTTCTTTGATGCCGGCTGTTTCAGACAATACCTTGTCCCTCTTCAGTCATGGCTTACACTGATGAAATTCTCTGGTTGTTGATTTCTCTAAGGACATCGCCTCTTGTGCTGCCATCTTTCAATTTGGAAAAAAGATATTCATTCAGAAGAATAAATATCGATCTATGAACTTCGATATTCCAGTGGATAAAAATTTAATTACAAAGTTTATAATCCCAACCAAAGATGGCAGCACAAGAGGTGATGTCCTTAGAGAAATCAACAACCAGAGAATTTCATCAGTGGAAGCCATGACTGAAGAGGGACAAGATATTGTCTGAAACTGCCGGTATCAAAGAAATTTGAAATTATATGAGGTGAGTCGTTAAAAATATGTTCTCCACTCACTATTAATAGTATAGTGAAACTTACTTATTTTAGGAAATCACACTATCAGGTATATTCATTTAGGTAAAATTGTATCATTCACCTCACATTTTTCTTCTTTTTTTAAACTAGTTTCGGAACTTTACACTTCAGTTCCATCTTCAGTATTTTCGTGACCGTTGTTTTGTCAATTAAACTAATATATGGTCACACATAGAAATACGTTATATAATGGAAATGGACAGCTAATGACAAATGAGGAAAATTTTGAAGAAGTGGCTGAATTCAAATACCTAGGAACAATAATCACAAATAGGAATGAGATGCACAAAGAAATTAAACATAGGCTCAATTCTGGAAATGCAAGTTATTATGCATTGCAGAGACTTTTGATGTTCCCAACTCCTTTCAAAAAACGTTAAGCTGAAAATATATAAAACTAACCAGTTATATTATATGGGTGCAAAACATGGACTCTTACTTTAAGGGAGGAGGGGAGATTACGAGTATTTGAGAATAATTTTTGGACCAAAAGAGAGATGAACAGACAGGTGAATGGAGAAGACTACATAACAATGAACTACATGGTCTTTATAGGAAACCAGATATAATAAGAACAGTTAAGTCTCGTAGACTGCGATCAGCAGGACACGTGGCACGAATTGGGAATGTAAGACTTGCATGGAAGCTTCTTGTAGGAAAGCCAGAGGGAAAACGCCCAGTTGGTAGACCAAGAATGAGGTGGGAGAATAACATTGACTATGATTTGAGGGAAGTAGATTATACAGGGAATGATTGGAAAGCATTAGCTCAAGATAGGGATGTATGGAGAGCTTATGTCTGTATGGCTATGAACCTATGGGTTCGATAGTGCCAGTGAGTAAGCAAGCAAGTTCTGTCGTCTTGAAGAGCTGCCTTTTGCTCCCTCTGTTGGTAGACAGAAGAACCTCTCGAAATCAGGTTGTTTTCCCCAGTAATTTCAAAGTTTATTAATTTCTCTTTTCGTTTTTTTAATGTAAATTTTTTTCCCAAATATTGAGTTCTTTTGGTTTTTCTATTTGTTTTAATAATTTAGCATTCTTTCTTCAGTGGCTGCCCATGCATGGTCTGAAAAACCAAACGAACTCACTATTTGGGAAAAAATTTACATTAAAAAAAACAAAATGGAGAAATTAATGAACTTTTAAATTATGATATTATTTGTTTTTAAACATCTTAATGATGGACAAATTATATTTGAAAAGAAAAATATATGCCGAGACTGGGGTTTGAACCTTAATTTGACCATCATTAAGATGTTTAAAAAGAATATATCAACATTGAAAGAAGCACTGCTGGCTTTATAAGTAATGTTTAAATTCCCAATAAAAAGTCTTCTTAATAAAGAAGCCGCCATTTGCAAAAATCGTAGCAACGGCTCGTAACATTTGGGGTTAGGAAATTAACTATGTATAAGAGAAAAATACGCATTTAGATTGGAGGCCTAGGTAGCTCACTTGGATAGAACATTGACATAGAGAGTCAAAGGTCCTGGGTTCAAACCCCAGTCTAAGTGTATATTTTTTCTTTTCAAATATAACTTTTTTAAAAGCTTTTAAATTCCTGGGGAAAACAACTTGATTTCGAGGTTCTTCAGTCTACCAACAAAGGGAGCGAATGACGGCTCTTCAAGACGACAGAACAATGGTCACAAGAATATTGAAGACAGAACTGAAGAGTAAAGTTCTGAAACTAGTTTGAAAAAGAAGAAAAATGTGAGTTAAGTGATAAAATTTTGCCTAAAAAATAGTGAAACTTGTTGAACCAAAAGGGTAAAAACATTGAAGAATTTAATTTCAAATAGCTTAAAATGAAATGGCAATGGAATGAGCCATCAGGATTATGTAACATATTTTTTAGTCACAGCTATGGATTTAAAAAGGTAAAGTGATCTCACAACAGTCCACAGGAAACCCTTGGGGTAGTAGGAGGTTTTTCTAGACAATCGGCACTTGATGTCAGCTGGATTGTCAGCCCTGCATGATAGCTGCCTTTACTTCCAGAATAAGTATCTTGTGCTCGTTTCCATTAGAGACTGAGTCAACCCCAGGACCAAGGTACCACCAGAAGGTTTGGGTACTTTAAAAATCCTAACCTCGCTGAGACTCGAACCCTCTACCTTCTGGTTTGTAGCATATTGACTTAACCATCTATACTGTTGCATGCCCCCATGGATTAAAAACCCTATACTAAATTAATAGAGGGTTAGAATTTTAATTACTCGCCTCATATCTGTAGATTGTTTGAAGATTAGTTTTGATACGATATGTATCATCAATCCCTTCTATAAGTTACAAGGAATTGATAATGATATGTAACGTATTGAAACTAATCTTCAAGAAATCTACGAATATGAGGTAAGTCGTTAAAATTCTAACTCTCTATTAATTAAAATAAACCTCATAGTGTCACTTCCTTTAAATATTAAGATAACGTAAACCTGGGGTCACCAATTAGCGGACTGCTGTCCAGATCCGAACCCTGGGGCTTTGGTTTCCAGACTGGTTAAATATTGTATTAATACAATTTTTTTAAAACCAGTTAAACTCCAAATACAACCAGTTGTACTAAATTTCATGTCATGATAGTATTATTGTTGGCTCGGTTGCCAGTACTGCTTATGGTCGGAGATTTCACTGAAGATGAATGGGATTCTGTTTGAAACCTGGTATCGTGAAAAACACAAAATTTGTGAAGTGATATATTTAAATATTACTCTGACCATATGTTAAGTTTATCATAAACTTATTAATAAAACTGAGCAACAAAAAAGAAACTTTTTTTGTCTCAGAAAGAACAATATGTGATTCTGATAGTATGTTTTCTCCTGAATTCAAATATGATATCAGTTTTTCTCCATCATGCAAGGTTTCCGAGAGACGGGCATTTATATTTTCAAACACTTTAATATTTTCTACATTCATAACTACACAATATTTGAACATTCGGACTCACCTAGAAAGTAAGAAATGACGATTTTCTGCTATATTTCACCTGTGGAGCATCCCTCTTGATGGGCCAATAATAATTGGCCAGCACATTAGGATTCCATTTGCCTTGATATCTCTTTTCCATAGTTGAAATCTCCTGATGAAAGTGTTCCCTGTGCTCATCGCTCACTGTGCCAATGGACGAAAAAAAAGTTCATTAAAAAAAATAACTATTTAAATCCATTAATTGAAATTGAAATAAAAAAACTGTGGGTGATGGAGAAATTCCAAATACATATTTAAAAACACGTTAAAAAACTGCATTAAGTACGACTGTTGGTTAATAGTGAATGGAGAATATATTTTTGATTCGCCTCATATAATTTCAAATTTCTTTGATACTGGCAGTTTCAGACAATATCTTGTCCCTCTTCAGTCATGGCTTTCACTCATGAGGGACAAGATATTGTCTGAAACCGCCGGTATCAAACAAATTAGAAATTATATGAGGTGAGTCGTTAAAAATATGTTCTCCACTCACTATTAATGATATAACCTCATAATGTTTACTTCCCAATATTAATTTAAATACAACTATTGGTACTCATGAACGAAAATTATGTTGGCCAGTGTTTTATTAGAATTAATAACTGTGTACTACTGTGACGTATTCGTTTAGTATTTACCACATGTTTTGTTTAATTTGTGCAATTCGTACCGATAACATAATTTATATATTTTACTTAGAATATTAATTACTTACTAAAAGCTATGTATGTTTAATCAACTGTGGTTCCAGACCTCGACTTAATTTACTACTTTGAAAATGGACCTCCATGAAATCTAATTGGTGACCCCTGACCTATACTAAACGTTATAACATATTTAAAAGTGTAAGTTTGATATAAACTATAAGAGATTGTACAAGCAGTTTTAATATAAAAAATCCCGATGGCTGTTGAAACATGGGATAAATTAATATTTTCACATGACAGTACTCAAAGTGACTTGATAACTTACCTGAATTGGGAAAAAAATCTTTGGTTATTTTTCTTCGGAATCTATTAATGAAGTATGTTTTGTATAGTATAATAAAGTAAAGGAAAAGGATTTTTTTAGGAATAAAACTAAATTAATTTTTGTGTATATGGTAGGTAAAGTACAGAGATATATCCTGCCTCCTATAAATGAAGAAGACAAATAGCATGAGAAGGTACCATGATTTAAGATACTTGCATCCCTAGGTTTGAATCCAAGATGGATAAATCATATTTGAAGAGAAAAATTATACGCTAAGACTGGAGCTTGAACTCAGGACCTTTCGCACTCTAGGTGAATGCTCTAACCGAGTGAGCTACCTCAGCAAGTTCCAATCTAAATGCAAATGTTTCTCTTACATATACTGTTAATTCCCATGCACCAACCAATTGCTATGAAATCTTTGCTTCTATTTTGCAAATGGTGGCTTCTTTATTAAGAAGACATTTATTTGGGAATTTTACATTAGATTGTACTACCATGAACAAAGATCATCTTGCTAACTGTGAGGCTCTGAAGATGTCACTTACAAGAACTCTGGCAGGACTCTATTGGGAAGCAAATGGAACACAACCAAGCTAATGGGCATTAGACTACTACAACATTAGATTGTAAAGCCAGTACAGCTTCTATCGATGTTTTTATTATTCATTTCATACGTCTCAGTGATGCATAAATCATATTTGAAGAGATCAGACTATTGCAAGATAGAAGCAAAGGTTTCGTGGCAGTTGGTGCGTGGGAATTAACAAGCGTATATAAGAGAAAAATTTGCATTTAGATTGGAACTTGCTCAGGTAGCTCACTCGGTTAGAGAATTTGCCTAGAGTGTGAAAAGTCCTGGGTTTAATCCCTAGTCTTGTATAATCTTTTTCTTCAAATATGATTTATCCATCATTGAAATGTATGAAATGAATAATAAAAACAGTGAATCCAAGAATTGACCTAAGATTTTTTTCACTGCCCTTAAGACAAATATCAGTTTGAAATTTAATTTACAGGTAAATCAGAGGTTTATGATCTTTATATTAAGTTGATGTATTGTCTTTGTAGGTGCCCTCTGCATTGAACTAAACAGAGTTCTTTTGTGTCCTTTAACTGCTTGATGTTTCTCTTGCATGCAGTGATTGATTGCTCATACATCCCATAAACATCATTTTTAAAATGGATTAAAACATGTTGCTTATCTCCTTATATTCAGGTAAATTGCCATATTAAGTTATGTAAGTAGGAAATAACACTATGAGGTTTATTTTAATTTTGTTTAGTTGTTTCTTGATTCACCTCATACTTCTTAACTCCCTCGCGATCCGGATTTCATCACTGTATTTGTGACATTCTCAATGCTGTTCACGTTCACAACTGACGTCCAATGGTCTCCTCTCCTAGAGACTGACCTCCGCAGCATCTGATGGCTGACCGACGAACTTCCAAATCAATCCCCTCTCCTTATCACCGGGTATTTCAAAATTCATAGTTGTGTTTTTATTCTTGCATATGTAAATTTTTTCCCAAATTGTGAGTTCCTTCGGTTTTTTCAGTTGTTTAAGTAATTTTGTTTTGGTTTCTATTCTATGTTTTTCTGACCAGGCATGTGCAGCTATTGCAGATTTTCTGTTTTTCTCCATTTTTACTCCATTTTTAACATTTCTGAGGTGTTCCTTTAATCTTGTATTTAGATTCCTTTTTGTTTTTCCTATGTATATCCTTTCGCAATCTTTACAATTAATTTGATAAATTCCGGATTTTTTGCAAAATTAATTGTAAAGATTGTGAAAAGGATATACATAGGAAAAACAAAAAGGAATCTAAATACAAGATTAAAGGAACACCTCAGAAATGTTGAAAATGGAGAAACAGACAAATCTGCAATAGCTGCACATGCCTGGTCAGGAAAACGTAGAATAGAAACCAAATCAAAATTACTCAAACAATTGGAAAAACCGAAGAAACTCACAATTTGGGAAAAAATTTGCATATGCAAGAATAAAAACACAACTATGAATTTTGAAATACCCGGTGATAAGGAGAGGGGATTGATTTGGAAGTTCCATCGGTCAGCCATCAGATGTCACGGAGGTCAGTCTGCAGGAAAGGAGACCATTGGACGTCAGTTGTGAACGTGAGAATGTCACAAATACAGTGACAAAATCTAGATTTGCCAGGGAGTTAAGAAGTATGAGGTGAGTCAAGAAACAAACAAAATTGCCATATTTTCATATAGTTCCTTTAAAAAAAAAAACAAGCAAAAATCTCATCAATGTGTGAATTCCCTTTTTTTGAATTATGTAGTGTAATAAGCGAGTTTAATATATTATGATTGCTTAGTTCATAGATGTTAAAAAATTGTGTATATTAACATATGTCCTGTTTATGATGTTTAAAAGCTACCTGTTAGTTTTAAATTAGCAGTTTACTTAAACCGTGAACATATTTAATTATTTGTGAAGATGTTCTGGCATTGTCGATTGGACCTCTCAGAATTACATATAAGGTTTGAGTGACTGAATTTGTATCAGCACACACATATAGAATGCCATCAAGAAAACCATTTTTTAAAACAACACAAATTATTAATTAAATGGAATATGATGAAAGTAACGGGCTTCCAATATAAAACCGGACCAGCCTTACGGAGTTTCACCCGGCATGCAGTGCTGTCTCTTCCTCCCGCAATTCACCCTGCCTGCCACCCGTCCTTGAACTGTTTCTTACCTTATAGAAAATGCTGGAAATGTTGTCCTCCCGCAGTTAAACAGGCATTATAACCGAGTAAACACATTTAGATTGACATGCTGTAGTTAGGGCACTGTCAAGTTTTTGATTTCATTTCTTATGTTGTTCTTCCAATGTGTGCGGATTTGTTTTGTACACTTTGTCTTTCAGGCTACCCCACAAATAAAAATCACACACTGTTAGATCTGGGGAGCGTGGGGGCCATACACCAGCACTAATCACTCTATCTTCAAACACTTCCCTAATTTTTCTTCGGTGAGAATCGTACGCCTTCGCGTGTGTTTCTTATTTTGTACTGACCCAGTGGTCTCAAATTTAGTCACAAGATCGTGGATTGTCGAGGAAGTAATTGTCCAGGGAAGTTCCGAATAAATTCCTCGCGAACGCGACAAGCTGTTTCGTATTTATAATAACATTTACACACATAAATGCGCTGCTCCAAAAGTCAGCTGACGTCTCATCTTGTCGAACGATAGTAAACTGACTAGTTCAAGGACGAGCGGCTGGCAGAGTGAAATGCGGACGAGGAGAGAGCGCTGCCTGACGGGTGAAACCTCATGAGGCTGGTCTGGGTTTATATTGGAAGCCCGGTATATAATATTCACAAATGTACAAAGAGATTGTGTCTTCTGCCAGTCTATTACAATTTCATTATTCGGATTTACCCCAAAAAAAAATAGATGAGACTAATGTAGTTTGTTTTCTACAGGGTGTTGGAAAGAAAACACCGACAATGGAGGTGAGGTAGTATATTAAGATATGAATCAAATGAATCGTGAATTCTTCTTCCCTAATACTTCTATGTTTTTTTTAACACAACACCGCAGTATCGGCGACCATCATCAGCTGTTTTCACGACTGTCAATTTTTTCTTTTGCTGGTAATTAATTATCCAAACTGCCATCAGGTGTTCTTTTGAAGGAGTCATTTTTTAACCCATCTGTTGTATTTTTTAAGAACTTTGTAATCAAGCTTTGTTCGTCCGGAATCTCAAAGTTCATCTGGAATTTATCAAATTGATTGCAATAGGATATATATAGGAAAAACAAAAAGGAACTTGGAAACTCGTAAAAAAAAAGAACACTTTAGAAACATAAAGAATGGAGAAATTAAAAAATAAGCTATAGCAGCATATAGTTTATTAGAGCATCATAGAATTGAAAAAGAATCAAAACTTTTGAAACAATTATCCAAACCTTTGGATTTAACAGTTTGGGAAAATATATATATATTAAAAAAAAAAACATACTAGAACCATGAACTTAGAGATTCCGGATGAACCAAGCTTGATTACAAAGTTCTTCAAAAATACAACAGATGACAGTTTAGAAAATGACCTTCAAAAGAACAACAGATGGCAGTTTGGATAATTACTGGCAAAACAAAAAATTGACAGTCGTGAAAACAGTTGGCGATGGTTGCCGATACTGCAGTACTGTTTTTAAAAAAACATAGAAGTATGAGGTAAGAAGAATTCACGATTCATTTGATTTCTATCAATAAAACCTCATAATGTTAAAAATTCCCAAATTTATTATGTTAAATATTGAGATATGTTGATCATTTTTTAAAAAGGTACCTATTTTCGAAAATGATGCGTTTTCACACTATGAGTAGCTATCTTCTCAAGAATTCCGTTAGTTGGATTTCAAGACTCAATACTTGACAATACTGTCACAGTCGCATCAGGTTTTCAAAATATCCACCTCCCATCTCATTGCAGACCGTACATCGGCGGTGTAGTGATTGGCGCACACGTTCAAATAGCCTGGCTTCCTTTCAATTATTTCTGCAGCAGCGCGGATTTGTACTATAAGATCCATACATGACTCTACTGAGGTCTGATAAACAGACTGTTTCATAATTTAAATATTTTGTCTGTACATTCTTACCTCTTATGGTTGTTTTCGAACATGTGTTTCAAGGCTTCTGAACCCCATCATCAGCGATTACAGACTGCTGTACAAGCTCTCAGTTGGTAGACCAAGAATGAGGTTGGGAGAATAACATTAACTATGATTTGAGGAAAGTAGATTTATACAGGGAATGATTGGAAAACATTAGCTCAGGATAGGGATGTATGGAGAGCTTATGTCCGTGTGGCCATGAAACTCCGGTTTCGATAGTGCCAGTGAGTTAGAGTTGTAATCACTGACAATGGGGCTCAGAAGCCTTGAAACATATGTTTGACAAAAACAACCATAAGAGGTAAGAATGTACAGACAAAATGTTTTAATTATTAAACAAACCTCTTAATGATATTTTTATTATTGATTTAACATTTCTCACTGAAGGATAAATTATATTTGAAGAGAAAATTTTTTGCCTAGACCGAGACTCGAACCCAGGATCTTTGGCTTGCCGGACCAAATGCTCTACCAACTTGAGCCACTGAGGCAAGTTGCGATCTAGACACAAATTTTTCTCTTATATACGTTGTAATTCCCTCGCGCCAAATGCTTTGAAACCTTTGCTTCTATCTTTGCAAATGGTAGCTTCTTACTTAAGAAGACATTTATTGGGAATTTAACACTACTTTATAAAGCCAGTAGGGCTTCTATTGACGTTTTTATTATTAATTTAACACTTCTCAATGAAGGATAAATTATATTTGAAGAGAGAAATTTTCAAAGATAGAAGCAAAGGTTTTAAGCATTTGGCACGAGGGAATTTACAACATATATAAGAGAAAAATTTGCGTCTAGATCTCAACTTGCCTCAGTAGCTCAGTTGGTAGAGCACTTGGCCCAGAAAGCCAAGGGTCCCGGGTTTGAGTCTCGGTCTAGGCGAAAATTGTTCTCTTCAAATATAATTTATCCTTCAGTGAGAAGTGTTAAATTAATAATAAAAGCATCAATATTTCAATATACTACCTCACCTCCATTGTCGGTCTTTTTGCAACACCCTATATCTTTCCAGCAAACCATGTTACATAGGATGATAGAGTCTATAATCTGTACAGAAAAGAGTTGAGATTATTTTGAGTGTGTATGTCGTATATTATACAGGGGATGATTGGAAAACATTGGCTCAAGATAGGGATATATGGAGAGCTTGTGGCCATGAGCCAGTGAGTTAGAGTTAGTGTATGTGCTGTATGATCATGAATGGATGGTGTGTGCCTGCACATTGCCTACTCTTGTAATAAACACCAAGGAGGCCATAGACTTAGAGCGAGAACATTACACATTGTTGGTTGTTCTATGGAGAAACACTTCCATAAAGTCAAAAGTTGCTTATGCATCACAATTCCAAAGTCTTCATGCATTTGGCCAAAATTAATAGGGTAGGTACCATATTTATAAATTAATTATGGGAAATAACATTTTGAGGTTTTCATTTAATAAAAATTAACTAAATTAGTCATATCACAAACTTCATGTTTTTAAAGACTGAAGATGGGAGGGATTCCTCTTGAAACTGCAGTTTCCATGCTTGAAGAACATGAAGTATGAAGTGAGATACGACTCATTTATCTACTGTTCTTTCTTATTTCGAGCTGCACGGCAATGTTTATTTATTTATACCTTGAGTTGAGTTTGTTAATGTGCTGATTTCTTTTTTAAGTTTTTACTGTTATGTTTAAGGGAATATTAAAATATAACAAATACAGTTTAAGTTTTTCAATGTTTTCATTTTAAATTTGTCATTTATATTAAAAGACATATTAATATTTTAAACTTTACTAGCCAAAAAAATAATTGTGGAATGCAGGCTTTCACGGCTGGTAATCACAATGTTAAAAGATTTGTGGATATCAATTAACAAAACTAAAATTATGGCATTTCATGGGAAGGACCCCATACAAAATAAAATCTGTCTCCAGAATAAAATTTTAGAGAGATCTAATCAATTTAAATATCTTGGATATTATCTCTATCTGGGATGAAAAGGATATCCCTGAAAAAATTACTAGTTATAATAAAAGTTTGGGAATTATTAATCAAGTTATGAATCCATCCCTTGTACAAAAAAACACCAGATTATGTTTATATAACACTTTGGCTAGACCAGTGTTGACCTATGGTAGTGAAGCATGGACATTAAAAAGACAACATGAAAGCAGAATAACGGCTTGTGAAATGAGATTCATGCGCAGAACAGCGGGTTACACCAGATGGGATCGGAAAAGGAACACCGATATCTTAAAAAAATTGAAAACTATGCCAATTTTGGAATATATTAAACAGTACCAACTAAATTGGAAACACCATCTTGAAAGAATGAGTTCAAATCGGATCCACAAAGCTGTTTATAATTATATACCAAGAGGACGAAGATTTCTGGGCCGTCCTATGAAACGCTGGAGGGAAAATTTTCTATAGGATCGTAACAGGCCTTGGCTTAATACTTGGAAGGAAGAAGAAGAAGACAAAGTATTGGCAGTTCCATCTCTTATCTATGGATGTGAAACCTGGACATTAACAAAGGCAGATAGTAAACAAATAGAGGCTGCAGTAATGAAGGTGTTGAGAGCAATAGCAGGATACCAAAGGACCGATAAAAAGAAAAACGAAGATATAAGAACAGAACTTAATATATTTAATCCCTGTGAAAGAATAAAATATCAAAATGCTTACCTTCAGCACGTATTACGAATGAATGAACAGCGCATACCAAGAAGAATGTATAATTATAAACCAAAAGGGAGAAGATTGTTGGGAAGACCATTGAAGAGATGGAAGGACCAATTCGACCTATAATGAGATCGGAACAGGCCATTGGGCTTAATCCTTGTTGATGATGATCTGTTTGAACATGTTTCGATATCATCCTCTATATCATCGTCAGCTTGCCCAGACTAGTTTTAAGTTAAGTTATGTAGGTTTATTTTAATTTTGTTGAGTTGTTTCTTGACTCACCTCATACTTCTTAACTCCCTTGCAGATCTAGATTTCGTCACTGTATTTGTGACATTCTCAATGCTGTTCACGTGAACATGAGTTAAGAAGTATGAGGTGAGTCAAGAAACAACTCAACAAAACTAGTTTTAAGTTGTTTACGATAATATAGATTGTTTAGTATTTCTATATTTTATCAAGGGATTCTTATGAACCAATTAAAAGAATTATAAAGAAAAATATAAAGATAATTACAATTCCAATTTAATTGAAAAAGTCGAAAATAAAAATACTGTTGGAAGACCAATCTATAATTCTGGAAAATGTGCAGGTGCTATACTGAGGCTTATTACAGGATATTACTGCTTAGGAAAACATCTTCATAGAATTGGTATATTATCTCCTGAGTGTATATTGTCCCGCGCCGTAGCCGAGTGGTTAAGGCAGGAAGCCTTGGTGCGGAGCTACGGGACTTGCACTGGTTCGAGTCTCCATGGGGGAAGAAATTTTCTCATGGTATTTCGGCCAGTATGGGACCAGTGCCCACCCAGCATCGTGAGGCATTTGGGTAGCTACAATAAGTGGCGGCTCCAGGTTAAGAAAACCAGCTATAACAGCTGGGAGAGTCGACTTGCTGACCACATGTCACCCCAACACTGTGATTAACATATGTGGATGTGAGGCCAGCAGCCGGCTGGTAGGCTAAGGGCCTTCTAGGCCTGTCGTGCCAGGAGTTTAGAGAGAGTGTATTTTATGTTCTCAAGGTGTGGAAATGAACGGAGAACATGTAACAAATTGTGTAGTTCTTCCAATATTATCAAGATATGACATCCAAGTAGGGAAGCAAGAAGCAGAATAACTTTATTAACTCCAGAGCATTAGCTACGTACATATTTTATCATGGGATGTAATGCAATAAGAAATATTGAATACCTACCAATCATTTCAATTTTAAATTTGTACCTTATAAAACACTACTTTATACAATAGCTGGGCACTAGAGATATTAATGCAGGAATTAGATAAATTGCCCTTGGATATAGTCGCTTTACAGGAAGTTAGGTGGCCAGGAGAAGGTAGGAAGCTTTGCATTATACTACGGGGGTGCAGAAAGACCTGTATTTGGAACGGGTTTTTTAGTCAGGAGGATGCTATCCGAGATTTTGTGGGAGAATAACATTAACCATGATTTGAGGGAAGTTGATTATACAGGGAATGATTGGAAAGCATTAGCTCAAGATAGGGATGTATGGAGAGCTTATATCCATGTGGCCATGAACCTATGGGTTCGATAGTACCAGTAAGTAAGTACCTTATAAAGCAGTCGTCCTCAACTATAATAACTTTGTTATAAACATCATCACACTATTAAAATTCTTTTTTATTTTATTTTTTCAAATGCCCCAGATTGTCTTTCGACATTCCTGGTGTTCTCTCCTGGCATGGCATACTTGTAACCCACTTCTGACGATGGTGTGCCTGGAAGGTGGAGTTACGTTGTCCCGATGATATGGTTGGTGGTGATGTTGATAGTGGTGTGCCAGGAGAGTCCCTAATCCTAAGCTTAATCTAAGAATGACAATGATGATTATTGCGATGGCCATATATGATTTCAGGGACCATTTGGGCCTTAAAGTTTTCCT
Organism: Diploptera punctata; assembly: GCA_030220185.1. Taxonomy (NCBI): domain Eukaryota; kingdom Metazoa; phylum Arthropoda; class Insecta; order Blattodea; family Blaberidae; genus Diploptera; species Diploptera punctata. Next base: position 645,554 of record JASPKZ010003802.1, read on the forward strand.
GACATTTGTCTTGCACGTGAGGAAAAATCCCGATAAAAACCTCACCCAGAAAAACTGTCCCGACTGGGGATCAAACCCGGGCCTGCTGCGTAACAAGGCAGCATGCTACCTCAAGACCACAGCAGTGGACCCTCAGGAAATTCTTATGGTACTGAAATTGTTTATTTTATACAGAGCACTTTGGTTGTTGGGTGGGTTCTCATTTAGCATATTTTCTGCTTCCTTGATAATTTGAATCTCTTCCAGGATGCTGTTTTCTGTCTATTGTTTTTTATTTTTGTGGATTATTGACATTGTTTTATCTATGTTGTTAAATCGATGGCCGGTTTCTGAATTGTGTTCAGCAAAACTTGGTTTTCCTTCTCTTTTAATAAAGTCTGAGAAAATAAGATTTACTCAAACTTTATTAAAAGGGAAGGAAAATAAAGTTTTGCTGAACACATTTCAGAAACCGGCCATCAATTTAACAACATAGATAAAACAATGTCAATAATCCACAAAGAGAACAATAGGCAAAAAGTCAATATCCTGGAAGAGATTGAAATTATCAAGGAAGCAGAAAATAAAAATATGCTAAATGGGAACACACCCAACAACCAAAGTCCTCTGTATGAAATATACAAATAATTTCAATACCATCAGAATTCCCTGAGGATGAAGCATGTCTTTGAAAGGCCTAAAATTTTAATAGTGTGACGACATTTATAACAGAAGTTATTATAGTTGAGGACGACTGTTAAGGTACAAAATAAAAATTTAAATAATTTTAACCTCAACAGTGTTCAAACATGATTATTAAAAGTATACCTACCAATCCAATAAAACTAAATATTATGATCACACATAGAAATACATTATATAATGGAAATGGACAACTAATGACAAATGAGGGAAATTTTGAGGAAGTGGCTGAATTCAAATACGTAGGAACAATAATCACAAATAGGAATGAGATGCACAAAGAAATTAAACATAGGCTCAATTCTGGAAATGCGTGCTATTATGCATTAGAGAGATTCTTGACGTCCCAACTCCTTTCAAAAAACGTTAAACTGAAAATATATAAAACTATTATTCTACCAGTTATATTATATGGGTGCGAAACATGGACTTTTACTTTAAGGGAGGAAAGGAGATTACGAGTATTTGAGAATAAAGTACTTAGGAAAATTTTTGGACCAAAGAGAGATGAACAGACAGGTGAATGGAGAAGACTATGTAACAATAAACTACATCGTCTTTATAGGAAGCCAGATATAATAATGTTGGCAGACCAAGAATGAGGTGGGAGAATAACATTAACTATGATTTGGGGGAAGTAGATTATACAGGGGATGATTGGAAAACATTAGCTCAAGATAGGGATGTATGGAGAGCTTAAGTGATAGTGAGGAGATACTAAGAGCCAACATGCAAAATCTATTGAGTAACACTAAGAAATTGGGACTGGAAGTAAACAAAACTAAATATATGTTCATACATAGAAATATATAGGGTGTAAAAAAATTCTGTAGAGGAGGTAAAACAAAATTCTTTTGTTATGTGAAAAAGATTTGACACATTCTCCGTTTCCCCGCCAGGGGTCCTTGAAGAGTTTGACGCTGGACTTCACTTAGACCATAGTTCATTGTAGTTTTAACTGCTTCGTATACAACACAGTGATATTTCAGTGTTATTTGACAGCTTTGTATGCAACATGTTGATATTGGAAGGGCAAGTTTTCATTACTGTCTGTAGTGTCCACGTCCCTGGATAAACACAGTAATTATTGCTTATATGTTATGCTGTGTTTACATTACAAAGTATCTGTATGGCAGTGTTGTCTACATGTTCTTAATGGCAGATTACACAATACAGTAGTATTGTTTATGACCATATGATTGGACCGTATCATCTGCCTAACCAACTCGGAGGAAATTATCTTATCTTCTTTGTGACGTACTGCCGGAACTGTTGGAGAATGTCTGACTACCAGTCAGACAATGATTATGGTTCCACCATGGTGGTGCCCCACCACACTTTGCCCTTGATGTCAGACAATACCTAAACAATGTTGTCCCCAATTGTTGGATTGGGAGAGGTAGGTCAGTACAGTGGCTACCATGTTCTCCCGATCTCAATCCCATGGATTTCTTTTTGTGGGGGGAGGGAATGAAGTGTTTAGTGTATGAGACACCGATAGCTGGTTACTTATGTGGCTGAAGATGCAGCCATTATTTGTGAGACACATGGTTGTTTTGAATGTGTGAGACAATAATTTGCATGCAGATGCCAGCTGTGCATTAATGTAAATGGAAGACATTTTCTCAAATACCTAGGAACAATAATCACAAATAGGAATGAGATGCACAAAGAAATTAAACATAGGCTCAATTCTGGAAATGCGTGCTATTATGCATTGAAGAGACTCTTGATGTCCCATCTCCTTTCAAAAAACGTTATATATATAAATATATAAAACTATTATTCTACCAGTTATACTATATGGGTGCGAAACATGGACTCTTACTTTAAGGGAGGAAAGGAGATTACAAGTATTTGAGAATAAAGTACTTAGGAAAATTTTTGGACCAAAGAGAGATGAACAGACAGGTGAATGGAGAAGACTACATAACAATGAACTACATGGTCTTTATAGGAAGCCAGATATAATAAGAACAGTTAAGTCTCGTGGACTGCGATGGGCAGGACGTGTTGCACGTATGGGGAATGAAAGACTTGTAGGGAAGCCAGAGGAAAAATGCCCAGTTGGTAGACCAAGAATGAGAGGGGAGATTAACATTAACTATGATTTGAGGAAAGTAGATTATACAGGGAATGATTGAAAAGCATTAGCTCAGGATAGGGATGTATGGAGAGCTTATGTATGGGTTCGATAGTGCCAGTGAGTAAGTAAGGAAGACATTTTCAGCAGCATCTGTAAAACATTCATCACACGGCAGTTGAATACAGTCAAACCATTCAAGGACCCCCTAGAGGGGAAACAAAGAACCTGTCAAATTTTTTTCACGTAACAAGATAGTTTTATTTCACAAACTTTCAAAGCTTGAATTTTTTACACTCTGTATAATGGAAATGGACAGTTAAGACAAATCAAAAAAATTTTGAAGAAGTGGCTGAATTCAAATACCTAGGAACAGTAATTACTAATAGGAATGAGATGCAAAACATGGACTCTTACTTTAAGGGAGGTAAAAAGATTACAAGAATAAAGTTAAGACAAATTTTGGACCAAAGAGAGATGAACAGACGACAAGCGAATGGAGAAGACTACATAACAGTGAGCTACATGATCTTTATAGGAAACCAGATATAACAACAGTCGTCTCATGCACTGCAATGGGCAGGACATGTGACACTGATGTGCATGAAAGTTTCTTGTAGGGAAAACCAGAGAGAAAACGTCCAGTTGGTAGACCAAGAACGAGGTGGGAGAATAACATCAACCATGATTTGAGGGAAGTAGATTATACAGGAGATGATTGGAAAATGCTCAGGATATTAGATGTATTGAGAGGTTATGTCCTTGTGGCCATGAACCTACGGATTTTATAGTGCCAGTGAGTTGTTATATCGGGCAAGTACTAGGAGTTCAATGGATTTCTTGAATACCAAGTCTAGTTTATGAGGAATTTGGAGGTAGCTAGTAATGACCTGAATTGATACAGAAAAGGTAAAGCTACTTACGAAGGATTTAGGATATGGTCTGATATTTCTTTTGTAATGAACGTGGATTTAATGTTGAATATACTGACGGAGCTTGATGATATATTTTTGGAATTGCATAACCCACATGCTCATGAACTATCAAAAATTGAAATTTGTGTATTTGATTCAATGTCTTCATATTTGGGTGAGAACTCTAATAACAGAAGCTATAAAAACTGTCTCTCTAATGGTGTTTTGTGATATCCCTTTATATGAAGGAAAAATAAGGGCAATTAAACAATTGCGGGTAAAAGGTAATACTGTACCAAGAAACAAAAAAAAGAAGCTTGTGAAAAACCTAGAAGTTCTCGTAATAGCAAATGAGGATGAATGAAAAATTTGTTTGAAACCAATGGTCTCAAAGAAATTTTAAATTGTATGAGGTGAGTTATTAAAAATACGTTCTCCGCTCAAAATTAATAGCAAATTGCTGCTGAATTGAGATATCTGTTCTGGAGATTCTTCCTTTCATCCATCCATAGTAATTCTGCCTGAAGGCAGGTCCTTCACTGCAATCATAGCATTTGCATGCTATGCTTGCAGCTTTACTAAAGAATTGAAGGTGTGGTAGCTTCCCGTTGCTTTCCACACCGGTGAAGGAGGATGATGATGATAATGATATGGATGATGATGATGGCCATATGATTTCGGGGACCGTTTGGGCCTTAAAGTTTTCCTGACATTTGTGTTACAGGTGAGGAAAAACCCCGATAAAAACCTCACCCAGAAAAACTGCCCGACTGGGGATCGAACCCGGGCCTGCTGCGTGACGAGGCAGCATGCTACCTCGAGACCATAGCGGTGGACATTCTTCCTTTAGAACTCTAGAAAGAGTTTTCGACATGACATCAAGGCTGGTAAATCTGTTTTCCAAAGGAGTAGTGACGCATTTTAAGCAAAAGTATACCTTGAACAACATATTGTCTTTTAAAATATTTGGAGTAAAAATAGAATGGAACCTTTATATTTTCTATGGAAAAGGATAAAACAATGACATTATCACATATGTTATTTTCAATCAATTATTGATTAATTATAATACCTTCTCCCTCGACAAGGACTGCAAAATTTACCTGTAAAATAAAAATTAAAATGAAATCAATAGGAATTGGAATATATGTATTTATTTAATATCTCCTGCTGTGTATATTATATGTCTGGTATACGTAAGTCAGAAAAAAAAGTTTTTTTTTCTGATTAATATTTTTAAGTTTTGAAGATTTTAAAAATATATTGAGATGTAAGCCCTCCTGTTAAAACTCTTATTGGAATAACCTTTCAGAAAAACTGACAAAAAAAAACATTTGACAGAAAGTAAAAGGCTTTGACGAAATTCCAAATTATATTTGAAGAAAAAAATTATATGCTCAAACTGGGGTTTGAACTCAGGACCTTTTTGCACTCTAGGCAAATGCTCTACCAAGTGAGCTATCTGAGAAACTCCAATCTAAATGCAAATTTGTCTCTTATATACGCTGTTAATTTCTATGCACCAAATGCTATGAAGCCTCTGCTTCTATTTGCATTTTGATTAGATTGGAGTTAGAGAAATTAGCGTTTAGATTGAAGTTTCTCAGATAGCTCGCTTGGTAGAACATTCGCCTAGATCCTGGGTTCAAACCCCAGTCTGAGCGTATGATTTTTCTCTTCAAATATAATTGAAGGGCTTAGGGCAGTAACATAAGCCAGATTCTATTAACAAATATAATTTATTACTCCAAGCGCGACAGGCCTAGAAGGCCCTTGGACTACAAGCTACCTGCTGGTCTCATGTCCACATGTGTCAATCACAGAGGTAGACGATCATCTAGCCAGTGTAGAGATGACATGTGGTCAGCATGTCGGGTCCCCCAGCCGTTATAGCTAGTATTCTCAACCTGGAGCTGCTACTTATTGTAGCTACCCAAATGCCTCACGATGCTGGGTGGGCACCGGTCCCATACTGGCCGAAATACCATGAGAAAATTCTTCCCCCCATGGGGACTTGAACCAGCGCAAGTTCCGTAGCTCTGCGCCAAGGCTTCCTGCCTTGACCATTTGGCTATGGCGCAAGACATTTATTATAATGATAGCAAATAAATGTATTGGAAATATACATAAAATAATTTGTAAGTGCGCCAGTGGTGATTTAAAACATATAGACACACAATGTATTAACGACAATACTGCCCAATTAGTGTTTATAATTTTTTTTTAAACATTAAAATCCTTATATCTCAGGAAGAACAATATGTGGCTTATCATGTTATTGCCCTAAGCCTTTCAATTTATCCATCATTGAGATGTATAACAGGAATAATAAAAATTCCAAATATTTAATATGGTAAATTAATATTTATAGGAAAAAAAAATTCACTTGGACTGGGAATTAACCCGAGACCTCGGCTTTAAATGCCGTGGTACTAGTACCACCGCCGGACTCAAAGTGTTAATTTTTCCTTCAGCATGAGTGATAAATGTAAATAAAACATTAAAACCTAATATGGTTTTTCCTTGTAGACATTCTATTTCATTATTATCTCCATTATCTGTAATCTGTCAAAAAATGAAGCCAGAATTCACAGCTCAAAAGCATAATCCTTTATAAGGTATTTGTAAATGTCTGGTAAACACAAGAAGAAAAATATATGCCTTGACTGGGATTTGAACCCAAGACTTTTGACTCTCTATGTCAATGCTTTTCCAAGTGAGCTACCTAGGCGTATATTTTTCTTAACTAAAATAAGTTAAAATATACCTTCTTAGGTAAAATCCGTCGTCCTCAACTTATAAAATATGTATTTTTATGCCTGTAGGCCTTTCAGAACGTCTGTTCCATCCTCGGCAGGCCCTTCTTTGCTACAACATCAACCATTATACTAGATATTGTAGCGAAGAAGGACCTGCTGAGGATGGAACGGATGTTCTGAAAGGCATAATGAATACATATTTTATAAGTTGAGGACGACGGATTTTACCTAGAAGGTATATTTTAAATTATTTTATTTTATGACTCTCCACCTCAACGGTTTTAACAATGAATTTTATTAGTATTGAGTATATTTTTCTTTTCAAATATAATTTGTCCATCATTAAGATGTTTAAAAACAAATAATATTAACAAGAGGAATTTTTCAGAAAAACAAGGACATATGTTAATATAATCTCTTTTTTTCTGTAAAGGAAGGATGGTAGTCATTTCCTGAAGTTTTTATATTCATCTAATGATTCATCCTTTATAGTTCTGATGTAGGTAGGTAAGTAGATGGAATAAGAATCAAATGAATCGTGAATTCTTCTTACCTCATACATCTATGTTTTTTAACACAGCACTGCACTATCGGGGAATACATGATTCCCATCATCAGCTGTTTTCACGACTGTCAATTTTTTATTATGCTGGTAATTTTCTAAACTGCCATCTGGTGTACCTTTGAAGAACTTTGCAATCAAACTTGGTTCGTCCGGAACCTCAAAGTCCATGGTTCTATTATGGTTTTTTTGAATGTATATCTTTTCCCAAACTGTTAATTCCAAAGGTTTAGATAGATGTTTCAAAAGTTTTGCTTCTTTTTCAATTCTATGATTCTCAAATTATGTGCTGCTATAGCTGATTTTTCAATTTCACCATTTTTATGTTTCTAAAGTGTTCTTTTTTTTGTGTCTAAGTTCCTTTTTGTTTTTCCTATATATACTTTATTGCAATTAATTTGATAAATTCCAGATTTTTTATTGTCTGGGGTGTTAACTTTTTTATTAGTTAACAGAAAATTACCCAGGCTGAATTTGTTAATCGGAGCCAGTGTTATATTAATTTTTTTTTAAATCTTTTGAAATTTGTTATCGACTTCTGGATGGTAAGTAAATTTGTTGAACTTTTCATCTTTCTTGGAATTATGTTGCAGACGGGTGTATTCATGTAACCTTTTTTTGTTGTTTAAATTTCTTGAATTTCTTCTTTATTATGTCTTCATCAAAACCATTTATGTTAGCAATGTGTACAATATGATTATATTCATTCTCAAAATCCTCTAGATTAAGTGGAATATTTATTAATCTGTGTAATAGACTGTTGAAAATTGCATGTTTATGTGAAACTTGATTAAAACCTGAAGATTTTATGTAGTTATCAGTATGACTGTATTTTCTATAAATTTTAAATTCAGTTCTTTGCAGTTGCTCAATTCAATTCTTTGTAGTTGCTCATTTCTTATTAGGTACAAGTCTAAAAATGTGATCTTATTCTATTTCATTAGTGAATTTCACGGATTCATCTTGAAATTGAGGAACAAAGCACTCTTCAGATAGAAAAACCGAAAGATAAAAATACAGGAAATTCACATACCACCTTGGGCACACAACAAATTTCAAAAGATTTTTGAAAATTTAATATTAATTTAGTACCAAAGAATGATTATAGTTTAAAAAAAACTAATAAAAATGAAAAGATTGATGATGGTAAAAAATCAGGAATATAGCAAAATGTGCAGACTGTGATAAGATGTACATAGGGAAAACAAAAAGAAATTTAACCATAGAACTACAAAACGCATAAGAATGAAAAAAAAGAGGGACATAGAAAAATCTGCAGTGGCTGCTCACATTTGGTCAGGAAAACATAAAATAGATGTAAACACAAAATTATTAAAACAGTTAGAAAACAAAAATGAACTCACCATATGGAAAAAAATCTACATACAGAAGAACAAGGAAAGAATTCTCAATATTGAAATTCCCAGAGAAAGGAAGCTCATTAGTAAATTCATTGGACCAGAGGCAGAGAGAGCAGGAATCAAGAATCAGGGCTGACAACTTGAGAAAATTCAGTCTGTAATCGCCGACGATGGGGCTCAGAAGCCTTGAAACATATGTTTGACAAAAACAACCATAAGAGGTAAGAATATACAGATAAAATGTCTTATTTATTAAATAAACCTCTTAATGTTACTTCCTATTGTAGTTTAAAATAAATTCCTCCTGTTATATGTATTGGTTCCCTTTGATTTATTTTTATTTTTGTCTTTTCATACATTTCTTTAATTACTATTATCAAGTGTAGTGGAATTACTTTTTCACTTAATATGTTCCATAATTTTGGTCTAGACACTTTATCAAAAGCCTAGATTAAATTTAATCTCAATAATAAATGGTATATTTAGTTCTGGCTGTTGAAAACTTGGATCGGTGTTTGAATATGAGGGTCCAGGTTCCTCATCTTTAGAAAGACAGCTTAGTTATCTTACATCCACTGTCCATTCTTTAGGAGGCTTAGGAATTGGTAGTAAGTCATGATACAAAGGTTTTTTGACTGAAGGAACATTGGGATAAAAAATAGAATGTTCTGATTTAAAGCTATTCATTAAAGAGAAATAATAATCCATATGTTTTTATTATTAACTTAACACTTCTCACTGAAGGAAAAATTATATGCTCAGACTGGGGATTGAACCCAGGACCTTTGGCTTTTTAGGCCAATCCTCTATCACTGAGCTACTTGAGAAACTCCAATCTAAATGCAAATTTTTCTCTTATTCGAGGGTGGATCAAATATAAACCGGAATTTGTATCTGGAGGTTCTGGTAGCGAACTGCAAAGGTTGCAGTTTGGAGGGGAAGTTGGTGGGGGTGCCTGGAGTAGGGATCTTGATGTGTTGCACTCCGAAGAGCGGCCGCTTGCTTCAGTACGCCATGAGCGAGCAAGAGGTACACACGTCTGTTGTGCAACGCATTATTATTAAGTTTTAGAAGGCTCTAAACCTTCTGAAGTTTTGAGAAGGCTCCATGCGCAGTTCGGGGAAGCAACCCTTTTGAAGACGCAGGTGTATGATTGGCGCAAAAAAATTTTAGCGGGCTGGGATTCAGTGGAAAATGAGCCCCACCAAAATTGCAAACATTGAGCTAGAAATAAATAATTTGCTTACTGTTCATATTGAATTAAAGCAACAAATAGACAACATACAAACTATCCCAGGAACAGGTATAGCTATTCTTGCAGAATCTCCTGAGAGTGATATATCCAGAGTAGGTTGGGAGAAATAGTCTTGCCTACGTTAAGATGTCTACTAACATCATGTATACATATATTAATATTCTGTTTTACAATATACAGGGCTATTCAGAAAGAAGGAACAGACTTCAAACATTTATTTCTTCCTAACTATAAAAAACAGAAACACAATACCAACGTTCTTGAGAAGAGAAAAGTTTGAAGTTCCGATTATGGCCACATTGGCACTGTTGCTTGTCATGTACAATAATAACACAATTTAATAATTTGTCCTGCCAGTTATTTAAATAATTTGGACTGCAATAAAAACAAAATCATGCAACATGATCGCCGGTGGCTTCCCAGATCACCCGACCTAACTCCATGTGATTTTTATCTGTGGGGTTTCATAAAAGACCATGTTTTTATCCCCCGTATGCCTGACACTCTTGAAAATCTGTGACATCGAATTGTTGAAGCTGTGAATTTGATAACTAGAGACCAGCTGATTTGTGTGTGAAATGAAATGAGTCACCATTTTGATATTTGTCATCTAACACGTGATGCTCATATTGAATGCATGAAATAGTGAAATTTGAACTTTTCTCTTTCCAGGAACGTTGGAATTGTGTTTCTATTTATTGTAGTTAGAGAAAGAAAGAAATGTTTGAAGTCTCTTCCTTCTTTCTGAATAGTCCTGTATTTGTGCATATTCTATGAAAATATTAAATTTGTCAGTTTTCATGAAGTATGGAAATGTCCTTTTTTTTTTCAAATCTCATAGTAAAATTTTTGCTGTGACTGCATGACAGCAATATTACAATCATAATAACTTTCTTGCTTGCACAATAATTCATTTTAAAATCACACTTCCTCTGTTGACAAACTATATTAAAAATATAAGTTAAATTTTCTTATGTCTTAAATAGCATTGACTCATCTTTATTTCAAATAAAACAATGTTGAATGATTCTTCAAAAACCCAAATAAATGAGTGTTAAATATGGGGCCACAAACTAGACTTGAAGCACTTGAAAGTACAGAGTTTTAGGTTTGAAACACTAAAATCATCAAATATTTCTTGTACAAATAAACACTGTTCCTGTATATTAAATTAATGTTGGGAAGTAAACATTATGAGGTATAATCATTAAAATTCATCGGAGAACATTTTGTTTAAACATAGGATTCATGCTTCCATGATACTGCGGTTTCAAACACAGTCATGTTCATCCTCAGCCATAACTCCGATTATGGCTGAGGATGAACATGACTGTATTTGAAACCGCGTTATCACGGAAGCATCAATCCTATGAGGTGAGTTGTTTAAACAAAATGTTCTCCGATGAATTTTACTGTTTCTGCATCATCATTAATTAGGAAAATATTGAATTTATAAACATAATCAAGTTTTTTTGATAATCAATTGAGTTGGTGTTTACTTGATGAAAATCCATATTTATTAATTAAATAAAAATAAAACTTAGTTTTATTTGATTTTCATGTTTATTAAGATATAATTCAGTGACAACATGTTAACTTGTCTGAAGAAGGTACAGTGTACCAAAACAGCTGTCACTGAATTATATCTTAATAAACATGAAAATCAAATAAAACTAAGTTTTATTTTTATTTAATTAAGTTTTTTTTGAGTCTAGAAACATCTTACCTCAATTTAATGTTGATTTGTTCTTAACATGTTTCGATATAATCTTCTATATTTTTCTTTACCTTGCCCAGAAGATGATATAGAAGATTATATGAAAACCATGTTTGAGAAGAAATCAACATTAAATTGATGTAAGATGTTTCTGGGCAAGGTGAAGATGATATAGAAGTTTATGTCGAAACATGTTTGAGAACAAACCAACATTAAATTGAGGTAAAATGTTTCTAGACTCAAAAAAACTTAATTAAAAGAACCTCAAAATATTACTTCCTAAAATAAACCATTATAAACATAAAATGAAGAATGCATTTTGAATATTTAAATTAATATTGGGAAGTAAACATTATGAGGTTATATCATATGAGGTGAGTCGTTAAAAATATGTTCTCCACTCACTATTAATGCATTTTGAAACTCATTATTGTGTTTCCAGGTACAATTAACTGCAACATTACATGTTATCAGTCAATTCCTTCAAATTTAAAAATGTAACAATGAAGCTGTCATCATTATGATAGACTGTTTTATATGGATAAGATACAACTCAACATGGCAACACTCCCTAAAGCCCCTTTGATAAGACTGTTATGTTAATATTTTGTGTGTTAGAGGAGGTGGATAGTAAATTCGGCAGAACTTGTAAATGGTGAAGCTAATTATTATACAGTTTAGATTATGTTGTTTATTATTTTGTATTTTCAGCATATTATTGTTTTATTTGTGTTTTATTTAAATTGCAAGTTAGATTTTGAAATATTATTTAGGCAGTAATCTGTTCACAAGAAGTGGGCAAATGTGCATTAGAAATTATTTTATTTTATAATTCTACAATTAATACTGGCTCCATGATTTAATTGTATTTATCATAAGTAATATAAATAAATATTGATTGGATGATTGCTAATTATATATTGTGGAATGTCTTGTTTTAGTTTTCATTGTTTATTAGTTAATAGTAGCATGATTATTTTGTTTTAAAACAATTGTAAATTACACAATCGTGCAGCGTACCATGTTTTTGTTCCAGTGTGCAGTGAAAACAAATATGATCTTATGGTTAAGGTAGAATTTTTTATCGCTCACCTCATATTGTTCTTATTTGACTGTAAACTAGTTTTGGAACATAGTTTCTGTTCCATCCTCGGTATTGTCATGACTGTTGTTCTGTCGTCTTGAAGAGCTTCCTTCGCTCCTTCCATTGGCTGACCGAAAAATCTCGAAATCAGGTCATTCTCACCGGGAATTTCAAAGTTGTCAAAGAGCTGTCAATTGATGAACTTTGAAATTCCTGGTGAGAATGACCTTTTTTCAAGGTTTTTCACTCAGCCAATGGAAGGAGTGAAGGACACCTCTTCAAGACGACAGAACAATGGTCGTGACGATACCAAGGATGGAACAGAAACTATGTTCCGAAACTAGTTTATAGTCAAATAAGAAGAACAATATGAGGTGAATGATAAAAAATTCTACCTTAATGAATGTACCTCATAGTGAGAATTCCTAAAATAAGTAATGATCTTATGGTTTTAAAGAGAAAAATTATACGCTCAGACCAGGACTTGAACCCAGGACCCTTGGTTCTTTAGATCAAGTGCTCTACCAACTGAGCTACCAGAGCAAGTACCAATCTAAATTCAAATCTTTCTCTTTCAATATATAGAGAAAGATTTGCGTTTAGACCAAGTTCTCTACCAACTGAGCTACTGGAGCAAGTACTGATCTAAATGCATATCTTTCCCTTTCAGTATATAGAGAAAGATTTGCATTTAGATTGGTACTTGATCCGGTAGCTCAGTTGATAGAGCACTTGGACTAGAGAACCAAGGGTCCTGGGTTCAAGTCCCAGTCTGAGAGCATAATTTTTCTCTTTAAAATATGATTTATCCATCATTGAGATATATGAAATGAATAATAAAAACATAGATGATCTTATGGGTGTATGTGTACAACTTTAGACATAAAAGAGCACAGTCTTGTAATAGCCTTACAGCATTGAGATTGTCATTTTTGTCTAAGATTGTACATTTAACAAAATGTAAAACTTATTTTATGAATTCATGGATTACTATCTGGTATACTGTCAGTAACTCATATATTATGTTCCTTTTTTTTTTTATTTATTTTTTTTAATTTTCAGTTTCCTTGAAGTTCTCTTCTGTATGATTTTTCTTGAAGTGTTTGCAAATTTAATTTCAATATTAGAATATTTTGTCCATCAGACTTATATCCAAAAATTTACAGGGTGAATCATAAATATGGCTATACATTTGATCGCGTTGTGTGATGAAAATTTTACCATTACAGGAAATATGAAATTACCATTGGAAAGGCAAATATTCAAATTACAGCAATGGAATGAAACCAAACAGTATAGAACTTACGTCATTAGTCAAAATGGCATTGAATATTCAACAGCAAATTACAATTGCTGCATGGGCAATAACGTATGCTAATGATCGTGAGTTTAACGTAGCATTGCAGCTGTTGATGTGGGGGAAGTGGAGAAAACGACTGATGGAAACGGGAAGGATGCAGAAAATCAAACCTCCTGGAAGGCCTCGCATTAGCACGGATGCAGAAACAACAAAGAGAATTGTGGAGGCGTTTGATGCTAGCCCACAAAAATCAACCCGCCAAGCTGCACGTGAGCAGTGATAAGTTTTGTTTTGTTCTATTGTTGTAAGTTAAAAGATTCCCTTTCCAATGATAACATCATATTTCCTTTAATAATAATGTTTTCATCACAAAATGCAATCAAACATATAGCCATATTTCTGAATCACTCTGTATTTTAATTTGTTACTTTTGTTGCTATAAAAGATGTAGATTATACATCACGAAGCATCCAGAGAAAGTATTTTGGCAGAATTCAACAAGTATTTTCAGGTAAGATTGAAATAGAGTATCTACTTTACCAAGATAATTATCATCAGTGAGGGTAGAACATCTTAGAAGAAAAGGCAGTAGTAATTATTTTATTTTCAAATTACAGAATCCTTACAGCATTGATATTTTGCAATAAGTCCTGTATGAGACATTATTTAAGGACTTCTTAAAGTAGACTTAGTCTTTTATATTTATCTAATAATTATTTGATTAGTGGGTTTAACATTGCCTAATTAAGAGCGAATGATTTCATTATCAAGTGCTCGACATTAGATACCAACCAACCAACATTGCCTATTTCTGAAGCTAAACATAATGTAGCATAAGTTTGTAGCCTGGTAACGTAGAAGGGTTTAAATTTTGCCTCCAGAGACAGCTAGATCCTCAGATTTTTCTTAACCAAGATGTTCCCATTGAATCCACAATCCTTGCGTTTCAAGGTGCATGCATTACCCTGAGACAAGACTAATTTGATTGTTAATACCTTTATCAATTTAATAAATAGAGTAATCAATTGAGTTGGTGTTTACTTGATGAAAATCCATATTTATTAATTAAATAAAAATAAAACGTAGTTTTATTTGATTTTCATATTTATTATATAATTCAGTGACAGCTGTTTCGGTACACTGTTACCTTCTTCAGACATATTAACAAATTATGAATTGTGTTCCAACTGATCTAAGCAACAATACAACAATATTTTTTTTTAATTTAACAAAGGGGATTCATTCAAATCAAGTTGAGAATTTAACAGTTTTTTACTACTTTTAAACTTATTAATTTCTACAGCCTCCAAGCTGTAGAAATTAATAAGTTTAAAAGTAGTAAAAAACTGTTAAATTCTCAACTTGATTTGAATGAATCCCCTTTGTTAAATTTAAAAATGTAAATAAATATTGTTGTATTGTTGCTTAGATCAGTTGGAACACAATTCATAATTTGTTAACATGTCTGAAGAAGGTACAGTGTACCGAAACAGCTGTCACTGAATTATATAATAAATATGAAAATCAAATAAAACTACGTTTTATTTTTATTTAATTAATAATAAATTGAGTGTTTTTATTAATGAATTTGAGAAAATGTTTCTATATCTCACCTCATAAAGTTGCATGTTTTCACAATATCAGTTTCATCCTCAGTCAAACTCCAACTGAGTGTTACTTTCCACTTTCATTTTGATTAAATTGAGTGTTAATGTTTTATTTTAGGAAGTTATATTTTGAGGTTCTTTTAATCAAGTTTTTTTTTTAAATCTGGAATCATCTTAAGATGATTCCAGATTCAAAAAATCTTGATCAAATTGAGTGTTAATTGGTATTTCTAAATTATTTTTAATATTCTTTACTTGTGCAAGCTATGCCGGTGGTTTAATTGCTACCAGAAGGATAAGCCATGCTAGACAAGTCAAAGATAGTAATCAGGCTAAAAGATTGGTTGAAAGAGTGGCATTCTTTCATTGTAAAACTATATCCATTAAGAAATACAGATATGGCTGTAGTAAAGTTCTCTGGAGGTAAAATAATCCCCCATTTTTATCTCCATCCTGCGTCATAGCCAAGCTGTTTAAGGCATCATGTCCTAGTGCAGAACTATTAAGACATCGACTGGTTCGGGGCCCCTGGGGAAGAAATTTTCTCAAAAAATTTACAGCCATTAAGGGACTGATGATCTCCAGCATCATGAGAAATTTGGGTAGCTACTATAAGTAGTGCCTCCAGGTTAAGAAAACCAGTTATAATAGCTGTTGGACCCAGCATCCTGACATGTCATTTCTATACTGCCTGATATTTCACCTCTGTGATTAACGTATGTGATTTTATCAAATTTTTCACAAAAACAATGGTGCTAATTAACAGTATAATGAAACCATCTTTAGTACAAAAGAACACAAGATTGCAGTTTTATAAGGTTCTTGCAAGATCAGTATTAAGATATGGTAGTGAAGCATGGACGAGAGTGCATTCAGGGAGAAACCATCTACCTGCCAGGTTTTTGCCACTATTATCCTAAAATAGTCATATTCTAAGGAAATTAATAAAATAAACACTTGAAGAAGAAGAGATGAAAGCCGAATAACAGCAAATGAGATGCGATATATGTGCCGTACAGCAGGCTACACAAAGTGGGACCATAAAAAAAAATGAGGAAATTATGGAAGAGTTGGATGTAAAACCCATTCTCCACCATATACGAAACCACCAGAATAACTGGAAAGACCATTTTCAAATAATGCCATCTCACAGAATTCCAAAAACATGCTTTGTTACTGCCCCCAAGGCAAAAGATTGCTGGGACATCCAAAAAAGCACTGGATGGAAAATTCCTCTTTGAGACCGTAACAGACTACACGGCCTAATGTTTGCATGGATGATGATAATGATTAACATAATATTGATGGTTAGTCCTGTCATGCCATCAAGTAGTTCTTTTTATCCAGGTACGGACCACTTCAGGGGATCCAGGGCAAAGGTTTAAGCTTAGGGACATACTCCTAGGAAATGGAATGTTACAACAATAGGGGCATGAATTATACAAGAAATGATTGGGAAAATATTAACTCAGGATACAGATGTACGGAAAGCATATGTCTGTTTTGTCATGAACTTCTTAGTTTAGTTGTGAGTTAGTAATATTTTACTTTTTATAGTCCTTACAAGTTTGATGTTCTAGCTTGGTATCTTTACCTTGTCATAGTGGAGTGGCTTTACGTGCTTAAATGATCCTGAGAGCTATGCCGGCAGTAGCATTGCTGCCGATAGGGTTACCCATGCCAAACTGGTTAAGCCAGACGAAAAAAGTACCTTGGTCGAAAGAGTGACAATTTTTCACCGTAAAAATACTCCATCAAGAAATGCAGACATGGATTCCACTGGGGTAAAAGAATTCTGGAAATGCATGCTATTATGCATTACAGGGATTCTTGACATCCCAGCTCCTTTAAAAAAAACATTAAACTGAAAATATATAAAACATTCTACCAGTTTATGGATATGGAACATGGACTCTTACTTTTAAGGGAGGAAAGGAGATTACGAGTATTTGAGAATAAAGTTCTTAGGATCATTTTTGGACCATAGAGAGATGAACAGTCATGTGAATGGAGAAGACTGCATAACGGTGAACTACATGGTTTTTATAGGAAGCCAGTTATTATATAAGAACAGTTAAGTCTTATAGACTGCAATGGGCAGGACATGTGGCATAAATAGGGAATGTAAGAAGTACAGAAGCTTCTTGTAGGAAAACCAGAGGGAAAATTCCCAGTTGGGAGAATAACATTAACCAAGATTTGAGGGAAGTAGATTATACAGGGAATGATTGGAAAGCTTTAGCTCAGGATAGGGATGTATGGAGAGCTTATGTTCATGCAGCCGTGAACCTATGGGTTCGATAGTGTCAGTGAGTTAGTTAGCTACAGAAAATTAAATAACTATGACTAACTGCACATATTTAATATATAATCATAAAGTAAAATATTGCTAATCTTTGATGATCGTCACAAATGTCTGCAAAAATACATAATGTATAAGAATAACTCTTCAATGTTATTTTTGGTCTGGACATCTTACCTCAATATTAATGTTGATTTGTTCTTGAACATGTTTCAAAACAATTCTGTTTTATCTTCAGCTTTCCCAGACTGGTTTTATTTATGTTGCATTATGTTGCACCACCTGGATGTCGATGTCAGCTCCATCCTGTGGTTGGCCAAAGAACCTCCAAACAAGGTCACCCTCCATCGGAATATCAAAATTCATAACTCTGTTTCTGTTCTTCTGAATATAAATTTTTTCCCAAATAGTCAGCTCGTTTGTATTTTCTAATTTATATTCAGAAGAACAGAAACAGAGTTATGAATTTTGATATTCCGATGGAGGGTGACCTTGTTTGGAGGTTCTTTGGCCAACCACAGGATGGAGCTGACATCGACATCCAGGTGGTGCAACATAATGCAACATAAATAAAACCAGTCTGGGAAAGCTGAAGATAAAACAGAATTGTTTTGAAACATGTTCAAGAACAAATCAACATTAATATTGAGGTAAGATGTCCAGACCAAAAATAATATAATTAAAATAACCTCAAAATATAACTTCCTAAAATTAAATATCTTCAATGTTACCTTGGAGAGAGCTGTTTTTTTTTATTTTATTTTATTTAACATTCATTAGAGCATCATAGATGCTTTAGGACATGTCCAGATTATAATCAACAATATAAAATATAACACATACTCGTACATTCATAAATACATAATAAAACCAATTTACATTGGAACTACTCGTAAAATACACCATAATATCAAGGGGCAGCACTTTCACCAGAAAGGATAGCGATACAATTCCAATCAAATATTACTTACAATTTTAAATTTACGTGTTCGCCCATACTTAATGGTATGTAAGACAATAAAATGTTTAAATTGTCTGCCCGTAAAAAGTTTAACATTGGAAGGGAGATGATTATATAGATTACTACCTCTATGTGATAGGCTGTTAATACTTCTGGTGAGCCTGTGACAATTTAGGTGTATATTATTACATATTCTAGTACTATGTTCATGTAAATCTGAATTTATTGTATCATATTACTGAAGTTAGTAAAATAAATGTAATTTTATAAAATTATTAAAAAAACTGTTAAAGGCAAAGTGAATCTC
This sequence comes from Diploptera punctata, assembly GCA_030220185.1. NCBI lineage: Eukaryota > Metazoa > Arthropoda > Insecta > Blattodea > Blaberidae > Diploptera > Diploptera punctata. The sequence goes on from JASPKZ010003802.1 coordinate 664,447, forward strand.
TTGTCTATCTGCAAATTAATGTGGATGCATTTTAAAGAAAACAGCACATTTATCTCCTTTGGCTTCTAGATGCTTCAAATGTAAGTATTAAACCCAGGGATCAATGGATTTTTCAAACATAATTATGAGGAAAAACTGGATATGTCCTGTAGAATCTAACTAAAAAAAATTAAACTAGCAAATCAAAATGATAGTTTCTTTACATGACCCAGCTAAGACATGACTGAATTGATTGTATAAGGTGTTTTGCTGCATAGTCTTTCTTTGGATTGTACCAATAAACAATGGAAAGAAAATTACTCTGATTTTATTACATTATATGAGATCACATGGTTCATTATGGGGCATAATAGTCTTAGGATTATTGCTAGTCTCTAACCAGCAATTTACAAAATTCCCAGTGATATATTTGATTGTGAAAAGGCACAAGCTGAACATTTTTTTTTCATGTGAGAACATTACAGTGAGCTACATGATCTTTATAGGGAATTAAATATAATAAGAACAGTTAGGTCTCATAGACTGCAATGGGCAGGACACATGGCACAAATGGGGAATGAAAGAGGGACATGGAAGCTTTTTGTAGGAAAACCAGAGGGAAAACACCCAGTTGGTAGACCAAGATTAACAATGATTCGAGGAAACTAAATTATGCAAGGGATGATTGGGAAACAATAACTCAGGATAGGGATGTATGGAAAGCATAGCCTGTGAACCTGCAACTTTGATAGTGCCAGTAGTTAGAATGAAAATCCACAAGAGTCAAAATTCTTTATTTGCAAATATTAACCTTCATTTACTGAAAGCCAAAAAAGCTTTCTATAGGCGCTGATAACTTACTGCTCTATTGAACCCATAGTTTCATGGCCGCGCTGGCATAAGCTCTCCATACATCCCTATCCTGAGCTAATGTTTACTAATCATTCCCTTAAATCATGGTTAAGGATAAAAGTTTCGATAGAGCAGTGAGTTAGTTATTAGCCTATAGAAAACTTTTAACTTTCTGTAAATTAAGGTTAAGCATTTTTACTTGATTGGTTAATTTAAAAAAAAAGTGCTAATTTGGTTAAATTGAATTATGTTTTCGTCTGTTTTTAAACGAAATAAAATACAATAATACTTTGGATCAAATATGTGGTTATACAGAATCTGCGTTATTATTTAATTTAACTTGTGGACAGCCCTATACGTACATTAGGCCTACAGCTGATACCAGCCATATCAGAAAAATACAGGACGCATATAACAAGAGTTTGATACCTAAATGAATTCACATTATACAAATGTTATTTATTAAGATAGCTTAGAAACAATGAGCATGAAACCCCGGATAAAATAAAAAAATAAATATTGGGATAATTAGATCAGGGGTGCGCAGGATATAAAAATCGAATGTATAGTTATATTCCGGATCTCGACAACAGAGGGTGTTGAGGTAAAAAGGGCAGGAAACAATATTGTTTTTGTATCGGATCTGTCAAATTTGGGAAAGAAGGTGATACAAGTAGATACGTTTAAATATAAAGTGATGTGAATTAAGTATCTATTTTATTTATATTGTTGTGCTATAAGAATCGAAATGTTACTAATTAAACGAGATAAATCGTTGATGGAAATTCAAATGCTCCAGTACCTGAAATAGGCTGGAGAATAAAGAAATGAGTCTGAAGAATAGTGAGGTAATGAATGATGTATGTACCAAGCATTTTTATCTTAGCATAAAATGATTTTCATATTGTGAACCAGATATTGTAGTAGCAGTGGTATAGACCTAACCTAATTGACCATAACTTACAGTGTGAAGATGAATGGTCTGAGATTCAGCAGAGATTTGAAAAGGAAGGTTTGGATTATGAGAATCTTTGTGTTGAAGAGCGCTTACTTCATGTGTGGCGATGGCTGGTGGATGCAGAAAGTAATTTGCGAACTTCACGCAGACAATTGGACAAGCTTCGAGATCTCCGAAGTGAAGAAATGGAGGTAAGTAGACTTTGTTTCCCATATGTATAAGAAACAAATAAAATACAACATATGTCAGACAAGGTCTACATTTGAGCAAAATTCAAACATAAATACTTTGCTATGAAAAAGGCTAAACTTATGCCACTGTTGCACTACATATTTTGGCTCAACTGCACTTATACTTATGCTTGATTTTTCAGTTTATTATTGTAAAATATAGCTCTTTTTCTGTATTACTTACTTACTTATTTACTCACTGGCACTATCGAACCCGTAGGTTCATGGCCGCACAGACATAAGCTCTCCATACATCCCTATCCTGAGCTAATGCTTTTCAATCATCCCCTGTATAATCTACTTCCCTCGTAGTTAATGTTATTCTCCCACCTCATTCTTGGTCTACCAACTGGGCGTTTTCCCTCTGGCTTTCCTACAAGAAGCTTCCATGCAAGTCTCCCATTCCCCATACGTGCAACATGTCCTGCCGATCGCAGTCTACAAGACTTAACTGTTCTTATTATATCTGGCTTCCTATAAAGACCATATAGTTCACTGTTATGTAGACTTCTCCATATTCACCTGTCTGTTCATCTCTCTTTGGTCCAAAAATTTTCCTAAGAACTTTATTCTCAAATACCTGTAATCTCCTTTCCTCCCTTAAAGTAAGAGTCCATGTTTCACATCCATATAATATAACTGGTAGAATAATAGTTTTATATATTTTCAGTTTAACGTTTTTTGAAAGGAGTTGGGACATCAAGAGTCTCTGCAATACATAATAGCATGCATTTCCAGAATTGAGCCTATGTTTAATTTCTTTGTGCATCTCATTCCTATTTGTGATTATTGTTCCTAGGTATTTGAATTCAGCCACTTCCTCAAAATTTCCCTCATTTGTCATTAGCTGTCCATTTCCATTATTTAATGAATTTCTTTTTCTGTATTTACTAACATTATTTCATATTTAGTCCACCGCTGTGGTCTCGAGGTAGCGTTCTGCCTTGTCATGCAGTGGGCCCAGGTTCGATCCCCGGTCGGGACAGTTTTTCTGGGTGAGGTTTTTATCGGGTTTTTTTCCCCACCTGTAAGACAAATGTCAGGAAAACTTTATGTGAGATGAAGTTCAAGGAAATAAAAGTAAAAATCCAATATCTCAAAAGTGTAATGTAAATATTTTTGCAGTTATTGGTCATTAACAATATGAAGAAACCATAACATTTGCCACTCAAAATGTAAGAAAAATTTCAGCTCAAGTATCCAGTATGCGACGTAAGTTTTAAAATATCAAAATTTTGTAACAATTATTACAACTTTTTCTTTTAGTTCATAATAAAATACAGTAACTGTTGGTTGAAGTTTCCATTAGATCACTGAATTTTTTAAATACCCCAAACAACTTTTGTCAAATTATTGGCTTATGGTTTTGTTTTTTTTATTAACATTTTCTACTGTTTTTTAAATGCTTCTTAAAAAATTGGGTGGGGTTGTACAAGACCAGCTTTTTACTTACGCGACTTATGCCATTTTTTATGTAATTTAAAGTATTATGAAGTGTTTTCATTTACCTCTGGGATTTAACCATCGTCAAAATATTGAAACGTATCATGAAATGAAGTGGTGGAAATATGATTTTACGTTGTAACCGTCAGACATGTTGAATGTTCCATAGAATAACAGATATGAAGAGGTCATTTATGTTACGTATTAAATCAGATTTAAAATGCAAGGGAATTAAAAGCTAACCAAACCTAAATCATTGAATGGAAACTAAATCAATTACTCTAACGTAGGTGAATTCCAGGGAACGTCCTTTTTATTATTTTAAGCGGTTATATATGTAAGACTAATAGCTCTAGAAATGGATTATTTACGAAGAAGTGCCAGAAAGTCTAAATTAGAACGGGTCACAAATAAGGAAATTAGAAACATAATGGAAGCAGAAGAAAGCATAATTGAAAGAATTGAGGAAAAGGAATTAAAGTGGTTAGGACATGTTTTAAGAATGGAAGATGAGCGATGGCCGAAGCAACTATATGAATGGCATCCTAACAGAAAGAAGAAAAGAGGAAGACCAAGGTTAACATGGAAGGAAAACATGAAGACAGTAATGCAAGCTAGAGGGCTAAGCATCGAAGATGCCCAAGACCGTAGGCTTTGGAGGTTTGGCACGGGAAGACGGCAGCAGCTGTAAAAACCCGAAGATAGATAGATAGAAATATGTAAAAGACAAATTCGGACATAATTTGTTGAAGCCACTAATATGTTGTATCGGTGGTATATCTGTGGTCATCGGTGCTCATCGTTGTGCTAATCGGTGGTTTATCGCTGGTTAGAAGTAAGAACTGTTGTAACGTTCGTGGTCATGACAGGAAATAGTCCCACTTTATTTTCATATTTACGAGAAAATAAAGAAATGATAATAAGTTTCCCAGATTGAAATACGTTAAATATAGTATTTGATTAATATGTATGACAATTATGTACTGTTAAAATGCATAAATAGAAAGGCACTGTTCTCCCACCCGGCCAAAAATTGTTTACAATTCTTAAATAATGGAAATTACAAGATTTAAATTAAAATTCTTTATACCTCACCTCATATCCAGTCTTATAATTATACCAGTTTCAAAGCTTAGGTGGCTTCATCTTCGGTCATTTCTTTTAGACTCAAATTTCTTGTCGGCTATGAAACTGGTATAATTAGAAGACTGGATATGAGGTGGGGGTATAGTCAAGTTGAAGTTCTTAGATCAAGTGACAACATAAAAAATTAATTGCATAGATATGATTCTTATGAAGTTGTAATTAATATTTAATTTTAGGAAGTGATATTTTGAGGTTATGTTTAATTATATTATTTTTAGTCTGATCATCTTACCTCAATATTAATGTTGATTTGTTCTTGGACATGTTTCAAAACATTTCTGTTTTATCGTCAGCTTGTCCAGAGTGGTTTGATTTATGTTGCATTATGTTGCACAACCTGGATGTCGATGTCAGCTCCATCCTGTGGTTGGCCAAAGAACCTCCAAACAAGGTCACGCTCCATCAGTATTTCAAAATTCATAACTCTGTTTTTGTTCTTCTGAATATAGATTTTTTCCCAAATAGTCAGCTCTTTTGTATTTTCTAACTGTTTTAATAATTTAGTGTCTAAATTTGTATATATATGTAAGAAATATTAAAAATGGGGAAATAGAAAAATCTGCAGTTGCTGCTCATGTTTGGTCTGAAAAACATAATATAAATTCAGATACTAAATTATTAAAACAGTTAGAAAATACAAAAGAGCTGACTATTTGGGAAAAAATCTATATTCAGAAGAACAAAAACAGAGTTATGAATTTTGAAATACCGACGGAATGTGGCCTCGTTTGGAGGTTCTTTGGCCAACCACAGGAGGGAGCTGATATCGACATCCAGGGTGTGCAACATAATGCAACATAAATCAAACCAGTCTGGACAAGCTGACGATAAAACAGAATTGTTTTGAAACATGTCCAAGAACAAATCAACGTTAATATTGAGGTAAGATGATCGGACTAAAAATAATATAATGATTCTTATGTCTTGTTGTGCAGGATAAGCATATGATGGAGGTGGTCCATTGGCATGTAGAAACATAATCTTCACCCTGTCTGTTTCTTCTACACTTAACACATACCCAATCCATTATTTATTGTCATCATTACAAGCATAATATTAACAATGGTAATATATTTTTGCCAGGAGATGGAGAGCTATATTGGACATATTAGAGATCTTGCAGAGAAACGTGCAGGTCATCTTGAATCTGAGACTATGTCATTGCGGACAAAGCTTGAGTCTTCCCAACAGCAGACAGCAACTCTTGCCACATTGCTGGAGAAGAGCGGTCTTCACTGTATTGCAGAAGAGTCCCTTGGAGAGCAGGTATAGTCTTCTATAATTACTTTCTATAAATTATTGTTGATTCCTAATTTCATAATAGTTATTAATCGTATCTTATCATCATCATCAGGTGTTTCCACTCATGTGTGTGTCACCTTCCTCCATAAATTGTATCCAGACACACTTCCTCTTCCTGAATTTTCCATTATTTTCCTAGGATAGATGAAAAAAATTAATGTACTCGACATTCATTTTTTTATATTTTTGGTATAGATCATCATATATCGACGGTAAGCAATGAAAACCTCGTAACTCCATCAGTCATTGAAAACCACATAACTCCAGTAACGAGCACAGAAATATGTGATGCATAACCTGTTGAGAACACGGATACAAATTTATTAATAACTTGACTTGTATTCTGTAGTAAAATATGTGGCAACTATTGCTTATCGATTTTCATAATTATTTAAAGCAGTTATTTGTTTCTCCTGTAAAATTTACCAAAATGGAGTTACAAGGTTTTCCTTGTCCACCATCAATATTTTATTTTTTATTATGATAAATTTTTAATATACTGTATATAAAAATTATGAGTCCCTCTACTCCTGGCACAACAGGCCTAGAATGCTCTTAGCCTACCAGCCGGCTGCTGGCCTCACATCCACATGTGTCAATGACATAGGTAGATGATCATCCAGCCAGTGCAGGGGTGACATGTCGTGTCCCCCAGCCGTTATAGCTGGTTTTCTCAACCTGGAGCCGCTACTTATTGTAACTACCCAAATGCCTCACGATGCTGGGTGGGCACCGGCACCATACTGGCCAAAATACCATGAGAAATTTTCTTCCCCCATGGAGGCTCGAAACAGCGCAAGTCCTGTAGCTTTGCGCCAAGGCTTCCTGCCTTAACCACTCGGCTACTGCACAGGACATGACTCCCTCATTTCATTTAATTAGTGTCCAGAACTTCCTGTAAAAATTTCAGACCCATGTTGTAAAAATTATAGGAGTAGATAGATTTTGATCATAACAAAATGCGCTTTATATAGAAATATGAAAAAAAAAAAAGATGAATTTTAAAGTTTTGATGCATGTTAAGGATAGTAATTTGAAAATCTTATATATAAAAATTAATGTTTGTGTGTTTGTTTGTTTGTTCGTACTTTATGCACGGCCATACCGTTGATCCGATTGTAATGGGGTTTTTTGCAAAATGTTCAGGAGATTCCCGGGATGAACATAGGCTATGAGAGAGTTGTGATACTCAATTCCTACACCCATAAAAATCGTCTTTTGTAGTGGAAAATGTGACAAAAGTAGCTCTTTGGACTCTTAAATGGCTTACGCTGCCTAAACCATAACAAATACACAAAATTAATGTTCACAGAATTGAATATCTCAAAAAGCTCTACAAAAAAGTCCGCGACAGCATATGTTTATCTCTTAGGCATAACTCACAATAACCATTTTTATCTTTCATTGATACCAAGAGTCCCACGCCGTAGCAGAGTGGTTAACGCAAGAAGTTTTGGTGCAGAACTACGGGACTTACGCTGGTAGACTATAAAAAGTATGACCAGGTGCCAGGAGAATTTAGAATGAGAGAAAATACTATATTTGATAGACCAGGAAGGCAATACCCATAAACAACAATACAGTAAAACCTGTCTATGAAGGAACATGACAGTTCCTTAAATATATTTCCATCTTGGCAATTTTCCTTCTTATAAAGGGTTCCCAAATTACAAGCTTGAATTTTCTCACGCAGTGTAAAGGTTTTACATGCACGCTTTAAAGACATAACGTATTGACTGAAATACAGACAAAGTAGTGTATGTAACACAACTCAGTTTGCACGGCAATACAAAACAACTTTATTACACAAAAGCGAGAAGGAACTCAACTACAGGAAGACAAAGAGTTTCCCAACTCACTTGCAGGTAACGTAAGCAAGCAAGGAAAAGCGAAGGATTCCCCACTGTCACACATAAGCAAGGGTATCCCCGCAATACAATGGCAACACAAGAAGGTAAAACGATATAACGCAGAAAGCGTCATATGCAGAATTTTCACGTGTGGTCATTAATACTGTAATTAGAACGTGCTTAAGAATAATTTCCCGTCTTACTTAGGTAAAAATTAACTATTGGTACTTTAAAAACCATTACATTTCTGCATTGTGAAGGTTTCCGGCTTATACAGGATGATTTTAAATATAAAATTGTACCGTTCTGGAGATTTTTTTCCATCTCTATAGGTTTCCTTCTTGTAAAGGTTCCGGCTAAGACAGGTTTTATTGTATTACCATTATAGCTAAAGCCCCTATAATCGTGATTTAAATAGTGCAGCCATTTAAATATGATGTCATTATACTATGTTGTAAGTGTCGTAGGTTCATGAAACTTTGGCAGCATGTAAAGGTACATAACTTTTTTTTTCCTGCAAAAAACAAAAATTGTGATTTTTAACCAAAAATTGTGATTTTTAACCAAAAGTTGTCTATTTTCACCCATTGCCCCCTTAACCCATTCGTCTCAAAAGACGAGGTAGATTCGCCGGCAGTTAAATGGCCTTCAACTCAGAAGACGAGGTACACCCGCTTAACTCTGCTGTTATATATTTTGCAATATTTTGTACATCCCTTGGCAGAGTAATCTTTTGTTAATATTTATGAATAGTAGAGGAATGTGTTTTGGCCTTCATCTGTATTGAGATCTCAAGTACCATTATCTTTTGTTTGTTTTGAGTGTCTGAAAATGGACAATATAATTTATAAAAAAAGTAAAGTAAAGTGATCCATCAACAGGTCCGGAGGCCCTTGTGGTAGTAGGAGGTTAAGGCTCCCACTTTTTCTAGACAATCGGCACTTTATGTCAGCCCTGCATGACGGCCGCCTTTACCCCCAGAACAAGTGTCTGGTACTCATTTCCGTTAGAGGCTGAGTTGACCTCAGGGCCATAGTGCCGCCAGAGGATTTGGGTCAGTTTAAAAATCTTGACCCCAACGGGACTTGAACCTTCGACCCTCTGGCTTGTAGCTCAGTACCTTAACCGCTACGCTATGGCGTGCCCCACAATATAATTTATGGTAACTTAAATCCTGTTTCTGGGGAAATGCATTGAGCATTTAAATCTGAAGTGAATAGGTTAAAATAACAAGTAAAAATTATGAAACTAGAATTTAATTACCTGTATTTAAGAACTTCAGTTGGTATTTGCAGTTACTGAGCTAAAGTTTTAAGAATTATAAAACAGTACCTGATATCTCAGTCGTCCTCAATAATTTGCAGTGTTGTTTTATAGAAATTAAATTAAAACACTGTTTTATAATTCTTAAAACTTTAACACAGTGACCTCAATGGAATTTTGTAATGTATTTTAAAAATATTGATTACTGAGCTAAGTTATAAGTAGAACAATAATGCCAGATGTGGTATATTTAATGTTGTTATTTCCTAATTTAGGTTGCATTCCTGATAGCTGACAGAGCAAAACTTATGGAAGAAATAGACATTTTAAAGAAACTTAAAATTTCAAATGGTGTGAATGGATTAAGTAAAGAAGGAGATCTTCTCTCGGAAATAATTAAGGTAAGGAAAAAAGATGATAATTTAATTAATTTTATCCAGCTATTAATCATATATAGTCGGCCATGGTAGGCTAGAGTAAGTTCCTTGCCTCTAGTTCCGAGGGACACAGATTCAAAGCATCAGATCGATGGATTTTTTGGGATGGAAAAATCTAAGGGACAAGTCCTCCGGAAGAAGTCCACCGCTGTGTTTCGAGGTAGTGTGCTGCCTTGTCACGCAGCGGGCCCGGGTTCGATCCCCAGTCGGGACAGTTTTTTTGGGTGAGGTTTTTATCGGGGTTTTTCCTCACCTGTAAGACAAATGTCAGGAAAATTTTAAGGCCCAAACCGTCCCTGAAATCATATGGCCATCGCAATCATCATCATTCATATTCATCTTAGATTAAGCTTAGGATTGGGGACTCTTCTGGTGCACCACTATCATCATCATCATCACCCATCATATCATCGGGGCAACGTAACCCCGCCTTCCGGGTGTCCCAACATCAGAAGTGCGTTACAACTATGCCATGCCAGTAGAGAACACTAGGAATGTCGAAGTCCTCCGGAAGGGACTTTAAGTCATGGATCCAGAATCTCAAGATTTTCAGGCTCGTAAAAGAACTGCAAGTCTGAATAAAAAGGTCTCCATACAAATTTTACTGAATATTCTCATCCTAGTACTATCTTGTTTTCCTAGATGTCACTATGAAGTGGAACACTGAACCTGGACCACTCAATGACATCTATCCAAAAACAAGTGTAAGTAAGTTAGTCTGGTTGAATTTCTCCCCTGTAGAGGGAGAACACCTAAGTATCATTGAGAGAGACAAAGGCTTATTACTAGAGTCCGGATGTTAGGCACTTAAAAAATTCAAAATAGGCAGGCAATAAGGCACTAAAAGCTCATTAATATAGACACTAAAAAATTCAAAATAGGCTCTTACAAAAAATGGACTACAATATAAATGTTTACAGCCTTACGTAAAGAATATAACGTGCTCTCAATAGCATACAAAGATATCAGAGATGATTTTGCAACTTGTTTTGCCTTTTTACAAAGCGCATACTTATATTTTGCAGTGTGTACGTGCTGCAAAACATGACATTTCTTCGTGCAATTCACTGACATTTTACACACTTTGCAAAACAATATTGAACCGTCACTTCAGAATATTTCCGCACCAAATTGGTCAGTTTGTCTTTTACTGTTGTCCATTCTTTAGGTATCGTAAAATAACTGTTCTAAAGGTAAAAAAAAAAAAAGAAGCTACATACACTTGTCGCATCACTTTGTCTTTGAAGCACCTCTGTCTGTGTACGAGGACTAAAGACTGAATTCAGTGTTACCAACATCAAAAATAATATTGCCACTCATTTAAAGGTTTCAGCACCAGGTGTGAGACAGAGAAAGATAGCGTGAGCCATCTACCCTTTTTGTCACTCAGCAATGTTTGTATTGAAAAGAAACAAAGCTGTACTATAGAATTTTCCCCAAGCCTTAGAGCTGGAGTACAATACAATGGGCCATAGCTTTGGGCTATTTCGTTTTAACGGGAGTGCATGAGGTGGAAAATACAATAGCCGGTACTTGTTATTTCGCCTAACGGGAGTGCATTGAGGGAGAAGTTTGACCATATCAATTAATTTCATTGAAAAACTAAGTTAATTTTGAGAAAAAATGGCAAATAGGCATTTATAGGCATTGTAAGCTGAAATTGGCATTTATAGGCAAAATGAACTTCTTGGAAAACAACTCTAGGATCATTGGTACGAACTTATATGAAGTCACTTTTACAATATCTCTAATAAATAATTAAAGGCATTTTTCCTAACATCCGGTCTCTACTTATTACTAATATTATTAATCATATATAAAAGTTCCCAGTTTGAAAAATTCTCATTACATATTTTAATGCTTTCAGGTTTCCTCAGAAAAAGAAGTTTTGCGTAGAGAAGTTTGCAGAGATGTGTGACCGTGTACAGTTGTTAGAAAAGGCTTCCAGGCAACTTGAATTAGATAATGAAAGACTTGCTTTTAAGGTGAGTGAAGGCTTCTGTTTTTATTTATGTTTTTTACAAATCATCTGTAAATTACTTATTTTAGAAATTCACATTCATTTAGGTAAAATTTTATCACTCGCCTCATATTCTCGCATAATCTACATAAGAAAAACTAACAGACATTTGAAAATCAGAGTGAAAGAACATCTCAGGAATGTCAAAAAAGGGGAAGTAGAAAAATCTGCAGTGGCTGCCCATGCATGGTCCGAAAAATATCTTATTGGAAAGAAATAGAAAAACCAAAAGAACTCACTGTTTGGGAAAAAAATTACATTAAAAAAAAGGAGAAATTAATGAACTTTGAAAATCCCAGGGAAAACAACCTGATTTCAAGATTTTTCTGTCTACCAACAGAGAGAGCGAAAGCCATCTCTTCAAGATGACAGAACAACGGTCATGAAAATACTGAAGACGAAACTGAAGTGTAAAGTTCCAAAACTATAGAGTGATTCAGAAATATGGCTATACATTTGATTGCATTTTGTGACGAAAATATTATTATTAAAGGAAATATGATGTTACCATTGGAAAGGGAATCCTTTAAATTACAACAATAGAACAAAACAAAACAAATCACTGCTCACGTGCAGCTTGGCGGGTTGATTTTTGTGGGCTAGGTCGAACGCCTCCACAATTCTCTTCGTTGTTTCTGCATCCGTGCTAATGCGAGGCCTTCCAGGAGGTTTGATTTTCTGCATCCTTCCCGTTTCCAGCAGTCGTTTCCTCCACTTTCCCACAGTCGATGGCTGCAATGCTACATTAAACTCACGTCTTGCACATCTAGTGGCCTCACGATCATTAGCATACGTTATTGTCCATGCAGCAATTGTAATTTGCTGTTGCACATTCAACGCCATTTTGACTAATGACTTAAGTTCTACACTGTTTTGTTTTATTCCATTGTTGTAATTTGAATAATTGCCTTTCCAACGGTAATTTCATTTATATTTGAAGAGAAAAATTTTCGCCTAGACCGGGACTCGAACCCGGGACCCTTGGCTTTCCGGGCCAAGTGCTCTACCAACTGAGCTACCGAGGCGAGTTACGATCTAGATGCAAATTTTTCTCTTATGTACGTTGTAATTCCCTCGCGCCAAATGCTTGAAACCATAGCTTCTATCTTTGCAAATGGCGGATTTCCTGTAATGGTAATATTTTCATCACACAACGCGATCAAACGTATAGGCATATTTATGATTCACCCCGTAGTTTAAAAAAAGAAAAAAATATGAGGTGAGCGATAAAATTTTACCTAAACATCTGTAAATTGTTGTAAGGTAAAGTGCATCATTACAGGCCTTAGGAAGCCCTTCAGGTAATAGGACAATCAGCATGAAATATCAGCCAGGTTGTCAGACCTGCTTGACAGCTGCCTTTTCTCCCCAGAACATACATCTGGTACACATTTCCATTTGAGACTGAGTTGGCCCCAGGACAGTGATGTCACCACGTTTGGTCCAGTTTAAAAATCCAGACCTCATTTCGAATTAAACCCAGAACATTCTGACTTGTAACATTTTAATGTTTTCAATAGTTTTAACGCTATGATACATAGAAAACAAAATGTCTTTGGATAGCGTTTCATTTTTCTATAGTATGTCACTCATATTTTATGAAAATATATCAACTGACTGCTGACCTCATATCCACATATTGGGTAGTCAAAGAGGTAAACATTTATTGAACCAGTATAAGAGTTTTTAATATATGTAGGAAATAACACTATGATTTTTTTTTAATTTTAAAATCATTAGGAAGTTACATTATGGGGTTTAATTTAATATTTGAGTTTGTATTCTTTAACATTCTTACCTCATATGTTTATTCTGTTGGACGATCGTTTCAAAGCTATTGCTCCATCTTCAGCTTGTTCACAAACTGGTTTTTTCTTTTCTTCAAGTTGTCGGCCCTGGATCTGTGTTCCAAAGAATTTGGTAATGAGGCTCCTTTCTCCAAGAATTTGAAAGTTCATAATTTTCTGCTTGTTCTGCTGTATATAGATCTTTTCCCATATTGTGAGTTCATTGGTATTTTCCAACTGTTTTAATAATTTTGTATTTATATCTGTTTTGTGTTTCTCTGTTCATACATGAGCTGCTACTGCAGATTTTTCTATGATGATTCTTTTTATTACTAATGAGTTGGTTATTTAGACTCACCTCATATTTCTTGATTTTTATGCAGATCAGGTTTCGTCACTTTGCGCAGCATTTTCGATGCATTCCAACTGCTATTTTGTGGTTGTCCATCCTGTAAGTTCATTTCTGCTCCCTCTGCTGGCTAACCGATGGACTGCCAAATCAAATTTTTTTCTTTTTTCCAGGAATTTCAAAATTCATGGTTTTCTTTTTATCCTTGCAGATGTAAATGTTCTTCCAAATTGTGAGTTCCTTAGATTTTCTAACTGTTTTAGTAATTTGGCACATTATAAATTATAAAAATAGCAAAAGAGAATGGTTTTCAGGAAAAGATGATTCATAAGAAAATAAATAAATTCAAGAAACAAAAAGTGATAAATGAAAGTACTCTTCAGACAGATAAAGAAACTGGTAAAAAATTCAAGAAATGTACAATACCATCCTTTAGTATTTAATAAGTTTCAAAAAATGATTACAGTTTGAATAAATTAATCAAACCAACAAAAATGAAATGATTGAAGACAGCAACAAATCAGGAATTTATCATAAGTAATGCCACGAGTGATTTCCAAATTATCGATAAATTCACGACTCACGAAGTGAGGAGTGAATTTATCTAGAGAATTTGGAAATCAAGAGTGGCATTTGTTAGGACTATTTAACGAATAAAATAAAGCTGTTTACTCACAAATCATTATTTAACTACAGTTATTTAAAAATATTTTTATATTTAAAGTAAACGGTGATGTTTGAAAACTAATGAGAAACGATAGGTAGCCTACGCTTCTACTGCTTCTTTTGTTTATCACTGCAACCAGATCATACTATTTATTGCCAAAGGAACGCAATATTGTAAGAATGCTCTCTAGTGGAGAAAAAATGAAACACATCAATCTGTATATTAATTCATTTTTGATGTCGTATACATTTAAGAAAGTGCAAACAGTGGTTTCTTTTTTTGGTGGTATAATCAATTGCTACAAATGTTGACATGTAAGCACTATTATATACAATCTGGTAGCCGTATTTGTTATAGGCTCAGTCACTGCAAAATAACGGTCAGACCTGTTCAGAATTAAAAAGGAGGAGCTTTGCTTAATATATGATAATCCTAACGTTGATAATTATTTCGTGAAACACGTCTCTGATTGGTTGTAATACAGAAATCATTGAAACGTGATTGGTCATTGACTCCCATTTGGGGCATGAGTTAAATAGTCAAATTGATTGTAAAGATTGTGAAAAAATATACATAGGAAAAACAAAAAGGAACTTAAATACATAATTGAAAGAACACCTTAGAAATGTTAAAAATAGAGAAATAGAAAAATTATATTTGAAGAGAAAAATTTTCGCCTAGACCGGGACTCGAACCCGGGACCCTTGGCTTTCCGGGCCAAGTGCTCTACCAACTGAGCTACCGAGGCGAGTTACGATCTAGACGCAAATTTTTCTCTTATGTACGTTGTAATTCCCTTGCGCCAAATGCTTGAAACCATAGCTTCTATCTTTGCAAATGGCGGCTTCGAAGCCGCCATTTGCAAAGATAGAAGCTATGGTTTCAAGCATTTGGCGCAAGGGAATTACAACGTACATAAGAGAAAAATTTGCGTCTAGATCGTAACTCGCCTCGGTAGCTCAGTTGGTAGAGCACTTGGCCCGGAAAGCCAAGGGTCCCGGGTTCGAGTCCCGGTCTAGGCGAAAATTTTTCTCTTCAAATATAATTTATCCTTCTATGAGAAGTGTTAAATTAATAATAAAAATCGTAAATAGAAAAATCTTCAATAGCTGCACATGCATGGTCACAAAAACACAGAATTTAAACTAAGGCCAAATTGCTAAAACAGTTAGAAAAATCTAATGAACTCACAATTTGGGAGAAAATTTACAACCTCAAGAATAAAAAAGAAAACCATGAATTGTAAAATTCCTGGAGAAAAAGAAGAAAAACATTAAATTAATGTTGGGAAGTAAACATTATGAGGTATAATCATTAAAATTCATCGGAGAACATTTTTGTTTAAACAACTCACCTCATAGGATTCATGCTTCCATGATACCGCGGTTTCAAACACAGTCGTTTTCATCCTCAGTCGAAGTTATGTATTTGTATATGTGCAAAGAATTGTTAGTGTTTGTGCCAAGTCTCGAATGGTGTAGTGGGCTGCACACTAGTCTGGAGAACTTAAGAGGTCCATGGTTCGATTCCTGGTTCAGACATTAATTTTTATTTTCCCAATATCGTTATACTATTATAATATGATCCATTATTGGAACTGTGTTAAAATAACAGTATTGGAAAATGTTAAATTCATATTCTTATTTAAAATATATTGCATTTTAAAAATGGATAAAACATGCAGTTATATCCAACTTAAAACTATGTTTCAGAAATTAAAAAATTGATGATTTGTATAGGTAATGCATAAGCATATAGATTTCAAACTTGTGAAAGAATATTTATTTAACTTTCACAGGGAAAGAACACTATGAGGTTTAATTTAATAATTAAATTAATGTTTTTATTACCTCACCTCATATCCTTTTTCTTCTATACTGCAGTTTCGGAGCTTATCTCCATCGTCAGTAGCCTCTGGTCGACCGGTGTTATGTCGTTTCTTGGCGGTTTCCTTCTTACTTCTGTCGGTGGACCGATGAACCTCTGGATTAGGTCAAAATTCCCAGTCTGGGAAAAAATCCACATCCAAAAAAACAAAAAAGAAAAACTCATGAATTTTGAAACTCCCGCAAATTTTGACCTAATCCAGAGGTTCATCGGTCCACCGACAGAAGTAAGAAGGAAACCGCCAAGAAACGACATAACACCGGTCGACCAGAGGCTACTGACGATGGAGATAAGCTCCGAAACTGCAGTATAGAAGAAAAAGGATATGAGGTGAGGTAATAAAAACATTAATTTAATTATTGTGAAAGAATATGCTAATGAAATATCTGATCCCTGTTTAAATATGTTACATTTTTTTAAAGGTATAATCAGATGAGTGGTTTGTTTTAATTCTGTTTTGTCACTAAACATGTGAATGCATGGTTTTAATGTTTGATGCAAGTGTTAACAAAATTTGTGTGTTTGTTTATGCTAACATCAGTTATCAGAAGCATTGGCTGAGCTTGAAGAAAGGGAATCTCAGTTGAAACATTTAGGTTTGTGTGAGTAATTACTAACACAACAACTACCTGTGTGTACTTCACTTTGCATGAATATAATTTGCAAAAAGCCAAACAGCACAAACCGTTTGCACAAATGTTAAAGAATAAATGTGTCTGCAGATTTGTATGCAATAAATAAAATGGCTTAAATGATAACCATATTTTACGGACCATAAGATGCACTTTTTTCTTTTAAAAATTGCCTCCAAAATTCAGATGCATCTTATACTTGAAATTAATATAAAAATGTTTGATGATCTTGAAGAAGATTTTCGGGCTGTAGGCCGTAGTCTTGAGGCTTGTAGTTCCCCGACGTTTCGCCAGAGACTGCGTCTGGCATCCTCAAGGGAACTTCAAGCCTCAAGACCACGGCCTACAGCCCGAAAATCTTCTTCAAGATCATCATAGCAACTCCGGCTGTGAAAGTCTATGTCAATACGTCCAGTGTTTGATTTAAAATTGCCGCCAGTCTTAAAAATGGCCATATATTCTATGCTGCGGGAAACATATCTCTATCTGGCAACATTGGATTCAACTGGCAGCAGCAGTGCACCAATGCAACGAACATGTGTTGCGGGGATTCACAAGGTTGCTAACACTGTCTCCCTCCCGCCCCGACACCACAAACCCAGAACACTGTCTAGCCTATGATACGTCAATGCAGTCTACGATGCCAGTGAACTTGAACAAATGTATGTTGAATGAAACCCAACATGAATTCACATCGAAGGGAGTTTTAAAACGACATACAATCAAACAAATGTGTCAGTGGATAAAACAGTTGTGTTCCAGAGTGAGAAAAGACATTATTGTTAAATTTTTCAAGAAGTGCGCCGTAAGTAATGCTCGTGATGGCAGTGAAGACCATCTTATATATGAAGAGGACAACGATGATGACGAAGAAGGGCTTGTCCGTTTGGAGAATCAATGAGAAACATTCAGCACCACACTATTCAAAGCATGATGGAAGAAGCCTTGCGAGATTATGGATACACAGTTTATGAGGAAGTTCATGGTGTGGCCACTAATGGGAGTATCAGACGAATAGATATTATTGCATTTACGATGTTTTTATTATTAATTTCATACATCTCAATGATGGATAAATCATATTTAAAGAGAAAAATTATACGCTCAGACCGGGACTTGAACCCGGGACCCTTGGTTTTCTAGTCCAAGTGCTCTACCATTTGAGCTACCTGAGCAAGTACCGATCTAAACGCAAATCCTTCTCTATATACTCTATATACCAAGGGTCCCGGGTTCAAGTCCCGGTCTGAGCGTATAATTTTTCTCTTTAAATATGATTTATCCATCATTGAGATGTATGAAATTAATAATAAAAACATCGAAAATAGCCGTACTGGCATTTATAATGTAATGTATAATTCCCAAATATGTCTTCTTAATATAGGAGCCGCCATTTGCAAAGATAGAAGCAAAGGCTTCAAAGCATTTGGTGGGCGGGAATTTCAACGTATATAGAGAAGGATTTGCGTTTAGATCGGTACTTGCTCAGGTAGCTCAAATGGTAGAGCACTTGGACTAGAAAACCAAGGGTCCCGGGTTCAAGTCCCGGTCTGAGCGTATAATTTTTCTCTTTAAATATGATTATTGCATTTAGACTATCTTCTAAAATTGCTATGATATTAGATCCCATAATCCGTTTTGAGACTCATAATGGCCAACCTGAGGAAGTTGACTGTGAAAAGAAAGCAATATATGAGCCAACAATTGACTATTACAAAGATAAATACCAATTAGATAGTATAACTGTCACAGGATTGATGATCGGGGCAAGAGATACTATACCAGGATTCTTAGCTAAATTTTGGAATTTTTTAGATTTGGACAGAGTGTATCTTTCTAAAATTGCCATCGCTGCCATTAGAGGATCTATTTCAATTTTAAGAAAATATCTTTACAAAATTCTCGTAGACTGCAATGGGCAGGACATGTTGCGCATATGGGGAATGAAAGACGTGCATGGAAGCTTCTTGTAGGAAAACCAGAGGGAAAACACCGAGTTGGTAGACCAATAATGAGGTGGGAGAACAACATTAACTATGATTTGAGGGAAGTAGATTATACAGGGAATGATTGGAAAGCATTAGCTCAGGATAGGGATGTATGGAGAGCTTATGTCCGCGTGGCCATGAACCTACGGGTTCGATAGTGCCAGTGAGTAAGTAAGTAAGTATCTTTACAAAATTTCTATTTTATAGAATAGACTTCAATTACAATTTGAAATTTTTAAATGTATTTACAAAATGTATTTAATCAATTTAAAAAATTAATTATCTGTATCACTTTGTCCTTGAGGCAATCCTCTAATGAGGAAAGTTTTATGTAATAATAAAACATTGTTCAAGATTGACGATTTTATTATTAATTTAACATTTCTCATAGAAGGATAAATTATATTTGAAGAGAAAAATTTTCGCCTAGACCGGGACTCGAACCCGGGACCCTTGGCTTTCCGGGCCAAGTGCTCTACCAACTGAGCTACCGAGGCGAGTTACGATCTAGACACAAATTTTTCTCTTATGTACGTTGTAATTCCTTCGCGCCAAATGCTTGAAACCATAGCTTCTATCTTTGCAAATGGCGGCTTCTTAGTTAAGAAGACATTTATTGGGAATTTAACACTACTTTATAGCCAGTAGGGCTTCTATTGACGATTTTATTATTAATTTAACATTTCTCATAGAAGGATAAATTATATTTGAAGAGAAAAATTTTTTTCGCCTAGACCGGGACTCGAACCCGGGACCCTTGGCTTACCGGGCCAAGTGCTCTACCAACTGAGCTACCGAGGCGAGTTATGATCTAGACACAAATTTTTCTCTTATGTACGTCAATAGAAGCCCTACTGGCTATAAAGTAGTGTTAAATTCCCAATAAATGTCTTCTTAACTAAGAAGCCGCCATTTGCAAAGATAGAAGCTATGGTTTCAAGCATTTGGCGCGAGGGAATTACAACGTACATAAGAGAAAAATTTGTGTCTAGATCGTAACTCGCCTCGGTAGCTCAGTTGGTAGAGCACTTGGCCCGGAAAGCCAAGGGTCCCGGGTTTGAGTCCCGGTCTAGGCGAAAATTTTTCTCTTCAAATATAATTGTTCAAGATTTTCAGATCAAATATAAACAGAACTTTGCATCTATGGTCATGTCATTTTCTATAAGAAATTTTGCCAGAAATAAATTTTTTTTTATTAATTGTGTTTTACATTATAGCTGCATGCAACATTAAATTGCACCAACAAAAACATAATTCTGTTTTATAAAAATTGGATCATGTTATAAATAATTTGAATGATGTGCTTTTGAAGATCACGCTGTAGCGTAGTGGTTAAGGCACTGCACTACAAGCCGGAAGGTCGAGGGTTCAAGTCCCGATGGGGTCAGGATTTTTAAACTGACCCGAATCTTCTGGCAGCACTATGGCCGTGGGGTCGACTCAGCCTCTAATGTAAATGAGTACCAGACGCTTGTTCTGGGGGTAAAGGCGGCCGTCACGCAGGGCTGACAACCCGGCTGACATCAAGTGACGATTGTCCAGAAAAAGTGGGAGCCCTAACATCCTACTACCCCAAGGGCCTCCTGAGGCCTGTAGTGGGATCACTTTACTTTACTTTGCCTTTGAAGATTTGTGTGATAGTTATTATTTTGTATAGCTGATGAACTAAAGACTATAATATGATGAACAATCTTATATGGAGTATAAGAGTATAAGTTTTCCTTAGTAGAAGTATGAAAATGTTACACAAAACCATGACAGTTGTGATAAAATATTCAAAAAAATATTTTATTATATTATAAGACTCGTAAATTTTTTTCTTTCCGGCTTTGACTGATTTGGTCTTTTAGCATTTTGTGTTTTTTTCTAATATGTGGGGAACTGGCTCACAGCATAAACCCCCAACCTGGAGGACCAGGAAAATTTCTGTCTGGGTTTTCCTCCCATAGGCTTTGAAGATCCCTCTTCACCGCAAGGCAGCGTTTCTCTGTTTCCCTTACAGATAGGGTTGCCTCTTCCGCCAGATCTACCATGTTGAAGACCCCTTCTGCGCCGACTCTACCGTTGAGGTCTTCACCGTAACCCTGGCTAGGAGCCCTTACAGAGTACTGTCAGTCACAGCCAACTGAACCCTGGTTTTTAACGAGGTTGTTACTCCTCCCCCTCCTCCTTTCTCATGGGTTTGGGACCGGCCATGGCGGACTCATAAAAATAAATTGTCTGCCCTACACTGAAGATGAACATAAGGTTTCAGAATATAAGGAAATACATTGTTTACGATATAAAGAGAGTTTGATAGTAAATAAAGTTCTTTCCTTGTATAGTATGGATACTCTTCTGACAAATCACAGTCATAGATAATGTGATTTTTTAGTACTAGATCACATTTAATCATGTGACGTTACGCATATCCTTGTTGTACTTATATAATATTTTTCTTCAAATTAGTAACTTTTTATTTAATAGTTTTGCATGACAATATATATTTTCTGCATGGTGATGTATACTTTCTAAAACGGATTATTTTTAATAAAACTGCATGGATTGATTTTCATATTGTTAATTGTCTAATGAATAGAAGAATCTCTTAATAAAAATCAGATTATGGAAATTGGATTTAAAAGTTGATAAATCTCTTTTCTTGGATGTTTAAAATACATAGGTATGCATTATTACTATTAAGAATAAAATCGTCCTAAAGTGTGCCATGATTTATATTTTTTGCAGATACGGGGTGAATCATAAATATGGCTACACGTTTGATCGCGTTGTGTGAAGAAAATATTACCATTACAGAAAATATGAAATTACCATTGGAAAGGCAATTATTCGAATTGCAACAATGGAATAAAAAAAAACTGTGTAGATCTTACGTCATTAGTCAAAATGGCATTGAATATGCAACAGCAAATTACAATTGCTGCATGGACAATAAAGTAAGCTAATGATCATGAGGCCGCAAGACATGAGTTTAACGGAAATCTCAAGACGTCGACATGCTGAAATTAGTGATTGAGGAAAAAATTAGAGCTATTCCTCTAAACATGTATCATAACGAAATGTATGACTTCCCAAAGCGTTGCCAATTATGCTTCGATGCAAACGGCGAACAGTTTGAAGCAATAAAGTGACTTGCTTAGTGTTGTTGTAAGTGATTTGTTTTGTTCTATTGTTGTAATCTGAAGGATTCCCTTTCCAATGATAACATCATATTTCCTTTAATAATAATATTTTTGTCACAAAATTCGATCAAACCTATAGCCATATTTCTGAATCACTCTGTATAAGCTGCACCCCATTTTTTGTCTTCAGTTTTGGCAAAAGAAAGTATGGTCTATGCACAAGTAAATATGGTATTTTCTTCTTTTAAAATATTGTAAGCTTCTGTGTGTAACTGTTTCTTTGTTATTAATTTTGTCTGAAATGTTTTACAATTTTTGCCATTTTAGAAAAATATAATTGATATATGATATTACTTTCCAGTTAATGGCAGCGATCATGTAATGCAGTCCAGCTTGAACATTTTATGGTCGGGGTTTCGTCCTGGTGATTCTCCAAGACCTGCTTGTAGAAGGAGCTTGTCTCTACAGCAGAGGGCAGATTCACCTAGGAACAGTTTAAAACGAAGCAGTTCTCCTCGATCATCTTCAAAAAAGAGTTTGAAGTAAGTTATACGAGGGCGGATCGGAAGGTAACGCACAATAATTTTTTTCTGCCTTGGTATTGCAGCTAGAATGTTGAAATTTCACAGAGATATAGTTTGAAGTTTTCACTACAGATGGTATTTTTTTCTCAGGTGCACCTCTTGCGAGAGAAGCTTGAACTATGCAACAAAGATGGCGTGCATGCTACAGTCGTCCACCTGTGAGGATCGGAAAGTAACGCACAATAATTTTTTTTTAAAAGTTTAATAGTAAAAAAAAGGAAAAAATCACAAATGAACTTACATCTTTTACCTACTTTTCGACATAGTCACCAACTTTCTCAACACATTTTTCCCATCGTGTTGCGGGATTGCTGCTGTTGTCGGCCGGCCGGAGCGTGGCGAATCACTAAGGTTCACGCGTCCCTCTTGGAAGAATGTGCACCACCTGGAGACATTGCTACGGTCCATACAATCATCCCCATACACGCCACGCATGTCCCTGTGAATTTCACTGGGTTTATGCCCTTTGGCCCACAAAAATCGAACAACACTTCTCTGTTCCTCACAGGTGGACGACTGTAGCATGCACGTCATCTTTGTTGCATAGTTCAAGCTTCTCTCGCAAGAGGTGCACCTGAGAAAAAAATACCATCTGTAGTGAAAACTTCAAACTATATCTCTGTGAAATTTCAACATTCTAGCTGCAATACCAAGGCAGAAAAAAATTATTGTGCGATACTTTCCGATCCGCCCTCGTATTTGAAAAGAAAAATTATATGCTCAAACTTTGAATATGAGAGGATGTGTTTTGGTTATTTTGTTTTCAAAATCACTTATGAATAAATTAGCCAAAAAAGGGGATAATGGATTCCCATTGATAGAGCAGTTTTTTGTATATAGAAATATTCTTTCCTTCTTTCTTTGTTGATATTGTTTTTGATAAGACATTTAGGGTCGAATCTATGAACGCATTAGACCATAAAAGGCGTTCTCTGCTGAGAAAGTTGTATCCTAATATGATTTTGCTTACTCAGAAATCTGTTCATGCGATAATAATTGTAAGCTACCTGACGAGCTAACTTATGAGGAAGACGAATCGTGAGATTCCCGAAGGGAAAAAAATTTGGTGCGAGGGAATTACAATGTATATAAGAGAAAAATTATTATTCTACCAGTGATATTATTTGGGTGCGAAACATGGACTCTTACTTTAAGGGAGGAAAGGAGTTTACAAGTATTTGAGAATAAAGTTCTTAGGAAAGTTTTTGGACCAAAGAGAGATGAACAGACAGGTGAATGGAGAAGACTACATAACAATGAACTGCATGTTCTTTATAGGAAGCCAGATATAATAAGAACAGTTAAGTCTCGTAGACTGCGATGAGCAGGACATGTCGCACGTATGGGGAATGAAAGACTTGCGTGGAAGCTTCTTGTAGGGAAGCCAGAGGGAAAACGCCCAGTTGGTAGACCAAGAATGAGGTGGGAGAATAACATTACCTATGATTTGAGGGAAGTAGATTATACAGGGAATGATAGGAAAGCATTAGCTCAGGATAGGGATGTATGGAGAGCTTATGTCTGCACGGCCATGAACCTACGGGTTCGATAGTGCCAGCGAGTAAGTAAGTAAGAATGAGAAAAATTTGCATCTAAATCGCAACTCGCCTTGGTAGCTCAGTTGGTAGAGCACTTGGCCCGGAAAGCCAAGGGTCCCGAGTTCGAGTCTCGGTCTAGGCAAAAATTTTTCTCTTCAAATATAATATTCCCAATATTAATTTAAATATAGAATTAATTTGATGCCTGTATTGTCTGAATTTGTTGTAGTGATGGATTAAAGCTCGCCAATAATGATAGTATCGAATTGGAATCTGTACACCCGGAGAAACCTGATTGTCAAGAGGATACTGGAACTCAGACCGAGACAGAAGTTGAGGACAACAAAGAAATAGAGCTTCACAAGTCCTTCTCGTTTGGTGATAGAGACATTGATGCAAAATCTCACAGTCTTGGGTAAGTGTCGCATGAAATACCAAAAATCAATGTGATATGTTAAAATAATAATAAAAACATCAATAGAAGTCCTACTGGCTTTTAAAAGTAATTGTTGAATGCAGGCTTTCACGGCCGGTAATCATAATGTTGAGTGGTTCCGGGTTGTGTGGCCGTGGTCCATAGTTGGTGTTGATACCAGACGTTTCGCCCTCAACTGCGGAGGGCATCTTCAGTGGCGAGTGCTTCTAGGCGTGTTTCCTGGTCGGAAGATCTACTTAGAGTGAGCGCTGCAGACGTTGTGGACATTGTATTAGTGGTGGGTGCAGGGTGAGTGGGCGTGGCTCTTGCTGATTGGCTAATGGTCGTCTCCTTGTTGTCCCTAGTGTTAATGCATTTATTTTCTAGTGTATGATACCAGGCCTTAGACAGTTTGATACCTTCCTCTTTTCTGTTGATATTTCCCTTTTGCTTGTATATTTCTATAGCCTATCAACAGAAAAGAGGAAGGTATCAAACTGTCTAAGGCCTGGTATCATACACTAGAAAATAAATGCATTAACACTAGGGACAACAAGGAGACGACCATTAGCCAATCAGCAAGAGCCACGCCCACTCACCCTGAACCCACCACTAATACAACGTCCACAACGTCTGCAGCGCTCACTCTAAGTAGATCTTCCGACCAGGAAACACGCCTAGAAGCACTCGCCACTGAAGACGCCCTCCGCAGTTGAGGGCGAAACGTCTGGTATCAACACCAACTATGGACCACGGCCACACAACCCGGAATCACTCAACATTATTATTTTAAAAGTAATGTTTAAATTCCCAATAAAGTCTTCTTAATCAAGAAGCCGCCATTTGCAAAGATGAAGCTACAGCTTCAAGCATTTGGTGCACGGGAATTACAACGTATATAAGAGAAAAATTTGCATCTAGATTGGAACTCGCCCCAGTAGCTCAGTTGGTATGGTAAACCAAATGTCCTGATTTCGGGTCCCGGTCTGGGCGAAAATTTTTCTCTTCAAATTTAATTTACCAAAAATTCCCTCTTTCAAAATAAAATTTATGGTTAAAATGATTATTTTTCCAAATGTTTGTTCAACAGTGCCGATTCTACACCCCCAAGTCTTTTATTGAGTGGATTCAGTTCTCCCAAGAAACTGTCTAGTCTTCTGGATTCACAGATAGCTGCTTCAAGAAGCGAACTTGTTAGATTAGAGGAAACTAAAAAATTGCAGGTATGCTTTCTTATTATTCTTTATATATAACAAGCTAATGCCTGGCATGTGTTGCTACGCCTAAATAAATGAAATATTGAAGTTTAATTAAATTGTATGGTATACGCTGAGACGAACCGAACATAACGGTTGCTATTCATAGTTAAATATGGGAAATAACATTATGAGGTTCTTAATTCATAAAATGAGTCATTTTTTAACATCTTACCACATATTTTATGTTTCTTCAAACACGGGAACTAGTTTTTGAGAGAAGGATCTCTCTCATTTTCACCCGACATTATGACTACCGGATTTTCGTTGGAATCTCCATCAGTAATGTTGCCATCTGGTGTTGATTTGATGAACTTTGAGATGAGGTCACGTTCATCAGGAATCTCGAAATTCATGGATCTAAATTTGTTCCGAATATATATCTTCTCCCAAATTGTCAATTCTAAAGGTTTTTCCAAATGTTTTAAAAGTAGGGCTTCTTTTTCAATTTTATGATTCTCTATAAACTATGTGCTGCAATTGCTGATTTTTCAATTTCACCATTTTTAATATTTCTGAAGTGTTCCTTAGTGCAAGTGTCCAAATTTATTTTTATTTTTCCTATGTATACTTTATTGCAGTCCTTACAATTAATTTGATAAATTCCAGATTTTTTGCTATCTGGTGTGTTCAATTTCTTATTAGTTATTAATAGATTACCAAGGCTAAATTTATTTATCCGTGCCAATGTAATATTGAATTTCTTGAAATTTTTTAAAAATTTGTTATGTATTTCATGATGATACGTAATTTTATTAAATTGTTTTCCTTTCTTTGAATCAGATTGCAGAGTAGTGTATTCTTTTAATCTTTTTTGTTTTCTGAATTTCTTTAATTTATTTACAATTATTTCTTTTCCAAAACCATTTAAATTGTCTTCAATAGAAATTTAAAATTAGATATAATAATGTTTGCAGATGATCTTGTTTTACTATCAACATCTGAAGATGATTTACAATGGTCAGTACATAATTTAAATTTGATAGCCCAGAAATATTCAATGGAAATATCTACCAATAAAACTAAAATAATGGATCCAGGATCCCCAAGGCAATACTGAACTACTGCCCAAATGGGAAACGGTCACTTGGTCGACCTATGAAAAGATGGCACGAAAACCGCTTTCTCAGGCCGTAACAGTTCTTCTAGGACTAATACCTGGCAGGATGATGATGATGATGATGATTTAAATTGGCTATGTTCAAAATGTGATTGTATTCTTTCTTAAAATCTTCTTCATTTAATGGAACATTTAATAATCTATATATTTCGATATTTTAAAAACATTTTCTAGTTGAGGAGGCTACATACAAGGTACATAGTTTGAATTTGTTAATTTTTAAAATAAAAAATAAATGTTATAATTTGAAAATGATTTCTTATGTTATAGTCTGAGTGTGAGAATTTGAAGGGGCAACTTACAGCTCTAAGTGAGAAGTACAATGCTCTTGCAATGCGACATATTCAGTATAAATCAAAACGCAAGGCTCAAGTTGAAGATCTCAGGTAATTCAATTTACTTATTATTACAATAAAATTATTAACAGAAACATCTCACTAAAATTATTTTGTTTTGACAATCAATAATAATTTGTTTTTCCTTTATTCTTTGAAAAAATAGTATTAAGATTTGCCAATATTTTTACCTAATGTCCTTACATATATAAAAACGATAGATTAATTCATTATAGTTTATTACTTTTCTATGTATTTATTTTTCTTTTATTGTCGATTTGAGTTGTTACTCCTTTGTGTATATTTCTTTTATTAGTTTTCCATCCACAGTAATTCTACCTGAGGGCAGGTCCTTCACTGCAATCATAGCACTTTCATGCTATGCTTGCAGCTTTACTAGGAAATTGTAGGTGTGGTAGCTTCCCGTTGCTTTCCACACTGGTGAAGGATGATGATGATGATAATGATAGGGATGATGATGATGGCCATATGATTTCGGGGACCGTTTGGGCCTTAAAGTTTTCCTGACATTTGTCTTACAGGTGAGGAAAAACCCCGATAAAAACCTCATCCAGAAAAACTGCCCCGACCGGGGATCAAACCCGAGCCCGCTTCGTGACAAGGCAGCACGCTACCTCGAGACCACAGCAGTGGACCTGTTAATGATATAACCTCATAATTTATATTTGAAGAGAAAAAAAATGTCTCTTCAAATATAATTTATCCTTCAGTGAGAAGTGTTAAATCAATAATACAAATAACCTCGTAATGTTTACTTTCCAACATTAATTTAAATATTATTTTTATTATTGTTTAGTATGTAATATTCTAATTTGTTGTATTTAAATTTCATATGTTTGTCCTGGTGAGTGGAAGAGAAGGCCACATAGCTTTTAACTCCACCAGGCTAAATAAATAAAATAAATATATTTTTCTCTTCAAATTTAATTTGTCATTCAGTGAGAAGTGATAAATTTAACATTAAATTTTGAATGAGGTTGGATGTTAAAGCATTTACAAATAAGAATCGTATAACAATTTTTTGACGTGTTGTATAAAAAACTTGCAGCATGTGGAAGAGGTATCCTTTTTTGTTATTATTACTGCATACATAGTCAGATCGTCTGGATTTTGTATGTTTTAACAGGAATAGATTGGACGTTGAATTAAGTTCACTACAGTGTCAAGTTGAAAACTTACAGTCGCAGTTAGCTGTACAGAGGAAAATGCTTACCACTGAGGAAAACTTCAGAGAGAGAATAGAGGCTGACTACCGCCAACTTCAAGAGGAAAAAAGAACTATGCTAGTCAAGTAAGCAGTGCTTCACAATTAGAAATTGTACAAGAAAAAATAAGTTAATTAAGGTAGAATTTTTATCACTCACCTCATATTGTGATAAAAATTCTACCTTAATGAATATACCTCATAGTGAGAATTCCTAAAATAAGTTACATTAACCTAATGGGTTCATACCACATGTATAGAGAGAAGACCTTTCAAATGGTTTAACTAAATTGTTTCCCATTGAATTATACTTGATAACTAAATGTCCTCATCTGTATGTGTTATGGGGACTTTTACATTATTTGAAAAGGCTGCGGAAAGGCTACTGTTTTTAACAGAGAGGAGACCCTTTAATTCCTTCCATCGAAGGCTTAAAGGAACCGACCTGGACAGTAACCTAGTGTCCAATCCCTCACCTTCTCGTGGTGCAGCTGTTAGTAATCATGCTTATGCATGATGAACGAAAGGGAAGGGCTACTCACCAACAAGCACTGGTCAGCTTGGTGAGTTTTTCTTTTTTGACCGAATTGGTATTACTTCACCTCCCCATACCAATTCCCTCTTTCAACTTTTCTATTCAGTCTCCCTTGACTGACCTCTTGTTTCTTTCGACCCTGATGGTATTAGAGTACTCGAGGCCTAGGGGTTCATTTCTTCTTCCTTCCTATACTTACTTTCTCTCTATGGGTGACGTAACCACCACATGTGCCTACTACTAAACGGTTACAACTAGTTTATTGTACTCCAATACAAACATGAAGCCTTGGAAAAAGAAATGAATTGGCATAACAGATTCACCTAAATGCCCTTTTTGCAATTTAAATGAAGATATGGAAATAAACCATCTTCTCCGTTGTCCAGCTTTTGTAGAAGAGACCAGCCTTTCTGCTAAATATTGGAGTGCAAGAGAGCGAATGATTTCATTATCAAGTGCTCGACATTAGATACCAACCAACCAACATTATTTGAAAATCTCTGAAACCTGTCCAGTTGAAGAAATTTCTGAATAGTCAAATACTTATTAAGTTATGTAGATAGGAAATAACACTATGAGGTTTTTTAATATTGTTTATTTTTTATTATTTCACTTGCCTCATACTTCATAATTCATAGCAGACCCAGGGTTTCTTCACATCATTTGTGACATTCTCAATGCTGTGTCACGTTCACAACTGACGTCCAATGGCCTTCTATCCTGCAGACTGACCTCCGTGCCATCTGGTGGCCGACCGAAGAATTTCCAAATCAGTCCTCTCTCCTTATAACCGGGTATTTCAAAATTCATAGTTGTATTTTCATTCTTGCATATGTAAATTTTTTCCCAAATTGTGAGTTCCTTCGGTTTTTCCAATTGTTTAAGTAGTTTTGTTTTGGTTTCTATTCTATGTTTTTCTGACCAGGCATGTGCAGCTATTGCAAACAAAAAGGAATCTAAATACAAGATTAAAAGAACACCTCAGAAATGTTAAAAATGGAGAAACCGAAAAATCTGCAATAGCTGCACATGCCTGGTCAGAAAAACATAGAATAGAAACCAAAACAAAATTACTTAAACAATTGGAAAAACCGAAGGAACTCACAATTTGGGAAAAAATTTACATATGCAAGAATGAAAATACAACTATGAATTTTGAAATACCCGGTTATAAGGAGAGAGGACTGATTTGGAAATTCTTCGATCAGCCACCAGATGGCGCAGAGGTCAGTCTGCAGGATAGAAGGCTGTTGGACGTCAGTTGTGAACGTGACACAGCATTGAGAATGTCACAAATGATGTGAAGAAATCTGGGTCTGCTATGAATTATGAAGTATGAGGTGAGTGAAATAATAAAAAATAAACAAGTAATACTTACTAAAATTCATCGGAGAGCATTTTGTTTAAACAACTCACCTCATAGGATTCATGCTTCCATGATACCACAGTTTCAAACACAGTCATGTTCATCCTCAGCCATAACTCTGACTGATGAAAGAAATTCTTCGGCCGTCAACTGTTTTATTGTCACTATCTTCAGTGCTGCCACCCATGGTTGAATTTATGAACTTCGAAATCAAAGTAATTTTGTTAGGAATACAAAATTCATTGATCTATCTTTATTTTTCTGAATGTATATCTTCTCCCAAACTGTCAATTCCAAAGGCTTCTCTACTTGTTTTAAAACAAGAATCAATTATGTGGTATAAAGTTTTCTGTTCTGATCATGTTCGACAATTTTTTATCACTCACCTCATATGAACATCTGATGTCAGTTGTGAACGTAATACAGCATTGAGAATGTCACAAATGAAGTGAAGAAACTCGAGTCTGCTTGGGAGTTAAGAAGTATGAGGTGAATTAAGAAACAACTAAACAAAATTAATTTCCATATTATATTTATAAACTTTTTTTCCAGTGTGATGCATCTAGAAGCAACATTACGTGAAAAAGACAGAGAACTATCAGTGCTTGCAAAGAAAATAGCATTGCTGGAGAATGCTAATTCTGACCTTCTGGCTAAAGTACTGCAGCTCAAGTATGCTTCAGGCCGGCATCATGCAAAGCATGTGGGAGCCGTTCCAAAAAGCAACAGCATCGAGGGTGTGCTGACAGATTTGGGTAGAGTGTAACTGATGTTTGTTTGACAGATTGGATTTTCTGTAGCTTTGACCAGAATTCTTTGACAAGAGAAATATGTACCTCATATAGTGTTTTAAATGTCTGTATTTGGAAAAGGTTTTTTTTTTTTGTTCAAATAGTTAGGACTAGTCTCTTTGAAAAATAATATTGACCTTGAAATGTAATTTGTTTAGTAGATAAACACAATTGAAGGGCCCAGGAAAAAACTAGCTAACTTACTTTTCATACATTTTTTATAGTCTATTTTGAGAAAGAGAAAAGTTACGTAAATCTGTAAGATTTTTCTTTGAAAACTTGATTAATATTCTGATAACTATGGTATCAAATATGTTTGAAGTTTCACAGAAGGCAATGCCGATTGTTATATTGGTTTACATCACTTTTTTCTTTCTGTAAATAGATTACAGAGTTGATATATATATGTACTAGAAGTCCCAGCCATGCATTGCTGTGGCTAAGGTATACGTTAAAAATTTAAATTAAGTTGCTGTCTTTCAGCCAGATTACTTAAAACTAATACTTACACACGAAATTAATAATATTGAAAATAAAATAAACACTGAACACACTTAAATTATGAAATAATCAATATTTGTAATTCAATTGAAATTCGCGGTTGCAACAAAAAGCACAGCCATCTGGATCTCTCTTTGTTAAATAATTAACCAATTACCTTACCAAATTACCTTACACCGCCATCTGTTAGAATCATATGGAACTCACAGAAAATTATAACTCTTTGTTAAATAATAAACAAATAATTTGCAATAAAAAAATAATTCAACTATAAATTTAGTTATAAACTACCTTAAGTCTCAAGTTGGATCAAACTGCACACAGTGTGCAAAATTTGATTAAAATCGGTTCAGTAGTTTAGGATTCCATCGCGGACAAACAATGTGACACGAAATTTTTATATATTAAGATAGGAAGTAACACTATGAGGTTTTATTTAATAATAATTAAATGAATTAGATTTTTACAAATCTCCTCATATAATTTGTATAAACCCAGGACCAGTTTCAAAAGGTCTCCCTTTCATTGTCAACCGGGATCAGTCAGTGAAATGGAGACCTTTTGAAATCGGACCTAAGTTTATGCAAAATGGAATTATTTTACACACTTGTATTAAATTATTACTTAGTTTATACTTAATTTATATACAACACTACATATAAAAGTTAATTTCTACTGTCATTTAAAAACCTAATAAAATATTTGCACTTAAAACTTACCTTAAAGAGGGAATCTGTTATGTGTGTTAACTTGTTGACATGTTACAATAACTTTTAGAAATTAACATTATGAAGTATTTAGTTTATATAAAATTTAATCACTCACCTCATATTTTTCTTCTTATTCTAATTTAAACTAGTTTTAGAACTTTACATCTCTGTTCCATCATCAGTATCCCCGTGACGGTTGTTCTGTCGTCTTGAAGAGCTATTGAGCAAAGGAAGGCTCTTCAAGATGACAGAAGAATGGTCGTGGGGATACTGATGATGGAACGGAGAGATAAAGTTCCAAAACTAGTTTAAATTAAAATAAGAAGAGAAATATGAGGTGAATGATTAAATTTTACGTAAATGAATATACCTCATAGTGTGAATTCCTAAAATAAGTAAATTATGAAGTATTATTTATTTAAGTGGAATATTATCAACTCACCTCATATTTTTCTTCTTCTTCAACCAGTTTCAGAACTTTCTTCGGTTCCGTCCTCAGTATTTTCACAACCGTTGTTATGCCATCTTGAAGAGCCACCTCTTGCTCCCTCTGTTGGTAGACTGAAGAATCTTGAAATCAAATCATTTTTCTATTTGTTTTATTAATTTAGCATAAAAAAGGGAGCAGGAGGTGGCTTCTTCAAGACAGCTTAACAACTGTCGTGAAATTACTGAGGATGGAACCAAAATAGGTCCTGAAACCGGTCTAAGAAGAAGACTATGAGGTGGGATGTTAAATTTTACTTAAATGTTACATTAACTTAGGATTTTCCAATTTTTATTCTTTATATTATGTATTACTTGCATGGCTTGATAATTTCTGTTTGTATGTAAATATGCATGTGAAAACCTGTATGATTTTTATATTTTTGTATATTTGGCATGATTTTTTTAATATTTATTTGAGTTTGGTTAAATTTTACTTTATTGTAGTCATGGTTCTTAAACATGATATGGGTAGAGATCTGTGAAAGTGGTTTTAATTTTAGGGAAAATTCATTTTAAAATTTCAAGATTTTATTGTTATTGGAAATTTGGCGGTGTTATTCTAAAAAAAAATGTAAATTTAAATGATTATTCATGGTCCATTGTTGGCTTATTCAAATTTGGCAGTGCTTGCATTATTGTCAGGTTACTGCTTATACATAAAGAAATGTTTTCTTCAGATTTGAACGCACCATTACTTAATAATGATTGATATAAAATTGATAATTATGTCTGCAAAAATTTAGGGGGAAAAACTTATCTTACATGTTAATATAATTTGTATTTATTGGAATTCATATTGGCTATAGAACTTAAAATCTATGGAGAGACCATATTTGAGCATGAGAAGGACAGAAAATATTACCTCTATGTTATGAACTGTGTTGCAACCATTTCCCTTTGCAAAATTGCATGGAGGAAGCAGATATGGCAGTTAAAAAGAAGATGGAATCCAGAAACAGTGTTCAAAAATGCATTATGAAAATTTCGAGAATAGAACAAAAGATTCTCCGGAATTCGTTGAAAATTTTTAATTTCAGTGTTATTTCACGTTATTGTAGGATTTTTCATTATTTTGCGATTCATAAATGCTTTTCCTGAGGTTATGGGAAGTAGAGTTAATAAATGGTACAAGAAAATGACAAAATTAGAGCATTTTGTGTTATCACGACTCACAAATTTCACGGATCTCTAGATATAGGTGAATTCCATGGTAACTGATATAACAAACGCAACAAAATAAAATAGCATTTTAATAATGTGTTTAGCATTCAGATAGTCGGGCAGTAATTTTTCTCTTCAAAACATTTATATATAGGTTTCACTGTGTTTAACAGAAAACATGGAGTTTCTGTCTTTAATAATTGTCCCGCATCTTAGCCGAATGGAACACTTTTAGTTCGGCGGTGGTACTAATACCATGGCATTTAAATTACACTAAAGCCAGAGAAAACTAAATCCCTCGGCATGCTTGTGCCGGCAGATTTACAGGGGTGTTTTTCTGAACCAGGAAACACCTCTGTAAATCTGTCTGCACAGGCATGCCGAGGGATTTAATTTTCTCCGGCTTCATTGTCATTTAAATGCCGTGGTACTAGTACCACTGCAGGACTCTAAGTGTTAAGTAAGCTGTCTTGGTGCAGAGCTAAGGGACTTGAACTAGTTTGAGTCTCCATGGCGGAAGAAATTTTCTCATGGAATTTCGGCCAGTATGGGACCAATGCCCTCTCCGCTTCATGAGGCATTTGGGTTGCTACAATAAGTAGCAGCTCCAGGTTGAGAAAACCAGCTGTAACGGCTGGGGGACCCAACATGCTGGCCACTAGTCACCCCTACATTGGCAGGATGATTGTCACCTCTTTGATTTGATTCTGTTGCTGACTTTTTCAATTAAATTGGAATTGTAATTATCATTTTTTTCTTTATAATTATTTTAATTGATTCATAAGAAAATGCATTTGTTATTTCCTGCTTAATTTTACACCTTTTTTTTTGCGAGTATATCAGCTCTTTCATTTCTTGGTATTCCACAATGGATTGTAATGTTTACCAAGTTTTCAATAGTCTGAATCATGCTTTGTATTTCTTATATTTTTCCCAATCGCGACTTTGGAATCTGATAGAATGTCAATATTTTTGCAATGTTGTAGCCAATTAAAAATGTTTTTAAGTGAGAGATTAATAGCTTAAATTTCACTATCAAAATTAGTAGTATTTCTTGCAGCGTGTTTATAAAAGGAGAGAAGGATTTGATTTTGAGGATTGTCTGCCCAACACCAGAGGGAGAGAATATACCAAGACATCCAATGGTTAACTAACAGTTGATTTTTACCTGAAAATGGAAAAAAATGTCCTTTGGAAAGTGTCCCATTTGAGAGAGCAAAATATTAGGTGATACGTAAATAACCAGTTCAATTTCTTCAATAAAATGTCTCAAAGTGTTAATTTCTGTTAGTTTTGTGATTGAAAAGGTTTCATTTTTTAAGACTTAAGTGTAAAAGAATAAGAACATAGGAGAGTTAAAAAAAAAATTACAAAAACAAGCAAGTGTTAAATTCAAGAATATGAAAGCTTGCTAAATACCTGTATTTATAAGAATTAAGTGAATCGTGATTTCTTCTTACCTCATACTTCTATGTTTTTTTAAACACAGCACTGCAGTATCAGCGACCATTGTCACCATCCTCAGCTGTTTTCATGGCTGTCAATTTTTTCTTTTGCCGGTAATTATCCAAACTGCCATCTGGTGTTCTTTTGAAGGAATTATTTTCTAAACTGCCATCTGGTGTTCTTTTGAAGGGATCATTTTCTAAACTGCCATCTGTTGTATTTTTGAAGAACTTACAATATTAATTTAAATATAACCAGATGGCAGTTTAGAAAATAATTCCTTCAAAAGAACACCAGATGGCAGTTTGGATAATTACTGGCAAAAGAAAAAATTGACAGTCGTGAAAACAGCTGAGGTGGTGACAATGGTCGCTGATACTGCAGTGCTGTGTTTAAAAAAACATAGAAGTATGAGATAAGAAGAAATCACGAATCACTTAATTCTTATGAATTAAACCTCATAATGTTAAAAATTTCCAAATTTATTATATAAACCTGTGTTTATACTGCATTAAAAGGAAATTATTCTCCTGATCTGCTTGTGAGACAGATAAATAGATTTAAAAAAAAGATAAATAGTTCTTCAGTTTCATTTTAATTTGGTAAAAAAAAGAGGAATCTTATCTTTATTTCATATTACATTTGAGTTATAATTTACCAAATATATTATTTTATTTCCTTTTTTCAGAAATATTTCTCTGAAGTCAAAGGATTTTGATCAGAAAGATAGAAGAGCCTACCTTCAGGATTATTAGATAGAAGAATTCTGTTTGCAAGTAGGCATAATTCAAGAATTACTGCCAGGTATAAAAGTGAGGCTTAAGCAATGTATTTTTCTAGTCATTAGATAATTTCTGAACAGTATGTTATAAGAAAGAAAATATTAATGTGCTCCTTTCTTTGTCTCTAATGCTGATGTAGTGTAAAACATTTGGTGGTGTGCCATCCATTTTTCACTTCTAGTCATGTGTATCATGTGATATAACTTGAAACCTGTGCTCATAATGGTAGTAACTGAGTATAAATATGTTATTGTACCACACAGCTTTCCTGTTAAATGAGCCGAGTGAATACTTTCTCTAACTTTTATTTTATTTCTTGCACTCCTTTCATTCTTCTAATTCATTTTTTTAGATTGTATTCCTTTGTGTACAAATCTTAATAAACATAGAAAAAATGTGAGGAATTGTACTGAAAAAAAAAATGCAAGTTAAAAATAATCTGAATATTAAAAGATTTCAGGCTATGTGGCCGTGGTCTATAATTGGTATTTCTTCCAGACATTCCTCCCTCAACTGTGGAGGGCATCTTCAGTGGCGAGTGCTTATAGGTGGTGTTTCCTTGTCGTACACTCGACTGTGAAATTCACAGTCGAGTTTACGACAAGGTGCGCTGCGATCCTACCTTTTTATAACATTGAGTTTGAAAGTTTTTGAGTGACTATTTCAACATTCCTTTGCCCGGGCCCATAGAAGGCAAAGATTAATCCACCTTTCCTTTGTAAATTACTTAACATATAGTACTGATTGCTAAACAGTATTATAATCGTGGAAGCTAGAAGGAAAAAGGGGATTAATTTGGCTTGAGAAAGCTTTACAATATAAATCAATATGAAACATGACAAGCTACACAATTAGTAAACATACGTTAACTAAAAATTAATTTTTAATGAGAATCATAAGTCAGATATTACAAACAATTTAACAAAAAATTCATCTTCTTGACCGTTAAAAAGAAAAGATGTGAATGAAATAATAAAATTAACAATAAGAATTAAATGAATCATGATTTCTTCTTACCTCATACTTCTATGTTTTTTTAAACACAGCACTGCAGTATCAGCGACCCATTGTTGTCATCGTCAGCTGTTTTCACATGAGTCGTGAAAACAACTGACGATGACGACAATGGGTCGCCGATACTACAGTGCTGTTTTTAAAAAACATAGAAGTATGAGGTAA
Source organism: Diploptera punctata (assembly GCA_030220185.1). Lineage (NCBI taxonomy): Eukaryota > Metazoa > Arthropoda > Insecta > Blattodea > Blaberidae > Diploptera > Diploptera punctata. The sequence continues at coordinate 701,792 of JASPKZ010003802.1, forward strand.
GAAGAAATCACGATTCATTTAATTCTTATTGTTAATTGAACCTCATAATGTTAAAAATTCCTGAATTTAATATATAAATAAATTAGCAAACTCAGTCATAAATAATTCAAAAAGACAATAATAATAATAATAATAATAATAATAATAATAATATTCAAGCATACACACATGCACACAATCCAGTCCAGCCAAGGGCTAGGGTTCACAGTCCTGGTTGCCCTACCCTGGCTTATGGGACTGATGAAACCAAACAGCTCCTTCGAGTTACAGTCGACCTGACCACGACGATCCCAAAGTTGATGATGATGGTTGATACTAACTTGCACAGCTTATTTGAGGCTTTCGATAATGAGGGGAAGTTGCGCAGTCACACGCAGCGCAGAAGGAAAGGAGGGGGAGGTACGTAGGAGAGAGGACAACGAAGACAGGAATTTGGCACTGTTCTATAACATCACTGTAGAGGGAAGAAACGATTACGTAGTTGTCACGTACCGAAAAAGTGATTTCGATACAAAGGGAACACACCTACAAGCACTCGCCACTGAAGATGCCCTCCACAGTTGAGGTAGAAACATCTGGAAGAAACACCAGTTATAGACCGCGGCCACATAGCCCAGAATCTTTTTATATTATGATTACCAGCTGTGAAAGCCTGCATTCCACAATAAAAATAATTTGTTTTGGGAATTAATTTTGTTTGGAGGTTGAATTTATTGGGAAAATTGTTATTTGGAATAAGATTTTGATAAATGTTCCTCTCCAAAATAATACACTTTTAATTAAAAGATGCTTTTTTTTTAATTAATATGGGTTAATGTATTTAACAGGAAGAGTGGTATATTAACAACCTGTCAGTCCCCTGGTGTTATGATGTATCTTATATTACTAACACATGGTTATAAATACGTGTATGTATAAATCTTCTGAGCAGAGTTAGTTTTGTAAGTAAAAAAAAAAAAATATTTTTATTGCCATCGTTTCAAGTCTATCTTAAACTTTTTCATAAAATATTTCTATAAGCCATTGTTAATGACTTCCACCTGTTGAATGTACAGGAGAATATTATATGTTTTATGAATAACCATTCAAGAGAACCTAATTGAGTTTAAATACTTTTTATGTTTTATTACAATAATATAATAATATAAACCTTACGTGCTATTAAACAATTAGCTGAAGTAAGGAAAGAACAGTTTCACTGCCTTTTAGAAGATGATGATAATACATTATTAACCCATTTGCCTCAAAAGATATCATTATGATATTAAGTATCTTTATTAAGTTATGTAGGTAGGAAATAACACTATGAGGTTTATTTTAATTTTGTTGAGTTGTTTCTTGACTCACCTCATACTTCTTAACTCCCTAGCAGATCCAGATTTCTTCACTGTATTTGTCACATTCTCAATGCTGTATCACGTTTACAACTGACGTCCAATGGTTTCTTCTCCTGCAGACTTACCTCCGCACCATCTGTTGGCTGACCGACGATTGATTTGGAAGTTTGTCGGTCAGCCATTAGATGGTGCGGAGGTCAGTCTGCAGGAGAGGAAACCATTGGACGTCAGTTGTGAACGTGATACAGCATTGAGAATGTCACAAATACAGTGAAGAAATCCTGATCTGCTAGGGAGTTAAGAAGTATGAGGTGAGTCAAGAAACAACTCAACAAAATTAAGTATAATTAAATGAATCGTGATTTCTTCTTACCTCATGCTTCTATGTTTTTTTAAACACAGCACTGCAGTATCGGCGACACATTGTCGTCATCGTCAGCTGATGCTAAAAAAACCTAGAAGTATGAGGTAAGAAGAAATCACGATTCATTTAATTATTATTAATTGAACCTCATAATGTTAAAAATTCCCAAATTTAATATATAAAATTAAGTATCTTTATTTGTTTATAACTGTCATGACTAACTTACAAGAAATATCTTCAACAATAAATACAATACTAATATGGAACTAATCAGGACATAATGAGCAAAATATATTATTAACCAAATAAGTGGTTGAATATATATTTAATTAATGTTGGGAAGTAAACATTATGAGGTATAATCATTAAAATTCATCGGAGAACATATTGTTTAAACAACTCACCTCATAGGATTCATGCTTCCATGATATCGCGATTTCAAACATAATCATGTTCATTGTCAGCCATAACTCCGACTGATGAAATCCTTTATGGCTGACGATGAACATGATTATGTTTGAAATCGCGATATCATGGAAGCATGAATCCTATGAGGTGAGTTGTTTAAACAATATGTTCTCCGATGAATTTTAATAAATGGTTGAATGTTGTAGAAGAAAACTAAATATATACATAACCTAAGTTATTGATAAATCAGCTTAATCTGGTATAGAAATCAAATATTTATTTTCACTGAAATTATGAAACGTGCATTTAGGTTTGTTATCAGGTGAGATGAAAAAAGCATTTATCTGAGTCAGTTTATAAAATGCATTTAAGTATTATTTTGATGGATTATGACAAATTTGCATATAAAGTAAAGTGATCCCACTACAGGCCTCGGGCAGTTGTATTGCGAATTTACAAGATAACTATGACTCTCTGGGTAGACAAATACCTCGTCATTTAATTGGTAATATGCTTGAATGGATTAATGATTCTGTCTTTCTGTATCTACTTTCTGAGGTCTGAAGCTTCAAAATGTATTAATTTCAATTCGGCATGTATTCTGCTTTTTAGAAAAAAGCAACAGAATTTTAAATTAAGTTTTTCTTGAATGGTTATAATTATAAACATAATATATTCTAATGATGTCTTTAGTTTTCTATCTTGCTATTATTTATTTTATCTGTGTCGTTTTGACTCCGTCCAGTTGTAATGCTGTTCGGGCATTTGATTTATAAACATAGGCACTTACTTTAGCATTAAGACTTTCATCCTACTAATTTAAAGTACCTAATTATAATTTAAAGTAGCTCATTATGTTAATAATTTTATTGTAAAAATCTGATTTTTATCATACAATCTAATTTGAAAATGGATTATTTATTTCATAATTTAAGCTAGATTACCATTTTAAAATAAAATGGGAAGTAACATTAAGAGGTGTTTAAGAATCAAAACACTTTGTCTGCTCATTCCCATCTCCTATACTTGTTCTTGTCGAACATATATTTCAAGAATTAAATGAATCATGATTTGTTCTTACCTCATAATTCTATGGTTTTTTAAACACAGCACTGCAGTATCAACGACCATTGTCACCACCTCAGCTGTTTTCACGACTGTCAATTTTTTGTTTTGCCGGTAATTATCCAAATTGCCATCTGGTGTTCTTTTGAAGAAAAAAAAAATATATATGTTTCAAGGCCTCCCAGCCCCATCGTCAGTGATTACATTGCCAAGAGCCCAGCATTTGATAACAACATCATTATGAGGTTCTTATTCATGAAGAATGAGTCATTTCTTTATATCTTACCTCATAGTTTATGTTTTTCTTAAATACGGGAACTGCAGTTTTCAAGAGGAAACATACCTCCCATTTTCAACCGACATTATGACTACCAGATTTTTTTGGAATCTCCATCTATAACGTTGCCATCTGGTGTTGATTTGATGAACTTTGAGATCAGGTCCCGTTCATCAGGAATTTTGAAATTCATGGATTCAATATTGAACTTTTTTAGGAATAAATCACCATGAGGTTTAATTTAATCATGGATTTAAATTTGTTCCTCTGAATATATATCTTCTCCCAAACTGTCAATTATAAAGGTTTTTCCAAATGTTTTAGAAGTTTGGCCTCTTTTTCAGTTTTATGATTCTCCATTTAACTATGTGCTGCAATAGCTGATTTTTCAATTTCACCATTCTTAATATTTCTAAAGTGTTCCTTCATATGAGTGTCTAAATTCATTTTTGTTTTTCCTATGCATATTTCATTGCAGTCTTTACAACTAATTTGTTAAATTCCAGATTTTTTAAGTTATGTAGGTAGGAAATAACACTATGAGGTTTATTTTAATTTTGTTGAGTTGTTTCTTGACTCACCTCATACTTCTTAACTCCCTCACAGATCCAGATTTCGTTACTGTATTTGTGACATTCTCAATGCTCTTCATTCAGTTGTGAACATGAACAGCATTGAGAATGTCACAAATACAGTGAAGAAATCCGGATCTGTGAGGGAGTTAAGAAGTATGCGGTAAGTCAAGAAACAACTTGACAAAATCCAGATTTTTTACTATCTAGTTCCTTATTAGTTATTAATAGATTACCAAGGCTAAATTTATTTATCGGTGCAGTGTAATATTGAATTTGTTGAAAATTGTTTTGGATACTAAAGTGAGTGCCTGTATTTGTGAACACGTTATTGAGGAGACTAACAGCGTCAATCTGTATTCTTGTTCTCATCAACTGTTCACTCCTGTGCTGTAGTTAGCATTTGTGTAAATCATATATGCATATAATTAAATAATGTAAAGATTCTGGTTTTAATGAGGAATGTAATGTACAGTTATATGTTAAAATTGCATGAATTTTATTTAATCACAGATGTTTAAATTTGGGCTGTTTAATATAAAAATGTTATATTATAATGCATGCATGTAACAACCATTTCTTCCATAAGATTTCCTGTATATGCTAATTTCACATTGCAGTTTTAAATACCTGTAGGCCATATATATATTAAACACAGGGATCTAATTGGATAAAAGTTTGCTATAGAGTTTCTGAGTTATATATATGAATTATATCTAAATGAAAATGTAGATTTAGTGTACGTTTCTAGTGACTAAGTTTTTACACCAATTGCAGGTAGAGTTAAAAAATATAAAATATTTTATAAGTATTTATTTATAGAAGTCAAACAAAATATTTTTTGGTATTTTGTGTTTTATTTTTTAGGGAAGTGCTAGGTTCTGATTCTACATAGGTGGGTTTTTTAAAATATAGGGCTATTCAAAAAAGAAGGAATGACTTCAAACATTTATTTCTTCCAAACTACAAAAAACAGAAACACAATTCCAATAATATTTAATTTTAGGAAGTTATATTTTGAGGTTATTTTAATTATATTATTTTTGGTCTGGACATCTTACCTCAATATTAATGTTGATTTGTTCTTGAACATGTTTCAAAACAATTCTCTGTTTTATCTTCAGTCTGGGAAAGCTGAAGATAAAACAGAGAATTGTTTTTAAACATGTTCAAGAACAAATCAACATTAATATTGAGGTAAGATGTCCAGACCAAAAATAATACAATTCCAATGTTTGTATAATAGTAAAGTAAAGTGCTCCCACAACAGACCCGGAGGCCCTTGGGGTAGTAGGAGGTTAAGGCTCCCACTTTTTCTAGACAATCGACACTTTATGTCAGCCGGGTTGTCAGCCCTGCGTGACGGTCGCCTTTACCCCCAGAACAAGCATCTGGTACTCATTTACGTTAGAGGCTGAGTCAACCCCAGGGCCATAGTGCCGCCAGAGGGTTTGGGTCAGTTTAAAAATCCTGACCCCAACGGGACTTGAACCCTCGACCCTCCGGCTTGTATAATAAATTTGGGAATTTTTAACATTATGAGGTTTAATTCATAGAATTAAATGAATCGTGATTTCTTCTTACCTCATACTTCTATGTTTTTTTAAACACAGCACTGCAGTATCAGCGACCATTGTCACCAACCTCAGCTGTCAACAGTCGTGAAAACAACTGAGGATGGTGATAATGGTCGCTGATACTGCAGTGGTGTGTTTAAAAAACATAGAAGTATGAGGTAAGAAGAAATCACAATTAATTTAATTCTAACAATTCCAATGTTCCTGGAAAGAGAAAAGTTTGAAGTTCAGATTACAGCTGCATTTCTCTAACCACGTCCGACGTTACCTGAATAACACCATTCCAGGACGTTGGATTGGAAAAGGAGGAGCAGATCAGTTTCATCACCGATGGCCTCCCAGGTCACCAGACCTAATCCCATGTGATTTTTATCGCTGGGTTTTACATACAAGACCATATGATGAAAGTTAAAAATTAAATTGTACCTGTTGGTGGGTGCCGTCGTCCTCAACTTTGTTAAAATATTGTATATAAAATTAAGTGGAGCGCTTTCGGAAGTTATCTTCCATCTTCTGCAGGTTGAGCTTCCACTACTCGTTGTTGTTGTGTACAGTGATGTATAACAAACAGTTGGAGTATACATCACCGTACACAACAACGAGTAGCGGAAGCTCAACCTGTAGAAGATGAAAGATAACTTCCGAAAGCGCTCCAGTTAATTTTATATACAATATTTTAACAAAGTTGAGGACGAAGGCACCTACCAACAGGTACAGTTTAATTTTTAACTTTCATCATATGACTTCACCTCAACGGAATTTGATATGAATTTTACTAGTATTGATACGAGACCATGATTTTTTCCGTCCCTATACCTGACACTTTTGAAAATCTGCGACATCAAATTGTTGAAGCTGTGAATTTGATAACTAGAGACCAGCTCAATCGAGTGTCGCAAGAAATGAGCCACCGCAGTGCACTGTTTTGATATTTGTCGTGTAAGTCTGGAATCAAATGTCACGAAGTGGTTCCTTCATCTTAGGAATCAAATGTCACAAAGTGGTTCCTTCATCTTAGGAATCAAATCATAATCACAGGGGCTTACGTCCAGTGAATGTGGTAGATAGAAAAGTACTTCCCACTCCCAGCGATGGTACAGATCAGCTACAGGGGTGCCGTGTGCATCCGAACAGTCTGTATGATAATGCAGTCTCCCCATATGCTTCCACAAGACCTTCGTGACATTGTCGTGCTGTATGGCCATGTCACATTGAATTTTCAACCAAAATCGCTGTTCCTGCTTTGTAAACACGGCTTAGAGCAGCAACTCAGAGGAGACTAATTTTCTCTCTCCAAAGCTCATGCGCTTTGAGACGTATGGACGAGTCCATTTACTGTAAGATAGGTCACACATATATTAACATTAAAATTCATCGGAGAACATTTTGTTTAAACAACTCACCTTATAGGATTCATGCTTCTATGATACCGCGGTTTCAAAAACAGTCGTGTTCAACCTCAGCCATAACTCTGACTGACGAAATTCTTCGGCCATCAACTGTTCTATTGTCGCCATCTCCAGTGCTGCCATCTATGGTTGAATTTATGAAGTTTGGGAGAAAATATACATTCAGAAAAATAATGATAGATCAATGAATTTTGATATCCTTAACAAAATTACTTTGATTTCAAAGTTCATAAATTCAACCATAGATGGCAGCACTGAAGATGGCGACAATAGAACAGTTGATAGCCAAAGAATTTCGTCAGTCGGAGTTATGGCTGAGGATGAACACGACTGTTTGAAACCGTGGTGTCATGGAAGCATGAATCCAATGAGGTGAGTTGTTTAAACAAAATGTTCTCCAATGAATTTTAATGATTATACCTCATAATGTTTACTTCCCAACATTAATTAAATATATATTAACATGTAACAGAAGTTACAACAATTAACTGTCTGGTTTTGCTTTTATAGCAGTGTTGCCACTATTTTTGTTACAGCCTACATATGTATTGTGTTATTGTTTAATGTCCAGAATAGTACACCCCGGCATTTTATTTAATATGTGTTTAAGTTGAGGATACTAAATTATTTGATGATTGCCCAGTCTGTAAAGGATATTACCCTGTAAGCTGTAATTAATGTTTTGGAAAGCTGAATCAATGAGTCTATAGAATTAAAATTCATCGGAGAACATTTTGTTTAAACAACTCACCTCATAGGATTCATGCTTCCATGATACTGTGGTTTCAAACACAGTCGTGTTCATCCTCAGCCATAACTCTGACTGACAAAATGATGGCTGCTTGAAACCGCAGTATCATGGAAGCATGCATCTTATGAGGTGAGTTGTTTTAAACAAAATGTTCTCCGTAAATTGATGAGTCATTTTTAACACCTTACTTCGTCTTATCGGCCGCGGTGGACTAGTGGTTATGCTCCTTGCCTCTGGTTCCGAGGGTCGCGGGTTCAAACCCGGCCGTGGTCGATGGATTTTTAGGACGGAAAAATCCAAGGGGCAAGTCCTCCGGGAGGGACTTTAAGCCGTGGGTCCCGAGTCTGAAGATTTTCAGGCTCGTAAAGAATCCTTAAGCCTGAAAAGGCCTCTAAGCAAAATTTTAGTGAATTTTCCCGTCCTAGTACTACCTTGGTTTCCTAGATGTCAGTATGAGGCGGAACATTGACCACGGACCACTCAAAATGACATCTGTACGAAAACAAGTGTAACTAAATTAGTATGGTTCAATTTCTTCCCTGTAGGGGGAGAGCGCCTAAATCTCTGTAAAAGGAAAACATAGGCTTATAATACAAAATACTTCATATTTTATGTTTCTTTAAACATGGGAACTAGTTTTCAAGAGAAGGATCTCTCTCATTTTCAACTGACATTATGACTACCGGATTTTCATTGGAATCGTTGGAATCTCCATATTTAACTATGAAAAAATGTTCTCCGATGAATTTTGATGATTATACCTCATAATGTTTACTTCCCAACATTAATTTAATCTGAGTCTATAGAACATAAAAAAAAATCCAGTTTAATGGTTTCAAATTTTCCAAATATATTCCTGTGAATATTTATTGATAGAAGTTTTAATATCTGTGTAAATATTTCAGAAAGTATATAAATACTTATTATAATATTTAAAATTGAATATCCATTTGCACGCGATGTCTTCATTGCTATATGTAGAGGTAAATCACTATTAGAAATAAGGGTATCTGAACTGTAAGTCTGCATGTTTTAATTAAATGTTGACTGGTATTCAAGTAAGAATTCTAGTCATATGATACACAATATATTGAAAAATCCCTTTTGCAGTGAAATTCCATAGTTATGATGTTGTAGGAAACTTGTATAAGATTTTCCATCCATATGTTTTCGCTCAATTAGTGTTCCTCTAAAGTGAAATTACAATGTCTCTAGGAAAATGGAATCAGGGTCCATAAGTAGAATGTTCAAATGTTACGTAACATGGCACTTTGAAATTACACAAAATGTAACTTTGGTGGTTATAGGATTTTTCTAGTAAATACTTAAAATAAATGATACGCACACATATTGCTCACATTCCGATCCATTTACTGACATTATAATGCACATCTCATTCTTATTACAGTTTATTTTTGTAAGTTTTTTCTCTTTACAGTAACAAAAATGTACAGGGTGCTACCAAAACAATGTAACTTAACTCGAAAACTATTTGAGATAGAGACATGCGGTTTTTTGCAACATATTCTGCATCTCTCAAAGTTCTGTTTACATTTGTTGCAGATTGTGATTTACACAACAATGACGACGCCACAGGAAAAGGCCCAATGTGTATGGTGGTATGTTGAGTCTGGTAAATCACCAGAACCTTCATATCCGAACACTATGGCAGTCACCATGTCCATACACAAAGAGAGTCGCTTCATCAGAGAACATCACTATCTGCAGGTACTCATTGTCTTCGTTGTAGCGGGAAGAAGGCGGGTGACTAGGGTCTTATCTCTGAGGGTTGTGGATTTCCGTCGTGGGAATAAGGCAAAGGAGTCAACCAAGGACTCTGAGTACAATTAAGGAGGCTTTCCAAGATATACACTGATCTATCTATCTTCGGGTTTTTACAGCTGCTGCCGTCTTCCCGTGCCAAACCTCCAAAGCCTACGGTCTTGGGCATCTTCGATGCTTAGCCCTCTAGCTTGCATTACTGTCTTCATGTTTTCCTTCCATGTTAACCTTGGTCTCCCTCTTTTCTTCTTTCTGTTCGGATGCCATTCATATAGTTGCTTCGGCCATCGCTCATCTTCCATTCTTAAGACATGTCCTAACCACTTTAATTCCTTCTCCTCAATTCTTTCAATTATGCTTTTTTCTGTCCGGCTTTGATTGATTTGGTCTTTTAGCATTTTGTTTTTTTTTCTAATGTGTGGGGAGCTGGCCCACAGCATAAACCCCCAACCTGGAGGACCAGGAAAATTTCTGTCTGGGTTTTCCTCCCATAGCCTTTGAAGATCCCTCTTCACCGCAAGGCAGCGTTTCTCTATTTCCTTAGAGATAGGGTAGCCTCTTCCGCCAGATCCGCCGTGATGAAGGACTCGTTATGCGCCAACTCTGCCGTTGAGGTCTTCATCATAACCCTGGCTAGGGACCCTTACAGAGTACTATCAGTCGGAGCCAACTGAACCCTGGTTTTTTAACGAGGTTGTTACTCCTCCCCCTCCTCCTTTCTCATCCGGGCTTGGGACTGGCCATGGCGGATACCCTGATGTCAATATAATATATTTATTAATAAAGTGAAGCACATGGGCGATCAATTGTTACACTGTTCACATACACTATCTGTCGTGTGGATATATCCACAACTAATGGCATTCCGGTATTATTCCTTCGGAAATTACTGGTGCTAATAGCGGTCAACATCGGACTGATTTCACTAATATACTGGCGAATCAATCGTGCTTTGAAATTATTAATTAATAGCTGGTCTTCACTCGACCTATTGAAATATATTCTGTGGATACAACACACGAATATTACAAGATCGCCTGTAATGCGATCAGCACACTGATGCTTTTAAATTAACTTCAATTAGCCGTTACTTTCCAGCTTATCACTTTTCTAAGTGGCTAATAGGTCGCTCGCCTGTGACCGGCGATATATGTGCCCGCACTGTCGCGGGACTCAACCAACAACACTCCACTCCGCTCGGGAGTCCTACCCAGAGTACTCTCTCATTACTTGGAATATATCCATACTCCTTAAGAACACAGTTTCCAAAACCAATATTCTGATTGGCTGGAACATACATTCAAGATATATAAAAAACGCCTTACTCACAGAATAATGCCCTTAATATTTAATTATGAACTCTAATTGGATATTAGAGTCCCCACTCTACTTAAACATGAATCTCAGGGAATCATTGGTCCCATACTTCCAGAGTGCATTTTTCACACGGCTCATGAGTAGTTAGGCCGAACTTACAATAGTCAGCTAACGAGGCCGGAAGTCAGTCATTAATTTAAACAAAACAGATGGACATAAATTTTGCTACTGTCACCATCTCAATAGCGGGGTGGTGATCCTCAGCACTGAAGACTGACCGTCATTTATCTTAAAGGAAAGATAATTTCTATAGCTGGACAAGGGACATTTCAGAGTTTCTAGCAGTGAGACCTTTTTACAAAATGACCAATTTGCTCTGGCTGTAAAACAATTTAAGTCTATGCAAGTGTTGGTTTTAAACTTGAGATACAAAGACAGAAATGTCTTCTTTGATATTTACTCAAGCGTAACAAATTAAGTAAAAGGTTCTCACGAGACCTCTTGGACAGTGTAACTAAATATTAGTTGGGCCCGTTTATATGTGTCAATTAAGAAAAGCTAATTTGCTACAGATAATTCGGCTACATCGTCAACTGCATTCAACATGGAATCAGCAAATTCAGCATGCAGAGGGAAGTCAGTTGGCAGCAATGCTTGCGTAATTTGAACTTTAATAGGCCTGAAGATGTAGTCGCTTATGGAGGAAATTATGAATAGTTGATTTTGGTAAATACGGTTTTCGTGAGGCACAACAAACTGATTTTTGAGGTCTGAGTTGAAATGCAAGTTGCATATTGTCGTTAGTTTCTTGGCTCAGACCTGGTTGTCCACTCTGTGGCAAGTCCATTACACTGCCAGTTGCCTAGAAGTGTCTCGACCCATCTAATTATGGATGATTTGGATGGAGGATCTCTTCCACGTTGCCAGCGGAAATTTCACTGAACAGTTACTGGTGATTTACCAGACTCAACATACCACCATGCACATTGGGCCTTTTCCTGTGTGTCGTCATCATCGTTTAAATCACAATCTACAACAAATGTAAACAAAACTTTGGGAGACATAGAATATGTTGCAAAAAACCGCTTGTCTCTATCTCAAATAGTTTACGAGCTAAGATACATTGTTTTGGTAGGAGGACTTTGTGGACACCCTGTATAATTGATGTTGCTTGTCTTATAACTGGAGCATTAATTTTTATATATCCTCATCTGTTGGCCAGATTACGTAACCAAAAGAGAAAAATTCATTTTTACCTGAGTTTAAATTTGATCTGGCACTTTAATTGTACATGTTGACCCCCTGGTTACAGATTAATAATGAATCTTAACCATTGCACAAAGAATCTTTCTCATTAATGCTCCTCTTCCAGTCAAGTAACTTAACAAAAAATGGAAGTTTTGTTGAGTTGTTACTTCTTAACTCCCTCACAGATTCAGATTTCATCACTGTATTTGTGACATTCTCAGTTGTGAACGTGAACAGCATTGAGAATGTCACAAATACAGTGACGAAATCTGGATCTGCGAGGGAGTTAAGAAGTATGAGGTGAGTCAAGAAACAACTCAACAAAATTTAAATAAACCTCATAGTGTTATTTCCTACCTACATAACTTATTAAAAGATGGAAGTGTCTATATTGAAATGCTTTGATTTTTTTATGGCTTCATGCTCTTTTATTTTATATTGGTAACAACAATATGGGGAGCACATTTTAAACTTTTTTTTGAACAGTCAAATTTACGAAGAATAAACTAAAAATAAACTCACTGCTGCTTCTTTCAACCTTTTGCAAGATAGAAGCAACAGCTTCGTAGCATTTGGTACATGGGAATTAACAGCATATGTAAGAGAAAAATTTGCATTTAGCTTGGAGTTTCTCGGATAGCTCAGTTGGTAGAGCATTCGCCTAGAGTGCAAAAGGTCCTGGTTTCAAACCCCAGTCTGAGTGCATAATTTTTCTCTTCAAATATAAAAACTAAACCAGCCTCATGGGCTAGTGGTCAGCGTTTCTGATTACAGTTCATGAGGTCCTAAGTTTGATTCCCAGTCAAACCATAGGAAATTTTCCTTAAAGGGAATTATTTCTGTGGTTGCCTATGGTCTGGAATTTAGGTTAAGTTTAGGTTAAGAACTCTCATGGCGCTTCTTCATAATTTATCACCCATCATATCATCGCGGTAATGTAACTCCGCCTTCGAGGTGTCCCAACCTAAGAAATGGATTACAATTCCGCCAATGCCAGGGGAGAAAACCAGAAATGTCACAAAAGACAACCTGGTGACATTAGAAAAAAAAATTCCCATTGGTAACATTTTAAAATTATTCTTTTCTCTAATATTTTATTTTTGCTTCATGGTGCAAGCGGTTAGATGCTCGCCTCTCACTGCTGATGTCCTGAGATCGAGTCACGGTCACTCCATGTGGGTTTCGTAGTGGACAAAACAGAGCTTGGGCAGGTTTTTCTCTCCCGTTTTCTCCTGCCACAATATCATTTCTCCATACTCATCCATTTTGTTTCATTTCATTCATCTGCCCCTGTCAGATGGAACGGTGCAAGATGTGTTGAAAGGTCGATGCAGAAGAAAGAGACGTTTGACTGATAACGGGAGTACTGTTGCATCGTCTTGAAACTTGTCTCGGATTCTTGTTATTGTTGGTGGTGGTGTCCCAAATTCAACCATCCAACGTCGTTGCACTTCAACAACATTCTCCACTTTCCAATAACACTTCAGTATCCACTTACGTTCATTGAATGATAATCTCACCGCCATTGTTGTTTATAAAGACGTGAAGATCGATGAACATGTTGCTATGCTTTACCAGTGGCTTGTGGATCATACACAACAAAAATTGTATTTGTCTCATTTCGTTGCTGAGAAATAAAGTTTCAAAGTGTATACATCAATTTGGGACACTCTGTATGTAACACAGTACTATCAACACTAATATTCAACATACATTTGAGAGAATTTAAACCACTTTTAAATGTTTTGTTTACAATTTTATATTTATTAACAATGCATGTCCTTAATTAATGAGTCATTTTTTACATCTTACCTCATATTTCATGTTTCTTTAAACATGGGAACTAGTTTTCAAGAGACTCATCTCTCTCATTTTCAACCGACATTATTACTACTGGCTTTTCGAATGTCGGTTGAAAATGAGAGAGATGAGTCTCTTGAAAACTAGTTCCCATGTTTAAAGAAACATGAAATATGAGGTAAGATGTAAAAATGACTCATTAATTTACGAATTAAGAACGTGATAATGTTATTTTCCATATTTAACTATGAATGTATGTCCTTGTTTATCTCTGTAGATGTGAGGCCAGCAACTAGATAGAAGGCTTGTCGCACCATAAAGTATAATACATAAGTACCATAATTTTCTTATAAAAATTCTTACTTAATTTAAATGTGTCTCATTACTTTATTGCTGCCTTTATGTAAGTGTGCCATTGTAAGATCCTTGTAATTTCCAGCTTTAAAACCACTTTCTCAATTCCATTTTAATATTGCTCTTCCATCTGAACATTTTTGTGAACTAACAGATTACAAATACAGACCGGATGTTAGGGAAAGCTCTTCCATCTGAACATTTTTGTGAACTAACAGATTACAAATACAGACCGGATGTTAGGGAAAGCTCTTCCATCTGAACATTTTTGTGAACTAACAGATTACAAATACAGACCGGATGTTAGGGAAAGCTCTTCCATCTGAACATTTTTGTGAACTAACAGATTACAAATACAGACCGGATGTTAGGGAAAGCTCTTCCATCTGAACATTTTTGTGAACTAACAGATTACAAATACAGACCGGATGTTAGGGAAAGCTCTTCCATCTGAACATTTTTGTGAACTAACAGATTACAAATACAGACCGGATGTTAGGGAAGCTCTTCCATCTGAACATTTTTGTGAACTAACAGATTACAAATACAGACCGGATGTTAGGGAAGCTCTTCCATCTGAACATTTTTGTGAACTAACAGATTACAAATACAGACCGGATGTTAGGGAAAGCTCTTCCATCTGAACATTTTTGTGAACTAACAGATTACAAATACAGACCGGATGTTAGGGAAAGCTCTTCCATCTGAACATTTTTGTGAACTAACAGATTACAAATACAGACCGGATGTTAGGGAAAGCTCTTCCATCTGAACATTTTTGTGAACTAACAGATTACAAATACAGACCGGATGTTAGGGAAAGCTCTTCCATCTGAACATTTTTGTGAACTAACAGATTACAAATACAGACCGGATGTTAGGGAAAATGCCTACAGTTATTTATTATAGATACTGTAAAAGTGACTTCATATAAGTTCATACCAACGATCCTAGAGTTGTTTTTCATTAAATTAATTTTGCCTATAAATGCCTATTTCAGCTTATAATACGTATAAATGCCTATTTGCAATTTTTGTAGAAATTAACTCAGTATTTCAATGAAATCTATAGAAATGGACAAACTTCATAGCACAAATCATTTCATAGAAGTTTTCAAGTGTTCTTTTTATAAATTCCCTTAGAATATTTTAGGATAAGGGTGGCAATAACCTAGCAGGTAGATGGTTTCCCCCTCAATGCACTCCCGTTAGGTAAATATTGTATTTTTCCACCTCATGCATTCCCTTTAACCGAAATAGCCCTATGCTATGTCCCATAGTATTATGCTCCAGCTCTAAGGCTCGGAGAAAAGTTTTTTTTTTTTGCTTCTTTTCAATACAGAAATTGCTAAGTGACAAAGCGGGTTCTGCTCTTTGTAAAAAGGCAAAACAAATTCCAAAAACATCTCTGATATTTACCCATGCATATGTTTATATTCTTAATGTAAAACTCCAGAAAGTTATGTTGTTGTCCATTTTTTGTAAGAGCTTATTTTTAATTTTTAGTGCATATATTAATGACTTTTAGTGCCTTTTTGCCTGCATATTTTGAATTTTTGTAGAGCCTAACATCCGGACTCCAGTTATAACACTATGAGGTTTATTTTAATTATATTTGAGTTGTGTATTTTGATTCACTTCACATTTCTTGATTTTTATGCAGACCGGTTTTGTCATTAACTGTGCAACATTCTCGATGCATCATCATCATCATCGTCATCATCTTAAGGCACGACAACTTCAAAGGTGAAAGTTTTGGCCTCGTCAACAATCCTCCTCCATGCCAATCTGTCTCTTGCCATATTCAAATTAGTCACTTTCATTTTTAGTGAGTGGAGAACATATTTTTGTCGACTCACTTCATATGATTTCAAATTTCTTTGATACCGACAGTTTCAGACAATATCATGTCCTTCTTCAGTCATGGCTTCCACTGATGAAATTCTGTGATTGTTGATTTCTCTAATGACATCACCTCTTGTGCTGCCATCTTTCGTTGGGATTATAAACTTTGTAATTAAATTTTTATCTGCCAGAATATCAGTGGAAGCCATGACTGAAGAAGGACATGATATTGTCTGAAACCGTCGCTATCAAAGAAATTTGAAATCATATGAGGTGAGTCAATAAAAATATGTTCTCCACTCACTATTAATGATATAACCTCATAATGTTTACTTCCCAATATTAATTTAAACACTTTCATTTTCCTTAGATCGTTCATTGTGTCATCTCCCATCTTATCTTTGGTCTCCCTACAGCTCTGCCTCCTATAGGTTTCCATTTTTAGAGTTTTTTGACCAGTCTCTGATCATCCATTCTTATCAAATGTCCAAGCCAACCAATTCTGAGAGATCTTATATGGTTTACCATGTTCTGATTTTTTATTAATTTGTTTAGTTTGTTATTTGTTTTGATTCTCCAACAGTTATCATTTCCTCTATTTGGTCCAAATATTCTTCTTAAAATTTTCCTTTCAAAAATTAGTAATTTCTGTTTTATTGTTTCTTTTAGGACCCAAGTTTCACAAGCATATGTAACTACTGGTCTAATGAGTGTTTTGTATAACCTTATTTTTGCAGTTTTTGATATTAATTTGCTTTTAAATAAGGTTCTATTTGCAAAATAAGCTTTATTCCCATTTATAATCTTTCTTTAATTTCTTGATGCTTCACAGAAATCAGTTCACAGTTGTGAAGCATTGAGAATGTCGCAGCTAGCGACGAAACCGGTCTGCATAAAATTCAAGAAATATGACGTGAGTCAAAATACACAACTCAAATATAATTATTACATTCTAGTTCAATATTTATTTATTTAAAACTTTAATTAGCTGTTAAGAAGTTAATTACAACTTACATAATTTGACTTTATAGCATTATCCAACCAAACCACCTCCTTATATCATTCTAATAATGTTTGTTTCTTGGACTGCTTGTAAGTCATTTTCCCCATAGGTCTTCCAGTAAAAACTGTCTGCAATTGTAGAATCTTCCATACATATAATCAGTGTTAGTAAACAAGTTTTAATCTGTGCACTACTTTCATAATAAGTAAATAAATGTATATATCACATTGTCATTAATGACATTGTTGATAATGACATCAGATAAATCCTTGATGTTTTTATTATTCAAATGAATAATAAAAACATCGAAAGAAGCCGTACTGGCTTTATAATGTAATGTAATGTAAAATTCCCAAATAAATGTCTTCTTAATAAAGAAGCTGCCTTTTGCAAAGATAGAAGCAAAGGTTTCGTAGCATTTGGTGCACGGGAATTGACAGTGTATATAAGAGAAAAATTTGTGTTTAGATTGGAACTCGCCCTAGTAGCACAGTCTGTAGAGCATTGGTCTAGAAAGCCAAAGGTGCTGGGTTGGAGTCCTAGTCTGAGCATATAATTTTTCTCTTCAAATATCAGATAAATCTGTTTCTCAAGCTTCTTCACATTATTTTTTAAGTACAGTGTCCTTCGCTATTGAGTCACCCCATTGCATGATGGCCAGTGATAGCAACCGATGATAACCAAGCTCCTAGCAGTGCAGTTGACTTGAATTCCCTTCATAGGAGCATGGGAGTCATTCAGTCAGTCTCACAGTAGCTTTATTTCAGCATGGTGTGCTTTTAAGTACTTTATATTAAATATTGTTTCTGCGTTAGTGCTACAAGTGTTATTGTGCTTGGTATTAAATGTGATTTCTGTGTTAATGCTGTGCTATAGTTTACCCAGAATGCTTCGACACTTACTTACATATTATCGTATTTGCTCACATAATTTGCACACCCTAATTTTTAAGGGATTATTTTGAATATATTTAATTAATGTTGGGAAGTAAACATTATGAGGTATAATCATTAAAATTCATCGGAGAACATATTGTTTAAACAACTCACATCATAGGATTCATGCTTCCATGAAATTGCGATTTCAAACATAATCATGTTCATCGTCAGCCATAACTCCGACTGATGAAATTCTTCGGCCGTCAACTATTCTATTGTCGCCATCTTCAGTGCTGCCATCTATGGTTGAATTTATGAACTTCGAAATCAATGTAATTTCGTTAGGGATATCAAAATTCATTGATCTATTTTTGTTTTTCTGAATGTATATTTTTTCCCAAACTGTCAATTCCAAAGGTTTCTCTACTTGTTTTAAAAGTTTAGCTTCTCTTCCAATTTTATGATGTTCTAATAAACTATGTGCAGCAATTGCAGATTTTTCAATTTCACAATTTTTAATATTTCTGAAATGTTCTTTTGTCCAAATTTCCAAATTCCTTTTTGTTTTTTCCTATATAAACTTTATTGCAATCTTCACAATTTATTTGATAAATTCCAGATTTCTTACTGTCTGGAACATTGACTTTTTTATTGGTACTTAGAAGATTACCCAGACTAAATTTATTTATTGGTGCCAAAGAAATGTTGTATTTGTCAAAAAATTTTTGAAATTTCCTATGCATTTCAGGATGGTAAGTAACTTTCTTGTATTTTTTCTTTTCTTTGCAATTTTGTAGAGTAGTATATTGATTAAGTTAAGATTATTTTGAACTTTATTTTTTCTCTATTTTGCACACAAATTAGGGCCTATGTTTTTTTTTCAGTGTAGTAGGGATTTTCCTTCTCTGAATACCATTGCCAATTCTTACATTCGAGCGTAGGTCATTTACTAGGAATTGGACTACCTACTTCACAAATACACCGAAAGTGCCGCTACCTTAACAATGCTTGTCCTCGGTAGAGACAAGTTTTAGAAAAGTAAATACGGTATTTCAATTGACTTTCAACACTTCGAATGTGCAGTTTCATATATATTATATTTCAAGATGGAAAAGAAAAATAACAATTACATAGCATCATATAAATTGAAAGTGATAAGTTTTGCGGAACATTTTGGTAATCATGTAGCAGAATGAGAATTCGGAGTTCTCAAATCCAACAGCTGTTAATGGAGGAAACAAAAAAATGTGCTAAATATTACAAGGAGTGACAGTAGGGCATTATGCTATAAATTTATGAGATGATAAAATTACTGTATTCTTAATTACTATACTTTAACTCAGAACAGGACCTATAATTTTAAAAATCTACATATTTTATGTTCCCCAATTTTTCACTGGCCAAAGTAAATCAAAATGTGCGCAAATTACACGAGCAAATACGGTACAACAAAGAATTTTATGTATGATTCTTGCAGGGAAGTTGTAAGGTGATTTTGAACAGAATAACCAGCTGTACCTGCCCCACATGGAGATACTTTGCGAAAACTTGTTAATAAATTTAGAGAAACAGAGTGTATTCTTGATAAGACGAGGAGGGTAAATAAACATGTGCTTATTTAACTTCCACAGGGAAAAAACACTATGAGGTTTAATTTAAGATTTAAATTAATGTTTTTATTACCTCACCTCATATCCTTTTTCTTCTAGACCCAGTTTTGAAGCTTATCTCCATCATCAGTAGCCTCTGGTTGACCGGTGTTATGTCATTTCTTGGTGGTTTTCTTCTTACTTCTATCAGTGGACAAATGAACCTCTGGACCAGGTCAAAATTTGCGGGAGTTTTAAAATTCATGAGTTTATCTTTCTTGTTTTTTTTTTTGGATGTGGATTTTTTCCCAGACTGTGAGTTCTTTTTGTTCTTCAAGTCAGCTGTAGCAGCCCATGCTTGGTCTGAAAACATTTAATCGATAGAAAAGCTAGCCTAATCAAACACACAGATAAACAAAAAGAATTCACAGTCTGGGAAAAAAATCCACATCCAAAAAAAAAACAAGAAAGATAAACTCATGAATTTTGAAACTCCCACAAATTTTGACCTCATCCAGAGGTTCATTTGTCCACCGATAGAAGTAAGAAGAAAACCAACAAGAAACGACATAACACCGGTCGACCAGAGGCTACTGATGATGGAGATAAGCTCCGAAATTGCAGTCTAGAAGAAAAAGGATATGAGGTGAGGTAATAAAAACATTAATTTAATTCTTAAACATGTGCTTACTAAGGAGAAACTAGACGAGGTAGAAGAAAGATTAGAACATACTTCACAGAAAACTGTAACTTAGATTACCTCAGCATAGCTACCAAACTTAAAATTGAAACCATACAAACTCGCTATTCAAAAAACTAAATGACAAAGTATAGTGTGATCCATTGAAAAGTAACTAATTCCCTGGCACTATCACCCCGAGCTGTCCATACATTCTTATCCTCAAGATTCTTTATCTAAAAGTGAAGATAAAATGCAATAATTAAATGAATTGATTTTGATTTGTTTTTATTATTAAAAATTAGTAAATAATTATATTTGAAGAGAAAAATTATACGCTCAGACCGGGACTTGAACCCGGGACCCTTGGTTCTCTAGACCAAGTGCTGTACCAACTGAGCTACCTGAGCAAGTACCGATCTAAACGCAAATCTTTCTCTATATACGTTGTAAATAATTAACTTAATTTCATAAGAAGAATTAATGCTTATAAATGTTCATTTCCACGGATGCCGGGCAGCGGGGGTTTTTGCTTTCAATTTGCGGAGATCTGGGCTATCAGTAGTTTCAATAGCCAGCCATCATGCAACAGAGTGACTCAACAGTAAAAAATACTGTTTAACTATCTGTAAATAAGAAATGATTACATTAACTGTAACTTCCAATCAACCATATAGGATTTATATTATGTATTATTATATAATAGCAAACAATAGAATTAAGTGCAATACACATTTATACATCACTTTTAGATTGAGTTTGATTAATTAATAATAGTAATAATAGCTTTATTTTACCTTCTACCACTCAATGAGGTTAGGAAAATAATTGATTAAGATTTAATTAAAATTTGTTACATTTTGTATAAATGGAGCAAATGAGAAAATTTAAAATGATTATTATTATTATTATTATTTTACTGGTTATAAAACAGCACACAAAAAAAATCAATATTATAACATAATATAGGTTTTAAATAAAACAAAATATATGTAAGTGTTGAAAGGAGCGGGATATTTGTAAGTTGAATCAAAGATTGTTTCTTTTATAACATAATTGTATTAGGATGAAACAGAAATCTTATTAAAATAAAATTAAGAAAATTTATTTTAATGTCTTGTCCAACAGATCTGTGCCCCCGTAAGATATGCAAACTAAAGCCTATTTCCATTTCTGCCTCGGCAAATCATTTCCCTCCCTGCATTCCTATCTCTCTCCTGCACTTGCACTTCAGTGTTGTCAACTCGACTCCAACCTTGCATTATTCAATATTCAAGAGCCATGACACTGGGGAAGTTTGGCAACATCCCTACTTGATGGCTGCTGTTTGACATAGTGGGAGGGGAGTGCGTTGAAATGGTGTGAGTATAGACGTGTGCTTTTCTAAGAACAATGTCAGCGCTATAGGGACACAGATCTGTTGGTCTGAGTACAACTCAAATTTGTTTTTTTAAGAAATATAAAAATGATTCCTGGTGTAGTTTGAACTGTGGTATCACACATGTATGATTATTTATCTTTATTTTAACATGTTTTTATATCAAAACATGTGTTTGAACATCAATGTATCAAATTAATGTTATTTTTTAACATATAAGTTATTTTGGAAAATTATATAAATAAGATTTTGGGATTTTGATACTTATAGGCATAAAGTCATAAAAATATTTAATTAATATTTTTTGTCAGTTCAAATATTGTATTATTGTACAGCCCTAATTTAAATGTTATGTGTACGTTCCACACGGTTAAATACTTTGAAAGTACAATATGGCACTTTTATAATTGGAAATAATGTTTGCTTTTGTTTAAATTAAGGGGATTCAACAATGTGAGTGTTGTAAACTAAGTGACGTGTAGAGATATAAATGCGCATGTAGAAATGAAATTGCAGAACATAACACTGAAGTTAAGGTCAATTTTAATAAACAAACTTCGAGCGATTAATCACATTAGAACTTTAAGAAAAAATTTGAATTACTTCTAATGTATTTAACTTTCACAGGGGAAAAAACACTATGAGGTTTAATTTAAGAATTAAATTAATATTTTTTATCATCTCATCTCATATCCTTTTTCTTCTAGACTGCAGTTTCGGAGCTTATCTCCATCATCAGTAGCCTCTAGTCGACCAGTGTTATGTTGTTTCTTGGCGGTTTTCTTCTTCCTTCTATCGATGGGCCTCTGGATCAGGTCAAAATTTCTGGGAGTTTCGAAATTCATGAGTTTATCTTTCTTGTTTTTTTTATCCAAAAAGCAAGAACGATAAACTCATGAATTTTGAAACTCCCGCAAATTTTGACCTGATCCAAAGGTTCATCGGTCCACCGATAGAAGGAAGAAGAAAACTGCCGAGAAACAACATTACAACAATCGACTAGAGTCTACTGATGATGGAGATAAGCTCCGAAACTGCAGTCTAGAAGAAAAAGGATATGAGGTGAGGTAATAAAAACATTAATTTAATTGATTCATGTATTTTGTCTTTCGGGCTAAATGGCCATGGTCTGGTTTTATTAACACTCGACATTTCGTCTACTACTGCGGTAGACATCCTCAGGAGATTCCACGTGTTCTTTGACCTCCTAACTCTTCAAATGTCGGCAGCCTCCTGTACTTTCAACTAATAAATATTCCCACACTATTAATGTTAGTCAATTGTCTATAATGAAAGCAAATATTTGCAACAGAGATGTTATTATTTTACTATTATTTATTATTTTGAAAACACCATTGTGCAAAAAAATGTACAACACACGTTTGTGAAGTGTTTTACATAATCTCGAAAATTAAACATTTTCCTCAATTCTGTAAAAACCACTTCCCAACCTCGCATCACAATGAGACTTAATTTTTAAGATGTTGGATATAAACAAAAGTGTTATACCATATCTAACTCTTTTAATTTTAACATTCAGTGTTTGATTTTCAATGTTCCATTAACGACATAATGATGAAAATTCGACAATGTACACAAACGAATTTAAAATGGAGAAGAATAGCTAATATGCATGAACATATTTTTTTTTTACTCTTGTTAATTTATAGTTCGTAGTAATTGCAAAATATATACCACCTAACTTTCATAGTGATATTGTATGGCCTATTTCATTGCAGAGCATCATTTGATAAATTACAATAATTTTACCAGCAAAAGGTTGCATACCGTTATTTCTAATAAAGGGGAATACCAGAGGAAAAATAATGTTGTAAAATTAATTCTTTGGTCAGTTTAAGTCACAAATTTCTTGTATTAGAAATTTATCAAAATATCTTCTATTAGAAATATATCATATAAATTTAATTAAGTTATTTAGGTAGGAAATAACACTATGAGGTTTATTTTAATTTTGTTTAGTTGTTTCTTCACCCACCTCATACTTCTTAACTCCCTAGCAGACTCGAGTTTCTTCACTTCATTTGTGACATTCTCAGTGCTGTATTACGTTCACAACTGATGTCCAACGGCCTCTTCTCCTGCAGACTGACCTCCGCGCCATCTGATGGCTGACCGACAAACTTCCAAATCAATCCCCTCTCCTTATGACCGGGTATTTCAAAATTCATAGTTGTATTTTTATTCTTG
Organism: Diploptera punctata; assembly: GCA_030220185.1. Taxonomy (NCBI): domain Eukaryota; kingdom Metazoa; phylum Arthropoda; class Insecta; order Blattodea; family Blaberidae; genus Diploptera; species Diploptera punctata. The sequence continues at coordinate 725,632 of JASPKZ010003802.1, forward strand.
CTTATGTAAATTTTTTCCCAAATTGTGAGTTCCTTAAATTACTTAAACCATTTGAAAAACTGAAGAAACTCACAATTTGGGAAAAAAATTTACATATGCAAGAATAAAAACACAACTATGAATTTTGAAATACCCGGTGAAAAGGAGAGGGGATTGATTTGGAAGTTCGTCGGTCAGCCATCAGATGGCGCGGAGGTCAGTCTGCAGGAGAAGAGGCCTTTGGACATCAGTTGTGAACGTAATACAGCATTGAGAATGTCACAAATGAAGTGAAGAAACTTGAGTCTGCTTGGGAGTTAAGAAGTATGAAGTGAGTTAAGAAACAACTAAACAAATTCATGTAAATTTATTTATAAATAAATATGGGAGAGTAAAAATGTATGCAGATTCTCACATCTTACATAAAAATTGCACTCACAAACACTAGACTGTTTGGTCCCCTTAAATAAATATTTGTGTTTATTTGTGATGGTTGTGATTTTAAGATACTGAAAATTCAGGACCAATTATTTTTATAATGTGCCAAAAAAAAAAAGTCTGTGAAATGTTGTTAAAGTTCACTCTTTTAAACTGGTAATATTATGGCATGTATATATTGGATAGCTCTCATTGCCAATGATAAAGTATATATGTGGAAATGTTGATAGCTGAAATATACAACATATTAAAATAAACACTTATGACATGTTTACTTGTAAAACAATTGTTTCATTGACTGTCCTTTTTCTTATCCTTAAAATGGCGATGACCTGTATTGGAGCTGTAATTATGAGAATCATTGGTATCATCATCCTCTTATTGTGTCCTCCTTTCGGAAGCTCAATTCCAAATACACCTCCAACCACCTCTATCTTCCCATGCTTTGTTTCTTTTTAGTTCTTCCCAGTCGTATCCTCGCTCTTGTATTATAAGATAAAAATTAAAAATTACAATGTACCTGTTGGCAGGTGCCGTCGTCCTCAACTTTGTTAAAATGTATGAAAATATTATTAACTGGAGGCCTTTAGGAAGTTAACTTCCATCATCAGCAGGATGAGTACCAACAGCGTCTACAACAGCATCGTAACTACTAGCAGCGCGTACTCATTCTGCTGATGATGGAAGTTAACTTCCGAAAGGCCTCCAGTTAATATTTTACATACATTATTTTAAAATTAAAATATAAAATTATGGAACATTCACTTGAAAGGTCCGTCTCCTCAATTTGATTAGTTATTTAACTGTAGCGCTTTCGGGACTTGTCCCATCATCAGCAGGATTCAAAACTAGTGTTTCACTGAAGATCTGGTAGAGGGGGTTACATGTACTGGGTTCGTTTTCGTTTATCAGATGGTCGTTGTTGTGAACTGCTAATAAAATGCATTGTTAAAACCGTTGAGGTGGAGAGTCATAAAATAAAATAAGTTAAAATACCTTTAGGCGTTTTAACTTATTTTATTTTATGACATGTAACCCGCTCTACCAGATCTTCAGTGAAACACCTTTTTCAATCCTGCCGATGATGGGACAAGTGCCGAAAGCGCTACAGTTAAATAACTAATAAAGTTGAGGAAACAGACCTTTTAGGTAAATATTCCACAATTTTATACTTTAATTTTGAATAATACCTCAACGGAACATATCATGAATCTTATAAAAGTTGAATATATTATTTGAACAAATTTGAGGACGACGGCACCTGCCAACAGGTATATTTTAATTTTTATCTTATGACTATTCACCTCAACGGAATTTGATATGAATTTTATTAGTGTTGACTCTCTCTTGTAGACTTTTCTTCACTTGCTTTCAAAAAGACAAATAGCCCTCAGACATCAACAGAGTAAAGAAAGACAGACTAGCAAAGAAAGTGATGTATGACTCGGAACATTGAATATTAACACATTAAACATGCAGGACATACAGAAGAATTGATACAAATGATGAAGAGAAGAAGAATGCAAATCCTAGGAATATGTGAAATGAAGAAAACTGAGCAGAATAACGGCTTGTGAAATGAGATTCATGCGCAGAACAGCGGGTTACATCAGATGGGATCGGAAAAGAAACACCGATATCTTAAAAGAATTGAAGACTACGTCAATTTTGGAATATATTAAACAGTACCAACTAAATTGGAAACACCATCTTGAAAGAATGAGTTCAAATCGGATCCCCAAAGCTGTTTATAATTATATACCAAGAAGACGAAGATCTCTGGGCCATCCTACGAAACGCTGGAGGGAAAATTTTCTATAGGATCGTAACAGGCCTTGGCCTAATACTTGGAAGGAAGAAGAAGAAGAAAAAAGAAAACTGAACAGGGTAAAAAGAAGCTGAGTGAAGGATTTGAAATGTACTGATCAGAGGAGAAAAATGAAAAAAAGAATGGAGTAGCAATAATAATATCACCAGGATATACATAAAATATTATGAATCATTGGTATTTGGTAAGTAAATGTTTTTTATTTCATGTTTTATTGCTGCATTAATTTTAGTATTAGTATAAACTAGATGAAAGCTGTCACTAGAAGTGATGTTCAGCAGAAGGCTCTTATGGATATCTTAAGCAGCTATAGGATTACTACCAGCACACCAACTGGAATGAACAATGAAAGCTTTTGGATTTTATAACAGTTTACATTTTTTGAAAGGAAACGAATACAGCTTGTCTTTATTGATGGGAAAATACAAAATTGTAGTTAGTGTCTTGGAATATACAGAGTGAGTCAGGAGGAAATGTACATGCTTTGAGGGGTATAATACTGGTGATTCTAAACAAAAAACTTCTATGCTGTCCCAGATGGCACAGAGTTTTCCTTTTACTTATTTCGATTTAAATAAATACACTGATGTTATGTAAAATTTTTCTTTTCACTTTATTTTCTTCTCACAATTATCACTAAATGTTCAATTACAATTTTATCTTAGAACTATTCTTCATTTAAAGTTGATCAGATAATCACCACACAATTACAGACACAGTACTTCCTCACAGTTTCACTTACAAATTCAACCTCTCGCTGTTCAACACAAGACTGGGAGTCATTCCAACCTCTCCACATATTTATAGGCGAGTAGACGGAAATTTCCAGGTCCATGAACGAGATGTTTCTACATGGAACCCTCTTGTCTTCGATGTTTCTCGAACGGGGGAATAGATGTTCGTAGAACTATCTGGCTTATTAGCCGAGAAAATTCGGTGGATCCCTGGACTCGCGATTGACTATTCGCCAATCCAGTCCACCAATGCGAGGTTTCTCTCGCTGGCCCGCGCATTTCAAACGACGCTACTACAACGCGTCACAATGCATATGGCCTTTTCTTAACCGTTTCAGGGCAATTTAATGAAAACAACGAGGAACGGAAAAGTGCAGGTGACAGTAAATCAAGATACTGTTATCTTAAGCTTTGTTTAATTGTGTACGTTACCTCACAAAAATATGTCGAAACACTCCACCGCCAACTTCAATACATTTTTATGCTCTTGTTAAACATTCAGTTAAACACTGCAATCTTAGTTTCAAACGGTTATGGTTAAAGGAACATCCATGGTTTTGCTCGTCTCCTTCTACAACATAATCTATGGAAAGAAGCTTTTCTTGTCTGAACCGTATAAAAACATACCTGAGGAATTCAATTTCAGAACAGAAACTTTCTTCTTCGAGGAACATAACAATTCAGAAAGAACTTCTACTGCATAGTGGAATGCAGGCTTTCACGGCCGGTAGTCATGGTAATAAAAGATTCCGGGCTATGTGGCCGTGGTCTATAGCCCGGAATCTTTTATTACCAACTTCTACTGCAGTTAACGAAGGCACGCCCATTCCATGAAGATATCCCCAAAAAGTTTGCAGCCTTAAAGGACCGATTTGATATAGAAGAAATATTTTTTATTTAGAGTCCCTCCACCACCCTCCGGGTTACCTCGGGAATAATGTTCTTATCCCCGGGTCTGCTCTATGTCCCTAACTACTAACTAATCTGTATTGAATAAATAAACATAAGGTATGTGAAGTGTAGATGTACATAAAGCAAAATGTGTTGTGAGTTTGTGTTTAGTGATACATAAAATAAATATACTTAAAGTAATGTTAATTTTGTTTTGATGATACGTGATATGAAAGTAATTGTGTTGTGTTTCTTTCTATATGCGAATTTATTAATAATTAAGATAAACATGTGTACAAATAATTTTTCTTACTAGCTCTTCACGCAACTTCAAAGCCACGAAACGCCACTGATTTGCAATGGAATGTAAAAAAAGACTGCGTAAACAGGATATATTATAAGATAAGTGACATTGAGGAAGTTTGTCTATATATATGATAAAAATAATTAAGTAAATTAAGCCCCAATGTTCAATAGTCCTAGAGCGCCCTTGGCCTATTAGCACGTGACCTCACATACTGTGTCATTTACATAGGTGGATAATCTATCAGGCAGTACATGGATGACATGTGGTCAGCATGTTGGGTTGCCCAGATAGATGGTTTTCTCAACCTAGAGTTACTGCTTATTGTAGCTATCCAAATTCATTGTGATGCTGGGTTACAATTATTGATAATTGCAAATTAGATATATATTGTATTGTAAGCCTATGTTTTCCCTTTACAGAGATTTAGGCGCTCTCCCCCTACAGGGAAGAATTTGAACCATACTAATTTAGTTACACTTGTTTTCGTATAGATGTCATTTTGAGTGGTACGTGGTCAGCGTTCCGCCTCATACTGACATCTAGGAAACCAAGGTAGTACTAGGACGGGAAAATTTTGCTTAGAGGCCTTTTCATTCAGGCTTAAGGATTTTTTACGAGCCTGAAAATCTTGAGACTCGGGACCCACGGCTTAAAGTCCCTCCCGGAGGAAATTAGATACATTCCAACTTAAATTCTACCCCCCTTAAAAATAAAACTTTACAAGGATAATAAACCCAACTGGAACTTTAATAAATTTTATAATCTTATCATCTATACTATGGGAACATTTTTATCCTCTTTATTGGGAGGGTTACGGGCAGTAGCTCAGACAATTTCTTATGAGGTAAGATATGTATTGTCTGTCCAATGGATCTGTACAAAGTAAAGCCTACTTCCTTTTCTCCGATTGAGGGTCTTTCCACTTTTCAGCGGTTGCCCTTTTACCAGCCGGCTGCTGGCCCTTCACATCCACATGTGTCAATCACAGAGGTAGATGATCAACAGCCAGTGTAGGGGTGACATGTGCTTAGCATGTCGAGTCCCTCAGCCGTTATAGCTGGTTCCTCAACCTGGAGCCGCTACTTATTGTAGCTACCCAATTGCCTCACGATGCTGGGTGGGCACCGGTCCCATACTGGCCGAAATACCATGAGAAAATTTCTTCCCCCATGGAGACTCGAACCAGCGCAAGTCCCGTAGCTCTGCGCCAAGGCTTCCTACCTTAACCGCTCGGCTACGGCGCGGGACCTACTTCCTTTTCTACATCAGCAAATCATTTCCCTCCCTGCATTCCTATCTCTCTCTTGCACTTGCACTCCAGTGTTGTCAACTCAACTCCAACCTTGCATTATTCAATATTCAAGAGCCATGACACTGGAGAAAGTTTGGCAACATCCCTACTCGATAAGTTACTGTGGCTGCTGTTTGACGTAGTGGGAGGGGATTGCGGTGAAATGGTGTGAGTTTTTACTTGTACTTTTCTAAGAACGATGCCAGCGTTATAGGGGCACAGATCCGTTGGTCCGAGTATATGTCTCATAATAGCTGAAATCCACGAGGAAATTTGTTCCTCTCTGAGGACTCAAAACAACGTAAGTTGTGTAGTTCTGCGCCAAGGCATAATGTCTTATATTGCTTGGCAAAGGCTAACTCACTGGTTATATCGAACCCGTAGGTTCATGGCCGCGCGGACATAAACTCTCCATAGATCCAGTGTAACCCATGTCCACGTTTTTTTAGTTAGGCCTGTATTTTTACGGTGAAATATCGTCACTCTTTCGACTAAGTACTTTTTTCGTCTGACTTATCGCCTTCGACCCGTCCGGAATGGGTAACCCTTTCGGCAGCAATTCTACCGCCGGCATTAGCTTTCGGGGTCATTTAACTTGGCAACGGCGCAGAACAAAAATATATGTAGAGAGTTTTAAAAAATAGGAAAGATGTTACAGTACAAATTTAAAGCAAGAGACAATTATTTTTATGGGTGAGACATGCTCCTTTACATTACCAGTAAGGGAAGAAAACAAGTTAAATGTTTTAAAAAATAGAATCGTAAAAAAATAATGAAATTGTATTTATTTATTTATTTATTTATTTTACGTGATGGAGTTAAGGCCGTAAGGTCTTTGCGTAATGTGAAAGGATGCACAAGAGCGGATAGAATAAGGAATGAAACTATACGAGAAGAATTAAATATATATAAAATTGAAGATAAAATCAGCGAAAATAATAAGAAATGGACAGAACACTTAATGAGAATGAACAACGAAAGAATACCAAAAAGAACCTTCCTGTATAATCCCAGAGGAACAAGAGATGTTGGCCGACCACGCAGAAGATGGACTCCACTTTTAACTTCGCCGGAACAGGCTGCATAGCCTAAACCTTGTAGTAAAAGAAGAATAAAGTCTTCTCTTCCACTTCAGGGTTAAATTTTACATAAAATAAGAGTTATGATTGATACATAATAGATATAGACTGCACAATATTAAGTTGACAAGGATAAGAAAGAAAAATAGTAGTAGTTTAGTAATAATAATAATAATAATAATAATAATAATAATAATAATAATAATAATAATAATAATAATAATAATAACCTTTAGTTAGATTAAGTAAATGGCTTGGCAAAGAAAGTTTAAAATATAAAGGAATAATAAAATTATACATGGAACACGGTTCATGGTCGCGCGGACATAAGCTCTCCATACATCCCTATCCTGAGCTAATGCTTTCCAATCATTCCCTGTATAATCTACTTCCCTCAAATCATAGTTAATGTTATTCTCCTACCTCATTCTTGGTCTACCACAATGGCTATTTAACTCACGCCCCAAATGGGAGTCAATGATCAATCACGTTTCAATGAATTTTGTTTTACAACCAATGACAGTCTTGTTTCACCTCGATATTTATCGAATTCTGTTTACCAAAATAAAGAAAGCTCCTCCTTTTTAATATTCTGAACAGGTCAGAGCATTATTTTGCAGTGACTGACTCTCCAACAAATATGTTGAATATAGCAAATGATGAACAGATTCCTTCGAACTACACATGTGATGATTGTGTGTTCAATAATTGTGTTTTTTAAATAATGATTTCACTGAGTTGTTTCCTAAAAAATAATAACCTATAATGTTGGTTATAATATCCACTAGGATGCATTCTTACAATATTACGACCCTATTTGGCAATAAATAATATGATCTGGTTGCAGTGATGAACAAGCGTAACAACCATTTCTCACTTATTTTTAAACATCGCCGATTACATTAAATATATAAATATTTTAAAATAACTATATTTAAATAATGATTTGTGAGTAAACAGCTTAATTTTATTCGTTAAATAGTCCTAACAAATGCCACTCTTTATTTTTAAATCCTCTAGATAAATTGGAAATCACTCGTGGCGTTACTTATGAAAAACATGCATTAGTCACTGTTCAAATAGAATAACCCAACTAATCCTTGTAATGCGCCAGATTATCCAATAAACTGTAAACTAATCTGATGTATACTAACTTGATCATTTTCTCGCCTAACGAAATAAAATTATTATACAGAGTGATCCAAAAGTCTCGATCCATTTATTTGAAAGCATTGACCAACGTTTATGGGGCGTTGCTCCCAGCGTTGCACTGTTGCTCTAAACACATTACGCAGATGGCGTGGTGTAATAGCTGCTACTGCCTCGTAAATGAGGAAGATCACGAACCTTAGTCTTGTACACATGAGAGTTGATAAAACCTCATGCAAAAAAATCAAGTGGGGTCAAGTCTTGTGAGCGTGGTGCCCACATTCTTGGCGCAGCTCTGCCGATCCAGCGACCCAGAAATGTTGCATTGAGATAGGCACGCACACACAGAGCAAAATGCGGTGGGGCACCATCTTGCTGAAAGACAACAGAGTGTAAAACACCATCCTGCGTAAGCTGTGGTTCTAGAAATTGTTCAAGCATGTCTAAGTAGGTGACTCCAGTGACTGTGGGTTCTTGAAACCTGAATGGACCGTACAGTTTTGTTGCTGTTACACCTAGCCATACATTAATTTTTGGTGTATCTCGTTGCCATTCATATGTAGCATTAGGTTGCTCGTCAGCCCATATTCGACAATTATGCCTATTTACATGACCATGTGGGGGCGGCGGTAATCTCACTACTCCCACCATTAATACGGGATCGTCTTTTGTTTCTGTTGCTTCTATTAGCGTAGATCTGATTACCTCCAAGGTTATTAATCACGAAACTACTTGCCCCGGGCCCATAGAAGGCAAGGATTGATTCATCTTTCTTTCCTAGGCGTATTAACATAAATCAATAATAGTTCTCGAACCCACAGAGTGACTGAAAATAATTGTTTTCACTATGATTATCAATCAGGAAAGCTAGACAGAAAAATAAAGGGGGTTGGAAATGATCTCCTAACTGAGTGAGTTTCCGTATAGGATTATACCAAACAGATACGTGCACATAAATCAGTTTGAACATTAACTATAAAAATGATATTTAATGTAAACAAGTAGTCTGAAATAAAAACAAAATCAAAATAAACATTTGATCATTCAAGAAAAGAATATAAATAAATAAATGATAATACTTTTACAAGACAAAAAACCACACCATACCTCACACTACACTCATGCTAGCGTCCAAGCCAGGGTGGCTTCTTCCCTGGTCTTCAGGACCAACTAAAACTGCGCCGCTCTCGGCTTCAGACAACCTTGTCGACTTAAAAGTGCGATCCCATCTCGGAATGGATAGATGAATGAATGATAACGTTCTGGCTGCGCATAACGTATTTGAAGGTTCCGAGGTAGAGGGGAGATGCGCCATAGGAACAGCGCACCAGGAGAGGTAAAGAGGGAGAGTGGGGGTAGGTGCAAAGAGAAAGGAATATTGGCATAGTTCATGAATCTTACAGTCTAGGAAGGATAACGACGCTGCAGTAATGAGCCGAAAAACGCACTTTCGGTTCAACCACAAATGTGGAATGTAGCCTCGTCACTGAAAAGGATATTGTTCATTAGCAACAGCCTGAAGCATATCATGACACATAGCCTGACGGACAGCATAATCTTCCTGTTCCAAGTGATGTAGCACTTGCACGTTTGTTGAGTTTAAACCTTAAAACCCTGCAGACTGTTGTCCTGGGAATGTCCAGTTCATTACTGAGCCTGCGAGTCGACGCGCCTGGACTGCGTTCAATAGCGTGCTGAATACGTTCAACATCATTTGCAGACGTCTATGGTCTTCCTGATCGTTTTTTCATCAATAACACTTCCTGTTCGTCTACATTTGTTCACCAACATCCGGATATTGGCTCTAGCAGGTGCTGGTTTGTGAAACTTTCGTTCAAATTTCTGATGCACTTGTTCATAGCTTACCAATCGCAATCGCGCGGAAACAACTGTTATTCCTTCTTCAATGGTCAGCATACTTCGTGATGAACCTGAAAAACAACGAAGAAAATGTCAATTTAATGGAAACGGATCGAGACTTTTGGACCACTCTGTAGAATATCATGCGATGAAAGGACTTAGTAATGAATGAATAAATATATTAAAAAAAACGCAATATGATAGTGGAAATTAGTAGGCCTATTATTATGTTGGCTAACATGACTCTAGCAGTCACTTGTCTTCTATTGGAAATTCACAGGTCATAGAATAGCCTTAAAAAGGTCATTAGTTATAGGTGTGAGAATAATATTCGAATGCATTTTAAGGAATTGGACATCAGCGAAATAAATTGATTCGGTTGCTGATGATAAGGTATAGTAGATTATTTTTAGTGAATTTGGGATTGAACCTATTGGTTCCATAAGGCATAAGAGCTAGTAAATTAGTATCGTTTAATGCCACTGACAAGTACTCATTTCAGCGATAAGTTGGACAAATTATCCAAATATTATTTCTGTGGAAAAAATAAAACATTAATTTGTTATTATAAACTCACTTATTTTTAATAAATGGGCACAGATTATTTAAAAATGTTTTAAATGTAAAATATTTAGGAATAATTTGAATGGAGGCTCATGGAATCAGATACCGTAAAGGTAGTTGCGCTTAAAAAAATTATAACATGTATCATTAATATCCAATATGTACAAAATTTGCCTATTCTGCATTATATCTTCGTTATGCAAAACGATTCTTCTTCTGCACTTTATATTTGTTAAGCTATATCCACAGTATCCAAAATGCAAGATTAAAAGCACTTTGGATTGTGCCGGTTCGCTCAGGGTAGAATATGATCACTCAGGGATGTTTTAAATTATACACTTATTATTTTATTTTATTTTATTGGATACATTTATATGTACAATTGTATATATTTTAATAACTCGGAGTGGAGTTGATGAATTACTTCCGCCCACGTGTTTTAATATCACTTTCGCGAAGGGTTACTGAAGATCTAGACTATTGCAGAACGTAGGAGCGTGAGAGTGAGAGTGTTTTCACACGTGTCCTCGCCTTATAAGGGCGATGACTCCTCCCATAAGTTGCCAACCCCTCTCCGAGTGTATATGTTATTCATTATAGCTTAGAAGGGTAGGTACCATTCGTTTAGGTTTCTATGTTGGTAATAGACTCGTGTGCACGTTTTGTGCGCCTTCCAGTTATTACTATTAATGGTACGTTTTAATACTCATGAGTCTATTACTTCTTGCCACAGAATATATTGTTTTAAAATCATTTTTTTTTCTCTCCCCGCTCAGATTATTTAAATACTTCACTCGAGAGTGTGTCTGGCTGTCTGCATATTTTCTCTGGTAAATAAAATGCAAGAGAAATTATAGAATGCAAGGCTTTCACGGCCGGTAATCATAATATTAAAAGATTTCGGGCTATGTGGCCGTGGTCTATAACTGGTGTTTGTTCCAGACGTTTCTCCCTCAACTGCGGAGGGCATCTTCAGTGGCAAGTGCTTCTAGGTGGTGTAACACCACTGGCGTTCCCTGGCCACATAGGTAGTGATCGGAAGGGCAGTCTCCCCTTATGCGGAGGAAATCCGCCACCTCCTGGCTCTTTGGGTCTTAAATGCCCTCTTCAGCCCAAGATGATATTATTTTCTAGGACTATTTAACTAATGCCCCAAATGGGATTCAATGACCAATCACATTTGAATGATTTATTAATTACAACCAATCACAGTCGTGTTTCACCTCGAATTTATCAAAGAAGTTTATCATATTAAAGAAAGCTCGTCCTTTTTAATTTTCTAAATAGGTTATAGCATTATTTTGCAGTGACTGACTCTCTAAGAAATACGGCTACCAGATAGTATATATAGTTCATGAATGTCAGCTGATAGTGCTTGCGGGAGATAATATAAAAACGTTTGTAGCAATTGATTATACCACAAAAAAAACACTCTTTGCACTTTGTTAAACGAATTATTTCCCAGGAAGTAACGTTGCACAAAAATATAATTGACATATTTACATCATAGATGTCCACCGCTGTGGTCTCGAGGTAGCGTGCTGCCTTGTCACGCAGTGGGCCCGGGTTCGATCCCCGATAGATGTCCACCGCTGTGGTCTCGAGGTAGCGTGCTGCCTTGTCACGCAGTGGGCCCGGGTTCGATCCCCGGTCGGGGCAGTTTTTCTGGGTGAGGTTTTTATCGGGGTTTTTCCTCACCTGTAAGACAAATGTCAGGAAAACTTTAAGGCCCAAATGGTCCCCGAAATCATATGACCACCATCATCATCATCCTTCACCGGTGTGGAAAGCAACGGGAACTACCACACCTACAATTCCCTAGTAAAGCTGCAAGCATAGCATGAAAATTCTATGATTGCAGTGAAGGACCTGCCTTCGGGCAGAATTACTATGGATGGATATATATATATATATATATATATATATATTGGATATTCCATTTCATTCATTCATTACATCATAGGACACCAGAAATTAATTAATACCTATAATGCTGGTTATAAATTTCTCCACTAGGGTGCATTCTTACAATATTGTGATCCGTTGGCAATACATAATATGATCTAGTTGCAGTGATGAAGAAGCGTAACAATCGTTTCTCATTTGTTTTCAAACATAAAGTAGTAAAGTAATCCCACGACAGGCCTCAGGAGGCCCTTGGGGTAGTGGGAGGTTAAGGCTCCCACTTTTTTCTAGACAATCGGCACTTGATGTCAGCCGGGTAGTCAGCCCTGCGTGACGTCCGCCTTTACCCCCAGAACAAGCGTCTGGTACTCATTTCCGTTAGAGGCTGAGTCGACCCAAGGGCCATCGTGCCGTCAGAAAGTTTGGGTCAGTTTAAAAATCCTGATCCCAACGGGACTTGAACCCGCGACCTTCTGGCTTGTAGCGCAGTACCTTAACCACTACGCTACGGCGTTTTCAAACACCGCCGTTTACATTAAATAAATAAATATTTTAGAATAACTATATTTAAATAATGATTTGTGAGTAAACAGCTTAATTTTATTTGTTAAATAGTCCTAACAAATGCCACTCTTGATTTCCAAATTCTCTAGATAAATTCACGACTCTCTCATTACTTATGATAAATTTATTCGATTCCCTTCTCAAGCTCCAGAGAGAGTATCCCAGCAAGATGATAGTCCGCGATCTTCGACAGAGGTTCAGATAAAGGATGGCCGCCACTAGAGCTCCTTCCCATCATCCGCGAACGCCAAGAGGAAAACTGCGGGCGCCGCCCACGCCCCGAGGAGGCGAGGGCGCACCCCCCCCCCCTGCTCCGGAGGCCTCTCACTCAACAACGAGAAACGACCCTTTTCACGTTAAGCTGATTGTTTGTTTACGTAAATTTTGAAAATAAGATTAAAATTAAATTACATAATAAAAATAAAATTTCCGGAATGTTGGACGCTTTAATAATAGAATGCATTTGTCACTTCAGAACCACACAGCCAGTTATGCTTTCCATACCGATGCAAGTCCCACTTGAAAATTCCTGTGATTTGTCTATTTAGTTTTCAAATCTGGCTCGTGTCTTCCCATATAGGATTTTTAATTATACTTTCTATTCAATCGAAAATAATGAAAACGGCTTATGTTGTACCCATCTAACAATCCCGCGTTTACTGCGAGATTGCAAAGTACCGGTACATTGCTGCTGTCAACCAGGTTTTGATCGAAGGGGAAATCAGATGTGTGTGTCGCAAGAAAACAAGGAAGATTTGTACTGTCCACGTTGCAGCAGATTTGAAACGAATCCACGGCTCGTTTTATGTTAGAAATAACAAATCAAGAGCTCAATTAGGGTTTATGAATGGAAATCAGATGAGCAAGATAACGAAAATTTGTACTGTCCACGTTGCAGCAGATTTCAAGCGAGTCCACGATACACATTTGTGTCGGGAATAACAAGTAACGAGCTAATTTAGATTAAAAAAAATTAAAAATCTTATTAAGGAAATAATAAGTTATCGGAGAAGTTGTGTTTACAATACTCCGTAAAAACAGGCCCTAAGTAATATAAAATAAATGTATTTATCTGCTATCCGTCTGTTGTGGACCGCAACCCATTGTTATGGACGGCATTACGCTGCTTAAAATTAATTAGAACTCTCCGCCCCCAAAATATTTAAAGTTTTTTTAATAAGATTTATCTTTTTAAAGTATTTATGCAACCTAATTGTATGCTGTTTACTATACATTTAATTAAATTTGTTTTAGTAACAAATGGCAAGCCTTTACTAAATTTCCTAAATTGATTTCCACTAGTTTTGAAGAATATGTGGCTTTGTCGATTTGTGTTGTTGTCTTGTTTAAAAGGCGATTTTTAAAATTGCGCAGTAACTAACATAAATATAAAGTAGTCAAACTATATTATGTCACGCCCCCCACTGAACCGAACCAAGGATGGTGTTGTTTATAAGGAGTTGTGTACAATCGAATTGCGCATGCGTACTCATCACGTGTTATTCCAAAACTAAACAAACAAGCAGAGCTCTAGATGACGTTGTAGGAAGTGGATGTGTTTAAGGCGAAAGCTATTGCGTGTAATTTTGCCGGTTGGCAACTTTATGCAGATTTCATCTGTATTCTAATAGCATTTTTGTGTACCTGATTCGTGTATTTGACTTGTATTTAAGACTGACGTTCCTTCAAAATGATGGAGCAAGAGATTTTGAATGGCCACGAAGCCGAAATCGATGTGCCTGATGAAGACCAAAATGGCGTCGCGAATGAAGTTTCTGGAACTGCCGGTGCCGAAGGAAAAAGTATTGTGGACTCTGTTTCTGTTGACCACAGGATTAAGAAAAAAGCCAGGAGACTAATAAAACAGCTAAGCAAAGAACTTGTTACGAATGGTACTACCGTGGTTCCTGGTACAAGACTTCTAAAAAATAGTCGAAGGCCGAGGAATGGGTTTGGAAGAGGCCTTCCTAAAAAGGGTAAGTTCCTTAAAAAATACATAACATAAAGTTTGACTAATATGTTTAAATGTGACGTGAAACTCAAATATTGTATTTTCGAGGCATGTGTGTGTGTATATATATATATATATATATATATATATATATATATATATATATGCGCCCATCTATTCTGGAGTCTCTTTTGTGGTTTCGAAAACCGGTTTACCAATGGAATTTTTGTACATACTGATCTCGTATAAATATACGATGTGTTTATGAAAACTATCATTCTCAGATTAATTAAAAGTAAGGTAATTGTTTACGAAATCTAACCATTCATTCAATTGAACTTAAAAAGCCAACAAAAGGAACTTGCACTAACCTTGAACTATTCAACTTCTTGATGATAAGAATAACTGAGGTTTGGCAATGGTTTAGATTTAAAAAAGCTTAAGACTGGACAATCCTTAAATTATTATATTTATTCCGTAATAAATGCTTACTTTTTAAAGTAATTACCAATAATTATGTAGGTTGAAATTATGAGAAAACATTAGTTCAAATATTTGGATGATCAAGATTTTAATTCTCTGAACTAGGCATAGAAGTTAAAATTTCCAGATAACTATTAAATATGTTAATGCGTTTTTTAATTAATAGATAATAAAAATACTCTGATTTTTCATACAACATTCATAGATTGGCTTTGTGATTGCATAAAGGCATAGATGTCCAGAACTCATATAAACACGACTGCCTCCGTTCATGCATTTTACTATTATGTAAATCCATTTTTTGTAAACATGTTTGGGAATTTATTGTGAAGGTTGGTCATACTGATTTTACGTATATATGTGGTTCCATCTGGTGACAATTTCTTAAACATTTGTGCATACCCACTGCTGTTATGTAGAACTTAAAAAAAAATTATTGGTTGAGTTATTCTAAAGTTTTTCCATTCTAGTTTTCAACATATGATGCAAGTTTAAAAATACCCCCAAAATCTCCACACAGTCTGTTAATTGTAGTGTTACAGTTTCATTTTTAATAACATTTACTACTATTTTAAACATTTGCAACCAACATAATATGCTTTCAAAATGCCTATAATAACTTCCAATGCTGCCAAGTGGTATAGTCAGGTGAATGTAGGCAGCTGCATGCTAGAACAGACCACAGGTTGTAAACTATCTTGAATGCTATAAATTGTATGACATACTTACATTTGTGTCCCTCTCCGTAGCCGAGTGGTTAAGGCCAGAAGCCTTGGCGCAGAGCTACGGGACTTGCGCTGGTTCGAGTCTCCATGGGGGAAGAAATTTTCTCATGGTATTTTGGCCCGTAAGGGACCGGTGCCCACCCAGCATCGTGAGGCATTTGGGTAGCTATAATAAGTAGCGGCTCCAAGT
This sequence comes from Diploptera punctata, assembly GCA_030220185.1. Taxonomy (NCBI): domain Eukaryota; kingdom Metazoa; phylum Arthropoda; class Insecta; order Blattodea; family Blaberidae; genus Diploptera; species Diploptera punctata. Next base: position 741,570 of record JASPKZ010003802.1, read on the forward strand.
TGAGAAAACCAGCAATAATGCCTGGGGGACTCGACATGCTGACCACATGTCATCCCTACACTGGCTGATCATCTACCTCTGTGATTGACACATGTGGATGTGAGGTCACCAGCCAGATGGTAGGCATTCTAGGCCTGTCGCATCAGAAGTACTTACATTTTTTTTTTTTGTACTGTGACATTTAGCATGTTATTTCTTATGTAGTTGGTATCAGTAGATAATTTTTTTTTTCTATATTATGTGAAATTGTCATTATTTTTACACGCTTTATATTAGCTTGACCTGTGTCTATCTATATATGTGACGGAATCTTTCAACGCGATTTTCACCCACTTAAAATCATTGGATCGACTTGAAACTTTGTATATTTGTAAAGGACCCGTGACAATATAATAATTTAATTTTTTTTCTAAAATCCTGGCCAGAATCATCAGAAAATAAAAAAAAGTGTCTTTGTATTTATCTAATGGAATCTTTGAACACGATTTTCACCCACTTAGAAACATTGGATCGACTTGAAACTTTGTATACTTGTAAAGGACCCGTGACAATACAATAATTTCATATTTTGTTTCTAAAATCCTGGCCAGAATCATCTGAAAATAAAAAAAAATGAAAACTGGTATAATAGGTTGTGGACTTGTCGACGTTTTAGTGAATCGTTGTAAGAGCTCAGTTGGTAGAGCAGTGAACTCTAGTGGTATATAATTTCAGTAATCCATACGTCGCTGGTTCAAATCCGGCTGGGAGGGTTTTTTTTTAGAAGAGTATTACTTTTAGCTCATACTACAATAGTATCGAATTTAAAGATATTTACATTTTTATCTTATTCTGTAAAATATTAAAACTAAAAAATAAATAGTAGTTTTAAAAAAACTAAAACAACACGCTTTATTAGAAAACCCAACTAAAAAATGAAAAATAATTTTAATTTCCAACACGCTTGGGATAAAATTAAAGTGGTCAACAAAAAAATCATCTCCAACACATACAGAATAAAACTAGAGTTATCAACAAAAAGAAAATCGTTTTACCATCAAAAGCGTGGGGTGCTTTTTATGATTTTTACATTTTCTTCTTAGAGACTTTACTTTTACCAATATCTGTTTATTATCAAATATATTAATTGATATAGAGCACTCCACGCTTTTGATGGTAAAATGATTTTCTTTTTGTAGATAACTCTAGTTTTATTCTATATGTGTTGGAGATGATTTTTTTGTTGACCACTTTAATTTTATCCCAAGCGTGTTGGAAATTAAAATTATTTTTCATTTTTTAGTTCGGTTTTCTAATAAAGCGTGTTGTTTTAGTTTTTTAAACTATTATTTATTTCATATTATGGGACATATGAAGACAGTGTTATTAGTTAATATGGAAAAGTTTTGCTCTAGTGGTTGCTATTAGATGTTTTACAACAAAACTCAATATATGATATTGAAATAAAACGAGGAAGGTATTCTCAAAAAATCAGCAAATATCACTAAAGAAAGGGAAAAAACCCTCAGACTATAAAACAAGAAAAAGGAGGGACTAACTGTACCAACAGCAAAAGGACAGGGCTACAGGCTGTTTCCAAAATATATAAAGCATGTTTTAGAATAAGCACTGTTTAAATTGGCTCTGGCAGTTGGTGTGCTGCCATGGGAAAGCCAGTCACATCGCCGGATGGCAGTTGGTGTGCTGCCAGTCACATCGCCAGATGGCAGTTTAAATGTCCAAAACTGATTTCATGTGAGGTGCACTGAGGGATAAGAAAATTGAGGTTTCTCTCGTAGATCAATACTAATAAAATTCATTATTAAAACCGTTGAGGTGGAGAGTCATAAAATAAAATAAGTTAAAATATACCTTCTTAGGTAAGATCCGCCGTCCTCAACTTATAAAATTTGTATGCTTTATGTATTCTACCATCATACTAGATATTGTAGCGAACAAAGACTTGCTGATGATGGAACAGATGTTCTGAAAGGCTTACAGGCATAAAGAATACAAATTTTATAAGTTGAGGACGACGGATCTTACCTAAGAAGATCAGAAATGGCATAAAGGAATGAAGTAAAATATTTTAAGAAACTAATCAAATGACAATAAATCTAATAAAGAAAAATGGGTAGATATTTTCAAAACTGGCCCACATGATTTTCTTCTCCAGCTACTCTCCTATATCATCATGATCCAGGGATTAAGCCTGTTGGCTCGTTCCGGTTTCATTAAAGCTAGAATTGTTAAAATTGTTCAGACCATCTTCTGTGTGGGCAACCAACATTTCTCCTTCCGTGCGGTTTATAATTTAGCAATAATTTTGGAAAGCTTCCTTCTGGCATTCTATCAATATGTCCGTTCCAGTCGTTCCTATATTTAATTATTCAGTCTGTAAGTTTGAAAATATTTAGTTCCTTTCTTATATCTTAACTTCTTTTCTTATCCAGCAGAGTATATCCTGCTATATTTCTTAAAAATCACATCTCAGCTGCTTCCAATCTTTGTTCTTGTCTTTTATTGATCATCGAACATTCTGATCCATACATCAATACAGGAACAGCCATTACTTTACAAAATTTCATTTTTGTTTATTTTCTTGTGTTTTAAGGATTCTTTTAATAGTGCCACACATTAGATTAAATTTATTTATTTTGTCATTAATATCTTCAATTTTAACATATGATACATTGAAACCTAGATATTTAAAATTGTTCACCTGCTCTAAAATTTTATTATCAATTACTATTTTAGCTCTTATGGTGTCATGTCCTTTAAATGCCAAAATTTTAGTTTTATTCTTTGAAATTTTTAAATTGTAATTGGCACTTATTTTTTTCCAAATTAAAAATAGCTCTTTGTAGATCATCTTCTGAACTGGAAATCACTACTTGATCATCAGCAAATAATATTGTATCCAACAGTTTATTATTTATTTTAAAATGTTTATTTAAATTAATCTGCCACTTTAACATAACTTCATCTATATATAAATTAAAAAGAAAAGGTGATAAAGGACACCCTTGTCTGACACCACGATTTATTGTTACCATTTTTTGATGTTTAGATTTAAAACCTCTGTCTATTACAATTTTATTATTTACATATAAATTTTGTATAGCCATTATATATATATATATATATATATATATATATATATATATATTATTTATCATATATTATTCAAGTGATTGGTCATAGTATATATCTCTCGAAAGAGGACCCTGAAACATCAGGATACACACTACTAGATCAAAAAAAAATGAAGACATCTTAGAAGAATTACACATGGAATCTTTAGAAAACAAAATTTCTGATTATAAGTCAAGATGGATACAACATGTTCATCGAATGGAAGATCACAGAATACCCAAACTAATGTTAAGATATCAACCTGCAGGAAGAAGAAGACCAGGACGTCCACTCAAAAGACTTCTGGATGGTGTTTCTCTTGAGGCCGAAACAGGTCAACAAATGGCCTAAATTCGTGAATGTACTATGATGATGATGATATATATATGATGTGCAGGTGTTTAGGTTGTTTCCTGTGATTGGCAAGGAGCTTTCAGATATTCTCTACAAGTTGTCTGCATCCTGTGATTGTAATTTGTATTCACTTTCATCTGCAACGCATGTGCATGATGTCTACTTAAGTCTTAGAAAAAATGTTTGCATCGCATGTTGGAAACTTATCGGCTCAACTGCACTTCTACTTACTCTTGATTTTTCAGTTTATTGTAAACTACAGCTCTTCTTCTGTATTTACTAACATTTTAAAATATTTTAAACTTTTTCAAACAATTTTTATAACATTATTAGACAATTTTCATGTATTTATTTAAATATGCAAATCACAATGTTGTGACACTGTTAGACAATATTGTGATGATAACTGCTATTTTCTCCACAGATTATATTACTTAGTCTATGATTTTTCTATCGCTGGTTTGGGTTATTGCTGTTTGGAACGGCGTTAGGGAGTGATAAGTAAGTGTACACCCATTTTAATAAACGTTCGGTAATTTTAATATTACTAATATATTTCTTTAACATAGAATTGGGTATTTAATGCAAAGATTGGTCATTTAAATTTCATAGCGATGTGCTGCCATCTAGCATAAGCTATATGAACTTTAGTATGATATCGATAATAATCGATATGTGGTTCGATGGTGGGTTATCGCTGGGTCTGTAAACTCTGGCGCATGCGCACTGTTGTTCTATAGGATTTTGAAAATATATCTAGTAAGTTTAAGTGCAGTTTTTCCACTTTATCCGATAAACATTATATGAAAGTCAATATTTTTCATTTACATCTCATAAACAATTGATAGGGTGCCATTTTATACTTGTAATTAAATAATTGGATGAAGTTTCCACTATGTGGCTCAAAAATTACTTCCACTGAAAACCATATGCATATGCCAGCAGATGAAAGTAGATACAATTTAGAATCCCATATGCAATCAAAATATGCAATGCTCATTGTCAACCACAGGGAAAATGCCCCAACATTGAAGTCTTAAATTAAAAGCTAACAAAAATACAACTATGCTACAAGTCGAAAGGTCGAGGGTCCGAGTCCCGGTGGAGTCAGGATTGGATGTGCATTCACTGTCTATCCATCTCTTGGCTGGTCTTCCTCTTGTTCTTCTCCCGTCCATTGGTCTATCTTCTTTAACTCTTTTTGCAAGCCAGTTTTCTTCCATTCTTTCTATATGACCCTTCCAATATTTTCATCTATGTATAATAAATGTGTCCACTGCTGTGGTCTCAAGGTAGCGTGCTGCCTTGTCATGCAGCGGGCCCGGGTTTGATCCCCGGTCAGCGCAGTTTTTCTGGGTGAGGTTTTTATCGGGGTTTTTCCTCACCTGTAAGACAAATGTCAGGAAAACTTTAAGGCCCAAACGGTCCCCGAAATCATATGGCCATCATCATCATCCTTCACCGGTGTGAAAAGCAACGGGAAGCTACCACACCTACAATTCCCTAGTAAAGCTGCAGGCATAGCATGAAAATGCTATGATTGCAGTGAAGGACCTGCCTATGGGCAGAATTACTATGGATGGATAATAAATTTGGTTATGTCTTGAATATGGCATTTGTCCCTAATTTCTGTGTTGTGTATTTTATCAAATAATGTTTTCCCCTGAATAGTTCTTAAGATTTTAATTTTGCATGTGCCTAGCGTTTGTCGTATTATTCCTGTTAATAATTATTGTTCTTAGGTGTTTGAATTCATCCACTTCTTAAGAAAGAAAGTTTTACCCTATTAGAACTCGTGTCCGAATTACTTGATGGTTGTATTTTGTATGGTAAAAGTCGTAATTTTGACCAAGGTAATTTTTTTTTGTATGCCTCATCACAATGCTATTACTGGCATAGCTCTCTGGATCATTTAAACATGCAAGCCACTCCACCATGACAATGTCAAGATAACATTGATGGGGATCTCTATAATCATTTTTTGTTTGTACCAAGTAAAATGTTAAGTGAATAAACCTGGTTGTAAGGTACCCAAATATGGCTGTACATTTAATTAATTTCAACTCTTTTAGTTGATTGAAACAAAAAACTGGAATATGATGAGGTAAACATAACTGTAGGAGAGTTATTTCAACATTATATATACTGTATTAATTAAATTACATAAACACTAAAATCAAAGTGGCTGAAATTATATGGACTAAAATAAGTTTCTTCTTCTTCTTCCTTCCAAGTATTAGGCCGAGGCCTGTTACGATCCTATAGAAAATTTTCCCTTATGGGAAATTCTCGTATAAGACTTGAAAGCATAATAATAGTCCCTTCGATTGGTTGCTGGCCAAAGGAAGGCAAGACCAGTGATGGGGCTGCCATCTTATAGCCTCTGGTCAGGCTTTTCTGGAGAAGAAAAGAAAATAAAGGAAAGAAGAAATGGAAAAAAGGAAGGACTCCCTAGCCCTCGGATGCCCTAATAGCGTCGGGGTCGAAAAAACAAGAGTTAACCAAGAGAGGTTAGATAGTAAAGTTAAAAGAGTGCAAAACACAAGTAAGTGGAAGAAATGTTTTGCACAGCTTGGGCACCTTGTGGTCGCCATCCACATATCCCCTAGATGAGGACCCCTGAGGGACTAAAATAAGTTTATACTAGGTATATCTGCAGGTATCCCTCTCTGCCTGGGCAACTGGCAAAATATGATGTTGATGATGATGATGATGATGATAATAATAATAATAATAATAATAATAATAATAATAATAATAATAATAATAATGCCTCTATGGAGCAGAAACATTAATTTAGAACAGAAAAAAAGATATCGAAAATATAGTGGAAAAAAGAATGCAAAATTATAAGAAAAGTTTTAGGTCCACAAGTCATAGGTGAAGCATTTAGACTCAGAAGTAAAAAGGAAATAAAAATATATACAGACATTCATAGTGATATTAGAAAACAAAGATTAAAATTTTATGGCCATATTAAACGAATGAATTCAAATAGGCTTACAAAATAAATAATGGAATTCTATGAAAACAGAAGTAAAGCTCCAGTGGATACTATGAAGTGGATGATGTCAAAAAGGACTTAAAATTGGCAGGAATTACTAAAGAAGATATCCCAAACGGAGATATATTTAGAATTAAGGTGAATAAGTGGCAAGTTGACCAAGAGGACAAAGTGAAGAAAAAAACTAGAACAACTTGGACAGATGATAGAAAACAAGCTAATAGCAAAGGAATGAAAGAAATTTGGGCTCAAAGGAAACACCTCTAAGTACTTTGCATAGTCCTACATGGGCTCATCTGCAATAAAAAAATCATGATGATGATATGAAATAAAGTATGCTTGAGTTGAGCATTGGTTTGGAGTTTAGTTTTTGCTGTAGTCTATTACACTGAGCAACAAAAAAGACACTTTTTTTTGTCTCAGAATGAAAAATATGTGATTCTGATAGTATTTTTTCTCCTGAATTCAAATATGATATCGGGTTTTCTCCATCACGCAAGGTTTCCGAGAGACAGGAATTTATAATTTCAAACACTTTAATATTTTCTACATTCGTAACTACATAATATTAGAACATTCAGACTCACCTAGAAAGTAAGAAATGACAATTTTCTGCTATATTTCGCCTATGGAGCATCCCTCTTGATGATCCAACAATAATCGGCCAGCATATTAGGATTCCATTTGCCTTGATTCTCTTTTCCATAGCTGAAATCATTTGAGTTAGCTCATTTGGTTTTATTTTACAATGGACAAATGGACGAAAAAACATTTATTTAAAAAAATAATTATTTAAATCAATTAATTGAAATTGAAATAAAAAAAAACTGCGGGTGATGGAGAAATTCCGAATACATATTTGAAAACACGATAAAAAACTGCATTAAGTACAACTATTGGTACTCATGGGACAAAAATCATGTAGACCAGTGTTATCGATTTTGTTCTGTTTGCACATGTTAAGATATGGTATTTTCTACATCTTTCTATGCATTTGCAATCTTCTGTCTTCTTCTTCGTCAGGCTCTACGACTTCCAGTGGAATGTCTTGGCCTTCTCAACCAGTTTACGCCACTCCTTCCTATCTTGTGCAGTAGATTTCAAATCAAAAATCCCCATCTCTCTCAAATCCTCAATTACGTCATCTTCCCATCGATCCTTGGGTCTTCCCCTTGGTCTTGTTCCCTGTGGCTTCCAATTCAAAATATCATTCGGCAATCTTCCCTTTGGCATTCTTAGTGTATGTCCAAACCATTGTAATCTTTTGGATTTGATGAAACTAACTATATTTTATTTATTATTCTTGAGATATAATTCGTCATTCCTTCTCAACCTCCAATTTCCATTTTCCTTTACTGGACCTAGCACTCTTCTAAATATTTTCCTCTCAAACGTTAATAGTCATAATTTATCTGCTTCTTTTAGTACCCAGGTTTCAGCTCCATAGCATATGATTGGTCTTATTATTGCTGTACATAATTTGAATTTAACATTTTTTGATATTAATTTGCTTTTGAATATATCGAAATTAGCAAAATATGCTTTATTTCCTTGCGATATTCTTGTTTTGTGCAATCTTCTGTCGGTTCGTGGAATTTCTTGTTCGCACAAATTTTATGGTGAAAACCATGTATTGCGAGTCTTGTTATGACGTCTCTGGGTCTTACACTCTCTGGTTCAACTATCATATAGCATGGCTGGTGTGGTGTAGAACTCTAGGTCTCTCTCTCTCTTCTTGTGTTCCCTGATGTTAATAATAAATTCCTGATATGGTCGTATCGGGTATATTTAGTTTTATTAATATAAGTTAAAATTATTGTTGAAAAAAAAATGGAGTGATTTTAAATTGCTATTTATTGTGAACTGTGCTTATAAGGAAATGTCGTTAACAATTTTTGTGACCTGATTTATGCAGTGTTTAATTCTCAAGGTTGCTTTAGTCACATTATATCTCAAAATATTTGAAAATATTTGTAAAAAATTGATCTATAAATCATTAAGAATTATAGCAATACTTCTCATTCAATTTTAAAACATCATTAAACATATAATTTTGATAATTTTATTACTTTAGTAAAATCATCTGGTAACTGATACAATTTTTAATCAATTTATATAATTATGAAATTTAATTAGAAGCAAACACATATCCAGTTCCATTTTTTATTAATTATTTCATTAGTGTTCAATAATAGTTCCTTTTTGTTTAATACAACAAAAGTGCAATCAGTAATTAATGACTGCTGGAGTTCGGAATTCCTAGAAAGTTAGTTAGACTTATACGAATGTGTCTAAATGGCACAAAGAGTAGGGTGCGTGTAGGCAAACAGTTTTCGGACACTTTTGAAATCCAGAATGGGTTGAAGCGAGGAGATGCACTATCTCCTCTACTATTTAATTTTGTATTATAGCATGCCATTAAATCTTTAGAGAATGAGGAAGGCTTACAACTCAATGGTATTAATAAGCTGTTAGTTTATGCTGATGATGTAGTACTATTGGCCGATAGCGAGGAGATACTAAAGGCCAACACGCACACACACTATTGAGTAACACTAAGAAATTAGGACAGGAAGTAAATATCAATAAAACTAAATATATGGTCACACGTAGAAATACATTATATTATGGAAATGGACAGCTAATGACAAATGAGGGAAATTTACAGGAAGTGGCTGAATTTAAATACCTAGGAACAATAATCACAAATTAAACATAAGCTCAATTCTGGAAATGCGAGCTATTATGCATTGCAGAGACTCTTGATGTCCCAACTCCTTTAAAAAAACGTTAAACTGAAAATATATAAAACTATTATTCTACCTGTTATATTATATGGATGCGAAACATGGACTCTTACTTTAAGAGAGGAAAGGAGATTACAAGTATTTGAGAATAAAGTACTTAGGAAAATTTTTGGACCAAAGAGAGATGAACAGACAGGTGAATGGAGATTACTTAACAATGAACTACATGGTCTTTATAGGAAGCCAGATATAATAAGAACAGTTAAGTCTCGTAGACTGCGATGGGCACGACATGTTGTACGCATGGGGAATGAAAGACGTGCATGGAAGCTTCTTGTAGGAAAACCAGAGGGAAAACACCCAGTTGGTAGACCAAGAACGAGATGGGAGAATAACATTAACTATGATTTGAGGGAAGTAGATTATATAGGGAATGATTGGAAGGCATTAGCTCAGGATAGGGATGTGTGGAGAGGTACGTCCGCGCGACCATGAAGCTAAGGGTTCGATAGTGCCAGTAAGTAATTAATGACTTTAAATTTAGTTTAGTGTGATCTTGGGAATGTCATTGAACTATGGCATGATGTTAGAGCTATATTATATTGATTAATTTCAAGGCAAACATGTGCCGCAAATTCTGTCATTGAACTGTAAGTAGGTCATACTTAAGAAAACCAAGGCAGGTAGGCATTCACTGAATAAATAAAACTCTCAGCTAATCAGTCATTATTTGATTTTTATCATACGTAAGCTATTTTTAGGTTAGGTTGATGGATGAGTTTAAAACTTGTTAGTAATACTTTATTCTACCTCTTGATTGATTACGTTATTCTAATTAATTTGTAAGATACAAGAAAAATATACAGTAATCTGTAGTATTACAAGGTGCTTAGAATTTACAGGATTAAAATAATTTCGTTATACATTGTGTGATAATTGTTGAAAATATATCTAAGTCATCAATCACATTCTGGATCAGTTATATCAGTCGCTATAAACAAGAGATGGGATTACGTGCTTTCACAGATGCTTTGGGAATCCTTTGCAAACACTTGCTATTCTTCTTCTTCCTTCCAAGTATTAGGCCAAGGCCTGTTACGATCCTATAGAAAATTTTCCCTCCAGCATTTCATAGGACGGCCCAGTGATCTTCGTCCTCTCGGTATATAATTGTAAACAGTTTTGGGGATCCGATTTGAACTCATTCTTTCAAGTTGGTGTTTCCAATTTAGTTGGTACTGTTTAATGTATTCCAAAATTGGCGTAGTCTTCAATTCTTTTAAGATATCGGTGTTCCTTTTCCGATCCCATCTGGTGTAACCCGCTGTTCTGCGCATGAATCTCATTTCACAAGCCGTTATTCTGCTTTCATGTTGTCTTTTTCGTGTCCATGCTTCACTACCATAGGGCAACACTGGTCTAGCCAAAGTGTTGTATAAACGTAATCTGGTGTTTTTTTTGTACAAGGGATGGTTTCATAACTTGATTAATAATTCCCAAACTTTTATTATAACTAGTATTTTTCAGGGATATCCTTTCCATCCCAGATAGAGATATAATATTCAAGATATTTAAAATGATTAGATCTCTCTAAAATTTTATTCTGGAGACAGATTTAACTTTGTATGGGGTGCTTCCCATGAAATGCCATAATTTTAGTTTTGTTAATTGATATTTCCATATTAAATTTGGCAGCTATGTTTTGTAAATTATAAATTGATCGTTATGAATGTTTGGATATCTTCTGTTCGCGATGCCATGAACCTACGGGTTCGATAGAGCCGGTTAGTTAGTTAGAAAGGTGATCCGCAGAACAACTCTGCTTCTATCGTTAAAAAAATCCTGTTTATTCCAATGTTGTAATATAATTATTGCTTGGATATTAAATTTTCGAAGATGAAATTACATATATTATTTAGATTGTATAAAATATAATTTTGAAATGGAATTTAGAAAACTTATGGGCAATTTAGTCCCACGGTTGTGAGAGAACTGTGCAATAAAATTTTTTAGAGACTCCATTAAATAAAAAATACCTCGCTAAGAATCTAAGAATACTTACGGGGATATGGATTCAAGGATCCACACGTTTTCAGGCAAGGTATGGAGATAAGATGCATAGCTCTTTACTCTGGCTGATTTTACTCTTAAGGACATTTCCAGTATTCATAAGAGGCTGAGTGGACCTCAAGGCCGAAATTGAGACGAACGATGAAGAAAATTCTCGACCCCACCCGCTGCCATGATCGAACTCGAACCATTCAATTCAGAGAAGTTTTGTCCAGCTTGGTCCATAAATTGATGGTACCTTAAGATATTTTATTTAGATTTAGATTTATTTATATTTATTTAGCCTGGTGGAGTTAAGGCCATGTGGCCTTCTCTTCCACTCACCAGAACAAACATATGTTACATATGAATACAAAAAAAATACAATAATAGTCATATTAAACAGGACAAACATATGTTACATATAACTACAAAAAAAATTACAATAATAGTCATATTAAACAGGACAAACATATGTTACATATGAATACAAAAAAATTACAGTAATAGTCATATTAAACAGGACAAACATATGTTACATATGAATACAAAAAAATTACAATAATAGTCATATTAAACAGGACAAACATATGTTACATATAAATACAAATAAAATACAATAATAGTCATATTAAACAGGACAAACATATGTTACATATGAATACAAAAAAAATACAATAATAGTCATTAAACAGGACAAACATATGTTACATATAAATACAAAAAAATTACAATAATAGTCATATTAAACAGGACAAACATATGTTACATATGAATACAAAAAAATTACAATAATAGTCATATTAAACAGGACAAACATATGTTACATATGAATACAAAAAAAAAATACAATAATAGTCATATTAAACAGGACAAACATATGTTACATATGAATACAAAAAAATTACAATAATAGTCATATTAAACAGGACAAACATATGTTACATATAAATACAAAAAAATTACAATAATAGTCATATTAAACAGGACAAACATATGTTACATATGAATACAAAAAAAAATACAATAATAGTCATATTAAACAGGACAAACATATGTTACATATAAATACAAAAAAAATACAATAATAGTCATATTAAACAGGACAAACATATGTTACATATAAATAAAAAAAATTACAATAATAGTCATATTAAACAGGACAAACATATGTTACATATGAATACAAAAAAAATTACAATAATAGTCATATTAAACAGGACAAACATATGTTACATATGAATACAAAAAAATTACAATAATAGTCATATTAAACAGGACAAACATATGTTACATATGAATACAAAAAAAATTACAATAATAGTCATATTAAACAGGACAAACATATGTTACATATGAATACAAAAAAATTACAATAATAGTCATATTAAACAGGACAAACATATGTTACATATGAATACAAAAAAAAATACAATAATAGTCATATTAAACAGGACAAACATATGTTACATATGAATACAAAAAAAATTACAATAATAGTCATATTAAACAGGACAAACATATGTTACATATAAATACAAAAAAAATTACAATAATAGTCATATTAAACAGGACAAACATATGTTACATATGAATACAAAAAAAATTACAATAATAGTCATATTAAACAGGACAAACATATGTTACATATAAATACAAAAAAAATACAATAATAGTCATATTAAACAGGACAAACATATGTTACATATAAATACAAAAAAATTACAATAATAGTCATATTAAACAGGACAAACATATGTTACATATGAATACAAAAAAAATTACAATAATAGTCATATTAAACAGGACAAACATATGTTACATATGAATACAAAAAAAATTACAATAATAGTCATATTAAACAGGACAAACATGTTACATATGAATACAAAAAAAATTACAATAATAGTCATATTAAACAGGACAAACATATGTTACATATGAATACAAAAAAAATTACAATAATAGTCATATTAAACAGGACAAACATATGTTACATATGAATACAAAAAAAATTACAATAATAGTCATATTAAACAGGACAAACATATGTTACATATGAATACAAAAAAAATTACAATAATAGTCATATTAAACAGGACAAACATATGTTACATATGAATACAAAAAAATTACAATAATAGTCATATTAAACAGGACAAACATATGTTACATATGAATACAAAAAAAATTACAATAATAGTCATATTAAACAGGACAAACATATGTTACATATGAATACAAAAAAATTACAATAATAGTCATATTAAACAGGACAAACATATGTTACATATGAATACAAAAAAAATTACAATAATAGTCATATTAAACAGGACAAACATATGTTACATATGAATACAAAAAAATTACAATAATAGTCATATTAAACAGGACAAACATATGTTACATATGAATACAAAAAAAATTACAATAATAGTCATATTAAACAGGACAAACATATGTTACATATGAATACAAAAAAAATTACAATAATAGTCATATTAAACAGGACAAACATATGTTACATATGAATACAAAAAAAATTACAATAATAGTCATATTAAACAGGACAAACATATGTTACATATGAATACAAAAAAAATTACAATAATAGTCATATTAAACAGGACAAACATATGTTACATATGAATACAAAAAAAATTACAATAATAGTCATATTAAACAGGACAAACATATGTTACATATGAATACAAAAAAATTACAATAATAGTCATATTAAACAGGACAAACATATGTTACATATGAATACAAAAAAAATTACAATAATAGTCATATTAAACAGGACAAACATATGTTACATATGAATACAAAAAAATTACAATAATAGTCATATTAAACAGGACAAACATATGTTACATATGAATACAAAAAAAATTACAATAATAGTCATATTAAACAGGACAAACATATGTTACATATGAATACAAAAAAATTACAATAATAGTCATATTAAACAGGACAAACATATGTTACATATGAATACAAAAAAATTACAATAATAGTCATATTAAACAGGACAAAACATATGTTACATATGAATACAAAAAAATTACAATAATAGTCATATTAAACAGGACAAACATATGTTACATATGAATACAAAAAAAATTACAATAATAGTCATATTAAACAGGACAAACATATGTTACATATGAATACAAAAAAAATTACAATAATAGTCATATTAAACAGGACAAACATATGTTACATATGAATACAAAAAAAAATTACAATAATAGTCATATTAAACAGGACAAACATATGTTACATATGAATACAAAAAATTACAATAATAGTCATATTAAACAGGACAAACATATGTTACATATAAATACAAAAAAAATACAATAATAGTCATATTAAACAGGACAAACATATGTTACATGTGAATACACAAAAAAATTACAATAATAGTCATATTAAACAGGACAAACATATGTTACATATGAATACAAAAAAAATTACAATAATAGTCATATTAAACAGGACAAACATATGTTACATATGAATACAAAAAAATTACAATAATAGTCATATTAAACAGGACAAAAATATGTTACATATGAATACAAAAAAATTACAATAATAGTCATATTAAACAGGACAAACATATGTTACATATGAATACAAAAAAAATACAATAATAGTCATATTAAACAGGACAAACATATGTTACATATGAATACAAAAAAATTACAATAATAGTCATATTAAACAGGACAAACATATGTTACATATGAATACAAAAAAAATTACAATAATAGTCATATTAAACAGGACAAACATATGTTACATATGAATACAAAAAAATTACAATAATAGTCATATTAAACAGGACAAACATATGTTACATATGAATACAAAAAAAATTACAATAATAGTCATATTAAACAGGACAAACATATGTTACATATGAATACAAAAAAAATTACAATAATAGTCATATTAAACAGGACAAACATATGTTACATATGAATACAAAAAAAATTACAATAATAGTCATATTAAACAGGACAAACATATGTTACATATGAATACAAAAAAAATACAATAATAGTCATATTAAACAGGACAAACATATGTTACATATGAATACAAAAAAATACAATAATAGTCATATTAAACAGGACAAACATATGTTACATATGAATACAAAAAAAATACAATAATAGTCATATTAAACAGGACAAACATATGTTACATATAAATACAAAAAAAATTACAATAATAGTCATATTAAACAGGACAAACATATGTTACATATGAATACAAAAAAAATTACAATAATAGTCATATTAAACAGGACAAACATATGTTACATATGAATACAAAAAAAATTACAATAATAGTCATATTAAACAGGACAAACATATGTTACATATGAATACAAAAAAAATTACAATAATAGTCATATTAAACAGGACAAACATATGTTACATATGAATACAAAAAAATTTACAATAATAGTCATATTAAACAGGACAAACATATGTTACATATAAATACAAAAAAATACAATAATAGTCATATTAAACAGGACAAACATATGTTACATATAAATACAAAAAAAATACAATAATAGTCATATTAAACAGGACAAACATATGTTACATGTGAATACAAAAAAAATTACAATAATAGTCATATTAAACAGGACAAACATATGTTACATATGAATACAAAAAAAATTACAATAATAGTCATATTAAACAGGACAAACATATGTTACATATGAATACAAAAAAATTACAATAATAGTCATATTAAACAGGACAAACATATGTTACATATGAATACAAAAAAATTACAATAATAGTCATATTAAACAGGACAAACATATGTTACATATGAATACAAAAAAAATACAATAATAGTCATATTAAACAGGACAAACATATGTTACATATAAATACAAAAAATTACAATAATAGTCATATTAAACAGGACAAACATATGTTACATATGAATACAAAAAAAATTACAATAGTCATATTAAACAGGACAAACATATGTTACATATAAATACAAAAAAAATACAATAATAGTCATATTAAACAGGACAAACATATGTTACATATGAATACAAAAAAAATTACAATAATAGTCATATTAAACAGGACAAACATATGTTACATATGAATACAAAAAAAATTACAATAATAGTCATATTAAACAGGACAAACATATGTTACATATGAATACAAAAAAATTACAATAATAGTCATATTAAACAGGACAAACATATGTTACATATAAATACAAAAAAATACAATAATAGTCATATTAAACAGGACAAACATATGTTACATATGAATACAAAAAAATTACAATAATAGTCATATTAAACAGGACAAACATATGTTACATATGAATACAAAAAAAATACAATAATAGTCATATTAAACAGGACAAACATATGTTACATATGAATACAAAAAAAATACAATAATAGTCATATTAAACAGGACAAACATATGTTACATATGAATACAAAAAAAATTACAATAATAGTCATATTAAACAGGACAAACATATGTTACATATGAATACAAAAAAAATTACAATAATGGTCATATTAAACAGGACAAACATATGTTACATATGAATACAAAAAAAAATACAATAATAGTCATATTAAACAGGACAAACATATGTTACATATAAATACAAAAAAAATACAATAATAGTCATATTAAACAGGACAAACATATGTTACATATGAATACAAAAAAAATTACAATAATAGTCATATTAAACAGGACAAACATATGTTACATATGAATACAAAAAAAATACAATAATAGTCATATTAAACAGGACAAACATATGTTACATATAAATACAAAAAAATTACAATAATAGTCATATTAAACAGGACAAACATATGTTACATATGAATACAAAAAAAAATTACAATAATAGTCATATTAAACAGGACAAACATATGTTACATATGAATACAAAAAAAATTACAATAATAGTCATATTAAACAGGACAAACATATGTTACATATGAATACAAAAAAAATTACAATAATAGTCATATTAAACAGGACAAACATATGTTACATATGAATACAAAAAAAATTACAATAATAGTCATATTAAACAGGACAAACATATGTTACATATGAATAAAAAAAAATACAATAATAGTCATTGAACAATTAATTATGTCAAATTGAATAATAATGAAAATGTCTAATAATACAATGAAACTAAATACAATTAAAATTAAATTAATGACAATGAATAAAAAAAAAAAGGAATAACAGCTCGAATCTACTATACATAAAAAGAAAAGAAAAAAAATACAAAGAAAGTAATAAACTACAATGAATTAATCTACGCTTTTTATACAAGGCATTAGGTAAATATATTAACAAATCCTAAGTCTATTTTTATTAAATAATGCAAAAACGCATTATTAATTTTTAAAAAGTAATATTAGTGAGTTGTTTCTGTTAGTAATTTTATTTTCAATTTGTTTCTGAAAGATATTTGATTACGAGTAAGGAAGGCATGTTTCCAAATTCGTAAATGCCATTATTAGGGCAAGGCATTTAACGACCTATAAATTGGTAAAAAATGCATTTTATGACCTAAAAAATGCAAAAAATGACGAATAAAAAGTTCAGAATTACCAATCAAAATACTATTTATTAGATTAAGTACTCACTTGATTACTGAATTACATAAAATTTAACTTAACATCAAAATATTAAAAGAAAAGTATTAAAAATACACATCACAGTACCTTCTATTGCAGAAAATCCATTTCAATTACACAGAACACTTTTACAGCGATTTTGAATTGCAGTTAACAATCAGAATAAGGGTGGAAGCTAGCATAAGCTCTTAAGAAATTGAATAAAATTCCTAAGAAGTGGGCAAGTTCATTAAGCACATACTTACTTACTTACTCAGTGGCACTATCGAACCCGTAGGTTCATGACCGTGCGGACATAAGCTCTCCATACATCCCTATCCTGAGCTAATGCTTGCCAATCATTCCCTGTATAATCTACTTCCCTCAAATCATAGTTAATGTTGTTCTCCCACCTCATTATTGGTCTACCAACTGGGCGTTTTCCCTCTGGCTTTCCTACAAGAAGCTTCCATGCACGTCTTTCATTCCCCATACGCGCAACATGTCCTGCCCATCGCAGTCTACGAGACTTAACTGTTCTTATTATATCTGGCTTCCTATAAAGACCATGTAGTTCATTGTTATGTAGTCTTCTCCATTCACCTGTCTGTTCATCTCTCTTTGGTCCAAAAATTTTCCTAAGTACTTTATTCTCAAATACCTTGAAAAATAGGGGTAGTAGTTAGCAAAATAACTACTTAATTCCAAGAAATTGTATTGACAAGGAAAAATACTGAATTATAATAAAAATCTTAAATCAAATACAAATAATATCACAGCCTTCCGGAAAAGTGTAAAAAATGCTCAAAATGACCTAAAAATTGCCAAAAAATTACCTATCCCTAAAGAAATTAAGAAAATGCCCTAACGAATTGCTTTTATTTAATCCGTTTTTTAATGCCATACATTTTCATATATGCAAGCAGTGTTTCAACCTTGATAAGAAAAAGATGCGAAATCATTAATTGCCTTGCCCTAGCCATTATTGCCTTACTGGTCCACGCAGAAATTGTCTTGAATTGAAGTATCACAGCGCGGTTGAGCGGTCTTAAGGCATACCTTATAGCAGAGGTGTAGTTTGAGGAAGGAGGAAGCATTTTATCAAGGAAAGCCTCGTAGCATTGCATCGTCAGAAAATTGGATACTTAGTTTGAATAGTGGCTCCAGTTTATATAACCAGCTGTAACGGCTGGGAGCAATATGCTGACCACAAGCCATCCGTATAGTCTGGGTAATTGTCCACTTTTACTATTGACACGTGTGGAGTTAGACCAGCCGCTGACTGTTAGCCAAAAGCCTTGTACCTTTCTCCGCCATAAAATTTAAATAATTACAGAAGGAAGTAAATTAAACATAGGTTAAATTCTGGAAATGCGTGCTACTATTATGCATTACAGGGACTCTCGAAGTTGCAACTCATTTCAAAAAAAGGTAAACTGAAAATATATAAAACTATTAACTGGTAGCAGTTATATTATATGGATGCGAAACGTGGACTCTTACGTTAAGGGAGGAAAAGAGATTACAAGTATTTGACAATAAAGTTCTTTGGAAAAATAAATGGAGAAGGCTACATAACGGTGAACTATATATACTGTACTCCTGGCACGACAGGCCTAGAAGGCCCTTAGCCTACCAGCCGGCTGCTGACCTCACACCCACATGTGTTAATCACAGAGGTAGATGATAATCAGCCATTGTAGGGGTGTCATGTGGTCAGCATGTCGAGTCCCCCAGCCGTAATAGCTGGTTTTCTCAACCTGGAGCCGCTACTTATTGTAGCTACCCAAATGCCTCACGGTGCTGGGTGGGCACCGGTCTAATACTGGCCGAAATACCATGAAAAAATTTCTTCCCCCATAGAGACTCGAACGAGTGCAAGTCCCGTAGCTCTGCGCCAAGGCTTCCTGCCTTAACCACTCGGCTACGGCGCGGGACGGGAAACGGTGATCTTTATAGGAAGCCAGATATAATGAGAACAGTTAAGTCTCGTAGACTGCGATGGGCAGGACATGTGGCACGAATGGGGAATGAAAGACGTGCATGGAAGCTTCTTGTAGGAAAACCAGAGGGAAGACGGCCAGTTGATAGACCAAGAATGAGGTGGGAGAATAACATTAACTATGATTCGAGGGAAGTAGATTATACAGGGAATGATTGGAAAACATTAGCTCAGGATAAGGATGTGTGGAGAACTTATGTCCGCGCGGTTATGAACCTAATTGTTCGATAGTGACAGTAAGTGTGTAAGTAATTGAATAGGCCTATATACTGCTGTGGTATTTTGACCCGTTTATATGAACTTGCAACTAGAGTGATGTGTGAATGCTTGTAATATGGAAATAAGCTGTGTGTCTTTAGATAGGCCCGTTTTATGTAATTTACTTATTTTGGTTAAATATAATTTCGAAGATTTTCTAACTGCATAAGATGTCATAAGTGGGTCGCATCTCTTAATTCAATTTTCAGAAGCTTCAACATCCGGTCATGTCACGTCTATCATAGAATAGAGCAGACTTATGTCTTCGCAAATGTAGCTGATTTTAATTATATTGAATTATGAAATGGTGGTACCTTCATGGTATCTTACCTTGTCGTGGTGGAGTGGCTTGCGTGCTTAAATGATCCTGAGAGCTATGCCGGCGGTACCATTGCTGCCGATAGGGTTACCCATGCCGAACTGGTCGAAGGTGATAAGCCAGACGAAAAAAGTACCTTGGTCGAAAAAAGTGACGATCTTTCGTCGTAAAAATACAACCGTCAAGAAACGCGGACATTGGTTCCACTGGGGTAAAATTTTCCGGAGGTCAAATAGTCCCCCATTCGGTTCTCCGGGCGGGGACTATTCAGAGAATCCATGCCAATGGGAATTCCTAAAAAGTTAGTTAGACTTTTTACGATTGTGTCTAAATGACACAAAAAGTAGGGTGTAGACAGTTTTCGGATACTTTTGAAATTCACAATGAATTGAAGCAAGGAGATGCATTTAATTTTATACTGGATCATGCCATTAAATCTTCAGAGGATGAAGAAATATAATAGGAAGAGTTAAGTCTCGTGGACTGCGATGGGCAGGGCATGTGGCACGAATGGGGAATGAAAGACATGCATGGAAGCTTCTTGTAAGAAAATCAGAAGGAAAACGCCAGTTGGTAGACTAAGAATGAGGTGGGAGAATAACTAACTATGATTTGAAGGAAGTAGATTATACAGGGAATGGTCGGAAAACAGTTCAGGATAGGGTTGCATGGAGAGCTAATGTCCGCGCGGATATGAACCTACGGATTCGATAGTGCCAGTGAGTTAGTTATGAATTGTGGTAATGAAATTCCATTCCGAATTTTGCCTTCGCAACTGAGAAAACAGATTACGATATCAAATACTGCCGCTTGCTCTATCGGTTATGTAGCTTCCAGTTTGTCTTATTACCGATATAAAATAGTGCAGAAACAAATAATTATGAATAATGTAAGAATAAATCAGGTTGCAGGGTTTGCTTAAAGAAATATTAATTTTATTAGGCATAATAGTGGATACGTGTTGAAATGTATAAGCTAGTTTTGACGGTTCGAGTAATCGAACACACAAAAGGTATATTTGCTCCTACTTTGGGTCATCGTTCTCTGACAAGGAATTACTTTCACTATCTAGCCTTGACATGATTTTTGCTAGTTTCTATGTGCTGAGTATTCCACTAGTGGACAAGTGCTGTAATTACAGGTCATTCCCCCGATAAGTGTTATTGTGGTTAAGTCATAACATCTGTAATCAAATAAGCTTGCTTATGCCCACAGCTTCATTTTCTTACGTAATATTATCTTGTTCTTTTTTCCTTAAATCATTGTAACTGTTGTAACGTTTTCCTCTATCTATCTTTTACAGCTGCTGCCGTCTTCCCGTGCCAAACCTCCAAATCCTACGATCTTGGGCATCTTCGATGCTTAGCCCTCTTGCTTGCATTACTGTCTTCATGTTTTCCTTCCATGTTAACTTTGGTCTCCCTCTTTTCTTTTTTCTGTTAGGATGCGATTCATATAGTTGCTTCGGCCATCGCTCATCTTCCATTCTTAAAACATGTCCTAACCACTTTAATTCCTTCTCCTCAATTCTGTAAATTATGCTTTCTTCTGCTTCCATTATGTTTCTAATTTCCTTATTTGTGACATGTTCTAATTTAGACTTTCTGGCACTTCTGCGTAAATAATCCATTTCTAGAGCTATTACTCTATTCTTGTAGGACTTATTGATTGCCCATACCTCACTTCCATACATTACAACAGATTCCACAAATGTTTTACCAATATATTTTTTTGTCTTTCCAAACATGCTTATCCCACCATATTAACATTTTTCACATTTATTTCTATCACCTCTAGCAGTCTTGCGTTAGGAAGGAAACAGTGAAGAAACTACAATATTTTACGAGATGATTTCAAATCAGATAGGCACTACATAAAGTGAAGTGATCCCACTACAGGCCTTACAGGTCCTTGTGGTAGTAGGAGGTTAAGGCTCCCACTTTTTCTAGACAATCGGCACTTGATGTCAGCCCTGCACGACGGCCGCCTTTACCACAAGAACAAGCGTCCGGAACTCATTTCAGTTAGACTGAGTCGACCCCAGCTCCATACTTACGCCGGAAGGTTTGGATCAGTTTAAAACTCCTGACGCTACCTGGACTCGAACCCTCGACTTTCCAGCTTGTAGCGTATTGCCTAAATCATTACGCTACGGCAAATCATCTTCTTCTTCGGCTTTCCCCCATTTATAGGTTTGCCGTCTTCAGTTTCCATTTATCTCTATCATTCCAATCTCCCTCTTCCAAATTCCTATCATCCATTATAGTTCTGAAGTAGGTTTTCCATTTCCATCTTGGTCTGCCACGTTTATTTCTTCCAGGGGGTGACCATTGGTATATATTTTTTGGCCATCTTTGATTTTCCATTCTTTGTGCATGGCCATACTATTTAAGCGTTTGATTTTCAATCCTCTTAACAACCGATGTGGTGACATTCATTTCTCTCCAAAGGAATTCATTTCTTATTTTATCCTGTCTTGTTTTTTAGAGACTTGTTCTAAAATAATCAAATTCAACTGTTCTAATTATATTTTTTTGTACTTCAGTCAAAGACCAAGTTTCACTTCCATATGACAAAATATTCTGTATTATGCTCTTATACATTTTCATTTTAGTTTCCTTTGTGATAATTTTGTTCCAAATTACTCCATGTAATGTCTTATTTGCATTTTTTGCCATTGCAATTTTAGTCTGTACATCTCTCTCACAGGTACCTAAACTTGTAATTATTGACCCAAGATATTTAAAAAATTCACATTTTTTTTTATTTTCCCGTTTCAAGTATGAGGTCATCTACATCCTTTCCCAAACACATATATTCTGTTTTCTGTAAATTTATATTCAGTCCCCATTTTTTATATTCTTCCATTAATTTATTTATCATATATTTCATATCACCTCCATCCCCTGCAAAAATTATTTGATCATCTGTAAAAAACAATGAATAATTCTGAAGCAGAAAATAACACTGAATTTTAAAAATGTACCGCACAATTAATTGGCACATTGAGAAGGAAAATAGCGTAAATCTTCTTGTGAATGAATTTCGATGGTAGAAAATGTCACTCCTTATCTAATGATATGTGTATATTAAGAAATACAATGAAAGATAAATTTGTTTTAAATAAACGGGAAACTTGGATCAAATTCGTCAGTATCTCCAATAATAACAAAAAGGCGTTATCAAGAGTTTTGGTTTGGTTAATTTGTTTACGTGGAGGCATTGTTTTGATTTACAATACTCCGTATTGTGTGCAATACTCCGTATTGTGTGATTGTGTCATTGTTTTAATGAATACGTTATATAGCATAGCAACTCATGCTTGAAGGTCATGTTCTTGATAAGCGTGTTTGTCGCTAGATAACACTTATCTTGTTTCTCTTGTATTCTGTTTATCTTTATTATATTAAATTTGGCTTAAAATGTTTTACTCGTTATTCATAACCTTAATTTTATTATACTGAGATATTTTATTTATTTACCTCGTTCCTATTTTTAATAACACTGAGCAACAAAAAATAAACTTTTTTTTGTCTCAGAAAGAAAAATATGTGATTCTGATAGTATTTTTTCTCCTGAATTCAAGTATGATATGGGGGTTTCTCCATAACGTAAGGTTTCCGAGAGACAGGAATTTATAATGTCAAACACTTTAATATTTTCTACATTCTTAACTACACAATATTCGCCTAGAAAGTAAGAAATGACGATTTTCTGCTATATTTCGTGTGGTCCAACAATAATCGGCCAGCATGTTAGGATTCCATTTGCCTTGATATATCTTTTCCATAGCTGAAATCATTTGAGTTAGCTCATTTGGTTTTATTTTACAATGGACAAATGGACGAAAAAAGTTTATTAAAAAGTAATTATCTAAATCCATTAATTGAAATTGAAATAAAAAAACTGTGGGTGATGGAGAAATTCCGAATACATATTTGAAAACACGATAAAAAACTGCATTAAGTACAACTATTGGTACTCATGAGATAAAAATCATGTTGACAGTGAAATCAATACCGTGTACATTTTTTTCAAAACTAGGAAATTAGTACTTTATACAACAAAAGCCATCGATATACAGTTTAATTGTTCTAAAGAGATGGAAGAAGGCACAACGAATTCCGCTTGACACAGTCTTGGATTAAATAAAATAAATGTCCTCAACTCGTGTCCAACTCAGGGATCGGGTCTAGGGATGGGATGAGATGAAGCCCCATATATTTATAGAGGTCTGTGAACTACAAGGGTGCCGGCCGACCACTCCTGACGCAACATCACAGGGCGGATGAACGAAATGGATGAGATGAGTATGGAGAAATGGTAGAATGAAATTTGTGGCAGTGGAAAACCCAAGCTCCGTTTCGTCCACCGCGAAATCCACATGGAGTGACCGAGACTCCATCTCGGGACCCCAGCGGTGAGAGGCGAGCGTCTAACCCCTTGCAGATCTTGGATTAATAATAATAATAATAATAATAATAATAATAATAATAATAATAATAATAAATCTTCTCCATCCAACCAAGTCTTAGGCCTATAGGCCTGTTACGATCTCACTGATGATTGATGAATTTTGTATCCGGGGCATGTGGCACGAATGATGAATGAAAGACGTGCATGGAAGCTTCTTGTAAGAAAACCAGAGAGAAAACGCCCAGTTGGTAGACCAAGAATGAGATGGAAGAATAACATTAAATATAATTTGAGGGAAGTAGATTATACGGGGAATAATTGGAAAACATTAGCTCAGGATATGGATGTATGGAGAGCTTATGTCCGCGCGGCCGTGAACCTACGGGTTCGATAGTGCCAGTGAGTTAGCTAGTTATCCAGCGTTTGCTTGGACGGCCCAGAGATCTCTTCCCTGTTGGATTATAACGCCCTGGGGGTCCGTCGGGCCCCAGCTGTGCTCACAACAGCAACAGGGCGCGTCCCCGGGTGGCGGATAGGGGAACGGTCGGGTGGTTTGCGTGCATTCCTACCGGCTAGGTCACAGGAGGACCGGACCCGCGCGCCATGTGTGGGGTCGTCAGGACTCGAGCGACCTGACGTACTACATTGCTCGTGCTGCGCCCACTCCAGAAGAAAAAGACGCCAGAGGGGCGTCCCGTTTAGTGGGGAAGAGGTCGGTGGATATGACTAGTCAGTCCTCCCTTCCAAGTCCGATGGACTCGCGGACCATGAGTGGGGTCAGCAGGAAAATTTATGCGAAAGGGGCCTGCTGTCAAGCCTAGAACTATCCCGGCCCACAAGCGGGGGCATGTGCCGCTGTTGGCGTGGCGGTGGGAGACTAGGGGATCGCGCCCCCCTATCTCCTGGTTCGATTGAACCTGAGACCATCTGTGGGAGCACCATGGGAGATGAGCACCCTGAATGCCTACATTGCTCAGTGTGCTGCCTCACAGCAGCTACACGACTAGGCCTAGTCTTGCGAACGGGCTGGTTGGGACAATACCGGGCGTAATGCTGGGAATTACCACCAGGTCAATAAGCTCGGGAAAGGAGGAAGCGCGGTCTTTGTTGGTGGGATTTAGCGCCGACTCTGGAACCGAGTGACCCAAGGACAATCTGTGAGGTCGTCAGGAGTTGAGCGACCTGACGTACTATAGCTCAGGCTGGACCCACTTCAGCAACCAAACACGTCCCCAACTGGTGCACTGGGGGAAAGGTCGGTGGATCTGGTAGAGAGTCCTCCCGGTCAAGTCCAAGGGACTCGTGAACCATTAGTGGGGTAGGCAAGAGTTGAGCGCCTTGTCGTACTATTTGCTCATCTGTTGGAGCTTGCGAGCTCCGTGCTGGCCCACAACAGCTGCAGAAGGCGTCCCTGGGGGCACACCAGGGCTCGGCTCGGACCAGTGCAGAGGGGAGCAACTGTACTGGTTCCTGGCTCGGCCTACGGGCCCGTCGACAAACTGTGGGGTCGCCAGGAGATGAGCACCTGGATGTACTAAAAGTCTCACACTGTTGGGCTTGTAGCCCTAGCCGGTCTCACAACGGCTACAGGACACGCCCCTGGAGGCAGAACAGGGGAATGGTCGGTGGATCTGCGACAGCAGTCCTCCCGGCTAGGCTCATGGAGCCCGTGGACCAACTGTGGGGTCGTCAGGAATGAGCGACCTGATGTACTATGTAGCTCAGCAATTCCCAGAACTTGCAAACTCCAACACCCTCTCCCTGGGGTGTTGGTTTAAGGACCGAGAACTTGAACGTGGACGTGAACATAGGATAGGGAGGACTAGAACTAGGACTTGGGAGTATGGTCATGACGACCGAGGTATCCCAAGGGGTGGGGGGAAAGGCCTAGATGTTGGATTATAACGAAACATGGCATTGAGAACTCTATCTGAACTCATTCGTCGCAAATGATTCATCCAGTTCTGGTATCTATGTATGTATTCAATGACCGGTTCTAAACGTAGTTCCTTCAAGATATCGTAATAAATAACAATTTACTTAAACTGACAAAGTTAAGGTCATAGTCTTATCTTTCACTCAACCAGTAAAATATAAAATTGATTTATACACTGTACTTAAAACCCAAACTAATATTCACTTATTAGATACTGTTAACAAAATTAATTTTAAAAGTGTTAAAACTATTCAGTTAAGAATAAATACAATCAAACGCTATAGTGGTTATAAATACATGTAAATATAAATAATGTGTGCTTTATCAAGTTACTTATTACTAGAGTTAGGCACTTAAAGAATTCAAAATAGGCAAAAAATCACTAACATAAGCACTAAAAATTCAAAATAGACCCTTACAAAAATGGACAACATAACTTTTACAGTCTTACATTAAGAAATCAAACATGTGCTATCAATATGCGAAGATATCAGAGTTGCTTTAGGATTTTATTTGCCTTTTTACAAAGAGCAGAACCGTCATTTGAGAACATTTCGCACCAAATTCTTTCACGAAATTGGCCAGTTTCTCTTTTACTGTTGTCCGCTCTTTAGGTATCTTAAAAAAACTGTTCTAAAGATAAAAAAAAAGCCGCATACACTTCGTCTTTGAAGCATCTGTCTGTGAATGAGGACTACAGACTGAATTCAGTGTTACCAAGATCAAAAATAATATTGCCAGTCACCTGAAGGTTTCAGCACCAGGTGTGAGACAGAGAAAGAAAGCTTGAGCCATCTACCCTCTTTTTCACTCAGCAATGTTGTATTGAAAAGAAGCAAAGAACTTTTCTCCAAGCTTTAGAGCCGGAGCGGAGTGCATTGAGTGGGAAACCATCTACCTACAAGGTTATTGGGTTATTGCCATTCTTATCCTAAAATATTCTAAGGGAATTTATAAAAAGAACACTTGATAACCTCTATGAAATGATTTGTGCCATGAAGTTTATCCACTTCAATTGATTTCATTGAGATACTGAGTTAATTTCGAGAAAAAAATTGCAAATAGGCAGTTAGTTATAGGCATTATAAGCTGAAATAGGCATTTATAGGCAAAATGAACTTCATGGAAAACAACTGTAGGATCATCGGTATGAAATTATATGAAGTTACTTTTACAATATCTATAATAAATAACTATAGGCATTTTCCCTAACATCCGGTCTCTACTTATTATACTGGCCAACAGTGATTTTGTTACTCTTGATATAAGATTAATTTCGGATATATTTATGCTCACAATTCACGAAACTATTAATGATTTTGGAAGATTTGCTCTGGTTTATTATTAATCTTTATTTTCATTTTACACTACAAAAATCGGAAAATATGAAAAAATATAACAGATATATTTATAATGTCAATTATTTTTTGAAAAAATAGTATACATTGACGTAAATAGAAGGAAGAATGTCGAAAACCCATGTTATACTTCAGTGAAACGCCTTTTATAAGATTTTCTTCTATAATTTTTTAGGGGACAATCTCTTTTTAAAGACCAGCAGTAATTTGCCATGTGACGGTTCCATCTATCCTGATACCTTTACTCCATTACTTTCAGATCCTGGTGAAAGCGCTCTTCCTGTTCATCGCTATAATTTTCTAAATTTTCCGGAAATCTATCCAGGTGACTGTCAAGAAAGTGTAACTTTATACTCAGAATCTTGAAGCTTCTCAACATGTTTTGCACAATTTCTTTATAATTTGGTGCTTTACGGTTATCTAGGAATTTTTCTACTACCAATACAAAACCCTTCCAAGCTTCACTTTCCGGAACAGTCATAATTTTGATAAAATTTGCATCTTTCATCAATTGCCGAATTTGAGGACCACCAAATATTCCGCCTTTTAACTTTTCCATTCTGAGCTTAGGAAATTTTCTACAAATGTATTTGAAACAGTCTTCCTTGTCCAAATCTTTGACGAATTGTTTTATCATATCCAGATGCACGCCGTGAGTACTTTAATTTTGTCAAAAAACTGAGATTACGGCCGCTGTTAGGAGTGAGGGGTGTGAGAGTGGGGATCACGTGATGTTTGTATACGCGAAAAAATGCGCAGAAATCAAATCATGACTGGAAACATACATTTTATTAGTAATAAGCCGTTTACTCTTTAAGATATAAGATATGCAAAAATCATAAAAACTAGAGCACATTCAGCACTTTCATGAATATATTCGTAAACTGTGCACTTGAAAACACTGAAATTTGCTGAGATATCGAGGACAAAAAAAAAAATTAGAACTGTGTTATGTTAACAGGTGAGCTTTAAGAAATTATGTCAATATTTACTTGATAGTAGCTA
This sequence comes from Diploptera punctata, assembly GCA_030220185.1. Classification (NCBI taxonomy): domain Eukaryota; kingdom Metazoa; phylum Arthropoda; class Insecta; order Blattodea; family Blaberidae; genus Diploptera; species Diploptera punctata. Next base: position 770,802 of record JASPKZ010003802.1, read on the forward strand.
TTTAACAGGCTGCCCTGATAACTTCTGATAGCTAATTTCAATAAGGAAAGTGAAACAGTGAAATAAGCATAGTGATATGATCTGTAATATGTTTAATATTGCATTGAAGTTATATTGTATGGATGCAGAACATGGACTCTTACTTTAAATTTTGGGCAGACGAGGTTAGGAGAGAACTCCAAAAGATTGGGATGGGCTGGATATGGGAAAAAGGGACTGAAAATCGCAAGAACGTGTGGAGAAAAATAAGGAGGAGGTACTTAGTTATAAACCAACAAGATACTTTCGCCGAATGTACAGGAAAACGCTCACTGTATTTACAAAGAGACCTAAAACACGTCTGGGGAAAAGAATCGTATGTACTCAACCTAGGATTTAAGGAGAGATCAGGGCTTGCTTGGTTTAGGCTAGGGGCATGGAAATTTCTAAAAATTAGCGACGATCACGATATGCGAATATGTCCAATGTGCGGGAACTTTGAAGATGAGATACATATATTAGGAAAATGTAATGATTTAGAATATTGGAGACGTCACTTATTACCGGAAAGATTTCTAAATTCAAATCGGGAAAGATTGGCATGCTACGAATTATTGGTAAATCCAGAAAATTGGATAAACCTCGGTAAATTTCTGGACAAAACGCGAAAAATAAGGACAACACTCATTCATGAATAAATATGTTATCAAAATGCAATACCATTAATTATTAACAATTATATATAAATTAATTAGTGTATAATGCTGTTGTGTTATTATTTAATTGTAAAATTAATGTGTTTTCTTTATGTAATTGTAATGTTAATGTTTTTTTAGTGTATAATGCTATTGTGTTATTACTTAATTGTAATATTATTGTGTTTTCTTTATGTAATTGTAATGTTAATGTTTTTTAGTGTATAATGCTATTGTGTTATTATTTAATTGTAATATTATTATTGTGTTTTCTTTATGTAATTGTAATGTTATTGCTGTTTTTGTTGTTTATTTTTCTTTACACTAGTACCAATTATTACTTTATTGTAACGGACTGTCAACAGCACGTACGGCTTACTGCCCATGCGACCCATATTTGTAAATAATATTGTAAATATTTTACTTTTTGTCTAATAAAGTCCTACTACTACTTTAAGGGAGGAAAGGAGATTACGAGTATTTGAGAATAAAGTTCTTAAGAAAATTTTTGGACCAAAGAGATGAACAGACAGGTGAATGGAGAAAACTCCATAATAGTGAGCTACATATGTATAGGAAGCCAGATGTAATAAGAACAGTTAAGTCTCGTAGACTGCGATGGTCAGGACATGTGGCACGAATGAAAGAAGTACATGGAAGCTTCTAACTAATTCATAATTACTAATTTATTAATTAGAAATGGTCTACGACAAATAATGATTATTTATTGGGGTAACTGTTCTAAAACAATTCATATTCTTAGTAATAAAGTAGTAACATAAAATAATACCTCAGGGGTCCTCATCTAGGGGATATGTGGATGGCGACCACAAGGTGCCCAAGCTGAGCAAAATATTGCTTCCACTTACTTGTGTTTTGCACTCTTTTAACTTTACTATCTAATCTCTCTTGGTTAACTCTTGTTTTTTCGACCCCGACGCTAATAGGGCATCCGATGGCTAGAGAGTCTTGCCTTTCTTCCATTTCTTCTTTCCTTTATTTTCTTTTCTTCTCCAGAAAAGCCTGACCAGAGGCTATAAGATGGCAGCCTTCCTTTGGCCAGCAACCAATCGAAGGGACTATCATTATGCTTTCAAGTTCTTTCAATTTCCTGGAATGCTGGAGGGAAAATTTTCTATAGGATCATAACAGGCCTTGGCCTAATACTTGGAAGGAAGGAAGAAGAAGAAGAACATAAATTAATACAAAAAATAATTATCACCAGGCCAGTCTCATTTCTATTAAACTAATACTAACTTACTTACTCACTGGCACTATCGAACTCGTAGGTTCATGGCCGCACGGACATAAGCTCTCCATACACCCGAGTTGAACCCATGTCCGCATTTCTTGACGGTTGTATTTTTACGGTTAAAGATCGTCACTCTTTCGACCAAGGTACTTTTTTCGTCTGGCTTATCACCTTTGACCAGTCCGGCATGGGTAAGCCAATCGGCAGCAATGCTACCGCCGGCATAGCTCTCGGGATCATATAAGCACGCAAGACACTCCACCACGACAAGGTAAAGGTGCCGTGGAGCGATACAACGTGAGATGGTACCAATAATTAGGAACTTCCTACATTTATTGTTTATTTATGATAAAAACATTATATGGACCTACTTTTACGTTTTTTTCTATGACGTTGATAGATATCCTTTATTTACAATTTCATTACGAGTTTAATTTATGCTCTATGCTGACTCACTTGTAAATTCTGTTATTTTCTTCACGTCCTCAAAGGCTAATGTGCAATATTTTTCACTAAACTCTTTGAACATACTCAAAATAATTCGTCTCTCTCCGATTTTCAAATGATATCCTTTCCAATATGAAAAGTTATTAAGTAAACATACATAGCAATACATAATGATACTTAAGTTATCAAAAGCGAAGAACTGGCGGTTTGCAGCTAACGCTGTTATAAACTTGAAACTTCTCTGTACTTCAACAGATGTAATGGGTGCGTATTTGATAAACACTGTCACTGGCTATTAAATATTCGTCAAAAATATCCATTCTGAATTGTTTACCTGGCAAAATACAGGCTATTTGACGCATTGTCTAACTGCTTCCCCAATCTCCATTGACATTGTTTATACAATTCGCAGCGCTGTTGATCAATTCTCCCGATTTTTCCAATGTACATTTAACCATAGATAACACTGGTCAACATGATTTTTGTCTCATGAGCACCAATAGTTGTACTTGATGCAGTTTTTTGTCGTGTTTTCAAATATGTATTCGGAATTTCTCCATCACCCATAGTTTTTTTTATTTCAGTTTCAATTAATGGATTTAAATAATTATTTTTAATAAACTTTTTTTTGTCCATTTGTCCATTGTAGAATAAAACCAAATGAGCTAACTCAAATGGTTTCAGCTATGCAAAAAGATATATCAAGGCAAATGGAATCATAATATGCTGGCCGATTATTGTTGGTCCACAGGCAAAATATAGCAGAAAATCGTCATTTCTTACTTTCTAGGCTAGTTCGAATGTTCGAATATTGTGTAGTTACGAATGTAGAAAATATTAAAGTGTTTGAAATTATAAATGCCTGTCTCTAGGAAACCTTACGTGATGGAGAAAAACTGATATCATATTTGAATTCAGGAGAAAAAAATACTATCAGAATCATATATTTTTCTTTCTGAGACAAAAAAAAAAAATTTTGTTGCTCAGTTTTATTTAAAAACTGACGTATAGAAGTGCGAAAAGAAAATAAAATGACCAGAAATTACAAATAAAATTTGTAAAAGTACTTTAAATTAAAATATAAAATTATGGAATATTCACCTGAAAGGTGATTTAATTTTGAATAATACCTCAACGGAGCACATCATGAATCTTATAAAAGTTAAAATTACTTTACCAGAAAAAAATGTGGAAAAAAATTCATTTTAATGACCTATAAAACACCCGTGTATCTAATATATTTATTGCACAATGCACTTAATTATTAATCTGCATCGTCTCTGACAACTCGTAAAAAAGATGACATTTCATAAAAATCCGGCCCTTAATAATAACCATGAGACTGCGTAGATCCAAAGAACATTATACTCATCGCTGTAACTCTTGGATATGATGTTATTAATTGCAATTTTTATAATGTTGGAAGTTATGTAATGCTTCGTTTTCTAAGCATTCGATGTAAACACCAAATTGTGGAAATGAAAGGCTGCAGCAGAAAAAATCTCAATACAAATCTTAAAATTGTTGCTTAAAATGAAATAAACAAGCAGGGCCTTGGCAATTGCCAGAATGTCTTTTAAATCGAGTGACAATGCTTTTAACCTCCATGTGAAATTAAAAATGTTAATTTTGGCAGAGCTGCTGCAAATATCAATTCTCCTTGACCTTCAAGAAGATAAACCACGTCGGTTGGAAATTGGCAACGGTGTATCGCGAATTACTTGTGCTTACGTGTTTGTTAACTAAATCGCAAAGGCCAAGGTCACATGTTTTTTGTGCGAAAGTAAAGCATGCCTCAGATTTTTTTTTTAAATTTTAGCTCTTATTTCTAGTTTATGCACCCTTTTGCTTCATCGGTCATCTTAAAAACTGATATTTCTGGTTTTATATAAACACACTAAAATGCAACGATTCAATTATCTATGTGGCACAATTAAACGCACTTTATTGAATAAGACTAGAAATAAACTATTTTGAAGTTTTACAAAGTATTGGCAGTTCCATCTCTTATTTATGGATGTGAAACCTGGACATTAACAAAGGCAGATAGTAAACAAATAGAGGCTGCAGAAATGAAGATGTTGAGAGCAATAGCAGGATAAGGACCGATAAAAAGAAAAACGAAGATATAAGAACAGACCTTAATATATTTAATCTCTGTGAAAGAATAAAATATTATCATTTATCAAAATGCTTATCTTCAGCACGTATTACGAATGAATGAACAGCGCATACCAAGAAGAATGTATAATTAGAAACCAAAAGGGAGGAGAATGTTGGGAAGACCATTGAAGAGATGGAAGGACCAATTCGACCTATAATGAGATCGGAACTGGCCATTTGGGCTTAATCCTTGTGGTTGATGATATCAGTTGCGCTTTTCTAAAGAAATTTCTTTGAATTTATCATCTTCAGCATCAAGGATTCGACCTTAAGGTCTGTTCCGATCTCATGCTAGAATTGTTCTGTCCATCTTTTACTGGTCTCCCCAACGTTCTTCGTCCTAGTGGTTTGTAATGAAGAATCTGTTTCGGAATTCTATTGTTATCCATTCTATTCATATGGTCCATCCATCCATTCATCTCTGTATTGTGTAATTCTAATAGTTTGAATGTATTTAGTTAATTTCGTATATTTTCATTTCGTTTTCGATCTGTACCTATAGTCCACCGCTGTGGTCTCGAGGTAGCGTGCTGCCTTGTCTCGCAGCGGGCCCGGGTTCGATCCCCGCTCGGGACAGTTTTCCTGGTAGAGGTTTTTATCGGGGGTTTTCCTCACCTGTAAGACAAATGTCAGGAAAACTTTAAGGCCCAAACGGTCCCCGAAATCATATGGCCATCATCATCATTATCATCCTTATCATTACCATCATCATCATCATCCTTCACCGGTGTGGAAAGCAACGGGAAGCTACCACACCTACATCTCCCTAGTAAAGCTGCAAGCATAGCATGAGAATGCTATGGTTGCAGTGAAGGACCTGCCTTCGGGCAGAATTACTATGGATGGATTGTACCTATAGCCAGCGACTCTCCTCAGAAACCCCATTTTTGACGTTTCTATTCTTTGTTCCTGGATTCTGGTTAAGACCCAGTGTTCCGATCCATATAGTAGTGTTGGAACCGCCATTGTTTTATGACATTTTAATATTGTCTCCTTTCTAGTTCCTTTGAGATTTCGTTTCATGGAGCCACACTTATAATTAAGTTGATATTTTACTTTTTTCGATGCTAATATCATCTTTTAGTTTTTCCAGTTATTTACCAATTAGCTCGAATTACCAGGGCATTACTATAGTAACAGAATATCCACATATACGAGTGAGTACTGGTGCGCCCTTTGGGTCGAATTCCTGAGACGCTTGGATTACTTTCCAGTCATGGATTAGGCCATTGGCCTGTTCCGCTTCAGGATAGACATTGATCCCTCCATCTCTTCTTAGGTCTTCCTGGGTCTCTTCGTCCTGTCAGTCTGCAGTTGAACAGCTGCAGAGGTAGTGTATTGTTTGGCATTCTAAGGAGGTGTTCATGCCAATAATTTTGGTATATTTGGATTTTTGATGTATATCTAATATATTTAGGATTATTAGATTTTTAACAGCGCTCTTAGGTCATTATCATCGGAATTCAAAACTGGCCATGAAACGGCCATTTTTTAAAAGACGTCTCTTATTTCAGGATTGAGTTATTAGATTTATTTAGCCTGGTGGAGTTAAAGCCATGCGGCCTTCTCTTCCACTCACCAGGACAAACATATGTTACATATAAATACAAAAAATTACAATAATAGTCATACTAAACAATTAATTATCTGTCAAATTGAATAATAATGAAAATAATGTCGAATAATACAATAAAATTAAATACAATTAAAATTAAATTACTGATAGAATGTATACAGAAAGGAATAACAGCTCGAATGTACTATACATAAAAAGAAAAGAAAAAATACAAAGAAAGTATAAACGATGATGAATTAATCTATCGCTTTTTTATACAAGGCATCAGGTAAATATATTAGCAAATCTTAAAACTATTTTATTAAAAATAAAAAAAAAACAAATTATTAACTTTTAAAAAGTAATATTAGTGAGTTATATGAGAATAAAGTACTTAGGAAAATTGTTGGACCAAGAGAGGTGAACAGACAGGTGAATGGAGAAGACTACATAACAATGAACTACATGGTCTTTATAGGAAGCCAGATATAATAAGAACAGTTAAGTCCCGTAGACTGCAGGACATATGGCACATATGGGGAATGAAGAGGTGCATGGAAGCTTCTTGTAAGAAAAGCAGAGGGAAAACGCCCAGTTGGTAGACCAAGAATGAGGTGGGAGAATAACATTAACTATGATTTGAGGGAAGTAGATTATACAGGGAATTATTGGAAAGGATTAGCTCAGGATATGGATGTATGGAGAGCTTATGTCCGCGCGGCCATGAACCTACGGGTTCGATAGTGCCAGTGAGTAAGTAAGTGAGTTGTTTCTGTTAATAATTTTATTTTCAATTTGTTTCTGAAAGATTGTAAAGTTTGGAAGTCTCTGACATAGGCTGAAAGTGAATTCCATTTTCTAGCAAGAGAAATATTCTAAAAGATTTCGAATAATAGGTAGTGTGATGAGGAGGGATATAAAGGAAACTGTGCCGTAAATCTACATGAGATCCACATCACTACTTTGCTTCCGAAGGAAGCCACGAGAATGTTTAAATCTTGGAAAATTCATTGACCGCTTCCGAATTTATCTGTGGTTGATAGTTGAACATTTAAATGTCTATAAATACAGATTGCTTGATATGTTTCCAGCATTCTGTCATAAAGGCAGGTGATGTGCCTTCACCAGTCTACATTCGCATATGCTAGAGTTTCTAGCAAAGGTGCCCACCTTTTGCTTTTTTGTAGCGTTGCCAGGCTAAGCTAATTATATTGCGGAAACTAGTGCATGTGCAAAAGCCATGGCGCTACTTTCTTCTTTTATTATGATTTTGAGTATTAATATTAATAGCTTTAAAAATAAACTTTCGGATGAACAACAAGGCAGCGCATAAAATACGAACAAACAAACATGCATTTTTATATATTAGATAAAATGTAGTCCACCGCTGTGGTCTCGTGCTGCCTTGTCACGCAGCGGGCCCGGGTTCGATCCCCGGTCGGGGCAGTTTTTCTGGGTGAGGTTTTTATCGGGGTTTTTCCTCACCTGTAAGACAAATGTCAGGAAAACTTTAAGGCCCAAACGGTCCCCGAAATCATATGGCCTTCATCCTTATCATTATCATCATCATCCTTCACCGGTGTGGAAAGCAACGGGAAGCTACCACACCTACACAATTCCCTAGTAAAGCTGCAAGCACAGCATGAACATGCTAAGATTGCAGTGATGGACCTGCCCTCGGGCAGAATTACTATGGAATATAAAATGTATATATTTAGGCCTACTTACTCACTGGCACTATCGAACCCGTAGGCTCATGGCCGCGCGGACGTAAACTCTCCATACATCCCTATCCTGAGTTAATGCTTTCCAATCAATCCCTGTATAATCTACTTCTTTCAAATCATAGTTTGTTATTCTCCCATCTCATTCCCTCTGGCTTTCCTACAAGAAGCTTCCATGCAAGTCTTTCACTCCCATACGTGCAAACATGTCCTGCCCATCGCACTCTACGAGACTTAACTGTTCTTATTATATCTGGCTTCCTATAAAGACCATGCAGTTCATTGTTGTGTAGTCTTCTCCATTCACCTGTCTGTTAATCTCTTTTTGGTCCAAAAATTTTCCTAAGTACTTTATTCTCAAATACTTGTAATCTCCTTTCCTCCCTTAAAGTAAGAGTCCATGTTTCGCACCCATATAATATAACTGGTAGAATAATAGTTTTATATATTTTCAGTTTAACGTTTTTTGAAAGGAGTTGGGACATCAAGAGTCTCTGCAATGCATAATAGCACGCATTTCCAGAATTTAGCCTATGTTTAATTTTTTTGTGCATCTCATTCCTATTTGTGATTATTGTTCCTAGGTATGATAAAATGTATATATTAGATATATTTGTAACGTAGCCGAGTTGTTGAGCCAAGAGGCCTTGGCGCAGAGCTACGGAGCTTGCGCTGGTTTGGGTCTCCATACAAGACATTTTCTCATTGAATTTCGGCCAGTATGGGACAAGTGCCTACCCGGAATCGTGAAGAATTTGGGTAGCTGCAATAAGTAGCGGCTTGCAGTTGAGAAAACCAGCTATAACGGCTGGGGAACCCGACGTGCTGGCCACTGTCAACCCGGTACACTGGCAAAATGATCGTCTTATCTCTGTGATTAACACATACAGCAGCCGACCTTCTATTCCTGTCGCGTAATGTAGCTTTTTGTTTTTAATTTGTAATTTATATAATTATTTACACACTTTACAAATGAAACTAGTTAACATTTTAATTATAAAAATCATGGTTTCAACTCCAATGAATTGATATTCTTGTAGGCCTTAATTTTCTAATTAAAATCCTAATAATGAATGATATTTGCATACAAATATTTCGTAACCTCGTCCGGAAATTTAAATTTAATAGCAATTTGTAACTTACAACATTAAGAATGTTTTTATTAATTCAAATAATAAAAGGAACACTAATTATGGGTTTGGCATTGGCATACTAATAATTAGGGCAAGGCCTTTAATGACCTATAAATTGGTAAAAAATACAAAATAAAAAATGCATTTATGACCTAAAAAATACAAAAAATGACCAATAAAATAAAAAAATGACGATTTAAAGTTAAGAATTGACAATAAAAATACTATTTATTAGATTAAGTACTCACTTGATTACTGAATTACATAAAATTTAACTTAACATCAAAATATTAAAAGAAAAGTATAAAAAATACAGATTACAGTACCTTTTATTGCAGAAAATCCATTTCAATTACACAGTGCACTTTTACAGCAATTTTGAATTGCAGTTAACAATCAGAATAAGGGTAGAAGCTAGCATAAGCTCTAAGAAATTGAATAAAATTCCTAGAAGTGGGGCAAATTCTTAAGCACATACCTCGAAAAATAGGGGTAGTAGTTAGCAAAACATCTACTTAATTCCAAGAAATTGTATTGACAAGGAAAAATACTGAATTATAGTAAAAATCTCAAATCAAATACAAATAATGTCACAGCCTTCCGGAAAAGTGTAAAAAATGCTCAAATGGTCTAAAAATTGCCAAAAAATGGCCTATCCCTAGAAAAGTTAGAAAATGCAAGAAAATGCCCAAACGAATTGCTTTTATTCAATCCATTTTTTAATGTCATACATTTTCATATATGCAAGCAATGTTTCAACCTTCATAAGAAAAAGATGCAAAATCATTAATTGCCTTGCCCTACTAATAATTTTTAGGTATTCGTATCGGCTACCACATAATCTTAATATTTAAGTTGGTTCCTAATTTGCCATTTTCGTTTTAATAATCTATTCTGTGCTAAGTTTGGGATATCTGGGAAATTATTTCAGTATATAGATGTGTTCTGGCAAACGAAACCTGCATAACCAGTCGTATCAACTTTGTTTTCAACAATATTTATTTCATTATAACGTCATGAACATGACGGCCTTAATATGATAGTTGAATTCGGATACCGGAAACGACTGTGAAAGATGAGAACTCTAGTCTAGACCAATGGAGTGTCTCCTCGTATTCTCGTTTCTTATCATATGGGGAGTCTCTCTAGATGTCATATACCCGGAATGACCTCTGTCGGCCATAGTAAAGCAGCTGTACAGCCTCTGGTTGAACTGTACATTGCTACTGAAGTGATTATATATATATATATATATATATATATATATATATATGAAAGTTTTCTTCGGTTTTCCGCGTCTTGAATTAAAGTTCGGCTTCTGGCCACTGATTACGACGTTTCGACATGATCCCACATGCCATTATCAAGGAATAAGTTCGAGTCACAGGGTTAGGTCTTATATAATAAAATACATAGAGTTTTCGCTGTGGTCCGTTTCCGAAGACGTACACCCATCCAAGATTCAGTTCTTATGTTAAACTGAAGGTATTTAACAACATAAGAACTGAACCTTGGATGGGTGTACGTCTTCGGAAACGGACCACAGCGAAAACTCTATGCATTTTATTATATAAGACCTAAACCTGTGACTCGAACTTATCATTCCTTGATAATGACACGTGGGATCATGCCGAAACATCGGAATCAGTGGCCAGAGGTCGAATTTGAATCCAAGACGCGGAAAACCCAAGAAAACTTGATATTCATACTTATATCCTCAAAAATCTGCAATATAACATATATACATATATATATATATATATATATATATATATATATATGTGTGTACATACATACATAGTGTTCTCCCAAGAGCAAGTCTTTCACTGCAAACTCAGCAATCTCCACTCTTTCCTTAGAAGTAACATTTTGTGTGTAAATTTATTACGCGATTGCATTACATTATTATAATTGTAACAACTTCTCATTCAATAAAATGAATGAATTCATTTATACAAATTGAGGAAAAGTATGCTCCTATAAGCAATCCATCCATAGCAATTCTGCCCGAGGGCAGGTCTTTCACTGCAATCATAGCATTTTCATGCTATGCTTGCACCTTTAGTAGGGAATTGTAGGTGTGGTAGCTTCCCGTTGCTTTCCACTCCGGTGAAAGATGATGATGATAGCCATATGATTTCGGGGGCCGTTTGGGCCTTAAAGTTTTCCTGACATTTGTCTTACAGGTGAGGAAAAACCCCGATAAAAACCTCACCCAGAAAAACTGCCCCGAGCGGAGTCGAACCCGGGCCCGCTGCGTGACAAGGCAGCACGTTACCTCGAGACCACAGCGGTGGACAGTATAATATAAAATATATAATATAATATAATATAATTATATATATATATATATATATATATATATATAATTGCTATATTTTACCTGGCAGAGTTAAGGCCTTGTCTACCACTCAACCAGGTTTAAAAAATACAAAAAATATTCTTACATCTAGTTACAATAAAATTAAATATTACATATTATGTCTACAATATAATTATTATTTACAAAATATTTTGAATTTAATCTAGTTTTAACAAATGAAATGTAAAATATACAAGATAAAAAAATGAGAAAAAATTATTAATAACATAGAAAAAAAAATAAAGTCTAGAGAAATATGAATTATTAGACAACAGGTAACTGTATAAGCGTGACTTAAAAGTGTCAAGTATGCTGCAATCCTAATATCCTGAGGAAGGAAATTCCAGGAGCGGGCAGATGCTACTATGAAAGAAGTAGAATAAGAGGAAGTGCTAATTTATTGTAGCACTTTTTAATATATAGGATGAATCGCCTTCATGTTGAACGATTTACGTACTTACAAGAAGCCAGAAAGCCCTTATTTTGCAGTTTATCTTATTTGTTTTATATTCCAAACTATCATTGGCGCGACAACAAATCATCTGTTTCTTTTGTGGATTAACGACTTTACAGTCATACATTTACAATGTCACGTTCAATAAAGGATAGGGACACATAGTTGATTGTTGGTGTTGTCATAGTTTCGGTGATTAATAGCTTAGATTGAAATGATACACGCAAATTGATAGTAAATCCAAAACGTTGCGGTAGGTGTACAAGACTGCTTGCTACCAGTGCCAGAATGCTTTGTTGGTCTACTGTTGCCGCTACGGGCGATCGGGAATGGAAGGGCAAGCGAGCAGGTAGGCTTCAACTATTATAATAGTAATAATAGGAAAAGCGCGCACAAACGTGCATTAGTTTATGTCTCTGCTGTATACCAGCAACGATTGTGTCCTCTTTAAACAGACACTGAAATGATATCTTTCACACGGTTTATCACAGAGCTTGCACACGCAGTCTCTTGACGGATCATGATAGTTCGAATTTTTGCAGAGTTGTGGTGATATCCATGCACTGCCAGTCTTATTATTGCACTGTGTATCTTGTTGTTTGGTCCAGTCCAGTCTCGATTGCATCTATTGCGTAAAAATCGTCTGGTATTTCTTTTGTCTTGGGGCACGCCGTAGCGTAGTGGTTAAGGCATTGAGCTACAAGCCAGAGGGTCGAGGGTTCAAGTCCCGTTGGGGTCAGGATTTTTAAACTGACCCAACCCTCTGGCGGCACTATGGCCCTGGGGTCGACTCAGCCTCTAACGGAAATGAGTACCAGACGCTTGTTCTTGGGGTAAAGGCGGCCGTCACGAAGGGCTGACAACCCGGCTGACACAAAGTGCCGATTGTCTAGAAAAAGTGGGAGCTTTAACCTCCTACTACCCGAAGCCTCCGGGCCTGTTGTGGGATCACTTTATTTTACTTATTTCTTTTCTCTTATTTTGTCTTATCTCCTTCAATGCAGTTTCCTGTTTAGTAGCTGGTAGCAGGAATTTTGTGCGTAGATCTTCTACGAGGAAAGTTTCCCGTTCTAATTCATATGCAAGTCTAGATGGAGCAAATTTCGAGATCCCCATTGCTGCTTTTAGGAATCTTGCTTTCACTTTTTCTGAGGTGTTTAAGTCTCCGTAACTGAGGTCAGTCCAAATGATTTCTATTCCATACGTTAAGATGGGAAGTATTTTTGCCTTAAAAAGTTTCATGGTTGTTGCAAGTGACAGTTGTGTGATGTTTTCTATGTCGTATATAGAAACTATAGCAGCTGCCGCTCTCTAATTATAGTAGTAATACTAAGATAGTCGCTGTGGCGTAGTCGGTAGAGTCCCTACCTTCTACTCCGGCGACCCGGGTTCGATTCCCGGCGGGGTAAGGGATTTAAAAAAAATCCCAACCTTGGGACTGGGTGTGTCGTGTCCTAGTTGTACCCATTGGGTTTAATTTCTAATATATATACTAGAAGCCCTGACCACGATTTGCTGTGGCTAAGGTATACGTTAAAAATATAAATTAAGTTGCTGTCTTTCAGCCAGATTACTTAAAACTAATACTTACACAAGAAATTAATAATATTGAAAATAAAATAAACACTGAACACACTTAAATTATGAAATAATCAATATATGTAACTCAATTGAAATTCGCGGTTGCAACAAAAAGCACAGCCATCTGGATCTCTCTTTGTTAAATAATAAACCAATTACCTTACCAAAATTACCTTACATCGACATGTGTTAGAATCGTATGGAACTCACAGATAATTACAACCGCCATCTGTTAGAATCGTATGGAACACACAGATAATTATAACTCTTTGTTAAATAATAAACAAATAATTTGCAGTAAAAAAATAATGCGACTATAAATTTAGTTATAAACTACCCTAAGTCTCAAGTTGGATCAAACTGCACACAGTGTGCAAAATTTTATTAAAATTGGTTCAGTAGTTTAGGATTCCATCGCGGACAAACAACGTGACACGAAATTTTTATATATTAAGATATATAGTAATATGCCTTACAAAAGTAAGGGCGTGTTATGAAGAAGAGTCAGTCCATTGGGTGACAGAGTAGGTCAGCCGGCTGCTTGCCTTCATATTCTTTTCTTCTTCTACTTCATGAAATTTGACCTTTTGACCTGTTTTCATATCAAGTAGGATTTAACGAATCTTGGCATCTAGTAAATTGGTGTCCAACACTTATGTGTCCTATTAGTTTATACTTTAATAGCAACTGGGGGGATTCTATATGTAGGCATTCATTTAACATGTTCATACCTATTGTTTCTCATATTGTCAATTATATGTGTTAAATTAGTCCACCGTTGTGGTCTCGAGGTGCCTTGTCACGCAGCGGGCCCAGGTTCGATCCCCGGTCGGGGCATTTTTTTTGGGTGAGGTTTTTATCGGGGGTTTTCCTCACCTGTAAGACAAATGTCAGGAAAACTTTAAGGGCCCAAACGGTCCCCGAAATCATTTGCCATCATCCTTATCATTATCATCCTTCACCGGTGTGGAAAGCAACGGGAAGCTACCACACCTATAATTCCCAAGTAAAGCTGCAAGCATAGCATGAAAATGCTATGATTGCAGTGAAGGACCTGCCTTCGGGCAGAATTACTATGGATGGATGTGTTAAATTAAAAGTATTTAAGTCTTTTCTAATATCATTTATTTTTCTGTCAAAAATTATTCTTTTTGTATTTCACGTATTAGAGAACAACATTTTCTTACATGCTCAAATGTTGAACCGTTTTTCTACCAATGAAAATGCAGTCTTACACCCGCTTTGTTTACATTATTACAACTATAACTTAGCTCGGAAGAGAGATAAAAATAAAATAAGTAGGATCATCCATGTCTTATTTGTTATTCGGTAGCTGTAAACATTGTTAGAGGAGAGAACAGTGTAATAAGCAATAAGACGTAAATAGTTACATCATATGATACAATACATTGTACGAAAGCAAACTTATTATGTATTGGCTTGTGTGAATGACTCAAACATAGCTATGTAGCACGCTGCATGTTTACGAAGGGAAGTGAACACAATGCCAATGTGTGTAAACAGTTGGTCTATAAAGCAGTCGAAAGTTGTTGCTTCTGCTTACATTGTATCCGGAGAAAAAAAACTACAGTAAAAGCTCCCTACTCCCGGGAGATATTTCTTCTTCTTCTTCACTTCACGGGCTAGGCATAAATTGCCTGTTCCGCCTCACAGTTGTTCTGTCCATCTTTTCACTGGCCTTCCTACATTCCTTGAACCTCTTGGCTTGTAGTTGAATGCCGCTCTTGCTAATCTTTCCACATGTGTAAACCATTTCTCTCTATATTATCTGATTTTATCATTCAATGGATATATATTTAACTCTGTTCTTATGTCTTCATTCCTTATCCGATCCAATCTTGTGCAGTCTTTTGTTCTTCTAAGGAAGTTCATTTCTGCGCTTTGTATTGTACATTTCAATTTTTTGGTCGTTACCGAAGTTTCGGTCCCATAAAATTTTCGGTCCCATAAAATAATGCAGGAACTGCCAATGTTTTATAAAACTTCAATCTAGTATCTCTTCTTTATAGCTATTAAATCCCCCCCCATTCCATTAAGCTAGTTTGACATCTCACCTTATAGGTAGGTTTTACATGCCACACCTCACACGGATCTTACAGCGGCATGACCTGCCGAGAGAGGGATTTTAAATTATGGATGAAACAATACTTTTTAGACCACATAATGACATGGAGAGTCTCCCGGAATGAGTGATCAGTTCAGTGTCGGGGCCTCCTCCGAGACGACACACAATGAAGAATAAATATACAATTCACACACATACATCCACACTGAACATGGGGAAAAATAATGATGATTATGAGGGCCGGAAGATGTTTGGGGACAGTTTGGACCTTAAAGTTTCTTGTCATTTGTCTTACAGGTGAGGAAAAATCCCGAAAAAGAAACACCCAGAAAACTTGTCCCGACCGGCGATCGAACCCAGGCCCGCTGCGTACGAGATATAGACGCTACCCCGAAACCACAGAGTATCCATCCATCCATGGCTGATTGGCTCAAATTCGAGCTTTGGCCTCCCTTAACATCTGCCTCCAATCATTTCTATTTTACGCAGCAAGCCTCCAGTTTTAGGGGGCTCCATGCCTCACTACCATAGGTTAAAACTCATCTTATTAAAACTTGATATAGCCTTATTTTAGTTGCTGAGTGTATGTTATTATTCTTCATTATTTTATGAAGTGAGTAATAAGCTTTGTTGGCCAGTTCCAGTCTTCTTTGTACTGCAATGTGTTGGTTGTTATTGTCTGTAACACATGAGCCAAGATAGTTTTAAAAAAACACAGAGTATAACAATTTTAATTCGACAATTTGGAAATACAGTAGCATATGTCCTATATTAAACCGAAAAATAATGTTGTAAGCTGTAGATTGTATATCATCATCATCATCAACAAGGATTAAGCCCAATGGTCTGTTCCGATCTCATTATAGGTCAAATTGGTCCTTTCATCTCTTCAATGGTCTTCCCCATTCTTTTCCCTTTTGGTTCATAATTATACATTCTTGGTATGCGCTGTTCATTCATTCGTAATACGTGCTGGAGATAAGCATTTGATAATATTTTATTCTTTCACAGAGATTAAATATATTAAGTTCTGTTCTTATATCTTCGTTTTTCTTTTTATCGGTCCTTTGGTATCCTGCTATTGCTCTCAACATCTTCATTTCAGCAGCCTCTATTTGTTTACTATCTGCCTTTGTTAATGTCCAGGTTTCACATCCATAGATAAGAGATGGAACTGCCAATACTTTGTAAAACTTCAAAATAGTTTCTTTTCTAGTCTTATTCAATAACGTGCGTTTAATTGTGCCACATAGATAATTGAATCGTTGTATTTTAGTGTCTTTATCTAAATTTCTGTCATTGCCTGAATTTTTTAAGTATATAAATACAATTACCGACAGGAAAACCCATGGACAAGCAGGAGTAATGATTGGATTAATAAAACCATAAGAAATAAAATTCAACACTACACTTACTGGAATGAAAGAATATTAGAGCTTCGACTGAAAATAAATAGAGGTAATTTGACAGTTCTTGGTGTATATGCACCAGAGGAAGGCCGTGAAGAAGACAATGAAGAATTTTATAAAATATTACAAGAAATTTATAGCAAAATTAATAGAAATGATTACATTCTCATAATAGGAGATTTAAATGCCAGAGTGGGCAATGCTCAAGTCAACAATAATATTGGAACATTTGGCGAACCAACCAGCAATAAGAATGGGACAAGATTAACAGATTTTGCTATCTACAATGAACTGAAAATAACGAATACCTTTTACAATCATAGAAACATACATAAATATACCTGGCATCGTCAGGACTCAAAATCAATCATTGATTATTTCATTGCAAATAATAAGATTTTTAAATTGTTTCTCGATGTCAGAGCCTACAGAGGATATGATATTGGTTCAGATCACTACCTAGTAGAAGCAAGAATAAGATTTCACCAAGATGGTTAAAAAAGAAGAAACAACAACAGAGCTTAGAACAAAAGTACAAGGTAAAATTATTTTATGATGACAGCATTAAATGGTTATATTCGAGAAGAATTCAGCAATATATGGCTACAACTCCAGAAAGTAATGATGTCGAAGAAGAATGGAAAAACATTAAAATGATAATTCAAAATGCAGCTAATGAAACTTTAGGAAAAGTAAATATACAACAAAGAAGAAATAGAACTCTAAAAATCTGGGATGATCAAATAAAACAATTGATTGAAGAAAAAAATGCAGCTTATAAAAAATATTTGAACACAAAGAAAGTAGAAAATGAAATAGAATTCAAACGCTGTAGAGCTATTGTTAAGAGGGAAATAAGAAAGAGACATAGGAAAACATGGTTAAATTTTGTTACACATTTAGAATCAGATTTGCATAAGCTCCAACCTAATGCCTTCAAAATATTAAAACATTTGAATAAAGATATTAAGAATCTACCAAAATTAATTGCGGAGTAACAAAAGAAGATTTTTTCAATTATTATAAAAGTCTTTGGACTGACAATAGCTATGAAGATACAATTTTCCGAAATAATAATGAGACAGATTCCATAATATCATTGGAAGAATTGAACAATAGTTTAAAGAAATTAAAAAATGGGAAGGCAACTGGCACAGATGGCTTGAATTCTGAATTGTACAAATATGCAGGCAAACAGTTCCATGAAAGACTGTTGTCCTTCTTTAATA
The DNA here is from genome assembly GCA_030220185.1 of Diploptera punctata. Taxonomy (NCBI): domain Eukaryota; kingdom Metazoa; phylum Arthropoda; class Insecta; order Blattodea; family Blaberidae; genus Diploptera; species Diploptera punctata. The sequence goes on from JASPKZ010003802.1 coordinate 788,871, forward strand.
ATATATTCAAAAATGCAGATATACCACAAGAATGGAAGACAAGCATTGTTATACCCCTGTTCAAGAAAGGAGACAAGAGAAAAATGGACAACTATAGGGGAATCAGTTTGTTAAACACATGCTACAAAATTTATGCAGACATTTTAAATGGAAAATTGAAAAGTTTCAGTGAAAAATTCCTTATGGAATGTCAAAATGGATTTAGGAAAGGACGATCTTGTATTGATTCAGCATTTTCTGTTAAACTATTGCTTGAAAAAAGAAGAGAATTCAACTTAGAAACACATTTTGCTTTCATAGATTTTGAAAAAGCATTCGACACAGTCAAGAGATCAAAACTCTTAAATATATTGGAAGACAGAAATATACCAAATTTACTTCGGCAGAACATACAAAATATTTACAAAGACAACACCATGAAGATTAAATTAAATAACAGATTTTCTGAAGAAGGAATTATAAATCGTGGTTGTGAGACAAGGCTGCCCCCTATCCCCAACACTCTTTGCAATTTATATCAATGAAGTAATATGTTGCTGGAACAAAACATATAAATTTGGAATAAGAATATCAGAAAATAGAATAGAAAATACACCCTATTGTTTGCAGATGACCAAATAATAATAGCAAATTCCGAAGATAATCTACAGAAAGGTCTGTATGAACTTAACAAAATTACAGAAGAATATGGATTAAAGATATCTACAGAAAAAACAAAAATTATGGCATTTCAAGGTGTAGATCCTGTCAGAAGTAAAATTGTACTGGACAATAAAATTTTGGAGCAGGTGAATAATTTTACATATCTAGGATGCAATATCTCATATGAAGAAGAAAAGGATGTAAATGCAAAAATATCTAAATTTTTAAGAATTTTAGGGTTAATAAATTCTATCTTCAAGCCACAGTTAGTCCAAAAGCATTCAAGACTGAAAGTGTATAAAATACTGGCTCTCCAACTCTTTTGTATGGTAGCGAAGTATGGACGTTGAAACAGAAGGATATACAGAGACTTAGATCTGCTGAAATGAGATATCTTCGGAGGAACTGCAGGATACACACTATTAGATCACAAAAAAAATGAAGACATCTTAGAAGAATTACACATGGAATCTTTAGAAAACAAAATTTCTGATTATAAGTCAAGATGGATACAACATGTTCATCGAATGGAAGATCTCAGAATACCCAAACTAATGTTAAGATATCAACCTGCAGGAAGAAGAAGACCAGGACGTCCACTCAAAAGACTTCTGGATGGTGTTTCTCTTGAGGCCGAAACAGGTCAACAAATGGCCTAAATTCGTGAATGTACTATGATGATGATGAAATACAATTACAGTAGGTCTCTCGATTTTTAATGCACAAAACTATGTGTGCTTATATAATATACAGTTTGCCCGCCCTTCCCTAGTCTTCTTTTTTTTTTTACGTACCTAGAGGCGCATTTTTTTCACGTAAGAAACCAGTTTGACAGATTATAGGATACATTTTGCTTCCCAGCGAGTTCGATGCACAGGAAGTTGTTATAGATAAAAATACTGGAACAATTTCTTATAAATTCTGTGGAACTGACTAAACAATATCATTAATTGTATTTATTTGCCTCTGGTCCCGAGGGTCGCGGGTTCAAACCCGGCCAGGGTCGATGGATTTTTTTTTAGGATAGAAAAATAGGAGCAAGTCCTCCGGAAGGAACTTTAAGCCATGGGTCCCTGGTCTGAAGATTTTTCAGCCTCGTAAAAGATCATTAAGCTTGAATGAAAAGGCATCTAAGCAAAATTTACCGAATTTTCCCGTCCTAGTACTACCTTGGTTTCCTAGATGTCAGTATGAGGCGGAACGCTGACCACGGACCTCTCAAATGACATCTATACGAAAACAAGTGTAACTAAATTAGTCATCATCATCATGATTCGGTATCATGGCAGCTGCCGCCGTCTTCCGGAAACCAAACACCATTCCTCTCTGTCCATCCATTGATCTTCGTCCATTCCTCTGATATTCATAGCTGCTTGTGCCCCTTCTATCCAAGTTTTCTTCGGTCTTCCTCTCTTCCTCCTTTCCATTGGGATCAATTCCGTAACAATTTTAGGCAATCTTTGCTCTGGAATTTTTTTGACATAGCCATAACACTGTAATATTTTCTTTTTTATAATGTCTATGATGTCCGGCTCCTCTTGTACACCCATAATTTCCCTTATTTCTTTATTTCGTATTCTATCCATTCTAGATTTTCCAGCTGATCTTCTTAAAACATCCATTTCTGTACTTAAAATTCTTTTCATTTCCCTGGTAGGAATTTGCCACACTTCAGCACCATATGTTAAAATGTTCTGAATTATGGTTTGATATATTTGTAATTTTCTATTTTTTGTAATATTTTTGCTCCACCAAACAGAGTTTAAATCATTTATTGCCTGTTTTGTTTGTGCTAAATTAGTATGGTTCAAATTCTTCCCTGTAGGGGGAGAGCGCCAAATCTCTGTTAAGGGAAACATGGGCTTACAAGAAGATTAAAAAGTGCATTAATTTTATACAATGTAGCTCCCTGAATGTGGAAACACTCATATTCTGTTGGAATTTCACCGGAATAAAAAAAATACAGTATATGTAATACAACCAAAGATTCTAGATATGTTTTTTTACATGTGTTAAAGCATCTACGAATAATACAAAAATAGAAAACACGTACAATAATAACCGAATGAATAAATGTTGACATAATGTTAACAGTTTGCTATGAAAGAGAGAGTAAAGTGAACGGCAGGACCTTGATAGCTGCGTGGGACACCGTGTTTTTGTATTTTTTTTCTTTTCCAATTCCTTGTTTCTTTCTCTGTTTATTTGGCCCACTGCCAACGTCGCACCGAAAGCAATAAAGAGATAATCTGTTTTTAACTTGGATTCAGTCGTTCTCAAAATACACTTGAAATTACTACGTTAAAATGCTGTAATAATCCCTATGTAAACATTTTCATAGAAAGCGATAAGCCGTTAACTTCATACTTTCGTGCGAGAATTCAACTCGTTGGAGTCTGTATGAAGTAAGATTTTTTCTCCAATATGGGATCCTCCCTAGACCATAGCGGTGAACAAATGATATATTAAAATAAATAATAATTAATTTTGTGATTTAAAAGTGCATCGCTGAGCTTCCGGTGATTAGATCCGAGACTTAATTTTCAAGCCAAACACAGTACAGCACACACACGAACTAGAATTTATAAAACACTGGCCAGACCCATATTATGTTACGGCAGTGAGGCCTGGACAATTCGCAGTGTAGATGAACAAAGACTAACTGCGGGAGAAATGAAATTTATGAGACGTACTGCAGGCTATTCAAGAACAGACCATAAAATGAATTCTGAGATTCTCAAAGAATTACACACAGAATCAGTCATGGAATATGTACAAAAAGTACAGAAACAACTGGAAATCTCACGTACGAAGAATGAGCAGAACAAGAATACCACGCCAAATCTTAAATTACCAGCCACCAGGCAAGATATCTTTGGGCAGACCCTTCAAACATTGGATTGAGACCGTAACAGACCACTAGGTCCATCACATGAAAGGAAGAAGAAGAAGACTTAATTTTTCGTACCACCATTGATCTAATATAATCACTAAGGGGCGGATTTCTATGACCTAAAAAATGGAAAATATGCATGCATTTATGACCTAAAACAAGGTTTAAATAGGTTCAAGTCCCGTTGGGGTCAGGATTTTTAAACTGACCCAAACCCTCTGGCGGCACTATGGCCCTGGGGTCGACTCAGCCTCTAACGGAAATGAGTACCAGACGCTTGTTCTGGGGGTAAAGGCGGCCGTCACGCAGGGCTGACAACCCGGCTGACATAAAGTGCCGATTGTCTAGAAAAAGTGGGAGCCTTAACCTCCCACTACCCCAAGGGCCTCCGGGTCTGTTGTGGGGTCACTTAATGACCTAAAAAATACAAAAATATGACCTTATAATTGAATGTTTTTTTTACCCATGCTATATTGATTGTACAATCATATACATTTTCAATTGTATCATAAGAAAAAGGAAATGTTCTTCTATTGTCCAGTACAAACGTTTGTTACCTGTTAACAGAAACCTTCGAAACAAGTGAACTGTGAAACTGACGATTTTTATACAGATACGATCCATCCATAGTAATTCTGCCCGAAGGCAGGTCCTTCACTGCAATCATAGCATTTTTATGCTATGCTTGCAGCTTTACTAGGGAATTGTGTAGGTGTGGTAGCTTCCCGTTGCTTTCCACACCGGTGAAGGATGATGATGATGATGGCCATATGATTTCGGGGACCGTTTGGGCCTTAAAGTTTTCCTGACATTTGTCTTACAGGTGAGGAAAAACCCCGATAAAAACCTCACCCAGAAAAACTGCCCCGACCGGGGATCGAACCCGGGCCCGCTGCGTGACAAGGCAGCACGCTACCTCGAGACAACAGCGGTGGACTATACAGATACAATGTTGATTATTTCCAATCGCCTGATGACTAGGCTATTAAAAAACCCCAAAATATGACTTTATCATAAGTAATGTCACGAGTGATTTCCAAATTATCGAAAAATTCACGACTCACGAAGTGAGGAGTGAATTTATCTAGAGAATTTGGAAATTAGGAGTGGCATATGTTAGGACTATTTAACGAATAAAATTAAGCTGTTTACTCACAAATCATTATTTAACTATAGTTATTTTAAAATATTTATATATTTGATGTAAACGGCGATGTTTGAAAACAAATGAGAAACGATTGGTACGCTTCATTTCCTTCCTTTGTTCATCACTGCAACCAGATCATATTATTTATTACCAAAGGATCGCAATATTGTAAGAATGCACCCCAGTGGAGAAATTTATAACCAAAGTTATAGGTTTGTGATCTCCTATGATGTAAATATGTCAATTATATTTTTCCTGGAAAATAATTCGTTTAAGAAAGTGCAAACCGTGTTTTTTTGTAGTATAATCAATTGCTACAAATGTTTTTATATTATCTATCGCATGCACTCTGTGTTGACATTCATGCACTATGTATACAATCTTGTAGTCGTATTTCTTAGAGAGTCAGTCACTGCAAAATAATGCTATGACCTATTCAGAATTTTAAAAAGGAGGTGCTTTCTTTATTATGATAAACTTTACGGTCGGCCACGGTGGACTAGTGGTTATGCTCCTGGTTCCAAAGATCGCGGGTTCAAACCCGGCCGGGGTCGATGGATTTTTTAGGACGGAAAAATCCAAGGAGCAAGTCCTCCGGGAGGGACTTTAAGCCGTGGGTCCCGAGTCTGGAGATTTTCAGGCTCGTAAAAGATCCTTAAGCCTGAATGAAAAGGCCTCTAAGCAAAATTTACCGAAATATCCCGTCCTAGTACTAACTTGGTTTCCTAGATGTCAGTATGAGGCGGAACGCTGACCACGTACCACTCAAAAATGACATCTATACGAAAACAAGTGTAACTAAATTAGTATGGTTCAAATTCTTTCCTATAAGGGGAAAACATAGGCTTACAATACAATAAACTTTAGTTGGTAAATTTTAGGCGATTGTGATTGGTTGTAAATAAAAAAATCATTGAAATGTGATTGGTCATTGACTCCCATTTGGGGCATGAGTTAAGTAGTCCTTCAAAACTTACCAAAATGCCAGGTTTTCATTGCCCACCATCGATATGTGACTTCGATCGGTTTTAGTGCCACCTTTTATTTGAATGCAGCATATTTCTGATGAGATGACGTATTATTAATTTCATGCTAATGAAGGATAATTACTCTGGCAGCACGTACGGTAACTGTTTCCGTGACGGTAGGGAATTTAAATATCACGCAGTTGCGGTTGAAAACTGTTTCTTCGCATTTTGTTTAGTTCAGATAGTTTTCAAGGTTATTTCTTTAATAATTAGTTTCATAATGTTATTAAAAATGACGGAGATTGGCAGATACCGATAACATTTTTGGCTCATGTTTGGCCCACGTGTGCCTGTAGTATTAAGTTGACTATTTAACTCATGCCCCAAATGGGAGTCAGTGACCAATCACGTTTCAATGATTTCTGTTTTACAACCAATCAGAGTCGTGTTTCACGAAATATTTATCAGTGTTATATTTACCATATTAAAGAAATACCTTTTTAATATTCTGAACAGGTCTGACCATTATTTTGCAGTGACTGAGCCTATAAGAAATACGGCTACCAGATTGTATATATAGTGCATACATGTCAACATCTGTATCAATTTATTATACCACCAAAAAAAGAAACCACTGTTTGCACTTTCTTAAATGTATTTTTTTCCAGATAATTATCCAGAAAAATATAATTGTCATATTTACATCATACGACATCAGAAATGAATTAATATACAGTTTGATGTTTCATTTTTTTTCTCCACTAGAGAGCATTCTTACAATATTGCGTTCCTTTGGCAATAAATAGTATGATCTGGTTGCAGTGACAAACAAAGGAAGCAGATGAAGCGCACATATCGTTTCTCATTTGTTTTCAAACATCGCCGTTTACATTAAAATATATAAATATTTTAAAATAACTATATTTAAATAATGATTTGTGAGTAAAGAGCTTAATTTTATTCGTTAAATAGTCCTAACAAATGCCACTCTTGATTTCCAAATTCTCTAGATAAATTCAGCGTTACTTATGAAAATAGGACAGTGTGACTTACGTAACCTTGAATCGCCCCGGAAAACTTAATGCCAGTAACTCGTATTCTTGGTGTATGTTTTGCATTAGTCACGTAGTCGGTTTACCCTGACCTAGATTGAAATATATTTTTGTTCCTGTTCCGTTACTTCCGTGGATGTCATTATCGATATGTGGCAATGTTGCGTCATTTTTTTTACCTTGTTTACATTTCCCGCAGCCAAAATTACTGACATTCAAGTTAAAAAGAACGACGCAGTTTCTTTCAAATGATCTACTTCTAGAATCCGAGAGTAAATGGGAGCAAGGGCTATATAAGCAGATTCTCAAGAGGATTTGTCTTATCATTGTTACTTATTTTTCATTAGGGCTACCTTTGATTTTGATTTTAATATTGGGTTTTCTTCCAATTGTTAGTAAATAATGAGAAATAATTGAGGGGTCTAGCATCTTTTTTGGTGCTCGGTCTGTTGAGAGCCTTTGTATTATTGCCTCACTCTGATGGTTAACAGTTTATGTAAAAGAGGGTGCCGCGCGGCAATACTTGACATGCGGTGTTGTCACGTTTCTCATAGCGCTATGGGCGTTTATTACACAAGGACAGAAGACATTGATTATTTAAGTTATTATTAAATTTTTGTGTTATTATTTGGTATTGTTGAACTTTTACAATTAAAATTAAAATTATATATGTACTTATTTATTAAATAATCTAATTCCAACATTATATAGCTTGTAGGCCAAATAAATTTAATATACATACAACATAATGCTGAAATTTACATATTATTATTATTATTATTATTATTATTATTATTATTATTATTATTATTATTATTATTGTTGTTGTTAATAATAATATTAACCGTTCGGGTCTGAAACATTTTCCCATGGCCGCCACATGTTGAAATCACTTATATATTAAACAAATATCCATCCATAGTAATTCTGCCCGAAGGCAGGTCCTTCACTGCAATCATAGCATTTTCATGCTATGTTTGCAGCTTTACTAGGGAATCATAGGTGTGGTAGCTTCCCGTTGCTTTCCACATAGGTGAAGGATGATGATAATGATAATGGTCATATGATTTCGGGGACCGTTTGGGTCCAAAAGTTTTCCTGACATTTGTCTTATAGGTGAGGAAAAACCCCGATAAAAACCTCACCCAGAAAAACTGCCCCGACCGGGGATCGAACCCGGGCCCGCTGCGTGACAAGGCACCACGCTACCTCGACACCACAGCGGTGGACTAAACAAATATACATATTGTATTATTATTATTATTATTATTATTATTATTATTCGAGCTACATATCACAATAACCACTGATAATTATAACAATTAATTATCGTATACAATTTTAAAACTGGATCGACTGCTCCACGTTCGGAGTTTTAATTGAAACTGAGGGAAGAATAGCAATGTGGCAACAACGTGATACTGGCGGTACTCGGGATCTTTGTATTCTAATAACATATAACAGCTGCGGGGACACAAAGCGAGCCGATTGTTAAGCATCATAGTGAGGCGATAATACATGACCAGCCTATTCCAATTTATTTAATTTAATAGAAGTTACAAGGTCAGGTTCATTGTATTTGTCGTAAAATTCTTTATTATATCGTATACTCCACTGACCATTAATATTTACGGGTCCAAATAATTTCAGTTTTTTTTTTCAAAATTATTTAGGGATACCTCTGATCTATTAGTGAGGCTCCATGTCTCACTAGCATAGGTCAAAATTGTTCTTATTAAAACTTTATACAACTTTATACAGTCTTATTTTAGCAGTAGTCGAGGAAGTGGCTGAATTTAAATACCTAGGAACAATAATCACAAATAGGAATGAAATGCACAAAGAAATTAAACATAGGCTCTATCCTGGAAATGCGTGCTATTATGCATTACAGAGACTCTAGACGTCCCAACTCCTTTTAAAAAACGTTAAACTGAAAATATATAAAACTATTATTCTACCGGTTATATTATATGGATGCGAAACATGGACTCCTACTTTAAGGGAGGAAAGGAGATTACGAGTATTTGAGAATAAAGTTCTTAGGAAACTTTTTGGACCAAAGAGAGATGAATGGAAAAGATTTACATAGCAGTGAACTACGTGGTCTTTATAGAGAACCTGATATAATGAGAACAGTTAAGTCTCGTAGATTGCGATGGGGAGGATATGTGGCACGAATGAAAGACGTGCATGGAAGCTTCTTGTAGGAAAACCAGAGGGAAAACACTGTGTTGGTAGACTAAGAATGTGGTGGGAGTATAACATTAACTATGATTTGAGGGAAGTATATTATACAGGGATAATTGGAAAACATTGGCTCAGGATATGGATGTATGGAGAGCTTATGTCCGCACGGCCATGAACCTACGGGTTCGATAGTGCCAGCGAGTTAGTTAGAGTGTGTGTGTGTGTGTGTGTTTATTACTAAAGCCCGTATGTTAGGACTTAAAAAATTCAAAATAGGCAGGCAAAAAGGCACTAAAAATCATTAATATAGACACTAAAAATTCAAAATAGGCTCTTACAAAAATTGACTACAACGTAAATTTTACAGCCTTACGTTAAAATAAAATAGCCGGTACTTATTTCGCCTATTGGGAGTGCATTGAGGCGGAAACCGTCTATCTGCTAGGTTATTGCCTTATTGCCACTCTTATCCTAAATTTTATGCAATGATATGTGGCATGAAGTCTGTCCATTTTAATTCATCATGATCATCATAGTACATTCACGAATTTAGGCCATTTGTTGACCTGTTTCGGCCTCAAGAGAAACACCATCCAGAAGTCTTTTGAGTGGACGTCCTGGTCTTCTTCTTCCTGCAGGTTGATATCTTAACATTTGTTTGAGTATCCTGTGATCTTCCATTCGATGAACATGTTGCATCCATCTTGACTTATAATCAGAAATTTTGTTTTCTAAAGATTCCATGTGTAATTCTTCTAAGATGTCTTCATTTTTTTTTTGTGATCTAGTAGTGTGTATCCTGCAGTCCTCCGAAGATATCTCATTTCAGCAGATCTAAGTCTCTGTATATCCTTCTGTTTCAACGTCCATACTTCGCTACCGTACAAAAGAGTTGGAAGAGCCAGTGTTTTATACACTTTCAGTCTTGAATGCTTTTGGACTAACTGTGGCTTGAAGATAGAATTTATTAACCCTAAAATTCTTAAAAATATAGATATTTTTGCATTTACATCCTTTTCTTCTTCATATGAGATATTGCATCCTAGATATGTAAAATTATTCACCTGCTCCAAAATGTTATTGTCCAGTACAATTTTACTTCTGACAGGATCTACACCTTGAAATGCCATAATTTTGTTTTTTCTGTAGATATCTTTAATCCATATTCTTCTGTAATTTTGTTAAGTTCATACAGACCTTCTGTAGATTATCTTCGGAATTTGCTATTATTATTTGGTCATCTGCAAACAATAGGGTGTTTAATGATCTATTTTCTGATATTCTTATTCCAAATTTATATGTTTTGTTCCAGCAACATATTACTTCATTGATATAAATTGCAAAGAGTGTTGGGGATAGGGGGCAGCCTTGTCTCACACCACGATTTATAATTCCTTCTTCAGAAAATCTGTTATTTAATTTAATCTTTATGGTGTTGTCTTTGTAAATATTTTGTATGTTCTCCCGAAGTAAATTTGGTATATTTCTGTCTTCCAATATATTTAAGAGTTTTGATCTCTTGACTGTGTCGAATTTTTTTTTCATTGATTTAATGAAAATACTAAGTTAATTTCGAGAAAAAATGGCAAATAGGTATGTATAGGCATTTTAAGCTGAAATAGGCACTTATAGGCAAAATGAACTTCATGGAAAACAACTCTAAGGTCGTAGGTATGAACTTACATGAAGTCACTATTTCAATCTATATAACTACAGGCATGTCTCTAGTTTTTACTTTTTTATCATCATCATCGTCCTTTCAAGTATTAGGCCCAGTGGCCCGTTACGGTCTTCCGCCATCTCCGAAAAGGTCGAGCCACAGATCTTCTGCCTCGAGGAATGTAGTGAAGAATTTGTTTTGGTATTCTGTGACGATCCATGCGCTGAATATGGGCTAACCAATTGTTTCTGTATTCTTGGAGGTATTCAGATATAGGTACGATGTTTAATTCTCTGGCTATTGTTGAATTTCTTTGGTGGTCTAGAAGGCTATAACCTGCAGTTCGTCGCAGAAATTTCATCTCCGTGGCTGTAATATGACGATCATCCTGAGTTCTGATGGTCCAAGCTTCACTGCCATAACAGATTATGGGTCTAGCGAGAACTTTATAGATTTTCATTCTTGTGTGCCTCTGCACTTTCGATGGTTTAAAAACTTGGTTGATAATTCTTAAAGCTTTATTCATTATTTTATGAAGTGAGTATTTTATGAAGTGAGTAATAAGCTTTGTTGGCCAGTTTGTCTTCTTTGCACTTCAAAGCTTCCACACAGCCTAGGATAAATGGTTACACAGATCATTGTCAATTGTTTCAATACAGTCTCGAGGAAAATATGTGGTAGTTGCATCATTTTGAAACGAACTTTAGCCACTTGAAGCATGATAGCATTCTTTGTTCTGTTTTTAATTTAAATTATCGATCTATTATTTTATTCTTAATCATAACGATAACAGAGGTTTAAAACTGGAGCACTGTTATAATACCATATTGTTATCATGTCATACTGTCTTATCAGTCGGATATACTTGCACACCCAAAACATAAACAAAAATCGAGACTTCAGCTAATGTGATTTGATAAGGTTTTTGTAATTCTTATCAGTAGATCTTGCAGGAATTATAATTTATTAACTTATTTACTGAATTAACGCCGATAGCGAGGAGATACTAAAGGAACCACACGCACACACTATTGAGTAACACTAAGGAATTAAGACTGGAAGTAAATATCAATAAAACTAAATATATGGTCACAAGTAGAAATATATTATATAATGGAAATGGACAGCTAATGACAGATGAGGGAAATTTTGAGGAAGTGGCTGAATTCAAATACCTAGGAACAATAATCATAAATAGGAATGAGATTGCACAAGGAAATTAAACATAGGCTCAATTCTGGAAATGCGTGTTATTATGCATTACAGAGACTCTTGATGTCCCAACTCCTTTAAAAAAAACGTTAAACTGAAAATATATAAAACTATTATTCTACCAGTTATATTATATGGGTGCGAAACATGGACTCTTACTTTAAGGGAGGAAAGGAGATTACAAGTATTTGAGAATAAAGTACTTAGGACATTTTTTGGACCAAAGAGAGATGAACAGACAGGTGAATGGAGAAGACTACAACACAGTGAACTACATGGTCGTGATAGGAAGCCAGATATAAAAAGAAAAGTTAAGTCTCGTAGACTGCGATGGGCAGGACATGTTGCACGTACGGGGAGTGAAAGACTTGCATGGAAGCTTCTTGTAGGAAAATCAGAGGGAAAACGCCCAGTTGTTAGAACAAGAATGAGGTGGGAGAATAACATTAACTATGATTTGAGAGAAGTAGATTATACAGGGAATGATTGGAAAGCATTAGCTCAGGATAGGGATGTATGGAGAGCTTATGTCCGTGCGGCCATGAACCTACGGGTTCGATAGTGCCAGTGAGTAAGTAAGTATTTATTAAATTAACTGTTAGAAGGATATACGGAAAGAGCTTGATAAATATACGGCGTTTAAAATACGTAACTGGCACTATTGAACCCGTAGGTTCATGGCCGCGCGGACATAAGCTCTCCATACATCCCTGACCTGAGCTAATGTTTTCCAATCGTTTCCTGTATAATCTACTTCCTTCAAATCATAGTTATGTTATCCTCCCAACTCATTCTTGGTCTACCAACTGGGCTTTTTCCCACAAAAAGCTTCCATAGACGTCTTTCATTCCCCATTCGTGCCACATGTCCTGCCCACCGCAGTCTACGGGACTGATACAGCATAGAAAAAGTCTAAAAAAATGATGCAAGTGCTATGTAATGGAATAAGATACATAAAACGTTATCATAAGTAATGACACGAGTGATTTCCCAATTATCGATAAATTCACGACTCACGAAGTGAATAAAATTAAGCTGTTTACTCACAAATCATTATTTAACTATAGTTATTTTAAAATATTTATATATTTAATGTAAACTACGATGTTTGAAAACAAATGAGAAACGATTGGTACGCTTCATTTGCTTCTTTTGTTCATCATTGCAACCAGATCATAATATTATTTATTGCCAAAGGATCGCAATGTTGTAAAAATGCACCCCTAGTGGAGAAATTTATATCCAACATTATAGGTATTAATTAATTTCTGATGTTCTATGATGTAAATATGTCAATTATATTTTTGTGCAACGTTATTTCCTGGGAAATAATTCGTTTTAGAAAGTGCAAACAGTGGTTTCTTTTTTTTTTTTTGGTGGTATAATCAATTGTTACAAATGTTTTTACATTAATTCCCGCATGCGCTATGTGTTGACATTCATGCACTATATATACAATCTGGTGGCCGTATTTGCTACAGAGTCAGTCACTGCAAAATAATGCTATGTCCTATTCAGAATGTTAAAAAGGGGAAGCCTTCTTTAATATGATATACTTCACTTGATAAATTCGAGGCGAAACACGACTATGATTGGTTGTAAATAAAAAAATAATTGAAATGTGATTGGTCATTGACTCCCATTTGGGGCATGAGTTAAATATCCTTAAAAACTGAAGCAGACAGACGATTTATTATTTTTTCCCAATAAAACCTAACTTGCAACTATACCTCTTGTTCCATTATTAACTACCATATTCACACAACTGTGATGTAATTTTTATTTGGAAGAACTTGTTTTATGTAACTGAATAGTAAACTTGTAAATACGTTGCATAAAATTATCTACAGGTTTTAACGTGTATAACGGAAAAGTGGTTGGAGAAACTGGCCAAATAGATTTTAAATAAACAACTTATTCACAAATGCTTGTCATGCCCAACTTTATAATTGTACTTAATTTAATTTAACAATCCATTTTTTTTGCAGAACTTAACATAATTATTTTTCGACTTTCCCAGCGTCGAAATCCAAAGCAAATTGATATTACTACATTATAATTGAACAAAAATACACAAATAAAGCAATCCATAATGCTCGAAAGAAAAAACAAGACCTATGAAAAATTTTTGATTAGATTTTCAAGCTAGCATTTTAATATATGCCTGATATAATAATAATAATAATAATAATAATAATAATAATAATAATAACAATAATAACAATAACAACAATAATAATAACAATAATAATAATAACAACAGTAATAACAATCCATCCATAGTAATTCTGCCCGAAGGCAGGTCCTTCACTGCAATCATAGCATTTTCATGCTATGCTTGCAGCTTTACTAGGGAATTATGTAGGTGTTGTTGCTTCCCGTTGCTTTCCACACCGGTGAAGGATGATGATAATAATGATAAGGATGATGGCCATATGATTTCGGGGACCGTTTGGGCCTTAAAGTTTTCGTGACATTTGTCTTACAGGTGAGGAAAAACCCCGATAAAAACCTCGCCCAGAAAAACTGCCCCGACCGGGGATCGAACCCGGGCCCGCTGCGTGACAAGGCAGTACGCTACCTCGACACCAAGGGGTGGACATGCCTGATATTATAATAATAATAATAATAATAATAATAATAATAATAATAATAATAATACTTACTCACTGGCACTATCGATCCCGTAGGTTCATGGCCGCGCGGACATAAGCTCTCCATACATCCCTATCCTGAGCTAATGCTTTCCAATCATTCCCTGTATAATCTAGTTCCCTCAAATCATAGTTAATGTAGGCATGGGTTCCCTGTAGTCCCCTCCCGGAAAACCGAATGGGGGACTATTTGACCTCCGGAAAATGTTACCCCAGATGAACCCATGTCCGCATTTCTTGACGGTTGTGTTTTTACGGTGAAAGATCGTCACTCTTTCGCCCAAGGTACTTTTTTCGTCTGGCTTATCACCTTCGACCAGTCCGGCATGGGTAACCCTATTGGCAGCAATGCTACCGCCGGCATAGCTCTCAGGATCATTTAAGCACGTAAGCCACTCCACCACGACAAGGTAAAGATACCATGGAGGGAACAATAATAATAATAATAATAATAATAATAATAATAATCATCAGTTAAAATTGCCAAATCTAGTTCCATTGCATCTATTTCTTTAATTACTTCCTCCATTTTATTTCTGCAGCCTTGAATATTCCATGTGCCAATTTTCAAAGTCCTTTTTCTTAGCTTTAATCGTCCTAGAGTGTTTTTCCGAGGCATGTTGTTTGGTTTTTTAGCATTTTTTCTTTTTATGATGAACGAGGAGCTGGACCGATACATCAACCCCCAACCTGGGGGACGGGTAATTTTTGTTCAAGGTTTTCTTCCTCTAGCCTTTGATAGTCCAGTATCTTACTGTAAGGCAGCAGCGCTAGTTTTGGTCCGCCCTGGGTATTTTATTTCCCCAGTACCCGCCATATCTGGTGTGCATTCCCCTATCCGCCACCTGGGGAGGCGTCCGATGGGAGACTCGCAACTCCACACGGATAATAATAATAATAATAATAATAATAATAATAACATAATAGGATGTATCAAATGATGTAATTACCTGGGGATCAAAATTAACTCAAAATCTATCCAAGAAACAGAAGATAAACATTTTAAAAAGATTTGGGCATAGGAAGATGTTTTATTGCATTGCATACGTGTTTTTCTTTAAGAATTGACATGCGGAATAAAATAGAAAGCATTTTAACAATTAAAAAAAAGTTACCTCACCGGGAATCGAACCTGTAACCTCTTAATTAATATAAAATTATGGAATATTCACCTGAAAGGTCCGTCTCCTCAACTTAATTAATCATTTAACTGTAGCGCTTTCGGGACTTGTCCCATCATCGGCAGGATTCAAAACTGGTCAAAAGCGCTACAGTTAAATGATTAATTAAGTTGAGGAGACGGACCTTTCAGCTGAATATTCCATAATTTTATATTAATTTTGAATAAACCTCAACGGAACACATCATGAATCTTATAAAAGTTGACTGTAACCTCTTGCATACGAAATCAAGCCACTAAGCACCGAGCTAAGCTTTCGCTTCCTTGTTCTGTTTAAAAAGAATGCTCTTGAACGGAAGAAGGAAAACGTATTGTAGCTCTACTGTGCTATTAGTTTTCTTGTATGAATCGCGCGTTAGAACTTGAAATATTCGAGATCAAGAGTCGGCCCATTCTTTTTGTCGCTAAGTGTACATTGCATAAGTGAATTTCCACTAATTAAAAAAATGGCTTCTCAGATATAAATAAATGTTTTATTAAACTTAAATACCATATAAGCACTTGGAGTACATCTCTAAATAGTGATGACAAAAATAAAATTAAATATGTGATAGAGTTGTCGCGCCTCAGTGAATTTAATAAATTCTCACGTGTACATAACAGGCTCATGAATGTTTCCACTCACATGCGCGTCGCGTAGTTGTCAGGCTTCATAAGTCATGTCTTAAAAATGTAATCTTGTTTCCTAAAACAGCGGTATTGTAAAATGTACCCTATCATTGAGAGAAATGTTGCTGTAATACAATAAAATATATTTTATTTTACGCGATAGTGCGTTTTGTTGTACTTACTGCAATGGCGACCATGATTGACCAACCTAAATAACTATACTGTAATAAAAATAACTATACTGTAATATTACAAATCACATGCGGGAAGTAAAATCACTAACCTTTATGTATACTACGTACAATGTATGTACAGAAAATATCAAAAAAGCAGGTTTAATATACATTATACGAAACAAATCACTGCACTTTAAATGAACTGAACTTTATTTGAAACAATATAAAACAATAAATACGTACTTGCCGCCATTTTATCACTGAATTTGACGTCACGGCCTCCTGTACTTTCAACTAATAAACATTTCCCACGCTGTTAACGTTATAATAATAATAATAATAATAATAATAATAATAATAATAATAATAATAATAATGCTTTATTTTAGCTGGCAGAGTTAAGGCCGTAAGGCCTTCTCTTCCACTCAACCAGCGAATAGTAGAATTATACAAAAAGTACATACATATTACAATTTTAAGATAGTATTAAAATACAGACTAAACAAAATACAATGATGATGTGATCTAATACTGGCTAATACTAACAAAAACATAGAATATAATAAAATTAAAATTATATAAAATAAAGTAAGTAGCTTCCTAGATGATTATTAATGGAATGCTCTATATAGTTGTTATGCAGTTAATGTTTTCATTGTGTCGGACTTAAGATCAGTTCATAGACCTGAGCAGGCTGTTCTCATTCACTGTGGCATCAGAACATCAGTGTATTGCTTCCGAAATAATTATTGGTCCTCCGCCATGTTTAACTGCAGGAACTAAATAGTCTTGAGTTGTAAGTTTCTTTTGGTATCCTCCAAACATATGTCCTACCAATAGTACAGAAAAATGTAAACATTGACTCACAAGACAATATTTGATTCACTAATTTCTGCTCTGCCTTAAATATCTAATTTTTGCAATCTCCTCACTATTGTGGTAGAAACAGATTCCCATAAATGTGTATTAAACTCTGCATACACTTTACCAGCAGTAATTTTGTTACTTTGTGACAGCCCTCCTCAGAACTACCCTGTTTTATTGGATTCAGAGAGTACAAAATAGCAATTTCCTATGACAGATTTCTGTTAAAGCATTTTTACAAAATGTCATGGAGGACTTTTGCCATTTCTTGAAACGTACTAATTTATTCAGGGAGAACGTTCGATGTAATTATAGTATATTGCGATACAAGTGAGGTAAGCACTTGTTACTGATCGAGAAAAAGTTTTTTTTTAATTTTCGAGATCTGTTACGTGCTTACCTCATGTGTATTGCATACTATTTTTTGGTCGATATGACTAATTTTTATTAAATATAGTAATAAATGAATTAAAATATTGGTTGGATGTAAATGACTTCTATGAGAAAGAAACATTTGGTGATCGTTGCTATGTAGCTTTTCTTTTGTTTTATTATAAGCAAGGATTGTTGGCTGTGGAGACATTTTTATATGTAGTAACGTGATTGGAATCTGTTTGATAATTTTATTATGCAAGGAGTCATGATAGATGATAGAGAAACTTAAGAAGCCTGGCGAGTGGGATGTTCTGCATTAATTCCGGAAAAGTCTAAAGAAAGGTACGAGTTAATGTACAAAACATTCAAGAAATGTTTTATTTTACTTACCGAACGTGTGCTTTTTGAGTCCATATCAGCATTGCGATTTCTTTTGTTTGCATAGCAACCAGGTTAGATGTGGGAACATTGACTTACTTCCAGTAACAACAATGTTGATAAGTATAAGAAATTAGTCACATCGACCAAAAAAATTTTAAGCCGCATTGGATATATTTCACATTATAATCATCTAGGAAGCTACTTACTTTATTTTATATCGTTTTAATTTTATTATATTCCATGCTTTTGTTAGTATCAGCCAGTATTAGATCACATCATCACTGTATTTTGTTTAGTCTGTATTTTAATATCTTAAAATTGTAATATGTGTGTAAGTTTTGTATAATTTTACTATTCGCTGGTTGAGTGGAAGAGAAGGCCTTATGGCCTTAACTCTGCCAGCTAAATTAGAGCATTATTATTATGTTTTTTTTTACCAGTGAGGACCTAGACAATGTTCCATACATTCCTTCAATAGTTATTTTTATTATCAACTTATCATACATGCAAATAAAATACTCGTAAGGGTCCGATTCTATCATAGTCTCGGTAACAGAATTCCATTCAGAACTGGTTGGTGAATGCTATTTGGACGAATGAATGCAATTGAGTGCAATGACTTGATACCCTGTTTCGTTCCGGTCCTGGACACATGAAGGAGAAACCAAAGGCAGCTTAATGGGTGAAAGAGCACGCAGTTTCATAATAGTATCAATATCACACAAGGAGTCCATCATTGTTTAGGCCAGTTTATTACAATGTAAACATTATAAAATTGGGTATCTTTTAATTACAATCTCCTCACCAATAAATGTCCGTCAATGAAGATTCTAAGAGCTCAAAGTATTGGAGAGCAAGACTCAGTGTTAGATGCAACACACTAGACAACAATAACATAAATGTCCGTCACGCAGGTTCTGCGTTAACTAAGCTAATTCTCTGCTATTCGGATCTCTCGTCCTATTCTGCTGGTTTGCGAAATATATATTTTTGTTAAATTGGAGAAACCCTATTTTTGATGCTTTGTTAGTGAAAATTACACTTTTTTATTTTATTTTCTCTGGTAGAGGTCACAAAATCCATATAGCAAGTGTTTTTGTTTAGGCGGAGTTTTAAAATATAATTTTGAAGAAGTGGCTGATTTCTAGGAACAATAATCACAAACAGGAATGAGATGCACAAAGAAATTAAACATAGGCTCAATTCTGGAAATGCGTGCTACTATGCATTACGATTTCAGGGACTCTTGTCGTTCGAACTCTTTTAAAAAAAACTTTAAACTGAAAATATATAAAACTGTTATTCTCCCAGTTATATTATATGGATGCGAAACACGAAGCTCTTACTTTAAGGGAGGAAAGAAGATAACGAATATTTGAGATTAAAGTTCTTACGAAAATGTTTGGGTCAAAAACAGATGAACAGGCAGGTGAATGGAGAAAACTACATAATAGTGAGCTACATGGTATGTATAGGAAACCAGATATAAGAACCAAGTCCCATAGACTGCGATGAGCATGACATGTGCCACGTATGGGGAATGAAAGAGTTGCATGGAAGCTTCTTGTAGGAAAACCAGAGAAAAAACGCCCAGTTGGTAGACCAAGAATGAAGTGGGAGAATAACATCCATGATTTGAAGTAGATTATACAGGACCTGATTGGAAAACATTAGCTCGGGATAGGGATGTATGGAGAGCTTATGTCCGCGCGGTCATGGACCTACGGGTTCGATAGAGCCAGTGAGTTAATTCTAAATGAAAGGATCGTTTAAACATAGTGAGTAAAACGAAATGTTTGTAAAGGTTTCAGTATGCTGATTGAAGGACATGCGTGTGTTCAGGGACCTTCCGGTGTGTGAGGTTCTGGAATGATACTGACCTTCCTCTCTCTATATCGTCACCAGATAAACAGGAAATAAAAACTACATCAACGCCAAGAAATCATAATGCGCGTTGATTGTGAGATGAATGCATAATAATTCTTCAAAATTACACACATGCATTTATCTCATTTTGTGTGTGTGTGTGTTTCCGTTGTCGTAGCCGAATTGGTTAAGGCAAGATGTCATGGCGCAGAGCTACGGGACTTGCGCTAGTTCGAGTGTCCATGGAGGAAGAATTTTCTCATGGCATTTTGGCCAGTATAGGACCGGTGCCCACCAGCATCGTGAAGAAATTTGCGTAGCTGCAATAAGTAGCGGCTCCAGGTCGAGAAAAGCAGCTATAACGGCTGGGGACCCGACATTCTCACCACATGTCACCCCTACACTGGTTGGACCTTGTAGGTCTGTTGCGCCATGGAGGAGCGTTTCCGCTGACTATTTAACTCATGCCCCAAATAGAACTCAATGGCCAATCACGTTTCAATGATTTCTGTTTTACAACCAATCAGAGTCGTGTTTCACGAAATATTTATCAGTGTTATAATTACCATATTAAAGAAAGCTCCACCTTTTTAATATTCTGAACAGATCTGACCATTATTTTGCAGTGACTGAGCCTGTGAGAAATACGGCTACCAGATTGTATATATAGTGCATGAATGTCAACACATGCCGCATGCGGGAGTTAATATAAAACATTTGTAGCAATTGATTATACCACCAAAAAAAGAAACCACTGTTTGCACTTTCTTAAATGTATTTTTCCCAGGTAACAATCCAGAAAAATATAATTGTCATTTTTACATCATACGACATCAGAAATGAATTAATATACAGTTTGATGTGTTTCATTTTTTCTCCACTAGAGAGCATTCTTACAATATTGCGTTCCTTTGGCAATAAATAGTATGATCTGGTTGCAGTGATAAACAAAATAAGCAGATGAAGCATACCTATCGCTTCTCATTTGTTTTCAAACATAGCCGTTTACATTAAATATATAAATATTTTAAAATAACTATAGTTAAATAATGATTTGTGAGTAAACAGCTTAATTTTATTCGTTAAATAGTCCTAACAAATGCCACTCTTGATTTCCAAATTCTCTAGATAATTCACTCCTCACTTCGTGAGTCGTGAATTTATCGATAATTTGGAAATCACTCGTAGCATTACTTATGATTAATTGTTCGAAAAGTATTACATCTATTAATAGTTTTCAGTTTGACTGTACAATTAATATAACTTTTGGTAAGTCTGCTAACGATTTTTTTTTTTCTCGTAGGCTAACATTTTATTATAAGTAATGTCACGAGTGATTTCAAATTTCCATCCATAGTAATTCTGCCCGAAAGCAGGTCCTTCACTGCAATCATAGCATTTTCATGCTATGCTTGCAGCTTTACTAGGGAATTGTAGGTGTGGTAACTTCCCGTTGCTTTCCACACCGGTGAAGGATGATGATGGTGGTGATAATAATGATGGTGGTGGCCATATGATTTCTGGACAGTTTGGGCCTTAAAGTTTTCCTGACATTTGTCTTACAGGTGAGGAAGAACCCCGATAAAAACCTCACCCAGAAAAACTGCCCCTACCGGGGATCGAACCCGGGCCCGCTGCGTGACAAGCGGTGGACTATTTCCAATTTATGTAGAGAATTTGGAAATCAAGAGTAAGATTTGTTAGGACTATTTAACGAATAAAATTAAGTTTTTTTTCTCACAAATCATTATTTAAATGTAGTTATTTTAAAATATTAATACATTTAATGTAAACGGCAGTGTTCGAAAACAAATGAGAAACGATTGTTATGCTTCATTTGTTCATCACTGCAACCAGATCATATTATGTATTGCCAAGGGATCGCAATATTGTAAGAATGCACCCTAGTGCAGAAATTTATAACCAACATTATAGGTTATTAATTAATTTGTGATGTCCTGTGATGTAAATATGTCAAATATATTTTTGTGGAACGTAAATTCCTGGGAAATAATACGTTTATGAAAGTGAAAACGGTGGTTTCTTCTTTTAATTGTATAATCAATTGCTACAAACGTTTTTATATTATACCCCGCAAGCACTATCTCCGTACATTCGTGCAATATATATATATATATATATACACACAATCTGGTAGCCACATGCGGTCACTGCAAAATAATGCTATGGCCTATTCGGAATTTTAAAAAAAGAGGAGCTTGATTTTAAAATAATTAAATTGATAAAATCGAGGTGAAAAACGACTGCGATTGGTTGTAAATAAAAAATCATTGAAATGTGATTGGTCTTGACTCCCATTTGGGGCGTGAGTTAGTCGCAATTATTGATTTTAATCTTATAACGTGTAGTGTATTTATCTTTTAACTAACCACTGTAGTTTTGTGGGGGCGCGCCGTAGCCTAGTGGTTAAGGCACTGAGCTACAAGCCGGAGGGTCGAGGGTTCAAGTCCCGTTGGGGTCAGGATTTTAAACTGACCCAAACCCTCTGGCGGCACTATGGCCCTGGGGTCGACTCAGCCTCTAACGGAAATGAGTATACGCCTGTTCTGGGGGTAAAGGCGGCCGTCACGCAGGGCTGACATCAAGTGCCGATTGTCTAGAAAAAGTTGGAGCCTTAACCTCCTACTACCCCAAGGGTCTCCTGAGGCCTGTTGTGGGATCACTTTACTTTTGGGGCACGCCGTAGCGTAGTGGTTAAGGCACTGAGCTACAAGCCGGAGGGTCGAGGGTTCAAGTCCCGTTGGGGTCAGGATTTTCAAAACTGACCCAAACCCTCTGGAGGCACTATGGCCCTGGGGTTGACTCAGTCTCTAACGAAAATGAGTACCATACGCTTGTTCTGTGGGTAAAGGCGGCCGTCACGCAGGGCTGACAACCCGGCTGACAAAGTGCCGATTGTCTAGAAAGAAGTGGGAGCCTTAACCTCCTACTACCCCAGGGCCTCCGGGCCTGTTATGGGATCGCTTTCTTTTTACTGTAGTTTTGCAATAAATAAGTGCCTATTCTCTTTGTTTTTATTTGTAAAAGCTTTAGCATCTAAAGTCGTCGCGTCTGGAATCTTTGGTTGTATCCAATAAGGGTCAATTTCACCAACAGAGATAACTGTATTACGCCAGTTTTCCCCGTGTATAATCTTCTTCTTCCTCTACGCATGGAAGCTGGCAGCTTGTTGCGTGTTCATTCACTACAGGTCCGGGGTATGGTGACGTCCTTCCATCGTAGTTGTGGTCTTCCTAAAGGTCTTTCTGTTGAGGTGTCCAGTCACGTACTTTCTACTGTTCTCCATTCTATCTATGTGATCGTTCCAGTTTAGTCTTCTATCATTTATCCATAGGTTTATAGGTTCAATTTCACATTCTTCTCTATTAACAGAGCTGCGAATTTTCTCTCTCAGCGATTTTCCTAAGATTTTCCTTAAAACTTTCATTTCGGTTGTTTCATTGATTTGTTTTGTTTTCTGAGTTTCTGTTCGGCATTCACAACCATATGTTAGAACTGGTCTTATGACAGATTTGTAAATTCTTACTTTTGTATCTATTCTTAAATTTTTATTTTTCCAAACAGTATTGTTTAAACATCCCGATATTTGTTTGCATTATTTGCCTGATGGAGAATTTCATTTGTTATTCTGTTGCTGCTATTAATTTCTATTCCTAAATATTTGAATTTCATGACCTATTCTATACTTTTCCTTCTATTTCTAATTTAACACGTCATAGGTCCTCGGATATTGCCATGGATCCATGCATAATGCATAGCTTAAACTGGCTTAATACAGTTACCTCTGTTGGCGAAACCGACCCTATGACCTGTATTTTAATGCGGGTCTCCCCGAATGGTGAGAAATATTGCAGATTGCTGAAATTAAGTTAAGTCACAACGGTGATATTTCATAAATTTTGTTAATGTGCATCTATTTGAATGATGGAAAACGTTCCCAAACTATAAAAAAAAAAATTAGGCTGCTTTGAATTGGATTTGGATTTTCTGCACAGCAGGAAGTATTGCTGGGATTGTATAATGAATTTTTTTCCATGGAATAATGATATGAACTCCGTCTGCCGGTGGTGCCGAAAACTGGTCAGACTACCGGCAAGAAAGCTGCGTAAATACGAACAGGAAAGACGAGTTGCGTCTTTTTTTTAGGGTCAACATTATGACGTCATTAACATTGTTTCCTTTGTAATATCCATAGAGGTGTGGTAAACTTTCACCAATCAAATTGCAGCCAGATATGTTAGCTTTAAAATATAAGATTTATGGATGCATACACGTTTTTATAAAATAATTTTCAAGTTACATTAAATTCAAGTACCGGTAACATGATGACTACCGAAGTATTAGTTGTTGAGATTGTGGGACTTATTCTATGGATTCTGGATTCAAATCTGCACGTCAACTTTACTATAGTGCATCGTTTCCCAATCTGTGGTTCGCGAACCTTCAAAGAACAAGTTTCACTTCCATAAAACAAAATATTCTGTATTATACTCTTATAAATTTCCATTTTAGTTTCCTTTGTAATATTTTGTTCCAAATTATTTCATATAATATCTTAGTTGCATTTTTGCCATTGCAAATTTAGTTTGTACATCTCTTTCACGTGTACCTAAACATGCATTATTGGCCCAGAAATGAATATTACGCCAGAATATCAGCAGTTTTTACACGCTTTATATTAGCTTGACCTGTATCTATCTATGTAGCGGAATCTTTCAACACGATTTTCACCCACTTAAAAACATTGGATCGACTTGAAACTTTGTATACTTATAAAGGACCAATGACAATACAATAATTTCATAAATAATATATAATTGGTTGTGGACTTACCGACTTTTTAGTCCATCGTTGTAAGAAATTAGTATTATATCCTCTGGTAGCTCAGTTGGTAGAGTGGTGGACTGTAGTGGTATATAATTTCAGTAATCCATAGGTCGCTGGTTGAAATCCGGCCCGGAACATTTTTTTAGAAGAGTATTACTTTTAGCAATACTACATAACAGTTTAAAAATACTAAAACAACACGCTTTATTAGAAAACCGAACTAAAAAATGAAAAATAATTTTAATTTCCAACACTCTTGGGATAAAATTAAAGTGGCCAACAAAAAAAAAACATCTCCAACACATCTAGAATAAAACTAGTTATCTACAAAAAAATATAATTTTACCATCAAAAGCGTGGGGTGCTTTTTATGGTTTTTACGTTTTTTTCTTAGAGACTTTACTTTTACCAATATCTGTTTATTATCAAATATATGAATTGGTAAAGAGCACCCTAGGCTTTTGATGGTAAAATTATTATTTTTTATATAACTCTAGTTTTATTTTAGATGTGTTGGAGATGATCAATTTTTTGTTGACGACTTTAATTTTATCCCAAGCGTGTTGGAAATTGAAATTATTTTTCATTTTTTAGTTCGGTTTTCTAATAAAGCGTGTTGTTTTTTTTAAACTATTATTTATATACTATTATGATTATTAAAAAAGCTAGTGAAACAGAACATTTTTCTGTTGTCTCTTGTAGAACTCCCATGTGCCTATTTATGACATACTATATTTTATGTGCGATGTATAAAAATTATTATTTTATAGCTTTTATATTTTAAATAATCTTTTGAATCCCACAAAATCATGATGCTAAAATTAAGTTAAAGGTGTTTGAATGGACTATTTAACTCATGCCACAAATGCTAGCCAATGACCAATCACGTTTCAATGAATGTTGTTTTACAACCGATGACAGTCGTGTTTCACCTCGCTCTTTGTCGATTTCTCTTTATCAGCTCCTGCTTTTGTGATAAAGAAAGCTCCTCCTTTTTAATGTTCTCAACAGGTCAAAGCATTATTTTTCTCCAACAAATACATTGAATATAGCAAATAATGAAAAGATTCCTTGATTTTACTGAGTTGTTTACTAAAAATGTAATGTTGATTATGATATATAGTTTGATGTGTTTCATTATTTCTCCATTTGGGTGCACTGTTACAATATTGCGATCTTATTTGGCAATAAATAATATGATCAAGCAGCAGTGAATGAACATAACCTCACATTTCTGATTTGTTTTCAAACATCGCCGTTTACATTAAATATATAAATATTTAAAATAAGTATAGTTAAACAATGATTTGTGAGTAAACAGCTTAATTTTATTCGTTAAATAGTCCTAACAAATGCCACTCTTGATCTCCAAATTCTCTAGATAAATTCACTCCTCACTTCGTGAGTCGTGAATTTATCGATAATTTGGAAATCACTCGTGGCATTACTTAGGACTATTCATTGCAACATCAACTTTAATTTAAGCATTATTGTATATATTTTGTGACACTATGATTATGTAGTCTTTGTATTTTTATCGTTTATCAATATATATGTTATTGATTTGTGTCCAGCATAAGTAATGGTGGCAGGTTTGTGCGTAGCAAACTACAAGGTAATTTAAAGTTACGACCGGTACCGTTAAGTTGGCCTTGTAAGTGGCCTGGTCTGCAGTTAGTATTGTTTTATGATTTGCGTTTTACTCCCACATAACACCAGTTTAACTTCTAAGGTTTAGATATTTGTGTCAAACAAGTTCAGATTGAATACAGTCTACCAATGATCTCTTTATTTAGCCAATAGTTTCTATTAATTTGCCTGCTTAGAACAAAAATTGTAACCATGTTCTAACGCCTCTTCTGTATCAGTTTTACATATAAAATTGCTCATTTTGTTGGCAGAGAGTGTTACACCCCTTTCCTCAAAAGTGGTATTTTTTTATTAATTGGGTAGTAACCAAAACTTAATTGAATTCTCCTGAAAAAAAAAAATGGAATCGGAACAACCACGTTCTAAGCACACGAAGTTATGATCAATATTATAATGTTGATTTTTGCAGAAGATTTGGTATTAATAGCTCCAACAGAAAACAGATTTACAGTATTCGATACACAATTTTAATATAATTTCAAAAAGGTACAATATGGAAATCAATACAAAGAAAGCTGAAGTCATGACCTTTTGTGGCAAATACCCTATACTCGTAAAATTGGATGATGAAATTTTAGAACGAGAAAATGAATTTAATTATTTGGGTTATAATTTAACATTTCAAGATGAAGCTGATATATCAAAGAAAATCACAAATTTCACAAAAACAACGGGGATAATTAACAGTGTAATGAAACCATATTTAGTACAAAAGAACACAAGATTACGGCTTTACAAAGTGGGACCATAAAAGAAATGAGGAAATTTTGGAAGAGTTGGATGTAGAACCCATTCTTCACCATACACAAAACTACCAGAACAACTGGAAAGCCCATCTTAAACGAATGCCGTCTCATAAAATTCCAAAAGCCATGCTTCGTTACTGCCCCAAGGCAAAAGATCGCAGGGACGTCCAAAAAAAAAAAAACGCTGGATGGAAAATTCCTCTTTGAGACAGTAACAGGCCACACGGCCTAATACTTGCTTGGATGATGATGATGACATAGTGTTGATTATATTTTTCAAGTTTACCTCGCCTATGAAAGAAATTGCCACACTATTCAGTTATGAAGTTGCACTGATAAAACAAATGAAGTGCTCCCATAAATTCTGATTTGCCTTTTACATTGCAAGGGTAAATATAAAATATCATATTACTGTATTTTAATAGTCATTACTTTTCGGTATGCCTAAGTCATTTAATGTTATTAGTGAAATAGGCTTGCCAAACATTTCTCGTTTTTCCTAATCCTCTAAATAAATGCATCGATCATTTGGAAACCGTGACATCACTTATGATAGTATACATAGTTGACGGTCATAAGCTCTCCATACATCCCTATCCTGAACTAATGTTTTCCAGTCATCTTCTTCACTTCACGGGCTAGGCAAAAATTGTCTGTTCCGCCTCACAATTGTTCTGTCCATCTTTTCACTGGCCTTCCTACATTCCTTGAACCTCTTGGCTTGTAGTTGAATACTGCTCTTGGTAATCTTGTTACATTCATTCTTTCCACATGCGTAAACCATTTCTCTCTATATTCTCTGATTTTCTCATCCAATGGATATATATTTAACTCTGTTCTTATATCTTCATTCTTTATCAGATCCAATATTGTGCAGCCTTTTGTTCTTCTAAGAAAGTTCATTTCTGCGCTTTGTATTCTACTCTGCAATTGTTTGGTCACAAATTAATTTTGCGGGGTAGCCATGTATTTCCATACTTTTCCATAACTTATCTCTATCAAAACGATCAAATGCTTTCTCAAAATCAATAAAAGCAACATGCGTCTGTAGGGTATGTTCTCTTCTTTTTTCAAATATTTGCTGCTATATGAATAAATTATCTGTTGTTGATCGCTCCGCTCTAAAACCATTTTGTTCTTCAAGTATTGCTTCTGCGATTTTTAGGTCTTTATTTATTTTCCAATCATTCCTTATATAACTACTTCCCTCAAATCATAATTAATGTTATTCTCCCATCTCATTCTTGGTCTACCAACTGGGCGTTTTCCATCTGGTTTTCCTACAAGAAGCTTCCATGCATGTGTTTCATTCCCCATTCGTGTCACATGTCCTGCCCATCGCAGTCTGAGACTTAACTGTTCTTGTTATACCTGGCTTCCTATAAAGACCATGTAGTTCATTGTTTAGTAGTCTTCTCCATTCACCTGTCTGTTCATCTCTCTTTGGTCCAAACATTTTCCTATGAACTTCATTCTCGTAATCTCCTTTCCTCCATTAAAGTAAGAGTCCATGTTTCGCATCCATACAACTGATACTAGTTGTATATATTTTTCAGTTTAACGATTTTACCCAATACAAAATGCTTTTTTGTAGAACATTATCCTTGAAATAAAAGCTAATTTAGAAGCGAGTTAAACTTGTAATGCATCGACAATTGCGATAAAAATTTGGTTGTTTACGCTGTTTTATTACGTAGTTGGTATTTTGCCTGTGCGTGTTCTCATTAGATCAGGATACATTTGCCTGAAATAAAACTTACATTATAAATAAAATCCACTTTGTTACAAACGCCAAGGCTGGGTTGTTTACTCGTATTTAAATGTCAATGCAACAGGTTTCAAGTGCGTTGTTTATACAACTTTTTGCCCACAATCAGAGAAAGCTCCGCCGAAACTAGAACATTTTGACTTTTGTTATGTAACATTTCAAAGTTTGAGAAGGAAACTTAAGGCAAGGAAGGGGAGTAAATAAGTTGCTTGACCTTTTAAGTAACTTGGACACACGAATACTAAAATTCTTCTAAGAATCGAGTTTGCCAACTTCTTGGTACGATTCCACTGTAATGTTTTAATAAAGGACGATCCTTAATATCTCAAATGGTTATAATCACAGTTCAAGTTTGGGTATGAAATATCCGATGAAGTCATAGGTAATATCTTATTTCAAGCTCGAAAGTTTTACTTACTTACTCACTAGCAATGTCGAACCCGTAGGTTCATGGCCGCGCGGACATAGGCTTCTTCATACATCCCTATCCTGAGCTAATGATTTCCAATCATTCCCTGTATAATCTACTTCCCTCAAATCATAGTTAATGTTATTCTCCCACCTCATTCTTGGTCTACCAACTGGGCGTTTTCCCTCTGGCTTTCCTACAAGAAGCTTCCATGCAAGTCTTTCATTCCCCATACGTGCAACATGTTCTGCCCATCGCAGTCTACGAGACTTAACTCGTATTATATCTGGCTTCCTATAAAGACCATGTAGTTCATTGTTATGTAGTCTTCTCCATTCACCTGTTTGTTCATCTCTCTTTGGTCCAAAAATTTTCCTAAGTACTTTATTCTCAAATACTTGTAATCTCCTTTCCTCCCTTAAAGTGACAGAGGAAAGGAGATTACAAGTATTTGAGAATAAAGTACTTAGGAAAATTTTTGGACCAAAGAGAGATGAACAAACAGGCGAATGGAGAAGACTACATAACAATGAACTACATGGTCTTTTTACACATTGTCAATATGTGATATTGGAATCCACGGCTTTACTTTCTATCCATAGAACTTTTGGAACAACTGTAGTTTACCTTTCACAATGTATTTTTTTAAGTATTACACAATAACAGTGCGCATGATTTTATAGAGGTGTCGCTAGATGGTACGAGACAGATTAGAATAGAATAGAACAGATTTATTTAGCCTGGTGGAGTTAAGGCCATGTGGCCTTCTCTTCCACTCACCAGGACAAACAAATGTTACATATAAATACAAAAAAAATTACAATAATAGTCATATTAAACAATTAATTATCTGTCAAATTGAATAATAATGAAAATAATGCCTAATAATACAATGAAACTAAATACAATTAAAATTGAATTAATGATACAATGAATACAAGAAGGAATAACAGCTCGAATCTACTATACATAAAAAGAAAAGAAAGTAATAAACTACAATGAATTAATCTATGCTTTTTATACAAGGCATTAGGTAAATATATTAACACATCTTAAGTCTATTTTTATTAAAGAATGAAAAAACACATTATTAATTCTTAAAAAGTAATATTAGTGAGTTGTTTCTGTTAGTAATTTTATTTTCAATTTGTTTCTGAAAGATGGTAAAGTTTGGCAGTCTCTGACATAGGGTGGAAGGGAATTCCATGTTCTAGCAAGAGAAACTGTAAAAGATTTCGAATAATAGGTAGTATGATGAGGAGGGATATAAAGGACACTGTGGTCAAGGGATCGGGTACCACATATCTTAGAAGTTTATAGAGCTCTCACGAGATGGCAGCACGTGCGGTATGACCAACCTTCGAAATAAACGTTTATTAGAAATGGATGTACACTAACATCTCCATTCCTAACCTAACAAAATAAATCACATGCATATTATTTACTGAAGTGATGTACACGAACCTAACAAAGATAGTACCAACTTAATAACAGTAGTTGAATTGTTGATGGCGGCAACATTAGAAGAGGAGGGAAAATAGCTAGTGAGTATCGCGATATTCTAAAAGAATGTAATCTTCCCGTGTTTGTCGTAATAAATAAATACTTGAAAAGTGTAATTGAGAATGATATAAGTAGGGCAAGGCATTTAATTACCTATAAATTGGTAAAAAAATGCAAAATAAAAAATGCATTTATGACCTAAAAATGCAAAATATGACCAATAAAAATGACGAATAAAAAGTTAAGAATTACCAATAAAAATACTATTTATTAGATTAAATACTCACTTGATTACTGAATTACATAAAATTTAACTTAACATCAAAATATTAAAAGAAAAGTATTTAAAACATATGTTACAGTACCTTCTATTGCAGAAAAACCCATTTCAGTTACACAGTGCACTTTTACAACAATTTTGAATTGCAGTTAACAATCAGAATAAGGTAGAAGGTAGCATAAGATCTAAGAAATTGAATAAAATTCCTAAAAGTGGGAAAGTTCATTATGCACATACCCTTGAAAAATAGGGTAGTAGTTAGCAAAACAACTACTTAATTCCAAGAAATTGTATTGACAAGGAAAAATACTGAATTATAATAAAAATCTTAAATACAAATCATGTTACAGCCTTCTGGAAAAGTTTAAAAAATGCTCAAAATGACCTAAAAATTGCCAAAAAATGACATCCCTAAAAAAGTTAAGAAATGCAAAAAAAAAATGCCCTAACGAATTGCTTTTATTTAATCCGTTTTTTAATGCTGTACATTTTCATATATGCAAGCAATGTTTCAACCTTCATAAGAAAAATATGCAAAATCATTAATTGCCTTGTCCTAGTTATGAGTATCGTTGAAAAACATTAAAAATAATACAAAGTGTTAGTAAAGAGTAACAGTATTAAAATAATATACTATGGAAAATGAAGGGAAAGGTAATGTACTCTTGAGCCGTGTTTGATCATTCGAACCTTGGATTTGGAAGCAATCAGGATAGCCAGTAGACCACCATAACTACATATATTGTGATGAGATTTGGTTCAGACAATCGTTAAAATTCCAGATAA
This sequence comes from Diploptera punctata, assembly GCA_030220185.1. NCBI lineage: Eukaryota > Metazoa > Arthropoda > Insecta > Blattodea > Blaberidae > Diploptera > Diploptera punctata. The sequence goes on from JASPKZ010003802.1 coordinate 820,730, forward strand.
AACTGTTATTTAAAAATAAAATTTCGGGTAATATACAAAACTTAATCTCTTCTTCTTTTGCCTTAGATCTGTTTCCACATAAAGAGACCACAAGATATAAGGGGCTGCCGGACATTGGCATCTTTTAAAATAAATCTAATCTATATTTGCTCTAAACTCGACTTCATTATTATCCAGTGTAAGATATATATATATTAATGGCGTTTCCCGTATAATGTATCATATTTATATTTATTATATTTATTATTTTATTATTATATTATTATTATTATTTTATTATTATCGTATCATTATTGTTATTACCCTATAAAATGTTGTTTGTACTTGACATTTACATTGCTACATTTATTGTATCTTTAACTGTTATAATTAGTATAGTGTATATCTATATTTGACGAATATTTATTTGTATTTGTACTGGTTGAGTGGAAGAGAGGGCCTTATGGCCTTAACTCTGCCAGAATAAATAAAGTATTATTATTATTTGAATGCAGGCTTTCACGGCCGGTAATCATAATGTTGTGTGATTCCGGGTTCTGTGGCCGTGGTCCATAGTTGGTGTTGATACCAGACGTTTCGCCCTCAACTGCGGAGGGCATCTTCAGTGGCGAGTGCTTCTAGGCGTGTTTCCTGGTCGGAAGATCTACTTAGAGTGAGCTCTGCTGACGTTGTGGACGTTGTATTGATACTAGTGGTGGGAGCAGGGTGAGTGAGCGTGGCTCTTGCTGATTGGCTAATGGTCGTCTCCTTGTTGTCCCTAGTGACGACCATTAGCCAATCAGCAAGAGCCACGCTCACTCACTCTGCTCCCACCACTAGTATCAATACAACGTCCACAACGTCAGCAGAGCTCACTCTAAGTAGATCTTCCGACCAGGAAACACGCCTAGAAGCACTCGCCACTGAAGATGCCCTCCGCAGTTGAGGGCGAAACGTCTGGTATCAACACCAACTATGGACCACGGCCACAGAACCCGGAATCACACAACATTATTATTATTATTATTATTATTAAAGAGACCGTGTGCCTCCATCTAGTTATGGGGCGACTAGTATTTCTTCCTTTGGGCTGGTACTGAAGCAACATTTGTGGGAGTGTAACATATAATTAAATATCCTGAACTTGTGTCCAACTCAGGGTCGGGTCGAGGGATGAGATGAGATGAAGCCCCTATATAGAGTTCTGTGAATGACAAGGGTGCCGGCCGACCACTCCTGACGCACCAACGAAACGCATGAGATGAGTCTGGAGAAATGATGGAAGGGGAAAACGAGAGAACCCCCGAGAAAAACATGCCCAAACTCCGTTTCGTCCACCACGAAACTCCATCTCGGGACCCCAGCTGTGAGAGGCGAGCGTCTAACCGCTTGCGCCACGGAGCCTCGTGGGAGTGTATTGGGTGTCATTCTTTCTACATGTTGGAGCCGGTTAGGTCTTGAATTTATCTACAACACTGTAGATGTTTAATTAAGTTCTTATTTCTTCATAATCGGCCGCGGTGGACTAGTGGTTATGCTCCTTGCCTCTGGTCCCGAGGGTCGCGGGTTCAAACCCGGCCGGGGCCGGTGGATTTTTTAGGATGGAAAAATCCAAGGAGCAAGTCCTCCGGGAGGGACTTTAAGCCGTGGGTCCCGAGTCTGAAGATTTTCAGGCTCGTAAAAGATCCTTAAGCCTGAATGAAAAGGCCTCTAAGCAAAATTTACCGAATTTTCCTGTCATAGTACTACCTTGGTTTCTTAGATGTCAGTATGAGGCGGAACGCTGACCACGGGACCACTCAAATGACATCTGCACGAAAACAAGTGTAACTAAATTAGTATGGTTCAAATTCTTCCCTGTAGGGGGAGAGCGCCTAAGGGAAAACATGGGCTTACAATACAACAACAATTAATTTTGTTTAAAATATATTGAAATTAAGTTTATGTAAATTACATAAAATAAAATAAAATAAAAACGATAATTCTGGGTAACTTTTTAAAGGGGAGTCTTTGATTTTATTCATGCGTCTCTTATTTACCTCTTTTAATCAAAAAATGATGTAAGCATTGATGACCAGAGTTTTCTCTCAGATGTATAATATATATATTTTTTTGTAATAAGTGTTGTGACCTTTTCATACAAATTTCTTCGTTGTTTCATAACTTCGTGACGAATTTATACCGTAAATATAAGCCACCTCATGTGATGGTTGTAATGAGGTGTATGTGCGACCAATGATCATTATGGTGCTTCATCCAGAAATATACTGACAGGTATTTTGTGTGACACCTGCCGTATATGTTTTACCTGCGGTGGCTGAACTCGACGAAAAAAAAAATGCGTTCACTCGTGTCCACGAGGTCGATTCAGTCCACTGGCAAAGTGCCCACTGACAGTCTTGCAACATTTATTTTCACAAACTTATCGGGTCACACGCCACATTCTAAAACACCTTATTAACTAATAAGTAAAATGTAATGTTTCATCAGTGACCAGGTTAATTGAATTATTTAACCAAATGGTAGTCAATGACCAATCACGTTTCAATTAATTTTGTTTTACAACTAATGACTGTCGCGTTTCACCTCGCTATTTATCGATTTCTCTTTATCAGTTCCTGCTTTTGCGATAAAGAAAGCTCCTCCTCTATAAGATTCTGAACAGCTCAGGGCATTATTTTTCTCCAACAAATACATCAAATATAGCAAATAATGAACATATTCCTTGATTTTACTGAGTTGTTTAATATAATATCCTCAATTCGTGTCCAACTTAGGGTCGGATCGAGATGTGGTGAAGCCCCTTATGTAGTCTGTGAATGACAAGGGTGCCGGCCGACCACGCCTGACTTCACATCACAGGGGCATATGAACGAAATGAAACGAAATGGATGATTTGAGTATGGAGAAATGGGGAATGAAATTGTGGCAGGGGAAAACCCCTAGAAAACCTGCCCAAGCTCAGTTTCGTCCACCACTAAACCCACATGGAGTGACGGAGATTCGGTCTCGGGACCCCAGCGGTGAGAGACAAACGTCCAACCACTTCCGCCACGGAGCCGCCTTGAGTTTTCTATCTATCTATCTATGGGTTTTTACAGCTGCTGCCGTCTTCCCGTGCCAAACCTCCAAAGCCTACGATCTTGGGCACTTGAGTTGTTTACTAAAAAAATAAATTAATAACCTATAATGTTGATTGTAATATACAGTTTGATGTGTTTCATTATTTCTCCACTAGGGCGCATTCTTACAATATTGCGATCCTGTTTGGCAATAAATATGATTAAGTTGCAGTGAATATACTGCAAGGAAATACATCTGTGAACATTAGGGTGTATCGAAAATGACCCAAAAAAGTTTTTTTTTCGAATTTCTAATCGCGACATCCCTAAATAGTTGCATTTTGGTTATAGAAAAAAAAACAGTTGTCAACATTTGGTTGCTTTAAAAATAAGTTCACCGAGACACAGAATCAACAATGTTATCATCATCATCATCATCCTTGCAAGTATTAGGCCCAGTGGCCCGTTACGGTCTCCCGCCATCTCCGAAAAGGTCGACCCACAGATCTTCTGCCTCGAGGAATGTAGTGAAAAATTTGTTTTGGTATTCTGTGACGATCCATGCACTGAATATGGGCTAGCCAATTGTTTCTATATTCTTGGAGGTATTCAGATAATATAGGTACGATGTTTAACTCTCTGGCTATTGTTGAATTTCTTTGGTGGTCTAGAAGGCTATAACCTGCAGTTCGTCGCAGAAATTTCATCTCCGTGGCTGTAATATGACGATCATCCTGAGTTCTGATGGTCAAAGCTTCACTGCCATAACAGATTATGGGTCTAGCGAGAATTTTATAGATTTTCATTCTTGTGTGTCTCTGCACTTTTGATGGTTTAAAAACTTGGTTGATAATTCTTAAAGCTTTATTATAGTTTTGTATTTTAAAGGATATATCACATTCCTCATTATAAGTTAGATTATATCCTAAGTATTTAAATGAATTAACTTGCTCTAATATTGAATTCTGAATACAAATTTTACTTCTTACTGGGAATTTCCCTTGAAAGGCCATAACTTTCAACAATGTTAGTTTTGTTTTTAATAGCGAATAATGAGGATCAACTTTTTAGTGGTCTTCATTAGTGCTTGTTTTGTGAATATGGTTCCTTTCTTAAAGTCAAAGTTTGTCGAAATATATTCCTTTTATTCTATTTTCTTAGTTTACCCTCTCCCTTTGTAGGTAAAGTGGACTCGGTATTTTAGATTCCAGGCTGCATCAAAGGCAACCTTTTCCATCTGGTTTAAAAAAATACATTATTACTGGCATGCAGAGCTGGGGAGTCACAGTTAGGTTTCTAAGACGCCGCTCCAATCACAGAAAACTGAAACAGTTCTCTGCCAATAATGTCTTCGCTTTATAATTGTATAAAATGGCGTTTCCATCTCAATTCCACGTGGATATAATTATCTTAACGTTGCAACCTTTGTATTTAGCATTATTATTATTATTATTATTATTATTATTATTATTATTATTATTATTATTATTATTATTATTATTATTATTATTATTATTATTATTATATTTGCCTCTGGTCCCGAGTGTCGCGGGTTCAAACCCGGCCGGGGTCGATGGATTTTTTAGGACAGAAAAATCCAAGGAGCGAGTCCTCCGGGAGGAACTTGAAGCCGTGGTTCCCGAGTCTGAATATTATCAGGCTCGTAAAAAATCCTTAAGCCTGAATTAAAAGGCCTCTAAGCAAAATTTACCGAATTTTTGGTTTCCTAGACGTCAGTATGAGGCGGAACGCTGACCCCGGGCCAGTCAAAATGACATCTATACGAAAACAAGTGTAACTAAATTAGTGTGGTTCAAATTCTTCCCTGTAGGGGGAGAGCGCCTAAATCTCTGTAAAGGGGAAAAATGGGTTTACAATATAATTATTATTAGGCCTATAATATGTTAGTGCCAGTGAATAAAACGTGACAACGCCGCTTGATATGCTAAATACTTACCGTGCAAAATAGATCTACCTAACCATAAAACAAAGCTCCTGTAAACTAAAATACTGAATTCACTATACATTTACGTATATTAAAGGGAGACTACCTGTTCGGGAGATGATTGTAAACTCTGTGTTACATTTACATTCTTTATGTTAGAAGTAGGTAGAAATGAGCCAACAGCTGTTATCGATTTGTTAATATGGGGCGTACCAAAACGGATCCACCTTTCGGTGCACCGAGATCTAAATAATGTAACTACTAGTACAGCATTTTAATTAGTTTTTCATTTGCAACAAGTCAATCTTCGACAAATTTATTAATAGGCCACCATTTTATGCAGTATGACAATGATACTTATATAGCGTAATTATGATCGGAATAAATTATATTTTATAGAAAATATTTTCATAAATTGAGGACGTCACCTTAATAAGGGCTTATGAATGAATGTGATAATATCAAATAAATTATATTTAAAGTTTAGGACACTGCTTTGATCCAAACTGAACAGATGATACAAAGCTGATTATTATTATTATTATTATTATTATTATTATTATTATTATTATTATTGTAAAACGCAATATAGTTTCTGTGTTTGATGCGGTAAAGTTATCATCATCATCACTACGGTTTAGGTGATTCGCCTTTTCCGAATTCACAACGATTCCTTTCATCTCTTCCTAACTAGACCTTCCTACATCCCTCAATCCTTTTGATTTATAATGATATGCTATGTTGGGCAATCTTGTTTCTTCCATTCTCTGAACATGTTCTTCCCAGCCGACGCCGTGTTGTTGAATTCTGTCATTTATTGAATATATTTCTAATTCACTTCTTATTTCTACATTTCTTATGTGGTCCAATTTTGTGCATCCTTTGGACCTTCTTAGAAAAGTCATTTGTGCACTTTGTATTCTACTGGAACTCCTCTTATTTGTTACCCAGGACTCACTACTGTATAAAAGTACCGGTACCGCCATTGTTTTGTAGAACTTCAATCTTGTATCCTTTCTTGTTTTACGTTTTAGTGTTCTATGAATGGTGCCACATCATTTAAATGTTTGATAATTTGTCTCTATCATTTCTTCTTCCATATCCAGAAGACAATTCAACAATCTACATAATTAAAATGTATTATTATTATTATTATTATTATTATTATTATTATTATTATTATTATTATTATTATTAGTCCACCGCTGTGGTCTCCAGGTAGCGTGCTGCCTTGTCACGCAGCGGGCCCGGGTTCGATTCCTGGTCGGGACAGGCTCCTGGGTGAGTTTTTTCGGATTTTTTCTCACCTGTAAGACATGTCAGGAAGCTTAGGGCCCAACGGTCCCCGAAAATCATCCGGCCATCATCATCCTTATCATCATCATCATCATCCTTCACCGGTGTGGAAAGTAACGGGAAGCTACCACACCTATAATTCCCTAGTAAAGCTGCAAAGCATAGCATGATAAAGCTATGATTGCAGTGAAAGACCTGCTCTCGGGCAGAATTACTATGGATTGATTATTATCATTATTATTATTATTTCGTTTTTGTACGCCATTACACAGACCATAGTTATACAGAAAGTTATGAAAAGTGTTATTTTAAATGATTACACTTAAGAATTCAGCGGTAGAGGAACGAAGTATTGTTTTTATAAACGACGCAAAAGTGTAGGACCTTGAATAAACAAGCTTAACACCGATTGACGATAGGCACGTTGAGATATTCTTTAATAGAAGCAATATCAATGTCACATTCCTTGGAAAGTGAAAACCTCTCTTTGTTTCATGAGTTTGACATCGCCTCTTCTGCTACAGAAGCTGATCCCGATGTTAGGATGTGATACACTACACCTAATTTGCATTGTTATTGCCAGAAATAAGCAGCCGTATTTGTATCTTTTTTTTAATTAACACATTTGTATAATATTGGATTATGCTGATGATGTAGTATTATTGGCCGATAGCGAGGAGATACTAAAGGACAACACGCACACGCTATTGAGTAACACTAAGAAATTAGGACTGGAAGTAAATATCAATAAAAACTAAATATATGGTCACATGTAGAAATACATTATATAATGGAAATTACAGCTAAAAAATGACAAATGAGGGAAATTTTGAGGAAGTGGCTGAATTCAAATACCTAGGAACAGTAATCACAAATAGGAATGAGATGCACAAAGAAATTAAACATAGGCTCAATTCTGGAAATGCGTGCTATTATGCATTGCAGAAACTCTTGATGTCCCAACTCCTTTCAAAAAGCGTTAAACTGAAAATATATAAAACTATTATTCTACCAGTTATATTATATGGATGCGAAACATGGACTCTTACTTTAAGGGAGGAAAGGAGATTAAAAGTATTTGAGAATAAAGTACTTAGTAAAATTTTTAGACCAGAGTGAGATGAACAGACTGGTGAATGGACAAGACTACATAACAATGAACTACATGGTCTTTATAGGAAACCAGATATAATAAGAACAGTTAAGTCTCGTAGACTGCGATGGGCAGGACATGTGGCACGTATGGGGAATGAAAGACTTGCATGGAAGCTTCTTGTAGGAAAGCCAGAGGAAAACGCCCAGTTGGTAGACCAAGAATGAGGTGGGAGAATAACATTAACTATGATTTGAGGGAAGTAGATTATACAGGGAATGATTGGAAAGCATTAGCTCACGATAGAGATGTACGGAGAGCTTATGTCCGCGCGGCCATGAACCTACGGGTTCGATAGTGCCAGTGAGTAAGTAAGTATAATATTGGATGACGGCTTTTAACATCTACGACCAAGATTACGTCTTGAAAAATGTCTCATTCAAGAATTATATGGATTTTGGCCGATATCGAATCCACTAATCTCAAATCCGCTGGAAACTTAGGCCTATGATAGAACTCTGTAAGATAATTTTAAAGCTATTTTAAACCGGTCTCCTTGATGGAACATGTGAGAATATTCTAGAATAATAAGGGCATGGACCCCCAGTCAGCTGTTGGGCGTGCTCCTCATTCCCCGTGCTGTGTATTGATCCGGTGTTTCATTGAGAGGCGCTTTCTACTTACGAGATTCTAGATGCAGTAAACAGTTGTCGGAACTTTGTGGATTATGTATAATTTATTATATAAACACACGAGATAGATAACTTTTTTTTTTAATACACCTTGAGAAACATCATAACTTATGATTTTTTCGTGGTGGAGTGGCTTGCGTGCTTAAATGATCCTGAGAGCTATGCCGGCGGTAGCATTGCTGCCGATAGGGTTACCCATGCCGGATGGTCGAAGGTGATAAGCCAGACGAAAAAAGTACCTTGGTCGAAAGAGTGACGATCTTTCACCGTAAAAATACAACCGTCAAGAAATGCGGACATGGGTTCAACTGGGGTAAAATTTTCCGGAGGTCAAATAGTCCCCCATTCGGTTCTCCGGGCGGGGACTACTTCAGGGAACCCATGCCAAAGGCTCAAACACAAGGACATGTTCCTAGGAACATGGAAGCTTCTTGTAGGAAAGCCAGAGGGAAAACGCCCAGTTGATAGACCAAGAATGAGCTGGGAGAATAACATTAACTATGATTTGAGGGAAGTAGATTATACAGGGAATGATTGGAAAGCATTAGCTCAGGATAGGGATGTATGGAGAGCTTATGTCCGTGCGGCCATGAACCTACGGGTTCGATAGTGCCAGTGAGTAAGTATTTTTTATCGTCTCACTATGATGGTTGTCCAGCGGCTCGCTTGTTTCCCCGCATCTGTTATATATCCATCCATAGTAATTCTGCCCGAAGGCAGGTCCTTCACGGCAATCATAGCATTTTCATGCTATGCATGCAGCTTTACTGGGGAATTGTAGGTGTGGTAGCTTCCAGTTGCTTTCCACACCGGTGAGGGATGATGATGAGGGCCATATGATTTCGGGTACCTTTTGGGTCTTAATTTTTCCTGACATTTGTCTTCAGGTGAGGAAAAAACCCGATAAAAACCTCACCCAGAAAAACTGCCCCGACCGGGGATCGAACCCGGGCCGCTGCGTGAAAAGGCAGCACGCTACCTCGAGACCACAGCGGTGGTTAATAACCTTAAATTAATTTAACCCTTAACGGTTAAAACCTAAAGTTACTCTAGTTACGGCTTAAAAGTTACACAACTTGTAGGCCTAGTTGTAGGGAAATCAAATGCATTCCTAACATTTTTACATAACTGTAAATCAGGCATTAGCGGTAAATATAAATTTATTGTGGAAATAATGTGATAAATTCCCGATGTTACACATATGCAACAAGGGGCATTTAGGGTTAATTTAATTTTAAAATAATAATAATGATAGTAATAATTGATAATAATTACAACTAACCTCGAAACCTGCCATTACGGAAATGTTTTGGCTAACCCCTTGAAATATTTTGGGAATCCCCTGGGGGTTCGCGAACCACAGAATGGTAAACGATGGTGTAGGGTATATTACGCATTTCTATATGTGGATTCCGGTGCTCTAGTGAGTACCATGTTCGCCTCTTGAATCTGTGTATCATAGATTTATGGAATGTAAAAATATTCCAAGCTTAAATTAATATCCTCCTTCCCTTAAAAAAATTCAACTTTGAATCTGATGCGAATATGTACCGTAATAATGTTAGCGCGAAAAATCTAACCTAATAAGAACAGTTGGACAGTTTTTTTTTAGGATGGAAAAATCCAAGGACCAAGGCCTCTGGGAAGAACTTTAATAGTGGTTATGTTCCTTGCCTTTGCCCTCAAGGATTGCAGGTTCATACCTGGCCAGGATCAATGAATTTTTTTAGGATGGAAAAATCCAAGGACCAAGGTCTCTGGGAGGGACTTTAATCCATGGGCTCCGAGTGTGTATATTTTTAGGCTCAAAAGGAACCTTAAGCCTAAATAAAGAGGCCTCTAAGCAAAATTTACCGACCTTCTTCATCCTAGCAATGCCTTAGTTGCCTACTAGATGTATCATTGGGTCGGTATGTTGACCACATAACATTCATGACATCTTTAGGGTAATAAGTGTAACTAAATTAACTTGATCTAGTAACTCCTAACAAAGGAGAGGCTGATATTCCATTATAGATAGAGATTTTTTTTAATTGCGGATGAGCCCATGTAGGACACGTTTTCTTTGAGCCCAAATTTCTTTCATTCTTTTGCTATGAGCTTGTTTTCTCTCATCTGTCCAAGTTGTTCCAGTTTTTTTCTTCGGTTTGTCCTCTTGGTCAACTTGCCACTTATTCACCTTAGATAGAGATTATTATTATTATTATTATATTTTTATTATTATTATTATTATTATTATTATTATTAGGTTATATCTTTATAAACGTTAAATGATGTTTATTTTCCCAAATATGCAAATATGCATTTATGTATGCACGTGCAAATATGTGTGTCCGTGCATGTTCACATGTTTATACAAAATTTAAATAATTTGTCCAGAAATGTTTTCTACTTAAAATTATTATAGATTTATTCTGTATGTGTATACTAAACAAATTACACTGAGCAACAAAAAAGAAACTTTTTTTTATTTTGTTTCAGAAAGAAAAATATGTGATTCTGATAGTATTTTTTTCTCCTCAATTCAAATATGATACTGGTTTTTCTCCATCACGTAAGGTTTCCTAGAGACAGGCATTTATAATTTCAAACACTTTAATATTTTCTACATTCGTAACTACACAATATTCGAACATTTGGACTCACCTAGAAAGTAAGAAATTACGATTTTCTGCTGTATTTCGCCTGTGGAGCATCCCTCTTGATGGTCCAAACAATAATCGGCCAGCATATTAGGATTCCATTTGCCTTGATATATCTTTTCCATAGCTGAAATCTCCTGAGTTAGTTCATTTGGTTTTATTTTACAATGGACAATTGGACAAAAAAAGTTTATTAAAAAATAATTATTTAAATCCATTAATTGAAATTGAAAAAAAAAACTGTGGGTAATGGAGAAATTCCGAATACATGTTTGAAAACACGATAAAAAACTGCATCAAGTACAACTATTGGTACTCATGAGACAAAAATCATGTTATTAAGTGTGTTGTATTCAAAACACAAAAATGTTGTTGGCTCATTGATAAAAATAATTTAAATTTATTTTGCAGGAGGTGCTGGTGGTAAAGGGGTATGGGGAAAGTTGGGGTCAGAATTAGTGGAGGAAGATGTTGATATGAATGACCCCAATTACGACAGCGACTCCCTTGACAATGGTGACATTGAACTGAAAACTATTATTCCAGAGATGACAGATGAAGAAATACAGGTAATATATTTATATATAATTATTTTTCATAAAATTAAATTGAATTTATAAATTGGAGTATGGAGGCCATAAATGTAAATTATAGTTTTTATTATCTATACCTTCTGTGGAAATCCATAGAAATTGCAACAACCCAACTCTGTATTTTTAGGTCAAATCTTAAGTCTGTATTATTATTATGTGTTTATTTATTAAATACAATTATCGAAGTTTTATTGACCTTCTTCACTTGCTGGTTTAGGCAAGAGTTGCCTGTTCCGTCTTCACTAATAGATCTAAGACCATCTCTTCCGAGACGTCCGGCATCTCTTCTTCCTCTTGGAAAATAATGGAAGATTTTAGTTGGTAATCTACTTTCTTCCATTTCTTCTTTCCTTTATTTTCTTTCTTCTCCAGAAAAGCCTGACCAGAGGCTATAAGATGGCAGCCCCATCACTGGTCTTGCCTTCCTTTGGCCGGCAACCAATCGAAGGGACTATTATTATGCTTTCAAGTCTTTAACGAAAATAACGGCTTGTGAAATGAGATTCATGCGCAGAACAGCGGGTTACACCAGATGGGATCAGAAAAGGAACACCGATATCTTAAAAGAATTGAAGACTACGCCAATTTTTGGAATATATTAAACAGTACCAACTAAATTGGAAACACCATCTTGAAAGAATGAGTTCAAATCGGATCCCCAAAGCTGTTTATAATTATATACCAAGAGGACGAAGATCACTGGGCCGTCCTATGAAACGCTGGAGGGAAAATTTTCTATAGGATCGTAACAGGCCTTGGCCTAATACTTGGAAGGAAGAAGAAGAAGAAGAAGAATCTACTTTCTTCCATTCTTTCTACATGTTCTTTCCACTGTATCTTGTTGTGATGTGGCCACTTTTACCCCAGAATATATGTCTGGTACTCGTTTTCATTAGGTGTTGAATCAACCCTAGAAGAAGGTTTAGTCGGTTTAAAAATCCGCCATCAAGACTTGGAACCTCAATCTTCCAACTTGTTAGTGCACGAGAATTCAATAAATTATGATATTAAAGTTCCAAATAACAAATTAATATTTTTTTTCTTCTTCTACCCATTAAGGAATGACTTTAGATTTGTTCTGAGATTGAACTGGTCACTCCATCTCCTATACAGTATGCAGTAGTAGTAGTATCTCTTGTTATTCTTATTCAGCACAACCTATTCTGAGCCGAAACCTTCAACTCTTTCCTTCCCTTATGGTTTCCTTTTCTGTACTCCTCCATGACTTTATGCCTTCCTCTTTGCCTCTGGTTGCCAGGGTTCCAAATCAGTTCTGATTTTTCCTAAGAGTATGATCAATCCATCTCCATTTCCTCATTTTTATTTGGATATAAACAGGTTTTTCATTTGTTTCTGTAGATTTTTGCTAAAAATACTATTTGGCTAAAATATGCGAAAGATCTTCCTAAGACATTTATTTAAGAAGACCTTGCAGGCTCCTTATTATCTTAGGATGAAGAAGTAAGATAGTAAGATCTTCATTATGCCCCATGTTGTGGTGACATTTTGAAGTAGTAATTCTTTTCCCACGTTGTGGCGATGTTTTGAAGCAGCTAACTCTCTTCATGCCCGATGTGGTAGTAACATTTTGAAGGATTGGTGTCTCAAAAAGAATTACTGGTTCAGGTTGGGTTTAACTTTCGGTAGAGCTGGATTCTCTTCTCAAGGTCGGAAGTTGGTACACAGGATAGGAAAAACACTTTAAAAATCACTAATAACTGATTCTTGTAGAAATAGTTGCAAATTTATTCACTTCTTGATTTCCCAGCAGATCAAGTGAATGTAGGTGGTATTATTCTTCACCGTCAATTAAATATATAAATTATTTTCTTTTCTTGACTCAATTATTATTGTATTAAATATTACATTTTATCTTGAGAACTCTTCTTGCTTCTATCTTCGTTGAAAGTTATATGCAGAATGATAAGTGTAATTCTTTTATAATTTTAAAAAACATTATTACATCACATGATGTTATATTTTAATTCTATTGGTTAATATAATGTTTAAATTTGATTTGTTAAATCGAAAAGTTAATTGTTTTAACATCCAATCAGAGTTTAGTATACTTTCATTTAAAAATAAGAAATTAAGCAGGTGTTCTTATTACAGTTATAACAGAAAGCTTTATCTTCTTCTTCCTTCCAAGTATTAGGCCAAGGCCTGTTACGATCCTATAGAAAATTTTCCCTCCAGCGTTTCATAGGACGGCCCAGTGATCTTCGTCCTCTTGGTATATAATTATAAACAGCTTTGGGGATCCGATTTGAACTCATTCTTTCAAGATGGTGTTTCCAATTTAGTTGGTACTGTTTAATATATTCCAAAATTGGCGTAGTCTTCAATTCTTTTAAGATATCGGTGTTCCTTTTCCGATCCCATCTGGTGTAACCCGCTGTTCTGCGCATGAATCTCATTTCACAAGCCGTTATTCTGCTTTCATGTTGTTTTTTTAGAAAGCTTTTTAGAAAGCTTTATAATTCTGATAACAATGATTTAAAACAATTTTAAAAGCATTCTTTAGAAAGACTGTTATGTAATACAGTTTCTTTAATTGTGAGACATTTTTATTCAACAATGAACACCAATGAATTATTTAGATTTTTTCTTTATTTAAGTTATATTTAAATATTAAAAGAATTTTAAAGTATAAAATTATTAACTTTAACTTCCATATTTATTATGATATTAAAATCCTGCTATAAGCAGTTACTTTTCAGATTTTACATGCATATTATCATAATAATAAGTGATAAATCAGATATTAATAATTAAATATTTTTAAAATTAATATCTCATCTCATAGTGTCTTCTTTTTAAGACTGGTTCGGACAAGTGTAATTTTAATAATATTTAATTCCATCCATCCATAGTAATTCTGCCTAAGGACAGGTCTTTCACTGCAATCATAGCATTTTCATGCTATGCTTTGCAGCTTTACTAGGGAATTAAAGGTGTGGCAGCTTCCCATTGCTTTCCACACCACCCACCAGTGAAGGATGACAATGATAATGATAGGGATGATGATGATGGCCAGTTGATTTTCGGGGACCGTTGGGCTTAAGCTTCTTGACATTTGTCTTACAGGTGAGGAAAAACCTCACCCAGGAGCCTGTCCAACCGGGAATCAATCTTGAGGTCAACTGAGAAATGTTGTATATAAAGTAAAGTGATTCCACTACAGGCCTCAGGAGGCCTTTGGGGTAGTAGGAGGTTAAGGCTCCCACTTTTTCTGGACAATTGGCACTTGATGTCAGCCGGGTTGTCAGCCCTGCATGACGGCAGACTTTACCCCCAGAACAAGCGTCTGGTACTCATTTGCATTAGAGGCTGAGTCGACCCCGGGGCCTTAGTGCCGCCAGAAGGTTTGGGTCTAGTCATGAAAATTTATACTAGGATTTTGGCAATCTTTGTTTTTAATTTAGGTGGTTTAATTCTCTTTTATACTTGGTACATTAATCAGCTTTTGGTATTGGTTGTACAATTAGATCAATTTATTTACAACTGTGAAAAACATTACAGCATTGTATTTTGTCCTTGAGTTGTTTACTACTCTGTCTGTTCTTGTGCAAGGATATTTCAATCAAAAACTTTGTGAAATGCCAACATCTAATTTGTGTTAACATATCTCCTACTACAAAAAAGAAATAAGTGTAATTATCTATGGTGAAATTAAATGTTTCTTACCTCTCCTCATATAAATCTTCTAAGTAGATCGCGATTTCGAGATCATAACGGTCTCATCTTCAGTACAGTTTTGGCGACTGATGTTATGTTGATTGGAAGAAACTCTCCTTCTTCCCTCTGTTTGTGGACCGATGAACCTCTGGATCAGGTCAAAATTTGCAGGAATTTCGAAGTTCATAAGTTTTAATATTTAATTTTAGGAAGTTATATTTTGAGGTTATTTTAATTATATTATTTTTAGTCTGAACATCTTACCTCAATATTAATGTTGATTTGTTCTGGAACATGTTTCAAAACAATTCTGTTTTATCATCAGCTTGTCCAGACTCAAATCAACATTAATATTGAGATAAGATGTTCATAAGTTTTCCTTTGTTTTTCTGAATGTGGATCTTTTCCCAAAGATCTGTTAACTAATAATAAACTTAACACCCCAGATAACAAAAAATCTGGAATTTATCAAATTGATTGCAAAGATTGCAACGGGATATATATATAGGAAAAACAAAAAGGAACTTGGAAACTCATAAAAAAGAACACTTCAGAAACATAAAGAATGGAGAAATTGAAAAATCAGCTATAGCAGCACATAGTTTATTAGAGCACCATAGAATTGAAAAAGAAGCAAAACTTTTGAAACATCTATCCAAACCTTTGGATTTAACAGTTTGGGAAAAATATATATTCTAGAAAACCATACTAGAACCATGAACTTCGAGATTCCAGACGAACCGAGCTTGATTGTAAAGTTCTTCAAAAATACAATGGATGGTAGTTTAGAAATAATTCCTTCAAAAGAACACCAGATGGCAGTTTAGAAAATGATTCCTTCAAAAGAACACCAGATGGCAGTTTGGATAATTACCAGCAATAAAGGTGGCTGTCACGCAGCGCTGACAACCCGGCTTACATCAAGTGGCGATTATCCAGAAAAAATTGAGTCGTGAAAACAGCTGAGGATGGTGACAATGGTCGCTGATACTGCAGTGCTGTGTTAAAAAAACAGAAGTATGAGGTAAGAATTCACGATTCATTTAATTCTCATCATTAATGTTGTTTGATTATTGTCAATTTTGTTATCATATATGATCAGTATTTTCGTTACAGAGGAGTTAAATTTAGCTAATGTTATACAATAAACTTACTTTATATTACAGAAAGGTACAGAACCTATAATTTTGGAGTATTTTGAACATGGAGACACTGCAGAAGCAGCTCTTGCCTTGGACGAGCTCAACTGCGGCACAAAACGGTATAGGGTGAGTTACATGTTACTTTACTTACAAATTCCATATGTGTACGTTTTTATAATACGAGGGTCATGAGCAACATTTTTTTAAACAATCATAATATTTATTTTAGACAAACCAAGTGCACCATGTTAATCTACAGACCTTTGTGCTACTTTTCAACATAGTCTCCATTTCTTTGCACACATTTTGTCCAGCGTTCTACAAGCTTAAAAATTCCGTTATGATAGAAGTCCGTTCCAGCTGCTCGAAGACATTGACGCACTGCTTTCCGAATATCCTCCACTCGTAGCGTTGGCCTCTCATCTGCTCCTTCACAGAACCGAAAAGATGGTAGTCGGAGGGTGCCAAATCGGGAGGATGTGGAAGAGTTTCACACCTAAATGTCCTGATCTTCTCCACAGTGGCACAAGCAGTGTGAGGACGCGCATTATCGAGTTGCAGAATGATCTTCCTTCCAGGGCGTTTGTCATGCAATGTACGACGGAGCTTCACAAGTGTCTGGATATAGCGGGCAGCATTTATGGTTTGTCCAGGTTCAAGAAATTCAACCAGAATGCAACCTTGCACATCCCAGAAGACCCTGCCCATAACTTTCCCAACAGTTTGCACTGTCTTCACTTTTTTCTTTGATGGCGAATTCAAGTGGTGCCATTCCATACTCTGGCGTTTTGTTTCAGGCTCGTAGCGATGAAACCAGCTTTCGTCACCTGTCACAATACTCGTAAAAAAATCATCACCTTCATTTCGAAATCTCTGAAGAAGGTTATGGGTGATGGTTCTTCCCTGAAGTTTGTGGTCTTCACTCAATAAACATGGAACCCAACGGGCACTAACTTTTCGGTAACCTAAGGTGTGAATCATTTCTTGCATTGTACTGTGTCCTACTGCAAGTTTTGTAGCGATTTCATTCACTGTGATACGCCTGTCGTCTCTAATGAGCGCATCAACTCTTTCCTTGTTGCAATCCGTGGAGGCAGAGCGTGGGCGACCGCTACAAGGCTCATCTTTGATACTCGTGTTCCCATCTTTAAAATGTTTCACCCATCTCCTAACACTGCTGGCACCCATGCAGTCATCTCCGTAAGCACATTGAAGTCTTTGGTGAATATCAACAGCAGATTGTTCCTCTTTAACAAGGAATTCAATTACAGCGTGCTGTCGAAACGAAACATTGATTTCTGCCATTTTGGAAACACTGCATGTGGTCACATGATAGAAGCTATGATGCCACAAAACAGCAATGTTGTGGTATAAAGTCTGTAGATTACGATCCTGCAGTTGTTTTTGTTACATTGTTGAAATTTGAATTTTAACAATGGGTTGCTCACGACTTTCAGTATGACCCTCGTAGAACTTCAGCCTGTAATTTTTTTTTATCATTGCCACCATTTGGCAATAGAAACTCCCATATGTATATAATTGTTAATAGAATCTTCAGCCTATCATCTTCATCTGCTTTACTGTCATATCTTAATACTGGTCTTGTGAGAACCTTATAAAGCCGTAATCTTGTGTTCTTTTGTATCAAAGATGTTTTCATTATACTGTTAATTATCCCCTTTTTTTTTTTTGTGAAATTTGTGATTTTCTTTGATATATCAGCTTCATCTTGAAATGTTAAATTATAACCCAACTTACTAAATTAATTTACTCATGTGCAAAACAATTTTGCTAGGTATAGGGTATTTCCCACAAAAGGCCATCACTTTAGTGTTCTTTTTATTGATTTCCATATCGCACCGTTTTGCAAGCCAGATTACGTTTATATAACACTTTGGCTAGACCAGTGTTGACCTATGGTCGTGAAGCATGGACACTAAAAAAGACAACATGAAAGCAGAATAACAGCTTGTGAAATTCATGCGTAGAACAGCGGGTTACACCAGATGGGATCGGAAAAGGAACACCGATATCTTAAAAGAATTGTACATCTTAGAAGAATTACACATGCAATCTTTAGAAAACAAAATTTCAGATCAGATCAGATGGATGCAACGTGTTCATCAAATGGAATGTCACAGGATACCCAAACAAATGTTAAGCTTTGTATTAAAATTAATGTTGGGAAGTAAACATTATGAGGTTATTAGTGGAATGCAGGCTTTCACGGCCGGTAATCATGGTAGTAAAAGATTCCGGGCTATGTGGCCATGGTCTATAACTGGCGTTTCTTCCAGACGTTTCTCCCTCAACTGCGGAGGGCATCTTCAGTGGCGAGCGCTAGAAGCTGTTGTTTTCCTGTCGTAGACTCGACTGCATTCGCATTTGCAGTCGAGTCTACGACAGGAAAACAACAGCTTCTAGCGCTCGCCACTGAAGATGCCCTCCGCAGTTGAGGGAGAAACGTCTGGAAGAAACGCCAGTTATAGACCATGGCCACATAGCCCGGAATCTTTTACTACCATTATGAGGTTATATTGTTAATATTGAGTGGAGAACTTATAAGGCTTTTGGATGATGTTTCTCTTGGGGCCGAAACAGGTCAACAAATGGCCTAAATTCGTGAACGTACTATGATGATGATGATGTATATATTTTTTTAATTTGTGTTGTTATGTGAAATACTCGTTAAAATAATGTTTTTGAAGTTACATTATTTACTTTCCAAAAAATGTAGGGACAAAAGTAACAAATATTATGAATGGAAGAGAGAGACAGTTGATTATTAGTTTTAAGTTACTGTATTTTTGTAAATTTGTTTTCAGATTGTAGTGTTGGCAATTGAAATTGCAATGGAACATAAGCCGTCCCATCGTGAAATGACCTCAGTTCTTATTTCCGATCTTTATGGAAGAGTCATTTCTCAGAGGGATATTGGCAAAGGTAAATGCAGTACCTTGTTAATTTGTATGCATATTGTAGTAAATCTGAATGAAGGATATCTTTTTGTAGTGTTTGTCAATATGAATGCTCCTTTAAATATAAGCTGAATATAGCAATATCAAATATGGGATAATAAACATTTACTAGAGTCCAGCTGCTGGATCTCCGGCTCTTTCATGTAGATTGCACGAGGGGTAAAAAGAGAAACTCGCCCTCTACTGCCAATAGTTGAGTGGGAGTGGACGTCTGCCACAACCAATCACTGCTTTTGACGCCGCTATAGCACACTAGTCTTCTTCTTCTTCTTCTTCTTCACTTCACGGGTTAGACAAAATGCCTGTTCTGCCTCACAGTTGTTCTGTCCATCTTTTCACTAGCCTTCCTACATTCCTTGAACCTCTTGGTTTGTAGTTAGATGCTGCTTTTGGTAATCTTGTTACATTCATTCTTTCTACATGTCTAAACCATTTTTCTTTATATCCTTTGATTTTATCATTTAATGGATATATATTTAACTGTGTTCTTATATCTTCATTCTTTAACCGATCCATTCTTGTGCAGCCTTTTGTTCTTCTAAGGAAGTTCATTTCTACACTTAAATAGCGCTCTAGTAAGGTTTGAAATTGCTGAGATGTTGTGAACTGTATGTCTGCTAACTGCATACATAAAGCGGCCACTCCCACTGAATATCCATATCGGCAACATGTTGTGAAAACGTCAGGGCCGGAGAATCAGTGGCTGGACTATAATGAAAGTGTCTATGGCTAATGAATGTTCCTACTAAGTTTTAGGGAATGTTGAAAATAGTTAATTTTATGGTTAAATTGAAGTGTTTCATACCTCACCTCATATCCAGTCTTCTAACTAGACCTGTTTTAAAGCCAGGACAGCTTCATCTTCAGTAATTTCCCGTCGACTGATGTTATGTCTATCAGAAGAATTGTTTCTTCCTCCCTCTGTTGGTGGACTGATAAACATCCGGATCACCTCAGAATCTGCAGGAATTTCGAAATGGCAGCTTCTTTTTTAAGAAGATTTTTAATGGGAATTTCAACATTGCTCTATAAAGCCAGTAGGGGCATGCCATAGCGTAGTGGTTAGGGCACTACGCTACAAGCTGGAAGGTCGAGGGTTCTAGTCCCAGTGTGGTCAGGATTTTTAAACTGACCCAAACCTGCTGGTGGCACTATGGCCCTGGGGTCGACTCAGCCTCTAATGGAAATGAGTACCAGACGCTTGTTCTGGGGATAAAAGACGGCCGTCATGCAGGGCTGACAACCCGGCTGACATCAAGTGCCGATTGTCCAGAAAAGTGGGAGCCTTAACCTCCTACTACCCCAAGGGCCTGTAGTGGGATACCTTTACCTTTTTTATAAAGCCAGTAGCGCTTTATGGATGCTTTTATTATCAATTTAACATTTCTCAGAATTAACCAACTTTATCCCAAGAAATTCTTCAGGTGCACATTTTAGAACATTTTTATTTGCTTATGTTGTTGGCTACAGACCTTTAGTTTCACATTCATGAGGACTGTCATGGCATGTTAATTTAAAAGTTTTGCCACATTCTTGAATAGTTAAAAATGTAGGTACTTCAGATAAAGTAATCTGTAATATGAATATATTTTATATTTTTCAGCTTTTGAAGTACTTTTGAAGAACCTTCCAGATTTGGTGCTAGACACACAGATGCTGATATTGTGCTTGGGAATTTCTTGGCTCGAACTGTGGCCGACGACTGTCTCCACCCAAGTTTATTCAGATCTGCAAGGATAAAGCAGACAGTGAACATGCAAGGTAATTCATTTTCCCTTTTCAGTTTCACTTACTATAGTAAAACTTGTTCAAAGCGGAGTCGCATGGGACCAATTTTTTTTTTCATACTAGACTACATTCCGCATTGTAAAAAAAAAACAGAAAAATATTAACTAATCTTAGATTATAGAGCACCACTGTATATGTCCTTTATGTACCTTGGATTAATTGTAGTTCCGCTGTCTTTGAAAAGTGAAGTATAGTATGTACGAGCGACTTCGACGGTAACGTGAAAAAAAACAGCGATAAAAAATGTCTCTTCGGCAAATATCCTGAAATTAAAGTATGCAGTTTGGTTTCCACTCACTAACTATACTTTTGTCCACATCCTTTGATTCCCTGCAAATTTCATTCCACACTACATGGTGTCGTCTTTTAAAACTGTCCACAACCAACTTGAAGATGCCTTGAAATTGTTATTTCTTAGGGATATAGCAACAGCTAGAGCTTGACTTTGGAGCATCGGTCCAGAAATTTGGAAATTTTTTGATCATGGACTTGTAAAACACACCTCGTTGATTTTTTTTACCATTTCCTGCATTCATTCATTCGTTATTTTTTCTTTGTGTTTTAAATCTCACAAACTTGGGGTTTTCCACATTTAAATTTAGTCATTTCGCGTAGAGAATTTTTCTATATCTTCAATACTTTTACTTTTTCGTTTAATGACAATGATACATACGATTTAGCCATCTTTATTATTCTGTAAATTCAGAACCCTCCCTGTGAAAGATACGTACACAATCGGTCTCAGATCTTAAACTAATTTAAGATTTTACAGTGCACTGGTTATTTGTAAGACAGATGTCACACGCCAAATATTTGTTAAACGAACCTGTATTTTGCAAAACAGATATGCAGTGAGGCTGAAAGAAAATTCCAGATACAGGTAGAAACTCTACTTCACCCGGCGTGGATGACAGGAATCATCACTTATTGTTAATCCACCTAATTGGAATTCAATGAAGTGGAAGTAAACTATTATTTCTCTCTCACTCTTTCCGCCTTATAAAATTTTTTTCATGAATTGTGTAGAAATATCCTTCTGTTTCCGCGTTGGACAGATTCCGTTTTATACAAAGTAAATACACGTAACATTTTTAAGAATTAAACCTTATAATGTTAAAAATTCCCAAATTTATTATATAAAAAACACATAAAATTACTATTATTTTGCTGGACCGATAAATTTGTTCATATTGGACAGATTTCTGCATTATTCATGTTCTGGATCAACAAGTTTTACTGTTAATAGTGAGTGGAGAACATATTTTTATCGAGTCACCTCATATGATTTCAAATTTCTTTGATACCGACGGTTTCAGACAATATCATGTTCCTCTTCAGTCATGGCTTTCATCATGGAAGCTATGACTGAAGAGGGACATGTTATTGTCTGAAACCGTCAGTACCAAAGAAATTTGAAATCATATGAGGTGACTCGATAAAAATATGTTCTCCACTCACTATTAATGATATAACCTCATAATGATTACTTCCCAATATTAATTTAAATGCAAGTTTTACTGTATTAATCAATGTGCAAGTTATCTTCATCATTATGTCTTCTCTTTGTGTGATTATCACTCCATTGCTAACTCTCAACACTCTTCATGCTTTCGGTTCTAGGCTGAGCAGACAGATAGCAGCACTATTGTGATCTATTTTTAATTTACATGACTAATAGTTATAAACATTTTTCGCCAATGTCTATGTTTAATCAAATATATTGCGATTAAGATTAAATTAAAATTCTTCATACCTCACCTCATATCCGATTCGATTGAGGGTCTTTCCACTTTTCAGCGGTTGCCCTTTTACCAGCCGGCTGCTGGCCCTTCACATCCACATGTGTCAATCACAGAGGTAGATGATCAACAGCCAGTGTAGGGGTGACATGTGGTTAGCATGTCGAGTCCCCCAGCCGTTATAGCTGGTTCCTCAACCTGGAGCCGCTACTTATTGTAGCTACCCAATTGCCTCACGATGCTGGGTGGGCACCAGTCCCATACTGGCCAAAATACTATGAGAAAATTTCTTCCGCCATGGAGACTCGAACCAGCGCAAGTCCCGTAGCTCTGCACCAAGGCTTCCTACCTTAACCGCTCGGCTACGGCGCGGGACACCTCATATCCAGTCTTCTAATTACCCCATGGTTTCATAGCCTTGGCGGCTTCATCTTCAGTAATTCCTTGTCGATGAGAAATTACTGTAGATGAAGCTGCCAAGGCTTTGTAACTGCAGTATGATTAGAAGACTGGATATGAGGTGAGGTATGAAGTATGTTAATTTAATCAATTGATTTGGCGTTTACTGGATGAAAATCGATTTCATGTTAATTAAATAAAATTAAAACTAGAATTTTATATGATTTTCATATTTATTAAAATACAAATTCGTTACAGCTGTTTCAGTACTTTGTACCTTCTTCAGACAAATTTTATCATGATTACATTTGTAATCATGATATCAAGATTTTAAGTTTTATTTTTATTTAATTAACATTTTAATTTAATTATTTTAGGAATTCTCACTATGAGGTATATTCATTAAGGTAGAATTTTTTATCACTCACCTCATATTGTTCTTCTTATTTGACTATAAACTAGTTTCGGAACATAGTTCCTGTTCCATTCTCAGTATTGTCACGACCGTTGTTCTGTCGTCAAATAAGAAGAACAATATGAGGTGAAGACGACAGAACAACGGTCGTGACAATACTGAGAATGGAACAGGAACAATGTTCCGAAACTAGTTTATAGTCAAATAAGAAGAACAATATGAGGTGAGTGATAAAAAATTCTACCTTAATTTTAATTTAATCTTAAATTAAACCTCATAATTTTTTCCTATAAAAGTTCAATAACAGCATTGTGAATAGTTTGTGACTTGTATTTTTAGACAAGCTCTCGGCCGTGCTGATACACTTCTGTCGATGAAGCATGGACTAGTACGTTTGGACAATGTGTGGGGAGTTGGCGGTGGACTGAGGCCTGTAAAATATCTGACTCGTCAAATGAACTTGCTCCTTCAGGAATATCTTTCTTCAGGAGATCTTCAGGAAGCCACCAGATGTCTCATGGATTTAGAAGTACCACATTTCCACCATGAGCTGGTGTATGAGGTAGGTTACTGAATTCAATTTTTACTGTCTACAGTGCATAATGAGACCAGTAACATTAAGGTAGAACTTTTTATCACTCACCTCATATTGTTCTTCTTATTTGACTATAAACTAGTTTCAGAACATAGTTTCTGTTCCATCCTCAGTATCGTCACGACCGTTGTTCTGTCGTCTTGAAGAGCTGTCCTTCATATATCTCAATGATGGATAAATTATATTTGAAGAGAAAAATTATACACTCAGACTGGGGCTTGAACCCACGATCTTTTGCACTCTAGGCAAATGCTCTACCGACTGAGCTACCTGAGCAAGTTCAATCTAAACACAAATTTTTCTCTTATATATGCTGTTAATTTCCACCTACCAAATGCTATGAAACCTTTGCTTCTATCTTGGAAATGGTGGCTTCTTTATTAAGAAGACATTTAAGTTATGTAGGTAGGATATAACACTATGAGGTTTATTTTAATTTGTGTTGAGTTGTTTTTGACTCATCTCATACTTAAAATGAGTCAAAAAAAACTCAACACACAAAAAAGAAAGAGATTTATTTGGGAATTTTATATTACATTATAAAGCCAGTACAGCTTCTTCTGATGTTTTTATTATTCATTTCATACATCTCAATGATAGATAAATTATTATATGTTCTTTTTTTTTTTTCAAGTCCGTTGTCATGACAATAGAAGCAATTAATGGACACACTGAAGAGATGATGTGCAAATTGCTCAAATCGTTATATGCTGCCATCATAATAACCCCTGACATGATGGAGAGGGTAAGTACATTCATTTTTCATTTTGATACTTTTTTTTTAATGTGAGCTATAAATCTGTAAGAACTAGACTAAAATCTCAATCTAGAGTGATTGGATTAAAAAAAATCCTCAGCTCATGTCCAACTCAGGGTCGGGTCAAGAGATGAGATGAGATGAAACGAAGCCTCTTATATAGAGGTATATGAATGACAAGGGTGCCGGCTGACCATGCCTGATGCACAATCACAGGGGCAGATGAACAAAATGAAATGGATGGGATGAGTATGGAGAAATGGTGGAATGATATTGTGGCAGGGGAAAACGGGAGAAAACCCCGAGAAAAACGTGCCCATGCTCTGTTTCTTGCACTATGAAACCCACATGGAGTGACCGAGACTAGATCTTGGGATCCCAGCGATGAGAGGCAAGCGTCTGACTGCTTGTGTCACAGAGCGTCCCAACTGCTAATAATGGATAAAAATAAATATAGCAAACAAAAGACAAAATAAAACTTAATACAATTAATGAAGATATTTGGTCTGTGTGAAGCAGAAGAAAGCATAAATGAAAGAATTGAGGAGAAGGAATTAAAATGGTTAGGACATATTTTAAGAATGGAAGATGAGCGATGGCCAAAACTACTATATCAATGGCAACCAACCAGAAAGAAGAAAAGAGGGAGACCAAAGTTAACATGGGTCGCACGCCGTAGTTGAGTTGTTAAAGCAAGAAGCCTTGGTGCAGAGCTGTGGAACTTGCACTGGTGGGAAGAAATTCTCTCATGGTATTTCGGCCAGTATGGGACCGGTGCCCACCCAGCATCGTGAGGCATTTGGGTAGCTACAATAAGTAGCAGCTCCAGGTTGAGAAAACCATCTATAACGGCTGGGGGACTCGGCATACTAACCACATGTCACCCCTAAACTGGCTGATGATCTACCTCTGTGATTGATACATGTGGATTTGAGCCAACAGCTGGCTGGTAGGCTAAGGACCTTCTACGCCTAAAAAGTTAACATGGAAGGAAAACATGGGCATAGTAATGCAAGCAAGAGGGCTAAACTTTGAAGATGCCTAAGATCATAGGCTTTGGAGGTTTGGCACGGGAAGACTGTAAAAACCTGAAGATAGATAGAGTATTCTTACAGACACCAGTCTGTAATAGCTGAAGATGGGGCTAACTAGTCTTGAAACATATGTTCAACAAAAACAACCATAAGAGATGAGAATACACAGACCAAATATCTCAATTATTAACCTTTTGACTGCCGAGTTTCCCTTTTGTCAGTTGGGCTGTGGGTGCCAGGTTTTTTAAATGTAAAGTACTACACCATACTATATAATATAAACTATATAAAGTATAAGTTACTGTCTACATGCCATGCTAAACTCACTATTATACATTTATTTGAAGGTTCCACTTGTAAAGATCCCAGCACGGTGTCTTCATTCAAATTTGTTATCACTATCATTAAAACATTTATCCTATTGAATAATTTTGATGACATTATGAGTAAACACTTATCATATTAAATATTTTTGAACATTTTTATGGTCCTGTGTTCGAATCAATACCAGTCAAACAGCTGTTCTATGCCACGTGTTTCATCTGGTGCAACATGCCCACCACTGTCACTCACACCCTGTTCATTTAGGTCTACATCACTTGCTTTACTATTTACAGGCTTAGATTGTAATAACATTCTCTTAGAAACAGACTACTATCACATTCCTCAAATGAATAACCATTTGACGAAGTGTTACTGTTACTTTCATCTTCTGATAAACTGACACAATAAACTCGCATATTGTATTTTCGTCATCTTTGAGACATGAATCACTGTAAAATTCATCGGAGAACATATTGTTTAAACAACTCACCTCATAGGATTCATGCTTCCATGATATCGTGATTTCAAACATAATCATGTTCATCGTCAGCCATAACTCCGACTGATGAAATTCTTCGGCCGTCAACTATTCTATTGTTGCCATCTTCAGTGCTGCCATCTATGGTTGAATTTATGAACTTCGAAATCAATGTAATTTCGTTAGGGATATCAAAATTCATTGATCTATTTTTGTTTTTCTGAATGTATATTTTTTCCCAAACTGTCAATTCCAAAGGTTTCTCTACTTGTTTTAAAAGTTTAGCTTCCATGAGGTGAGTTGTTTAAACAATATGTTCTCCGATGAATTTTAATGATTATACCTCATAATGTTTACTTCCCAACATTAATTAAATATGAATCACTGTGTTTCACCGCACGACCTACCCCTTGGCCAGGTATCTTTTCAACTAAAAATAAAATAAATAAAGAGAAAATTCTAAAATTGCAACATTCCATAGCCAGAAAAAGACCTTGAAACATGGATATACACCCTTCTTTAGAAAACCCTTTTACCACCAGCCTGTATCGTTATTCTGTAAGGGATGTGCAAAGTATTGTTAAGAAAGGATGTACAAACACAGAACAAAAAAATAATTTTAGCAAATTGAAGTAAAAACTTCGGGAAAAAATATTTAAAATAATAAGATTGAAAACCGGAGCTTGCCGGGCATGGCATACACACTTTCACCAGCGCACACCAGGCATGGCGTACAAAGGGTTAAGTAAACCTCTTAATGTTACTTCCTATCATGTTTTTAAAATTTTAATATGATTATTCTTTTTTACAGGGATTCCTTCGAGTTTATGAAGATATGCCTGATATTTGTTTGGATGTTCCTCTTGCTTATAGTGTTCTTGAACGATTTGTTGAACGCTGCCAGAAAGCAGGATTTTTAACTGATGAGGTCATCAAGAAAATGCCGTCCAGGTTAGTTTGCACAATTCTAATCTGAAGTAATATGCGCTAGAGTTTTATGTGGAACTAAAGCTGTCAGCCTGGTCATGCTTACCTCTGGCTGAAGTCAATGGATTTTTTAAGGGTGCAGAAAATGCTGTGTATAGCTTCTTTGGAAGGGAAGCAAAACTGTGATGTAGATTTTATGGAATGTTAAAGACCCCAAGCCTGAAATAAAAGGTCCTTGAACAGAGTTTTTCTGCATTGAAACTCAAGTAATAGTGGAACATTTTTGGTGTTACTCCTTACAAAAGTTCTTTCTTTTCTTATAAGTTGTTTCCAATTGCTTGGGTCAGCTATCTCTGTCCTCCCATGTTTTAGTTGCATGTGTGTCCTCTTAACTTCAATATATTTAATAATTGGTCAAACCTTCTGGGTCTTCCCCTTGGTCTCTTCCTTCTTTGTTTCATCAGGTATTTGGTATTTGTTCTGCTACATTCAAATAATGTGTCTATAACATTTTAATCTACTTCTTTCTGTCATTTTTAGTTTACTCTTAACTCATCTCCTGTGTTTCTAATTTGTCTTCTTTTTTTTTTCTCCAAAATATCTCTCAAAAATTTAATTTTCATAGCTTGGATTTTACTATCCTGTGTCTCTCTTTTTTCATGTTTCTGTTCTATATAACAAAATTCTCTTAAAATAGATGTTAGACTTCACATTTATTTTTAATATCCTTCTTTCTTAATAAGTCTTGATTGAAAAATAAAAAATTAATGCTGGCAAGGTAAGAAAATGTATCAGCTTCTTTCAATGGGATTCTTTTTAAAGTGATATTTATTGTAATGTATGGTAAAATCAAATGTTTCTCATCTCTCTTCATATATTTATTGCTGTCTGATTTTTTAAAGCTAGTCCAGGTCATGAGAGGTGCTAAATATCTAAGTAGGTGATTGCTTAATGGAGTGATGTACAATGGGAATTCTAGTTCCTGCTACACTGTAACTATTGAAGGCCCATTATGAACCCTGAAAATGGTGGCTAATTGGGCTTCTGGTGAAGCTATGTCAGGCCCAGCAAGCCGATAGTGGATTATTCATAGTTAAATATGGGAAATAACATTATGAGGTTCTTAATTCGTAAATTAATGAGTCATTTTTTAACATCTTACCTCATATTTTATGTTTCTTTAAACACGGAAACTAGTTTTCAAGAGAAGGATCTCTCTCATTTTCAACCGACATTATGACTACCGGATTTTCGTTGGATTCTTTATCAATAACATTGTCATCTGGTGTTGATTTGATGAACTTTGAGATGAGGTCACTTTAAAGAAACATTAGATATGAGGTAAGATGTAAAAATATGACTCATTAATTTACGTATTTGGATTATATTCCATTCCACAATAATTCTGCTCAAGAGTAGGTCTTTCACTGCAATCATGGCATTTTCATGCTATGCTTTGCAGCTTTACTATGGAATTATAGGTGTGGTAGCTTCCCGTTGCTTTCCACACCGGTGAAGGAGGATGATGATAATGATAAGGATGATGATGATGGCTGGATGATTTTCGGGGACTGTTGGGCCCTAAGTTTCTGACATTTGTCTTACAGGTGAGGAAAAACCCAGGGAAAAAAAAAAAACCTCACCCAGGAGCCTTTCCTGACCGGGAATTGAACCCGAACCTGCTGCATGACAAGGCAGCATGCTACCTCGAGACGAGAGCGGTGGACTTGAATTATATAAGTTGTGAATTTGTTGCAGGGGCCGTAAGCGTTTTGTGTCTGAGGGTGACGGAGGTCGTGTCAAGAGTCATGAGTTTGTGTGAAGAAGAAAAGTTTTACAGATTTACTGAGGAAATCCATACCACTCTCTGAAGTCTTCACTGTCAAGGCAAAGTCTTTACAACCTACCAGACACTGCTGAGTTTTGGACAGACATCACTGGTTACTTCTGATGGTCTTCTAAATTTTTGTTTTCTTTATTTTTTTGATTAGTTGCATGGCAATATTTAAAGAGTAAATTTTGTTAATTGTGAAAGTAGCATGATTGAGTCTGCTGTTCACAGTTTCGAAGTAAATGTGTCGTCTCATTTGAAAGTATATGAATCTTTTTGCATTTACTTTTTGATAAGAATAAAAAGTGCTTTTGTGTGTGTACGTATATTGTAATGACAATTCATTTTACGTATGAGTGTATCATTATTTGACTGCTGGTATTTTACAACAAAGTTGAAATTTCAATTTATCGTTTTTCTGATATGAATTCATATAAATAAAAGCTTAATTATAATCAACAATTAAATACATTCAAAATGGCGGACAAAAGTTCGTTAAATGTAAATTAAATACATATTTCTATTCCCTCAAAATTTTAATTTCACAAAAAATTATCACGTCATTTTTTGTTAAAAATACTAATAAAATTTCTATATAATAACATGGTTTATTAATACTATAGTAAAATAATCTATAACTTTATATTATTTTTAGTCTGATCATCTTACCTCAATATTAATATTGATTTGTTCTTGAACATGTTTCAAAACAATTCTGTTTTATCGTCAGCTTGTTCAGACATGTTCAAGAACAAATCAACATTAATATTGAGGTAAGATGATCAGACTAAAAATAATATAATTAAAATAACGTCAAAATATCACTTCCTAAAATTAAATATTAATCTATAACTTCTTATAGAATGGTCTTATTTACATTTCTGATATATTTTTCTTTCATCAAAATTAGAGTAGGAATTAAATTTATCATCATCACTGATGCAACGACTCATTCCTGAGTCCTGGCCTCTTCAAGGAGCCTCCTCCAATTAGACTCGGTCCTGTGCCTCTCTCCACCAATTTCTCAATCCCAACTCTAGCATCTCCATCCACCTCATCCTTCCATCGTAGTTTTGGTCTTTCTCTGTTTTTCTTCTACCCTCTGGTTGAGTGGACCATATCCTTTTACATATTTCTGACTCTTCCTTTCTTCTTACATAGGAAACCAAATTACCTTAACTAAAATCTCATAAATTTGTGAAAAATATTGTTATGAATGGAGTGTACAGAATTAATTCATATGTTGCCCATTTTGCACTAACACTGCCATATTACAATAAAAATATATCATTCTATGAAGTAATGAATCGCCTGTGTGTTTTAATTCATACACAAGACAGTTACATGTCAATACTTAATAGTTATGTCTGCTAATTGATTGGAATTTTTTTAATAGTAACGTGATTAGAAACTATAAATATGAATCAAACTATTTACCATATATATTACTTTTATTTTAATTGGGATATATTTTGGATGAACATTATGTAATGTTAATAGTGAGTGGAGAACATATTTTAATCGACTCACCTCATACATTTTCAAACTTCTTTGATATTGACGGTTTCAGGCAATATCATGTCCTTCTTAAGTCATGGCGTCCACTGATGTAATTCCGCCATGACTGAAGAAGGACATGATTTTGTCTGAAACCGTCGGTATCAAAGAAGTTTGAAAATGTATGAGGTGAGTCGATTAAAATATGTCCTCCACTCACTATTAATGATATAACCTCATAATGTTTACTTCCCAATATTAATTTAAATATAATTATGTAATGTTTTTCGGATTGCCAGAATTAACTGATCAATTCCCAGTCAAAGTGATGATAGAAGAGCAGTAAAAAAGAGAACTTACAGAAACATGTGTAAATATTTCTATTCACAACTGAAACTGTACCTCGTTGCATTGGTTTGGTATAACTTCGGATATTCCAGTTTCTGATATTTCTTTAACCTTCAAGAATCCAATATTCATATAAGAATTTTTGTACTCTAATTGTACATGATTTCATTGACAATTTAGGAAATAAGTCTCTGAATTGGAAATGTACATTTCACTTTCGAATTTTCGAGTGCATCAAAATATCCTTCATATTAAACTTAAAATCTATTTTATAAACAAACTCCAGATTAAGTTATGTAGGGGTAGGAAATAACACTATGAGGTTTATTATAATTTTGTTGAGTTGTTTCTTGACTCACCTCATACTTCTTAACTCCCTTGCAGACTCGAGTTTCTTCACTGCATTGAGAATGTCACAAATGCAGTGAAGAAACTTGAGTCTGCAAGGGAGTTAAGTATGAGGTGAGTCAAGAAACAACTCAACAAAACTCCAGATTCATTCAGTAGACTTTGAAAAATAGTTGGACATAATTCTCGAAAATTTGTAACTATCTGAGAAAATTATTTTATGAGGTACATTGTATGTATTAAATCCATTCTATCATTCATTCATGTGTCGCTTCTTATAAATTATTATTTTCATTTCATAGTTCTATTTTGAAGACTCATATCGTGTGATCAGGTATCATTGTACATATAATTTTAACGTGAATGAAAGTCGAGTGATGTCGTAGAATACCAGCATGAAAATATTGATTCAGATTATGCTCATTATATTTGATTTGAATCCAGGGAACAATGAAGACACAGTATAAGGTTATTATTTGTTTCTAGAGTCTTGAAGTGTGAGGCCTTCATATGATTTTTAATTTATGTATCTTGTTAAACACTTTCATTTTCATATGCAGAATATCCATGTTCACATTTCAACATAATTTGATAAGAGATACATAATTCTAGTATCGTTAGTTATTTAATTTCTCTAGGGAATTTTTCTTTATTCCTTTTTTTGCTATTATACGAGCAGTTACATTGATAATGTATAGAAACTGTATTGATGTTCATGAAATTAGAAAATATTATCCAATCCACTAGAATCATCATGGGAATTTATAGAATTCATTAAACGGGAAACATTCTCAAAATTTTGCTTCAAATGAAAAGGTATGTTTACATACATGCATTAAAATATTCACATTGAATTGACATAAAATGTAATAACATTAATTTAAGAATCTGCCCTGAAACTAAATTCAATGAATGAATATAAGTTTTATTTTTGAAAATAATTTATATTCCATAATATCAAAACTTAGTTTTCACTGAAGATTATTTTCTTGCTTAGACAGTTCTATATTTGATTTCATATGAAAATCCAAAATCTCATTTCAAATGAAATTGTATAGATTATTCATAATTGAGAAATGAACTGTTTTTAAAAAAATAATTACTGAAATTGTAATACTTGTTTTTAATTAACAGAAAAAAGGAAGTTGGTTCAGTTTAAACATAAGCATAAATATGTTAAGATCACATGTTAATTAATCTATTGGAGCAAAATTATATTGAATCTTAGTCTGCTTTTTTTTTCTTTCTTTCGAGTTCTTTTTATATTTTCTATTGCTTTTTCTTGTTTATTCTAGGAATTATCTTGTCCAAGGGACCATTCACCTGTGTGATTTTTTTTTATGTAAGTTGAATATCTAAGTTTAATAGAATGAATGCATTGAATGCGTGTGTGCAGATTGCCTTGTTACCGGTGAGGATACTATTTATTTTGTAGGAGTTAAAAAATTCCTGTTGAATGTTAGTGCATTTCATTAAATCACTGAAAGTTTGTGAACAGCGAGAGAAATTTGTTAATCTTTCTAAAAAATGTAATTATATATAAAAACGGTGTCCTATAAAAAGAGAACAAATTTATTGACGGTATTGTTTAGTTGTTTCTTGACTCACGTCATACTTCTTAACTCCCACGCAGACTCGAGTTTCTTCACTTCATTTGTGACATTCTCAATGCTGTATTACGTTCACAACTGATGTCCAATGGCCTCCTCTCCTGCAGACCGTTGGACATCAGTTGTAGATCCTGGAGGCCGTTGGACGTCAGTTGTAAACGTAATACAGCATTGAGAATGTCACAAATGAAGTGAAGAAACTCGAGTCTGCTTGGGAGTTAAGAAGTATGAGGTAAGTGAAGAAACAACTAAACAATATTAAATAATTATATTACTTTTAGTCTGATCATCTTACCTCAATATTAATATTGATTTGTTCTTGAACATGTTTCAACATTAAAATTGAGGTAAGATGATCAGACTAAAAGTAATATAATTAAATAAACCTCATAGTTATTTAACTTTCACAGGGAAAGAACACTATGAGGTTTAATTTAATAATTAAATTAATGTTTTTATTACCTCACCTCATATCTTTTTTCTTCTATACTGCAGTTTCGGAGCTTATCTCCATCGTCAGTAGCCTCTGGTCGACCGGTGTTATGTCGTTTCTTGCGGTTTCCTTCTTACTTCTGTCGGTGGACCGATGAACCTCTGGATTAGGTCAAAATTTGCAAATTTTGACCTAATCCAGAGGTTCATCGGTCCACCGACAGAAGTAAGAAGGAAACCGCCAAGAAACGACATAACACCGGTCGACCAGAGGCTACTGACGATGGAGATAAGCTCCGAAACTGCAGTATAGAAGAAAAAAGATATGAGGTGAGGTAATAAAAACATTAATTTAATTATTAAACCTCATAGTGTTATTTCCTTCCTACATAACTTAATTATTGATGGTATTTGCTATAAAAATTCTACCATTAACAATGCAGTAATTGCAAGCTAAAAATATATATGATTTTTTTTTTCCAAGTTTTTAATGTATATTAATTTAAAAATATACTTAAAACATAAATTATGTGAAGTTTAAATAAAAAAAAATGATTAGCATAAAATAACATGGCATAGAATGAATGTTGAGTAAAAGAAAATAATTTTTTGCTTTTGAATTTACTACTTAACACTAAAAATAAAAAAAAAGTACAAATAATGAAAAGCCAATAAAGTAATAAAAACTGGGTATTGATGGGAGGTCCAGTATTCCTATTTGTTATATTATGTTAGGAGTGTTGTATGATTTTTCTTTTTATAGCAGAGGGTAATTGTGTACATTTTGTATTCTTAAATAGCAAGAAATGTAAAATGCCACATGTTTCCTTATGTTGAATGCACTTTACATCGTCACTTGTATTTTCTAGAATTGGGGAACTTGTGTCTGGTAATTTACGAGACACTGTGTTAATGTATTTGATGCTGCCTACACTTGTAACAAATTTAATTTGCTTATTCGTGCCAATAAATAATGCAGACTTGCTACTTTGATTGGGAATGATTTAAGTGTAGCGTTGCCATTTTGCAATGTTGTTTTACATCACTGGACACAAAATGTCTGGCTCTATACACATTTGTTACTTCTAAGAATTCAAGGTACAAATTCTTAGTATAACTAAGTATAAAATATGAATATTTAATTTTAGGAAGTTATATTTTGAGGTTATTTTAATTATATTATTTTTGGTCTGGACATCTTACCTCAATATTAATGTTGATTTGTTCTTGAACATGTTTCAAAACAATTCTCTGTTTTATCTTCAGCTTTCCCAGAGTCTGGGAAAGCTGAAGATAAAACAGAGAATTGTTTTGAAACATGTTCAAGAACAAATCAACATTAATATTGAGGTAAGATGTCCAGACCAAAAATAATATAAATAAAATATGAATGTTGCCAATTTACAAAAGCTACATTTAGATGTAGCCATGATAGTTATCTGTAAACAGAACTCTAATAGAGCACTATGAAATAAAAATTGAATTATTTCATATGAACCTTTGAAGGCATTTTTGTGCAAATATCCTTCTAAGTGGTGCAATTAAATTTCTTACTTACTTCTCCTCATAAGTATTTTCTAAGTTGATCGCGATTTCGAGACTATAACTGTCTCATCATCAGAACTTGTTGGCGACTGGTGTTATGTCGATCGGAAGAAACTCTTCTTCTTCCCTCTGTTGGTGGACTGATGAACCTCTGGATCAGGTCAAAATTTGTGGGAATTTCGAAGTTCATAAGTTTTCTTTGTTTTTCTGAATGTAGATCTTTTCCCAAACAGTGAGTTCAGGAATTTATAAGATCAAATGCGGTGATTGTGACAAAATTTATATTGGAAAAACGAATAGAAATTTGAAAACAACGGTGAAAGAACATCTTAGAAACATCAAAAATGGAGAAGTGGAAAAGTCAGCAGTAGCTGCTCATGCTTGGTCCGAAAAACATTTAATTGAATCAAAAGCAGTCTAATTAAACAAATAGACAAACAAAAGGAACTCACGATTTGGGAAAAGATCTACATTCAGAAAAACGAAAGAAAACTTCTGAACTTCGAAATTCCTGCAAATTTTGACCTGATCCAGAGGTTCATCAGTCAACAACAGAGGGAAGAAGAAGAGTTTTTTTCCGATCGACATAACACCAGTCGCCAACAAAGTTCTGATGATGAGACAGTTATAGTCTCGAAATCGTGATCAGCTTAGAAAATATTTATGAGGAGAGGTGGTAAGAAACATTTAATTTCACCATAAATTAAACCTCATGGTGATTAATTGCTATAAAAGTTAAATCCTTCTAAGTCCTAAATCACCTGAAGTATGTTCCATTATGTGTCGATCCATTGTACTTATTGTGGACTTTAGATTTTGCATTCAGCTGGTGATGACAATAGTACCATGACATTTAAATCGCCGGGAAGCCAATGATGGTAGTAGTCTTCCCTCAAATCTCTAGCTTCCATACTTCTCCTCACTCCATTTATCCAACATTCTCTAGGTCTGCCTCTTCCACTTCTTCCATTCTTATGAGGTGTCCATACCATTTGAACATTTCTTAAAATCATATTTGAAGAGAAAAATTATAATAATAATAATAATAATAATACTTTATTTATTCTGGCAGAGTTAAGGCCATAAGGCCCTCTCTTCCACTCAACCAGCACAAATATAAATAAATATTCGACAAATATAGATATACACTATACACTATAATTCCCAAATATGTCTTCTTAATAAAGGAGCCGCCATTTGCAAGATAGAAGCATGGCTTCACAGCATTTGGTGGACGGGAATTACAATGTATATAGAGAAAGATTTGCGTTTAGATCGGTACTTGCTCAGGTAGCTCAGTTGGTAGAGCACTTGGTCTAGAGAACCAAGGGTCCCGGGTTCAAGTCCCGGTCTGAGCGTATAATTTTTCTCTTCAAATATGATTTATCCATCAATGAGATGTACGAAATCAATAAAAAAAAATAATTATAAACAGTTAAAGATACAATAAATGTAGCAATGTAAATGTCATGTACAAACAACATTTTATAGGGTAATAACAATAATGATACGATAATAATAATAATAATAATAATAATATAAATATGATACATTATACGGGAAACACCAATTAATATATATATATATATATATATAGGGGCACGCCGTAGCGTAGTGGTTAAGGCACTGAGCTACAAGCCGAAAGGTCGAGGGTTCAAGTCCCAGTGGGTCAGGATTTTTAAACTGACCCAAACCTTCTGGCGGCACTATGGCCCTGGGGTCGACTCAGCCTCTAACGGAAATGAGTACCAGACGCTTGTTCTGGGGTAAAGGCGGCCGTCACGCAGGGCTGACAACCCGGCTGACATCAAGTGCCGATTGTCCAGAAATAGTGGGAGCCTTAACCTCCCACTACCCCAAGGGCCTCCTGAGGCCTGTAGTGGGATCACTTTACTTTATATATATATATATCTTACACTGGATAATAATGAAGTCGAGTTTAGAGCAAATATAAATTTAGATTTCTTTTAAAAGATGCCAATGTCCGGCAGCCCCTTATTTCTTGTGGTAGGGAATTCCAGTTGCGAGAAGTGGAGATGGTATATGACATGGAGTGATGTGATGTCCTATGTTGCGGTATATTAAGTAGGAGACTATGTTGTGATCTTGTGTTTAGGTTATGGTTTGAGGATAGATACTGGAAACGGGATGATAAATAATTGGGAATCGAGGTATGTAGGATCTTAAATAGGAGAATTAGACAGTGCGATTTTCTTCTCTCTTTTAGATGTAGCCATGACAATTCGTGGAATAATGGAGAAATGTGATCGTATTTTCGAACATTAAATATGAATCTGATACACATATTATGGACACGCTGCAGTTTGTCCGACAATCCGTCACTTATGTCAGTTAGTAGAACGTCACAGTAGTCAAAATGCGGCATCACTAAAGTTTGGATTAAAATTCTTTTAAGAGTTGTAGGAAGAAAATGTTTAAGTCGCTTTAGGGAATGCATTATCTAATATGACAGCCGGCATATTGCCATTGTTTATGAGGTGTAATAGCCTTGGATGTCCGATAATTATTGCTTGCGTTTTGTTTACATTTAGTTTCAGCCCATATTGTCTGGACCATAAAGATATATGCCTGAGGTCAGTGTTTACTTTGTCAATATATTCATTAATTTCGTCAGGCCTAAAGTGTGTGTAAATCTGTAGGTCGTCGGCGTAAAGATGATGCTTGCAGTTTTGTAGTTTCTTGGTCACGTCATTAATATAAATCGAGAAGAGAAGAGGAGCGAGGACGCCGCCTTGAGGTACCCCTTTCCTCACCAAGCGCCAGGAAGAAATGCGATTATTAACAGAAACTGATTGCTGACGATTAGTGAGGTAAGATGCAAACCAATCAAGGCAGTTTTCCGACAGATGTAGTGTCTTTAGTCTCGCTAGCATTAAGTCTATATCTACTGTGTCAAAGGCTTTGCTGTAGTCGAGTAGGATTATTGCGGTGAGTTTGCTTTTGTCCATTGAGTCTCTTATGTCCTCTACAATGTCAAGTAGTGCAGTACTTGTGTGATGTCCTGTTCTAAAACCAGACTGATGTTCATCAAGTAAGTCGTGTGTGGTGAGGTAGTCTGTTAACTGTGAGTGTATTATGTGTTCCAGTGCTTCAGATAAACAGGGAAGAATACTAATTGGTCTATAATCATCGAGTGTTGTGGGAGTGTTTGATTTCGGTGTAGGACAAACTAGAGCCATTTTCCAGAGTCTGGGATAAGTCCCGGTCATTATAGAGGCATTAAAAATGTGGGTTATTGTTGGGAGAATAATGTCTATTATTTTTTGCAGGAGAGTTATTGTTATATTGTCTATTCCTTGTGCTTTAGATTTAATACGTAATATTGCTCTTTTGGCGTCATCAGGTGAGATATAGGAAAAATAGAATTTGTCTTGGGTAGGTTGGGAATATGACATTAGTTCATCTATTGTCTGTTGTTTGTGATGTGAGGTGTTGTCAGAAGGGAGGCGGGTAAAATGGTCATTCAACTCATCTAGTGGTAGGTCAGCTGTTTCTACCTGTAGTTTATTTTGACAGAGGCCTATTGATTTTAAATTTTTCCACATGTCAGCTGAGTTGGACATAGATTGTGTAATAATAGTATGGGCATATCTTAGTTTTGCATTCCTTATAGTTTGGTTGACTTTATTCCTCAGATGTTTGTATGTCTGTAAGTCTGTCAGTTCTTTGTTCCTCCTGTATTTCCTGAATGTTACGTCTCTCTCAGTCATAAGCAAGCGGATATTATCAGACATCCAGGGTGCAGGTGGTCTGTTTATACGTCTAGTCTTGATACGCTCAGACCGGGACTTGAACCAGGGACCCTTGGTTCTCTAGACCAAGTGCTCTACCAACTGAGCTACCTGAGCAAGTACCGATCTAAACGCATAATTTTTCTCTTCAAATATGATTTATCCATCATTGAGATGTACGAAATCAATAATAAAAAAATTTCTTAAAATGTTTTTCTAATGTGTTTTTTCAACTTGCATAATTTCTAAATTAATGAGTCATTTTAACATCTTACCTCATATTTCATGTTTTTCAAACACGGTAACTATAGTTTTCAAATGATGTTGTCATTCATAATGGCGGTTGAAAATGAATGACAAGATCATTTGAAAACTATAGTTACCGTGTTTGAAAACATGAAATATGAGGTAAGATGTTAAAATGACTCATTAATTTATTAATAAGAACCTCATAATGTGTTTCCCAATTTTAACTTTGAATTTGAATTGCATAATTTCCCTTATTGTGCTGTTTCTGACCTTATTCCTTCTTGAAATTCTTGTTGATCACCTACAAAAATCCATTTCTACTGCTTGATACATTTTGTACATGATATAGATTCTGATGGTTACAAACTTGATTTAGGGCCGCATGCAAATACATTAGTCTCTAGTTATATTTAAATTAATATCGGGAAGTAAACATTATGAGGTTATATCATTAATAGTGAGTGGAGAACATATTTTAATCGACTCACCTCATACATTTTCAAACTTCTTTGATACCGACGGTTTCAGACAATATCATGTCCTTCATCACGCCATGACTGATGAAGGACATGATATTGTCTGAAACCGTCGGTATCAAAGAAGTTTGAAAATGTATGAGGTGAGTCGATTAAAATATGTTCTCCACTCACTATTAAACATTAGTCTCTACTCAAATTACTTCCAATCACTGGTGAGCTGACTCACCGTGAGCAATTGCTGAGATCGAATTAACGGCCGACGTACCGGTCATGCATGAAAGTTGACATTTTCGTAATATTGGCAACGAATTACCCAGAATTCTCAGCGATAAAACCACTTCCGTTATTTTCGTCTGCTATAGAGGAATGCATTTATGCTTGCGTCCTGCAAATAATACCGTATACGATGTCTGCATCGTGCAATATTACACCGATTCTCCTGTTCTTCCAGTTGAATTCTTTGGTAGACTCTATCAAATTCCTCTTCTCCGCATATACCGAAAACATGATCGAAGTCTTCAAGGTCCGACATCTTGGATAAAGCTGCAAAGGTTTCAAACTACATCGGTTCCCTTCGGGATTTTCACGATAAGTTTCTATCTTGAGCTATGATCTTAAGGTACCTCGTCAGGTAGCTTACAATTATTATCGCATGAATAGATTTCTGAGTAAGCAAAATGTATTAGGATAAAACTGTCTCAGCAGAGAACGCCTTTTACTGTCTAATGCATTCAAACATTCGACCCTTAGAATCAGAAATGTGCACGATAATGTAATTAATAAAAAATGAGTCTCGTCTCACCTCATATTTCATGTTCTTTAAGCACAGAACCGCGGTTTCGGGAGGCATCCCTCCCATCCTCAGCCAACTATACTTGAAAATCTCATGATGTTATTTCCCAAAATTAATTTATGAAATAATAATGTTTGAGGTGGGTTCAATAAGTAATGCAACTCATTTTGTTTTTTTTTTTTTTGGTTGAAAAATATTGGAATTTTGTTTGGGACATTTTGAAATATTCCCACTTCTCTCATATTCTATAGTGTTCTGCCTAAGGGCAGGTCTTTCACTGCAATCATAGCATTTTTGTGCTATGCTTTGAATCTTTACTAGGGAATTATAGGTGTGGTAGCTTCCTGTTGCTTTCCACATCATCTTATATAGTTTAATTAATTTCCAATAGGTGGCAGCGCTATAACTGGCCTTCAAAATGGTGTCTCTAATGGAAGTGCATTCCAAACAGAGAACAATTGAACGGGTGAGTGGAAAAAGGATAACATTCCAAAAATTTGAGAAATTAAACTGAAATAGCCATTTTGTAGATCTTTGCTTAAGCTATCCAATGAGTGTAAAAAGGGTTATATTCCAGTATTATATATTGTTAAAACCAGCATTGAAATTTTAGTTGAGTGGATAAAGGATAACATTCCAGGAATATTATCTTTTTTCTACTCAATATTGTGTATTCATGAAGTTGGCATTATTGTCAGTAACAAAATTAATAACCGGAGTTCATTGTTGTTATATTACTCACTGTATAAAGTTGCATATCACAGTTCTCTGAATAAAAGCAATGACAATAATTATTATTGTCATTGCTTTTATTTTATATTTTACATTATTTGTAGTTCTGTTGTAAGACAGGGTATTGTGTCCTAAAGTATGTGTGACTCCGAGGAAGAATATGAACCTGAACGAAAGAGAGGTAAGGCTAATAAAGACTTACAATGTAAAGAGAAAGAGAAACTTGCTAGGCAGAAAGGCAAGGAATTTGTTTCATGTAAAGGTTTATTAGTTGAAGCTAAAACAACTGGTCCAGATTGTAACTGCCGTAAAAAGTGTATGGGAAACTTCAGTGTTGAGGAGAAGGGTTCAATAATTGATAATATATACAATGGTCGTCCTAAAAATGAAAAGGATACATTTCTTATGGGGCTGATAGAAAGATATGATGTTGCTCGACACCGTCCATTAACAAAGAATTCCAAACAAAACTTGTCGTCTTTCAAGTACTTTGCCATTAAAGGGACAAGCAGAGTCGAAGTTTGTCGAAATGCTTACATAAGTTTGCATGCAATCTCCAGCAAAGTAGCCCAACGCCTAACCAAGCTTGTTGCAACTAATCAGTCACCGGTTGATATGAGAGGGAAGAGCCAAATCGGGGGAATACACTTGATGCACACATTGTCATAAAAATAGATGATCATATATCCTCATTTCCTAAAAAAGAATCACATTACTCATCTCTTCCAGTCACATATTTGGATTCAAGTTTGACAGTTTCAAAAATGCATGGTCTCTTCATTAAAAACATCCTGATCTGAAGGGAGTCATAAAATATGAGTACTACTTGAAACATTTCAATGACAACTACGGGCACCGATTTGGTAGGTGGCCACAAGTAGACGTTTGCTCAACCTGTGAAGACTTAAACACAAAAATAAAGTCTTCAACTCTGAACGATGTGGCAAAAAGGGCTGCTGTTGCTGAGCTACTAGTTCATAAGAGGCGAGCAAAGAAATTTTACAGTAGATGGAGAATGTCAAGAATATCTGCAAGGAAAGAAATGATGTCATGGCTATTGCGTTTGACTTCATGCAAAACATGCCTCTCCCTTTCATTCCTGTACAAGAAATGTTTTATCTCGTAAACTTTGGTACTATGTATTTAATATTCATGATATTGGCCGTGGTACTTCAATTTTCTATACGTACACAGAGGGTGAAGCTCTAAGGGGTCCTAATGAAGTATGCAGCTGTCTTCTGGATTTCATTAACCAGATCTCTGAAGAAGTAAAGATCCTGTATGTCTTCAGCGACGCATGTGCTGGCCAGAATCGCAACCACACATTAACTAGGTTGCTTGCAACGCTAACAATGAATGGTAGATTCTCAGTTATTCACCAGTTCTACCCAATCCGAGGCCATAGTTTTCTGCCATGTGACAGAACATTTTCAGTCATTAAACGACAAGTTCGAAGATTGGATCGGATTTACTCTCCAAACCAGTATGATGACATCATTCGAAATGCCAGGAAACTCAACCCTCCATATGAAGTAAAGAGGCTTCTAAACAACCAGGTACTCAACTTCAAAGGCTGGTGGCCACAGTATTTCAAGAAAACATGTAAAGATATTGAAAATAAAATTTGACATTCAACATCAGTAAGTACAGACAACTTGTATTTACTCAGAAGATGAAAGGCTGTGTCGAGGCTTCCGAATACATTGATGGTCTGCACCATGGAACTTTCAGGTTGAAAAAACAAGATTATGTGGAACTTCCTACTACTGCAGCATATACTGGGAAACTTGGAATCAACATCAAAAAGATACAAGACATCTCAAAAGTCACGCACTACATACCTGATGAGTACAAGTCATTCTATGAAGATATCCTTAAGTATCCAACTTCAAATACAGCAGACAGTGATAAGGATGAATGAAGACTCGTATCATGGTCAGCATTGTGTAAAGTAAAAACAGTTAAAGTGTTTTTTTTACTATTAAAACATTTTATGACACAAAAAACATAATAGTTAATTATTTTTATCGATTGACAAAACATTGAGTGGAAAAAGGATACTATTCCAACAGATTTAATAATTAATAATTACTAAACAAGTAAGTATTTAACTATGAGATTTTTTGAGCGAACACTTAATGATTAGCTCTACAATTCACTAATAGTAAATTTTCCGATAGCACTCTTAGCTTTTTCTGTAAACTTATTTTTTTTGTTTTCCCACAAACTAGGAAGTTGGAATGTTATCCTTTTTCCACTCACCCGTTCAATTATTGAGTTTCTTTTGGCAGAAAACCAGAGCATGACAAATATTCATAGATGCTTGCAGAATGTCTACCAAGACCTTTTGCAGTGGACAAAAGCACGGTGAGTCATTGGGGGAGATGTGTCATCATCACAGCAAGGTCGAGCAAACTGTCTGATCTGCCGGCTGGCCGCACACAGCTGTGACTCCTGCAATGTGCAGACACTCTTGATGGAATGATCTACTCTGAAGTGTATTGCACTACTCTAAAGAAATAGTTTCAGCGTGTACATCGCCACAAAAATGCAAACAAACTTCTCATCCTCCATGATAATGCATGGCTTCACACAAGTCTCCACACCTGAAAGGAGCTCACAAATCTTCACTGGACTTTATTCCTCATCCACCCTACAGCCCAGATCTCGCACCTTTTGACTTCCATCTGCTTGGCCAATGAAGGATGCACTTACTTACTTACTTATTCACTGGCACTATCAAACTCGTAGGTTCATGGCTGCGCGGACATAGGCTCTCCATACATCCCTATCTTGAGCTAATGCTTTCCAATCATTCCCTGTATAATCTACTTCCCTCAAATCATAGTTTATGTTATTCTCCCATATCTAAGGGCGATTTATCTAATTCCCACATTAATATCTCTAGTGCCCCGCTATTGTATAAAGTCCTAACATTCCATGTTCCTAGGAACATGTCCCTGTGTTTGAGCCTTTGGCATGGGTTCCCTGAAGTAGTCCCCGCCCGGAGAACCGAATGGGGGACTATTTGACCTCCGAAAAATTTTACCCCAGATGAACCCATGTCCGCATTTTGACGGTTGTATTTTTACGGTGAAATATCGTCACTCTTTCACCCAAGGTACTTTTTTCGTCTGGCTTATCACCTTTGACCAGTCGGCATGGGTAACCCTATCGGCAGCAATGCTGCCGCCGGCATAGCTCTCAGGATCATTTAAGCATGCAAACCACTCCACCACGAGAAGCTAAAGATACCATGGAGGGAATGAAGGATGCACTCCAAGGGAAGCACGTAATGAATGATGGGAATTTTATTGATGCAGCAAGACATTGGCTCTGACATAGACCAGAAGAGTGGAACAATGCAGGCATACAGGCTCTCCCTTTAAGGTGGCATAAGACTGTAGCATTGAATGCAGGTTATGTAGCTAAAATATTGGGAATAATAATGTATTTAAATCCTGAATAAAACCGAGGGATATGCTACACTTAGCGTTTCAAGAAAATTCTTCTAAGTTCTATAGAATCGCAGTGCGCATGCGCTAGTGCTCCATGTAATCCCAGAAAGATAAATGCAACCTCCAGCAGTTGGCGGTGTATGTATGTGAAATCAGTATGACCAACATTGACATAAAATTTCAGAACTTGTGTAAATATGTATAATTAACACGAAATCAACTAGTGGAAATATGATTTTACGTGGTAACC
Source organism: Diploptera punctata (assembly GCA_030220185.1). NCBI lineage: Eukaryota > Metazoa > Arthropoda > Insecta > Blattodea > Blaberidae > Diploptera > Diploptera punctata. The sequence goes on from JASPKZ010003802.1 coordinate 865,610, forward strand.
GTCCAATATTTGAATTTTTCATAGAATAACAGATATGAAGAGGTAATTTATTTTACGTATCAAATCACATTTAAAAAGCAAGGAACCTAAAAGCTAACCAAACCTAAATCAATTACTGTAACACAAATCAATTACTCTAACGTAGGTGAAATCCAGGGAACGTGGAAGTGATGTTGGCAACATCTGGAGTATTTTGGGTTGTTGATGGTGGCAACGTTGGAACAACACAGGAAGAGGAGGGAAATAGCAGAAAGTAGCAAGGAAAAATGTAGGACGATCATGTTTTACGTAAATATATAAATATAAAAAAAAAGATTGTTGCAACATTGGAAGATGTTTAAAACGTGTTTAAAAATGTTGCAAAATGTTTTAAACGTGTTTAAAAGTGTTTAGTGCATCAGTGGCATAAGAAATAAAATTTTTTGCGACGTTTACTATACAACACCCAAACGAGCAGCTTTAAGAAACAAAATGAGTTGTATTATTTATTGAATGCTCCTTGTAATACCTGAAACTATTCCTACAATACCTATACAAAGTGGAGGACAAAAAATCAAAATGTGATAAATGACAAAATATTTATGATGAAATACCAAGCCAAATACTGACAATAAACAATTTTCTGGAACACAGGAAATAAAACAGATTTGAAAATTTTGGGAAAACAGCATTCCATTAGAAATTTAAAAAATTAAAATTTCGGACCAAGCATGAGCAGCTACTGCTGACATTTCACTTCTCCATTTTGACGTTTCTAAGATGTTCTTTCACCCTTGTTTTCAAATTTCTTTTTTGTTTTCCAATATAAATTTTGTCACAATCCCTGCATTTGATCTGATAAATTCCCGATTTGTTTTCTTCTTCAATTCTTTCATTTTTATTGGTTTTAATTATATATAATTAAAACATTTAATTGAATCAAAAGCCAGTTTAATTAAACAAATAGACAAACAAAAGGAACTCACAGTATGGGAAAAGATCCACATTCAGAAAAACAAAGGAAAACTTCGAAATTCCCGCAAATTCTGACCTGATCCAGATTTCATCAGTCCACCAACAGAGGGAAGAAGAAGAGTTTCTTCCGATCGACATAACATCAGTCGCCAAAATGGTACTGAAGATGAGATAGTTATGGTCTCGAAATCGCAATCTACGTAGAAGATTTGTATGAGGAGAGGTAAGAAACATTTGATTTACCATAAGTGATGAAGTCATCCTGTATTATGAACCCACCAAAATAACGTAAGTTGTATTATGAAATATTTTTTTTTAAAAATAATGTCTAGCAAGGAATTACCATGTTACATCATTATATGGGGGCAACGCCGTAGCGTAGTGGTTAAGGCATTGAGCTACAAGCCGGAGGGTCGAGGGTTCAAGTCCCGTTGGGGTCAGGATTTTTAAACTGACCAAAACCCTCTGGCGGCACTATGGCCCTGGGGTCGACTCAGCCTCTAACTGAAATGAGTACCAGACGCTTGTTCTGGGGTAAAGGCGGCCGTCACGCAGGGCTGACAACCCGGCTGACATAAAAGTGCCGATTGTCTAGAAAAAGTGGGAGCCTTAACCTCCTACTACCCCAAGGGCCTCCTGAGGCCTGTTGTGGGATCACTTTACTTTATCATTATATTTTTAAAATAAAATTAGAGGTGAAAAAGATGCCACCAGTTTTTTTTTTTCTATAGATGCCTGAACTAAAACACAGCAGGTTAAAGCTACTACTTGGCCCGGAAAGCCAAGGGTCCCGGGTTTGAGTCTCGGTCTAGGCAAAAATTTTTCTCTCAAATATAAAGCTACTAATAACAAACATGCTTGCAATATTATCTGAATTTTTTATTTCAGAAAAAATAATTTGTCATGGGACAAACATGTCCTCTGAGTCTTTTAAAAGTTAATCATGATTTCAGGAAGGTGAATTTTAACAGGAAATATGGTTGGTTGGTTGGAATCTAATGTCGAGCACTTTATAATGAAAATCATTCGCTCTCTTGCACTCCAATATTTAGCAGAAACGCTGGTCTCTTCTACAAAAGCTGGGACAACGGAGATGGTTTTCTTCCATGTCTTCATTTAAATTGCAAAAAGGGCATTTAGGTGAATCTGTCATGCCAATTATATAATGTTGGGAAGTAAACATTATGAGGTTATAATCATTAAAATTCATCGGAGAACATATTGTTTAAACAACTCACCTCATAGGATTCATGCTACCATGATATCGCGATTTCAAACATTGTCATGTTCATCTTCAGCCATAACTCCGACTGACGAAATTCTTCGGCCGTCAACTATTCTATTGTCGCCATCTTCAGTGCTGCCATCTATGGCTGAATTTATGAACTTTGAAATCAATGTAATCTCGTTAGGGATATCAAAATTCATTGATCTATTTTTGTTTTTCTGAATGTATATTTTTTCCCAAACTGTCAATTCCAAAGGTTTTTCTACTTGTTTTAAAAGTTTAGCTTCTCTTCCAATTTTATGATGTTCTAATAAACTATGTGCAGCAATTGCAGATTTTTCAATTTCACAATTTTTAATATAATGGTGCGTGGGAATTGACAACGTATATAAGAGAAAAATTTGTGTTTAGATTGGAACTCGTCCAGATAGCTCAGTCAGAAGAGCATTGGCCTAGAAAGCCAAAGGTCTTGGGTTCGAGTCCCAGTCTGAGCATATAATTTTTTTTTCAAATATGATTTATCCATCATTGAGATGCATGAAATGAATAATACAAATTTCTGACTTTACGATCTTGTGAAGAAAGACAATTAAGATGGTACGGATATCTCAAGAGAATGCCATCTGATAGAATCCCCAAGAAGATATTGTGATGGAAGGAATGAAAAATAAAAAGTATGGGTAAACTCGGACTTATAGACGAGGATTTCAGGACTGCTACAAAATGAGAAGGCAAATTTCTTGAAGGTGACAGAAATCAACTGTATTGTGGATAAATTCTGAAAATAAAAATGATCTTATAAGAGGAATTCTCTTGCAGCGTTTCCAGACATATCTTCCCACAGAGAAGCATAGCTCGTGGGAATTATCATACAGTAGTGATATATTATTTAATTAAGGTAGAATTTTTACCACTCACCTCATACTGTTCTTCTTATTTGACTATAAATTAGTTTTGGAGCATAGTTTCTGTTCCATCCTCAGTATTGTCGCGACCATTGTTCTGTTGTCTGAAGAGCTGTCCTTCGCTCCTTCCATTGGCTAACTGAAAAACCTCGAAACCAGGTCATTCTCACCAGGAATTTCAAAGTTCATCAATTTCTTCTTTCGCTCTTTTGAATGTAGATCTTTTCCCAAACAGTAAGTTCTTTTGGTTTTTCTATTTGTTTTAATAATTTAGCTTCTTTCTCAATAAGATGTTTTTCAGACCATGCATGGGCAGCCACTGCAGATTTACTTCCTCTTTCTTTGACATTCCTGAGATGTTCTTTCACTCTAGTTTTCAAATTTCTCTAGTTTTTCCTATGTAGAATTTCTCACATTCTTCACATTTTAATCTGATAAATCCCTGATTTGTTTTCTAATTTTTATTAGGTCTAATCAGTCTACTGATGTAGTCATTTTTGGGTGCTAACTCTATGTTGAAATCTAAAAAAAAAATTGAAACTTGTGGTGTTTTACTGGATATGTGAATTTTACATTTCTTCTTTTACTTTTAGAACAGTGCTTTGATTAATAAATTTTTCTCTTTTGAACTTGTTTATTTTCTTGAGTATCATTCTTACTGCAAACTAAGAAGAACAATATGAGGCGAATGATAAAAAATTCTACCTTAATGAATATACCTCATGGTGAGAATTCCTAAAATAAGTAAGTAGTGATATTCAAAGTTAAAATTGGGAAACACATTATGAGGTTCTTGAGTAATAAATTAATGAGTCATTTTAACATCTTACCTCATATTTCATGTTTTATCAAACACGGTAACTATAGTTTTCAAATGATCTTGTCATTCATTTGAAAACTATAGTTACCGTGTTGATAAAACATGAAATATGAGGTAAGATGTTAAAATGACTCATTAATTTATTAAGTAGTGATATAATTCATTTTTAAGTATAATATATTTCTTAATGTTGTATTTTTATTGTACAATGAACACATGTTGTAACATTGGCAAAGACAGGATTTCACAAATAATGTCTGACTAAAATTTTAGATTTTCATACAATTTAAATATGCAACCATACAATATACTGTATTTACACTCCATAACCCTTGACAATCCAGGAATATTGAATTTACAGTTCATTGAAACAATTAACTACCACCAAAACCAAATGTCTTACAAGTTAGGCTAGACCTTTCTTCTTCATTGCATTCAGAAGCTCGTTCCCCATTTGTGCTGGACTTCGGGTTACAATAACACCAGCCTGTACATAAAAAAAAAAAAATGTTTAATGTTCCTTTTAGTTGAGTTGTTTCTTGACTCCCTCGCAATCTGGATTTCGTCACTGTATTTGTGACATTCTCAATGCTGTTCATATTCACAACTGACGTCCAATGGTCTCCTCTTCTGCAGACTGATCTCCGCGCCATCTGATGACTGGCCGATGAACTTCCAAGTCAATCCCCTTCCTTATCACCGGGTATTTCAAAATTTATAGTTGTGTTTTTATTCTTGCATATGTAAATTTTTTTTCCCAAATTGTGAGTTCCTTCGGTTTTTCCAATTGTTTAAGTAATTTTGTTTTCGTTCCTTAAACGATTGAAAAAACCGAAGGAACTCACAATTTGGGAAAAAATTTACATATACAAGAATAAAAACACAACTATGAATTTTGAAATATCCGGTGATAAGGAGAGGGGATTGATTTGGAAGTTCGTCGGTCAGCCATCAGATGGCGTGGAGGTCAGTTGTGAACGTGAACAGCATTGAGAATGTCACAAATACAGTGAAGAAATCCGGATTGCAAGGGAGTTAAGAAGTATGAGGTGAGTCAAGAAACAACTGAACAAAATTAAAATAAATCTCATAGGCCCATCATCAACAATATAGGGTCTCCTACATACCTAATATCAAAATGGTTATGTAGTGAGTACAAGAAAATGGAAGGATTTGATAACCTCTCAATAGATAATTCATATCAACTTGTACAAAAATTAGAAAACATTCAATTAGAACCTACAGACAGACTAGTGTCATTCGATGTAATTTCATTGTTTCCCAGTGTCCCTAGAGGAACCACCATTGAGATCTTGGAACAATGGCTAAACAAAAACAAATTAGAAAAAGAAAATATAAAGGAGTTTATAATTCTTACTAAATTATGCATTGAACAGATGTTTTTCACCTATAATGGTAAATTTTATAAACAAAATTCTGGGCTTTCTATGGGAAACCCTCTTTCACCCCTTTTGGCCAATTTATACATGGGAAGTTTCGAGCAGAAAATAACAAGAGGACATCCTTTGATCTTCAAATTCTGGACCAGATACGTTGATGACGTAATTGCTATTGTCAAACAGAAACAAATTGAGGATGCTTTGAAGCTTTTGAACATCCAGAGTAGAACGATAAAATTCACCATGGAAACTGAGATTGAAAGACAAATCCCATTTTGGATCTTAATTTAACACGAAACAAAGAAAACAGGATAGAATTTGGAATATATAGAAAGAATACTCATATAGACAACTATATTAAAGCTTCGGGTTTCAACCATTTGCTCACAAAGAGGCAGTGTTCAATAGCTTAGCATACAGATTAGTAAATATTCCTATGAGCCCAGAAAACTATAAAAGAGAAAAAGAATACATAATTAATGTGGCAACAGATAACGGTTATGATGAAAGCATGGTACACAGGAAAATAAATAAATTCAAAAGACAAAAATTAATTAATGAAAGCACACTGATAAAAACAAACAGAAAAAATAAAATTCAAGAAATTCACTTACCATCCATTGAAACACTACAAATTTCAAAAAATTTTCAAAAAGTTTAATATAAGATTAGCACCTAAGAATGAATACAGCCTTAATAGGATAATTAAAACCAACAAAAATGGAAAAATTGAAGAAGAAAATAATCAGGAATTTATCAGATCAAATGTAAAGATTGTGACAAAATTTATATAGGAAAAACGAAAAGAAATTTGAAAACAAGGGTGAAGGAACATCTTAGAAATGTCAAAAATGGAGAATTGGAAAAGTCAGCAGTAGCTGCTCATGCTTGGTACGGAAAACATCGAATTGAATCAAAAGCTAGTCTAATTAAACAAATAGAGACACCTAAGGAACTTACAGTTTGGGAAAAGATCCACATTCAGAAAAACAAAGGAAAACTTATGAACTTCGAAGTTCCCGCAAATTTTGACCTTATCAAGAGGTTCATCGGTCCACCAACAGAGGGAAGAAGAAGTGGTTCTTCCGAGCGACATAACACCGGTCAACAACAGTGTACTGAAGATGGGCCTGCTATAGGCCTGAAATCGCGATCTACTTAACAGAATAATGTGAGGAGAGGTAAGAATCTTTTAATTTAATATTGAATTGAACCTCACAGTGATAATTCCTATATAAAAAAAGGTAAATCTCATAGTGTTATTTCCTACCTATATAAACTATTATTAGTTTATTAGAGAATCATAGAATTGAAAAAGAAGCAGAACTTTTGAAACATGTATCTAAACCTTTGGAATTAACAATTTGAGAAAATATATACATTCAAAATAACCATACTAGAGCCATGAACTTTGAGTTTCCGGACAAACCAAATTTGATTTAAAAAAAGCCGAGAAGACAATACAACAAGACATGGCCAAGAATCCTGAAAAGGTATTTTAGAATACATAATAATAGCTGTGAAAGTCTTAATGAATATATTTGATTACAAAGTTCTTCAACCCCAAGGGGTCCTCATCTAGGGGATATGTGGATGGCGACCACAAGGTGCCCAAGCTGAGCAAAACATTTCTCCCACTTACTTGTGTTTTGCACTCTTTTAACTTTACTATCTAACCTCTCTTGGTTAACTCTTTTTTTTTCGACCCCAATGCTATTAGGGCATCCGAGGGCTAGGGAGTCTTTCCTTTCTTCCATTTCTTCTTTCCTTTATTTTCTTTTCTTCTCCAGAAAAGCCTGACCGGAGGCTATAAGATGGCAGCCCCATCACTGGTCTTGCCTTCCTTTGGCCGGCAACCAATTGAAGGGACTATTATTATGCTTTCAAGTCTTATACGAGAATTTCCCGGACGCTGGAGGGAAAATTTTCTATAGGATCGTAACAGGCCTTGGCCTAATACTTGGAAGGAAGAAGAAGTTCTTCAAATCAACATCAGATGGCAGTTTAGAAAATCGGCATAATGAAGAACTGACAGTTGTGACAACAGCTGATGGGAATGTTTCCCGATACTGCAGTTCTGTGTTAAAAAACATAGATGTATGAGGTAAGAAGAATTCACGATTAATTTATCTTATCAGTATAAAACTTTAATAGGAAATCCTGTTCTTAAACAAATATGTGCTAGAAGTCATGTTAAGGTCACATGTCAATTAATTTCAGTATTAATTACCTTCAGAGAGAGTGCATATGACTTTGAAAAGAGGACGACAAATTTTTATCTTTATTATTTAAGATGCAGCCCAATTTTAAGACATTTTTAAGGTAAAAAAATGCTCATTAATATTTAAAGGAAGTCACACTACGATTAATTAATTAATAAAGAAGTGCATCTTACACTGGAAAATATGGTATTATATGATAAAAATATGAACCAAAACACATCAATACTTCAAATGTGTTAAAAGAAAATCTATCATAAAGAAAATATCAATGGTTTTATATTTGAAAAAGTTTGCATAATCTAAATGTTAACACAACGTGAAAGTTTGTTTCTGATGTGATTTAGAGTCTGGATTTTTGATAAGATAAGTTACTGAAATGACTAATATATTAAGATTAAATAAAATTCTTGATGCCTCACCTCACATCCAGTCTTCTAATTATACTGCAGTTCAAAGCCTTGGCAGCCACATCTTCAGTAATTTCTCATCGACTGATGTTATGTCGATCAGAAGAACTGCTTCTTCCCACTGTTGGTGGAACAGTCTAGGCGTATATTTTTCTTTTCAAATATAATGAAGTATATTTGAAGAGAAAAATTTCGCCTAGACCGGGACTCGAACCCGGGACCCTTGGCTTTCTGGGCCAAGTGCTCTACGAACTGAGCTACCGAGGCGAGTTGCGATCTAGACGCAAATTTTTGTCTTATGTACGTTGTAATTCCCTCGTGCCAAATGCTTGAAACATAGCTTCTATCTTTGCAAATGGCGGCTTCTTAGTTAAGAAGACATTTATTGGGAATTTAACACTACTATTTAAAGCCAGTAGGGCTTCTATTGACGATTTTATTATTAATTTAACACTTCTCATTGAAGGATAAATTATATTTGAAGAGAAAAATTTTTTTGTACATAAGAGAAAAATTTGCGTCTAGATCACAACTCGCCTCGGTAGCTCAGTTCGTAGAGCACTTGGCCCGGAAAGCCAAGGGTCCCGGGTTCGAGTCCCGGTCTAGGCAAAAATTTTTCTCTTCAAATATAATTTATCCTTCAATGAGAAGTGTTAAATTAATAATAAAATCGTCAATAATGAAGTATTTTAATTTAATCTTAAATTAAACCTCATAGTGATTTTTTTCCTATAAAAGTCAAGACTAATATATTACCTTTTCAATGCATTTATCTTATCTTGTGCTCCACCCTTGCCACCTGAAATGATAGCTCCAGCATGGCCCATTCTCCTGCCTGGAGGAGCTGTGATGCCAGCAATAAAAGATACCACGGGCTTTGCCTTGTCTCCCTAGAAAATAAAAATAAAAAAAAAGTTCATAGCTGTAACAATTAGTACAATGAAATTCAACTTAATTTTAAAAAAATAAATTGATGGCATGAGACAGTGCAAGAAGTTGTCACATAGTTAGCATGACAAAATATATCAATCTTTCGGTTTTTATATTCATTTATTTTATACATCTCAATAAAGGAATAAATCATATTTGAAAGAGAGAAATTATTATGCTCAGACTGGGACTCGAAACCAACACCTTTGGCTTTTGGCTTCTAGCCAATGGTCTACCGACTGAGCTATCTGGGCGAGTTTCAATCTAAGCACAAATTTTTCTCTTATATGCAATATCAGTTCTCGTGCACCAAATGCTATGAAAACTTTGCTTCTATCTTGCAAATGGCGGCTCGTATAATCTTTATTTTGTGACCGCCGCCGAACGGTTTCCCTTTTGCCAGCTGGACTGTGGGTGCCAGGTTTTTTAAATTTAAAGTACTACGCCATACTATATAATATTAACGTATATAAAGTAAAATTAACTATCTACATGCCGTGCTAAATTGAATTTAAACTCACTATTATACATTTATTTGATGGTTAGACGGTGTTGCTTCCACTTGTAAAGATCCCAGGTTCGAATTCAGCGCGGCGTCTTTATTGGAATTTATCACTATCACTAAAACATTTATCCTATTGAATAATTTTGATGACATTATCACTAAACACTTATAATATTAAAATTGTTGAACATTTTTTATGGTCCTGGGTTCGAATCAATTCCAGTCAAACAGCTGTTTTATGCCACGTGTTTCGTCTGGCGCGACATGCCCACCACTGTCACTCACACCCTGTTCATTAAGGTCTACATTACTTGCTTTACTATTTATTGGCTTAGATTGTAATAATATTCTCTTAGAAACAGGACTAGTATCACATTCGTCAAACGAGTAACCATTTGATGACCTGTTACTGTCACTCTCGTCTTCTGAAAAACTGACACAATAAACTCGCGTATTGTATTTTCGTCAACTTTGAGATATGAATCACTGTGTTTCACAGCACCACCTACCCCTTGGCCAGGTATCTTTTCAACTAAAAATAAAATAAATAAAGAGAAAATCCTGAAATTGCAACATTTCATAGCAAAAAAAAAAGGCCTTATAACATGAATATACACCCTCCTTTAGAAAATCCATTTACAACTAGCCTGTACCGTTATTCTGTAAGGGATGTGCAAAGTATTGCTAAGAAAGGATGTACAAACACAGAACGAAAAATAATTTTAGTTTATTAAAGTAAAAACTTCAGGAAAAAAATATTTAAAACAATAAGATTGAAAACCGGAGCCTGCCGGGCGTGGCGTACAGCTGTACACACACTTTCACCGGCGCACGCCGGGCATGGCGTTCAAAAGGTTAAGAAGACATTTATTTGGGAATTTTTCATTACATTATAAAGGATTCTTTCAATGTTTTTATTATTCATTTCATACATCTCAAAGAGTCCCAGCCTGAGCTTATAATTTTTCTCTTCAAATATGATTTATACATAAATCTTTGTTTTAATAATATTTTTCACTACTTATCAATTCACACTGTATTTAAAAAAGTTGAGTGAACTCTATACAGCTAAAAAAAAAAAAATGTCATGACATCGAACCTATAGCTCCAAGGGATGATATCCACTCATCCCGATCTTCTTGGCATAAACGAGCTGAAAGACAAAAATTAATCTACTTCTTACGATTGGTTGAATAAGTCAAATGAAAAATAATTATAAATCATCATCCTGCCAGATATTACTCCTAGAAGAACTGTTACGGCCTGAGAAAGCGGTTTTCATGCCATCTTTTCATAGGTCGACCAAGTGACCGTTTCCCATTTGGACAGTAGTTCATTATTGCCTTGGGGATCCTGGATCTAGCCATTCTCGAGACATGTTCATATCTGGAGATATAGTCCAGTATTGGTGACACATTAAGTTCTTGAAGGATTTCTACATTTTTCTTTCGATCCCATTTGGTGTAGCCAGCTGTTCAGCGCATAAATCTCATCTCACAAGCTGTTAGTCTGCTTTCATCTCTCGTCCTTATAGTCCACGCTTCACTCCCATAACATAGGACTGATCGAGCCATTATTTGATAAAGATGAGTACGGGTTGATTTTTGCACTAATGAAGGTTTTAAAACTCCTATTAATGATTCCCATTGATTTGTTGAATTTCACAATTTTCTCTGGTAAATCCAAATTTTCAAAAAAAGAGAGTTTATATCCTAAATAACTCTCTCTAAAATTTTGTTATTTAAACAAAGTTTGCTTGGTATTGGGGATTTTCCACAAAAGGCCATAATTATAAATGAATATCGTAAATGTTTTAAGATTCCCCGGTGTTGCCCGGGAATCTACTTATCTCAATCTTCTTGGCATAAATGAGCTAAAAGACAAAAATTTGTTGTGAGTCATCCGTAAAAGAATACCCACCATGTGCTAATGCTTGCACAGAAATCTACTTTCTTGTCTTGATCTTCTTTGCATCAATGAAAGACAAAAATGGTTAAAATGAGTTATCCGCTGGAGATAAACATATGCTGTCGCAGACTTTTTTGTAAAGCTTTTCGAGATATTCAATTCTGTGTACATTAATTTTGTGTATTTGTTATGGTTTAGGCAGCATAAGCAATTTGAGCATCGAAAGAGCTACTTTTTTCATGTTTTCCACTACAAAGGACGATTTTTAAGAGTGTAGGAGTTGAATATCACAACTCTCTTATAGCCTATGTTCAACCCGGGAATCTCCTGAACATTTTGCAAAAAGCCCCATCACAATCGGAGCAACGGTATGGCCATGCATAATGTACGAACAAACAAACATTCATTTTTATATATTAGATTAACTCAGTAATTCCTAATAAATTAATGAGTCATTTTAACATCTTACCTCATATTTCATGTTTTATCAAACACGGTAACATGAAATATGAGGTAAGATGTTAAAATGACTCATTAATTTATTAATTAAGAACCTCATAATATGTTTCCCAATTTTAACTTTGAATCAGTAATTCCTCACTAATTAAATTTTTGATATGATATCTGTTTATGTCCATATGCAAGAAGTAACCATTTATTCATCAAGACATAAAAAATGGAGCAGTTTGCTTAAGCTGGTATACAACATAGTTTATTTTATCAGTTCATAAAGATATTATGTTAAATCTTAACTTATCTATTCTGATATGGGGATAACAAATTCTCAACTAAAACATATAACACAAATTCTTAACTAAAACACTTTGTATCAATGTTGTACTATATGTTTCAGGGAAGTCTGATTAAATTATATTTGAAGAGAAAAATTTTTGCCTAGACCAAGACTCGAACCCGGGACCTTTGGCTTGCTGGGCCAAATGCTCTACCAACTGAGCTACTGAGGCAAGTTACGATCTAGACGCAATTTTTTCTCTTATATACGTTGTAATTCCCTCTTGCCAAATGCTTTTCAAACCATTGGTAGAGCATTTGGCCCGGCAAGCCAAAGGTCCCGGGTTCGAGTCTCGGTCTAGGTGAAAATTTTTCTCTTCAAATATAATTTATCTTTCATTGAGAAATGTTAAATTAATAATGAAAACATCATTATAAGTCTGATTAATTCTATTAATAAAATGAATACACTTTGTGTAAAACAAATTTTTTTTGGAAAAAATCTGAACTACGGATAGGTCAGGTGGATGATTCCATAAAATCAGCCATTATATCAGTTATTTAAAACCATATTTGATTTTTCAGCGTCCCATATTATTTAAATTTTTTTTTCAGGGTCCCACATTATTAAAATTTTTATGTATGTATTGGCCACAGTGGACTAGTGGTTATGCTCCTTGCCTCTGGTCCCAAGGGTCGCAGGTTCAAACCCGGCCAGGGTGATGGATTTTTTTAGGATGAAAAAATCCAAGGAGCAAGTCCTCTGGGAGGGACTTTAAAGCCGTGGGTCCCGAGTCTGAAGATTTTCAGGCTTGTAAAAGATCCTTAAGCCTGAATAAAAAGGCCTCTAAGCAAAATTACCGAATTTTAACCATCCTAGTACTACCTTGGTTTCCTAGATGTCAGTATGAGGCGGAACGCTGACCACGGACCACTCAAATGACATCAATACAAAAATAAGTATAACTAAATTAGTATGGTTCAAATTCTTCCCTGTAGGGGGAGAGTGCCTAAATATCTGTTAAGGAAAACATGGGCTTACAAGAAGATAAATCACCCCTGAACACGAAAATATGTATATTCAACTGTTTTTTCCCCCCTATTTCTTTACAAAGCCTAATTGCTAATATTTTCATATCTGTTGGATAATGAATCTGCTCTGGCAAAAAATGGGGGAAGTATATGATTTCTGCATTATATAGCAATATTTTCTTTTTGTTGTTAAGCATGCAATGTGAACTTACTGTATTATGTTCCAATAGAAATTCTGAAGCTCGCTCCTCGGCTACGCCTCCAATTTCACCAATAATAATAATACCTTTTGTTTCATTATCTTTAAGAAATACTTCTAGGACATCAATGAAATCAGTTCCATTGAACGGATCACCTCCAATACCAAAACACATGGACTGACCCAATCCAACCTGCAACCACATTAATACATTTTTCTTTAATAACTTCACATAAAGAGAGTGGATTGTTAAATTTAATTAATTAAACAAAAATAAAACTTAGTTTTATTTGATTTTCATATTTATTAAGATATATTCAGTGACAGCTGTTTTGGTATACTGTACCTTTTTTATTTAACTTTCACGGGGGGAAAGAACACTATGAGGTTTAATTTAATAATTAAAATTAATGTTTTTATTACCTCACCTCATATCCTTTTTCTTCTATACTGCAGTTTCGGAGCTTATCTCCATCGTCAGTAGCCTCTGGTCGACCGGTGTTTATGTTGTTTCTTGCGGTTTCCTTCTTACTTCTGTCACAGAGGCTACTGACGATGGAGATAAGCTCCGAAACTGCAGTATAGAAGAAAAAAGGATATGAGGTGAGGTAATAAAAACATTAATTTAATTATACTGTACCTTCAGACATGTTAACAAATTATGAATTGTGTTATTATAGTACATATCAACTGATCTAAGCAACAATATTTATTGACAATTTTATTATTAATTTAACACTTCTCATTGAAGGATAAATTATATTTGAAGAGAAAAATTTTCGCCTAGACCGGGACTCGAACCCAGGACCCTTGGCTTTCCGGGCCAAGTGCTCTACCAACTGAGCTACCGAGGTGAGTTACGATCTAGACGCAAATTTTTCTCTTATGTACGTTGTAATTCCCTCGCGCCAAATGCTTGAAACCATAGCTTCTATCTTTGCAAATGGCGGCTTCTTGGTTAAGAAGACATTTATTGGGAATTTAACACTACTTTATAGCCAGTAGGGCTTCTATTGACGATTTTATTATTAATTTAACACATGGTTTCAAGCATTTGGTGCGAGAAAATTACAACGTACATAAGAGAAAAATTTACGTCTAGATCGTAACTCGCCTCAGTAGCTCAGTTGGTAGAGCACTTGGCCCGGAAAGCCAAGGGTCCCGGGTTTGAGTCCCGGTCTAGGCGAAAATTTTTCTCTTCAAATATAATTTATCCTTCAATGAGAAGTGTTAAATTAATAATAAAATCGTCAAACCTCATAATGTTACTTCCTATTGTATTTTAAAATAAATTTATTTTTTGTTTTAAAATAAAGTTTATTGATTTTTATTCACCTGTTTTCTCATACTTTTTGGCTCACTATCTTCTTACTAATATCATCAATTGATTTCTTATCTGTGTGATATTCGATTTTGGTTTATGAAACTTTTGTTGCTATCAATAAAAACATTCCTAACACGATCTGAAATAATTTTGACACATGTTACCTGTGTTGTTTGGTGGACAGCTTCATAAGTAAGTGTTCCAGATCTAGAGACGACGCCCACAGAACCACGCTTGTGAATGTGGCCTGGCATGATACCAATCTTACACTGCAAAAATACAAAAAAAAAATCATTGCATGAGAGAGCAGCAACTGAATATATATTTTTTTAATTTTATATAATAAATTTGGGAATTTTAACATTATGAGGTTTCCTTCTTAATTCCGATTTAGGGTCTTTCCACTTTTCAGCGGTTGCCCTTTTACCAGCCGGCTGCTGGCCCTTCACATCCACATGTGTCAATCACAGAGGTAGATGATCAACAGCCAGTGTAGGGGTGACATGTGGTTAGCATGTCGAGTCCCCCAGCCGTTATAGCTGGTTCCTCAACCTGGAGCCGCTACTTATTGTAGCTACCCAATTGCCTCACGATGCTGGGTGGGCACCGGTCCCATACTGGCCGAAATACCATGAGAAAATTTCTTCCCCCATGGAGACTCGAACCAGCGCAAGTCCCGTAGCTCTGCACCAAGGCTTCCTACCTTAACCGCTCGGCTACGGCGCGGGACGGTTTCCTTAATAAGAATCAAATAAATCGTGAATTCTTATTAACTGAATATTTCCTAAATTTCATAAATTAATTATGGAAAATAACAGTATGAAGTTTTCAAGTTAATGACTAATAAATAGTGCAATCTTACTTGCTTGAGGATCACGGAGTTATGAGCTGAGATTTCATGACTCTCTACTAATTAGTTATTAATTTTCTTAATTATTGATAAAAATACAAAATTTTTATTTTTTAATTTCTCAGTTGATTTAACTGAATATGTGTATCTTATATTATGTGTATCTTTTCTTTTGTGTTTTAACAATAATCTGAACACAAGTTTGGTGCTGAATGATTGCATCACACTTAAAAATATGTAAATTCTTAATTGCAGTTTTTTCATAATATGCATTTATAGAATTCTTATAAATGCTACAAAATAAATTACAAAGAGTAATGATTTTTAAAGCATTTTTGTATATAAGTATTCCATTAAAATTTCTTATGGAATTTATTTACACATATCTTGGGGGGAAAAATACATTTTGTCCAAATTTTTTTACTTAAAGTTTATGAATTCAGAATTAAAAGACAAAGTATAGAAGAAGAAAAGTTTTGTAACTTCCTAGAATCTTCTCCTATAAGAAAGCTAACCATTAACCTTGGTGTGTTAGAATTTAGAAAGTGTTTTCCATACATTCTAATAATAGTTTCTACATCAATAATTTTGTAATTAGCTAATAGTGATCATGTGCTATAGGAAGATTGTTGTTTTTATTATTAAGGGGACATGGTAGTCTGAGCATATGGTTACTATGCAGCAGTGAAATCAAATTACTATTTCTTATGAACTTGTAAATAAATAAGCCTGAAAATTTTACACCATGCACACAACCAATTTGAGAATATTTTGGCTTTTAGTTGATATCTCTACCTTATGTACTTGATTTATAAAAAAAATTTAAATCTGAAATATATATATTTCTATATGCTATAAACATTTTGGGTACATTTTTCTCAGAAACCCCTTGTAGTATAGAATCATAATTTTCTGTGCTTATTATTATTATAATTAACAATATGCATGGCCAAAATAATTAGATTATCTGTATTGGTTCAATGGGGAAAAAAAATAATTTGCTTTTGGAAAATAAATAAATAAATAATACTATTTTGTCGTCCTTTTCAGAGTCTAAAATCCATGATTTTTATTATAACTTTGTGAAAGTGGCGGCACATATTCATAAAAACGTGGAATAGAAGTATGCAAAATTTCAGCTTTCTACCTCTAGTAGTTTTTGAGAAAATGGTATCTAAATATCTAAAAATAACATTTTGAGAAAATTTTATTTTCCAAATGCAAATATTTTTTTCCCCATTGAATCTTCTTCTTCTTCTTCCTTCCAAGTATTAGGCCAAGGCCTGTTACGATCCTATAGCAAATTTTCCCTCCAGCGTTTGAGGGAAATTCTCGTATAAGACTTGAAAGCATAATAATAGTCCCTTCGATTGGTTGCTGGCCAAAAGAAGGCAAGACCAGTGATGGGGCTGCCATCTTATAGCCTCTGATCAGGCTTTTCTGGAGAAGAAAAGAAAATAAAGGAAAGAAGAAATGAAAGAAAGGAAAGACTCCCTAGCCCTCGGATGCCCTAATAGCGTCGGGGTTGAAAAAACAAGAGTTAACCAAGAGAGGTTAGATAGTAAAGTTAAAAGAGTGCAAAACACAAGTAAGTGCAAGAAATGTTTTGCACAGCTTGGGCACCTTATGGTCGCCATCCACATATCCCCTAGATGAGGACCCCTGAGGGTTCCCAATAGAGATAATCCAATTAATTTGGCCATGCATATTGCTAATTATAATGATAATAAGCACAGAAAATTATGATTCTATACTACAAGGAGTTTCTGAGAAAAATGTACCCAAAATCCTTCATGTTTTAATTTCACTGCTGCATAGCAACCATATGCTCAGAATACCCTGTCCCCTTAATTTAACACTTCTCACTGAAGGATAAATTATATTAGAAGAGAATTTTTTTTTTCTAGGTGAAAATTTTTCTCTTCAAATATAATTTATCTTTCAGTGAGAAGTGTTAAATTAATAATAAAAAACATAAATAGAAGCCCTAATGGCTTTATAAATTAGTGTTAAATTCCCAATTAATGTCTTCTTAACTAAGAAGCCATGACTGAAGAGGGACAAGATATTGTTTGAAACCGCTGGTATCAAAGAAATTTGAAATTATATGAGGTGAGTCGTTAAAAATATGTTCTCCACTGACTATTAATGATAAAACCTCATAATGTTTACTTCCCAATATTAATTTAAATATTATTATATTAAATCTTTCTATATCTTCATCTAAACTTGGTCATCCAAGTTTTTAAATTTTTTTGTATTTATAAAAATTAACCAGAATTAAATGAATCGTGATTTCTTCTTACCTCATATTTCTATGTTATTTTTAACACACAGCACTGCAGTATCGGCGACCCATTGTCGTCATTGTCAGCTGTTTTCACGACTGTCAATTCTTTCTTTTGCCTGTAATTATCTAAACTGCCATCTGGTGTTCTTTTGAAAGAACTACTCTCCAAACTGCCATTAATGTTCTTCTTTTGTTCAAAAAAATTTTTTATTAAAGCTTTCCAAAGGATTTAAATTTAACGAACTTTTGTCCGCCATTTTGAATGTTGTCGTCCTTGAGCAATCGTGATTATTCCCGTGACCTGACTTGTCTGTTAAATTTATATATTAAATTTGGGAATTTTTAACATTATGAGGATTCATTTAATTCTTATTAATTGAACCTCATAATGTTAAAAATTCCCAAATTTAATACAAAAATTAACAGTTCGTGCTAATCTGTTTTTGCTAATTGTAAAATGAAGTTGTGAGGTGAGGGACAGCTGCATTAAGCAGTTTTAATATTAAGAATCAAGAGTGACAGACACTTAGATTAAATCTTTTGGCAACATTATTGACTGGAATGTGAACCTTGAACAATACTTATTTTTAACAGCCAATTAAGGCCTTACTACTAGGTTGTCAAGCCATTCAAATCACAAGCTACAGCGTAGTAGTAATAGTAACATTCAGGTCAATTATAGTAATTGCTTGATTGGAATAAACTAACCATTTCCTTGTTGCAATATCAAATCACGGGGGACAAGGTTGTTCGCCTCCACGCGGTGTCCCCTGGGAGCAGATTTTGATATTTTGCTGCAAAATGAACAACAATTATAGGCGCAAGAAGCACCAGTACAAAAGAAAAACTGCTCTTATTAGAGCAAAAGAAAGAACTACACTCAACATCCTCCAGTGGAATGCAGGAGGATTATCTACTGCAAAATTATCAGAATTGATTAATGAAGCGGTAATCCAAGACATAGATATTTTTATAATTAATGAAGCTAATATTAGCCCACAAAATGAACAATTTATCAACACACCTGGATACAACCAACATATCTTATATAAATCCAGACAAATAGCCAGTGGAATCCTAGTAGGGAGTAAAACAACCCTCACCACAAATTTCGTAATTATCAAGCAAATGAATGAGTATGATACATCTGAAATCATACAAATTGAAGTATGGAAACAGAATTACCACACTAACATCTATGGAATATACAGTCCTCCTAATAACAAACATTTGAATCTAGATATATTAGACCTCACACGTAATAACACTGTAATAGTGGGAGACTTCAATGCAGCTTCCCCAAATTGGGGCTATACTTACAAAACACATCAGGTAAAGCCGTAGAAGAATTTCTAGCATCCAACTCTGTAGAAATACTATACAAACAACAAGATCCACCAACATACCTCCATTATAATGGACACGGAACAAATCCTGACCTATCCATTATTTCATCAAATCTTTCAAATGTTGCAACTCGCACAGTAGAAGATATGGGGACGGAGCATAGAGCAGTCATCACAAAGATCAAATGGACACACACCTTTGCACCCAGACAAACCAGAATCACATGGAACTTCAAAAAAGCAAATTGGAATAAGTACACATTAGAAACAGAAGCAGACACCAAACAATCAAAAATCAAAACAAAACCTAAAGATGAACTAAGAAACATAACCAACATAATACTACACCGAGCAAAGACTAACATACCAAGGGGCAGGATTAAAAGATACAAACCCTTTTGGAACACACAACTTCAGGCAATAAAAATAGAAAGAAACAGATTAAGAAAAAAAGCTGAAAGAACAAAAAATCCACAAGACGTACAACACTGGAGAAAACAAAGTGCCATTCTCAAAAGAGAAATTATTAAGCAAAAAAGAACTAGCTTCCACAACTTTATAAGCAAAGCAGGGTTTGCACCAAAAAGGTAGATCAGTATACACTTTTATCAAAAAAGTTAACAATAATAATGCTAACCGAAACAAACCCCCAATAAAAATAGAAAATAAGCCTATTACCGATGATAAAATAATTGCAAATAAATTTAACCACCACTATGCCAACGAACACAAACTCAACAAATATGCAAAGGACAACCAAAAAACAATCAAAATCAAAATTGCCAAGAGCAACCTAATGAATCACACGAAACCACATGACATATTTAATAAAAAGTTCTCTATACAAGAGCTGGAAGAGGCAATAAACAAGACCAAAACAGGAAAACAAGCCGGACCAGACAGAATATTTCCAGAATTTATAACACATCTGGGACCTTCAATGAAAAGAAGACTACTCAACTTCTACAACAATGTTTGGCAACGACAGTACAGCATACCAGCAGAATGGAAAAAAGCCATTGTAATACCTATTCAAAAACCTAATAAACCAGCAGAAGACATAAATAGCTACCGCCCAATATCTTTAACATCCATACTAGCCAAGATAATGGAAAGAATGGTTATGGCTAGATTAAATTGGTATCTGGAAACACAACACCTTCTGACTCCAGAACAGGCAGGTTTTAGACCAAAACTTTCAACAAGTCACCAATTGGTTAAATTCACCCAGGAGATCAAGGATGCCTTCAACAGAAGAGAGAGTGTCCTAGCAGTATTTGTAGACCTACAAGCAGCCTATGACAAAGTGTGGCGCACCAACCTTATTTGGAAGCTACAAAAAATGGGAATAACAGGCCATATGTTACACTGGGTTAAATCCTTTGTAACACAAAGATGGATAGCTTCCAAGTATAACAACCTCCAATCAAATTACGTCCAAACCAAAACAGGACTGCCACAAGGCGCTGTCTCAAGCACCACCCTCTTCAATAGTTACATCAATGACCTCCCTAAGGAAATCAAAACTAATCAGCACATCAAATGTGCACTATTTGCAGATGATTTAGTCATATGGACGAAGGCCAACAATTCAGCCAGAAACCACAAAGAACAGCTGCAGAAGTATATGGACAATGCCATAAAAAGGCTACAACACTGGTGCACAATTAACAACATGGAAATCAGCATGTCAAAAACATTTTACCAGTACTTCTCACTAAGACACACAAGTGAATCCTTCAACATACCAATCAACAATAGCCCGATAACCAAATCCAATTGCACAAAATACCTAGGAGTCCATCTAGATAATAAACTAAACTGGGAGCATCATGTCAACAAGATCGAAGAAAAAGCGAACAAAAACTCATACATACTGAAGAGACTAGCTGGGAAGAAATGGGGGAGCTCATTGGACACCCTAAACAGAACATATAAAACCTACATGAAACCAATTATAACATATGGAGCAGAAACAATAGTAACAGCTAAAGACACCACAATGAATAAACTAGAAATAATCCAGAATCGAATGCTAAGGTTAGTCACTGGAGCAGTAAAATCAACTAACACTGCAACTATGAGAATGTTCACAGGCAACCCCTCAATTAAAAATGAGATAGAAAAGAAATCCTGCATCATGCACACAAAATTAGCAGCGCTACCAAAAGCAATCCAACCTCAAAGCACAACACCCCAGATCTTAATCACACAACCTTCCTTTCTCCACAAAACTAGTAATCTTTTCCAAAAACATAAATTAGATGCCAAAACTGAACCAACACCTCAAATACCAAGCCCATTAGATTACCAACTGTATAATGCAACCCTCTCAATAGACGAAATAATAAAGAAAAATGATACAAACCCATCAATAGCCAAACAAATGACCTTAGAAACTATTAGTACAAAGTTCCCAGAACCAGAGTGGCTAAGAGTCTTCACTGATGGCTCCAAAACCAAGAGTGAAAATGCTGGTGCAGGAATCTACTCTCATCTGTTTAGTCAATATGTTGCAGTAGGCACAAACAATACAGCCTTCGATGGTGAAGTAAAGGCCATAGAAGTAGCACTCCACAACCTCCTATTCCGAACAAAAATGTTTACAAAAGCTGTTATTCTGGCAGACTCTAAGGCCGCTATACAAGCAATAACCTCCAACCAAACACCAGAAAATGAAACCATCTTGGAATGCCGTAAACTTCTGAAATACCTCAACAACCAAAATAAATTAATAGCCTTCCAGTGGATACCCTCACACATCGGAATAGTTGGCAATGAAATAGCTGATGGACTTGCCAAAAAGGGTACCAAAATACAGATAACAACCCACCCCAATTCGAACCTCCACAGAAAGATCGAAGAAATTAAGAAAGCATTCCAAATGGAAAACATGAAAGAAAACATTGCAACAGCCAGAGGGAAATCATGGGAAAAAATTGATGAGCTATACACAGAAATAAAATATAAAGGCCGCAAAGAAGCAGTAGCAAAATTCAGACTGATGTCAGGACACGACTGCCTGGCTCACCACCTCCACAGAATAAACGTTTTCCAATCCGACAGATGTGTCATATGCAAAGACCCGGACCTGATCATGGACAAACACCACCTTCTAGTCTGTCCAGCTTTAAATCCAACTGCACAACACTCTAAGGACCTTGTTCGCTTGTACTGGGAAGCCAGAGAGAAAATGACTTAAGCGTCAAATCTCGCCATTAGAAAACAACAACAACAACAACAACAACAACAACAACATATCAAATCACTTCACTAGTTTCGCATTCATCCATTTTTGTCAACTTTTTTTAAAAAAATTGTATACACCACTGATATATATACAAAATATTATTATTATTTTTTATTATAAACAACTTTCCTCATTAGAGGATTACCCCAAGGATAAAGTGATACAGACAATTCATTTTCGAAATTGATTAAATACATTAAAAAATTTTCTCTTCTTCTTTCTTCTTCCTTCCAAGTATTAGGCCCAAGGATCTTCGTCCTCTTGGCATATGATTATAAACAGCTCTGGGGATCCGATTTGAACTCACTCTTTCAAGATGGTGTTTCCAATTTAATTGGTACTGTTAATATATTCTAAAATTGGCATAGTCTTCGATTCTTTTAAGATATCGGTGTTCCTTTTCCGATCCCATCTGGTGTAACCCGCTGTTCTGTGCATGAATCTCATTTCACTAGCCGTTATTCTGCTTTCATGTTGTCTTTTTAGTGTCCATGCTTCACTAACATAGGTCAACACTGGTCTAGCCAAAGTGTTATATAAACGTAATCTGGTGTTTTTTTTTTGTACAAGGGATGGTTTCATAACTTGATTAATAATTCCCAAACTTTTGTTATAACTAGTAATTTTTTTCAGGGATTTCCTTTTTATCCCAGATAAAGAGATAATATCCAAGATATTTAAATTGATTAGATCTCTCTAAAATTTTATTCTGGAGACAGATTTTACTTTGTATGGGATCCTTCCCATGAAATGCCATAATTTTAGTTTTGTTAATTGATATTTCCATATTAAATTTGGCAGCTATTTTTTGTAAACAATTCCAAATTGTAATTGAAGTATACATACTATAAAGTAGAAATTTTGTAAAGATGGTTTCTTAAAATTGAAATTGATCATCAAATGGCAGCGATGACAAATTTAGAAAGATACACCCTGTCAAATCTAAGGAATTCCAAAATTTAGCTATGAATCCTGGTATAGTACCTCCTGCCCCGATCATCAATCCTGTTACAGTTATGCTATCTAATTGGTATTTATCTTTGTAATTATTACAGTATTCATTTCTTTTTGTTATGGTGTCTGACATCAAAAACTGAATATCGCCTGTTATGAGTATTCTAGAAAAAAAATAGATGTTCCATAAAAAAACTCCTGGCGCAACAGGCCTAGAAGGCCCTTAGCCTACCATCCGGCTGCTGGCCTCACATCCACATGTGTCAATCACAGAGGTCGATGATCATCAGCCAGTGTAGGGGTGACATGTGGTCATCATGTTGAGTCCCCCATCCGTTATAAAGCTGTTTTCCCTCAACCGTGGAGCAGCTACTTATTGTAGCTACCCAAATCCCTCAACTATGCTGGGTGGGCACTAGGGCCCATACTGGCCGAAATACCATGAGAAAATTTCTTCTTCCTTATTTTCTTCCCCCATGGAGACTCGAACCAGCGCAAGTCCCGTAGCTGTGCACCAAGGCTTCATGCCTGAACCATTCGGCTACGGCGTACCATTAATACAGACTGAATTTAAAAAACTTCTGTTATTTTTTAATATACCTGTGTAATCAAAAAAAACGATTAAAGAAATATCCCGACTAACAGGCCTCAGGAGGTCCTTTGGTAGTAGTAGGAGGTTAAGGCTCCCACTTTTTCTGAACAATCGGCATTTGATGTCAGCCAGGTTGTGAGCCCTGCATGACGGCCACCTTTACCACCAGAACAAGCTTCTGGTACTCATTTCAGTTAGAGGCTGAGTCGACCCCAGGGCCATTTTGCCTCCAGAAGGTTTGGGTCAGCTTAAAAATCCTGACCCCACCAGGACTCAAACCCTCGACCTTCCGGCTTGTAGTGCAGTGCATTAATCACTATGCTATGGCATGAACATAATGTTAATAGCACAGGAATTAACAGCGTATATAAGAGAAAAATTTGCATTTAGATTGGAACTTGCTCAGGTAGCTCAGTCGGTAGAGATTGGCCTAGAAAGCCCAAATCTGTATAATTTTTCTCTTCAAATGTAAATTCTGATTGTCAAAATATAATATGAATTTAATAGTGAGTGGAGAACATATTTATAACGACTCACCTCATATAATTTCAAATTTCTTGATACCGGCGGTTTCAGACAATATCTTGTGGAAGCCATGACTGAAGAGAAACAAGATATTGTCTGAAACCACCGGTATCAAAGAAATTTGAAATTATATGAGGTGAGTCGTTAAAAATACGTTCTCCACTCACTATTAATAATATAACCTCATAATGTTTATTTCCCAATATTAATTTCCCATAAGGGAAAATTTTCTATAGGATCATAACAGGCCTTGGCCTAATACTTGAAAGGAAGAAGAAGAAGAAGAATTTAAATATAATATGAATACCTGTTCTGGAGCAATGACACCTGGACAGTTGGGTCCAACAAGTCTAGATTTATTCTGCCTCACCAGGTTGTACTTCACTTTGACCATGTCATGTTGAGGGACGCCTTCTGTGATGCAGACAATTAATGGCATTTCTGCTTCAATGGCTTCCAAGATGGCTCCTGCTGCTCCAGGAGGTGGTACGTATATAACACTAGCCGTTGCTCCTGTTGCATCTTTTGCCTGTTAAATTAATAATAATTATATTTAAAAAAATAATTCAATTAAAATTGAAGCTCACACCAATATTTGTTTAATTATTATTAGCAAAACATATATTTTATTACAATTATGCAATAATTAGATGAAATGTGACTGCCAAATTTTCTCTTAATGACATATTTTTCTTCTTCGATAGACATTTACATTCTTTTTTAATGGAAAGTTTTTTTAGGATGTAACATTATGAGGTTTTATATTCGGTACTAATTTCCTTGCAATTTGGTTTAAAAATATGCTACATACAAAAATTAATTAAATAAAAATAAAACGTAGTTTTATTTGATTTTTATATTTATTATATAATTCAGTGACAGCTGTTTCGGTACACTGTACCTTCTTCACACATGTTAACAAATTTAATTGTTAATTTGTTAACATGTCTGAAGAAGGTACAGTGTACCGAAACAGCTGTCACTGAATTATATAATAAATATGAAAATCAAATAAAACCACGTTTTATTTTTATTTAATTAATAAATATGGATTTTCATCAAGTAAACACCAACTCAATTGATTATACATACAAAAATCATTTTTTCAGCTTATTCCTAAGTTATGTGCATGAAAATTATGTCACTAATTAAACAAGTCTACCTGAACATAATGACACTCTGGTTAACTTTTTAGACATATTTCTTCATGAATAATTTAAAATACAAAAAAATGAAAATAAAATATCCAACTTCTTAAAAGTATTGTCTTGGTACAATTTTCTCAAAATCTACTCGTCCAATTGTTTCCAAAATTTAGTATGTTATTGCCCATAGTTCATTTGACAATAATAAAGTTTGCTTGTAATTTTGTTGAGTTGTTTCTTGACTGACCTCATACTTCTTAACTTCCTCACAATCCGGAGTTTGTCACTGTATTTGTGACATTCTCAATGCTGTTCACGTTCACAACTGACGTCCAATGGTCAGCATTGAGAATGTCACAAATACAGTTTCTAAATCTGGATTGCGAAGAAGTTAAGAAATATGAGGAGAGTCAAGAAACAACTCAACAAAATTAAAATAAACCTCATAGTGTTATTTCCTACCTACATAACTTAGTAAGGTTTGCTTGTGTTCAGATATGGATTGTGATTTATTTAAAAAATCACAGACAAATACTTTTTGTTAAAAATGTTATGTACTTTTTTTTTTAAATTTCAAACAATATCAATAGCACAAAGATACATTTATCTTATTATTATAGAACTCTTTAAATTGCATATCCAAGCCAAAAATTATTCTCCTATCTTTCATAGTTTCAGAGAAAAGTGTACCAAAATATGAAAAAATACAAGTTATGGGAAAATGTAACAAACAAAAAAAAAAAATGTGCACATTAGCAGAACACAGAGACACAATTTTTTAAAATAAATTTTTATGGGTTTAAATGTCCAAAATCGATAAAATGATATTACACATCAATAAAATAGACCTTCCTGGATTTTTTAAGCAAAAAAAAAAATCAATTTTTTGAACCCAAATAAGTACTGGATGCCCTTAGAGAACAGGGATTAATACCTTCTTCTTCTTCTTAAACTTAATTTGTAGGATTTTCATCCTGTTTATTTCCAAAACCACTCCTCGGAGGAAGATGTATTGGATGTGCATTCACTGTCTATCCATCTCTTGGCTGGTCTTCCTTTTGTTCTTCTCCCGTCCATTGGTCTATCTTCTTTAGCTCTTTTTGCAAGCTGGTTTTCTTTCATTCTTTCTATATGACCCTTCCAATATATTTGTCTATCTATAATAAATTTGGTTATGTGGGATTAATATCTCACCTCATAATTTGTTGATTCTTGAGATCATGTTTCTGAAGAGTTCCGTTCCCAATTATTTAATGATTGTAATTTATTAACAGTTTATTATTTCATAACTAAAAGGAAAAATGCACCAGAGCAAGAATTTTAACTCAAGACTTCCAAAATACATGTGCCCTACCATGAACTAATGGTAAATCTACAGATCTTGGGTTCAAATCCTGGTTAGATGCAAATTTTTCTGAGTACTTTACATTTCTTCTCTCAGTGAAGCTCTGGTAGATGGACTGATGAGTTTTAATTTTCCAAATGTAATTTCATAAACCGTTGTATGCACAAAACAAGTTGCACCATTACTTTTTAACAGGATTCTATTGTAAATACATATTTGTTTTGAAGTTAAAATTTTGTTAAATGCTTACAATATAAGAGGAGAGGTATGAAACATTTTAATTTAATCATAAATTAAATCATAGTGATTTATTCCTAAAAAGTTCAATATAACTATAAATTTGGGTATTTGTAGTGGTTTAAGACATTTGTTTTACCTTATTTGTCTGCAATTCAGGGGATAGTACATATTTTTGAAAATATCACATAACAGGATATTTTATTTTTTAAAAAGTTCCATATTTCACGGTTTCCAAGTTATTCTGGTCAGATATTTGTTTATTAATTTTTAAATATCATTTGTATTTCTAAGCTGGAATCTTGAATTTCTATGGAATGCTAAAAATAAGTTGTATGGTAGACATATTATTTTCTTCATCAGTGAGGATCTCCACTTTGGCATTGTCAATCAACCCCTTGTGACAATAATTTCTTATACTGACAAGAACAAGTCTGGTTCATGCAATTAGCAGAGCCATTGTATGTAGGTCACAGGTTCAAATGTTTACTTTAACATGCTATTATAGAGAGTATTATGTTAAATGGATCAGAGACAGACAATTAAAAGGTGTCATGCTAACACTTTATTAGCAACAGAGATGAATTACTGGAGATCATTGCAGAAATCCAGATTAGAAAAAAATGAGAATAGATTGAAATTAGGATAATTATGAAGTTGAAAGAAATATGTTACAAATAACTGAAGAAAAACAATGAAGTTGTTATGGATCATTTTTAGAATATCCATGGCACAAGGAAACAAAACATTTTGTCATTGAGTTGCCACCTGTTTTAATAATCATGCATTAGTATGCACAATGTATTGCATATGCAGATAACAACAAGGAACATACCAACACTAATAGAAACTTTCCAGTTGCGAAAGAAAAATCAGTTGAATATGGATTAATAATAAATAATTCCAAAACAAAAAACTTAAAATGTACAACAAGAAATTAAAAAATAAGTAATCTGAACATCAATGATACAAATATAGAAGAAGTAAAATCATATAAATACCTTGGTTCAACTGTAAATGAAAAAAACTATACAGAGGAAGAAATTGATGAAAGAATTTCTTTGGGTAATAAAGCTTACTATGCAAATAAAATACTTATTAAGGTAGAATTTTTTATCACTCACCTCATATTGTTCTTCTTATTTGACTATAAACTAGTTTCCGAACATAGTTTCTGTTCCATCCTCAGTATCGTCACGACCGTTGTTCTGTCGAACTCTTCAAGACGACAGAACAATGGTCGTGACGATACTGAGGATGGTACAGAAACTATGTTCCGAAACTAGTTTATAGTCAAATAAGAAGAACAATATGAGATGAGTGATAAAAAATTCTACCTTAATGAATATACCTCATAGTGAGAATTCCTAAAATAAGTAAATAGAATACTATTCAAAAGTAAACTTGTCTGCAGATTAACTAAAGTTAAACTGTATAATACAGTAATAAGACTGATTGTAACTTATGGCTGTGGGTACTGAAGGAGTCTGATAAACAAAAACTATTAATCTTTGAAAGGAAGATCTTACGGAGAATTTTTGGACCAATTAGAGAAAGCGATGAAACATGGCGTATACGAATGAACTCTGAATTAAATAATCTAATATGAAATAAAAATATAATAAACCACATTAAAGCTCAAAGACTGCGCTGGTTTGGACATATAAATAGAATGCAGGAAGACAAGTTTGTAAGAAGAATATACAAATGGAAACCAATATGCACCAGAACAGCTGGACGCCCAAAAAACAGATGGCAGGATGATGTTATAAAAGATATATTAGAAATGAAAATTGGAAATTGGCCAATCTGTATCCAAAATAGATCTAGGTAGAGAAAAATTGTTGAGGTGGCCAAAACTTCAGTGAGGTTGTAGTCACCTACTGAAGAAGCAGAAGCGTTAGTATGCAAAAAGCAAACAAATAATAAATAGTAGAATTTAAATAATGTTTATATACATACATACACACACACACACATGTATACACACAAATGAACTCTCACTTCTTTAACGGTGTTGAAGACTGGTAAATTGAGGTGAGTTTTTCCTCCTTTACCAGGAGACACTCCTCCCACCAGCCTGGTTCCATAAGACAGAGCTTCTTTACAGTGGAAAGTTGCTGCTTTTCCAGTAAATCCCTGACAGATTACTTTTGTGTTGCCATCCAATTTGAGATTCCCACGGCATTCAGTGTAATTTGTACGGACATTACTCAGCCTAGGCGCTATTAAAAATTATGAAAACAACTTAGATATGAAAAATGTTATCTGGGGAAATTAAGTCAAAATGTAATGTCTGGATTGTTAACTTTACATATCAATATTGTTTAGTTGTTTCTTGACTCACCTCATACTTCTTAACTCCCATGCAGACTCGAGTTTCTTCACTTCATTTGTGACATTCTCAATGCTGTATTACGTTCACAACTGTGAACGTCGTGAACATAATACAGCATTGAGAATGTCACAAATGAAGTGAAGAAAGTCAAGTCTGATTGGGAGTTAAGTATGAGGTGAGTCAAGAAACAACTAAACAATATTAAAATAAACCTCATAGTGTTATTTCCTACCTACATAACTTAATTTACATATCAATCTTTAATAAAGCAGGAAATCTGCTACAATATAAAGTAAACATGGTAACAAGTTAAATTAAAATGTTTCATACCTCTCGTCATAATTAATCTTCTAAGTAGAACACGATTTAATACCATTGCGGTCCCATCCTCAGTACCATCTTGACAACTGATGTTATGTCGATTGGAAGAAGCACTACTTCTTCCCTCTGTTGGTGGACCGATAAACCTCCGGATCAGGTCAGAATCCGCAGAAATTTCCAAGTTCATAAGTTTTTCTGAATGGGATTTTTTTCCCAAACCATAAGTTCCTTTTGTTTATCTATTTGTTTAATTAGACTGGCTTTTGATTCAATTACAATGTTTTTCAGACCAAGCATGAGCAGCTACTGCTGACTTTTCCACTTCTCCATTTTTGACATTTCTAAAATGTTCTTCCGCCCTTGTTTTCAAACTTCTTTTTTGTTTTTCGTATATATATTTTGTCACAATAATTCATATTCAGAAAAAAAAAAGACTTATGAAGTTTGTAATTCCCGCGGATTCTGACCTGATCCGGAGGTTTGTCAGTCCACTAACAGAGGCAAAAAGTAGTGGTTCTTGATCGACATAACATCAATCGTCAAGATGATACTGAGGATAGGACCACAATGGTCTTGAAATTGCGATCTACTTAGAAGATTAATTATGAGGAGAGGTATCAAGCATTTTAATTTATCTTATATTAAACCTCATAGTGATTTATTCCTATAAAAGTTCAACAGTAAGAAATATCCAAAATAATGCTGAGTACCTCCAAAAAAAAAAGGAGCATTTTTGCCCCTGGAAACTTCTGGTCTCGCTTATAACATGAGCAGATATAAAGTTAACAAGAGGTTACCTCTGCATTTAGACGTTTAGTTCATCTGTACTGATTTTTATAATGCACTGTCATTCTAAGACAAAATATCAGTTTGTGGCACAAAAAAAAAATGATTCCACCTTTCTAGATAATTGACAAAAGATGTAAGCCCTGCATGATGGCTGCTTTTATCCCCCAGACATACACATGATACTGATTTAAATTAGAGGCTCAGTTGACCTCAGGCCATGCTTTTGCCAGAAAGTTTACGCAATTAAAAAAATTTTGACTCTCATCAAGATTCAAATTTTTAACATTCCAGCTTGTAGTATCCATCCATAGCAATTCTGCCCGAGGGCAGGTCTTTCACTGCAATCACAGCATTTTCATGCTATGTTTGCAGCTTTACTAGGGAATTGTAGGTGTGGTAGCTTCCCGTTGCTTTCCACACCAGTGAAGGATGATGATGATGGCCATATGATTTCGGGGACCGTTTGGGCCTTAGAGTTTTCCTGACATTTGTCTTACAGGTGAGGAAAAACTGCTTGTAGTATATTGCCTTAATAAACTATGGTGCAAGTTCCACCAGTGTTGGGCAAATATTTACTTAACAATGCTTTCTAATTATTCAGGTTAGTTATTAGTGCCATAATTCAAACCTCACTGTCAAATTTTGCTCAAACACCTCTGGGTCATTTCAGGTCAAATCAAAGCAATCCTAAAATAAAATTTACCTCATTGTATCAGATTTTCACGAAATCTGGAACAGTATATTATTCTTATAACTAACTAACTAACTCACTAGCACTATTGAACCCATGCATTCATGGTCATGCAGACATAAGCTCTCGATATATTCCTATCCTGAGCTAAACTTTTCCAATCATTCCCTGTAATCTACTTCCCTCATATCTTGGTTAGTTATTCTCCCATCTCATTCTTGGTCTACCTACTGGGTGTTATCTGTCTGGTTTTCCTACAAGAAGCTTCCATGCACGTCTCATAGACTTGAAATTTTCAAATTATGGCTATGTAAAGTTTAAAAAAAAATTGACAAAAAAAACTGTGAATTATTAGAAGATTACCCAGATTGAATTTGTTTATGGGTGCTAATGTAATATTCAATTAGCTAAATATATTTTTTTAATTGTTTGTGTGTTTCAGGATGGTAAGTAAATTTCCTGAAGTGTTTTTTTATTAATTTGTAGGATGATGCATTCTTTTAATAATTTTTGTTACTTGAATTTTTTTAACTTATTTATTATTAGCTTCTAATTAAAATAATTTAGTCTGACTATGTGTAAAAAGTGATTGTATTCTTATTGTTTATTTCACTCACCTCATACTTCATAATTCCTAGCATACCCAGGGTTTCGTCACATCCTTTGTGAACGTGACACAGCATTGAGAATGTCACAAAGGATGTGACGAAACCCTGGGTATGCTGGGAACTATGAAGTATGAGGTGAGTGAAATTAAAAATAAACAATATTAAAAAACCTCATAGTGTTATTTCCTATCTACATAACTTAATTAAGATTGTATTCTTTCTTAAAATTCTCTCTGCTTGATGGAATGTAATAAACTGTTAAAATATTTCATGCTTATGTGCTATATGATTGAAACCTGAAGATTTTATGTAATTATCAGTGTAATTCTGTGGATGTTGAAATCAATTTGTTGTTATTAATCATTCCTGATTACAAAGATCAATTTTTTGCCTCATATTGTTATTTCCCATTAGAATTTCTATTATAGTTATGTTCTACTCTAAAGTAATGATTGCTAAGTATAAGTACTTTTTCAAACTTAAAATATCCGATTAGTTAATTACTGTATTCTTTCTTCAGATTAGTATTTACATTTGTTTTCATGGAAATGCATATAGCATTATTGTAGCATTCAGCTGAATACAGAGTATTAATGAAAAACAAGCTTAGTTTTACATTATTAAACAATGAACCCATTCTCATTCCAAATATATATTTAGTCGGGTGATTTACAACAATACTGAAATTCACAAAATTAATTTGAAAAAAATTAAAATTTTTATTTAGATCTTAACTTTTTTCTTAGCCTATAGTGTGTTTTTATGTCACAGGAAAGGGGGTGGAAAATGCTGTAAAATGGCACCTCTGCCAGCTCTCTAGCTCAATTACAAGAGCTTATAGAGCAATTAAAAAACTTCAACTACAATTTTTATTTAGATCTTGACTTTTTCTTAACCTATAGTGTGTTTTATGTCACAGGAAAGGGATGGAAAATGCTGTAAAATGGCACCTCTGCCAGCTCTCTAGCTCAATTATAAGAGCACATAGAGCAATTAAAAAACTTCATCTAAAATTATTTAGATCTTGACTTTTTCTTAGCCTATAGTGTGTTTTATGTCACAGGAAAGGGGTGGAAAATGCTGTAAAATGGCACCTCTGCCAGCTCTCTAGCTCAATTATAAGAGCACATAGAGCAATTAAAAAACTTCAACTAAAATTGTTTAGATCTTGACTTTTTCTTAGCCTATAGTGTGTTTTATGTCACAGGAAAGGGGGTGGAAAATGCTGTAAAATGGCACCTCTGCCAGCTCTCCTAGCTCAATTATAAGAGCACATAGAGCAATTAAAAAACTTCAACTAAAATTATTTAGATCTTGACTTTTCTTAGCCTATAGTGTGTTTTATGTCACAGGAAAGGGGGTGGAAAATGCTGTAAAATGGCACCTCTGCCAGCTCTCTAGCTCAATTATAAGAGCACATAGAGCAATAAAAAAACTTCAATCAACTAAAATTATTTAGATCTTGACTTTTTCTTAGCCTATAGTGTGTTTTATGTCACAGGAAAGGGGGTGGAAAATGCTGTAAAATGGCACCTCTGCCAGCTCTCTAGCTCAATTATAAGAGCACATAGAGCAATTAAAAAACTTCAACTAAAATTATTTAGATCTTGACTTTTTCTTAGCCTATAGTGTGTTTTATGTCACAGGAAAGGGGGTGGAAAATGCTGTAAAATGGCACCTCTGCCAGCTCTCTAGCTCAATTATAAGAGCACATAGAGCAATTAAAAAACTTCAACTAAAATTATTTAGATCTTGACTTTTTCTTAGCCTATAGTGTGTTTTATGTCACAGGAAAGGGGGTGGAAAATGCTGTAAAATGGCACCTCTACCAGCTCTCTAGCTCAATTATAAGAGCTCATAGAGCAATTCAAAAACTTTCCATTAATGGTTTTCTTTGTCCAAATTTTGAAAACTTTAAATAGCTGTACTTAAAAAATGAGTAAACATATCTCATTGAAATTTGGTATTTTTAAAAGTCTGTATGAATGGTACACCTGTGTCAAATTTCATGAAAATCTGAAACTGTG
The DNA here is from genome assembly GCA_030220185.1 of Diploptera punctata. Lineage (NCBI taxonomy): Eukaryota > Metazoa > Arthropoda > Insecta > Blattodea > Blaberidae > Diploptera > Diploptera punctata. The sequence continues at coordinate 899,484 of JASPKZ010003802.1, forward strand.
GGTTTATTTATATACTGTGTGTGGAGCTGTGCCATAAAAATCAATGACATGGCTTCACTTCCCTAACCAAGCAATCCATATGCAAGATTTTTACACTTACAAATTTTTTTGGCCCTAATTAAGTTTGTATGCATGAACCCTCAGAATCAGAGACAAGCACGGTGACACCAGTCCATAAAATCTGACTATGTGACAATGTTGTCTCTTGATAACACAATCCAGTAAAATTTTACAGATTCATCATCAAGAACTGTAGGCTCAGATGGAGGCACAGCACCGAAGTTGAAAGTCTGTTTATTTCTATGGGAAACCCTCTTTCACCCCTTTTGGCCAATTTATACATGGGAAGTTTCGAGCAGAAAATAACAAGAGGACATCCTTTGATCTTCAAATTTTGGACCAGATACGTTGATGACGTAATTGCTATTGTCAAACAGAAACAAATTGAGGATGCTTTGAAGCTTTTGAACATCCAGAGTAGAACGATAAAATTCACCATGGAAACTGAGATTGAAAGACAAATCCCATTTTTGGATCTTAATTTAACACGAAACAAAGAAAACAGGATAGAATTTGGAATATATAGAAAGAATACTCATATAGACAACTATATTAAAGCTTCGGGTTTCAACCATTTTGCTCACAAAGAGGCAGTGTTCAATAGCTTAGCATACAGATTAGTAAATATTCCTATGAGACCAGAAAACTATAAAAGAGAAAAAGAATACATAATTAATGTGGCAACAGATAACGGTTATGGTGAAAGCATGGTACACAGGAAAATAAATAAATTCAAAAGACAAAAATTAATTAATGAAAGCACACTGATAAAACAAACAGAAAAAATAAAATTCAAGAAATTCACTTACCATCCATTGAAACACTACAAATTTCAAAAAATTTTCAAAAGTTTAATATAAGATTAGCACCTAAGAATGAATACAGCCTTATATAGGATAATTAAAACCAACAAAAATGGAAAAATTGAAGAAGAAAATAAATCAGGAATTTATCAGATCAAATGTAAAGATTGTGACAAAATTTATATAGGAAAAACGAAAAGAAATTTGAAAACAAGGGTGAAGGAACATCTTAGAAATGTCAAAAATGGAGAATTGGAAAAGTCAGCAGTAGCTGCTCATGCTTGGTACGAAAAACATCGAATTGAATCAAAAGCTAGTCTAATTAAACAAATAGAGACACCTAAGGAACTTACAGTTTTGGGAAAAGATCCACATTCAGAAAAACAAAGGAAAACTTATGAACTTCGAAGTTCCCGCAAATTTTGACCTTATCAAGAGGTTCATCGGTCCACCAACAGAGGGAAGAAGAAGTGGTTCTCCCGAGCGACATAACACCGGTCAACAACAGTGTACTGAAGATGGGCCTGCTATAGGCCTGAAATCGCGATCTACTTAACAGAATAATGTGAGGAGAGGTAAGAATCTTTTAATTTAATATCTGTTTATTTTGTTATTCTAATTCTCTGAAATCTGCACTGGTTCATGTCCCCATGGGAGAAGAAATTTTCTCATGGAATTTTGGCCAATATGGGACTGGTGCCCACCCAGCATGAGGCTTTGTGTAGCTACAATAAGTAATGACTCCAGGTTGAGAAGACCGGAGTGCATTTTAGGTTTGGTATGATTTCTCAGCAATAAATTTTGAAATCCGGTAACCAGTACATACTGGATTCTCTGAATGAAAGGGGTTGTCTGCGATCGTTTTGGAGTGTATGCATGCTTTAGATTATTTAAAAGTTCCATCCATCCGACTTGTTGTGTGTAAACAAACATACAATGTCCCGTAGGCCCATTCTACCCTACCCCTACACTGGCGTATGATCATCTATCTCTGTGGATTAACCAATTGTGGATGTTTGAAGGGCATCAGCCATATGGTAGACCAAGGGCCTTCTAGGCCTGTGTTGCTTAGACATCTTCCTGAAATGTGATGTGGTCTGCTGAAATGATTGAAATAATAATTTACTTTAATTTTATTAAATGTGGTGTGAGTGCAACTATTTTTTTCTTCATCCAAATATATTAACTCAAAAAGACAAATTATGACAGACCCCTGTGACAGTGTGTCTTAGCAACACAGCATAAATAAATGATGTAACTCAATAGACTGAATGTATTAGGAAAATATATTTTAACAATTGATTATAGCTGCACACTAATGGTGAATTTGTACTTTGCTGTTTGGAACCAAGGTCATATTTAACATAATGAAGAGACAGATTTAAAGGTAAAAACACATACCAAACATTGAATGACATAGACATTTAGAAAGCTATTTGGTTTTTATTTGTAATAACATAGAAAAAGCTATGATAGAATGTAATATTATGGATTGCTGTCATCAAATAAGATATTGTTATTTTTCTGTTTCTACTCTTTCTACATTGGTCTAACACAGTGTAGCATTTGTTTTATTTGTACTCACATATTTGTAGTTACTTAAAATAATTTAGGTAATTTCTTAGTATTAATAGTGAGTGGAGAACATATTTTTAACGACTCACCTCATATAATTTCAAATTTCTTTGATACCGGAGGTTTCAGACAATATCTTGTCCCTCTTCAGTCATGGCTGAAGAGGGACAAGATATTGTCTGAAACTGCCAGTATCAAAGAAATTTGAAATTATACGAGGTGAGTCGTTAAAAATATGTTCTCCACTCACTATGACTGAAGTGGGACAAGATATTGCCTGAAACTGCTGGTATCAAAAGAAATTTGAAATTATATGACGTGAGTCATTCCTGAAACTGCCAGTATCAAAGAAATTTGAAATTATATGAGGTGAGTCGTTAAAAATATGTTCTCCACTCACTATGACTGAAGAGGGACAAGATATTGCCTGAAACTGCTGGTATCAAAGAAATTTGAAATTATATGAGTGAAGAGGGACAAGATATTGCCTGAAACTGCTGGTATCAAAGAAATTTGAAATTATATGAGTGAAGAGGGACAAGATATTGTCTGAAACTGCCGGTATCAAAGAAATTTGAAATTATATGAGTGAAGAGGGACAAGATATTGTCTGAAACCGCCAGTATCAAAGAAATTTGAAATTATATGAGGTGAGTCGTTAAAAATATGTTCTCCACTCACTATGACTGAAGGGGGACAAGATATTGCCTGAAACTGCTGGTATCAAAGAAATTTGAAATTATATGAAGTGAGTCATTCCTGAAACTGCCAGTATCAAAGAAATTTGAAATTATATGAGGTGAGTCGTTAAAACTATGTTCTCCACTCACTATGACTGAAGAGGAGGGACAAGATTATTTTGCCTTGATGCGATTGAAAACTGCTGGTATCAAAGAAATTTGAAATTTATATGAGGGTTGAGTCATTAAAAATATGTTTCTCCACCCACTATGACTGAAGAGGGACAAGATATTGTCTGGAACCGCCAGTATCAAAGAAAATTTGAAATTATATGAGTGAAGAAGAGGGACAAGGTACTTGTCTCTGATGAAACCGCTAGTTATCAAAGAAATTTTATATGAGGTGTGTTGCGTCTGTTTAAAAATAATTGTTCTCCACTCACTATTTTTAAAGATTGTAACATCTTAATGTTTACTTCCCAATTATTAAAATTTTAAAAACTATAATTTCTTAGTATCCCTCACTGAAATATTCTTAATTCACTTTATTCAACAAAATCTATGGCAATCATTTTATTGTCGGGGTCCTTGACATTTTCAAGATGAATGTTCCAATGGGACAAGTTAGTGTAACATCAGATCAATGTAAGCTTCATTCACCTCAAAGGACTAGGTAGACTCGCCAGCAGTTAAATGGCCATCTTTTAAATGGCCATCAAACCCAGTACACGGAGATTTACCACTCGCTTAACTCTGCTTTTATATATTTTGCAATATTTTGTAAATCCCTTGGCATGGTAATCTTTTTTTTTGTTTAACACATTCATGGAATTTGTGTGGTTTTGCATTCAACCCTATTGTCGAATCTCAAGTACAATTATCTTTTGTTTGTTTTGGGAATGTCTTGAAAATAGACAATATAATTATCTGGGGTTAACTTTAAAATATCCGATATTTTCTGGGGAAGGAAATGAATTGAGCATTTATTAAACCATGAAGCAAATGAGTTGAACAAATTAAATGTATTTATAATTTATTTGTTTTAGGTTTAGAAAGGGGGAAGATGGTTTTTTGGTATATCAATTTGGTATAATAAACGTTTTGGGGAATTTATTGCAGCCAACAAAAGTTGGTTCCTATATCAATTTTCACCAGTTATGTCGTTCCATCTAGCGACAACTCTATAAATTATTGTGCATGCACAATATTATTCTGTAGGACTTAGAAGATTTATTGTGGAAGTTAAACTTTTACAAACATATTACAATTTTGATAGTGGTAGTGATCTAAGATTTATGGGTGATATCAAGAGAAAAATGATAATAGTGATGGAGAAGAAAGTAGCGAATAAGAAGACGAAATTGATTGGGTTGATCCACCCACAAAATACAAAGTGCTGGTAACTGGAATTGGGAAAAAGTAAATAATTGCAAAAAAATAACATTTCATTTAGTGGTAAAGGAGAGACTCTCATAGAAGCAGGAAGTGCATCAGAGGTATTTAAAATTTTTTGATGATGCTTTAATGCAAACAACAATCGAGAAAACCATCAGGTATGCCAATAAATTCAAAAGCCATCAATAAAATATTTTAGCAAAAATCCTCTTCTCCACACCCCTATATTTTACCAATCTATGTCACAGAATATATTTGAACTTCTGAACAAGTCTATTTATTTAATTGATAATGACATACTTCTCAATTCTGATGAAAATAAGAAATTATTCAAATAGATCCCAATGAAAAACTAGATACACATTGCAAACAAATATATTTTATATGTTATGGCAGACCCTTTAAAACATCAATTCTTGATAGAAGAACAGATAGCCACTTTATTGAGAGGATTCCTACTGAAAAGAAGGCTTATCGCACCAAAAGATGTGCAGTGGGTTTGCAAAAAGACAGGGAAGAGAAAAAATACATTCTTCTGGATGCAAGGACAGTGGAGTGGGACTGTGTTTCGATGACAGTTTCAAGATATATCACTGTAACTAAGTTTTGGTTTTTGAAATATTTCTATATACCCAGTGAAGGGGATTCTCTTCTGAGGTCTCTCAAAAATTTCTTTATCTGTTGTGTAATTTTTGATATACTATTTTCTCAGCTGAAAAAAAAAAAAAGGTAGTTAGCCGATTTAAATACCGCCACAGTGAGATTTAAATACACGGGTTAATGAGTTAAAATGTCAAAAAGAAATCAACTTGGAAGTGTTCATTATATTCATCTATCTTGTTCAGTATATTTTCCATTCTTATATTGGGATGGTAAAATAATGCAGTACAAAGTAAAAATATTTATCATTTTCCTATTTAGAATGACACCAAGAAAAATAAATTGGTATCTATTTCTGTAATCGTCTCAAATTAAGCACAGTATTGTGTATTTGGACACGAATAGGACGGTTTTCAAGCTCTAAAATAAGGGAATTAAACTATAATTGTAGATGACAAAATATATTTTGTACAAGCCAGAGGGTGTAATTTGATACTTCGCGCCATGATTTGTACAGTATTCTGTGTATAACACAACTTTTTTCCCTCAATCTTACCTCCTATTTTAATTATTCTTCTAACTACAGCCGCCATTCTGATAAAAGGTCGAAGAGCAACTGAAAGAAATCGTCGGATTATTCCGTGAGTTTACGAATATTTACGACTACGTACAAAGTGGAACCAACATTTATCTAATTTTCACTTAATTTCTCATTGCAAAAGAAGGGAAACATCACAAAACGAGGACAATAACCAATTTGTTGTACAATTTTTTAAATATTGTTTTATTTATACTTACATTTTCTTTATTTTATTTAATATTTCGAATTATGGTTGGTTGGTTGGTATCTAATGTCGAGCACTTGATAATGAAATCATTCGCTCTCTTGCACTCCAATATTTAGCAGAAAGGCTGGTCTCTTCTACAAAGGCTGGACAACGGAGGAGATGGTTTCTTTCCATATCTTCATTTAAATTGCAAAAAGGGCATTTAGGTGAATCTGTTATGCCAATTCTGTGTAGGTGTTTATTCAAGCAGTCATGTCCCGTTAGCAGTCGAATTATACATTAACGTGTTTTTAAAGTACATGTTTTATAGGTTAATCTTTTGAGACCTTATGTATAAGGGGACTGCCATCGTACTGAATTTATCTCTACAGTATATTTAAGTAATACATCCATCCATAGCAATTCTGCCCGAAGGCAGGTCTTTCACTGCAATCATAGTATTTTCATGTTATGCTTTACAGCTTTACTAGGAAATTATTGGTGTTGTAGTTTCCCTTTGCTTTCCATACCGGTGAAGGATGATGATGATGATGACCGGGTGATTTTCGGGACCGTTGGGCCCTAAGCTTCCTGACATTTGTCTTACAGGTGAGGAAAACCCCCGAAAAAAACCTCACCCAGAAGTCTGTCCAACGGGAATCAAACCCGGGCCAGCTGCGTGAAAAGGCAGCACGCTACCTCTAGACCATAGCGGTGGACATATTTAAGTAAAGATGCCGGTAATAGTGGGTACATGGTAGGGACACAGATTTAAATGTAAATAATGTTTATACCAACAATTTTATTTGGAAGAGGGGTTTTACATAACCAATTTAACAGAAAATGATTTTTAATAAATCTTATTAAGAACGAAATATAAAATAGTTGTAGGTCTCGTCATTAGATGATCTCCAAATAATTTCAATTATTCGCTGAAAATATATGTAGTATTTTGCCCGAGGGCAGGACTTTTACTGCAATTATAGAATTTTCGTCCTATGCTTTGCAAGTTTACTAGTGAAGTATGAGTGTAGTTCCTTCCCGTTGCTTTCCTCGTCAGTAAAATAATAATGATGATAATGATAACATTTTCGGGGATCGTTGGGCCCTAGGCAGAGATAACCCACTGCCCTAGGCTTCCTGACATTTGTCTTACAGGTGAGGAAAAGCCCGGAAAGAAACCTCACCAGGAGCTTTGTCCCGACCGGGAAGCGAACCTGGGCCCGCTGCGTGACAAGGCAGCACACTACCTCAAAATCACATACATACCGGGCCATAAGATCCGTTCCAACTCCAATCAAAATTTCTAATAAACTTAAATGTGGTATTTTATTGTTTTCGTATTGGTTCTCCTGTTAGTCGATAAATAGAATCGAAATATATATATATCGATTGTTATGAATTTATGCTTCTTTCAGATCGTTCTCTATGTTTCAGATGTTCCCGTGGAATTCTAGCCAATCATACTCTTACTCTCAATCACGAGTTTACATATTCTACATTTGATTGGTTGTTAAAAAAAAAGCTTTAGTTTTAAACGTACAACGTACATTTTTGCTTTGTTACTTTAGTTTAGGAGTTCATCTTGTTGTGATTGGTTATTAATATAGTTTGAGGTGTATTAAATTTGTGAATTAAGCCAAAATGTCTTCTAAAGTACAGAGAGACAAAAACCAAAATATCCAAGTTTTTGTGAGAGTGAGGTATGTATATTTAGCATTTTACATTTACGTTTTAATAAAATACTGTCATTTCTTTGTCCTAGCTCTGTTTTGTTATTTTTATAATAAGTAAAAAGATTCGCCCGAGTGGGCATTGATTATATTTAATCTTTGCTATATTCGTTAAGTGTTTTTGTGTTCTTTGGGCACTTCGGTATGTAGTACCGTTCGCATCTGTGACCACACAAAGCACATATACATTTTTCATTTGGGTCGTGGTACTTCTTGTTTTTACACACTTTGTGATGAAAACCGTGCACAGCATAACGTGTCACAACATGTCACTGCTCCTGGTTAGCTTTTGTCCAGTTCCTCTCTATCATGGCTCCTGTAGCATAGAAATCAAGGTCTATCTCCCTCTTCTTCAATTTGCTTCGATGTACGAATTCTGTGTAGGGGCCGGTAGATGGTAGAAGGTGTTTTCATCCTCAGATCTTCTACATAGAACGACTCTCTTGCAAGTTCATATACAAGTCTCGACGGGGTTGTTTTCCCCACCATTAGAGCCACTTTAAGGAAACGTGCCTTAACCTTCTCTATCCTTTCGAGATCGCTAAGTGACAGTTTCTTCCATATAATGTCTATGCTGTATGTTATGATTAGAGATATCGTATCGAATAATGTCATGGCCGTGGGTAGTGACAGTCGGGCTAGATTTTTTATGCCGTAGATTGCTCTTGTGGCTGCTGCTGTATATGTTGGTTGAATGATCTTAATGTTGTTTGGAGTGTCATGCCTAGGTATGTGAATTTAACTGTCTTTAGTGGTTCGTCATATCTTCTTCTGTGGCTCTTCCTCCTCTTCTAAATGTTAGTTGGACTGTCTTTTCTGGGTTGATGGTGAGTTTGCTCAGTTTTGTTATGAGATGTGTCTCTTAATGGGCTCTACTAAAGTAACATCGGGTGTGGTATACTTAACGTCGTAAAAAAATTTCAATCTAATTGCTTATGCCACTGATGCACTAAACACTTTAAAACACGTTTTAAACATCTTCCAATGTTGCAACAATCTTTTTTTATATTTATATATTTACGTAAAACATGATCGTGCTACTTTCTGCTATTTTCCCTCCTCTTCCTATGTTGTTCCAATGTTGCCACCATCGACAACCCAAAATACTCCAGATGTTACCAACATCACTCCCATGTTCCCTGGATTTCACCTACGTTAGAGTAATTGATTTGTATTACAGTAATTGATTTAGGTTTGGTTAGTTTTTAGTTTCCTTGCTTTTTAAATGTGATTCCACATTCCCTGGATTTCACCTACGTTAGAGTAATTGATTTGTGTTACTGTAATTGATTTAGGTTTGGTTAGCTTTTAGGTTCCTTGCTTTTTAAATGTGATTGATATGTAAAATAAATTACCTCTTCATATCTATTATTCTTAGACCAAAGAGAGATGAACAGACAGGTGAATGGAAAAGACTACATAACAATGAACTACATGGTATTTATAGGAAGCCAGATATAATAAGAACAGTTAAGTCTCGTAGACTGCGATGGGCAGGACATGTTGCACGTATGGGGAATGAAAGACGTGCATGGAAGCTTCTTGTAGGAAAGCCAGAGGGAAAACGCCCAGTTGGTAGACCAAGAATGAGGTGGGAGAACAACATTAACTATGATTTGAGGGAAGTAGATTATACAGGGAATGATTGGAAAGCATTAGCTCAGGATAGGGATGTATGGAGAGCTTATGTCTGTGCGGCCATGAACCTACGGGTTGGATAGTGCCAGTGAGTAAGTAAGTAAGTATCTATCATTCTATGAAAAATTCAAAATGTCGGACGGTTACCACGTAAAATCATATTTCCACTAGTTGATTTTGTGTTAATTATACATATTTAGACAAGTTCTGGGAATTTTGTGTCAATGTTGGTCATACTGATTTCACATACATATACCGCCAACTGCTGGATGTTGCATTTATCTTTCTGGGATTACATGGAGCACTAGCGCATGCGCATTGCGATTTTATAGAACTTAGAAGAATTTTTTTGCGACGGTAAGTACACCTTATCCCAACTCAAAATAGGGGTGTGGTACGTTATATGCCTGTCACAATTCTACACTTACATTCTTATGCCACTGATGCACTAAACACTTGTAAACATGTTTTGTACTGTTTTTAAAACATTTTGCAACGATCTTCAAGCTTTCTTTACAGTATTTTATATTCATAGGAAAAAGTTGGTTATATGTCTCAGACGAATTCTTCTAAGTTCCACAGAATCGCAGTGCGCATGTGGGAGATGCTGTAATGGTTAATATAGCCTCTGGTAGATGGCTCTGCAGTCGGCGCTACCAACTTTGGAAATAAATTTCCAAATGCAAAAAAAAAATGGACGTTAACTAACTTGCCATTTCCTAACTAAAGAAAAAACAATTTACATGCATATTATTTATTCCCAAATGCTTAAAAAAATGGACGTAAACCAACTTTCCCATTTCCTAACGTAACAAAACAATGTACATGTGTACTATTTAATGAACTATAAACTAATTTTACGTACACTAACACTAAATTTGGTTTGAAATTGATTTCAAATGGTGGCAACGTTGGAACAACATGGGAAAGTAGGAAGTAAGTAATGTATCCACGATCATGTTTTACGTAAATATATAAATATAAAATATTGTAAAGAAAGCTTGAAGATCGTTGCAAAATGTTTAAAACAGTACAAAACGTGTTTACAAGTGTTTAGTGCATCAGTGGCATAAGAATGTACGTGTACAATTGTGACGGGCATTTAGCCTATCTCACCCAATACGCATGTAAAATGTTTTGTTAGGTTAGGAAATGGGAAGTTGGTTTACGTCCATTTTTTTAGCATTTGGGAATTTATTCCCAAAGTTGGTAATGCCGACTGCAGAGCCATCTACCGGAGGCTATATTAACCATTACAGCAACTCGCGCATGCGCACTGCGATTCTGTGGAACTTAGAAGAATTTGTGTCCGCCATATAACCGACTTTTTTCCAAAATAGTTTTCTTGCACTTTAACAATTTCTGTTGAACAGTGTACCACAAGATACATGCAATACTATTTTACCATCTGTCATTGATAGTTGGGCTCAACTGCACTTCTACTAGCGCTTGATTTTCCAGTTGTGTTGTTGTTTAAACTATAGCTCTTCTTCTGTATTTACTAACATTATTTAATATTTTTAACTTTTTCAAACAATTTGTATAACGTTATTAGACAATTTTTTTTTTTTTTTTTTTACAAATGCCCCAGGTTTGTCTTTCGACATTTCTGGTTTCTCTCCTGGCATGGCATAATTGTAACCCACTTCTGAGGTTGGGGCGCTTGGAAGGTAGGGTTACGTTGCCCCGATGATATGATGGGTGATGATGATAGTGGGGTGCCAGGAGAGTCCCTAATCCTAAACTTAACCTAAGATGAATGTGAATGATGATGATTGCGATGGCCATATGATTTCGGGGACCGTTTGGACCTTTAAGTTTTCCTGACATTTGTCTTACAGGTGAGGAAAAACCCTGATAAAAACCTCACCCAGAAAACTGTCTTGACCGGGGATCGAACCCGCCCGCTGTGTGACAACGCAGCACGCTACCTCGAGACCACAGCGGTGGACTTATTAGACGATTTTGAGCATTTATTTAAATATGCAAATCACAATATTATGACATTGTTAGACAATACTGTGATGCCAACTGCTATTTTCTCCACAGAGTATATTACTTAGTCTATAATTTTTCTATCGCTGTTTTGGGTTATCGCTGGTTGGATCAGCGTTAGGGAGTGATAAGTAAGTGTACACCCATTTTTAATAAATGTTCGGTAATTTAAATATTATTAATATATTTTTTTTACATAGATTTGGGGATTTATTGCAAATATTGGTCACTTAAATTCCATAGCGTCAGATAGTAATCAAGGATGATAATCGATATGTGGTTCAATTGTGGGTTATTGTTGACTGACTCTATAAACTCTGGTGCATGCACACTGTTGTTCTATAGGACTTGGAAAATATTTCACGCTAGTTTAAGTGCAGTTTTTCCTAATATTTTTTTACTAGATGTATGTGTCCAGGATTTTAATACTTAGGAGCAAAGCATACTGCATAAATGGGGAAAAAATGACATGTCATCAAAATTTGGGTCTTGTTATTTAGATATGATGAAAAAAGCAGAAATTTAGGAGCAATTTGTTTTTATTGATCATACACATAGAAGACTGGAATTTAAAGAACAAATTCATTATTAGGGATAGAGGAAACCTCATTAATCCATGCAAGCACATAATTAATTAGATGAGACATTTGGGTACCTTAATAGAGTCAAAATAATTGCAGGACATTTTTCCAATCGGATCATTTTATTTAGCCACGTGTATGTCTGTTTAATTAATTTCAATGTTTTTTTTTAGATTGTTGATAAATGTATTAGTACATTTAATAATTCGTTAACACCATTAATTGAATAGACTTAACCATTTCCTTTAATGCTTCATTATATGATCTAGATTTTAATGCAGGTTTACGTAACATTTTATGTTATTCTCTTTGTATTTTCAGACCTTTGAATAACAATGAGGGCAAGTCTCTTGTTGTTGTTGATTGTCCGAACAACAGGGAAGTTATTGTAAAAGAAAGGCCTGCTGAGAGAATTACCAAAACTTTCTCCTTTGATCGTGTGTTTGGACCTAATTCCAAGCAGGTAAGATAATTACAGATAAAGTTTCCATTAAACGCAGTGAAAAATTTATCTACATCCCAGGCATGCGCCAACAAATGCAAAACACTATGGATTCACGCGATGCTGCCAACATATACACATTATTTAACAAATCTAAAAGCTAACCTAATGCAATTTAAGTACTTCTTCTTCACTTCCTGGTTTAGGCAAGAGTTGCCTGTTCCGTTCCATTGTGAAGAATACGAGTAATATGTTTTCCTCTGATCGCGGTACTAACACTATGCAGAGTAGACCATTGGTGGGGCTGCCACCTCGAAGCTTTAGGTCCAGCTCCTGGATGTACTAACCCCATCTAGAGGGTTGCCATTTCTGCCAGATCCGCCGTGATGAAGGACTCCTTCTGCGCCAAATCTACCGTTGAGGTCTTTACCGTAACCCTGGCTAGGGTCCCTTACAGAGTACTATCAGTCGGAGCCAACTGAACCCTGGTTTTTTAACGAGGTTGTTACTCCTGCCCCTCCTCCTTTCTCATCCGGGCTTGGGACCGGCCATGGCGTAGTTTTTTAAGTACTTTAACTTGTGAAAGACCAACTTAAATGTGATGCCTAAAAATAATTAGCGAGTTCTGAAATTTTGAAATACATACTCTATGTTGGCTGCACTGGAACATGTGTTGTATAGAATATTCGTTTAAATCAATATGGTTGCCACATCTTTATGTTATGTATGTTGTTAAATATCATAGAAAAATATAGTGAAGTAAATGTTAGAAAATAAATTATTGTAAATGTTGGTCTCTTCAAATATAATACAGCAAACTCCCAATTAACCGTATTAATTGGGACCGAGATATGCACGGAAAATCGAAAAACACGGATAATCCAATTAAGTTATTCGGCGCTGTGGAAATTGATCAGAAATTTATTTACCCATTTTAACACCATTTAAATGTAACAAATATTCATAAAATGTTACATTAAATGTATTTAGGTGTGAGTCATAATTATCATTAATTTATTTTACTCGTAAATATGGAAAAAAAAAGGACTATTTCCTGTCATGATCACTGTGGTTACAACAGTTATTCAAAATGGCCATCGTAACCAGCGATAACTACACTAATAACCACTGATAACCACACCTAAAACCAATGATGACACAATTAATCAGTGATAACCACACTAGTAACCAGCGATAAACCCACTGCCACAGCATATCTGTGGTTTCAATCTGTAACAACAAACTTTCAGTGACTCACTCAACAGAAATTTCTGAAATTGTATTGTATTCTCAGAATGTTGGTTGGTACCATTAAACACATCAGGGGAGGGGGTCGTGAGTGAAGGTTACTCTATTGTGCTAGTTCCTAAGTGCTGTTCATAGTAGCGCATTTAAAAATAAAGAGCTTTTTTATAACATTACAAAATACAGTACAGTATTTAACACATTGGTGACCGACAGCTGTGCGTACCACCCACTGCTGCTGGACCGGACATTTCTGTCAGTAGGGTGGACTTCTAAATTTTAAACCGCGCTAGCACAGTGTGGCTTTTACATCAATATATTTACAGTCAATAACAATAATGCATAAGTAAATCTTTATTAGTGTTCTCACCAGACCTTCTAGTAGAAATTGAGGGTTTGATAGTGTTGGCAACATTTCCCTTTATGTAAAGGCACAGTGCAAAAGAGCATATGTAGTGAGTTTCTTTTCTTGTGTTCACTGTAAACGCAGCAAGGTTTGGATGGGTATTTTTTTCTTTCCAGTCACAGTTGGTGTTAATTTATTTTTCTTCATGTCTCAGCCTCCCTGGTGGGTCTTGAGGTGGTCTCCTTTTCTCTCTGTCTTTCTTCCTCTTCCCTGTCATCTGTTCCTAATTTCACGACTGCCAAACAAGAGGCTGTTTGTTTCAAGCAAAAAACTTCTGTTTGACATTTTGCTGTTAGGATTTTGAAATTTATAGACCCTGAAAGCATTAAAGGGTGCACAATTCAGAAGCCACAATACAACTTTCTAGCTCCATTTCACTACTTTTCTAAGGATGGAGTAATATGATAAGTACTGGTCAGCCCTGTCTACACCCTTCACATACTTGTTATATTGAAGTATTCAATAGGGCATTTTTACAACTTTACTCCTCCCACTCTCGTGTTGTCTGATGCAATGTGCTAACCATTCTTACGTCTCTTTTATCTTTTGATGTTTGTAGCAAAAGGTCCCCCTTATTACAAATACACTTTCTTCTGGTTTGAGTTTATTTCCTGCTCCCACAAATTATTTTGGAAGCCCTCTGTTAATCTTTATTGCTTCAGAAACTCTCGTCTTTCTTTCGAGCAAATTTTCAGCTATAACCACACTATTATAATAATTATCATGGTGGACATGATGCCACAGATATAAATTTGCAAAATATTGTTTCTTTTAATTATTCCGCTCAGCAACATATATTTACAGGTTACATACGTATCCCGTAATCGCCTAACTACCTGCACTAAAATTCCATATTTCACCAGCTGTCTGTCATAAAATTGTAAACAACTCTTTCTGTAAAGTTGGAATTTCATAAAAGAGAAGAGAGGGGTACAAAAACAACTAAAATTTATTTCACAATGAGAAGAAACAAAATTGAATGCCTCATTCAAACGCGAAGAGGCAGGGAAGCCATAGAAAACGTAAAAACGGAAATCTCTGTGACCGGTCGTCTAGCGCTGGCCATTTAAACACGGAGATCTCCGTGGCCTGTCACCAATGTGTTAATATTAATTTTAAAAAATACAGTAAAAAGAGCCATGCCCGGATAATCTGCGAACCGATTAATACACACACAGATAATCAGGAGTTTGCTGTATATCCATCATTGAGATATATGAAATTAATAATAAAAATATTGAAAGAAGGTTTTACTTTTTATACATTAGAATAATGTTATTTGTTTTTTAGATTGACGTGTACATGTCTGTTGTCCACCCCATGATCAATGAAGTACTAGCTGGATACAACTGTACTGTGTTTGCTTATGGGCAAACTGGAACAGGGAAAACATTCACCATGGAGGGAGAAAGAACACCAAATACAAGTATTAATTGGTGTAATGTAAGTTCATTTCTTTATTCATAGTACATTTATTTATTTTTAAATTTTTCTTATTAGGATTTGAGACATTGAGATCATTGTGTTCAAGCCATACTTCATACACGTCTCCTGATTACCTCTAGATATGTTCATAAAATTATTATAGGGGAATGTACCTTATTATAGGGGAATGTACCTTATTAAGGGGGATGATGAGTGAAATTTCTATTTTCTACATTTTTTGAGCTAGAGACCTGATTTTTTGTAAAACATTCACTTCATGATACATAACAAGGTGTTTAAGTTTCATTCTTGTGAGACATTTATTTTATGAGTTATTACATATTTATATTTTTAAAAATTTGCATATATAATAATTAAATGGTTCCATAATTTTTTAGTAAAATGTCTTTTCTTTTACAAGACCCCTAAAATATTTAGAAAAACATCATGCATTAGAATTCTTATAATGTGAATACGAAGGGAGAAAAAAAAAATGTACCTCATGTGTGGAATTACAAAAAAAATTAATAATTGCATACATTTATTTTTTATTTCTTAAAATACTACTTCAGTCGTGAAACCCATGCACTACTTTGTTACCCATTGCTTTTAGGACATGCAGTGAAAATTTGAACCTTCTAGGACAAAATTTGTGAATTCCATTCAATTTTGAATGTACAAAAATGCAGTGAAAATAAAAATGTGCAAAAACAAGTTTAAAGATTTGCATGCAGGCGGTATTTAACTGGCGCAGCCTTTTAACTCTGATGTATTTTAAGGTGTTTAGAAGCGCCATAGGCCTCTGAAACTTTGGCAACATGTACATTACAGTACAGGCTATTTTTTAGTACAGAAAACAAAAAACAAAATATAAAATATAAAGACCATGTAATTTACTGCCATGTAAGTCTTGTCCATTCACCTATCTGTTCATCTCTCTTTGGTCCAAAAATTTTTCTAAGAACTTTATTCTCAAATATTCGTAATCTCCTTTCTTCTCTTAAAGTTAGAGTCCTTGTTTCGCATCCATATTAAATTACTGGTAGAATAATAGTTCTATATGTTTTCAGTTTAACGTTTTTTGAAAGAAGTTGGGACGTCAAGAGTCTCTGTAATGCATAATAGCATGCATTTCCAGAATTGAGCCTATGTTTAATTTCTTTGTTCATCTCATTCCTGTTTGTGATTACACGGAACACAAAAAAAGGAACTTTTTTTTTTTTCAGAAAGAAAAATATGTGATTCTGATAGTATTTTTTCTCCTGAATTCAAATATATCGGTTTTTCTCCATCACACAAGGTTCACACAAGGTTTCCGAGAGACAGACATTTATAATTTCAAACACTTTAATATTTTCTACATTCGTAACTACACAATATTCGAACATTCGGACTCGCCTAGAAAGTAGAAAGAAGATGATGATTTTCTGCTATATTTTGCCTGTGGAGTATCCCTCTTGATGGTCCAACAATAATCGGCCAGCATATTAGGATTCCATTTGCCTTGATATCACTTTTCCATAGCTGAAATCATTTGAGTTAGCTCATTTGGTTTTATTTTACAGTGGACAAGTGGATGAAAAAACGTTTATTAAAAAGATAATTATTTAAATCCATTAATTGAAATGTAAATAAAAAAAAACTGTGGGTGATGGAGAAATTCTGAATACATATTTGAAAACACGATAAAAAAACTGCATTAAGTACAACTATTGGTACTCATGAGACAAAAATCATGTTGACCAGTGTTATTGTTCCTAGGTATTTGATTTTATCCACTTCCTCAAAATTTTCGTAAACAAATGTGCAGGCCTTATTATTTTAACTTATTTCTAATGTCATTGTCCTTATTTTGTTTTAAGGATCCACTAATGGGAATCATACCTAGAGCATTAAGCAATCTATTTGATGAGCTCAGAATCCAACAGGTTGAATTTACTGTTCGAGTGTCGTTTTTGGAGCTTTACAATGAGGAACTCATTGATTTACTTTCAAACGGTGATGATGCATCCAAAATAAGGTGAGTTATCGTTTTTTTTTTCTTTTTCTTCCCTTTCCTTAGTTTAACCTCTCCCTTTGTAGGTATTTTTACATGCCCCATGCCACTTGAGCCTTATTGGGACAAACCCTATCGAGAGAGGATTTTCAATTCATCTCATTATATGCTTTTTTGATGGATCAGAGAATTGGGCCATGAATAGATCAGACAGAAGATTACTAGAAACATCAGAGATGAAGTTCCTCAGATACGTTGCAGGATATACTCCAAGGCTCAAATCTATGAACGCATTAGACCGTAAAAGTCGTTCTCTGCCTGTACTCTTCTGAGAAAGTTGCATCCAAATACGTTTTTGTGTACTCAAAAATCTGTTCATGCGATAATAATTGTTGAAATTCCTAAGTTACCTGGCGAGGTGACTTAGCAGAGAAACGAATCGTGAGCAACCCGATGGTAACCGATGTAGTTTGAAACCTTGCCACGTACCTTGCTGCTTTATCCAAGATGTTGCAAATTCTTGAACCTATGTGGTTATTAGTTTTCCTGATTTTGTGTTGTTTATTACAACTAAAAGTATACAAAACAGAAAAAAATTGGTGTAAAATTTACTTTTCCTTCATTTATCATCTTGAAATACCTAATCCAGCTCTATTCCAAATCTTCACATTTTTCGTCATCATCATCATCATGAGACGAAGACTGTTATAAAAATCATGATAGATGGGTGGTATATATTTCAACAATTTTAGCTTTAAATTTGAAGAGAAAAATTTTCGCCTAGACCGAGACTCGAACCCGGGACCCTTGGCTTTCCGGGCCAAGTGCTCTACCAACTGAGCTACCGAGGCGAGTTACGATCTAGACGCAAATGTTTTTCTTATATACGTTGTAATTCCCTATCGCCAAATGCTTTTGAAACCATTGTTTCTATCTTTGCAAATGGCGGCTTCTTAGTTAAGAAGACATTTATTGGGAATTTAACATTACTTTATAAAGCTAGTAAGGCTTCTAATGATGGTCTAGGCGAAAACTTTTCTCTTCAAATTTAATTTATCTTTCATTGAGAAATGTTTAATCAATAATAAAAACATCATTAATTTTAGCTTTCTTTATCTTTCTCTGTTCACTGTACTTCTGCTGTAACTTAAACAATGAAACATGTGAACTTTTTTGTATTTTCCTGCAACTCGAACAAGTAGCGGATATTAAGTACAGCACTCATAGTGGGGATGTGTTATTTTTACGTTGAGAATGTGTTTGTTTTCACTACGGACAAATTTTAAAGATGGAAAATGAGAGCTTTGGCATATCCCAATTTGTTTGATACTTCATCACATGAAAGGTAGATGGCAGATGTTGCACGGTCATGCTCCTATCTCAAAATTCGATGTCAGTTGGGATCTGCCGTTGTTATTCTGAGCACCTCAATTCAATTTGTAATTTAAGTATAAATTCAAAACAGCATGTAAGAAATGTTTTTAAAAGTGTTGCATTATAGAATATGGACTTAATTTGCAGATTGTTTGAAGATGCCACCAAAAAGGGCTCTGTTATCATCCAAGGATTGGAGGAAGTGATGGTAGATAACAAGAATGAAGTATATTCCATTATGGAAAAAGGCTCCTTGAAGAGACAGACGGCTGCTACACTCATGAACGCCCAATCCAGGTAATTGAAGTCAATTTAATGGTTTATTTTAGGAAGTAATATTTTGAGGTTCTTTTAATCTAGTTTTTTTGAGACTGGAAACATCTTACATCAATTTATTATTGATTTGTTCTCGAGAACTATTCAACATTAAATTGAAGTCAATTTCTTTATATTATATATATTGTGGTCACATTATATTATTATTTTATATATTCTCACACAACTCCAAAGATCTCTGTGAGGCACTTAGATTACAATGGGGTGGTTGTAAGTCCAAAAAATCTGCTTTTGTGGTATTGAGAGTTAAAGGTATACGTGAATTAAAAAATCAACGTATATTTTACAAATCAAATCAATAATTTAGTGTCTGAATTTATATCAAATTGAATGCATGGGTTGTGAAAAGATATATATAGGGAAAAAAAAAGAAAAGAAACCTAAAAATTAGAACCAAAGAAAATAGAACCAAGAACACATAAGAAATATTAAAAATGGGGAAATAGAAAAATCTGCAGTTGCTGCTCATGTTTGGTCTGAAAAACATAATATAAATTCAGACACTAAATTATTAAAACAGTTAGAAAATACAAAAGAGCTGACTATTTGGGAAAAAAATTATATTCAGAAGAACAGAAACAGAGATATACCGATGGAGCATGACCTTGTTTGGAGGTTCTTTGGCCAACCACAGGCTGGAGCTGACATCGACATCCAGGTTGTGCAACATAATGCAACATAAATAAAACCAGTCTGGAAAAGCTGACGATAAAACAGAATTGTTTTGAAACATGTTCAAGAACAAATCAAAATTAATATTGAGGTAAGATGATCAGACTAAAAATTATATAATTAAAATAACCTCAAAATATAACTTCTTAAAATTAAATATTATGTGTAACTTTTTTTAAACTTTTATAGGAATTAATCACTATGAGGTTTAATTTATGGTGAAATTAAATGTTTCTTATCTCTCCTCATATAAATTTTCTAAGTAGATCGCGATTTCGAGACTACAACTGTCTCATCCTCAGCACTTCCTTGGCGACTGATGTTATGTCGATCGGAAGAAACTCTTCTTCTTCCCTCTGTCGATGGACCAATGAACCTCTGGATCAGGTCAAAACTTGCAAATTCGCAATGATCGTGATGATGGCCATATGATTTCGGGGACTGTTTGGGCCTTAAAGTTTTCCTGACATTTGTCTTACAGGTGAGGAAAAACCCCGATAAAAATCTCACCCAGAAAAACTGCCCCGACCGGGAATGGAACCCGGGCCTGCTGTGTGACAAGGCAGCATGCTACCTTGAGACCACAACGGGGGACTATTTTAGAGACATGAAAAGAAAAATATATGCCTGAACCGGAATTTGTATTCAAGATCTCTAACTCTATACGTTAGTGTGCTACCAACTGTGCAACTGAGTGGTAGCACACTAGCGTATATAGTTAGAGGTCTTGGGTTCAAATCTCAGTTCGGGCATTTATTTTTCTTAAATTAATGAGTCATTTTTTCACATCTTACCTCATATTTTATGTTTCTTTAAACATGGGAACTAGTTTTGAGGAGAATGATCTCTCTCATTTTCAACCGACATTATGACTCCCGGATTTTCATTGGAATCTCCATCAATAACGTTGCCATCTGGTGTTGATTTGATGAACTTTGAGATCAGGTCACGTTCATCAGGAATCTCGAAATTCATGGACTAAATTTGTTCTTCTGAATTTCCTGTATTTAACTATGAATGAATTTATTTTTCTTTTCATGTCATATTTGGCCTTCATCGCTAAATGTCAAAATTTAATTATAACACACATATATGTGAAGAAGTAATTCTTTTCCCATGTTGTAGTGACATTTTGAAGCAGCTAACTCTCTTCATGCCCGATGTTGTAGTAACATTTTGAATTAGTGTCCGAAAAAAAAAAGATTTACTGGTTCAGGTTGGGTTTAATTTTCGATAGAGCCGGATTCTCTACTTAGGGTCGGAAGTTGGTACACTGGATAGGAAAACACTTCACAATCATAAAAAATGTTTCTTGTAGAAATAATTACAAATTTATTCACTTTGTATGTTCACAGCAGATTATTTAAATGTAGGTGGAATTATTCTTCACTGTTAATTAAAATTAAGTTATTTTCTTTTCTTAAATCAATTGTTATTCTTGTATTAAATATTACATTTTGTCTTGAGAACTCTTCTTGCTTCTATCTTTGGTGAAAGTTGTATGCAGAATGACTAGTGTAATTCTTTTATAATTTTAAAGAACATTATTGCATCACATGATGTTAAGTTTAAATTCTATTGGTTAATAGTCCATTAAATATATAAGGGTTTAAATTTGATTTGTTAAATCAAAAAGTTAATTGTTTTAACATCCAATCAGAATTTAGTATATTTTCATTTAAAAATATGAAGTTAAGCAGGTGTTCTTATTACAGTTATAACAGAAAGCTTTATAATTCTGACAACAATGACTTAGAACAATTTTAAAAGCATTATTTAGAAAGACTTATGTAATACAATTTCTTTAATTGTTACTGAAATATTTTTATTCAACAATGAACAACAATGAATTATTTAGATGTTTTTCTTTTTTAATGTATTTACAAAATGTATTCCATCAATTACAAAAATTAATTGTCTGTATCACTTTGTCCTTGAGGCAATCCTCTAATGAGGAAAGTTTTATATAATAATAAGTTATATTCAAATATTAAAATAATTTTAAAGTATAAAATTATTAACTTAAACTTTAATTTATCCTTCGATGAGAAGTGTTGAATTAATAATAAAATCGTCAATTAAACTTTCATATTTATTATGAATTATAATATTAAAATCCTGCTATATATATATATATATATATATGCAATATTGGGCAGCTTTTAGCAATTTAATTCAAATTACAGTGGGAAGTAACATTACGAGATAATTTTCAATTTGTAATTGAGATGGATAAAATGTTGAAGTTGGAGTTTGACTGATGATGAAGGCAAATGCCTTTGAAACCAGTATCATGAAAACATGGAAAGATGTAAAAACATTTATCCAACTCAATTGTAAATTGAGGCTTCTAGCAAACTTATTCATGGTCCAATTATAAACTTGATTTTTTTTTTCTTTTTAGCCGATCTCACACTGTGTTTTCAATCACTGTTCATATAAAAGAGAACTCAATGGAAGGTGGAAGAGCTGCTGAAGACTGGCAAGTTAAACTTAGTAGATCTTGCTGGCAGTGAGAATATTGGGCGATCGGGTGCAGTTGAGAAGAGAGCCCGAGAGGCTGGAAATATCAATCAGTCATTGTTGACACTTGGTCGAGTCATCACTGCTTTAGTAGAACGAGCTCCTCATGTGCCTTACAGGTGTGTATGTTTATTCTTATATTGAATATATTTACAACATATAACTAAAAATTAAAGCAAGCTTAGGCTGGTTGTATTGTAACATGAGATTGTGCACGGTGCGTTATATATATATATATATATGTATATATAATATATAACCACTAACCACTCTGACTGCTACCATTTGTGCAGTTTTCTTTTTTGGATCGTCTTTTGTTTCCGTTGTATATACTAGCGTAGAGTTCATAACATCCGAGGTTATTAATCACAAACCTTTGCCCGGGCCCATAGGAGGCAAAGATTGATTCATCTTTCTTTCCTAAACACTTAAACATGAATCAACAATAGATCTCAAAACCCTAGAGTAGTTTATGATTCTGATTTTAAACTGAATGTATCATTATTGTTATTAATCATGAAAGCTAGACGGAAAATAAAGGAAGCTAGAATGATCTCCTAAATAAGTAAGTTTCAGTACAGGAATATCAAACAGCAGCATGCACATAAATAACTTGAACATTAACCAGGATATATATAAAAATGATGTTTAATATAAACAAGACGTCTGAAGTGGATGAAAAATATAACAAATGTAAATACTTGATCATTCTTCAACAAAAAGAAAATAAATAATAATCCTTAACATCACAAAACTATATCATACCTCACACAACATTCATACCACGGTCCAAGCCAGGGTAGTCTTTCCCCGGTCCTCAGGACCAAAACTTAAACCACGCCACTCGTGGCTCCAGATGACGTCTCAACTCAAAGTTCCGATCGAATGATAATGTCAGCATGTGCATAGCGTATTTGAGCGTTCCGAGGTAGAAGGGGAGATGCGCAGCACAAACAGCGCAACAGGAGAGGCAAAAAGGAGAGTAGGGGTAGATGCATAGAGAAAGGATATTGGCATAGTTCACGAATCTTTCTGTTCAGGGAGGATAACGGCACTGCAGTAGCGAACCGAAAATCGCACTTTCGGTTCAATTGTTCCAGGTCAAATTAACACAATTGTAAAAGAAAATTTGCCTCACCATATTTTCATGAAATCTTGCGCAGTTGTACTTTTCATATAGACTTGGCAAAACATTAAATTTCATCAAAGTATATATATTCATTTTTTAATTAGAGCTATTTAAATTTTTAAGTAATTTGACAAAAATCATAATGGAATAAATATTTAATTTTAGGAAGTTATATTTTGAGGTTATTTTAATTATATTATTTTTGGTCTGGACATCTTACCTCAATATTAATGTTGATTTGTTCTTGGACATGTTTCAAGAACAAATCAACATTAATATTGAGGTAAGATGTCCAGACCAAAAATAATATAATCATAATGGAAACTTCGAATTGCTCTAAAAGTCGCCTAATTGAGCTAAAGACCTGGTAGAGTTGTCAATAAACAGAATTTTTCATGCCCTTTCCTTTGGTATACAACACACAATAATTTGTTGAGTTTTGTTTATTTTTTCTTTCACTAACCTCATACTTCATAACTCCTCGCAGACCCAGGGTTTCGTCACATCATTTGTGACATTCTCAATGCTTTGTCATGTTCACAACTGACATCCAATGGCCTTCTATCCTGCAGACTGACCTCCACGCCATCTGATGACTGACCGACGAACTTCCAAATCAACTTCCAAATCAATCCCCTCTCCTTATCACTGGGTATTTCAAAATGCATAGAATAAAAACACAACTATGAATTTTGAAATACCCGGTGATAAGGAGAGGGGATTGATTTGGAAGTTCGTCGGTCAGCCATCAGATGGCGCAGATGTCAGTCTTGAGGATAGGAGGCCTGTTTTTAGAATCAGTTGTGTTGTGAACATTTAATTACAGCATTGAGAATGTCACAAATGAAGTGAAGAACCTTCGTC
The DNA here is from genome assembly GCA_030220185.1 of Diploptera punctata. NCBI lineage: Eukaryota > Metazoa > Arthropoda > Insecta > Blattodea > Blaberidae > Diploptera > Diploptera punctata. The sequence goes on from JASPKZ010003802.1 coordinate 923,723, forward strand.
TGCTTGGGAGTTAAGAAGTATGAGGTGAGTGAAGAAACAACTAATAACAATACCGAGGGCGGATCGGGAAATGTAAACGCACCATAATTTTTTTCTGCCTTGAGTTATTGCAGCTTTAGGAATTTGTTGAGTGAAATTAACAGAGATATAGTTTGAAGTTTTCACTAAAGATGGTATTTTTTTTTCTCAGGTGCACCTCTTGCGAGAGAAGCTTGTGAACTATGCAACAAAGAGATGGCGCGCATTGCTACAGTCGTCCACCTGTTGAGGATCGCGAAAGTAACGCACAATAAGTTTTTTTTTTAAAAAGGTTTAATAGTAAAAAAAAGGAAAGAAAAATCACAAATGAAAACTTGCAATCTTTTACCTAACCTTTTCGACCCCATAGTCACCAACTTTCTCAACCAAATTTTCCAATCGTGTTACCAGTTTCAATATGCCCTGTTCGTAGAAGTCCGTTTGGTTGGAGTGTAGCCATCTGCGCACTGCTGATGCCTGCTTTGTTTCGGGCGTGTAGTGGTACGCCCACGACTCATCACCTGTGACGATTCCTTCCAGAAAGTCATGTCCTTGTGCGGTGTACCGCGTTAAGTGGTCCAAGCTTGCCATCATTCGCTGGCCCTTGTGGTCGTCTGTCAGGTTCTTAGGCACCCAGCGAGCACTAACGGTCCATACAATCATCCCCATACACGCCATGCATGTCCCTGTGAATTTCACTGGGTTTATGCCCTTTGGCCCACAAAAATCGAACAACACTTCTCTGTTCCTCACAGGTGGACGACTGTAGCATGCGCACCATCTTTGTTGCATAGTTCAAGCTTCTCTCGCAAGAGGTGCACCTGAGAAAAAAATACCATCTGTAGTGAAAACTTCAAACTATATCTCTGTGAAATTTCAACATTCTAGCTGCAATACCAAGGCAGAAAAAAATTATTTGTCCGTTACTTTCCGATCCGCCCTCGTATAAAGAACTTGTTTTACATCTATTATCTGCCAAGCTCCCGTGGTACATTAGTTATTTTGTGTTATAACTTGTACTAAAATATTTTTACTTAAACTTTGGTGGTGTGTTTTATATATTTATATATTACACAATGTATTTGATGTAGGTAATTGTTTCATTTGCAGAGAATCAAAGTTGACAAGATTGCTGCAGGATTCTTTAGGAGGTCGCACTAAAACATCTAATTGCCACCATATCACCAGCATTCTGTAACATCGATGAAACATTGAGCACATTGGACTATGCTCACAGAGCGAGGAACATTATGAATCGACCTGAGATCAACCAGAAGTTAACTAAGAAGACCTTGATTAAGGTAGGACCAAATATTTCTTTCTTCTCTTTTTCAAATAAAATGTTTGTCAGACAGGAACTGTTAAACCAAGCAAATTCCGCAAGTCATGCATGAACCTATATTGCTATACTGGTTTCAGCCTTAGTTTATGTTCTAATGTAAACAGAAACATGTGGTTAAGAGTGATTTCATTGGCCACATGAACCTAATGACATCGATGTCCAACAGTGTAGATGAAAACATAGTTCCCTGATCAATCTACATATTATATAATACTAGCGCACCCAGCAGACGTTGTCCTGCCCAAACGTTCAATTCTCATGTCATGGGCGGACGATAAAAATATGTTACTTTTAAAAATATGTTACTTTTTTACCATAAAATTCAGCAATTAGGACATAATTAGATATTATTAAATAATGTAAAAAAGGGGGAAGTGGACAAGTCAGCAGTAGCAGCCCCCATGCTTGGTCTGAAAAACATTTAATAGATACAGAAGCTAGCCTAATCAAACAAACAGATAAACTAAAGGAACTCACAGTCTGGGAAAAAATCCACATCCAAAAAAACAAAAAAGAAAAACTCATGAATTTTGAAACTCCCGCAAATTTTGACCTAATCCAGAGGTTCATCGGTCCACCGACAGAAGTAAGAAGGAAACCGCCAAGAAACGACATAACACCGGTCGACCAGAGGCTACTGACGATGGAGATAAGCTCCGAAACTGCAGTATAGAAGAAAAAAGATATGAGGTGAGGTAATAAAAACATTAATTTAATTATTATTAAATAAGTTCGCAAGAAAACCTCTTACAGCCTTCTGTTGTGGCTCAAGAAGTGTGAATGATGACATCACATAGTCATGAACATTAGAATTGTACCCTCCTTTGCAGATAAGTTAAGAACCGTCATCTAACAATTATATTAGAGTGAAAAAAAAGATAAATTGATGACAGTGAGTCAAAACAGTTTTTTTCTTTTTTTTTTTCCCCAGCTAGATTTCATTTCTGACCCACTGTGTAACCAGTCCCATACTGGCCGAAATTCCTTGAGAAAAATTTCTTCCCCCGTAGAGACTCAAACCAACGAAAGTCCTGTTGTTCTGTGCCAAGACTTCTTGCCTTAACCACTCGGCTACGGCACGAGACTCTTGGTATCAATGAAAGACAAAAATGGTTTTTGTGAGTTATCCGTAAGAGATAAATAAATATATGCTGTTGCGGACTTTTTTGTAGAGATTTTTGAGATATTCAATTCTGTGTACATTAATTTTGTGTATTTCTTATGGTTTAGGCAGCATAAGCCATTTAAGCGTCCAAAGAGCTACTTTTTTCACGTTTTCCACTACAAAGGGCGATTTTTAAGGGTGTAAGAGTTGAGTATCGCAACTCTCTTATAACCTATGTTCATCCCGGGGAATCTCCTGAACATTTTGCAAAAAAACTCCATCACAATTGGATCAATGGTATGGCCGCGCATAAAGTACGAACAAACAAACAAACATTAATTTTTATATATAAGATAACTACTATGTATGAACAAAAATTATTTTCAGTTTGATCATCTTACCTCAATTTAATGCTGATTTGTCCTTGGACATGTTTCAAAACAATTCTGTTTTATCGTCAGCTTGTCAGACTGGTTAGATTTATGTTGCACTTCGTGGATGTCGATGTCAGCTCCTTCCTGTGGTTGACCAAAGAACCTCCAAACAAGGTCACGCTGCGTCGGTATTTCAAAATTCATAACTCTGTTTTTGTTCTTCTGAATATAGATTTTTTCCCAAATACCGACGGGGCGTGACCTTGTTTGGAGGTTCTTTGGTCAACCACAGGATGGAGCTGACATTGGCATCCACGGTGTGCAACATAAATCTAACCAGTCTGGGCAAGGTGACGATAAAACAGAATTATTTTGAAACATTTCTAACAGCAAATCAACATTAATATTGAGGTAAGATGATCAGACTGAAAATAATTTAATTAAAATAACCTCAAAATATCACTTCCTAAAATTAAATACTATGTATGAACTAAACTATTGCAAAAATAATAATAATAATAATAATAATAAAGTAATAAAATTCAATATAGCCTGTAAAAATGACAATGGTGAACAGTAGGTATAAATATATATAAATTTAACACCATTTCACGAAATCAGTTGACGAAGAGGGATATTCAGTTATTTCAACATGGCCGCTCGTGTTGAATACATTAAACATCAGATGGTGCGTAAAATAGTACCATCACTCATCAATCACAGATGCCTGCGGAAGGATACCTTTTGTGACTTTGTTTACAGTACAACATAAATTAAGGCCGAATACAGTATAGTTTGGAATTTATATTTATTTCTTTTGTTAAATTGATTTCTAAACTTAGTTGACTTTCTTAAGCCTTTTAGTGCCATGCGCCCATTCTAAAGGCTTCCGTTGCTAATGTATAAAAACCCATTGGCCATTCTATTTGCTATCAATTTCAAAGTAAAATATCTGATGTCTTGAAACTCGAAACAAATTGGGGAAAACATCATTCTAGAGTATTATATTTCCTTTTTCTGTATCTGTTAAAATATATTTTTTTGGATAAAGCATTTAACTTTTACAGGTATATATATATATATATATATATATTTATTAAATGCCACAATGTTGTCAGTTTTGACATTCTGGTATTCTCTCCTGGCATGGCGTTATTGTAACATACTTCTGAGGTTGTGGCATGTGGTAGGCAGAGTTACGCTGCCCCAATGATATATGATAGGGGATGATGATGATGATGATGATGATGTGCCAGGAGAGGCCTTAATTCTAAACTTAATGAATATGAATGATGATGATAATGTTGGCCAGATGATGTTCGGGGACCATTTGGGCTTTAAAGTTTCCTGACATTTGTCTTACAGGTGAGAAAAAACCCCCCCAAAAAAAACATGACCCAGGAAACTTGTCCGGACTGGGGATCGAACCAGGGCCTGCTGTGTGACAAGGCAGTATGCTACCTCGAGAGCACAACGGTAGACAATTTTTACAGATATTTATTTAAAGAATTGCGTACCAATACTTACATATCACTGTAGCATTTCGAAACCACCAACTTCATTCTCTTTTAACCTTTTGACCGCCGAATTTCCCTTTTGCCAGCTGGGCTGTGGGTGCCAGGTTTTTTAAATGTAATGTACTATGCCATACTATATAATATAAACCTATATAAAGTATAATTTACTGTCTACATGCCGTGCTAAACTCACTGTTATACATTTATTTGAAGGTTAGACGGTGTTGCTTCCACTTGTAAAGACCCCAGGTTCGAATTCAGCACGGTGTCTTCATTGAAATTTGTTATCACTATCACTAAAACATTTATCCTATTGAATAATTTTGATGGTATTATCACTAAACACTTATCATATTAAATATTGTTGAACATTTTTTATGGTCCTGGGTTCGAATCAATTCAAGTCAAACAGCTGTTTTATGCCACGTGTTTTGTCTGGCGCAACACGCCCACCACTGTCACTCACACCCTGTTCAATTAGGTCTACGTCACTTGCTTTACTATTTACAGGCTTAGATTGTAATAATATTCTCTTAGAAACAGGACTACTATCACATTCGTCAAATGAAAAATCATTTGATGAACTGTTACTGTTACTTTCATCTTCTGATAAAACTGACACAATAAACTCGTGAATTGTATTTTCGTCACATGATTCACTGTGTTTCACCATACAACCTACCCCCTTGGCCAGGCATATTTTCAACTAAAAATAAAATAAATAAAGTTAAAATCCTGAAATAGCAACATTCCATAGCCAAAAAAAAGACCTTGAAACATGAATATACACCCTCCTTTAGAAAACTCTTTTTACCACCAGCCTGTACTGTTATTCTGTAAGGGATGTGCAAAGTATTGCTAAGAATGGATGTACAAACACAGAATGAAAAATAATTTTAGTAAATTGAAGTAAAAACTTAAGGAAAAAAATATTTAAAATAATAAGATTGAAAATCAGAGCTTGCCGGGCATGGCATACCGCTGTATACACACTTTCACCGACGCATGACGTACAAAGGGTTAATGTGAATAATTTTCAACAGAGGGCAATAGGAAATAAGTCAGTGTGGAGCTTCAGATGTATTCTTCAAAATATTTATCAATTTCACTTCTTGAAAACATGCTCTATTTTTATGTAATTTAATGTGAAATCCTCTGGCAGTCTATGTGAGATGGTATTAAAAGATTCCAGGCTATGTGGCCATGGTCTATAACTGGCATTTCTTCCAGACGTTTCTCCCTCAACTGCAGAGGGCATCTTCAGTGGCGAACGCTTCCAGCTGTTGTTTCCCTGTCGTAGACTCGACTGCGAATGAACAGCAGAAAGCTGGACGCTCATATTTATACTAGTGCTGACATCACGTGAGTCGCAGCTGTTTGGATCGACGCCATCATACTGGCTTCTGATTGGTTCGGAACTCTCTCGTTGTTATTAGTAGGTTTTGACTGTCTATTGTCTAATGTGTGATACCAGGCTTTGGCTAGTTTTATTCCTTCATCTTTTCTATTGAAATTGTCCTTGTGTTTATAAATTTCTATGGCCTCCCTGTATAATCTTGGGAAATAATATGGTGTTGTAGCTAAAACTTGTGTTTCATCGTAGAGAATCTGATGTCCGTTTTCAGTAATAACGTGTTCTGCTACGGCCGATTTTTCTATTTGTCTTAGTCTGCAGTTTCTTCTATGTTCAGTCAAACGGATGGCTATGCTTCTTTTTGTGGTTCCTATGTAAGATCTTCCACAAGAACAAGGAAGCCGGTATACACCGCAAGTGGAGAGTGGTGGTCGAGGATCCTTTGATGAGCGAAGGCAGTTTTCTATTTTTCTTGTAGGTCTATAAATTGTTCTAATATTGTGCTTTTTTAGTACTTTGCCGATCCGATCTGTGACCCGTTGTATATATGGTAAGAAAGCTGTGCTGACTGTGGATGTATTATCCGTTTTGCATTGTTGTTTACGTGGAGTTATTGATTGTTTTATTTTTTTGGCTGTATATCCATTCTTTTTGAAACAGTTGAAAAGATGGTGCTGCTCCTGGTTAAGATATTGTGGCTGGCATATCTTCTTCGCTCTGTCAAACAGTGTCTTTATGATGCCTCGTTTTTGTCTAGGGTGGTGATTGGAATTCTTGTGTAGATACCTAGCCCGGAATCTTATAATACCATGATTACCGGCCGTGAAAGCCTGCATTCCAAGTCTGTGTGAGAGTTTATGCTTGGAGCACACCTAGCCTGGTATTGAGTGGAGTGCTATGAGGCACATTTAAATTTTGTGTTTTTTTTGCTTCTATACCCCTACTGTAAAGTGGTTAATAGTATTACATTTGGAGAAATTGATGATTTATTAGAAGAAAATACTTACTTTTCTAGCAAATTCTATTGAGCAACATCAAGAAATTGGGACTGGAACTAAACATCAATAAAACTGTATATATGATCACACATATACCCTGTCCGCTCTAGAAGTGATCCTCGTCAAAACAAAACCATGTGACCTGCTCACTTTTCATTGGTTATGGGCACCGACGTACATTGTAGAAGCAATATCCTTCCGCCATTCGCGCCACATTTATTGTCACTTTTGACAGGGAGATGACGACACAGCAACAGAAGACTCTATACTTTCTGCCATTTTGTTTCATGAGAATCGACTGAAGGATGACTCAAATGCATCACCCAAATGTAATAAACTGTTTTAAGTTGTAATTATTGATTAGGTATATTTTAGAATTAAGGTAGAATATACCTCATAGTGAGAATTCCTAAAATAATGGTAATAAAAGATTCCGGGCTATGTGGCCGTGGTCTATAACTGGCGTTCCTTCCAGACGTTTCTCCCTCAACTGCAGAGGGCATCTTCAGTGGCGAGCGCTTACAGCTGTTGTTTCCCTGTCGTAGACTCGAATTCGCAGTCGAGTCTACGACAGGGAGACAACAGCTGTAAGCGCTCGCCACTGAAGATGCCCTCCGCAGTTGAGGGAGAAACGTCTGGAAGAAACGCCAGTTATAGACCACGGCCACATAGCCCGGAATCTTTTATTACCATGATTACCGGCCGTGAAAGCCTGCATTCCACTATTCCTAAAATAAGTAAGTAGTAATATTTTAGAATATTTTGTATGTTTTGAATATTATTTTCATTCACAAAGAATAACACATATATTCGGAGGACATATTTTTAATTTAATGAAGGGAACTACTTTTTCGCGTACTTATTGCTTCTACAACGTAAGTCGGTGTCCATAACCAATGAAAAGCGAGCAGGTCACTTGATTACTTATTTTAGGAATTCTCACTATGAGGTATATTCTACCTTAATTAAGGTTACTTGATTTTGTTTTGACGATGATCACTTTAAGAGCAAACAGGGTTTAGAAATACATTTATTTATTTTATTTATTTATTTAGCCTGGTGGAGATAAGGCCATGTGGCCTTCTCTTCCACTCACCAAGACAAAGATATGTTACATTTAAACACAAAAAATTACAATAATATTACATACTAAACAATTATTATCTGGCCAAACTGAACAATAATAAAAAATAACGTCTAATAATACAATAAAATTAAAGACATACAAAATTAAAAATAAAAGAAGAATATGTCTTCTTCTTCTTCCTTCCAAGTACCTGTCAACAGAAACCTTCGAAACAAGTGAACTGTGAAACTGACGATTTTTATACAGATACAATGTTGGTTATTTACAATCGCCTGATGACTAGGCTGTTAAAAAAACCCAAAATATGACTTTATCATAGAAATAAGCAGAAATATGACCAAGATCTGAAAAAGTGAGAAATATGACTTTTAAGACCCAATAAAAACCACTTAATCATAAGTAATGCCACGAGTGATTTCCAAATTATCGATAAATTCACGACTCACAAAGTGAGGAGTGAATTAATCTAGAGAATTTGGAAATCAAGAGTGGCATTTGAAACTTAAGCAGAATTATGTAGATGTTGAAGTCTTTGGGTAAGAACAGTATTTAGGTCTGTAAAGATAGCATCACAATAATCAAAATGGGGCATTGCGAGTGTTTCTACTAATATTTTCGTTATAACAAATGGTAAACAAAATCTTATACGGTTAAATGAATATATTGTTGAGAAGATTGTTTTGAAAATGTGGTTTATTTGTTTAATAATTAAGATATTTGTCTGTGTATTCTTTTAATATAATAAATTTGGGAATCTTAACATTGAGGTTTAATTAATATGAATCAAATGAATCGTGAATACTTCTTACCTCATATATATGTATGGTTTTTTAAACACAGCACCACAGTATCAGAGAACAATCTTCCCCATTGTCAGCTGTTTTCATCACTGTCAATTTTTTCTTTTGCCAGTAATTATCCAAACCGCCATCTGGTGTACTTTTGAAGAGTAATTTTTTAAACTGCCAGCTGGTGTATTTTTGAAGAACTTTGTAATCAAGCTTGGTTCGTCCGGAATCTCGAAGTTCGTGGTTCTAGTATGTTTTTTTTTAATATATATCTTTTCCCAAACTGTTAATTCCAAAGGTTTAGATAGATGTTGAAATTTGCGTTGGTTGTTAATCAGACTTTAGGCTTGATAACTATATATGTATGTGTGTCCTGGTTAGCTTGGATGTGTCGTGAATAATTCAGGTCGGATTACATGTAGTCACCTGCGATCCTACATCACAATTGAATAATTACGTGGAATCAATCCAACTAAAATTCACAATGATTTGAGGACGGCCAAAATATCTGTCACTACAGTGTGCAGAATCATTATTGAAAATTTAAAGATGACAAAAGTTTCTGTCAGATGGGTTCTGAGTGAAGAGCAGGAGGAGGTCACAAAAGAATTGCAGAAGAATTGCTTCAACGTTACCGAACAGGAGGAGAGCAATTTCTGAAAAGGATTGTTGCACTAGATGAAATCTGGATACGAGATTTTGAACCAGAACTGAAGTCTGTCATCTCAATGGAACATCCAGAATCTCCGCGCTCGAAAAAATGTTGCCAACAATCGAAGGTGAAACTGATGATCTGTGCTTATGACATTGCCACAAATAGAGTGCCCCAGGGGACGCCTGTAAGAGGTGCATACTACAAGCTGTTTCTGCAGAATGTTTTGTGCCCGCCAGAGAAGGCCTGACATACTTAGCTGGTGTCCTCTTTTTTGCACGATAATGCAAGGCAACATGTTGCTGTAACAGTGAGAGAAACTATTGACAAATATGGATGGAAAGTTAATAGTGAGTGGAGAACATTTTTAATGACTCACCTCATATAATTTCGAATTTCTTTGATACTGGCGGTTTCAGACAATATCTTGTCTGAAACCACCGGTATCAAAGAAATTTGAAATTATATGAGGTGAGTTGTTAAAAATATGTTCTCCACTCACTATTAATGATATAACCTCATAATGTTTACTTCCCAATATTAATTTAAATATATGGATGGAAAGTACTTTCCCACCCACCATACAGTCCTGATTTGTCGCCCACCAGATTGTGATTTGTTTCCCAAATTGAAGACCACTCCATGGAAAATGTTTTGGAACAATTGACAAAGTTTGCAATGAGGTGACCCGAATGATCAGACATCACAACAATGAAGGTGTCCTGTCCGGAATACAGGATTTGCCAAAAACTTGGGAAGATGTCATAAGGAACAACGGAGATTATATTGAAGGCCTATAGAGGTATTTTGTTAAATATTTTAATTTTGTTCAATTTCATCTTCAATGTGCAGAACTTTTGAAATCGCCCCCTCATAGTTCCAAATAATGGGGGTAAAAAATGCTAATAAAGTATAAAATGTAATATAAAAAATGTTTGTTTGTTCGTACTTTATACGTGGCCATACCATTGTTCCGATTGTGATGGCTTTTTTTTTTTTGCAAAATGTTCAGGAGATTCCTGGGATGAACATAGGCTATAAGAGAGTTGTGATACTCAACTCCTACACCCTTAAAAATCGCCCTTTGTAGTGGAAAATGTGAAAAAAGTAGCTCTTTGGACCTTAAATGAATTACGCTGCCTAAACCATAACAAATACACAAAATTAATGTATACTGAATTGAATATCTCAAAAAGCTCTACAAAAATATCCATGACAGCATATGTTTATCTCTAACGGATAACTCACAATAACCATTTTTGTCTTTTCATTGATGCCAAGAAGATAGAGACAAGTACGTAGATTCCTGTGCAAGCATAGCAGCACATGGCGGGTATTCTTTTACGGATAACTCACAATAACAAATTTTGTCTTTTAGCTCATTTATGCCAAGAATATCGAGATAAGTAGATTCCCGGGCTACACCAGGTAATCAGCACGGGGAATCTTAAAATAATTACGATATACATTTATAATTATTATTTACTCTACTTATTCAACTAGTCATAAGAAGTACATTAATTTTCGTATTTCAGCTCATTTATGTCAAGAAGATCGGAATAAGTTGATTCCCAGGCAACGCCGGGTAATCAGCACAGGGTATCTAAAAAATATCTTAATATATAAAAATTTCGTGTCACGTTGTTTGTCTGCAATGGAATCCTAAACTACTGAACCAATTTTAATAAAATGTTGCACACTGTGTGCAGTTTGATCCAACTTGAGACATAGGGTAGTTTTAACTAAATTTATAGTCGCATTATTTTTTTATTTCAAATTATTTGTTTATTATTTAACAAAGAGTTATAATTATCTGTGAGTTCCATATGATTCTAACAGATGGCGGTGTAAGGTACAGCTCGGGTCCAAGCTCTGTGTGTTTGGTTGTGGGGAGTGGAGGAGGTACACTTCTCTGCTTCGCATAGTACTAACAGCTGAGTTAGCAAATTCCTTTCAGACACACAGAGCTGGGTCCCGAGCTATAATTTGGTAAGGTAATTGGTTTATTATTTAACAAAGAGAGATCCAGATGGCTGTGCTTTTTGTTGCAACCGCAAATTTCAATTGAATTACAAATATTGATTATTTCATAATTTAAGTGTGTTTAGTGTTAATTTTATTTTCAATATTATTAATTTTGTGTGTAAGTAATAGTTTTAAGTAATCTGGCTGAAAGCAACTGTCCCTGTGTTTGAGCCTTTGGCATGGGTTCCCAGTAGTCCCCGCCCGGAGAACCGAATGGGGGACTATTTGACCTCTGGAAAATTTTACCCCAGTTGAACCCATGTCCGCATTTCTTAACGGTTGTATTTTTACGGTGAAAGATCGTCACTCCTTCGACCAGTCCGGTATGGGTAACCCTATCGGCAACAATGCTACCGCCGGCATAGCTCTCGGGATCATTTAAGCACGCAAGCCACTCCTCCACGACAAGGTAAAGATACCATGGAGGGCTCCTATATACTCATACAAATTCTTCTTCTTCTTCACTTCCTGGTTTAGGCAAGAGTTGCCTGTTCTGTCTTCACTAATAGATCTAAGACCATCTCTTCCGAGGACGTCCGACATCTCTTCTTCCTCTTGGAAAATAATGGAAGATTTTATTTGGTAATCTACTTTCTTCCATTCTTTCTACATGTTCTTTCCACTGTATCTTGTTGTTAAATATCTTTTCTTTTATGCAGTAGATATGCAGTTCTTCACGAATATCCTCGTTTCTTATCTGGTCCATTCTAGCGCAGCCTTTTGCTCTTCTTAAAATTTCATCTCGGCTGCTTGGATTTTACTTTCTTGTTTGGTAGTGGTAATCCAAGATTCATTCCCATACAAAAGGACAGGGACAGCCATTGTTTTATAAAATTTTAATTTTGTTTGTTTATGGGCTTTATTATTCAATGTTCTATTTATTGTACCACAAATAGCTTGAAACTGATGTGTTTTGTGTTCAATATCTTTATCATACCCATAGCTGATGTCACATCCTAAATATTTAAAGTGGGATACTTGTTCAATAATTTCGTCTCTAATTACTATTTTTGCACACAGAGTATTTCTTCCACAAAATGCCATTACTTTTGTTTTACTTATTGAAATTTTAAAATTATAATCGCTACATATTGCATTTAGTTTGTATGCAACCAATTGTAACAGATCTTCATCATGGTGTAGTAAGACCAAATCATCGGCGAAAAGTAAGTTATTAATACTTGAGTTATTGTTCAATCTAAGGCCATTGTCCATTATAATTTTCCATTGTTTTTGTTGCAACTGCAACATATATATATATATATATATATATATATATATATATAATTATAATTCCATATTCGCGGCATTTTTTAGGAACATATTCTCCACGAATAAGGAGCTTTTACTGTACTGTATATTGTGCACCCATTTTAACCCCAAGCTCTTTCTTGAAGATATGACATAATTTACCACGTTATTGTCAAGTGCCCTTGCAGAACTGAGGCAGGAATGTACAATAGGTCGACATTACATTTCTTGTACCATGCTTTATGTTTCCTGAATCATATGTCATTGTATTCATTAAATATTGTCTTCCATGAAAAAAAAATTGAAATTACATTGTTGTATAAACATTCTCTTCAGATACAATTAAATTTGACATATAACGGGCTTCCAATATAAAACCGAACCGGCCTCACGGAGTTTCACCCGGCACGCAGTGCTGTCTCTTCCTCCCGCAATTCACCCTGCCTGCCACCCGTCCTTGAACTGTTTCTTACCTTATAGATACTGAAATCCCAACTTGTGCTAATTTCGGTAATGTTTTTTGTGGTGAACGTTCCAAATTTTCGCCAATTTCGTCTAATTTTTCTTCGGTGAGAATCGTACGCCTTCGCGTGTGTTTCTTATTTTGTACTGAACCAGTGGTCCCAAATTTAGTCACAAGATCGTGGATTGTCGATCTGGAAGGAGGTAATTGTCCAGGGAAGTTCCGAATAAATTCCTCGCGAACGCGACGAGCTGATTCGTATTTATAATAACATTTACACACATAAATGCGCTGCTCTAATGTCAGCTGACGTCTCATCTTGTCGAACGATAGTAAACTGACTAGTTCAAGGACGAGCGGCTGGCAGAGTGAAATGCGGGCGAGGAGACAGCGCTGCCTGACGGGTGAAACCCCGTGAGGCCGGTCCGGGTTTATATTGGAAGCCCGGTATTTAGCTACTTGACCTCAGGAACAGGGATACTAGACTGATAAAGGTATTTATGATTATTAGATATTGAAGCAGTGTTTTTCTAACAAATTAATAAATAATATCTTCAACTCGTGTCCAACTCAGAGTCGGGTCGAGGGGATGAGATGAGATGAAAGCCCCATATATAGAGGTCTGTGAATGATAGGGGTGTCGGCCTGACCATCCCATTAGCAGATGAATGAAATTGATATGGAGAAATGATGGAATGAAATTGTGGCACGGGAAAACGGAAGAAAACCCCGAGAAAAACCTGCCCAAGTCCCGTTTCGTCCACCTCGAAACTCACGTGGAGTGACTCGATCTCGGGACCCCACGGTGAAATTACATCGTTATATAAGAAATTTCTTCAGATAAAATGAAATTTGACATATGATATTGTACTTTGACCTCAGGAACAGGGATACGAGACTGAAGAAGATATTTAGGATTTTTTTTGCAAATGCCCTAGGTTGTCTTTCGACATTCCTGGTTTCTCTCCTGGCATGGCGTACTTGTAACCCACTTCTGAGGTTGGGGCGCCTGGAAGGCGGGGTTACGTTGCCCCGATGATATGGTAGGTGATGATGATGATCATAGTGGTGCGCCAGGAGAGTCCCTAATCCTAAGCTTAATCTAAGTTGAATATGAATGAATCGGCCGCGATGGACTAGTGGTTATGCTCTTTGCCTCTGGTCCCGAGGGTCGCGGGTTCAAACCCGGCCGGGGTCGATGGATTTTTTTAGGACGGAAAAATCCAAGGAGTAAGTCCTCAGGGAGGGACTTTAAGCCCTGGGTCCCGAGTCTGAAGATTTTCAGGCTCGTAAAAGATCCTTAAGCCTGAATGAAAAGTCCTCTAAGCAAAATTTACCGAATTTTCCCGTCCTAGTACTACCTTGGTTTCCTAGATGTCAGTATGAGGCGGAACGCTGACCACGGACCACTCAAATGACATCTATACGAAAACAAGTGCAACTAAATTAATATGGTTCAAATTCTTCCCTATAGGGGGAGAGCGCCTAAATCTCTGTAAAGGGAAAACATGGACTTACAATACAATAATGAATATGAATGATAATGATTGCGATGGCCATATGATTTCGGGGACAATTTGGGCCTTAAAGTTTTCCTGACATTTATCTTACAGGTGAGGAAAAACCCCAATGAAAACCTCACCCAGAAAAACTGTCCCGACCGGGGATCGTACCTGGGCCCGCTGCGTGACAAGGCAGCACGCTACCTCGAGACCACAGCGGTGGATTTTAGGATTATTGGATATTGAAGGTCCCGCGCCGTAGCCGAGCGGTTAAGGCAGGAAGCCTTGGCGCAGAGCTACGGGACTTGCGCTGGTTCGAGTCTCCATGGGGGAAGAAATTTTCTCATGGTATTTCGGCCAGTATGGGACCCGTGCCCACCCAGCATCGTGAGGCAATTGGGTAGCTACAATAATAATTTACTATAAAACATAGGGGGATTAAAATAATTAAAGGGAAAATTACTATTAATATTGTAGCGGCTCCAGGTTGAGGAACCAGCTATAACGGAGGGGGGACTCGACATGCTAACCACATGTCACCCCTACACTGGCTGTTGATCATCTACCTCTGTGATTGACACATGTGGATGTGAAGGGCCAGCAGCCGGCGGCTGGTAAAAGGGCAACCGCTGAAAAGTGGAAAGACCCTCAATCGGAATCGGGATATTGAAGCAGTGTTTTTCTAATGAATTAATCATGGTTGTCAGCATGAGAGAAAGTGGAATCCAATGCCAGTCATTTTGTTTTTGAGGGCTTGTTATTTTGAACTATAACAAATGACCTTGCTTCTTGACTGTTTATAACATGTTACTAGCTTCTGAAGAACACATTCCTTTAGCGTGTGTAGTTTATTCTGAACTTGTTTGTCTTGAATATTAGTCTCTTTCTGTTGTGGCCCAAGATTTTGTATTCCAGTCACTAGAGCTATTGATTTGTAAAACTGCTATCATGGGTGTGTGTTGTGTTAAATGTTAAGCCACGTCTGAACGTCTTTTCAATAGTAGAATCTTTGGTTAAAATAATACCCTCTCACCAATACTTTATCTGTAAGGTAGACTTTTTATCCACGAGAAAAGTATTTGTAGGAGAATTGAGTGAATTTCTCCTTCGCTTTTTAGTAATAAAAGATTCATCTGGCCGCCTTACAAGGGCTGCGCAGATATAGTTGGGTGGTGGGATTGCCACCTTACAGCCTCCCAACTTGCTTCAGCTTTGTTTTTAGGGTGCTTTCCCTTAGGTAGATTGCCTTCTCTTCGGCTCTGAGCTCTACCTGCCCATTATAGCCGTACAATCTGGAACAGACGCTATGCTGATTTTGGTTCGCCCCGGTTATTTCATTTCCCCGGTACCACCTATATTTAGGAGGCATTCCCCTATCCACCACCTGGGGAGGCGCCCGATGGGGGATCAGCAACCCCTCACGGTAATGACATTTATTGGTAAATATGGAATTAGATCAAAAATTGTACTGGATAACAAAATAATAGAACAAGTATCACATTTCCAATATTTAGGATGTGATATAACTTATAGAGAAAATAAAGATATATAAAATAAAGTAAATAAATTTCAGGCTATTTGTGGAACCATAAAAAGAACCTTAGGTCGGAAAACAAGGAAAGATACGAAACTTAAATTATATAAAACAATGGCTGGTCCTTTGTTGTTGTATGGAAGTGAAAATTGGATAATGAAATCAAGGGATAAAAGCAGGATACAGACTGCGGAAATGCTGTTTTTACGTAATGTGAAAGGATGCACAAGAGCGGATAGAATAAGGAATGAAACTATACGAGAAGAATTAAATATATATAAAATTGAAGATAAAATCAGCGAAAATAAGAAATGGACAGAGCACTTAATGAGAATGAACAACGAAAGAATACCAAAAAGAACCTTCCTGTATAATCCCAGAGGAACAAGATATGTTGGCCGACCACGTAGAAGATGGACTCCACTTTTAACTTCGCCGGAACAGGCTGCATAGCCTAAACCTTGTAGTAGAAGAAGGAGAAGATTGAGTGAATTTACTTGTATGGTAGCATTTTATACGCATTCAGGAGGTTTTGTTACCTTATTTTTTCTGACATCAAATCAATATGCAAGGGGTCACCAATTAGATTTCATGGAGGTCCGTTTTCAAAGTAGTAAATTAAGTCGAGGTCCGGAAACACAGTTGATTAAACATATGAAGCTTTTATCATCATAATCATCATCATCATAGTACATTCACGAATTTAGGCCATTTGTTGACCTGTTTCGGCCTCAAGAGAAACACCATCCAAAAGTCTTTTGAGTGGACGTCCTGGTCTTCTTCTTCCTGCAGGTTGATATCTTAACATTTGTTTGGGTATCCTGTGATCTTCCATTCGATGAACATGTTGCATCCATCTTGACTTATCAGAAATGTTATTTTCTAAAGGTTCTGTGTGTAATTCTTCTAAGATGTCTTCATTTTTTTTGTGATCTAGTAGTGTGTATCCTGCAGTCCTCCGAAGGTATCTCATTTCAGCAGATCTAAGTCTCTGTATATCCTTCTGTTTCAACGTCCATACTTCGCTACCATACAAAAGAGTTGGAAGAGCCAGTGTTTTATTCACTTTTAGTCTTGAATGCTTTTGGACTAACTGTGGCTTGAAGATAGAATTTATTAACCCTAAAATTCTTAAAAATTGAGATTTTTGCATTTACATCATTTTCTTCTTCATATGACATATTGCATCCTAGATATGTAAAATTAGTTTTATTAATTAATTATTGTTATAAGACATTTATTTAAATGATGTTATGGGTATGAATTGCACAAATTAAGCAAAACACGTGGTAAATACTAAAAGGATACAGCACAGTGGTGCACAGTTATTAATTCTAATAATTATTAATACTTTTATGATAAACGTAAGATATGGTCAGAATAATTTTTAAATATCTCACTTAATAAATTTTGTCTTTTTCACGATACCAGGTTTCAAACGGAATCCCATTCATTTTCAGTCAAATCCCCGACCATAAGCAGTACTGCCAACAATAATACTATCATGACATGAAATTTAGTACAGTTGGTTGTATACAATGTTTAAACTGTTTAAAAAAATGACGTTAATTCGATATTTAACCAGTCCGTAAATCAAAGCCGGACCCCTGCAATATAGCTACCATTACTAGGGCACGTTTCATTTTAATCATAATTTGCAATGTCGTTCGAGTTAAATCGGTGAACTACGTAAAACCTTACTAACGTAATTCTGTATAATTATAATAATAAGTAAAAGGTTCGCCCGAGTGGGCATTGATTATATTTAATCTTTGCTATATTCGTTCAGTGTTTTTGTGTTCTTTGGGCACTTCTGTATGTGGTACCGTTCGCATCTGTGACCACACAAGGCACATATACATTTTTCATTTGGGTCGTGGTACTTCTTGTTTTCACACACTTTGTGATGAAAACCGTGCACTGCATAACGTGTCACAACATGTCGCTGGTCCTGGTTAGCTTTTGTCCAATTCCTCTCTATCATGGCTCCCGTAGCATAGAAATCAAGGTCTATCTCCCTCTTCTTCAATTTGCTTCGGTGTACGAGTTCTGTGTAGGGGCCGGCATTAGGTAGAAGGTGTTTCATCCTCAGATCTTCTACATAGAACGACTCTCTTGCAAGTTCATATACAAGTCTCGAGGGGTTGTTTTCCCCACCCTTAGAACCACTTTAAGGGCCGGTTGTACCAACTCAGTATAAGTTCTGAATACATGCTATCTCAAGTATTCAGCCAAAATTGCGTTGTACCACGACAGTATTGCACCTTAGCCGGAGCATAAACTCGGTAGACTTTCTACGGTCATTCGAAGCCGATTATTGTGAAATACTCGAGTTAACTTTCCAAAATGGCAGCCAGAAACATGTCTAGAAATTTATTTCTGGATTCTGATAGTGACGACGAAGTATTATACGATATGTTTCTAAAGACCCGGAAACTCAGACAAATCAGGGGAAGACCGGATCATATTGAAAATTACAATGATGAAGAATTTTTCGTCCGCTTTCGCCTTGATCTCATCAGACATCGATTAGAACATAAAACGAAAAGGTAAGATTTTAACATTTTTCGTTTGTATTTTATTATTTCCACAATCATTGTTTAATATTTGTAGGTGATTATTTAAACATTTTTATTTAAAAAGGTATGAGCATGAATTAGCATTAATACTCGTACTTGAACCTGTAGCTTCATTAGATAATACTGTATAATACAATGCATTTTATAATAGGGGTAGGAGTTTAAAAAATAATCTTCTATGAAAGTGTGCTTTTCAAAGTATAATTGCTTTTATTTTACACACTATAATTTAACAAAACATTGAAGTGCAAATTTTGAGGTTATATTATAATGCCATTAAATTAAAATCTTAATTACAACGTTGGTTATGCCATTGACTTTAAATAAAAAATGTGTATTATGTCGTGTGCCATAACCTTTTTTCTAAACTATCATAAAATTGATAAATTGTTATTATTATTATTATTATTAATCAGGATATTATCAGTAACATAACCATAATTTTTTCAACATTCTACAGAAAAATCTCAAGGAGACCAGTTCATCTTGAAGAAGGTATGGAAGATTGTTTCGTCTGGTTTCGCTTTTGAAACGAAGCAATTACGTTCAATGTGGATCTGATCATACATCGATTACAACAGAAAGGTAAAATATTTTATATTTAGTAAAAAAATTAATAAAAAATAGTCTTCTATCCAAGTGTAATTTCTTAGGCTATATGTTACATACCCACAAAAATGTAACAAAAGAACATTGAAGTGTTAATTTTGAGATTATATTACAGTGCCATAACCTTAAAACTTAAGTTACAGTAGTGATTATGGTATGAATGTTCAATATGCAAGGTTGATTATGTTGTACTACCATGGACCTCTAAACTTATACTTAATTTCCAATTTTTCAAGCTGTTATTACATTGACACATTATTATTAAAATGCACTGGCTATTGTATGCCAGAGACCACGTATACTTATTTTGGCTCAAGTTTCCATTAAGTGCAGTGAGAATTTTTCCTAAGCCCGAGACAGACACAACGCGCATGCGCCAACAAGGTTTTATTTTCAAACTATTTCCCACCATTTACAACAAATTTTACATTTTTTCTAACGATTACTTGAACACATTTTTCTATGATATTTAACTATATACGTAACATGAAGACGTGGCAACCATATTGATTTTAAGGAATATTCTATGCAACAACAGTGCAGCCAACATAGGTTATGTACTTCAGAATTTGAGAACTTACTATTTATTTTTGGGTGTTGCATTCTTTCACAGGTTAGAGTGCTTAAATTATGTTAGGTTAGCTTTTAGGTTGGTCTTTCATAAGTTAGAGTACTTAAATTGCATTACGTTAGCTTTTAGGTTTGTTAAATAGCATGTATAATGTTGGCTGCATCGCGATATTCCATAGAGTAAACTGCTTCGCGTTTGTCGTGCATGCGTGTGGTGTCTGCCTGGGACTTACGTACTCCTTCTGTCTTTACTAACTTTTGTACTTTTTTAAACATTTTCGCTTCCGACTTCACTCTGCTAATTAACTTCAAATTTGAATTCAAAATTTAAACTGGTGCTACTGTATTTTACAGGAACCAGGGGTTCTACCTATTAAGGAGGATCAAAATGGATTGCTCACCGCCAACACTTAAGTGATGGCCACAGAGCTTTCCATCTATCTAACATTTTGCAACAATACTTATAACATTTTTTTTACAATTATTAAATATTT
The DNA here is from genome assembly GCA_030220185.1 of Diploptera punctata. Taxonomy (NCBI): domain Eukaryota; kingdom Metazoa; phylum Arthropoda; class Insecta; order Blattodea; family Blaberidae; genus Diploptera; species Diploptera punctata. The sequence continues at coordinate 943,985 of JASPKZ010003802.1, forward strand.
ATCTCCATACACAATTATTTCTTTGAAGTATGCAGAATCATTGTGCACATGTGTGAACGCTAGAAGAACTTATACTAGATGGTGAAGATATCTGTGAAAATTGGAATGACCAACATTCAAAAGTATATTCTCAGAAAAAGATGTTCACTCAGTTCATTTTGTAGGTTCTGATGGGACAGGTTAGTGTATATCAGATTAGTATATGCTTCATTAAATAATATGCAAATAATTTATTTTGTTAAGTTAGGAAGGAGAAAGTTGGTGTATATCCATTTCTAACAAATGTTTGGGGATGTATTGAAGTTTGGTCGCAGCTACATTCTTCCATCTAGTGTCAATTCTTTAAATTTTCTGTAGAACTTCTTTGTGATTCCATCTAGTGACAACTCTATAAACTTATGCTCATGCACATGTTTCACTGTAGGACACAAAAATTAAGGGAAGGTAAACTAAAGTTTTTCCGGCTCAACTGCACTTCTACAAGCACTTGATTTTCAGTTATATTGTAAACTATAGCTCTTCCTCTATATTTACTAACATTACTTAATATTTTAAACTTTTTCAAACAATTTTTATAACATTATTAGACAATTTTGAAGTATATATTTAAATATACAAATCACAATATTATGATACTGTTATTCAATATTGTAATGCTGCTATTTTCTCCACAGAGTATATTACCTAGTCTCTAATTTTTCTATTGCTGTTTTGGGTTATCGCTGGTTGGATCAATATGAGGGAGTGATAAGTGAGTGTACACCCATTTTTAATAAATGTTTGGTAATTTTAATATTATTAATATATCTTTTAAACATAGATTTGGAGATTTATTGCAAATATTGGTCATTTAAATTTCATTGCGACGGATAGTAACCGAGGATGATAATCGATATGTAGTTTGATTGTGGGTTATCGCTGGCTCTATAAACTCTGGCGCATGCGCACTGTTGTTCTATAGGACTTTGAAAATATTTCACGCTAGTTTAAGTGCAGTTTTTCCATTTTTCCTACATAACAGTTGTGTGGATGCTCAAAGCTTATGAACTTACTCGATAGATGACGAGTATCTGTGCTATTGGAATAATCAATCTTCACAATAAGTTCCCAAGCATGCTTTTAAAGAAAGGAATAATTTATTATTTGATAATCTAATTTGGTGTACAATAACTTTTCCTTCTTAACCAAACAAAATAAAATAGTAGTTATATTGTGAAAGATTGTCATACAATAGCACAGTTAGTCTTGCCATATATTGACAAAACCTTTTGCATGCACATATGCACCACAGCTCTGTAGAACTTAGAAGAAATGAGTGAGAGATTTTATATACATAGATAAATATATAAGAAATATAAAAAAAATGTTTTAAGAATCGTTACAAAATGTTAAAACAGTAGGAAATGTTAGTAGAAATGGAAAAAGTAAATAGTGTAACAGTGTCATATTAATGTTGTATGGTATAGCATAGTGGGTCATAAACTATAGTTCAGCCATCATAGATTTAAGCAACTTTCATTGTATATTTGATAAATGGTGACCTTTATTACAGCATAAGTCAGTTTTGGAGATTCTATGCCTCTAGTCCACCTGCATTAGTCACTGTTCAAACAGAATAGCCAACTTTGCCTCATGGTGCACTGCAAGTTTGCGTACACCAATTAGTTTATTAGATAATATGGCTTCCCATAAAGAAACCTCTAATTTAATTAAAAGCGAGTTAATAAGAAATGCCATAAATATAGCAACTTAACGTTTGTATGCAATTGCCCAAAATGTTGTATTTGTATAACATGTTCTGGTATGAACTGTGAAAACATTATATGAGAATTAGAGGTGAGTTGTAATCCAATACATCCATAATGAGAATAATGAAACTTGTTAATACAGTAATCATGAATAAAATAATGTGTACCAGTAACTGAAAGGGAATCAAATTACAATGCATAAAGTAATGTAACATATCAATTGTTGCTACACATTATGTTTTTCTTGGAACATTCTTTTTTTAATATAGCAGAAAATAAAAATTTTGCCCCTTAGCTTATGACGTCTGAGAAATTACAATGTTATTAAAGTAGTAGAATCCACTAAAAATATTATGCATTTGTTCTATAGTCTATATTTGATGGTGAATAAATATTAGTCACTTTTGATTATCTGATAAAATCATAAACATTCTTTTTTTTTTCTAGAAGGCTTGCTGGGATATTACATCGCTTCATTCCCGAATGTCACCGAAGACTTGGACTGCATGCACATAAAGACCAGTTCTCCAGGATAGTACAATACTGAGGAACATACAAGGAATAAAAGTGTATGATGTGCAGTTAAACATTTTAGATATTATTGTTTAGTTGTTTCTTCACTCACCTCATACTTCTTAACTCCCAAGCAGACTCGAGTTTCTTCACTTCATTTGTGATATTCTCAATGTTGTATTACATTCACAACTGATGTCCAATGGCCTCCTATCCTGCAGACTGACCTCCGCGCCATCTGATGGCTGACCGACGAACTTCCAAATCAATCCCCTCTCCTTATCACCGGGTATTTCAAAATTCATAGTTGTGTTTTTATTCTTGCATATATAATTTTTTCCCAAATTGTGAGTTCCTTCGGTTTTTCCAATTGTTTAAGTAATTTTGTTTTGGTTTCTATTCTGTGTTTTTCTGACCAGGCATCTACAGCTATTGCAGATTTTTCTGTTTCTCCATTTTTAACATTTCTGAGGTGTTCCTTTAATCTTGTATTTAGATTCCTTTTTGTTTTTCCTATGTATATCTTTTCACAATCTTTACAATTAATTTGATAAATTCCCGATTTTTTGCAGTCTTCAATCTTTTCATTTTTGTTGGTTTTTAGAAAAGATTGAAGATCTAACACATGACTAGACAATATTTAACAATTGTGCATTGAAGACTCAGTTTGAAAAGGAGTAAATGTTCTTTAGTATAAATGGAGTAGAGAGTCAATCATAAGCATCATCATTACCAGTACTATGGTCCATAAGAGCCAGGATCCCCTGATATATACGTCCAATTTTGATTCCCCAACCCATATAAAGGTTTCTATTATTATTTTATAAACTGTACATAACCACTGATTTAATATATTATCTTGTATATCAGCAAATTAAGTTTTCACCAATGTAGACAGATTTTTTTGAAGCTGTAATAGTATTTTAAAATGCAATAGGAAGTATCATTAAGAAGTTTGTTTAATAATTAAGACATTTTGTCTGTACATTCTTACCTCTTATGGTTGTTTTTGTCAAATATATGTTTCAAGGCTTCTGAGCCCCATCGTCAGCAATTACAGACTGTAATCAGAAGCCTTGAAACATATGTTCAACAAATACAACCCAAAGAGGTAAGAATGTACAGACAAAATGTCTTAATTACTGTAATATGTTTTCTGCTGCTAATTTTCATTAAGTCTTTACAAAGCCTTTACTTGGATGGGAAAGGCCATTCAATTTTGCTCCAATGTAGGCTGAGATTATGTTACGAGCCTGAAATCTTCAGACTCGGAATCCATGACTCTAAGTTTCTCCCAGAAAACTTTTTGTTTTCTAGGATTCATCCATCCTAATAATATATCGACCCCAGCCAGATTTTAACCCTTGACTCTTGGGACGAGCAACTTAATCCCCAGATCACAAGCCGGATATTGAGATATATACTATTTTATAATCGTTTTGTTAGAATCATATAAGCAGAATTCAGTAGTTTATGTTTTTCTCTTCAAGTTTTTTTTAAGCTTTCTGTCACAAAAAAAAATAAGATGACTGCAAATTAAATTTCCTTGTGAGAAAATAAGTAAATATGTTCCAGGTAACTGCCATTAATAATATTCACAAATGCAATCCTAATAGGCAGGTTGTAATTCTATATATTAAATGTTTGTCTCATGATATTGGTCAAATTATGTGTAGTTTTACTGTACAGATAGAAATATTGTAAATGCATTATAAATTCTCACATGCCTGTGCTGCACCCTCCCTTCTAGCCACTATTATGCCATGACTTACTTGTTGTAGTCAGAAATCCAAAGATTCATTCATTCACCTATAATGAATATCCATCTATAGTAATTCTGCCCGAAGGCAGGTCCTTCACTGCAATCATAGCATTTTCATGCTATGCTTGCAGCTTTACTAGGGAATTGTGTAGGTGTGGTAGCTTCCCGTTGCTTTCCACACCAGTGAAGGATGATGGTGATGATGATGGTAATGACAAGGATGATGATGATGGCTATATGATTTCGGGGACCGTTTGGACCTTAAAGTTTTCCTGACATTTGTCTTACAGGTGAGGAAAAACCCCAATAAAAACCTCACCCAGAAAAACTGCCCCGACCGGGGATCGAACCCGGGCCCGCTGCGTGACAAGGCAGCACGCTACCTCGAGACCACAGCGGTGGACATAATGAATATAAATTATCTGAAATGTATTTATACATCTGCAAAGAAAGTGTTTATTTAAAGTTTTATTTGTAATATACACCACGGCTATGGTCTCGGGCTAGCATCACTGTTTTGTTTGCAGAGGGCCTGAGTTTGATCCCCAGTCATGACAGATTTCCTGGATGATGGTTTTATTGATGGTTTCTCTGAACCCGTACGACAAATGTTAGGAAACTTTAAGGCCTAAACAATCTGTGATCATCATATTTGCCAGGTTTAGTATGAATGTGAGTGAATTGTGCATCTTGTCTTAAATATTTGTGTTGTCTTGGGGCAGGTCCTGGATTGGAGGTCCTCAGTAACCATGTGTGATCCAAAGTCTCTCTCTCTCCCAACCTATAAGATATGAGGTTAAATTACAATAGAGAAGAGAAGATCTGTATAATATATGTGTGTGTTCCAAAGCCACCTGGTGCACCTTTCATGCTTTGGGTTTCATTATATTATGTAGAAAAATAGTTTAATGTGGTCTATTTTTATTTTACGTAGGTGATGTTTACTTTTATTGTGTATAATATAAGCATGTTGAATATCCATTGTATAATTTTTTATAATAAAGTAATGTATGAGTAATATATTTTTATTAAATGTACATAACTAGTACCAATAAATTACTCCTCAGAAGGTTGTCCCTAAAGAAAATCTGAAATCTACTGTCTTATGATTGGTTGTTTCACAAAGGACTACAGTTTCTATCAATAACAAATTTGTCAAAAATATGATAGAAAATTTGAGATGATATAATTATGTTAAAAACATATAAACGTTCAAATTTGTTTTATCTGCATTATGTTAGTTCAAATTGTGAAAGAAATCAATCATAAAATACAAATGAAAAAACGTATAGTGGTGGTCTTTAAGTCGACCATCAAAAATTTACTTTAAAAGCAGTCTTCTAATAGGGGATATCTCCTCATCCTGAATACAATCTGGACCTTTACACCATAATTGGAAAATGTTAACATTCTTCTTCTTTATTAGGAATTTCTTTATAATACAGTAGTTTTTCTACAACCCATTGTAAATTTTACTCCTCCATAAATCCCTATTCTCTGCATCACACTCTGTTATCCTCTCGACACTATACTCCTATTATGCACTCCTTGAATTCACTTTCTTTTGATCTCCCTTTTCTTCTGTTGCCCTCCGCTTCAAGATTTAATATCATCATAGGATCCTGTCATCTGACATTCTCTTTGTGACCAAACCATTTCAGTCTTCTTCAATAACTTGTGGAATGTCTTTTTGAACATCCATTACTTCTGTGATTTTAGCATTTCTAATTTTGTCTCTTTTTGAATTTCTAGAAATCCTCCTCCAAAATTGCATCTGTCGCCTATAGTTTATGTGCTTGCTCTCTGCTTAATGCCCAATATAGTATAGGGATTTCCAGCCAACCTAGACTCTGCCTGTCACAAGCCAGGAGAAATGGGGAGTGATGGAGGAATAACACCTCTTTAAAAAACCAGGGTTCATTCTGGCCTGGATGATAGTACTTTGTGACAGCTCCTTGCTAGGATACGGCAACTGCTGCCTTGTAAGGATATGTTGGTTCGTCAAAGCCTAGAGGAAGGAAACCTTGAACAAAAATCATCTGGTCCTCCAGGTTGAGGATTATAACAATGGCCCAGCTCCCCATTTTATGGAAAAAAATTAACTATGCTAAAGAAATTGATGTGAAGAAAATATCAACATCTGAATATAATTTATTGCAAGCACATTAATACTACTGAGTTCAGGTAAGATAATTTATTTGAGCAGAGGTTGCTGTTACTAATTTAACTATCATTTAAATATGTACAAATTGAAGACTAAACTCATATATCAATAGCTATCATAGAAAGATTCTGAATTTACAAACCAAATGTCTTGCATAGTTGCCTAAATAGGAAAAAAAATGTTAATATTTTTATTCTCAATTGTTGTATTATTAGATTTCAATGGGATACAGGATTTAAATAACTACTATTCTACCCCTCTGGCACACAGTGACAAGAATATAGCCTTCATTAGGTTTATTACATAATATGAGCAAATACAGGCAGTAAGACATTTATAAACTTATCAAAAGCATCGGCGTTGGTTGGGAAGAGAGAGAGAGAGTCATCTTACAGAGGATCAGAATATATAGTCATAGGAATAATCCTTTCCAAGTAATTGTGATTGGTTTCAAAAAGTAGTTGTATGCAGAAATTTCACTATTTTATAATACAGTAAAGAGATCTCAACACAGAATGGACAAAAATTTAATAAAGCAACTTCATTTTGGAAAAAATGCAATAATACAAAAAAACATACTAACTTAAAATTAACAGAAATTCACACTGGGCTATTTTTATGCAGTTTATTTCTAGTGTGCCTACATGTAAAAAAAGAAATTGAGATTCTTATAATTGGTCAATTTCCAACAAAATAGACATAGATTACATAGAAAAAAAATAACAAAATAACCAAATAGGTTTATATATAACATAAGACAATTTACTTGCCTTCAGTCATCTGATGACTATCTTAAATTAAAAATTCAGTTAATCAAAAAACAAATCTTGGTACTTATAATAGCTATTTATAGCTAGAGCGAGGAATTATATGAAGAAAATTATAAGAAAATATGAAATCATAAAGACAAAATATGAAAATTATGACACAAAAATATAATGAAGCTACTATTTTCTAAACTTTTTACATATATTTATATGCATAGACGCACTACGACTTATAAGTGTACATACAGCACAAACAGAAACTTATTTATAGCACAAGAAATCAAAATGTTCACTGTATTTTGATTATAATTTTTCATTATTTTTGACCCAATATAAAATATCATATTCATGATCTGAAACAATTTTAATGGATCATACCATAGCGTAGTTGTATAAGGAAACGTGGTACAAACAGGGAAGTCGTGAGTTCGAGTCTTGATATGGTCAAGATTTTTAGCTGGACCAGACCTTCTGATGGCATTGTAGACCTGGGATCGACTCAGATCCTAATGGAAGTGAGTACTATATGCATGTTCTGGGCACAAATGTAGCCATCAGGCAGATCTGACAACCCGGCAGACATCTAGTGCCTTTTGTCTAGAAAGATGGAAAATTCAACATGCCACTACCCCAAAGGCCTCCCAAGACTGTAGTGGAATTATTTCATAAATCAAATCTGAGAGTTTATATATAATACAATTAATTAATGTATTGAATGATTTTTAATTATGAAATTTAAACATATGCAAGAAACAAAACATTGCAACCCAAACTAACAAGTTTCCATGAAATATAGCACTGACAAAGTTTAGAGTAGGTACCGGTATAGTTTGGGTTATTGCTATCTTTACATTGCATGAAGATATTAAATTCATGTAGATGCAAATGTAACAATAACATTAAATTGGACGATTTAGAATACAAGTAAACCATTCCAGTATGTCATATTTGGAGAGACAAGATGTTAAAAGTTATTAGTCCATAATTGAATCTAGGGATTGTTTCAGAACTCTTTGCAATTACAGTTACATTTAATATTGAACTATAAACATGGTGAAATGTAGTTAGAATTATTTTAACGTTAGTTTTTTTGTATATATGAAATAGGTCTTGCATAGTGTCTAGTCTTGGTCTACTTGTGCTATGAACAATCAAATTGTCAATTATTAATTTTGTTCATAACACATAGATAGGATTTTTTTTTTAATATTTTGTGATAGTAAACTATACAGCCTATCTGTCAGAATTGTTTTGCAGAATGAAAAATTATGCTCAACATCACATGATGTTATGGGAGGATACTCGTATCATGCTATATTTGATACTTTGATGTAAGTGAGAAAAATGCTGGCCTAACCTACATCAACGTTACTAATTTCACAAAGCACTGCTTCAAGTTTCTTACATTTCAATTCTGTAATCTGTTCACAGAGTAAAGACTGTCCTCAGGTAGCAAGAACGAACTGACAGCTACCTGACTACAGAAAATTCCAATATTGTTATTCTACTTATTCATTTAGGCTCATGATCTTGTTCTGGGGGACAAAAAACTCCATCGAACTTGACACTCTGTGACTCATCATCCAATTATTTGCTTTTATAAAGATACTGATAAATTTTCACTTGTCTACCACATTACATTGTCAAAAATTACACAAATACATTCATTTCAAAAATATTTTAATGAATTCCTAGAACTTTTATTGAAAAAAAAATATCGGAATTTGAAAGTTGAAAAATATGGAGGAGTATGAAATTTTCACTAAAATATGAACATTTTGTTAAAATATTATGAAATATGAAGTTTTTTGTTGGTCTTATTTGATTCTGCATATCATAAAATGTAAAGATACTTAACCTCAGCGCTCTCTGACAAATAGTTTAAAACATGAAATTTTATAAAATTCCTCTCTCTATTTATAACAAATATGAGAAAGTTTGAATTTCATATAATTAAACATCGCATTACTTTTTAAATTTTGGTGTGTGCGTGTATTATAAACCGTACATATATTTCACAAAACTATTACTACGTGTAGGCCTAATTACATTGAATTGTTATAATATTAAACAAACTTCAAAGAAATAAAAATAATATTAAAATGAATAGCACGAAAATGGAAACCAACCCAATTTATTTAAGACTTTTTAAATTTTGGTGTGTGCGTGAATTATACCGTACATATATTTCACAAAACTATTACTACGTGTAGGCCTAATTACATTGAATTGTTATAATATTAAACAAACTTCAAAGAAATAAAAATAATATTAAAATGAATAACACGAAAATGGAAACTAACCCAATTTATTTAAAACTACGTACATATACACTAATTTATAATATTGAAAATAAACTATAATATAGTATAAAATTAATTATATCAGAATTGAAAACATTGATGTAGTATGGATAAATAATGAAAGCAGACGAATTTTTGCTATGGGAAATAAGAAAACATAAGAAAGATGATGCGCGGATACCCAATTCAGCCAACATAATTCGGAGGGAAATTGGAATTCATTACCAACATAACTGAAAAGTTAAGTTAAAACCGGTATACGCAACTGGCGGTTAAAAGCAGGTGGTACAACGCATATTGACGTTGTACTCCTGCTAGCCTTAAGCGTCAGATGACTAACTTGGGAGTTAACCTGAAGTTCGTACAACCGGCCCTAAGCAAACGTGCCTTAACCTTCTCTATCCTTTCGAGATCGCTAAGTGACAGTTTCTCCCATATAATGTCTATGCCGTATGTTACGATTGGAGATATCGTTGTATCGAATAATGTCATGGCCGTGGGTAGTGACAGTCGGGCTAGATTTTTTATGCTGTAGATTGCTCTTGTGGCTGCTGCTGTATATGTTGGTTGAATGATCGTAATGTTGTTTGGAGTGTCATGCCTAGGTATGTGAATTTGTTGACTGTCTTTAGTGGTTCGTCATTCAGCATTAGGATATCTTCTTGTGTGGCTCTTCTAAATGTTAGTTGGACTGTCTTTTCTGGGTTGATGGTGAGTTTGTTTTTGTCGACCCATTGTTCTAGTTCCTGTAGTGCCGCTTGCAATTCTGTTTTGTTTGGACTTCCTAGTATCATATCATCCGCGTACATGATCAATGTCGTTTCCTGCATATTTTTCAGTATGTCGGTGATATCGGACGTTCTGTATAATTATATAACCTACTAGAACACAATATGATATTAGATGTTAAAGTATCGATAAATAAGAGAAAGGAATAAAGAATACCGTTATGAAAGATAACACTGGTCAACATGATATTTGTCATATGAGTACCAAAAGTTGTACGTAATGCAGTTTTTTTATCGTGTTTTCAAATATGTATTTGGAATTTCTCCATCACCCACAGTTTTTTTATTTCAATTTCAATTATTGGACTTAAATAATAATTTTTTTAAATAAACGTTTTTCGTCCATTTGTCCATTGTAAAATAAAACCAAATGAGCTAACTCAAATTATTTCAGCTAAGGAAAAGAGATATCAAGGCAAATGGAATCCTAATATGCTGGCCGATTATTGTTGGACCATCAAGAGGGATGCTCCACAGGCGAAATATAGCAGAAAATCGTCATTTCTTACTTTCTAGATGAGTCCGAATGTTCGAATATTGTGTAGTTACGAATGTAGAAAATATTAAAGTGTTTGAAATTATAAATTCCTGTCTCTCGAAAACCTTGCGCGATGGAGAAAAACCGATATCATATTTGAATTCAGGAGAAAAAATACTATCAGAATCTCATATTTTTCTTTCTGAGACAAAAAAAAAAGTTTATTTTTTGTTGTTCAGTGTAATTATTCCATAATTGTAATAACAGAAAGTGTCATTTATTTTTCAAATAGGCCTATTTAAAGTGCATAAATTAGTAGCTACTGCCTTACCTTCTGGTATATTGGTAAACTAAGATAGGCCTTTGCAAACAGTATTTTACCTAAAGTACTCGTAAAGATTACTGTTTGCAGCTTAGACTCCTAATAGACTGGAATTTACAAAAAAAAAAAAAAGTAAGGAAACTTAAAATTTTAGTGGTTTTAATTTATGCTAGGAATCTAATTTCGACGTCAGGGGGTGAATTTAAACTCTTGAAAATTGCTTGCACATCCAAGTGTTTTTCAGCGTGCCACACATTAATCTGACAAGGAAGGAAACTGCGTTCAGAGTAAAAGGCTGCATTAGAATGGACCAGATAAGAAACGGGGATATCCGTGAAGAACTGCAGATCTACTCCATAAAAGAAAAGATATTTAACTACAAGATATAGTGGAAAGAACATGTAGAAAGAATGGAAGAAAGTAGATTACCAAATAAAATCTTCCATTATTTTCCAAGAGGAAGAAGCGATGTCGGACGTCTTCGGAAGAGATGGTCTTAGATCTATTAGTGAAGACGGAACAGGCAACTTTTGTTTAAACCAGGAAGTGAAGAAGAAGAAGAAGGGAACTGCGTCCTCGAATTTTCTTCACTAGAAATGTTCTATCGACCTTTGTTGTTATGGAATCCGCGACTCTCGAGGCTGACATGGAATAATTTGATGAGAAATAAATAATGTTGGGCGCGAACTCTGATATTATGTATTGTTGCAATACCAAGAATGTTTGGGAAGAAGGAAGGTCTTCCTCTTTTTGTTTTGTGTCGCAGCCAAAATATTAATTTATCCACGTGAAGAGGCGTTTCACTGTTATTGGCCACGTCATTATCGCGTAGGTAGATAATTGCACCTATATTCGCTTCCCAGCATGTCGGGGAATCTATTATTTATGCTTGATTGTGGATCGTCAGCCGTCCTTTCATATGTATGGGGAATTATTTGATAGAAAGGACATAAATTACAGTAAAAACTCCTTATTCGCGGGGGGGGTCGGCCATGGTGGACTAGTGGTTATGCTCCTTGCCTCTGGTCCCGATGGTCGCGGGTTCAAACTCGGCCGGGGTCGATGGATTTTTTAGGACGAAAAATCCAAGGAGCAAGTCCTCCGGGAGGGACTTTAAGCCGTGGGTCCCGAGTCTGAAGATTTTCAGGCTCGCAAAATATCCTTAAGCCTGAATGAAAAGGCCTCTAAGCAAAATTTACCGAATTTTCCCGTCCTAGTACTACCTTGGTTTCCTAGATGTCAGTATGAGGCGGAACGCTGACCACGGACCACTCAAATGACATCTATACGAAAACAAGTGTAACTAAATTAGTGTGGTTCAAATTCTTCCCTGAAGGGGGAGAGCGCCTAAATCTCTGTTAAGGGAAACATGGGCTTACAACTACAACAATTAGACGCGGGTTAAAAATTGCGACGCAGTTTTTGTATTCGCAGCTAAAATTTCTTTATTCGCGGATCCAGTCGGTATTTTAGAAGGATTAGATACCCTTTATTAACGCATCGGCAACTTTTTTTTTTATGCAGGCACATCAACTTTTATAAGATTCATGATGTGTTCCGTTGAGGTATTATTCAAAATTTATATAAAATTATGGAATATTCACCTGAAAGGTTCGTCTCCTCAACTTAATTAATTATTTAACTGTAGCGCTTTCGGGACTTGTCCCATCATCGGCAGGATTCAAAACTGGTGTTTCACTGAAGATCTGGTAGAGGGGGTTGCATATATTGGGTTCGTTTTCGTTTATCAGGCTGTCGTTGTTGTGAGCTGCTTTCATGATTTCCATCTCTTCGAGTACGTTTATCTTCGCTGGATTATTTTCTCTCTACATTACTGTTAGGGTGTTTTCAATATTTAGCATGCGATGTCCTTCATGGATAACGTGTTTTGCATAGCTTGATTTCCCTTCTGCGTGAATGAAGTCTGGAAAATGTTCTTTGAATCTGATGTTAAAACTCCTGTTTGTCCTTCCTATATAAAATTTGTTGCAGTCCTTACATGTCAGTTTATAAACTCCTTTGCTGTTAAAAATGTTATTTTCTTCGATGTTATTGTTTATTATGTTGTTTAATTTGTTATTGGTTCTGTATACTATTTTTACAGGCAGATGCCAAAATGGATTTTACAAAGAGTGATTCAGACCAAACGGATAAACAAAATCGTAGACCTTATTGTTACCTAACCAAAAGTTCATTGTTAAAATGCCGCCACGGCCGTAATTCACGTACCGCCACGTCTTATAATAAATGCCGCCTTCGCCATGATCGGTGTTTTATTGTTTCAACTTGTCATTCTTTGAAATTATTTGGTTGAATAACACGTGTCTCTTCTGCTTTGTTGCCAATTTATAATGTCGAGTGAAAGGAAAGAAAATTGGTTTCGAAAGGGGGGGGAAGATATAGTGTTGCCGCTTAAAGTAAAAATGTTTTACACCAATGGTGATTTCGCCGGCTATACACCAAGAACCGAAGAAGTTCATAATTTCGACCTTCTAATTAATCAATTATCATAAGTAATGCCACGAGTGATTTCCAAATTATCGATAAATTCACGACTCACGAAGTGAGGAGTGAATTTATCTAGAGAATTTGGAAATCAAGAGTGGTATTTGTTAGGACTATTTAACGAATAAAATTAAGCTGTTTACTCACAAATCATTATTTAACTATAGTTATTTTAAAATATTTATATATTTAATGTAGACGGCGATGTTTGAAAACAAATGAGAAGCGTTAGGTACGCTTCATCTGGTTCTTTTGTTTATCACTGCAACCAGATCATACTATTTATTGCCAAAGGAACGCAATATTGTAAGAATGCTCTCTGGTCGAGAAAAAATTAAACACGTCAAACTGTATATTAATTCATTTCTGATGTCGTATGATGTAAATATGACAATTATATTTTTCTGGATTGTTACCTGGGAAAAAAATACATTTAGGAAAGTGCAAACAGTGTTTTTTTTTGGTGGTATAATCAATTTTTATATTAACTCCCGCATGCGGCATGTGTTGACATTCATGCACTATATATACAATCTGGTAGCCGTATTTCTCACAGGCTCAGTCACTGCAAAATAATGGTCAGACCTGTTCAGAATATTAAAAAGGAGGAGCTTTCTTTAATATGGTAATTATAACACATAAATATTTCGTGAAACACGACTCTGATTGGTTGTAAAACATAAATCATTGAAATGTGATTGGCCATTGAGTCCCATTTGGGGCATGAGTTAAATAGTCTTATAAAAGAGATATTTATCTGCGCTTTCAATCTACTCCTAGACTAAAAATGTTTGACCGTTTGCGCGTTGGCGAGTCGTTTGCATCTATGTCACGTTGTCTCAATGTTAATGAATCAACTATACGATTTAGTAGCGTGCTGTCTTGTCACGTAGCGGGCCCGGGTTCGTTTCCCGGTCGGGACAGGTTCCTGGGTGAGGTTTTTTCGGGGCTTTTCCTCATCTGTAAGACAAATGTCAGGAAGCTTAGGGCCCAACGGTCCGCGAAAATCATCCGGCCATCATCATTCATCACCAGTGTGGAAAGCAACGGGAAGCTATCACACGTATAATTCCCTAGTTAAGCTGCGAAGCATAGTGAAAATTCTATGATTGCAGCGAAATACCTGCCCTCGGGCAGATTTACTTGGATGGATGGATACGATTTATCAAGAAATCTGAAGACAAAGTAAGGAACTCTACCTCTGAATTCACAGCTGAATATGAATCTGAATTGAAAGACCTTTTAAAAACGGCAAACAGGAAAATAAAATATTTAGTTCTTTAATCCCTTGCCTAAGCCTGACAGTAATAATTAATATAAATCATACAAAATCTCTCATTAATTGATTTTATTTTCATTTTGTATTGTATTGTAAGCCCATGTTTCCTTAACAGAGATTTAGGCACTCCCCCCCCTACAGGGAAGAATTTGAACCATACTAATTTAGTTACACTTGTTTTCATATAGATGTCATTTGAGTGGCCTGCGGTCAGTGTTCCGCCTCACACTGACATCTAGCAAACCAAGGTAGTACTAGGACGGGAAAATTCGGTAAATTTTGCTTAGAGGCCTTTTCTCAGGCTTAAGGATTTTTTACGAACCTGAAAATCTTCAGACTCGGGATCCACGGCTTAAAGTCCCTCCCGAAGGACTTGCTCCTTGGATTTTTCCATCCTAAAAAATCCATCGACCCCGGCCGGGTTTGAACCCGCGACCCTCTGGACCAGAGGCAAGGAGCATAACCACTAATCCACCGCGGCAGACTCCAGTATTTTGATAATAATTGTAAAAAAATCAGACATTTTACTAAAAATTGTAGAACCCATTTAATTATAGTATATGCAAATTTTTTAAATATAATATTTAATAACTCATAAAATAAATGTCTCACAAGAATGAAACTATCCCCTTATATACCCATACAAATTACCATTGGATATTCGGGGCATATTTGCAGAACATATTCCCCGCGAATAAAGATATTTTACTGTTCTTGAACTCGCTCGTATGTGGGAAGATATTAATCTTAGGTTCGATGTCTCTTGTATCACGGACGGAAGTCACATAGACTCAAAATAGTTAGTTACTTGATGCAACTTTATCATTTTTTACTTTAAAACGACGCCTTAACCATTTCTGTAATGTTTCAATACACTGCTATAAGCTTGATAACAGATTTTGCCGGTGTACGCATCCGGGTATAGTGTGTGGGAAATCCAGTTCTGGTCCCAAGATAAATATTACGCGTGTTCTCATACACACACGCATAAATTACAATAGTTTGCCGAATACGCTTGACAAGGTACTAAACCGGAAACAACAATCATAAATAGTGCAGGCGACGCAACAATCCACTCCTGTGTTTAACTGGCATATTATCACGCCCACAACTTGCAAACAAACATAACACTATCAAGAGCGGGAATTTAATGAAATCACGCAGGCAACTTGTTTATAAACTCAACGTTTAAATCCAATTTAGGCCGGTAAGTTTAATAAAGGCCTTAAGCAGGGATGCAGTTTGTCACCAATTCTTTTTAACATTTATTTAGACCAGGCTCTTAACTTGTGGTATAAAAAATTGTTCTGAAATGGGTATTCCTATAGAAGGAAAAGTACTGCATTCATTGTTGTTTGCAGATGATCAAATAATTTTTGCAGGGGATGAAGATGATATGAAATATATGATAAATAAACTAATAGAAGAATATAAAAAATGGGGACTGAATATGAATTTACAGTAAACAGAATACATGTGTTTGGGAAAGGATGTGGATGACCTCATACTTGAAACAGGGAAAATAAAGAAGTGTGAATTTTTTAAATATCTTGGGTCAATAATTACAAGTTTAGGTACCTGTGAGACAGATGTACAGACTAAAGTTGCAATGGCAAAAAATGCAACTAAGACATTACATGGAATAATTTGGAAGAAAAATATTACAAAGGAAACTAAAATGAAAATTTATAAGAGCATAATACAGAATATTTTGTCATATGGAAGTGAAACTTGGTCTTTGACGGAATTACAAAAGAACAAAATTAGAACAGTTGAATTTGATTATTTTAGAAGAAGCCTCCAAAAAACAAGACAGGATAAAATAAGAAATGAATTCCTTTGGAGAGAAAT
The DNA here is from genome assembly GCA_030220185.1 of Diploptera punctata. Lineage (NCBI taxonomy): Eukaryota > Metazoa > Arthropoda > Insecta > Blattodea > Blaberidae > Diploptera > Diploptera punctata. The sequence goes on from JASPKZ010003802.1 coordinate 960,465, forward strand.
GAATGTCACCACATCTGTTGTTAAGGGGATTGAAAATCAAACGCTTAAATGGTATGGCCATGTACAAAGAATGGAAAATGAAAGATGGCCAAAAATATATACCAATGGTCACCCCCTGGAAGAAATAAACGTGGCAGACCAAGATGGAAATGGAAAACCTACGTCAGAACTATAATGGATGATAGGAATTTGGAAGAGGGAGATTGGAATGATAGAGATAAATGGAAACTGAAGACGGCAAACCTATAAGTGGGGGAAAGCCGAACAAGAAGAAGTTTAAGTTTTTAAAATCCAAAGCTTACTTAGTATTCCGCTAGTGATATTTATTTTTGTTAAAAATCGCGATACTATTATTTACAATTATAGCCATTACAACTAATAAAAATTACAAAAAAAAATCTACATGAATAACCTTCTTTATGTTTCATACGATCTCCAACTGGCAGCCTGCGGGTCACTTCGCTGGCCCGTGGCTCTATTCGCAGAAGCCGGTAATTTATTGCATTATAAAACTAAAAGAAAAGTTGTACATTGTTTTAATGCCCCCAGTTTTGTCATTTTAGACATTTCTGGTTTCTCTCCTGGCAATGGCGTAATTGTAACTCACTTCTGAGGTTGGGGCACCTGGAAGGCGGGGTTACGTTACACCGATGATGTGATGGGTGATGATTGTGGTGCGCCAGGAGAGTCCCTAATCCTAAGCTTAATCTAAGCTTTTAGTCTATTTTTAAGTTTATTTACTCTATTAATTTATACAGACAGGCACATATTTGTAGAAAAAAGGATTTATGACTGATCATAATTTTATTAAAAAGCGTTGGTATTTATTTAATGTTTTGAAAAATTATTTATTGTTGTTCAACCGCGGAAAGCGACGGACTTTGGGTTTAGTAAAATTACAAGGATATTAAATACAATTAATTAAGTGAATGGTTTTTACAGACAGCATCCTCATGAATAAAATATACGTTTTCGCGTAAAGTGGACCCAGGTCCTCATGGAGGGTCCACATTAACCGAATTCCTTTGTTATGTTTAATTATTTTATACAGCCACCATGCCACATAATATCAAACCAAACCCGTCAGTATATTAAAACAGCATCTACATAATATAATATATTTAGGAGTTTTTTCAACATTTGTAATATTCAACAGCAGAAATTAAGAATTGATTCTTAGATTGAAAAAAACTTTTAAAGTGGTAATTTTCATAAATATCACAAATAAACCCTTCTTCACACAATGAATAAAAGAACCCGCCAAAGTTGATGAGGGGAAGAAGTTAAAATATTTTCTGTTCGAGGGCAGCACCAATTAAAGAAGATATTAACAGGGTCTACTCAAACAAAAGGGTCTACATTACCCGAACTACTCTATACATATATTTTTAAATGACTACTTTTTAAGATGTATTTGGGTTAGGGCAGGTGTGTCCAACCCGCGGCCCTCGATACCATCGCATGCGGCCCGCAATGATATTTGTAAGTTTTAGTCTAATATCATTTATGAATTAAGTAATTCTCGTATTTGGTATAAGATGAACTTGAAAGAGTAAGACTTTTTGTGTTTCCAACACGTGTTTGCGAAAGTTCATCCTACTCATGATCTTACTCGAAACATGGAGAAATCACATCCGTCTTAAGAAACACCCAACCCACATTTTTATTTATGATCCTACCTACCATATCAAAAAATACAACATGGAAATATCCTCACAAAAATAAAAAAAAAATGGCCTTCACGGATGCTGATCCAGTTCGGACAAAGATAATATTAGAAAATAAACCAATAGAACAAGTAGTAAGATATAACTTCGTAGGTTGCGAAAATCATACACAGCAGAAAACAGATATAAATACACAAAATAAATAAGTTTAATTATATAACAGGCACATTAAAAAGAACTTTGAAAAATAAAGCCAGGAAAGACTCTATAATGAAATTATACAAGACAATGACAGTGCCTATTATTACTTATGGATCCGAAACATGGACACTGACAACACAACAATCTGCCAGGATAAAAGCTGCTGAAATGAGATTCCTCAGACCAATAGCAGGATATCAAAGAACAGACAAAAAACATAACACAGAAATAAGACAACTAAAAATAGAGGAATTAAACTCAACAATAGAGAAATAGAGAACAAACTGGAAAGAACACTTGGCAAGGATGACTGAGAACAGAATACCAAAAGCAGCATACAACTATTCACCACGAGGAAGAAGAAATTTGGGAAGACCAAGGAAAATATGCAAAGCGCAGCAGTTTGGAGCCGGAACAGGCTAGTAAATATGCCTAAACAGTGAAGAAGAAGAAGAAGGATCCTGCCTACCGCATCGTGTTGTTAAATTTAGATTTTAGAATTGGATTATACATGAAAAAAAAATTAATTTTAAAAATACCCTAACTAATATATGATCAATATTTTAATAAAAATAAGAGTAACTATATATTAGCTATTTTGTATTTAAATTAATTGGTTTATCTTAGATCCTATTTAATCATCATCATCCGGTATCATGGCAGCTGCCGCCGTCTTCCGAAAACCAAACGCCATTCCTCTCTGTCCATCCATTGATCTTCCTCCAATCCTCTGATATTCATAGCTGCTTGTACCCCTTCTATCCAAGTTTTCTTGGGTCTTCCTCTCTTCCTCCTTTCCATTGGGATCCATTGCATAACAATTTTAGGCAATCTTTGTTTGGCATTCTTTTGACATGGCCATACCACTGTAATATTTTCTTTTCTATAATGTCTATGATGTCCGGCTCCTCTTGTACACCCATAATTTCCCTTATTTCTTTATTTCGTATTCTATCCATTCTAGATTTTCCAGCTGATCTTCTTAAAACATCCATTTCTGTACTTAAAATTCTTTTCATTTCCCTGGTAGGAATTTGTCAGACTTCAGCACCATATGTTAAAATGCTCTGAATTATGGTTTGATATATTTGTAATTTTCTATTTTTTGAAATATTTTTGCTCCACCAAACGGAGTTTAAAGCATTTATTGCTTGTTTTGTTTGTGCGATTCTATTTTTAATTTCCACTGTGTTATCGCCTGAATGGTCTAATTTTGTTCCTAAATAAGTGCATTCAATACTAGGTTTTAGTTCTTCTCCATTGTTGAAATTTAATACTGTAAAAAAATCGGATCATGCGGCCCGTAAACCAATTCGCCTTAACGACAGTGGCCCTTTTCCAAAAAAATAGGTTGGACACATCTGGGTTAGGGCGTGAAAACGAAGGAGAACTTGATATTTATTTCTCTTTAAAAAGTAAATCAGAACGATTGTCTGCTTGAAACTGCGAGGTTTGCCGTAGCAATTTAAGCAAATTTAAATATCTTGTAAAAGAGGAATGCGCATTTAAGGTGTAACTCCTACATATGACACACGTGGGTTAGGTGCGTGTTTTGCTTATTTCATCATCTAGGCCACCCAAACAGATCATACTTACTTACTCACTGGCACTATCGAACCCGTAGGTTCATGGCCGCACGGACATAAGCTCTCCATACATCCCTATCCTGAGCCAATGCTTTCCAATCATTCCCTGTATAATCTACTTCCCTCATCATAGTTAATGTTGTTCTCCCACCTTATTCTCGGTCTACCAACTGGGCGTTTTCCCTCTGGCTTTCCTACAAGAAGCTTCCATGCAAGTCTTTCATTCCCCATACGTGCAACATGTCTTGCCCATCGCAGTCTACGAGACTTAACTATTCTTATTATATCTGGCTTCCTATAAAGACCATGTAGTTAATTGTTATGTAGTCTTCTCCATTCACCTGTCTGTTCATCTCTCTTTGGTCCAAAAATCTTCCTAAGAACTTTATTCTCAAATACTCGTAATCTCCTTTCCTCCCTTAAAGTAAGAGTCCATGTTTCGCACCCAAACAGATCATACTCTGGAAAACTAGACCTTTAAATACCGGGTTACAGTCTTTACCGTATTTATAATAAATTTGTCTCAAATTTACCAAATACAGTGAAATATATAATAAATATGAAAATCAAATAAAACTACGTTTTATTTTTATTTAATTAATTAATACAGTGAAACTTGTTCAATGCGGAATCGCATGGGACCATTTTTTTTATCCACATTAGACAATATTCTGCATTATAAAAAGGAAAACAGAAATTATTAACCAATCTTAGATTATAGTGCACTATTAGAAACTGTTGGTTTTCTTAGGGCTTAAAGGACCTTCGGGACTTGGAATTTTGGTAGCATGAGGTTCTAGCCGAGCGTTAGTATGTGGATGTATTAGTTATAAAGGCACACGTGTTTTCGAACACTAATCCTAAGCTTAATGTAAGATGAATATTAATGATGATGATTGCGATGGCCGTATGATTTCGGGGACTGTTTCGGCCTTAAAAGTTTACCTGACATTTGTCTTACAGGTGAGGAAAAACCCCGATAAAAACCTCACCCAGAAAACTGTCCCGACCGGGCCCGCTGCGTGACAAGGCAGCATGCTACCTCGAGACCACAGCGGTGGAAGTTAATTATAAAATAAATGTCTGAATCAATAAGTAAAACAAAAGTAATGGCCTTTTGTGGAAGAAAATACTCTGCGCACAAAAATAGTAATTAGAGACGAAATTATTGAACAAGTATCCCACTTTAAATATTTAGGATGTGACATCAGCTATAGGTATGATAAAGATATTGAACACAAAACACATCAGTTTCAATCTATTTGTGGTACAATAAATAGAACATTGAATAATAAAGCCCATAAAGAAACAAAATTAAAATTTTATAAAACAATGGCTGTCCCTGTCCTTTTGTATGGGAGTAAATCTTGGATTACCACTACCAAACAAGAAAGTAAAATCCAAGCAGCCGAAATGAAATTTTTAAGAAGAGAAAAAGGCTCCACTAGAATGGACCAGATAAGAAACGAGGATATCCGTGAAGAACTGCAGATCTACTCCATAAAAGAAAAGCTATTTAACAACAAGATACAGTGGAAATAACATGTAGAAAGAATGGAAGAAAGTAGATTACCAAATAAAATCTTCCATTATTTTCCGAGAGGAAGAAGAGATGTCGGACGTCCTCGGAAGAGATGGTCTTAGATATATTAGTGAAGACGGAACAGGCAACTCTTGCCTAAACCAGGAAGTGAAGAAGAAGAAGATGTCTGAATCATGCCTATGGTATCATAGCAATTTATGTGAATTTTCAGTCATTTTTATAGGTGTTACGGAAAAAATAAAAAAATGAAAAACGGGGGGCGTGGTTTAGACTGCGGTTGAAAAATCCACCCAAAATGTCTTACAATTATACATTTGCATTTTACATTGCAAATGTGGTAATTTTAGATTACTTTTAATTCAACTTCTCACTTCATTTTAAGGCAAATTTCATATTTTTTGTAGGAAAAAATCGACATGTATATTTCTCATAAGTAATGCCACGAGTGATTTCCAATTTATCTAGAGAATTTGAAAATCAAGAGTGGCATTTGTTAGGACTATTTAACGAATAAAATTAAGCTGTTTACTCACAAATCATTATTTAAATATAGTTATTTTTAAATATTTATATATTTAATGTAAACGGCGATGTTTGAAAACAAGTGAGAAACGATTGGTACGCTTCATTTGCTTCTTTTATTCATCATTGCAACCAGATCATATTATTTATTGCCGAAGGAACGCAATATTGTAAGAATGCACTCTAGTGGAGAAAAAATGAAACACATCAAACTGTATATTAATTCATTTCTGATGTCCTATGATGTAAATATGACAATTATATTTTTCTGGAATGTTATTACCTGGGAAAAAATACATTTAAGAAAGTGAAAACAGTGGTTTCTTTTTTTGGTGGTAATAATCAATTGCTACAAATGTTATATTAACTCCCGCATGCGCTATGTGTTGACATTCATGCACTATATATAAATCTCGTAGCCGTATTTTTTAGAGAGTCAGTCACTGTAAAATAATGCTATGACCTATTCAGAATGTTTAAAAGGAGGTGCTTTCTTTATTATGATAAATTTAGTTCATAAATTCTACGCGAAACACGACTGTGATTGGTTGTAAATAAAAAATCATTGAAATGTGATTGGTCATTAACTTCCATTTGGGGCATGAGTTAAATAGTCTGAGGTAATTATTCACATAACGTAACAATAAATTGTGCATTTTTCCGTTTTATCATTTGTATTTATGTAGGTGGCGCGGAGGCATAGAATTCCCGAAAGGCCAATAGAGCAGGTTCCATCTTCTAGGATGTTTGAGAGTTCAGGGTCGTTTAGTTGTCCAAAGTAATTTGGCTACATCACATGTAGTGTCTAGGCGAGCCTCAGAGCTGACCATATGTCTGTCTCATCATGACATTTTAATAGTGATAACTTCATCACTTACTCCAGCTATCAACTTGCAATTCTTTGATGAATCAGAATTGTCACTTTTTATTCTTTGTTTTATACAACCGCAAAATAACTTAGTGTCTGTATCGTTATTAACAGATGGCGGGATTGTTTAGCCAGACAGTTGAATGTGTTTTGATTAGTGAATAAATCGGTTGCATTGCTATCGGTACCGAAATCGATTGAGGGTTTTAATATCACTGTGTATTGACTTCTTCTTCTTCTTCTTCACGGTTTAGGCTTATTTACTAGCCTGTTCCGGCTCCAAATTGCTGCTCTTTCCATTGTGAATTGACAATACAGTTAAATACATCATCATCTTCAAGGTATGGGCCTGTTGGCCCGTTCCGCTCCCCGGTGCACTATATGCTGCAGGTCGTCTTTCCAACGACGTTTTGGTCTTCCTACATTTCTTCGGCCTAGAGGCCTATAATGAAGCAGCTGCCTGATAAACGATTATTTGGCATTCTTTGTACATGTTCAAACCAATTACGTTTATTTCTGTGTATTCTCTCGTTTATATTATATATTTGTAATTCATCTCTGATATCTTGACTTCTCTTTTGATCTCTTACAGATACACCTGCAACTGATGTGAAAAATCTCATTGCTATTGTCTCAATTTTATTTTTATCAGATATTGTTGAAGGCCAAGTCTCAGACCCGTATGTTAACGTTGGAACGGAGTTTTGTAAAATTTTAATTGAGTTTCCTTGTGGTCTTATTTCTCAAATATCTTCTTATTGAACCACATAACTGTTGAAATTTCCCTAATTTCTTCTCCATGTCCAAATTTTGTTGGTACGATATCATGCATCCCAGATAATACCGAAATCGATTGAGGGTTTTAATATCACTGTGTATTGACAATACAGTTAATGCTCCTTATTCGCGGTGGATATGTTCCGCAAAAATGTCGCGAATACAGACACCGCGAATATGGATTGGTAATTTGTATGGGTATATAGGGGATACGTTCCAATGTTTCGAAAGAAAATAAAAATTATCATAAGTAGGGGCACGCCGTAGCGTAGTGATTAACGCACTGCACTACAAGCGGGAAGGTCAAGGGTTCAAGTCCCGGTGGGGTCAGGATTTTTAAACTGACCCAAACTCTCTGGCAGCACTATGGCCCTGGGGTCGACTCAGCCTGTAACCGGAAATGAGTCCCAGACGCTTGTTATGGAGGTGAAGGCGACCGTCACGCAGGGCTGAAAACCTGGCTGACATCAAGTGCCGATTGTACAGAAAAAGTGGGAGCCTTAACCTCTTACTACCCCAAGGACCTCCTGAGGCCTCTAGTGGGGTACTTCGCAAAACAAAAATTCTCAGAGGTGTATTAAAACTATTATTCTATTAGTTGTATTATATGGGTGCGAAACATGGACTCTTACTTTAAGGGAGGAAAGAGGAGATTACAAGTATTTGAGAATAAAGTTCTTAGGAACATTTTTGGACCAAAGAGAGATGAACAGACAGGTGAATGGAGAAGACTACATAACCGTGAACTACATGGTCTTTATAGGATGCCAGATATAATAAGAACAGTTAAGTCTCGTATATTGCGATGGGGAGGACATTGGCACGAATGGGGAATGAAATACGTGCATGGAAGCTTCTTGTAGTAAAACCAGAGGGAAAACGCCCAGTTGGTAGACCAGGAATGAGGTGGGAGAATAACATTAACTATGATGAGGGATGTAGATTATACAGCGAATATTTGGCAAGCGTTAGCTCAGGAAGGGAGAGCTTATTATGTCCTCGCGGCCATGAACCTTTGGTACGATAGTGCCTGTGAGTAAGATTATCTTTACTGTGCACAAATATGGTAACTCAATTCTATGTTTTCTGTAGTTCTATGTTATGGAATAAACTAATTCTTCATAATCAGAAGTAAGCGCTAATTTACTATAAATTGGTTTAAGAGGCCATTACTTGTTTTCAGTCATCTGATAATTAAATAAATTGTGCAGTGGAAAGTATTAATTATTAATGCAATTTAGAATTAGTTGTTTTCCTGAATATTGATAAAATATTTGCCAGCAGTCGCGGTTATACATAGAATGTAAAAGTAAAGTGATCCCACAACAGGCCCGGAGGCCCTTGGGGTAGTAGGAGATTAAGGCTCCCACATTTTCTAGACAATCGGCACTTCATGTCGGCCGAGTTGTCAGCCCTGCGTGACGGCCGGCTTTACCCCCAGAACAAGCGTCTGGTACTTATTTCCGTTAGAGGCTGAGCCGACCCCAGGGCCATAGTGCCGCCAGAGGGTTTGGGTCAGTTTAAAAATCCTGATCCCCCATCGGGACTTGAACCCTCGACCCTCCGGCTTGTAGCTCAGTGCCTTAACCACTACGCTACGGCGTGCGTAAGTGAATATTTTTAGTTAATAGTTAGTTGTTAAGTTAAGGAACATTTTAGCATTCCCTCCGCCCCGATCAGCCTAATAATTCACAATTATTGATAATATTGCAAACTAGATATATTCCAACTTCTACCCCTCTTAAAAATAAAACTTTACAAGGGTAATGAAAATAACTGGAACTTTAACAAATTTTATAACCTTATCATCTATACTAAAGGAACATTTTTTCATTCTCGGGCGGCAATATGTTGGATTTACCTTGGTGACTTGCATATTGAATATTTTACATTGAATTTTTCTCTAAACTTTTAAATTAGTACTTACAGCACGTGTGTACTTAGCCATCAGTTTTACATTTAGAAATACATTTCACAACTATGTGCGAATGATTCTGCGGGAGACATAACAGTGAGGCGGGTAAATTTGACTAAGTTTGACTTCTTTATTTAGCGGAATTTCACCACATGAACAAAATATCGGTTAAAATGTTAACATATCTTTTTCTACCTGTTGCGAAATGCCTAGAAGGATTTTTTTACTGAAGTTTTAAATAATTGAGAAGTCTGAGATGTTAGGGGAAAAATAAAACATGTTAATATTTCATTTAGTAACCTCAACGGTGATACAGAATATCTTTTATTCATAAAAATATCAGTTTCACCATTTTTTGATCCAGTCAGAGATCAGAAAAATTCCCAGTCTTACAGAGTTGGAACCTTGATGTGATATCATTTGGCATTTGTGTAAAATTTTGGACAGCTAATGACAAATGAGGGAAATTTTGAGGAAGTGGCTGAATTCAAATACCTAGGAACAATAATCACAAATAGGAATGAGATGCACAAAGAAATTAAACATAGGCTCAATTCTGGAAACGCGTGCTATTATGCATTACAGAGACTCTTGATGTCCCAACTCCTTTCAAAAAACGTTAAACTGAAAATAAGTTATATAAAACTATTATTCTACCAGTTATATTATATGGGTGCGAAATATGGACTCTTACTTTAAGGGAGGAAAGGAGATTACAAGTATTTGAGAATAAAGTACTTAGGAAAATTTTTGGACAAAAAAAGATGAAGAGACAGGTGAATGGAGAAGACTTCATAATAATAATGAACTACATGGTCTTTATAGGAAGCCAGATATAATAAGAACAGTTAAGTCTCGTAGACTGCGATGGGCAGGACATGTTGCGCGTATGATGAATGAAAGACTTGCATGGAAGCTTCTTGTAGGGAAGCCAGTTGGTAGACCAAGAATGAGGTGGGAGAATAACATTAACTATGATTTGAGGGAAGTAGATTATACAGGGAATGATTGGAAAGCATTAGCTCAGGATAGGGATGTATGGAGAGCTTATGTCCTCGCGGCCATGGACCTACGGGTTCGATAGTGCCAGTGAGTAAGAGTAAGTAAGTACAATTTTGTATTTTTGGCAATGTAATATCGCAAAGATTTTGTATTTTTGGTATCGTGGTGTGATACAAGGCTGCCCCTTATCCCCAACATCCTTTGCGATTTATCAACGAAGTAATATGTTGCTGGAACAAGAAATATAAATTTGGAATAAGAATATCAGAAAAAAACAAAATTAAACACGCTATTGTTTGCAGATGACCAAATAATAATTGCAAATTCAGAAGATAATCTGCAGGAAGGTCTGTATGGACTTAACAAAATTACACAAGAATATGGATTGAAGATATCTACAGAGAAAACAAAAATTATGGCATTTCAAGGTGTAGATCCCGCCAGAAGTAAAATTGTACTTGACAATAACATTTTGGAGCAGGTGAATAATTTTACATATCTAGGATGCAATATCTCGTATGAAGAAGAAAAGGATGTAAATACAAAAATTTCAAAATTTTAAAGAATTTTAGGGTTAATAAATTCTATCTTCAAGACACAGTTAGTCCAAAAACATTTAAGACTAAAAGTCTATAAAACACTGGAACTCTTTTGTACGGTAGCGAAGTACGGACGTTGAAACAGAAGGATATACAGAGACTTAGATCTGCTGAAATGAGATACCTTCGGAGGACTGCAGGATACACATTACTAAGTCACAAAAAAATGCAGACATCTTAGAAGAATTACACATGGAACCTTTAGAAAACGAAATTTCTGATTATAAGTCAAGATGGATGCAACATGTTCATCGAATGGAAGATCACAGGATACACAAACAAATGTTAAGATATCAACCTGCAGGAAGAAGAAGACCAGGACGTCCACTCGAAAGACTTTTGGATGGTGTTTCTCTTGAGGCCGAAACAGATCAACAAATTGCCTAAATTCGCGAATGTATTATGATGATGTATTGTTGGTACTAGTATGAGCGAATTATTTATTTTACTTCTGAAGTATGCATAGGTTTACTAGGATATTGTAGCAGTTGCATGGGGTTCGTCCTCACGTAGTTTATGTCGTAAATAATGACACACACACACACACACACACACATAATATATAAACATTTCGTGTCACGTTGTTTGTCCGCGATGGAATCCTAAATTAGTGAACCGATTTTAATAAAATTTTGCACACTGTGTGCAGTTTGAACCAACTTGAGACTTAGGATAATTTATAACTAAATTTATAGTCGCATTATTTTTTATTATTTAACAAAGAGTTATAATTATCTGCGAGTTCCATACGATTCTAACAGATGGCGGTGTAAGGTAATTTGGTAAGGTAATTGGTTTATTATTTAACAAAGAGAGATCCAGATGGCTGTGCTTTTTGTTGCAACTGCGAATTTAAATTTAATTACAAATATTGATTATTTCATAATTTAAGTGTGTTCAGTGTTAATTTTATTTTCAATATTATTAATTTCGTGTGTAAGTATTAGTTTTAAGTAATCTGGCTGAAAGACAGCAACTTAATTAACAATTTTAACTTACACCTTAGCCACAGCAACGCGTGCCCGGGTCTTCTAGTATATATATTTGTATGTGTGTGTGATGCGTTGTTTATTGTACAAATGTACAGCAAACTGAAACACTTTTTTTTTAGCATGAAATATTTGGAATGCAGATAGGGAACTTTATTTTAGTGTTTTAATTGGCATTATTGAATTTATATTGGCATTTGCAGTGGGCTTATATGTCTGTTTGATGATAAGTTATGGCAAATCTGGCCTTGAAGTTGAATTGTTTTTAAAAGCCATAATATATCGATCAACGGTCCTCTGCCAATTAATCCTTGTTTGTTATATATCACATCAATTCTGGTGCATGTTCCAGCACTGTTATATCTTAAAATAATATTTTAAATTATAGTTTCAGTTAAAATGTTTGATAGAATTAAAATTACAAGGGTTGGTTGTTTTTAAGTTCTTCTTCTTCTACTACTACAAGGTTTAGGCTATGCAGCCTGTTCCGGCGAAGTTAAAAGTGGAGTCCATCTTCTAAGTGGTCGGCCAACATCTCTTGTTCCTCTGGGATTATACAGGAAGGTTCTTTTTGGTATTCTTTCGTTGTTCATTCTCATTAAGTGTTCTGTCCATTTCTTATTTTCGCTGATTTTATCTTCAATTTTATATATATTTAATTCTTCTCGTATAGTTTCATTCCTTATTCTATCCGCTCTTGTGCATCCTTTCACATTACGTAAAAACAGCATTTCCGCAGTCTGTATCCTGCTTTTATCCCTTAATTTCATTATCCAATTTTCACTTCCATACAACAACAAAGGAACAGCCATTGTTTTATATAATTTAAGTTTCGTATCTTTCCTTGTTTTCCGACGTAAGGTATTTTATCTTTATTATCAATTAATATTCCTTCATTAGTTAAAACCTTCTTCCATTCTTTTAGGATATCGTCCATATAAATATTAAATAATATAGGTGAGAGTGAACACCCTTGTCGTACTCCTTGGTTTATTTGAAAAAAATGCCTTATTTTTTGTCAACTGAGGGTCAATACAAATATTTGTTCCATAGTACAAGCTCTTAACAGTTTTTAAGTTTCTAACATTTAAAATAATCGAGGAAAGCACTTCTGTTTTCAAGGAACAATTGACATTTTTATTTAGCAAGTCTGGGAATTCTTCCCGTGTAGTCCAGTATATAGATAAACGATTATTATATTTCCATACCTGTACTGTCTCTCCACATAACCGGAAATTGGCTTCAAGAACACATTTATTTTCCTCAGTCTATTAGAAAACCGGAACAGTCGATTTCATGTCTCGTTAGTACTCCAAGTTGATTCCGATTCCTTCGAGACAGTTCTTGAAGTGGAATTATATATTTTTTTCCATAATTTCACGCTTTTGTCTTATTAGAGGCGTCCTTTTGGTCTTGCTTAAAGTTAATTGAGTCCCGCGCCGTAGCCGAGTGGTTAAGGCAAGAAGCCTTGGCGCAGAGCTACGGGACTTGCTCTGGTTCGAGTCCCCACGGCGGAAGAAATTTTTCTCATGGAATTTCGGCCAGTATGGGACTGGTGCCCACCCAGCATTGTGAGGCATTTGGGTAGCTACAATGAGTAACGACGCCAGGTTGAGAAGAGCACCTATAATGACTAGGGGAGCCGACATGCTGATCACATGTCACCCCTACACTGGCTTATGATTGTCTTACTCTGTGATTAACACGTGTGTGAGGCCAGCAGCCGGCTGGTAGGCCAAGGGCCTTCAAGGCCTGTCGCACTTGGAGAGTTTTTAAGTTGTTTGTACCGATATCTTCATTACCTTAGGCCATTTTTATAATTATTCGTTGATCGGTCGAAAATGCTCTTTCTGGTATCTTACAGAACTTATGTAGATACATGTTTATATGACGACACAAACAAGCATATAGGTAAAATATTTTTAGGAACCTCCTTAATGCAAGCAATATTAGGCCTACATTTACTTTTCAAAGATTGAACATTTAATATGGCTATTTAACCATGCCCCAAATGGGAGTCAATGACCAATCACATTTCAATGATTATTGATTTACAACCAATCACAGTCGTGTTTCGCCTAGAATTTACCAACTAAAGTTTATTATAATAAGAAAGGACCTCCTTTTTAACATTCTGAATAGGTCACAGCATTATTTTGCAGTTACCGACTCTCTAAAAATACGGCTAGGAGATTGTATATATAGTGCATGAATGTCAACACATGCCGCATGCGGGAGTTAATATAAAAACATTTGTAGCAATTGATTATACCTCCAAACAAAGAAACCACTGTTTGCACTTTCTTAAATGTATTTTTTCCCAGGTAACAATCCAGAAAAATATAATTGTCATATTTACATCATAGGACATCAGAAAATGAATTAATACAGTTTGATGTTTTTCATTTTTTCTCCACTAGAGAGCATTCTTACAATATTGCGTTCATTTGGCAATAAATAGTATGATCTGGTTGCAGTGATAAACAAAATAAGCAGATGAAGCGTACCTATCGTTTCTCATTTGTTTTCAAACATCGCCGTTTACATTAAATATATAAATATTTTAAAACAACTATACTTAAATAATGGTTTGTGAGTAAACAGCTTAATTTTATTCGTTAAATAGTCCTAACAAATGCCACTCTTGATTTCCAAGTTCTCTAGATAAATTGGAAATCACTCGTGGCATTACTTATGATAATCTTGCCAACCGCTGGATGTGACATGTGTATTGTAACATATATTCTTAACCATGCTTCCGTCACTTTGTTTGCCTGAGTAAGGGAAATGTCAGTTTTCGATGGTTATTTACTCCCACCTCCTTCCAAATTAGACCGGCATAAAAATAATTCCTCTTGTCTGGAAAAGTTGGCAGAACTCGCAAATTGAGGACCTGTGGTGTACCAAATAATGCCTAATTTTTAATATATTCTTCCTCGTAGCACCATCCATTGTCATTTTACATTTATTTAAAATAGCACAGAACTACCAAACTACAGAACAAAACCTTATCTGAAATACGACTGTCAGTACGTAGCCAACTTAATTGGGCGCGGTATTATACTCTCGTTCCTCCAGTAATCCTCATCCTCGTCATAGGTCTTGCGCTGGTTCGAGTCTCCATGGGGGAAGAAATTTTCTCATGGTATTTCGGCCGGTGCCCACCCAGCATCGTGAGGCATTTGTGTAGCTACAATAAGTAGCGGCTCCAGGTTGAGAAGACCAGCTATAACGGCTGGGGACCCCACATGCTGACCACATGTTACCCCTACACTGGCTCGATGATCGTCTACCTTTATGATTAACACGTGTATATGTGAGGTCAGAAGCCTGCTGGTAGGCTAAGGGCCTTCTAGGCCTGTCGTGTCATGGAGGGTTGAAACTGAATCTGTTCAAAAATATAATTACAGAAAGTTGAATAGTAAACTACGTGAAGAATTCAATTTACATTTTTTCGAAGTTTTTAAATATTTAAAGGGTTGCTGCGGTGAAAAAGTTTTCAAATTTGCTAATTTTTTATACATTCATCTGAGGCCAGTTGTAGTGTGAAGCAATAGTATATGGCGAAGGGAGGTTGGGAAGTGGTTTTTACAGAATTGAAGAAAAATGTTTAAAAACCGAGCGATAGCGAGGTTTTTAATTTCCGAGATTCTGTAAAACACTTCACAAACGTGCGTTGTACATAATTTTTTGCGCGATGGGGTTTTCAAAATAATATGTAATAGTAAAATAATATATTTGTTGGAAATATTTGCGTTCATTATAAACAATTGACTGATGTTAACAGTGTGGCCAATGTTCATTAGTTGAAACAACAGGAGGCCATGAACAATTATTTATAAAATTGCCGCAAATACCGTATTTATTGTTTTATATTGTTTCAAATAAAGTTCAGTTCATTTAAACGCAGCTATTTGTATGGTATAATGTATATTAACACTACCTTTTGGATATTTTTTTGTATATACATTGTACGTAGTATACATAGAGGGCAGTGGTTTTACTTCCCGCACGCTGGTGTAAATGTAATATTACAGTATAGTTATTTAGGTTGGCAACCCCGAAATGTAGGAAGTTGAACTTTCAGTCCTGGTTGCCATTGCTGTAAGTATGACAAAACCCAGTATAGCGCAAAAATGCAAGTTTGAGTTCATTATTTTATCTTACTATCGAAGTTGGTCTCTGCGATTTTACGTGAAGTGTCTGAGGATAAAAATGTAAGTGAGTTGTAGAACGTATGTTTTTAATACCTGTCCACCGCTGTGGTCTCGAGGTAGCGTGCTGCCTTGTCACGCAGCGGGCCCGGGTTTCGATCCCAGGTCGGGACAGTTTTTCTGGTTGAGGTTTTTCCTCACCTGTAAGACAAATGTCAGGAAAACTTTTAAGGTCCAAACGGTCCCCAGAATCATATGGCCATCGCAATCATCATTCATATTCATCTTAGATTAAGCTTAGGATTAGGGACTCTCCTGGCGCACCATTATCATCACCCATCATGTCATCGGGGCAACGTAACCCCGCCTTCCAGGCGCCCCAACCTCAGAAGTGGGTTACAAGTACTCCATGCCAAGGGAGAACACCAGGAATGTCGAAAGACAACCTGGGGCATTTGCAAAAAAAATATATATTTTTAATACCAAATAATTATAGTGGAAATGAGTGTGGAATAGTTGGTAAGCGTGAGACTAGTTAAGAGAAATAGTTATGTTAAATAGAAATATAGGTAGTGTGTCTGGTTGAGGCGTGGATACATTTTGGTTTAATGGAACAGGACGCTCTGGCTCTTGTGCTGATGTGGGCGGGTTTTGAACAAGTTCGCGTGGTCAGTCAGTCGCCGCGAGTTATGCTCCGGAGTCGGATGCTGTGTGAATATGTCTTCTGCTGTGCTTCTCATGTGGTCTCGTGTTCGAACAAGTGCGACAGTTACTTCAGTGGAAATGTCATAATCTAGTTATTTATCTCTATTAGCGAATTAGTTTTACACGTAATTATTCGTCAAAATTTGATTCACCATTTCTTGATATATTTTCCATCCACTACTGCATTTGTACAAAATTTTACTTGATATCATATGCCTCAGTGCCATAGGTGCCTAACCCATAATTTAAAATATTATGCTTTTCATAAGTAATTCCACGAGTGATTTCCAAATTATCGATAAATTCACGACTCACGAAGTGAGGAGTGAATTTATCTAGAGAATTTGGAAATCAAGAGTGGCATTTGTTAGGACTATTTAACGAATAAAATTAAGCTCTTTACTAAAAAATAAATATTCGAATATAGTTACCGGTGTTTTAAAATATTTATATAGTTAATCTAAATGACGTTGTTTGAAAACAAATTAGAAATGTGAGGTTGTGTATATTCACTGCAACTCGATCATATTATTTATTGCCAAATAGGATTGCAAGAATGCATTCTGGTGGAGAAATAATGAAACACATGAAACTATTATAATCAACATTATAGGTTAATCATTTATATATTGAATCAACAATTCAGTAAAATCACTGAATCTATTCATTATTTGCTATATTCAATGTATTTGTTGGAGAAAAATAATGGTCTAACCTGTTCAGAATATTAAAAAAGGAGGAGCTTTCTTTATCACAAAAGCAGAGCTGATAAAGAGAAATCGGTAAAGAGCGAGGTGAAACACGACTGTCATTGGTGTAAAACAGAATTCATTGAAACGTGATTGATCATTGACTACCATTTGCGACATGAGTAAAATAGTCCCTGTAATTGCACTAGAAATAATCATCTTTGTCAGAGCCACATCTGCCTATAACATTATGGAGATGAGTTAAAATTAACACAAAAATGTTATAGAATAGATTTATTTAGCCTGGTGGAGTTAAGGCCGTGTGGCCTTCTCTTCCACTCACCAGGACAAACATGTTACATATAAATACAAAAAAATACAATAATAGTCACACTAAACAATTAATTATCTGTCAAATTGAATAATAATGAAAATAATGTCTAATAATACAATAAAATTAAATACAATTACAATTAAATTAATGATAGAATGAATACAGAAAGGAATAACAGCTCGAATCTACTATACATAAAAAGAAAAGAAAGAAAAAACAAATACAAAGAAAGTAATAAACTATAATGAATTAATCTATCGCTTTTTATGCAAGGTATTAGGTAAATATATTAAGAAGTCTTAAAACTATTTTTATTAAATAATGAAAAAATAAATTATTAATTTTTAGAAAGTAATATTAGTGAGTTGTTTCTGTTAATACTTTTATTTTCAATTTGTTTATGAAAGATGGTAAAGTTTGGCAGTCTCTGACATAGTGTGGAAGGGAATTCCATGTTCTAGCAAGAGAAATTGTAAAAAAATTCGAATAATAGGTAGTTATAGGCTCTGACATGATTATTTATAGTGCAATTACAGCGAAAATATTTTTTTTAAATTGTGGATTAGGCACATATGGTACTGAGGCACTCAAATATACAGTTTTTATAGGCTTTGTATTGTTAAATTGATAGGCGAAAACAACTTTTAGATCGAGAGCTTAATTTTTGAAGGTTGATTGAAGAGAACGCGGAGTTTTAAGTTATATACAGGATGGAAATGAATTCTAGTAATAATATTTCAAAAGGTTATTCAGAGATGTTGGTATTAAATACGAAAAATATCGTATTCCATAACGTAACGGAATTTGATGGTGTGTCAAACATATAATATTATGTCAGTTGGACTGACATGCCACAGTTTTCGCTGTTAAATATCATAATTCGCGCCCACGCCAAATCGTGATTATTCGAATGTTCGTATGATACAAGGCATCATCTTTATAGCAGTACTCCAGGTGCAGGTATCTTGGTACTGATAAATCATCAGAAATAGTCTGGTGGAACATTGCAAGATTCGTTCAAGAAAAAAGGGGGCCTTTTTTGAGATTATAGTGTTTGGGATTGGTATTTCGTGAGGCCCCGATTGAAATTCCTCTAGGGACCAGTATGGGTTGGGGGGGGGGGGAGGTTCATGATTTTTCCTGAGTAAAAGGTAAAGTGATCCCACTACAGGCCTCAGGAGGCCCTTGGGGTAGTAGGAGGTTAAGGCTCCCACCTTTTCTAGACAATTAACACTTGATGTCAGCCCTACGTGATGGCAGCCTTTACTCCTAGAACATGCGCCTGGTACTCATTTCCGTTAGAGGCTGAGTCTATCCCAGGGGCATAGTGCCGCCAGAAGGTTTGGGCCAGTTTAAAAATCCTGCCCCTACAGGGATTTGAACTCTCGACCTTCCGGCTTGTATCGTAAATGCTGTGTTGAAGTTCCATTAATAATACATCAAGTAACTAAGTCCACAGCTGTGGTCTCGAGGTAGCGTGCTGCCTTGTCACGCAGCGGCCCGGGTTTGATTCCCGGTCGGGACAAGCTTCCTGGGTGAGGTTTTTACCGGGGGTTTTCCTCGCCTTTGAGACGAATGCCAGGTAGCTTTAAGGCTCAAAAAGTCCCCGAACATCATGTGGCCATCATCATCATCATCCTTCACCGGTGTGGAAAGCAACGGGAAGCTACCACACCTATAATTCCCTATTAAAGCTGCAAGCATAGCATGAAAATAGTATGATTGCAGTGAAGGACCTGCCCTCGGGCAGAACACTGTGGAATTAGATAATATATCACTTAACTGGTCCACCGCTATGGTCTCGAGGTAGCGTGCTGACTTGTCACGCAGCGGACCCGGTCGGGACAGGCTCCTGGGTGAGTTAAGGCAAATGTCAGGAAGCTTAGCGTCCAACGGTCCCCCGAAAATCATTCTGCCATCGTTATCATCCTTATCATACTTCACCGGTGTGGAAAACAACTTATAAATCCCTAGACAAACTGCAAAGCATAGCATGAACATGCTATGATTGCAGTGAAAGACCAGCTCTCGGACAGAATTACTATGGATGGATGGGTCAGGTAATTAAGATTAAACCATTGCACTTCTACAAATAATATGAAAACAGAACAATTAAAATGCGTTATCTCTTGGGTGAAGGTAAAGTGATTCGATTTTCTGGCCCTAGGAGGCCCTTGCGATAGTAGGAAAGTAAGACTACGATCTCTTCTAGACAATCATGACGATATTTCAGCCAGGTTGTCTGTCATCTGAGACGGCTGCCCTTAAACTAAATATATACAATTGATACCTATTTCAATTAGAGGCTGTGCTAATCCCAGATCCACGGTTATGCCTAAAGTTGTAGCCTAATTTAAATTCCTAGCCTCGTCGGGAATCGAACCCGCGATCTTCTCGTTTATAAGTTATTGGCTTAACCAACTACGTTAGGCCACTGGTACAGTGTGCCCTTATCTTTTGAGTAAGACAAAAATATTCTAGACAATACCTGTTAAATCATCTATAATGATACAATTTTCAGAAGAAATAACGCCATTTTATTCTGATGCTGTATGCCATATAGAGGGTGCTCTAAAATTCCCCTTACAAACTTCTAGGACATGTAGAGGGTACTAAGTTGATGCTATTTAGAATTGGAAACCATGTCCAGAAACTTCCGTTTCCATGCTACAGCCGTTTGAAAACAAGCATTGCCTCTAACGTACCTCACGATTCGTCTAAATCGAAAATTTCCCTATCGAGTATTCCAAGACTTGGTGTTTTTTTTTTCAAACAATGTCAAAATTTTTGGAAATTTTGAAAACTGCAGAAATTGATTGTGGAGGGTGTATTCGGGATTATTAGTGCAAGTCATGATTCAGTTTCCATTTTATTTCTTTAGTTATTAATGAGTTGAATTGTAAAACAGTCCCGCGCCGTAGCCGAACGGTTAAGGTAGGAAGCCTTGGCGCAGAGCTACGGGACTTGCGCTGGTTCGAGTCTCCATGGGGGAAGAAATTTTCTCATGGTATTTCGGCCAGTATAGGACCGGTGCCCACCCAGCATCGTGAGGCAATTGGGTAGCTACAATAAGTAGCGGCTCCAGGTTGAGGAACCAGCTATAACGGCTGGGGGACTCGACATGCTAACCACATGTTACCCCTACACTGGCTGTTGATCATCTACCTCTGTGATCGACACATGTGGATGTGAAGGGCCAGCAGCCGGCTGGTAAAAGGGCAACCGCTGAAAAGTGGAAAGACCCTCAATCGGAATTGTAAAACAAGTGATGTACTGTGTCACGCCTCATAATAAATTACTTGTAAAAGTGGTCGCGTTAAAAACATGTTTTTTGAAACGGCTGTAGCACGGAAACGGCAAGTTTCCGGACATGGTTTCCAATTCTAAATATTATCAACTCATTCCCCTCTACAAGCCCTAGATGTTTGCCAGGGGAATTTTAGAGCACTCTGTATTTAGCCGAAAAAGTGTTTGATTTTTTACACATGAACATATTTGTCTAATAAAGTTCTGAAATCATCCGATTCGTTGTATTAAAATGCCTGGAGATCATACGTAAATAACGTTTGAAATTTTATTTGATTAGAGTTTGTTTCCATTCTGTATAACTTCAGTAGATAGTGAGATTTAAGGAAATATTGTTTTAAGGCACCATATTTCAATACTAATAAAACTCATTGTTAGAACCGTTGAGGTGGAGAGTCATAAAATAAGTCAAAATATAGCTTCTTACTTAAGATCCGTCATCCTCAACTTATAAATTATGTATTCTTAATGCCTGTAGGCCTTTCAGAACATCCGTTCCATCTTTAGCAGGTCCTTCTTCGCTACAATATCTAGTAAGATGGTTGATGCTACTGATCCTAATGTTGTGTTGTCGTGAAACATCTTACTAGATATTGTAGCGAAGAAGGACCTGCTGAAGATGGAACGTATGTTCTGAAAGGCCTATAGGCATAAAGAATATATACAGGGCAAGTCAAAATGTTGTGCAGGTTTTCAGAAATTTATTATGTGAAATGTAATGAACATATAATATCGTGAGACATATTGTATGAAAGGTAAACTCTCAAAGTTTAGTTGTCCACTTCTAAAGTTCCGCGTTCACCCGCAAGATGTCAACAGCAGAGCAGTAAAGGAAAATGGCGTTGATGGGGATCAGAAGTCTTTCTGTGTGCTTGATTACCATGTAAACAACTCTGTGACTAGTGTTCAACGACATTTCCGTACCAGATACGATAAAGACCCGCCGGATGGGAGATCCATTCGTAAGTGGTACACACAATTTAGGGATTCAGGCTGTATCTGTAAACGAAAAATGACTGGCAGTCCGTCGACGAGTGTGAAGAGACAGTCGAACGCGTTCGCACATGCTTCGTGCGGAGTCCACAGAAATCCACCTACCGGGGAGCGACAGAACTTCAACTACCACAAAAAAATGTATGGCGGATTCTCCGGAAACGTTTACAGATGAAACCCTACCACTTGCAACTGGTTCAAGCCTTAAAACCCGCCGATTATGCTTTGCGAGCGTCCTTCTGTGTTGATTTTCTCGCATTAATGGAAGAGAATGAGTTCCATGAGAGGGTAGTTTACAGTGATGAAGCGACTTTCCACCTTTCAGGAAAAGTGAATAGACACAATGTAAGGATTTGGGGAACTGGTAACCCCCATGCAACTCTGGAACATCAACGCGATTCTCCGAAAGTGAATGTCTTTTGTGCCATTTCCCATGCAAAGGTTTATGGGCCCTTTTTCTTTCATGAACGTACTGTGAACGGACATGTTTTCCTTGATATGCTACAACAATGGCTCCTTCCGCAGCTTGAAGCGGATAGTCCAGATTTCATTCTGCAGTTGGATGGTGCCCCTCCACATTACCATGGCAGTGTTCGAGACCATTTGAATACGGCTTTACCACAACGCTGGATAGGCCGTGCATCTCAGGGTGATCAACAACTCATTCATTGGCCACCTCGTTCACCAGATCTAACCCCGTGTGATTTCTTCATGTGGGGTCTTGTAAAGGATCATGTTTACGTACCACCACTTCCAACAACACTGCATGAACTGCGTGCCCGCATCACAGCAGCCATTGCTGATATCGACCGCGGACTGCTACAGAAAGTTTGGCAGGAGATTGAATATCGGCTTGACATCTGTCGTGTAACAAAAGGCGCTCACATAGAACATCTGTGAATATTTAAAAAAAAACTTTGAGAGTTTACCTTTCATACAATATGTCTCACAATATTATATGTTCATTACATTTCACATAATAAATTTCTGAAAACCTGCACAACATTTTGACTTGCCCTGTATTTTATAAGTTGAGGACAGCGGAACTTACCTAAGGAGTTATATTTTAACTTATTTTATAGCACCATATTTGTATAGAAGGAAGACCAGAAGATAATGGAGTTTTATCAAGTTTTATTACATAGCATGTTTATTGGAAAGTTTTGCACATTAAAAAGTGAAAAGTTGCTTAAATATAGACATTCTTCGGTTTACTAAGTGAACTGACTGATTGTAAGGAAGCAATAAGGAAATGTATAGTTTGAAATAGTGTTGTGGTCTGGTGGTTGAGGTGTTAAAGATTGGAAACTATGGAGGCAGAGTTAGTATGGGCCCTGCTTATTGGATCCTCACCACCGTAGTCTTCGTTTCACTGGCTGTATTTGCGCTCACGCTCAATTATTTTGCTCACAAGGTGAAGTACATTTTTAACTTGGTTACATAATAATAAGACATTGTATTAGTCCCACCAAACTCGGACTATGATGGATGCATGTATGGCGTTGCGTAGTGCGAAACAAGAATTCAAGTATAAATCATCCAACGCCCTGGTTGGGCGTTACTTCACAATATCGCCGTTTCAGTTCCGATCATTGCTGTTTAGTTTAGGGAAATCACGCGTTTACAGCTTGATTGATTGTAGAAACTATTTAAAAAATCTCCCTATAGTTTGCAGGAGGAATAGGTCCATATTTTTAGTGAATAATAATAATAATAATAATAATAATAATAATAATAATAATAATGGTAATAATAAAGATGATGATAATTATGATGATGATAATAATTATGATGGTAATAATAATGATGATAATAATAATGATAATAATAATTATGATGATAATAATAATTATGATGATAATAATAATTATGATGATAATAATAATTATGATGATGATGATGATGATGATAATGATAATAATAATATCAATAACTGTAATGATAATAACATATTCATCGAATGGAAGACCACAGAATACCCAAACAAATGTTAAGATATTAACCTAAAGGAAGAAGAAGACCAGGACGTCCACTCAAAAGACTTCTGGTTGGTGTTTCTCTTCAGGCCGAAACAGGTCAACAAATGGCCTAAATTCGTGAATGTACTATGATGATGATGATGATAATGATAATAATAATAATATGAATAACTGTAATGATAATAACAATATTAATAATAATGCTATATAAATAATTGTTCCCAAGGCCTCCTGTTGTTTCAACTAATAAACATTGCCCACATTGTTAACGTAACTCAATTGTTTGTAATGAACGCAAGTATTTCCAACAAAGATGTTATTATTTTACTATTATTTATTATTTTGAAAACACCATCACGCAAAAGATAATGTACAATGCACGTTTGTGATGTGTTTTACATCATTTCGGAAACTAAAAACCTCGCTAACGCTCGGTTTTTAATAATTTTTCCTCGATTCTGTAAAAACCACTTCCCAACCTCGCATCGCAATATACTATTAATTATTATATCATATGAGATAGATAATGCACTGTGGTCGCTGGTTGAATAATAATGCGCACCCGTGTTTGTTAAGTTCTGGCCCAACAGGTTCACCCTCATGAATATGCATAGCATATGCCGCACGGTAGGTACGTTACATAGCATATTTTTAAAATCGCTGCCATATTGTGTCTACTTATTATGCACCTGTATGCAAATTAATGCTTAAGGCAGTCAGATTTTATATGATAACATTTTAAGGAGCGGTGGATTAGTGGTTATGTCCCTTGCCTCTGGTCCCGAGGGTCGCGGGTTAAACTCGCACAGGGTCGATGGATAATTATCACCATCTTCAAGGTATGGGCCTGTTGGCCCGTTCCGCTCCCCGGTGCACTATATGCTGCAGGTGCAGGTCGTCTTTCCAACGACGTTTTGGTCTTCCTACATTTCTTCAGCCTAGAAGCCTATAATGAAGCAGCTGTTTTGATAAACGATTATTTGGCATTCTTTGCATATGTTCAAACCAAAAATTACGTTTATTTATGTGTATTGTCTCGTTTATATTATATATTTGTAATTCATCTCTGATATATTGACTTCTGTTTTGATCTCTTAGAGATACACCTGCAACTGATCCGAGAAATCTCATTTCTATTGTCTCAATTTTATTTTTATCAGAGATCGTTATAGGCCAAGTCTCACACCCGTATGTTAACGTTGGAACGGCTACTGTTTTGTAAAATTTTAATTGAGTTTCCCTTGTGGTCTTATTTCTCAAATATCTTCTTATTGAACCACATATCTGTTGATATTTCCCTAATTTCTTCTCGATGTCCAAATTTTGCTGGTATGATATCATGCATCCCAGATAATTGAAACAAGTTACTTGTTCAATTAGGGCTTATGTTTGCTCCAATTACAATTTTTGTCCTTTTATGCTGAGTTCCAATAAATGCCATTGGCTTTGTTTTCTCTGTTGATATCTTTAAATTTTAATCGTTTATTAGTTTCCATAATTTATAAACTGATGTCTGTAGTTGATTTTCTGAGGAAGCTACAATGATCTGGTCATCTGCAAATAAAAGACAGTTCATTTTCGTCCATGGATAATTTAGGATGGGAGTATACGACAGATCAGGGATTAATGAATTAAGAAAATTTAAATTAGTATCGTAGAGCTGCGTTATTAATCATCCGATTTTATCTAATCTGTCATCTGCTAACCAGTAATGATAATATATATCTTGTCTGTAAGTTGAATGACAAATGTAAGTGACATTATGTGACCCCAGTGTAAAATATTAATAATGATACTATTTATGTTTCTCTCTTCCATTCCCCATCATTTGTCCTACGCTCATCTCTTAGTGTGTTGTTCTAATGTTCAATAGTTGTTTCCCTAAGTCATGTGTTCTACAATAACGCTTCTTTCATGATTTTGCTCTTTTATGGATCCACTGGTTTGAACAATTTTTTTCTACCTCCCATAATGATTTTTCATATCAAATTTAATTTTCTTCAAAATGCACTTACAAGAACGACAATAATAATAATAATAATAATAATAATAATAATAATAATTATAATTATAATTTAATCCGGTAATAACACCGTTGCATCACAATACACTTGAAAACACATTGTTTACATATTCATCAGTAACAAAAACTAGTGAAACGCTATTTTATAAATAATAATAATCTTCTTGTAAGCCCATGTTTCCCTTAACAGAGATTTAGGCGCTCTCCCCCTACAGGGAAGAATTTGAACCATACTAATTTAGTTACACTTGCTTTCGTATAATGTCATTTGAATGGTCCGTGGTCAGTGTTCCGCCTCATACTGACATCTGGGAAACCAAGGTAGTACTAGGACGGGAAAATTCGGTAAATTTTGCTTAGAGGCCTTTTCATTCAGGCTTAAGGATTTTTTACGAGCCTGAAAATCTTCAGACTCGGGACCCACGGCTTAAAGTCCCTCCCGGAGGAGTTGCTCATTGGATTTTTCCGTCCTAAAAAAATCCATCGACCCCGGCCGGGTTTGAACCCGCGACCCTCGGGACCAGAGGCAATGAGCATAATCACTAGTCAACCACGGCCGATAAATAATAGTAATAATACTAATAATAATAACAATAATAATAATAATTATTATTATTATTATGTAGCGTAGTGGTTAAGGCACTGCGCTACAAGCCAGAAGGTCGAGGGTTCAAGTCCCGGTGGGATCAGGATTTTTAAACTGACCCAAACCTTCTGGTGGCACCATGACCCTGGGGTCGACTCAGCCTCTAACGGAAATGAGCACCAGACGCTTGTTCTGGGGGTAAAGATGACCGTCACGCAGGGTTGACAACCCGGCTGACATCAAGTGCCGATTGTCCAGAAAAAGTGGGAGCCTTAACTTCCTACTACCCGAAGGGCCTCCTGAGGCCTGTAGTGGGATTACTTTACTTTATTATTATTATTATTATTATTATTATTATTATTATTATTATTATTATTATTATTATTATTAGGCTTACTATTATTAGAAAATATGGACATTTTCTTAGGATATTTTAATGCAGAAGTCGAACGGGATGACTTATTCAGACGAACAATAAACACATTCAGTCTTCATGAAGATATTAACGAGGATGGCCTTAAAATAGTCTCTTTTACCTCATTAAAGAAATAAATTATATAATGGAAGTAGGTATTTAATGACAAGTGAGGAAATTTTTGATTAAGTGGCTTCATTCAAATACCTAAGAACAATAATTACAAACGGGAATGAGGTACAATAATAAATATTAAACATAGGCTCAATTCTGGAAATGCATGTTATTACTCATTATTGGGTCTTTCGTCATCCCAACTTCTCTCAAAAAAACGCTAGACTGAAAATATATTAACTTTATTTTCCCAGTTATATGGAAGCAAGACATATATGTGTGTGGGGGGGGGGGTTACGTGGCGCAATACTATTGTTCCTAACGATTTTATTCCTTTTCTTTTTTCTTTTCTTTCTTATTTATTTATTTAAATTTTATTTTTATTTTTTTGAGGTTTGTTACACAATTAAAGGATAGTGCATAGTTTATGGTTCTAAGGTTTACTTAGTTTTTGGACTTGGCAGGTTTTGAAACGCAACGTCTCATTTGTTGATAGCCTTATCATTGAGACCATTAATATAAATAAGCTCTTACTCTAAATCAATTGGCGTTTAACGATGATTTTTCTTTCTTGCCGCTTTTGAAACAGTTAACTCTGCCTTTTTTTATGTAGAATTTAATGGGATGTAATTGTTTTGCCACATTGTTTTTATTGCAGTCGTAACGTCATTCCTTGACGTCCACTCTCTCATCTGCTATATTTAGTTAAAGCAAAACGCTTCGTCTCGAATTTGTGGGAATGTAAGCAATAAATAAATGTCTCCAACGAGTCATGGGACATAATTTTAAATGAAGAAACTTATATGCAAATTTACATTTTAAAATTACTTTTGTCTTCAAAGTTCTCTTTCCTTCCATCTACCTCTTATTCGTCTTTCTTCTGTCTCCTTCCTATCTTTTTATTCCCCAATGATAAAAAAACGAATGAATCTCATCATCATAAGTAATGCCACGAGTTCCAATTTATCGATAAATTCACGACTCACCAAGTGAATTTATCTAGAGAATTTGGAAATCAAGAGTGGCATTTGTTAGAACTATTTAACGAATAAAATTAAGCTGTTTACTCACAAATCATTATTTAACTATAGTTATTTTAAAATATTTATATATTTAATGTAAACGGCGATGTTTGAAAACAAATGAGAAACGATAGGTACGCTTTATCTGCTTCTTTTGTTTATGACTGCAACCAGATAATACTATTTATTGCCAAAGGAACGCAATATTGTAAGAATGCTCTCTAGTGGAGAAAAAATGAAACACATCAAACTGTATATTAATTCATGCCTGATGTCGTATGATGTAAATATGACAATTATATTTTTCTGGATTGTTACCTGGGAAAAAATACATTTAAGAAAGTGCAAACAGTGGTTTCTTTTTTTGGTGGTATAATCAATTGCTACAAATGTTTTTATATTAACTCCCGCATGCGGCATGTGTTGACATTCATGCACTATATATACAATCTGGTAGCCGTATTTCTCGCGGGCTCAGTCATTGCAAAATAATGTTCAGACCTGTTCAGAATATTAAAAAGGAGGGGCTTTCTTTAATATGGTAATTATAACACTGATAAATATTTGGTGAAACACGACTGTGATTGGTTGTAAAACAAATCATTGAAACGTGATTGGTCATTGACTCCCATTTGGGGCATGAGTTAAATAGTCATTATAAATTGCAGGCATGGATTAGGTCATTGGTCTGTTCCGCTTCGGGATAGAAATTATCCCTCCATCTCTTCTTAGGTTTTGGACCAAAGAGAGATGAACAGACAGGCGAATGGAGAAGACTACATTAACAATGAACTATGTGGTCTTTATAGGTATCCAGATATAATATGTAAGAACAATTAAGTCTCGTAGACTGCGATGGGCAGGACAAGCTGCGCGTATGGGGAATGGAAGATGTGCATGGAAGCTTCTTGTAGGAAAGCCAGAGGGAAAACGCCCAGTTGGTAGACCAAGAATGAGGTGGGAGAACAACATTAATTATGATTTGAGGGAAGTAGATTATACAGGGAATGATTGGAAGGCATTAGAGTGAGGCGACAGTTACCATTAAATTATATACAGAAGCCTGTTTCCCAAATCCATTTAAAGATCCAGAAGTAGGCTAGGGCTGAACTGGGAATCCATTACGATAGTGCTTCTTTCTCTATAGCTAATGCAACAATTTGGTTTCTGGGAGAGACTCATGCGAAATGAATTACTCGTTCAGCCTGCATACACGTGCAAGATTTTCTTGTTACCGAACGTTAAGAAACGCACACGCGGACCGGAATTCTCAGTTCAGAGAATGAAATTGCTGCATACTTACAGGAGGTGGATGCAATGTCTGGCGTGGTGCTTACATGCGTGTTCTGTAAAGGTGTAATACGTGTAAAAAAACTTATCATGGTCCATTGTTGCATGACTCAAACATAATAAAGTGGCCCTCATTAAACTTTATTGTTGCCCTTCTGACGGACTACGTACAATTGACAGTTGAAGGAATGAACGTTCCGTCTTTTCGCTCATTGTTTCCTTTGTCAGCAGTATGTGGTCATATCCATAAGTCATCGTTTCCCAACCTGTGGTTCGCTAACCCGCAGGGGGTTCGCAAAATAGTTCAAGGGGTTCGCCAAAACTTTTCTATAATGGCGGGTTTTGAAGATTAGGTCTATCATTGTTTTTCATCATTTCTCCAACATTGTAATAATAATAATAATAATAATAATAATAACAATAATAATAATAATAGTAACAATAATAATAATAATAGTAACAATAATAATAATAATAATAATAATAGTAACAATAATAATAATAATAATAATAGTAATAATAGTAACAATAATAATAATAATAATAATAATAATAATAGTAATAATAGTAACAATAATAATAATAACAGTAACAACAATAATAATAGTAACAATAATAATAATAATAATAGTAACAATAATAATAATAATAATAGTAACAACAATAATAATAATAATAGTAACAACAATAATAATAATAATAATAAGTATAATAATAATATCATCCTTCACCGGTGTGGAAAGCAACGGGAAGCTACCACATCTACAATTCCCTAATAAAGCTGCAAGCATAGCATGAAAATGCTATGATTGCTTTGAAGGACCTGCCTTCGGGCAGACTTACTATGGATGGATGGATGGAATAATAATAATAACAACGATAATAATAATAATAATAATTTTAAAATTAAATTAACCCTATAATGTCCTTGTTATATATATGTAATATCAGGAATTTATCTCGTTATTTCCATAATAAATTAATATTTGCCGCGGATGCCTGATTTACATTTAACGTTAGGAATGCATTTGATTCGCTACAACTAGGTCTACACGTTGTGTAACTTTCAGGCCGTACTAGAATAAATTTTAACCGCTAAGGGTTAAATTAATTTAAGGTTATTAAAACTTTTGCTTGGAATTAAATTTTATGCAATGTTGGTCGCCCGCACAGAAGATGATCTGAACAATTTTAACAATTCTAGCTTTCATGAAACCGGAACGAGCCAACAGGCTTAATCCCTGGATGATGATGCATTTTATGCATGTTTGCTGTAT
The DNA here is from genome assembly GCA_030220185.1 of Diploptera punctata. Taxonomy (NCBI): domain Eukaryota; kingdom Metazoa; phylum Arthropoda; class Insecta; order Blattodea; family Blaberidae; genus Diploptera; species Diploptera punctata. Next base: position 991,021 of record JASPKZ010003802.1, read on the forward strand.
GTATATTTAAAAATCAGTAGTTTACCCAACTCAGATCGTTGTGGAAGGGTTTCGCGAGTCGAAAAAGGTTGGGGACCGCTGCACTAAGTGAATTATTTTTATCGTGACAGGCTTATACATTTGTAATATTTTATGCCGATACGTAGAAAATTTGTGAGTGCCGTAACGGAATACGGTTGAACCGGAAAAACAATGAAATATAGGGTTGTAGGACAATTCAATTGTGCTATTTTATTGTAATCTTGATTTCTTGACCTCACTTAATGCAAGTTCGCATACACGGAAGTACTATATACACTAACTTCACGTCACAAACAAATGGAAACGACATTGATTTTTTTATTTCTACAATTTAAACGATTGCGTAATTGTCATTTATTTTTTATCAAAATTATTATTATTATTTAATTTTTATGGTGTTATTCTAACCATCCCTTGTACAAAACACCAGATTACGTTTATGTAACACTTTGGCTAGACCAGTGTTGACCTATGGTAGTGAAGCATGGACACTAATAAAACAACATGAAAGCAGAATAACGGCTTGTGAAATGAGATTCATGCGCAGACAGCAGGTTACACCAGATGGGATCGGAAAAGGACAACGCGATATCTTAAAGAATTGAAGACTACGCCAATTTTGGAATATATTAAACAGTACCAACTAAATTGGAAACACCATCTTGAAAGAATGAGTTCAAATCGGATCGCCAAAGCTGTTTATAATTATATACCAACATGATGAAGATCTCTGGGCCGTCCTATGAAACGCTGCAGGGAAAATTTTCTATAGGATCATAACAGGCCTTGGCCTAATACTTGGAAGGAAGAAGAAGAAGAGGAGGTTTTTTTTTTTTCAATCGGCAAATTGCTTGGGATGTTCATTTGTATCTAATTCTGAACTTTGTACAAAATCTGATCAGGTTATAACTGATCAGAAATGCCAGTATTTGTATGCCATTAGTTAAGAATAAACCATTGTTCTTAAATACAGTAAAAGCTCCTTATTCGCGGGATAAAAAATTGCGACACAGTTCCTGTATTCGCGGCTGAACATTTCTTTATTCGCGGATCCAGTCGGTAAATTAGAAGGATTAATATCGTTCATTAACGCATGGACAACTTTTTTTTCTGCAGGCACGTGTCAAGGCGGCTTTTACAAAGAGTGATTCAAACAAAATGGACAAATTAATTTCAAAGTAAAACAGTCCTTATTGTTATTAAGCCTAAAGTTCATTGTTAAAAGCCACCGCCGCTGTATTCCACGTGCCGCTATGCCCGTTGGTAAATGCCGCCCTCGCCACGATCGATGTTTCATTACTTGACAACACCTCACAGGTACGAACCTATGATACGTGGCTTCGCAACGAAATGTGGCTGCAACATGACGGAGCTCCAGCTAACTTCGATGCCAATGTGACGAGACATTTGGATGCTACATATCCAGCTCGAGGGAGACCAGTCCCATGGCTTCCGAGATCACCTGATCGTAACCCTCTCGACTACTTTTTGTGGGGCGACACGAAACAGTCTGTTTATCAGACTCCAGTAGAGTCATGTATAGGTCTTATAGCCCGAATCCACGCTGCTACAGAAATAATTCAAACGAGGCCAGGCGTATTTGAACGTGTGCGCCAATTGCTACAACCCCGCCGTACGTCCTGCAATGAGGTGGGAGGTGGATATTTTGAAAACTTGATGCGACTGTGACGGTATTGTCAAGTATTAAGTCTTGAAATCCAACCAACGGAACTCTTGAGACGTTAGCTACTCATAGTGTGAAAACGCAAAATTTCCGGACATTGGTACCTTATTAAAAATGATCAACATATCTCAGAATACATCATCACCTCCGTTCTCGATTTTGTGCAACACCCTGTATATATATATGTGTGTGTCCATTCATAGTAATTCTGCCCGAAGGCAGGTCCTTCACTACAATCATAGCATTTTCATGCTATGCTTGCAGCTTTACGAGGGAATTATAGGTGTGGTAGCTTCCCGTTGCTTTCCACACCGGTGAAGGATGAAGATGATGGCCATATGATTTCGGGGACCGTTTGGGCCTTAAAGTTTTCCTGGCATTTGTCATACAGGTGAGGAAAAACCCCGATAAAACCCTCATCCAGAAAAACTGCCCCGACCGGAGTTCGAACCCGGGCCCGCTGCATGACAAGGCAGCACGTTACCTCGAAACCACAGCGGTGGACATATATATCCATCCATCCATAGTAGTTTTGCCCGAGGGCAAGTCTTTCACTGCAATCATATAATTTTCATGCAATGCTTCGGAGCTTTACTAGGGATTTATAGGTGTGGTAGCTTCCCGTTGCTTTCCACACCGGTGAATGATGATGATGATGATGATGGCGGCGGCCATATGATTTCGGGGACCGTTTGGGCCTTAAAGTTTTCCTGGCATTTGTCATACAGGTGAGGAAAAACCCCGATAAAACCCTCATCCAGAAAAACTGCCCCGACCGGAGTTCGAACCCGGGCCCGTTGCATGACAAGGCAGCACGTTACCTCGAAACCACAGCGGTGGACATATATATCCATCCATCCATCCATAGTAGTTTTGCCCGAGGGCAAGTCTTTCACTGCAATCATATAATTTTCATGCAATGCTTCGGAGCTTTACTAGGGAATTATAGGTGTGGTAGCTTCCCGCTGATTTCCACACTGGTGAAGGATGATGATGATGGCGGCGGCCATACGATTTCGGGGACCGTTTGGGCCTTAAAGTTTTCCTGGCATTTGTCTTACAGGCGAGGAAAAACCCCGATAAAACCCTCATCCAGAAAAACTGCCCCGACCGGAGTTCGAACCCGGGCCCGCTGCATGACAAGGCAGCACGCTACCTCGAAACCACAGCGGTGGACATGTATATCCATCCATCCATAGTAATTTTTGCCCGAGGGCAGGTCTTTTACTGCAATCATGTAATTTTCATGCTATGCTTTGGAGCTTTACTAGGGAATTATAGGTGTGGTAGCTTCCCATTGCTTTCCACACCGGTGAAGGATGGCGGCGGCTATATGATTTCGGGGACCGTTTGAGCCTTAAAGTTTTCCTGACATTTGTCTTACAGGTGAGGAAAAATCCCGATAAAAACCTCACTCAGAAAAACTGTTCCGACCGGGGATCGAACCCGGGCCCGCTGCATGACAAGGCAGCGCGCTACCTCGAGACCACAAAGGTGGACATATATATATATATATATATATATATATATATTCGGTTATGGTCATTTTCCTATTAGAAAGATCGGTGAAGATCTATGAAAGTTTTGGATACTCTTTTCAAGAGAACAATCTCAACAGGTTAATTCCTTCGAAATTCATTAATTGAAAGACGTAAGTTTTTAGCGGATATTATGTTTAGGCGTACACAGAATATATCCGTGGTTTGAGTATTAACATAGAGGGGGGGGTATCATCCACATATTGACCTTGTTTAAGTTTCTGTTAGATGAAAGTGGTTCAGATAATTACGCCATGGAACTGGTTAGTCTGCATATTTAATAACGGCGTCTGGTACGTGGCTTGTGTTCTATTTTTTCTTGAATATAGAACATTGTATCACAACATTAAAAAATGTTTATTTTTTTGTACTTATTTTGTAGTTCGTTTACAACTTTTTGTGAGATAGGTGCAGTAAATCATATAAGAAATGTGAGGTTATGTTTATTCACTGCAACTTGATCATATTATTTATTGCAAATAGAATCGCAAATTTGCAAGATGCACCCTAGTGGAGAAATAGTGAAACATGAAACTTTATATTATAACCAATATTATAGGCTACCGGTATTAATTTATTTTTTTAGTAAAGCTCAATAAAATCAAAGAATGTGTTCATTATTTGCTATATTCAATGCATTTGCTGGAAAGTCAGTCACTGCAAAATAATGCTCTGACCTGTTCAGAATATTAAAAGGGAGGAGCTTTCTTTATCACAAAAGCGATAGTTGATAAAGTGCAATCGATAAAGAGCGAGGTGGAACACGACTGTCATTGGTTGTAAAACTAAATTAATTGAAACGTGATTGGTCATTGACTACAATTTGGGACATGAGTTAAAGTCAACAAAATTTCCCGTCCACATTTAGGATGTGACATCAGCTATTGGTATGATAAAGATATTGAACACAAAACATATCAGTTTCAAGCTATTTGTGGTACAATAAATAGAACATTGAATAATAAAGCCCATAAAGAAACAAAATTAAAATTTTATAAAACAATGGCTGTCCCTGTTCTTTTGTATCGGAGTGAATCTTGGATTACCACTACCAAACAAGAAAGTAAAATCCAAGCAGCCGAGATGGAATTTTTAAGAAGAGTAAAAGTCTGCACTAGAATGGCCCAGATAAGAAACGATGATATCCGTGAAGAACTGCAGATCTACTCCATAAAAGAAAAGCTATTTAACAACAAGATACAGTGGAAAGAACATGTAGAAAGAATGGAAGAAAGTAGATTACCAAATAAAATCTTCCACTATTTTCCAAGAGGAAGAAGAGATGTCGGACGTCCTCGGAAGAGATGGTCTTATGCTACGGTTTATTATACAGCGTGTCGCGCCCGACGTGACGCGAATTCGCGTTTCGCTCGGCGTGATGCTGGTTCCACATGGAGCGCATACGCTACAGCGCATATGTTTATGTAATTGTCCGCCAAGAGATTGGAACCACATATATGGCAAAATCAAGTTGACCAACGTCGTCAATAATAAATTTCCAAAGGTGTTTACACAAAAAACTAATGTATACAAACCATACAGGTCCCTGCCTAAACTAAATTGAAATATGAAAGATCATTAAATTACTATTTAGTAAACTGTTAAACATAATTGCTGGATGTACACTTAACTGACCCATCGGAATCTAATAAAATGAAGTGATTGAATATTTATTTCTTAAATATGGTTTGGAATTAAATGCAAATGTTGGTAATTCACACATATGTCCTGCCATCTGGTGGATTTAATTTTATGAGCGTTCACTATGCCAACTTCAATTCTAATAAAGAACTTTGAAAATAAATTGAGAGGAAAAGTCATAATTTGTGTACATTGATAAACATATTAAAATTCTTCATTTAAAAAGTTTCAAGTGTCGTTGCAAAACGATTAAAATAGTTCGAAATATTAGTAAAGACAGAAAAAGTACCTAGAGCAACAGCATCATATGAATGTTGTATGGAAATCATAGAATAAATTATTCTTTAGTTCTTAAATAAACATATGGTTGATGAATATACCAAATTTTAGAATACTTCAGATTTTCGCCTGACCAGTTTTATCAGGTTTGAATTTAATAGAAGACGAAATTTATGCACATCCATAATATCCCCGAGATACAATATTTACAGCTTTTATTTATCTCTTGACTAAGTTCAAGCCACAATAACTTTTTTCTGTACATCTCTGTACTCCTTCATGCTCATATTGTATAAAACATGTATAGATCTCGATAATTTGCAACAAAACTAACTTCGTCGTTAAAATTGGAAAGTTATAAAACAAGTCAGGGATTATGATATATATATTATTATTATAATAATAATCCCTGAAACAAGTACTGTATTTGCGACATTTTGTTAACAAATCTTAGTTTGTTTTTAGCAATTACACCAATGAGTATGGGTAATATCTTCTATATTCTTTGTTCGCGCTGGCAAATTGCGTCCTGGATTCAAGAGATTCCAAAACACGACACGACATGTCAGCGCAAATTTTTTTGCGCCAGCAATTTGCGTTGTAGATAAACCACATCCATTTGAATATATGGGGAGCAATTTTTGCGCTGGCGCGTTGCGTCGTAGATAAACCACAGCATTAGATCTATTAGTGAAGACGGAACAGGCAACTCTTGCCTAAACCAGGAAGTGAAGAAGATAATAAACAGATATTGGTAAAAGTAAAGTATCTAAGAAGAAAATGTAAAATCCTTAAAAAGCACCCCACGCTTTTGATGGTAAAATTATTTTTTGTAGATAACTCTAGTTTTATTCTAGATGTGTTGGAGATGATTTTTTTTGTTGACCACTTCCTTAAGCGTGTTGAAAATTAAAATTATTTTTCATTTTTTAGTTCTAGTAAAGTGTGCTGTGTTAGTTTTTTTTAAAACTATTATTTATTATTAATGCTTGAATATCCCAACATAAATAACCTTATTTTTTTACCGTTATAGTTATACAAACATAGGGTTCTGTCCAAGAGCAGGTCTTTCATTGCAAACTCAGCATTCTCTACTATTTCCTTAACTCAGCTTTCCTTTTTGTATCCGCATACAAACCATTTATTGTAATATTGTCTATCATCTGAGTCTTTTTGTTTCTCTAACTTTCTATCTACTGACCATTCCGTCTAGGGCATACGTTAGCAGGCAGATTCGTCTTAGCCACTGGCCAATCCATTTTCTTTTCCTCTTTATGAGTTCCAGCATTGTTCTTCCTTCACCTACTCTCTCTAGCACATATTTATTTTTTATTTATAATGTGACTATTTAACTCATGCCCCAAATGGGAGTCAATGACCAATCACATTTCAATGATTTTTTATTTACAATCAATCACAGTCGTGTTTCGCCTAAAATTTACCAATTAAAGTTTATCATAAGTAATGCCACGAGTGATTTCGAATTTATCTAGAGAATTTGGAAATCAAGAGTGGCATTACTTAGGACTATTTAACGAATAAAATTAAGCTATTTACTCACAAATCATTATTTAACTATTGTTATTTTTAAAATATTTATATATCTAATGTGAACGGCGATGTTTGAAAACAAATGAGAAACGATTGGTACGCTTCATTTGCTTCTTTTGTTCATCACTGCAACCAGATCATATTATATATTGCCAAAGGAACGCATTATTGTAAGAATGCTCTCTAGTGGAGAAAAAATGAAACACATAAAACTGTATATTAATTCATTTCTTGCCCTATGATGTAAATATGACAATTATATTTTTCTGGAGGGGGCACGCCGTAGCGTAGTGGTTAAGGCACTGAGCTACAAGCCGGAGGGTCGAGGGTTCAAGTCCCGTTGGGGTCAGGATTTTTAAACTGACCCAAACCCTCTGGCGGCACTATGGCCCTGGGGTCGACTCAGCCTCTAACGGAAATGAGTACCAGACGCTTGTTCTGGGGTAAAGGCGGCCGTCACGCAGGGCTGACAACCCGGCTGACATCAAGTGCCGATTGTCTAGAAAAAGTGGGAGCCTTAACCTCCTACTACCCCAAAGGCCTCCTGAGGCCTGTTGTGGGATCAAAAAAAAAAATATTTTTCTGGAATGCTATTAGGCCTACTTGGAAAAAAATACATTTAAGAAAGTGCAAAGAGTCGTTTCTTTTTTTTGGTGGATAATCAATTGCTACAAATGGTTTTATATTAACTCCCACATGCGCTGTGTGTTGACATTCATGCAATATATATACAATCTGGTAGCCGTATTTCTGAGAGAGTCAGTCACTGCAAAATAATGCTATGACCTATTCAGAATGTTTTTAGGAGGTGCTTTGTTTATTGTGATATATGCATTGTATATCCGAGTGAACTTAATCTAGGATCTTAATCATAACATACCGGTATACGAACTTGAATTTTAAACTCTTCTTTATCAAGTTTTAAGTTCTAGTAAGACTGATTTTATCATGATGCCAGTATTGTATGACCTCAAGCAACTTTTGACTTTTGTTGTGGGATATCACAAATGTACAATTTGCTGAGCCTTGTTGCATATGCAAACTGTTAAAGTTGAGCACTCTAACACAGCTGTCGTCATGGAATGCGTCTCTGAATCCTTTTAAATACTTACGTGATTTATGTCCTGGTGCGGAAGAAAACATTTGTGGTCAGGATTTTCTGTTAACCCAAACATATTTTTGTGTTTGTTAATGTATTTAATGTAATTTAATGTAGATTTTACACACTTTATATTAGCTTGACCTGTATCTATCTATCTATCTATCTATCTATCTATCTATCTATCTATGTAACGGAATCTTTCAACGCGATTTTTACCCACTTAAAATCATTGGATCGACTTGAAACTTTGTATACTTGTAGAGGACCCGTGACAATACAATAATTTCATATTTATTTTCTAAAATCCTGGCCATAATCATCAGATAATAAAAAAAAAGTGTTTTTGTATCAATGTAACGGAATCTTTCAACGCGATTTTCACCCACTTAGAAACATTGGATCGACTTGAAACTTTGTATACTTGTAGAGGACCCGTGACAATACAATAATTTCATATTTATTTTCTAACACCCTGGCCATAATCATCAGAAAATAAAAAAAAGTGTTTTTGTATCAATGTAACAGAATTTTTCAACGCGATTTTCACCCACTTAGAAACTGGTATAATAGGTTGCGGACTTGTCGAGTTTTTAGTCAATCGTTGTAAGAGCTCAGTTGGTAGAGCAGTGAACCCTTAATGCTATATATTTTCAGTAATCCGTAGGTCGCTGGTTCAAATCCGGGTGGGAGGGTTTTTTTTATAGAAGAGTACTACTTTTAGCTCATACTACAATAGTATCGAATTTAAAGATATTTACATTTTTATCTTATTCTGTAAAATATTAAAACTAAAAAACAAAAAATAAATAATAGTTTAAAAAAACTAAAAGAACACGCTTTATTAGAAAACTAAAAAATGAAAAATAATTTTAATTTCTAACACGCTTGGAATAAATAATTTTACCATCAAAAGCGTGGGGTGCTTTTTATGATTTTTACATTTTGTTCTTAGAGAGCTTACTTTTACCAATATCTCTTTATTTAAATGTAAAATGTAGATTCTTGTGTACCTATTATATAATTGTAGAAAAAGCAAACAAATGAATGCGACTATTTAACTCATTCTCGAAATGGTAGTCAATGACCAATCACGTTTCAATGAATTTTGTTTTACAACCAATGACAGTCGTGTTTCTGTTTATCAGCTCCTGATTTCGTGATAAAGAAAGCTCTTCCTTTTTAATATTCTGTACAGGTCAGATCATTACTTTTATCCAACAAATACATTGAATACAGCAAATAATGAACACATTCCTTGATTTTACTGAGTTGTTTACTAAAAAAATAAATGTATAACCTATAATGTTGTTTACATTATACAGTTCTATGTGTTTCATTATTTCTCCACTAGAGTGCACTCTTACAATATTGCGATCTTATTTGGCAATAAATAATATGATCAAGCAGCAGTGAATGAACATAACCTCACATTTCTAATTTGTTTTCAAACATCGCCGTTTGCATTAAATATATAAATATTTTTAAATACCGGTAACTATATTTAAATAATGATTTTTGAGTAAACAGCTTAATTTTGTTCGTTAAATAGTCCTAACAAATGCCACTCTTGTTTTTTCCAAATCCTGTAGATAAAATCGATGCTTTGAAAATCATTCGTGGCATTACTTATGAACAATATAAATTATGTGGACAAATCCGCCTAGTTTACTTCTCGTATTTTTATGATAATTAATCCTAGGAGAAATTAAGTATAGTAAAAAAACTTCACTAATAACTTTGGTCGTAAGCCGTCACTACAAAACTTAATAGCTGGCTGCGACATTGTACCCAAATAGTGCCTGTACAGAGGTTGAAGATCTAGCTAAAAGGAGTGGTCAGAGTGTAATCTTGGTCGTTACAGATTTTCTCATCCTAGTACCGCTGCTTATCCCAATTTCTCTCGATGATAAAGTAATCCCACTACAGCCCACTACAGGCCTCAGGAGGCCCTTGGGGTAGTAGGAGGTTAAGAGTCCCACTTTTTCTGGACAATCGGCACTTGATGTCTGCGCCTTTACCCCCAGAACAAGTGTCTGGTACTCATTTCCGTTAGAGCTGAGTCAACCCCAGGGCCATAGTGCCTCCAGAATGTTTGGATCAGTTTAAAAATCCTGATCCCACCGTGACTTGAACCCTCGACCTTCCGGCTTGTAGCGCAGTGCCTTAACCACTACACTACGGCGTGCCCCCTCTCTCGATGGTCAATTTAATATTAATTTTACTGGCATTTCCGGAAATGACTTTCACTGCCAGTAATTCAAGTAAATTTTCTTAGCATTTAGCAGTGATAAGTTTGAAATAGGTCTCAGGGAGTTTTTTTTGCTACTAAAAGTCCAGATGCATTTGCTAAATGTCACACTGCACTAGACAAGAATTTAATAACAAGTGTGATAGCATGTCAACAGCACTGTTTAGCTTGATAAAAATAAAAATATCCTCAACCCGTGTCCAACCCAGGGTCGAGTCTATGAATAAGATGAAACCCCTATATAGAGGATTGTGAATGACAAGGGTGCCTATCGACCACGCCTGACGCTCCATCACGGGGGCAGAAGAACGAAATGGAACTAAATGGTTGAGATGAGTGTGGAGAAATGGTGGAATGAAATTGTGGCTGGGGAAAACCACGAGAAAAACCTGGCCAAGCTCCATTTCGTCCATCACGAAACCCACATGGGGTGACCGATACTTGGCACAATCATGCGAGGTATTTTTATAGAGGAATTGTAGCGTATTGTTTTGTTTTCAAAGTTATTTTTCGATCTATATAAATTCTCTTTTCGTAGATTTATTTCTATTCGTTGACTAATTCGTTTGTCTTGGCTTATTATAATATCTTTACAGTCGCTAAGATCCACATTCTCGCTCACAAATAGTCATTGTTGGACACTACGCACGATGGCAAAGTTGCTCGTTTTGTGTTATACAGGGTCATCGAAAAAGGTTGCAGCAATTTCAAACAGTCATAGCTCAGGAACTATTTGAGATATTAAAACGAGTATTTTTTGTTAAATTCACCAACTCAAAAAGTGTTTTCTTACCTTAGACTGTTTCTATGTGCGCTCTGCAAACATCCAGCCGATAGTCTATTTAGGCCCAACAGCGCTGGATCATCGCAGGCGTGATTGATGCAACAGCATAGGTGTTCCTTTGCCTTAAATGTTGCAGACCTCTGATCGGTTCACTGTACACAATGTTTTTTTACGTATACCCATAAAAAAAGTCTAGGGGTGTCAAGTCGGGGCTTCTAGGAGGCCATTGAATAGGACCGGATCTACCAATCCACCGATCAGGAAATCTTGCATGCAGGGCGTCTCGAACTAGTTGGGAAAAGTGTGGGGGCGCGCCATCTTGTTGAAAGAATAACGTTACGGTATTTTCTTCTTCAATTTCGTCTACTTGCGGGAAAACCTACTGTTCTAGCACGTCTAACTAAACATATCCGGCCCTATTCAATGGCCACCTAGAAGCCCCGACTTGACACCCCAGACTTTTTTATGGGGATACTAAAAAAAACATTGTATACAGTGAGCCGATCAGAGATCTGCAACATTTAAGACAAAAGATCACCGATGCTGTTGCAACAATCACACCTGCGATGATCCAGCGCTGTTGGGCCGAAATCGGCTATCGGCTGGATGTTTGCAGATCAACCAACGGATCGCACATATAAACATTCTAAGGTAATCAACTTTTATAAGATTCATGATGTGTTCCGTTGAGGTATTATTCAAAATTAAAATATAAAATTATGGAATATACACCTGAAAGGTCCGTCTCCTCAACTTAATTAGTCATTTAACTGTAGCGCTTTCGGGACTTGAAACACCAGTTTTGATGATGATGGGACAAGTCCTGAAAGCACTACAGTTAAATAACTAATTAAGTAGAGGAGACGGACCTGTGAATATTCCATAATTTTATATTTTAATTCTAAGGTAAGAAAAAAACTTTTTGAGTTGGTGAATTTAACAAAAAATACTCGTTTTAATATCTCAAATAGTTTCTGAGCTATGATTGTTTGAAATTGCAGCAGTCTTTTTCGATGACCCTGTACTAATTCCGAACAAAGTTCCGGTTGGACTTTAAACAAAATTGCATAAGATGTTACTTCGCTGATGATCTTAATAAATTGTGTTAAGGGAATTAAGTTTTAAACTGAAAAGACAAAATAAAAAGTTATCTGAACTTCACCGGTGAGTTCAAGTGTTTATAGTAGCCTCAGTCACTTCTCGAGATGATCGTCTCTGACCATAGAGAAACTTCGAATAGAGGGGAAACTGAGTACAGTGACATCTAAAAAATTTCGGTCGTTTACGATGAACTACAATGAGCGCTGTTTCGTAGTAACAGAATATGTAACTAAATAAAACAAATGCAAGGCACACGGCGTCGTTCACGGCCACAGAGTTTCTCTATGGTTCACGGCGTGTTTAACGGTGTTCACTCGGGATTATGGGAAGTTAGCCATTTTGTAAATTTAAATTTTTAACTGCTATCCTTTCGTTCTATGTAGACGGTACTGTAAATTATCGAAAGTTAAAATCATTACTTAGATTTTATTTTACTCTAATTTGTAAGTAAATTCAAGCTTGTTTACATTTTTAATGTGAATCTATTTTCAAAGATAAACCTACTAGAAGTGATAAAATTCTAAGATTTGTTAGGTTAGGAAGGAGATGATGTTAGTGTACAGCCATTTCTAATAAACATTTTAAAAATGTGACTTTATAATGGACAGATGTACGACATGGCTAAGGTTATTTAATAAATATTGTTTAAAATATATATGTGAGAATAAGGGGGTAGGTCAATTGTACGTATTTATTAAAATAGCTCATAATGCACGTTTTAAAATTTTAATAAACGAAAATAAATTAACATGTTTTATTTATTTCCATTCTTCCTTTCTGTTAAAATTAAAGAAAATCTGTAGGTCTGAGAGACTGGGTGTACATAATTCCACAATTTAAGATTAATTAATACGTTATTTATTCCTATAAAAGTTAAATTCCATAATTATTCACCAGATGGCGTTATATAATTATAATTCATAATTTTACCACCAGGCGGTGCTGAATTTCATATTAGTACCAAAAAAAGAACCGAAAAAATTTAGGTGTCGTTAGTTGTATTACACTAGCGCCGCCTGTGGCATGTACGCGCAACTCGTCCACTTTCTTCTCTGGTACTCTGTGGTCTCTGACAGTGAGTTGGAAGTTCGCTGCTTATTTATATAATTGACTTGCCTGTTAACCCGTGAAAACATTGAAGTTGGACAAAGTTGGTCAAGTAAACATACGAACTTAGATACAGGGTAGCAAAGAGGTGGAGACTTTTTCTTCTTTTTACACGCTTTATATTAGCTTGGTCTGTATCTATCTATGCAACGGAATCTTTCAACGCGATTTTCACTCACTTAAAATCATTGGATCGACTTGAAACTTTGTATACTTGTAAAGGACCAATGACAATACAATAATTTCATAATGTTTTTCTAAAATCATGTCGAGAATCATCAGAAAATAAAAAAAAGTGTCCGTGTAATTATGTAACGGAATCTTTCAACACGATTTTCACTCACTTAAAATCATTGGATCGACTTGAAACTTTGTATACTTGTAAAATACCAATGACAATACAATAATTTCATAAATGTTTCTAAAATCCTGGCCAGAATCATCAGAAAATCAAAATAATAAAAACTGGTATAATAGGTTGCAGACTTACTAACTTCTTACTCAATCGTTGTAAGAGCTCAGTTGGTTGAGCGGTGGACTGTAGTGGTATATAATTTCAGTAATCCATAGGTCGCTGGTACAAATCCGGCCCGGAGGATTTTTTCAGTAGAGTATTACTTTTAGCTCATACTACAATAGTATCGAATTTATCTTATTTCGTAAAATATTAAAACTAAAAAATAAAAAAAATAGTTTTAAAAACTAAAACAACACGCTTTATTAGAAAACCGATCTAAAAAATGAAAAATAATTTTAATTTCCAACACGCTTGGGATAAAATTAAAGTGGTAAAAAAAAAACAATCTCAAACACATATAGAATAAAACTAGAGTTATCTACAAATAACATAATTTTACCATCAAAAGCGTGGGGTGCTCTTTTCAATTAATATATATTTGATAATAAACATATATTGGTAAAAGTAAAGTCTCTAAGAAGAAATCGTAAAAATCATAAAAAGCACCCCTCGCTTTTGATGGTAAAATTATTTTCTTTTTGTTGATAACTCTAGTTTTATTTTATATGTGTTGGAGATGATTTTTTTGTTGACCACTTTAATTTTATCCCAAGCGTGTTGGAAATTAAAATTATTTTTCATTTTTTAGTTCGGTTTTGTAATAAAGCGTGTTGTTTTAGTTTTTTAAACTATTATTTATTGTATCCAAACTCAATTCAGTTTATTACTCTGTTTCCTAAATTATTTACCGGGATCGACTGAAGCGTAAGGGCTCATTATTTGCACGTGTACAGTTACATGCTATGAGAAACTTGTAATAGCCTGCTATTTTATTTTAAAATCTATTTATATGGATACAATGAGAAAGAAGTTAGTTTCATCCCCAAACAGTTTCATTGATTTTTTGTTTATTTTAATGTGCTTAGGCAATTGAGGACAAATGAGTGAGGAAATTGGGTGATGGGTGGGGGACATGTCGCCATTTAAGTTTTTATTTACTGTATATATGCATGAGATTAAGATGTAAGCAAGAAATAAGCGACAGCAACCAATGGAGGTAGGAAAGAATGTCATAGAACTAGACAGGTGCCATTTATGGGAGCAATGTCTGGTAGAAACAAGTCTGAATGAAAGACAAGTTGATTTCCAGACTCCCGCTGCTAGACTAGTGTCATCTGCAAACTATCTACGATACACGTACATTCAGTGTTATATTTATTCAACATAAACTAAACATTGCAGATATTGTGATTTAAATTTAGTAATATTCACCAATAATAATAATAATAATAATAATAATAATAATAATAATAATAATAATAATAATAATAAAATCTAACGTTCAATGTGATTTTTTATTATGGCTGTTACTTAAGAAATATGATTAACTTCGTATGATCAGATTGACTCCAAGGCACATATTTTTATTATGGTTGCCACTTGAGAAATATGATTAACTTCGTATGATCAGATTGACTCCAAGGCACATATTTTTATTATGGTTGCCACTTGAGAAATATGATTAACTTCGTATGATCAGATTGACTCCAAGGCACATATTTTTATTATGGTTGCCACTTGAGAAATATGATTAACTTCGTATGATCAGATTGACTCCAAGGCACATATTTTTATTATGGTTGCCACTTGAGAAATATGATTAACTTCGTATGATCAGATTGACTCCAAGGCACATATTTTTATTATGGTTGCCACTTGAGAAATATGATTAACTTCGTATGATCAGATTGACTCCAAGGCACATATTTTTATTATGGTTGCCACTTGAGAAATATGATTAACTTCGTATGATCAGATTGACTCCAAGGCACATATTTTTATTATGGTTGCCACTTGAGAAATATGATTAACTTCGTATGATCAGATTGACTCCAAGGCACATATTTTTATTATGGTTGCCACTTGAGAAATATGATTAACTTCGTATGATCAGATTGACTTCAAGGCACATATTTTTCATCAGTAGGGTCCGGATGTTAGGCACTTAAAAAATTCAAAATAGGCAGGCAAAAAGTCTCTAAAAATCATTAATATAGGCACTAAAATTCAAAATAGGCTCTTATAAAAATGGACTACAATATAACTTTTTACAGTCTTATGTTAAGAATTAAACATCAGATATGCTTTTGAAATTTGTTTTGCCTTTTTTACAAAGGGCAGAACCCTCTTTGTCACTCAGCAATGTTGTATTGAAAATGGGCGAAGAACTTTTCTTCAAGCCTTAGAGCCCGAGCATAATGCAATGGGGCATAGCATAGGGCTATTTCGCTTAACGGTAATGCATGAGGTGGAAAAATACAATATTTACCTCACAGGAGTGCATTCAGGGGAAAACCACCTACCTGCTAGGTTATTGGGATATTGTCACCATTATCCTAAAATATTCTAAGGGATGATCTTGAAAGTCTACGTGAATACATTATTCTAAGGGAATTTATAAAAAGAACACTTGGAAACTTCAATGAAATGATTTGTGCCATGAAGTTTGTCCATTTGAATTGATTTAATTGAAATACTGAGTTAATATCGAGAAAAAATTCCAATAGGCATTATAAGCTGAAATAGGCATTTATAGGCAAAATTAACTTCATAGAAACAACTCTAGGGTCGTTGGTATGAACTTATATGAAGTCATTTTTACAATATGTATAATAAATAACTAGGTATTTTCCCTAACATCCGGTCTCTAGTCATCAGAGTCCATTACAGACGTACTAAAACAATACGTATTTACGTATTCGGAATGCTTGTGGAGTAAGTCAGACACACTATAGAATCTAAGTGGTTTAGGCGTAAGCACGAAATATGGTTAGGCGTGTCAAAATTAAAAGATAAAGCTAAAGTGGTTGAATTTTTATATAATCCAATATGTCTACATCTGTTAAAATTCTGATTGATCCACAGATTGACAGCATAGAGTCCAAACTGTGTCAATTCAGGATTCATTTAAAAGGAAACTTCAATTTAATTTCAATGGAAACAACACTGTGTGGCCTTCATGTTGCCAGACTAGTAGAAAAGAGGATCAAACGCGATTCTTGAACTTGTGGTGTTGGTTGCCTTGACCTTTCCTATACAGGGGCCAGTTCCCTGTCGACCATAATGAAGGTGCGCATCCAGCCTGACCCACTAAGATCTTCACTTATTGCAAACAAGTGCAGTAGGAAACATGCAGTCTGTCAGAAACAGCTACTCGAATTATGTGTTTATGTTCTTCAATTCAGCACATGCAAGCAGAAAGACCAATACAGTAAGATTAAAATGTTTCTGTACGGAGGGAACCACATTAGATCCATTTTACACGCTTTATATTAGCTTGACCTGTATCTGTCTATCTAACGGACCTGTATCTATGTAACGGATTCTTTGAACACGATTTTCACCCACTTATAACATTGGATCGACTTGAAACTTTGTATACCTCTAAAGGACCCATGACAATACAATAATTTCATTTTTTTTTCTAAAATCCTCGCCAGAATCATCAGAAAATAAAAAAAATAAAAACCGGTATAATATGTTGTTGACTTACCGACTTTTTAGTCAATCGTTGTAAGAGCTCAGTTGGTAGAGCGGTGGACTGTAGTGGTATATAATTTTAGTAATCCATAGGTCACTGGTTCAAATCCGGCCCGAAGGATTTTTTTAGAAGACTATTAAGCATTTAAATTTTCATGGGATTCCGGTTTATGACAATCCGTTAAACTAAACATTTAAAAAATAAATAATAGTTTAAAGAACTAAAACAACACGCTTTATTAGAAAACCAAATTAAGAATAAATAATAGTTAAAAAAACTAAAACAACACGCTTTATCAGAAAACCGAACTAAAAAATGAAAAATAATTTTAATTTCCAACACGCTTGGGATAAAATTAAAGTGGTCAGCAAAAAAAATCATCTCCAACACATATAGAATAAAACTAGAGTTATCTACAAAAAAAAATCCATCAAAAGCGTGGGGTGCTTTTTATGATTTCTACGTTTTCTTCTTAGAGACTTTACTTTTACCAATATCTGTTTATTATCAAATATATTAATTGATATAGAGCACCCCACGCTTTTGACGGTAAAATTATTTTTTTTGTACGTAACTCTAGTTTTATTCTATATCTGTTGGAGATTATTTTTTTTGTTGATCACTTTAATTTTATCCCAAGTGTGTTGGAAATTAAAATTATTTTTCATTTTTTAGTTCGGTTTTCTAATAAAGCGTGTTGTTTTAGTTTTTTAAAACTATTATTTATTTTTAGTTCGGTTTTCTAATAAAGCGTGTTGTTTTAGTTTTTTAAAACTATTATTTATTTTTAGTTCGGTTTTCTAATAAAGCGTGTTGTTTTAGTTTTTTAAAACTATTATTTATTTTTAGTTCGGTTTTCTAATAAAGCGTGTTGTTTTAGTTTTTTAAAACTATTATTTATTTTTAGTTCGGTTTTCTAATAAAGCGTGTTGTTTTAGTTTTTTAAAACTATTATTTATTTTTAGTTCGGTTTTCTAATAAAGCGTGTTGTTTTAGTTTTTTTAAACTATTATTATTTTTTAGTTCGGTTTTCTAATAAAGCGTGTTGTTTTAGTTTTTTTAAAAACTATTATTTATTTTTAGTTCGGTTTTCTAATAAAGCGTGTTGTTTTAGTTTTTTAAAACTATTATTTATTTTTAGTTCGGTTTTCTAATAAAGCGTGTTGTTTTAGTTTTTTAAAACTATTATTTATTTTTAGTTCGGTTTTCTAATAAAGCGTGTTGTTTTAGTTTTTTAAAACTATTATTTATTTTTAGTTCGGTTTTCTAATAAAGCGTGTTGTTTTAGTTTTTTAAAACTATTATTTATTTTTAGTTCGGTTTTCTAATAAAGCGTGTTGTTTTAGTTTTTTAAAACTATTATTTATTTTTAGTTCGGTTTTCTAATAAAGCGTGTTGTTTTAGTTTTTAAAACTATTATTTATTTTTAGTTCGGTTTTCTAATAAAGCGTGTTGTTTTAGTTTTTTAAAACTATTATTTATTTTTAGTTTGGTTTTCTAATAAAGCGTGTTGTTTTAGTTTTTTAAAACTATTATTTATTTCGAATAAAGTGTAGTAGTATCCAGACAGAAGAGTTTTGATGAACGATGAGTGTGCTGAACGATCACAAAGGCTAAATAAGATTTTTTCTCAGAATGAGAAATACAAAATTTATTTAGAGTTATGGGTCTTCTTTTTGCAACACAAGGACTGCTGGCAAAATTTAATTATTTAGATGTTATGTATTTCTTCTTCTTCTTCTTCGGCTTTCCCCCACTTATAGGTTTGCCGTCTTCAGTTTCCATTTATCTCTATCATTCCAATCTCCCTCTTCCAAATTCCGATCATCCATTATAGTTCTGACGTAGGTTTTCCATTTCCATCTTGGTCTGCCACGTTTATTTCTTCCAGGGGGTGACCATTGGTATATATTTTTTGGCCATCTTTCATTTTCCATTCTTTGTACATGGCCATACCATTTAAGTGTTTGATTTTCAATCCTCTTAACAACAGATGTGGTGACATTCATTTATCTCCAAAGGAATTCATTTCTTATTTTATCCTGTCTTGTTTTTTGGAGGCTTCTTCTAAAATAATCAAATTCAACTGTTCTAATTTTGTTCTTTTGTAATTCCGTCAAAGACTAAGTTTCACTTCCATATGACAAAATATTCTGTATTATGCTCTTATAAATTTTCATTTTAGTTTCCTTTGTAATATTTGTATTCCAAATTATTCCATGTAATGTCTTAGTTGCATTTTTTGCCATTGCAATTTTAGTCTGTACATCTCTCACAGGTACCTAAACTTGTAATTATTGACCCAAGATATTAAAAAAAATCACACTTTTTTATTTTTATGTATTTAAGTTATATTTAAATATTAATAGAATTTTAAAATACAAAATTATTAACTTTAACTTTCATATTTATTATGATATTAAAATCCTGCTATAAATTATAGAAATATTCGGAACATTTTAATGCCTGGCACAATATTTTCGCAAAAGTGCGAATAATGTCTTATGTTGTTGAAATATTGAATATTGTGCACAACTTTCTAGCGTGAAAGGAATTCCCAGCACATGAAGGTCAAAAACCTCTTGTATACCAATTTAAATGAATTTATTGGATGAATTGATTAGTTACAGCACTACTTCCTCTTCGTGAAACTTTGAAGTTGCGAAAATAAACAAAGTGAATGATTTCTAGTTTGTTTTAAAATGTAAACTCACTTTATTTGGAACACGTGGCAGAACTCTCGTTTTGTCAAAGTGTTTCGATAAATAAAAACGGCCGAGCTTCCTAAACATTTGCTGGTCGTAATAATTTGTTATTCATTACAGTGTTACCTAGTGCATCATGACTCAACATTGGGAACCAAAATGGATCTGACAAGCGCACGCATAATTCAAATGCGCTATTTGGGAGCGACTACTTAAAATACCCATTATAAGTACAATGATACATCCATAATAATTCTGCCCGACGGCAGGTCTTTCACTGCAATCATAGCATTTTCTTGCTATGATTTTGAGCTTTACTAGAGAATAATAGGTATGGTAGCTTCCTGTTGATTTCCACACCGGTGAAGGATGATGATGATGCCAGATGATTTTCGGGGAACATTGGGCCCTAAACTTCCTGACATTTGTCTTAGAGGTGAGGAAAAACCCCGAAAATACCTCATCCATCCAGGAAGCTGTCCCGACCGGGAATCGAACCTATCGCAGCGGTGTGTGTGTGTGTCTGTGTGTATACGCTTAGACAAATGTCAGTAAGCTTGGGGCCCAACGGTCCCCGAAAATCATCCGGCCATCATCATCAGCCTTATCATTATCATCATCCTTCACCGGTGTGGAAAGCAACGGGAAGCTACCACACCTATAATTCCGTAGTAAAGCTGCAAAGCATGGCATGAAAATGTTATGATTGCAGTGTAGAACCTGCCTTCGGGCAGAATTACTATGGATATACAGGGTGGACCGCTCGAATGGACCTAATTTCAATTGCTTGTTACTGGCAAACGGTTGAAGATAGAAACTTAAAACAACGTTCATATTACAGAAAAACTCACCAAGTTTTGATATCCAGATCACCACATCTCTATATGAGCCCCAGCAGTCACTGTGACGATATCAAAGCGATGAACAATTTCTGCCAAGTACGTTGGAGTATGTCTTATGGAATGTTCTCAATAGCCTCTATGATGCGCTCACGAAGATCACGAAGGTCTTTGACTGGGGTGGTGTAAACTTATCTTTGACATAGCCCCAGAGAAAGAAATCCAGTGGGTGTTAAATCGGGAGATCTCGGGGGCCACGCGATTGGTCCTCCCCTACCAATCCAACGGCCAGGGAAAATGTTGTCCAAAGTCGTACGAACTTCATTGGACCAGTGGGGAGGAGCACCATCTTGCTGGCTGGAAAACGATGTTAGGCTGCAGTTGTTCAATTTGTGGAAAGAAGAACTGCTCCAGCATGTCAAGATATGTGGTACCACGAACAGTTTTCTCGGCGAAGAAAAACGGTCCAATGACCTTATTATGTGACAAACTGCAACCAAACATTCATCTTCGGACTATCACGAACATGCTCTTGAATAGCGTGAGGATTCTCCGATCCCCAGATCCGCACATTATGCCGGTTACCTTGCCTGACAAATGGAAAGTGGCTTCGTCCGAGAAGAAAATCTTGGTCATGAAGTCAGGATCAGCGCCGAGACGGTCCAGCATCGTATTGGCGAATTCCACTCGTTTCGGCATGTCATTCGGCTCCAGACGTTGCACTAACTGCACTTTATATGCGTGCAGTTTGAGGCGTTTGTGGACAATCCGTTGTAATGTCGATTTTGGTATTTGAAGTTCCCGCGAAGCTCTTCTTAATGACTTCCGGGGGCTTCGCTCAAATGCGGCTTGAACATTTGCTACCATTTCATCGGATGCTCTGCGACCACCACCCATGCTTCTTCAACACAGATCCTGTAGCTAATAATGTATCACGCCACTTCTTTATGCTTCTAGCAGTTGGAGCATCACGGTTAAACACACGCCGGAACTCCCTTTGAACTCTAATGATTGATTTAAACTCCGCATACCACAAAACAGCTTGCGCTTTCATCTGCGGAGTCGCCATTTTCACAAACAATTAAATCTAAGAACGAGAAACGTATCTTTGTGCCATCTACCGACAGGATTCGAAACTTGGTGAGTTTTTCTGTACTATGAACGTTGTTTTAAGTTTCTATCTTCAACCGTTTGCCAGTAACAAGCAATTGAAATTAGGTCCATTCGAGCGGTCCACCCTGTATGTATATATCATCATCATTATCATCATCATAGTACATTCACGAATTTAGGCCATTTGTTGACCTGTTTCGGCCTCAAGAGAAACACCATCCAAAAGTCTTTTGAGTGGACGTCCTGGTCTTCTTCTTCCCGCAGGTTGATATCTTAACATTTGTTTGGGTATCCTGTGATCTTCCATTCGATGAACATGTTGCATCCATCTTGATTTATAATCAGAAATTTTGTTTTCTAAAGGTTCCATGTGTAATTCTTCTAAGATGTCTTCACTTTTTTTTTGTGATCTAGTAGTGTGTATCCTGCAGTCCTCCGAAGGCAACTAAGTCTCTGTGTATCCTTCTGTTTCAACGTCCATATATATATATATATATATATATAATGTGTTTGAAGACGGGGCCCAACTAAATGTATATACATTTTGGGTCAATGTAGGCCAGAAATTATGGATTTTATTTGTTCCTTTTGTCCTTTTTCGACTTTTTTTTCTTATTGGTCGTCTTTTTTTTAGCCTATTTTGATCTTAACTTTTTTTTCTTCAAATTTGGCTTCCTTTGACTACATTTATACCATTTTTATAATTCAGGAATCCTCAGAGTCTAGTTTCAATTCAATTTGCTATTAAAAACTCTATCTAGTTTTACTTTCTAAAGACTTCAAATTGCAAACACTTTTGCCAACTTTTATAAGATTCATGATGTGTTCCGTTGAGGTATTATTCAAAATTAAAATATAAAATTATCGAATATTCACCTGAAAGGTCCGTCTCCTCAAATTAATTAATTGATTTAACTGTAGCGCTTTCGGGACTTGACCCACCATCGGCAGGATTCAAAACTGGTTTTTCACTGAAGATCTGGTAGAGGGGGTTACATGTATTGGGTTCGTTTTCGTTTATCAGATTGTTGTGAGTGCTTTCATAATTTCCATCTCTTCTAGTACGTTTATCTTCGCTGGATTATTTTCTGTTATATTAGCGATCGTTTTGTGAAGTGTTATTATGAGGTTAGAATATTTGTGTTTAATTTTAGCCGGACTGGCTGACTGGCTAAAATGCACAGAGAAAATAATCCAGCGAAGATAATTTTAAACACTTTTGTTCTGCGAGATACTATTGAAACCTAAAAAAATATCCAACCTACTGACCGCCTGATATCCATTGCGGGTTCGCTGAATTCATTCTAGGTGGGGGAAAACAATATTTCATTATACATTTTTCCAAGAACTTTCTTTTCAATGAACCCAGAATTCTTTTTCCAAACTATGTTGAATTAAAAGAAAGGTGTGAAAGAAGGTGCTTTTTCAGTCATCGATTTTTTTCGCATTGTATGTTGCATTCCACTAGAATTTTGTACTTTTTAAACATTTTATTCTTCTTCTTCCTCTACGCATGAAAGCTGGCAGCTTGTTGCGTGTTCATTCACTACAGGTCCGGGGTATGGTGACGTCCTTCCATTGTAGTTGTGGTCTTCCTAAAGGTCTTTTCTGCTGAGGTGTCCAGTCACGTACTTTCTACTGTTCTCCATTCTATCTATGTGATCGTTCCAGTTTAGTCTTCTATCATTTATCCAGAGGTTTATAGGTTCAATTTCACATTCTTCTCTAATAACAGAGCTGCGAATTTTCTCTCTCAGCGATTTTCCTACGATTTTCATTAAAACTATAATTTCAGTTGTTTTATTGATTTGTTTTGTTTTTTGAGTTTCTGTTCGGCATTCACAACCGTATGTTAGAACTGGTCTTATGACAGATTTGTAAATTATTACTTTTGTATCTATTCTTAAATTACATTTTATTACATTCATAAAAATGCAGTTGAAACAAAAAAACAACACCTAATATTAATTGCCTTTTTTTCAGTTTTTAGGTACATTTTAGGATATCTTTAGGTATTTTTGGAGGTCTTTTATAGGTTCTCAACTTCCGAGCCCTAGTGATTCGTGCGTATTGTTGAGATTCTTTTCGGAATTTTATTATGGATTGTAGGACACAGAAAATAGACAATGCATCGGTTATATGCTATAGAGTTTCATATTACAATTAAAGTAAAACTATTCTATATTCTTGATGCGTCTCTGAGCTCAAGTTTGTAATCTTTGTTAGCCTCTGCTATGGTGAGTTCACAAATTAAATTGCTAAAGGCGGAATGTTTTAAAATGCGAAATTAGCCATGGCGCATTTTGTTTTATCGCAGCTTCCAGCAACTGCGTTTATTTTAAATTACTGTTTTCAAGTCTCTAACTTCTTCACATTGTGCAATCGGTTTATTCTTCGCCTTCTGTTAATTCGTACGTTGTTTCTGACTAAGCCTATGCAATATTAATTATTGAAAATACATTTAGAATTTACGACAAAATGGAGGGAGAGATTCACATGTATGTTTTTCTGAAGACTATTTAACTCATGCCCCAAATGGGAGTCAATGACCAATCACATTTCAATGATTTTTTATTTACAACCAATCACAGTCTTTTTCACCTCGATTTTATCAATTTAATTTTATCACTGTAAAATCAAGCTCCTCCTTTTTAACTTTCTAAATAGGTCATAGCATTATTTTGCAGTGACTGCATGTGGCTACCACATTGTATATATAATGCACGAATGTAACCTTATCATGGTTGCGAGAGATAATATAAAAACTTTTGTAGCAATTGATTAAAAAAACTCCAAGCGCGACAGGCCTATAAGGCCCTTGGACCACAAAAAAAGAAAAAGAAAGAAAGAAAGAAACCACTGTTTCACTTTCTTAAACGCATTTTTCCCCAGGTAATAATGTTCCAGAAAAATATAATTGGCATATTTACATCATTGGACATCAGAAGTTAATAAATATACATTTTAATGTGTTTCATTTTTTCTTCACTAGGGTGCATTCTTACAATATTGTGATCCTTTGGCAATAAATAATATGATCTAGTTGCAGTGATAAACAAGTGGAACATAATGTTTCTCATTTGTTTTCAAACATCGCCATTTACATTAAACACACACACATATATATATATATATATATATATATATTTTTTTTTTTAAAATAACTATAGTTAAATAATGATTTGTGAGTAAACAGCTTAATTTTATTCGTTAAATAATCCTAACAAATGCCACTCTTGATTTCCAAACTCTCTAGATAAATTGGAAATCACTGGCATTGCTTACGATAAATGGTTTATTGATTCCTGCACAGAAAACTACATACAGCTGTATTAGGTAACACCATGTATCGAGCAATATGTTAATCATCTATAGATGTCTGGCCTCCGTAATCTTGTGGTCAGCGCTCGTAGCTACAAAACGGCTGGAGTTTCGTTCCCGTATTTGGACATGTGGATTTATATTCAGATACTGTTGTTTGTATTCCATCAGGATGTGGACACGCGCGTCCGTATCGAATCTTCATATTACTTGGTTTCAGTAGGCAGTGGTTCGCAAGTTTTCATGTATTTTTTTGTATAATTATAAACAATGGGAACTGCTAGAAAGTGCATCGAGCAGAAACTGCAAAACTAAGTGAATATATATATATATCATGTCATATTAAGCTTGCATTGCTCGATGTCAAATAAAATTAATTATATCATCGATAAAGCGTCACTGCTATAAAGCAAAAATATTCTCTTTAATTTGCTTACTTGTTATAGTCAGCTACTAGGTGGCGTAGTAATAATGGAGATAGATTATATATATATATATATATATATATATATATATATCTTCTTGTATCTTGTAAGCCCATGTTTCCTTTAACAGAGATTTAGGCGCTCTCCCCCTACAGGGAAGCATTTGAACCATACTAGTTTAGTTACACTTGTTTTCGTACAGATGTCATTTGAGTGGTCGGTGGTCAGCGTTCCGCCACATACTGGCATCTAGGAAGCCCATGTTTCCCTTAACAGAGATTTAGGCGCTCTCCCCCTATAGCGAAGAATTTGAACCATACTAGTTTAGTTACACTTGTTTTCGTAAAGATGTCATTTGAGTGGTCGGTGGTCAGCGTTCCGCCTCCTACTGACATCTAGGAAACCAAGGTAGTACTAGGACGGGAAAATTAGGTAAATTTTGCTTAGAGGCCTTTCATTCAGGCTTAAGGATCTTTTACGAGCCTGAAAATCTTTAGACTCGGGACCCACGGCTTAAAGTCTCTCCCGGAGGACTTGCTCCTTGGATTTTTCCATCCTAAAAAATTCATCGACCCCGGTCGGGTTTGAACCCGCGACCCTCGGGACCAGAGGCAACGAGCATAACCACTAGTTCACCGCG
Organism: Diploptera punctata; assembly: GCA_030220185.1. Taxonomy (NCBI): domain Eukaryota; kingdom Metazoa; phylum Arthropoda; class Insecta; order Blattodea; family Blaberidae; genus Diploptera; species Diploptera punctata. The sequence goes on from JASPKZ010003802.1 coordinate 1,017,118, forward strand.
GCGAACTCATTAATTTTTCTTTTCAAAATATTATTGTGCAGTATTGGAAAGTATTAATATTTAGATATAACATCAAAATCTGCTGATTCTTTGAAAAGTGATGTTTAAAATATTTTTCTCTTCAAATATAATTTATCCTCCAGTGAGAAGTGTTAAATTAATAATAAAAACATCAATAGAAGCCTTACTGGCTTTATAAAGTAGTGTTAAATTCCCAATTAATGTCTTCCTAACTAAGAGGCGCCATATGCAAAGATAGAAGCAACGAGGATCTTGATGTAGGTTTTCGGGCTGTAGGCCGTGGTCGTGAGGCTTGTAATTCCCCGACGCAGTCTTTGGCAAAACGTCGGGGAACTACAAGCCTCACGACCACGGCCTACAGCCTCAAAACCTTCATCAAGATCATCATAGCAACTCCGGCCGTGAAAGTCTACATGAATACAATAGAAGCAACGGTTTGAAAGCATTTGGCACGAGGGAATTACAACGTATAAAGAGAAAAATTTGCATCTACATCGCAACTTGCCTCGGTAGCTCGGTTGGTAGAGCAGTTGGCCCGGAAAGCCAAAGGTCCCGGGTTTGATTCTCAGTCTAGGCGAAAATTTTTCTCTTCAAATACAGGGTGATTCAAAATTGACTTTACAACTTTACAAGCTTATAGGAATTTATTTAGAAGACCTACAGAATTGGTTTTAATGTCATATGATAGCACAACTCATCGAGTTTTCACCGACATAGTTTTATAGTACCTAGTTCTCTCACCGCGTGCGCTAACGTAGTTCATATCAAAATGGCTGCTTTCACAGGTGCCGAGCGGCGCGTTGTGTGTTTTTGTTCGAAGAGACTAAATCTGCGACAATTGTTCAGCGTAGATTTCGTACCCAGTATGGTAAGGATCCTCCTAGCAGGCCAACAATTTATTCTTGGCACCAAACATTTGTTAGGACTGACTGTTCTGTTAGTCATTCCAAGCATACTGGCCGCCCACGTACGGCTGAAGCTGTGGTTGAACAAGTGAGGGATAGCTTTGCTCGGAGCCCTAGCGCACGCGGTGAGAGAACTAGGTACTATAAAACTATGTCGGTGAAAACTTGATGAGTTGTGCTATCATATGACATTAAAACCAATTCTGTAGGTCTTCTAAATAAATTTCTATAAGCTTGTAAAGTTGTAAAGTCAATTTTGAATCACCCTGTATATTGGAATTGTGTTAAATGTGTGGGTTTGTGTTTGTAACAGGAATACACAGCAGAGATAGAGCGATTACGGAGAGATTTACAAGCAACGCGAGACAAGAGTGGTGTTTATCTTGCAAATGAGAACTACACCAAGATGATTACTCAACTGGAACAGCAAGAACATGAGATCAGCGAGTTCCTGTCTCAAATAAAATGTCTCAAAGAGGAGATGGATAAAAAAGAGGTGAGTGACAATTATTCATTCTTCATTACGTGTATCCAGCTGTAGCTGATGACACAAATCCATTGCATGATCATCTCCATTGGCGTGACAGTCTTTTTACATGCTTTATATTAGCTTGACCTGTATCTATCTATCTATGTAATGGAATCTTTCAACGCAATTTTCACCCACTTTAAATCATTGGATCGACTTGAAACTTTGTATACTTGTAGAGGACCCGTGACAATACAATAATTTCATATTTATTTTCTAAAATCGTGGCCATAATCATCAGAAAATCAAAAAGTGTTTTTTTATCAATGTAACGGAATATTTCAACGCGATTTTCACTCACTTAAAATCATTGGATCGACTTGAAACGTTGTATACTTGTAGAGGACCCGTGACAATACAATAATTTCATATTTTGTTTCTAAAATCCTGGCCAGAATCATCTGAAAATCAAAAAAATGAAAACTGGTATAATAGGTTGCGGCCTTGTCAAGTTTTTAGTCAATCGTTGTAAGAGCTCAGTTGGTAGAGCAGTGAACTCTTAGTGGTATATAATTTTAGTAATCCATATGTCGCTGGTTCAAATCCGGCTGGGAGGGTTTTTTATAGAAGAGTATTACTTTTAGCTCATACTACAATAGTATCAAATTTAAAGATATTTACATTTTTATCTTATTATTACACACTTTATATTAGCTTGACCTGTATCTATGTAAATTAATCTTTTAACGCAATTTTCACCCACTTAAAATCATTGGATCGACTTGAAACTTTGTATACTTGTAAAAGACCCGTGACTATATAATAATTTCATAGTTTGTTTCTAATATCATGGCCAGAATCATCACAAAAAAAAGTGTCTTTGTATCTATGTAACAGAATGTTTGAAGACGATTTTCACCCACTTAGAAACATTGGATCGACTTGAAACCTTGTATACGTGTAAAGGGCCCTTGACAGTATAATAATTTCATATTTGTTTTCTAAAATCCTGGCCAGAATCATATGAAAATAAAAAAAGTGTCTTTGTATCTATGTAACGGAATTTTTTAACACGATTTTCACCCACTTAAAAACATTGGATCGACTTGAAACTTTGTGTACTTGTAAAGGACCCGTGACAATACAATAATTTCATATTTTGTTTCTAGAATCCTGGCCAGAATCATCAGAAAATCAAAAAAATGAAAACTGGTATAATAGGTTGCGGACTTGTCGACTTTTTAGTCAATCGTTGTAAGAGCTCAGTTGGTAGAGCGGTACACTCTAGTGGTATATAATTTCTGTAATCCATAGGTTGCTGGTTCAAATCCGGCTGGGGGGGTTTTTTTTTATAGAAGAGTATTACTTTCAGCTCATACTACAATAGAATCGAATTTAAAGATATTTACATTTTTATCTTATTCTATCAAATATTAAAACTAAAAAATTAATAAATATGGATTTTCATCAAGTAAACACCAACTCAATTGATTAAATAAATAATAGTTTTAAAAAATTAAAACAACACACTTTATTAGAAAACCAAACTAAAAAAATGGAAAAAAAAAATTAATTTCCAACATGCTTGGGATAAATAATTTTACCATCAAAAGCGTGGGGTGCTTTTATGATTTTTACATTTTCTTCTTAGAGACTTTAATTTTACCAATATCTGTTTATTATCAAATATATTAATTGATAAAGAGCACCCCATGCTTTTGATGGTAAAATTATTTATCCTGAGCGTGTCGGAAATTAAAATTATTATTCATTTTTTTAGTTCGGTTTTCTAATAAAGCGTGTTGTTTTAGTTTTTTAAAACTATTGATTATTAGTTTGACCTTAAGCCTCTCTCATAACAACCATCCGATTCCGATTGAGGGTCTTTCCACTTTTCAGCATTTGCCCTTTTACCAGCCGGCTGCTGGCCCTTCACATCCACATGTGTCAATCACAGAGGTAGATGATCAACAGCCAGTGTAGGGGTGACATGTGGTTAGCATGTCGAGTCCCCCAGCTGTTATAGCTGGTTCCTCAACCTGGAGCCGCTACTTATTGTAGCTACCCAATTGCCTCACGATGCTGGGTGGGCACCGGTCCCATACTGGCCGAAATACCATGAGAAAATTTCTTCCCCCATGGAGACTCGAACCAGCGCAAGTCCCGTAGCTCTGCGCCAAGGCTTCCTACCTTAACCGCTCGGCTATGGCGCAGGACAACCATCCAATAAACATTATTATTTGGCCGTTCAATTTCATATGGAATGTTCTGTAGCTTATCAGTAGTTGAGTTGTACAAACTTTTGTTTCAGGTTATCTGCAACCAGTTGAATATGTATCTAGAAGAGTGCAACAAGGAACTGGAAACAACAAGCACTAAACTTAGAGTGACTCAGGAGGAACTGCAAGACACTTCAAAGGAGCTGAATGATAAAGTAAATGAATGCAAAGAGAAGGTTCATCTTATTGAGAGACATTTACAAACCGAACATGTTTTAACGCAACAAGCTCAGTCGCTTCTCAGCGTCGCAGACATAGCAACAGTAGATACACACAGACTACATGATAAGTTAGCTCGCAAAAGGTAACCATCACAAATTACTTATTTTAGGAATTCTCACTATGAGGTATATTCATTAAGGTAGAATTTTTTATCACTTACCTCATATTGTTCTTCTTATTTGACTATAAACTAGTTTCGGAACATAGTTTCTGTTCCATCCTGAGTATTGTCACGACCGTTGTTCTGTCGTCTTGAAGAGCTGTCGTTCGCTCCTTCCATTGGCTGACTGAAAAACTTCGAAACCATGTCATTTTCACCGGGAATTTCAAAGTTCATCAATTTCTTCTTTTCACCCTTTTGAATGTAGATCTTTTTCCAAACAGTAAGTTCTTTTGGTTTTTCTATTTGTTTTAATGTGGCGTAAACTGGTTGAGAAGGCCAAGACATTCCACTGGAAGTCGTAGAGCCTGAAGAAGAAGAAGATTTGTTTTAATAATTTAGCTTCTTTCTCGATAAGACATTTTTCAGACCATGCATGGGCAGCAACTGCAGATTTTTCTACTTCACCTTTCTTGACATTCCTGAGATGTTCTTTCACTCTAGTTTTCAAATTTCTCTTAGTTTTCCTATGTAGAATTTCTCAAATTTAATTTGATAAATCCCTGATTTGTTTTCTTCTTTTATGAAATTTACAATTGAAGTTTGAACATCCATCTTTGTTAAATTACACCGTTTCTTGTTTAGCTCTTCTACAAATAATAATAATCATCATAAGAGCTATAATAGGTCGTATGGCCCGTGCCACTTGATGTTACTTCCATATGGCCCATGATACAAGTAAGTTTGGGTGGCTCTGTTTTATAGGAATAAATCACTATGAGGTTTAATTTAAGATTAAATAAAATGTTTGATATCTCTCATTACTTAGAAGATTAATATGAAGAGAGGTATGAAACATTTGATTTTATCTATCTAAACCTTTGGAATTAACAGTTTGGGAAAAGATATACATTCAGAAAAAACTTAGTAGAAACATGAACTTTGAGGTTCCAGACGAACCAAGTTTGATTACATAGTTCTTCAAAAGTACACCAGATGGCAGTTTAGAAAATTACCAGCATAATATAAAATTGACAGTCGTGAAAACAGCTGAATATGGGAATGATGTATTTCCCAATACTGCAATTCTGTGTTAAAAAAACATAGATGTATGAGGTAAGAACAATTCCTGATAGAGAAAATATTTTTAGTATCTCACCTCACAAAGTTGCACGTTTTCATGATACCAGTTTCAAAAGTATTTTCTACTTTCATCTTCATTCAGTGTTAAACTGCAACTGTCAAAGTTTCGCCGTTAACACCATCTTACGAACTGCCATCTGGTGTTGCTTTTATGATCTTGCATATCAAATTATTCTCGTCTGGAATTTCAAAATTCATTGCTCTATTTTTTTCTGAATATGTCTTTTCCCAAATTGTTAATTCCAAAGGCTTCTCTAAATATTTCAAAAGTTTAGTTTCTCTTCGAATTTTGTAATTCTCTAGTAAACTATGAGCTGCAATTGCCGATTTTTCAACTTTACCATTTTTAATATTTCTAAAGTGTTCTTTTGTACGAGTTTGTAAATTCCTTTTAGTTTTCCCTATATATACTTTCTTGCAGTAATTACAACTAATTTGATAAATTCCAGATTTTTTATTATCTGGACATTAATCTTTTTATTAGTTATTAGTAGATTACCCAGGTAACTTTATGAGGTGAGATACGAGTATTAAAAATGTTTCTCCGACTCATTCATAAACTCATGTCTGTACTATGTAATCAAAACTTAAGGGCACTGGGAAGTAATTTCCTTGTGTCCTTCGTAGAAAAATATAAAATTGAAAATTTATTTAACTTTCAGAGGAAAAAAAAAAACACTATGAGGTTTAATTTAAGAATTGAATTAATTTTTTATTAGCTCACCTCATATCCTTTTACTTCTAGACTGCAGTTTTGGAGCTTATCTCCATCTTCAGTAGCCTCTCGTCGACTAGTGTTATGTAATTTCTTGGCAGTTTTCTTCTTCATTCTATCGGTGGACCGATTAACCTCTGGATCAAATCAAAATTTGCGGGAGTTTCGAAATTCATGAGTTTTTCTTTCTAAAATAAAAAAAATATACATAAGTCATATGCATTTTCTGTGATATGTTCTTCTCTTCTCCCAGTGAACTAGTGATTTCCATTGTCATCTTTGGTTCGAAGGTTTAAGATTCCGTCTCCGTGTAAAAATTGAGAGTTAGGCCTATTAACAATTAATAGAATCTTATTATGATGACTTGTATAAGACATGACTTTTTTGTTGACAGATCTGTGGAGAACATTAACGATGATGTGACAAGAGACTTCCATGCGTCCTTTGTACAAAATGTAGCTCACATGCAGGATAGCCTCAATAGATTCACTCAGGATGATATAAAATTCTGCTCAGGTTTACAAACTAATTTGGGTAAGTATATAGTAGTTTTAATGCTATTTGGTTTAATTTTATGGTTCTAAATCTACATAAAAGTAATAATTTTCATTTCTGAGCCAGAAGTTTGAACCACGGATCTCCAACTTTGATAGCTGTATAGTCAATATTCGAAAATATGGCTGAAGATAGGAACGACTGTTCTAAAACAGTGGTTTTATACTGTGAAAATAATGGAGTTTATGAGGCGAGATTATGTATGGCTCATTTTAACTTTATTAAATTGAAAATACAGTATTACTCCGATTTTGCATTCCCTCATGTAACGTTTTACCGCCTTTTACAACATTCTTTAAAGGTGCCTTCAGATTCCCTATATTCACAATATATTAAAATCCTCAATTTTATGTTTCTACTATTTTATTTTCCTGCTATTTATGTCACATCACGTCGATCTTCAGCGTTAAAGATCAAAGATATTTGATTTATTTGATCGATTATCTCGCTTCTGTACAATTGATAAAAACCAAAATAAGTTTAATGAGCCAATGAAGCTGACTTTAGTACAATTGTTAAAGAGCAGAGCAAGTTCACCGAGCCAATGAAACTGGCTCAGAGCTTTCAAACATTTCTGAAATTCAACCCATGTACTTCTATGGCAAATCAAAATTATTTTTTCTCTCAATAAAGATTCATAGTGCTGCTGCTGCACCCCTCCTTGTTCTTTATTTTTGAAATAGAGAAAATAAAAGAAAGTAATTTATAATTATATTATTTCCAGTCTGATCATCTTACCTCAATATTAATGTTAATTTGTTCTTGTACATGTTTCAAAACGATTCTGTTGTATCATCAGCTGACGATAAAACAGAATTGTTTTGAAACATGTTGAAGCAGCTGACAATAAAACAGAATTGTTTTGAAACATGTCTAAGCAGCTGACGATAAAACAATTGTTTTGAAACATGTCGAAGCAGCTGACGATAAAACAGAATTGTTTTGAAACATGTCGAAGCAGCTGACGATAAAACAGAATTGTTTTGAAACATGTCGAAGCAGCTGACGATAAAACATAATTGTTTTGAAACATGTCGAAGCAGCTGACGATAAAACGTAATTGTTTTGAAACATGTCCAAGCAGCTGATGATAAAACAGAATTGTTTTGAAACATGTTGAAGCAGCTGACGATAAAACAGAATTGTTTTGAAACATGTCGAAGCAGCTGACGATAAAACATAATTGTTTTGAAACATGTCGAAGCAGCTGATGATAAAACAGAATTGTTTTGAAACATGTCAAAGTAGCTGACGATAAAACATAATTGTTTTGAAACATGTCGAAGCAGCTGACGATAAAACATAATTGTTTTGAAACATGTCGAAGCAGCTGATGATAAAACAGAATTGTTTTGAAACATGTCAAAGTAGCTGACGATAAAACATAATTGTTTTGAAACATGTCCAAGTATGTCTTCTAAATAAATAAAAGACAGGATATGAGGTGAGGTGTAAAAATTTCATTTTAAATTAAAAGAAACATTACATTATAAATCAATGGTAAAGAGAAACATTTCTTTACCATTGATTTACAATAATTTAATTGTGTTCATTAATTTACTTATTTCTATCATAGTAATAGCTTTAGCTTCTCAATATTAATTTAATAAACATTACATTATTTATTGTATATTATCCCATTCAGTGCGTTTTTTTGCATGTTCTAGAACGGTTGCAAAATAGGGGGGTTAAAATTTTTTGCTTCTCCTTATTTCCCATAATTAACACTTTCCCCTAATTTACACCACTTTCCCTTTGGTCCCTTGAAAAGTGTAAAAGAGGGGTAATACTGTGTCATAAAATTCATCGGAGAACATATTGTTTAAACAACTCACCTCATAGGATTCATGCTTCCATGATATCGCGATTTCAAACATAGTCATGTTCATTGTCAGCCATAACTCCGACTGACGAAATTCTTCGGCCGTCAACTATTCTATTGTCGCCATCTTCAGTGCTGCCATCTATGGTTGAATTTATGTACTTCGAAATCAATGTAATTTCGTTAGGGATATCAAAATTCATTGATCTATTTTTGTTTTTCTGAATGTATATTTTTTCCCAAACTGTCAATTCCAAAGGTTTCTCTACTTGTTTTAAAAGTTTAGCTTCTCTTCCAATTTTATGATGTTCTAATAAACTATGTGCAGCAATTGCAGATTTTTCAATTTCACAATTTTTAATATTTCTGAAATGTTCTTTTGTCCGAATTTCCAAATTCCTTTTTGTTTTTCCTATATAAACTTTATTGCAATCTTCACAATTTATTTGATAAATTCCAGATTTCTTACTGTCTGGAACATTGACTTTTTTATTGGTACTTAGAAGATTACCCAGACTAAATTTATTTATTGGTGCCAAAGAAATGTTGTATTTCTCCGATGAATTTTAATGATTATACCTCATAATGTTTACTTCCCAACATTAATTAAATATACTGTGTCATAAATTTATAATTTTTTTTTTGTAGATTTCACCAAGATATTGCTCTTTGGTTAGTGGCACTTTGTTTGAAAGTTTGTTTATGTGAACATTACAGGTGAGAGACTGGAAAAAAGGAGTGTAGAATTAGCTTCTCTCAGCAACGAGATGTCATCCTTTGTTGAAAGTCAAACTCAACTAATTCAATATTTGGAAAAAATGTTGTCTAACCAGGTAAGAACACTGATAATTTTCTGATGTGTGTTGGTTTTTTAAATATTAATTTTTAGATGTGCTACAGACAACTTGTAGCTCGCTATTCGCCTTTTGTTATGTTTTTGTGGGAAAATCCTAATTCTCTTCATTCTTCCAGCACCTATCTCACCAACTCTCTGCTTTCAGCATCCCTTCTTAACCTGTATCTATATCACAGTCCCATTCTTATTTCTCCTCCTTTAATTTAGGCAAATGTCATTGTCAGATCTTTGTAAAATAGGCTATAATTATATTTGAAGAGAAAAATTTTCACCTAGACCGAGACTCGAAACTGGGACCTTTGTCTTGCCGGGCCAAATGCTCTACCAACTGAGCTACCGAGACGAGTTGCGATCTAGATGCAAATTTTTCTCTTATATATGTTGTAATTCCCTCACACCAAATGCTTTCAAAAAGGTTTCCACCATTTGGCACGAGGGAATTACAACGTATATAAGAGAAAAATTTGCATCTAGGTTGCAACTCGCCTCGGTAGTCAGGTGGTGGAGCATTTGGCCCGGCAAGCCAAAGGTCCCAGATTCAAGTCTCAGTCTAGGCGAAAATTTTTCTCTTCAAATATAATTTATCCTTCAGTGAGAAGTGTTAAATCAATAATAAAACATCAATAGTCTATAATTGTCTTTTTTCTCAACTTTATCTTATTTTCCTAAATTTACCTTTCTTTAATAAATTGAGTTACTTTTAACAACTCATCTCATAATTAAACATTTTTTTTCTTGGTCCAGGATAAATAACTTGTTACCTTTATGTGATTTTGGATAAATTGTATTTTTGTTTTTGATATTTTTAAACTATTTCCTTACTTCAATGTTTTTATTATTTATTTAATACATCTTAATGAAGGATAAATTATATTTGAGGAGAAAAATATATACTCAGTCAGGGGTTTGAACCCAGGAACTTTCGTTTCAATGCAGATGCTCTACCAACTTAGCTACCTGAGCACTCCAATCTAAATGCAGTTTTTTTCTCTTATATACACTGTTAATTCCCGAGTGTCAAATGCTACGAACCGTTGTTCGATCTTGCAAATGGCAGCTTCTTTATTAAGAAGAACTTTATTGGGAATTTTACATTACATTATAAAGCCAGTATGGCCTCTTTCAATGTTTTTATTATTCATTTAATACATCTCAACAAAGGATAAATTATATTTGAAGAGAAAAATATATGCCCATACTGGGGTTTGAACCCAGGACCTATTGCTTTTTATGCGAATGCTCTACCAACTGAGCTACCTGAGCACTCCAATCTAAAAGCAAATTTTTCTCATATATATATATATATATATATATATATATTCGGAATAGGTCCACTACACATTTGATAAGTATGTTTTTAAATAATTTACTGATTTGTTTCCTAAAAAAAATAAATTAATAATCTATAATGTTGGTTATAATAAACAGTTTGTTGTGTTTAATTTTTTCTCCACTAGGGTGCATCATTGTGATCCTATTTGGCAATAAATAATGCTATGAAGTTGCATTGGATAAACAAAACAACCTCGCATTTCTGACTTGTTTTCAAACATTGCTGTTTACACTAAATATATAAATATTTTAAAATACTGGTAACTATTTAAATAATGATTTGTGAGTAAACAGCTTAATTTTATTCGTTAAATAGTCCTAACAAATGCCATTCTTGATTTCCAAATCCTCTAGGTAAATTCACTTGTCACTTAGTGACTCGTGACATTATGATAATTTTTGTCTTTTAAAATGTTGTATATGTAGAAGTGTGTAATATATTTCTGAGAACCACTTAAATTAAGCTTATCAAAGACATAAAAACCAGAAAATCCAATTTTTTAATTAATTGGAAATTCTATGTTATATAATGGAAATGGACAGCTAAGGACAAATGAGGGAAATTTTGAGGAGGTGGCTGAATTCAAATACCTAGGAACAATAATCACAAATAGGAATGAGATACACAAAGAAATTAAACATAGGCTCAATTCTGGAAATGCGTGCTATTATGCATTGCAGAGACTCTTGATGTCCCAACTCCTTTCAAAAAACGTTAAACTGAAAATATATAAAACTATTATTCTACCAGTTATATTATATGGATGCCAAACATAGACTCTTACTTTAAGGGAGGAAAGGAGATTACAAGTATTTGAGAATAAAGTACTTAGGAAAATTTTTGGACCAAAGAGAGATGAACAGACATGTGAATGGAGAAGACTACATAACAATGAACTACATGGTCTTTATAGGAAGGCAGATATAATAAGAACAGTTAAGTCCCATAGACTGCGATGGGCAGGACATGTTGCACGTATGGGGAATGAAAGACTTGCATGGAAGCTTCTAGTAGGAAAGCCAGAGGGAAAACATCCAGTTGGTAGACCAAGAATGAGGTGGGATAATAACATTAACTATGATTTGAGGGAAGTAGATTATACAGGGAATGATTGGAAAGCATTAGCTCAGGATAGGGATGTATGGAGAGCTTATGTCCGCGCGGCCATGAACCTACGGGTTCGATAGTGCCAGTGAGTAAGTAAGTATTGGAGATGAGTACCTTAAAAAGTAATTGTGTTACTTATTGATGTATGCAAATAGCTAGTTGTGTTGTCAGCATAGTGTATATTTTTGATGCAGGTGTTTACCGGTCAACAATGGATACAGCAGTTTGTGACTACTGTGCGCTCCACTTCAGATGGTGAAGTGAATAATCTTCACAAGTTTCTCACAGAAACATTCCTAGTTCCAGTGAGAAACATGGCTCGTCACCTTAAACAAATTGGATCAGAAATTCAATCCTCCAGTAGAACTATCACAGAAATGGTAAGTTTAAAAATTCTTCTTCTTCTTCTTCTTCACTTCCTGGTTTAGGCAAGAGTTGCCTGTTCCGTTCTACGCTGAGGTCGTCTTTGGTTAAGTCCGTCCGAGTTTCCATTGTGAAGAATACGAGTAATATGTTTTCCTCCTCTGATCGCGGTACCAACGCTATGCAGAGTAGACCATTGGTAGGGCTGCCACCTCAAAGCTTTAGGTCCAGCTTCTGGACGTACTAACCCCATCTAGAGGGTTGCCACTTCCGCCAGATCCGCCGTGATGAAGGACTCCTTCTGCCGCCGAATCTGCCGTTGAGGTCTTCACCGTAACCCTGGCTAGGGGCCCTTACAGAGTACTATCAGTCGGAGCCAACTGAACCCTGGTTTTTTTTTACGAGGTTGTTACTCCTCCCCTCCCCCTCCTCCTTTCTCATCCGGGCTTGGGACTGGCCATGGCGGAGTTTTTAAAAATTATTAAATGGTTAAATTTTGTAACAGCATAATGTGCAAAGTGAAGTAGGTCAGAAAAAATTAAAGTTGTATAAAGCATCAGGTTCAGATGGGTTCCTGGCAAAAGTGATAAAATCAGGGGGAGAAAAATTGAACAAGATACGTTGGTTGCTTAGTGTGATTAGGGAAAGGGAGGCTCTTCAAAATGAATGGAAAGAATCAATTGGTGGGCGGGAATTACAACGTATATAGAGAAAAATTTGCGTTTAGATCAGTACTTGCTCAGGTGGTAGAGCACTTGGTGTAGAGAACCAAAGGTCCTGGGTTCAAGTCCCGGTCTGAGCGTATAATTTTTCTCTTCAAATGTGATCAGTTATGATGCGAATCTATAAGAAAGGAGATAGAACTGATTGCAACAACTACAGGGGCATCTCATTACTTTATATACAAAATTTTAACAAACATATTAGTTATTTATATATTAAATTTGGGAATTTTTAACATTATGAGGTTCAATTAATAATAATTAAATGAATCGTGATTTTTTCTTACCTCATACATCTATGGTTTCTTACACACAGCACTGCAGTATCGGCGACACCTTTGTCGTCATCGTCAGCTGTTTTCACGACTGTCAAATTTTTCTCCTTTTTGCCGGTAATTATCCAGACTGCCATCTGGTGTTCTTTTGAAGGAATTCCTCTTCAAACTGCCATCTGGTGTTATTTTGAATGAATCATTTCCTAAACTGCTATCTGTTGTATTTTTGAAGAACTTTGTAATCAAGCTTGGTTCTTCCGGAATCTCAAAGTTCATAGTTCTAGTATGGTTTTTTTGAATATATATTTTTTCCCAAACTGTTAAATCCAAAGGTTTAGATAGATGTTTTAAAAGTTTTGCTTCTTTTTTAATCCTATGATGCTCTAATAAACTATGTGCTGCCATAGCTGATTTTGAAATTTCTCCATTCTTTATGTTTCATGATGCAAGGTGGTGTATTCCTGTAACCTTTTTTGTTGTTTGAATTTCTTTAATTTCTTCTTTATAATGTCTTCATCGAAACCATTTATTTTAGCAACATGAACAATATGATTATATTCCTTGTCAAAATCTTCTACATTAAGTGGAATATTTAACAATCTGTGTAATAGACTATTACAGGAATACACCACCTTGCATCATGGTCCCAAGAAAGATGTAAAATTCAAGAAATTCACTTACCATCCTGAAGTTCATAATAAGTTTCAAAAAATTTTCAGAAATTTTAATATAACATTAGCTCCAATTAACAAATTCAGCCTGGGTAATCTGCTGTTAACTAATAATAAATGTAATACCCCAGACAACAAAAAATCTGGGATTTATCAAATTGATTGCAAAGATTGCAACAAGATATATATAGGAAAAACAAAAAGGAACTTGGAAACTCGTAATAAAGAGCACTTCAGAAACATAAAGAATGGAGAAATTGAAAAATCAGCTATAGCAGCACATAGTTTATTAGAGCATCATAGGATTAAAAAAGAAGCAAAACTTTTAAAACATCCATCTAAACCTTTGGATTTAACAGTTTGGGAAAAAATATATATTCAAAAAAACCATATTAGAACTATGAACTTTGAGATTCCGGAAGAACCAAAGCTTGATTACAAAGTTCTTCAAAAATACAACAGATAGCAGTTTAGGAAATGATTCATTCAAAATAACACCAGATGGCAGTTTGAAGAGGAATTCCTTCAAAATAACACCAGATGGCAGTCTGGATAATTACCGGCAAAAAGGAGAAAAATTTGACAGTCGTGAAAACAGCTGACGATGACGACAAAGGTGTCGCCGATACTGCAGTGCTGTGTGTAAAAAAACATAGATGTATGAGGTAAGAAAAAATAACGATTCATTTTTAATTATTATATTAGTTATATTTAAATTAATATTGGGAAGTAAACATTATGAAGTTATATCATTAATTGTGAGTGGAGAACATATTTTTAACGACTCACCTCTTATAATTTCAAATTTCTTTGATACCGAAGGTTTCAGACAATATCTTGTCCCTCTTCAGTCATGGCTTCCATGACTGCCAATTTAAAATTATATGAGGTGAGTCGTTAAAAATGTGTTCTCCACTCACTATTAATAAACATATTAGTATCCAGACTTACTCCCTATATATTGACTAAGTAATAAGTGATTATCAATATGATTTTAGAAAAGAAATGGGAATATAATGGCACTGTACATGAACTATATGTATTAAAATATAAAATTATGAAATATTTACCTAAAAGGTCCATCTCCTCAACTTCATTAGTTATTTATTTGTACCGCTTTCAGGACTAGTCCCATCATCAGCGCTACAGATAAATAACTAATAAAGTTGAGGAGATGGACCTTTCAGGTAAATACTTCATAATTTTATATTTTAATTTTGAATAATACGTCAACGGAACTTTATCATGAGTCTTATTAATGTTAACTATATGTATGTAAACTTCAAAAAGGCATATGATTCAATTAAAAGGGAGAGTTTTTATAGTGTCCTACTGGAGTTTGGAATTCCTAAAGTTAGTCAGACTTAATTGTAATAAGAATCAAATGAATCGTGAATTCTTCTTACCTCATACATCTATGTTTTTTAACACAGAACTGCAATATTGGGAAACATAATTCCCATCATCAGCTGTTTTCACGACTGTCAATTTTTATTTTTGAATATTAGTGACCAAGTTATGTAGATAGGAAATAACACTATGAGGTTTTTTAATATTAATAAATTAATGAGTCATTTTAACATCTTACCTCATATTTCATGTTTTATCAAACACGGTAACTATAGTTTTCAAATGATCTTGTCATTCATTTTCAACCGCCATTATGACTACCGGATATTCGTCAAATCAACACCAGATGGCAACGTTATAGAGGGAGATTCCAACGAATATCCGGTAGTCATAATGGCGGTTGAAAATGAATGACAAGATTTTTTGAAAACTATAGTTACCGTGTTTGATAAAACATGAAATATGAGGTAAGATGTTAAAATGACTCATTAATTTATTAATTAAGAACCTCATAATGTGTTTCCCAATTTTAACTTTGAATTTTTTAATATTGTTTATTTTTTATTATTTCACTCACCTCATACTTCATAACTCCTTGCGAGGAGTTATGAAGTATGAGGTGAGTGAAATAATAAAAAATAAACAATATTAGTGACCAATTTTGTTTAGTTGTTTCTTGACTCACCTCATACTTCTTAACTGCCTTGCATATCTAGATTTTGTCACTCTATTTGTGACATTCTCAATGCTGTTCACGTTCACAACTGACATCCAATGGTCTGAAACAAGATGGCGGGGAGACTATTGGACGTCAGTTGTGAATGTGAACAGCATTGAGAATGTCACAAATACAGTGACAAAATCTAGATATGCACGGGAAGTTAAGAAGTATGAGGTGAGTCAAGAAACAACTAGACAAAATTAAAATAAACCTCATAGTGATATTTCCTACGTACATAACTTAATTAGTGACCAAATCCAGAGTGATTGGATTATATGTGGGATCTACAGTCCTCTCAATCTTCAGAAATGCCAGGAAAGCTGAATATAACTCTCTGGTGTTTGCTACTTTTAGGTGCAACAGAAAATGGATGCAATGAAGACTTTTGAATCATCGCAGAGTGATGCTTTGTCTCAGCACATAAAAAATGTTGCTTTGCACTTGACAGAACAGAACAGAAGCAATCATTGGACAGGGCTGAAGAAGCATTTAGAGGAATAGATGAGACCACGAACAACTATAAAGAGGTACGTGATCTTAAGGCAAGGTAGTAGTCATTATCCGGGTCAAAAATGCATGAAAATTTGGTCCCAAATAGGTGGTCATATATTATGTCCTTTTAATGATATCATACTGGAAATTTTTATGGAAGCAGATGGGGATGAAAGTTATTGGTGCTGGAAAATTCTAAATGTGAATTTTTAAGGTTAGAGCATGTAATTAATTTTCTTTTCTTTTTCTCCGAAAGTTACATTTTTCATTGCATTGGTACACTTTTCTCAAAAACCATTTTACCTACGATCATGACATTTTCAGAGCATGTTAATAGGTGTATGTTTGTATGAACCATGCAAGATTGTAAATAAATTTTAGAAAATATTCATATTTATATAATAAATTTGGGAATTTTTAACATTGAGGTTTAAATCATAGGAATTAAATGAATTGTGATTTCTTCTTACCTCATACTACCCCTTAAAAGGACCGTTGCCATTAACGGCTTGAAGCGAGTCACACGTGGACATGCTAGACCTGGACACAACACCGACAATGTTGGTAGCCATGACAAAGGCTGCAGCAAACAGTATGAAAAAACTCCTGGTATGACAGGCCTAGAAGGGCCTTAGCCGCCTCCTGGCCCCTCACATCCACATGTGTCAATCACATAGGTAGATGATCATCAGCCAGTGTAGGGGTGACATGTGGTCAGCATGTCGAGTCCCCCAGGCGTTATAGCTGGTTTCCTCAACCTGGAGCCGCTACTTATTGTAGCTACCCAAATGCCTCACGATGCTGGGTGGGTACCGGTCCCATACTGGCCGAAATACCATGAGAAAATTTCTTCCCCCATGGAGACTCGAACTAGCGCAAGTCCCGTAGCTCTGCGCCAAGGCTTCGTACCTTAACGCATGAGCGTGGAATGACGTGCAGTGCCCACATAAAATAAACACTACTTCTCTGCGGAGTGCTGATCGAGCATGTTCGACATGCACCACGTTTGTTTTATTATGATACTTAATGAAAATATGTCCACCGCTGTGGTCTCGAGGTAGCGTGCTGCCTTGTCATGCAGCGGGCCCGGGTTCGATCCCTGGTCGGGGCAGTTTTTCTGGGTGAGGTTTTTATCGGAGTTTTTTCTCACCTGTAAGAGAAATGTCAGGAAAACTTTAAGGCCCAAACGGTCCCCGAAATCATATGATCATCATCCTTCACCGGTGTGGAAAGCAACGGGAAGCTACCACACCTACAATTCCCTAGTAAAACTGCAAGCATAGCATGAAAATGCTATGATTGCAGTGAAGGACCTGCCTTTGGGCAGAATTACTAAAAAAAAATGAAAATATACCAAGAAAACAGGCTTTAAGAACTGCCATCTAATAGAGGAGATATTAAAATTTCCTTTAATATAGAATATATATTTAAATGCTCCCACGGTGAGGGGTAAACCACTCGGCTACGGTGC
The DNA here is from genome assembly GCA_030220185.1 of Diploptera punctata. Classification (NCBI taxonomy): domain Eukaryota; kingdom Metazoa; phylum Arthropoda; class Insecta; order Blattodea; family Blaberidae; genus Diploptera; species Diploptera punctata. The sequence continues at coordinate 1,034,710 of JASPKZ010003802.1, forward strand.
GGGACAGCAAACAGTATGACCAACATAAAATGTTTGGTGCTATACTCAGGCGCTTCCAAGTGGAGAGCAAGTGAACTACATCGGTAGTCGATGCAGATCACACCAAGTACGACTGAGCCAGCCGCACTAGCAACTGTTGTGATACATGTCGCAACAGTATTAAAACATGAATATTAAAAGTATAGACTTTAGATTCTTATTTTTGTTAATTCTTATGTATTCATTTACAGTAAATATTGATGTGATAAAATTTCTTTATTTTGTCCAGGCTTTGAAAGATCAAGTAATACAACTTAAGGCACTGGCAGATAATGTTTTTGCTGCATTTGGAAATACTGAAAGCCATATAAATGATCAGAAGGGTAAAATTAAAGGTGAACTAGCTGTGTCTCGAGAAAAATGCAAATATTTGTCAGCCATGACTTCCACCCTTGAACAACAAGTTAAGAGAAGGACGGAGGAATTTAATAATTATGAGACACAGACAGAAGAAATATTGGTGTGTGTCAGCAATTCAAAGGAAACTGTAAGTATGCATTGTCAAATCATAAAATATGTTTACTCGGTAATACATAAATAATAATTAAAACATTTTGTCTGTTCATTCTTACCTCTTGATACTAAAGGCCAACACGCACACACTATTGAGTAACACTAAGAAATTAGGACTGGCAGTAAATATTAATAAAACTAAATATATGGTCACACGTAGAAGTACATTATATAATGGAAATGGACAGCTAATGACAAATGAGGGAAATTTTGAGGAAGTGGCTAAATTCAAATATCTAGGAACAATAATCACAAATAGGAATGAGATGCACAAAGAAATTAAACATAGGCTCAATTCTGGAAATGCGTGCTATTATGCATTGCAGAGACTCTTGATGTCCCAACTCCTTTCAAAAAACGTTAAACTGAAAATATATAAAACTATTATTCTACCAGTTATATTATATGGGTGCAAAACATGGACTCTTACTTTAAGGGAGGAAAGGAGATTACAAGTACTTGAAAATAAAGTACTTAGGAAAATTTTTGGACCAAAGAGAGATGAACAAACTGGTGAATGGAGAAGACTACATAACAATGAACTACATGGTCTTTATAGGAAGCCAGATATAATAAGAACAGTTAAGTGTCGTAATTGTGTTGGGCAGGACATGTTGCACGTATGGGGAATGAAAGACTTGCATGGAAGCTTCTTGTAGGAAAACCAGAGGGAAAACGCCCAGTTGGTAGACCAAGAATGAGGTGAGAGAGTAACATTAACTATGATTTGAGGGAAGTAGATTATACAGGGAATGATTGGAAAGCATTAACTCAGGATAGGGATGTATGGAGAGCTTATGTCCATGTGGCATGAACCTATGGGTTCGATAGTGCCAGTGAGTAAGTAAGTATTCTTACCTCTTAGAGTTGTTTTTGTCGAACATATGTTTCAGAGCTTCTTAGCCCCATCGTCAGCGATTACAGACTGAATTTTCTCATGTTGTCGGCTTTAGTCTGTAATCGCTGATGAGGGGGCTAAGAAGCTCTGAAACATATGTTCGACAAAAACAACTTTAAGAGGTAAGAATGAAGAGACAAAATGTTTTAATTATTAAACAAACCTCTTAATGATACTTACTATTGTATTTTAAAATAAAATAATTAATGATAAAATATTTAAAAATGTTAATTTCATAAAACTTTTTCTCTCTCTTGAAATATGCACCTCACCTCATTAGATGGACTTTTTTACCTGGACATGTTTCAGAAGCCATCATCCCTGTTGTCAACTAGATTAAAATTATTGTAATCAATGGCAAAGGGAACATTTTTTGTCTAAACTGGGAATTGAACCCCGAACCTTTAGCTTTCCATGCTAACACTCTGACCACTGAGCTAATTTCTCTTTACCGTTGATTATAATAATTTAATTGTGTTCGTTAATTTACATATTTCTATCATAGTAATAGCTTTAGCTTCTCAATATTAATTAAATAAATAATGCTATAGCTGTGTGGAGTCCCTTCGTGTCTTCTTAATGTAGAAGCCATTCATTGTGTATTTGTGAATGATGATTCATTGCAATTGAATGTGCGACTAAGAGAATAAGGTAAAGGAAGGATTTATGCTTGGGTGGGAATGTAGCCTGAATTACCTCAGTGGTCAGTGGTTTCATTTCTCAAGTTTTGTTTATTTGTACTTAACTATATTTTTGTGTGTCATTTTTTCCTCGAAACCATTTTTTTTTACCACCTCAATTATGTGTTTTTAACCTCTTAATGCTACTGCCTATTGTATTTTTAAAATAACTTTGCTATTGAAATGCGTCATCAATTGTTATCACCAAGATCATGAATATTAATATAGTAATTTTGTTTTCTAGTTGGATCAGCTGATAACTGGCGCAGAAAGATTAACAGAGGAACTGGAAGATGGTGTGAGAGCTCACGTATCAAATAGCGAGATGTCTTGGAAGAATCATTATAGTTCTGTAGAGGCAAGAAATGAGAAAATATTCTGAAAATCTAAATGGAGAATTACAACGTGAATTAAAACAGACTCAGGTAAGAAAAATGACATCATAATTGTGCTAGCTGTGCTATTAGTAGTAGGTGACAACACAGGCCTGTGATGATTTTGAAGCATGGACTATTTTATGCCATGATGGTTAAAATCAGGTGACCTAATTTCGAAAATAATACAGTAAAAGCTCCTTATTCGCAGGTGATACGTTCCGTAAATATGCTGCAAATTTAGAAACCGTGAATATGGAATGGTAATTTGTATGGGTGTATCGGGGATACGTTCCAAGGTTTCAAAATAAAATAAAAATAATCAAAATAAAATCAATTTAATGAGAAATTAAGGTCGAATTTTTTATCACTCACCTCATATTGTTCTTCTTATTTGACTATAAACTAGTTTCGGAACATAGGGTCGTATCTATGAATGCATTAGACCATAAAAGTCGTTCTCTGCTGAGAAAGTTGCATCCAAAGACGTTTTTGCATACTCAAAAATCTGTTCATGCGATAATAATTGTTGAAATTCCTAAGCTACCTCTCGAGATGACTTTGCAGAGAACGAATCCTGAACAACCCGATGGTAACCGATGTAGTTTGAAACTTTGCTGCTTTATCCAAGATGTCGGATACTGCGGTGCTGTGTTTAAAAAAATACAGAAGTATGAGGTAAGAAGAATTCACGATTCATTTAATTCTTATTAATAAAACCTCATAATGTTAAAAATTCCCAAATTTATTATATTAAAAAAAAGACTTGGATAGACAACAACAATTGGTATCTAATTTTGTTGAGTTGTTTCTTGACTCACCTCAAACTTCTTAACTCCCTTGCAGACTCGAGTTGCTTGCACGGCAGCTATGTGACACCACAGATGGGGGAACGTTCGATATAGCATTGAGAATGTCATAAATGAGTGAAGAAACTAGAGTCTGCAAGGGAGTTAAGAAGTATGAGGTGAGTCAAGAAACAACTCAACAAAATTAAAATAAACCTCATAGTGTTATTTCCTACCTACATAACTTAATTGGTATCTAATTGAGAATGGAGATAATGGTTTCCGAAACATGTCCAGATGGGAAAATATAATATAAGGTGAGGTGTGTATTTCCAATTGAGTCTCTTGAAGAAGCAATAATTTAGTTTGTTTTGCTGTTTTAGGAATTAACAACTGGTTTGAGAGAGTCAGCAGAATCTCATGAAGCAATTCTCGAACAACAGAGAATAGATTTTGGTACATTTGTTCGGGAACACCAAGATGACCTTGAGAATCACTGTTCTTACTTAAATGGCTGGAGTCAGACTTTTACATCAGAACTTCAACTTCGCAACCAGGAAGTGGACAAGTTTCTGGTAGAAGATCTTCGTAAAGATTCTCCAACAGGTACTTTTCCATTCTTAATATTTAAAGGTCCTGCGCCGTAGCCGAGCAGTTAAGGTAGGAAGCCTTGGCGCAGAGCTTGCGCTGGTTCGAGTCTCCATGGGGGAAGTAATTTTCTCATGGTATTTTGGCCAGTATGGGACCGGTGCCCACCCAGCATCGTGAGGCAATTGGGTAGCTACAATAAGTAGCGGCTCCAGGTTGAGGAACCAGCTATAATGGCTGGGGGACTCGACATGCTAACCACATGTCACCCCTACACTGGCTGTTGATCATCTACCTCTGTGATTGGCACATGTGGATGTGAAGGGCCAGCAGCCGGCTGGTAAAAGGGCAACCGCTGAAAAGTGGAAAGACCCTCAATCGGAATATTTAAAGGATTTAATTATTTGGGTTATAATTTAACATTTCAAGATGAAGCTGATATATCAAAGAAAAACAAAAGATCGCTGGGACGTCCAGAAAAGCACTGGATGGAAAATTCCTCTTTTGAGACAGTAACAGGCCATATGGATGATGATGATGAATATTTAAAGGAAATGATACTCATTATCATCCTCTTATCATGTTCTCCTTTCGGAAGGTCGGTTCCAAATATACCTCCAACCATCTCTATCTTCCCATGCTTTGCTTGTTTTTAGTTCTTACCAGTCGTATCCTCTCTCTTGTAGACTTTTCTTCACTTAGTTAATCCATCTTTCTCGTGGTTCGTGGTCGTTTTCCTATGACACTATGAGGTTCATTTTAATTAAAATGAGAATAAGAATTAAATGAATCGTGAATTCTTCTTACCTCATACTTCTATGTTATTTTTTAAACACAGCACTGCAGTATCAGTGACCATCGTCATCAACCTCAATTGTTTTCAGGACTGTCAATTTTTTCTTTTGCCAGTAATTATCCAAACTGTCATCTGTTGTTCTTTTGAAGGAATTATTTTGTAAATTGCCATCTGTTGTATTTTTGAAGAACTTTGTAATCAAGCTCGGCCGGCATAGCTCTCGGGATCATTTAGGCACGCAAGCCACTCCACCACGACAAGGTAAAGATACCATGGAGGGACACCCATACCTAAAATGTTGATACTAAAATCAATACATCTCATTTCCAACTTGGACTTTACGAAAATGCAGGCTTAGATGGTTAAAGAAAAAAATACACATACATACTGATTGTTTGATTTTGTATTTAACAGGAAATACTCCACAGCGTAGGGAGTTTGATTACCCCAGACAGCTTGCTGCAACATCACCTCACGAGCGAATTCTTGCGAGATTCAGAGAAATGAACGATGAGGCACTTTTCAAGAATCCAAATGATGAACTGAAGGATGAGAATAGTTTTAAAGGAAGAAGTGTAAGTATTTTCAATATCTAAATTTGAAGAGAAAAATTTTCGTCCAGACTGAAGCTCGAACCCAGGACCTTTGGTTTTCCGTACCAAATGCTCTACCAATTGAGCTACTGGGGCGAGTTCCATTCTAGACGCAAATTCTTCTCTTATATATGTTTGAAATTCCCATGCACCAAATGCTTGAAGCCTTGGCTTTTGTCTATGCAATTGGCGGCTTCATAGTTAAGAAAACATTTATTGGGAATTTAAACACTACTTTTAAAAGCCAGTAGGGCTTCTATTGACGTTCTCATTATTAATTTAACACTTCTCACTGAAGGATAAATCGAATTTGAAGAGAAAAATTTTTGCTCAGACCGAATCTCGAAACCGGGATCTTTGGTTTTCCATAGCAAGTGAGCTACCAGGACGAGTTCCAATCTAGACGCACATTTTTCTGTTATATATTGTAATGTTGGCCACGGTGGACTAGTAGTTATGCTCCTTACCTCTGGTCTTGAGGGTCATAGGTTCAAACCTGGCCGGGGTCGATGGATTATTTAGGAAGGAAAAATCCAAGGAGCAAGTCCTCCGGAAGGGACTTTAAGCCATGGGTTCCGAGTCTGAAGATTTTCAGGCTCGTAAAAAATCCTTAGGCCCGAATGAAAAGGCCTCTAAGCAAAATTTACTGCATTTTCCTGTCCTAGTACTACCTTAGTTTCCTAGATGTCAGTATAGGCGGAACCCTGACCACGGACCACTCAAAATGACATCTATTCGAAAACAAGTGTAACTAAATTAATATGGTTCAAATTCTTCCCTGTAGGGGGAGAGCGCCTAAATCTCTGTAAAGGAAAAACATAGGCTTACAATACAATACAATACAATATATTGTAATTCCCACACTGCAAATGCTTGAAGTCTTGGCTTCCATGTTTGCAAATGGCGGCTTCTTAGGTAAGAAGTCATTTAATAAATGAGTTGGAGAAAATGTTTTAACATCTCACCTCACAAAGTTGTGTGTCTTCACAATACCGGTTTCAAAAGTATAGTATTACTTCCATCTTCAGTCAAATTCCAACTGTTGAAATTTCGTCGTTAACATCATCTTCTGAACTGCCATCTGGTGTAGATTTTATGAACTTGGAGATTAAATTATTCTCGTCAGGGATATCAAAATTCATTGCTTTATATTAATATTTAATTTTAGGAAGTTATATTTTGAGGTTATTTTAATTATATTATTTTTGGTCTGGACATCTTACCTCAATATTAATGTTGATTTGTTCTTGGACATGTTTCAAAACAATTCTCTGTTTTATCTTCAGCTTTCCCAGACTGGTTTTATTTATGTTGCATTATGTTGCACCACCTGGATGTCGATGTCAGCTCCATCCTGTGGTTGGCCAAAGAACCTCCAAACAAGGTCACCCTCCATCGGAATATCAAAATTCATAACTCTGTTTCTGTTCTTCTGAATATAAATTTTTTCCCAAATAGTCAGCTCGTTTGTATTTTCTAACTGTTTTAATAATTTAGTGTCTGAATTTATATTATGTTTTTCAGACCAAACATGAGCAGCAACTGCAGATTTTTCAATTTCTCCATTTTTAATATTTCTTATGTGTTCTTTGGTTCTAATTTTTAGGTTTCTTTTTGTTTTCCCTATATATATCTTTTCACAACCCATGCATTCAATTTGATATATTCCTGACTTTTTATTTTTATCAGTTTTTTCATTTTTGTTGGTTTTTATTAGTTTATTTAAACTGTAGTTATTTTTTGGTGCTAATTTAATATTAAACTTCTCAAATATATTTTGAAATTTATTATGTACCCAGGGGTGATATGTGAATTTCCTATATTTTTTCATAGGTGGTTCTTCTTTTTCAAGATTACTTCTGTTTATCATTTTTTGTTTTTTATACTTTTCTATCCTTTTATGTACCATTTTTTCATCAAACCCATTTTCTCTTGCTACTTTGATTATGTGTTTTTTCTCATGTTTGAAATCTTCTTCGTTTAAGGGTAAGTTTACCAATCTATGAGTTAAACTATTAAATGCTGCTAATTTATGTCCAATTGGATTGAACCCTGTTGATTTTATAAAATTTTCCGTATGAGTTTCTTTCCTATGAATCCTGAATTCAATTTTTCTTTTTCTTCGTTTCTGACCAATTTAAGATCCAAAAAAGGTATTTGTTTATTGTCTTCTATTTCTTTGGTGAATTTAATGTTTGTACTCTGTAAATTTAATAGTTTTAGGGAATCTTCTACATGTTTTCCTTTAACAATACAAATTATATCATCAACATATCTACTCCAAAATTTAAACATTGTGGGATGTGCTTTGGTGATTTTACATTCAAAATCGCTCATAAATAAATTTGCCAGGAAAGGTGATAATGGGTTTCCCATTGAGAGCCCTGATTTTTGTCTATAGAAATTCCCATTGAATGTAAAAAAACATTTGGTCAATGCATAACGCAGTTAATTTCAAATAATCTTCTTTGATCTCTCTGTCTATGTTGTTTTTTCTTAACCAATTGTTCAATATCTCCAAAGTTTTTTGTTTCGGTACATTTGTGAATAGTGAAACTACATCAAACGAAACCAACCTATCTGTGGGTTCAATTTCCACTTTTTCTAATTTCTTAACTAATTCCAATGAATTTTCAATCTGCAGACTTTCAAAATTATTAATTCTTTTAAATTGATTATTCAGCCATTTCGAAATTTTGTAGGTTGGTGATCCAATATTGTTAATTATTGGCCTCATTTTGTTTCCCGGTTTGTGAATTTTTGGAAGTCCATGTATATTAGGGTTTCTTGGGTTGCTTACTTTTAATTGAAATTTTTCTTTCTTGGATAGAATTTTAACATTTTTAAAACAGTTTTCCACTTTTTTTATGGTTTTTGGTAGGGGGTCATTCTTAATTTTTTCATACTCTTTTTCTTTCAAAAGTTCTTCCATTCTATTTGATAATCTTCTTTGTCCAGAATTATAATTTGGTTACCCTTATCTGATTTTGTATATACAACATTTTTGTTATTTATTTCTTTGAGTGTTTTTAAATTCTCCTTACAAACTGGGTTTTTATTTGTATTCTTTATTTTATTCAAAATTTCTTCACATTTTTTTCTGATGATTATTTTTTCTTCTGTAACTAACCCTTCTATTGAATTTTCAATGTCCACTATGTATTCTTCTATTCTATTGGAATAATCTATTGCTGTTTTTAGACCGTTTTCTAACAATTTTGTCTCTTTTAGGTTAAAGGTTGCCTTTGAAAAATTTTTAACATAATTTCTGGTGGATTCTGATTTTTCTTCATTTCTGGTTTTATTCTGATGTTTTTGAAACATGTCCAAGAACAAATCAACATTAATATTGAGGTAAGATGTCCAGACCAAAAATAATATAATCATTGCTTTATATTTATTCTTCTGGATGTATATCTTTTCCCAAATTGTTAATTCTATAGGTTTCTCCAAATGTTTCAAAAGTTTAGTGTCTTTTCCGATTTTATGATTTTCTAGCAAACTATGAGTTGCAATTGCTGATTTTTCAATTTGACCATTTTTAATATTTCTAAGGTGTTCTTTTGTACGAATTTCTAAATTCCATTTATCCCCGACAAGAATAATTGATTGTTTGAATAATTTAATCTCCAAGTTCATAAAATCTACACCAGATGGCAGTTCAGAAGATGATGTTAACGACGAAATTTCAACAGTTGGAATTTGACTGAAGATGGAAGTAATACTATACTTTTGAAACCGGTATCGAGAAGACACACAACTTTGTGAGGTGAGATGTTAAAACATTTTCTCCAACTCATTCATTAATATAAATACCTCATAGTGTTTCCTCCCAACGTAAATTTAATTAAGGAAGACATTTATTGGGAATTTAAACACTACTTTTAATTTGATTTTTCTACTTTTTAATTTTTCTCTTCAAATATAATTCATCCTTCAGTGAGAAGTGTTAAATTAATAATAGAAACGTCACTACTTTTAATATTTACTTTTTAATACAAATAGTTTACCAGGTGAAAAAATTACCAAGAATAGTTCAATGCTAAATCATTTAGTAGAATTAATTAAATGAATGATTCCACGTATTGAATTTGAAAATATTGTGTTTCTTATATTCCTGTCCATAAGCTGTTATATTATGTTGATGTTGTAGTATTATTAGGCATTTTAAGGGCTAACACATACATTCTATTGAGTAATGCTAAGAAATTGGGACTGGAGGTAAATATCAATAAAATAAGTATATGGTTACACATAGAAATACATTGTGTAATGGAAATGGGCAGTTCATGACAAATGAGGGAAATTTTGAAGAAATGGCTGAATTCAAATACGTAGGAACAATAATTACAAACAGGAATGAGGTGAACAAAGAAATTAAACGTATGCTTAATTCTGGAAATGCGTGCAATTATGCATTACAGGTAGTCTTGTCATACCAACTTGTCAAAAAAAAACTGAAAATAAGTGAAACTGTTGTACTCGCAGTTATATGGGTGCGAAACATGGACTCTTACTTTAAGGGAGGAAAGGAGATTACTGTTTGAGAATAAAGTTCTTAGGGAAATGTTTGGACCAAAGAGAGGTGAATGGAGAAGACAACATAAAAGTGAACTACATGGTCTTTATATGAAGCCAGATATAATGAGAACAGTTAAGTCTCAGACTATGATGGGCAGGACATATGGCATGGATGAGGAATGAAAGACGTGCATGGAAGCTTCTTGTAGGAAAATCAGAGAGAAAACGTCCAATTGGTAGACCAGGAATGAGGTGGTAGATTAACATTATCTATGATTTGAGAGAAGTGGTTATACAAGGAATGATTGGAAAACATTTGTTCAGGATAGGGATGTACGGAGAGCTTATGCCATGAACCTATGGGTTCGATATGCCAGTGAGTTAGGTAGTTAAATGTATACAGTATGTAGATCCTGCAATGATACATGTTTGTGTTTGGTTTGTTTTCAGGCTTCCTCCAGTAGTGATGACATGAGTTCGGTAATGGAAGATTTGAGTAAATCAAAGTCTGCATCAGTCAGCGATCTTTCAAATGCACCAGATTCTCTTTTAAACACTTCTCATCGAAGTGAACCTGCGACATTAAAACAGGTTTGTTTGTTTTAATGTAATAATTTGGGTTTTTATATATTAAATTTGGGAATTTTTAACATTATGAGGTTCATAAGAAATTAATCGTGATTATTTCTTACCTCTACGTCTATATGTCTTTAAATACAGCACTGCAGTATCGGCAACTTCTTGTCACCATCGTCAGATATTCTTGATTTCCAAATCCTCTAGATAAATTGGAAATCACTCATGAAATTACTTATAAAAGATGGATGCCTATTTGACATGAGTCCTCTAAAAGGACATGAATAGCTGATTATAAAATTACAACAATAGGAAGTAACATTATGAGGTTCTAAATAAATAAGGTGGGTCTTTTTTCATCTTACCTCATAGAAGTTGAATTCTTTCAGGACATGTTTCAAAACAAACTTTTGTTTGATCTTCAGCTTGTCCAGATTGTTAATTTTTACATTGTCGGTCCTGGACGTCATCTCTTACTCCATCTTAAGTGGTCCGAAGAACCTTCGGACAAGCTGAAGATGAAACAGAGGTTTGTTTTGAAACATATCCTAAAAGAATTCAACTTCTATGAGTTAAAATAAAAAATTGTTCACCTTTATATATTTAACTTTCACAGGGAAAGAACACTATGAGGTTTAAGAATTAAATTAATGTTTTTATTACCTCACCTCATATCCTTTTTCTTTTATACTGCAGTTTTGGAGCTTATCTCCATCGTCAGTAGCCTCTGGTCGACCGGTGTTATGTTGTTTCTTGGTGGTTTTCTTCTTACTTCTATCGGTAGACCAATGAACCTCTGAATCAGATCGGTATTATGTCGTTTCTTGGCAGTTTCGTTTTCTTCTTACTTCTATCGGTGGACCGATGAACCTCTGGATCAGATCGGTGTTATGTCGTTTCTTGGCGGTTTTTTTCTTACTTCTATCGGTGGACCGATCTGATCCAGAGGTTCATCGGTCCACCTATAGAAGTAAGAAGAAAACCGCCAAGAAATGACATAACACCGGTCGACTAGAGGCTACTGATGATGGAGATAAGCTCCCGAACTGCAGTCTAGAAGAAAAAGGATATGAGGTGAGGTAATAAAAACATTAATTTAATTAATCAATCAATTGAGTTGGTGTTTACTTGATGAAAATCCATATTTATTAATTAAATAAAAATAAAACGTTTTATTTGATTTTCATATTTATTATATAATTCAGTGACAGCTGTTTCGGTACACTGTACCTTCTTCAGACATGTTAACAAATAACTACGTTTTATTTTTATTTAATTAATTAATTTAATTCTTAATTAAGTTATGTAGATAGGAAATAACACTATGAGGTTCTTTAATATTGTTTATTTTTTATTATTTCACTCACCTCATACTTCATAAATCATAGCAGACCCTGGCCACCAGATGGCGCGGAGGTCAGTCTGCAGGATAGAAGGCCGTTGGACGTCAGTTGTGAACGTGACGCAGCATTGACAATGTCACAAATTACGTGAAGAAACCCAGGGTCTGCTATGATTTATGAAGTATGAGGTGAGTGAAATAATAAAAAATAAACAATATTAATTCTTAATGTTCACCTTATTTATTACGGTTGGCCACAGTGGACTAGTAGTTATGCTCCTTGCCTCTGGTTCTGAGGGTTACAGGTTCTAACCTGGCTGGGGTCGATGGATTTTTTTAGGATGGAAAAACCAAGGAGCAAGCCTTTTGGGCCCAAATTCTGAAGATTTTCAGGCTCATAAAAGATTTCGTAGTTAAATATGGGAAATAACATTATGAGGTTCTTAATTTGTAAATTGATGAGTCATTTTTTACATCTTATCTTATATTTTATGTTTGTTTAAACACAGGAGCTAGTTTTCAAGAGAAGGATCTCTCTCATTTTCAAACCGACATTATGACTACCAGATTATCGCTAGAATTGTTGGAATCTCTGTCAATAACATAGCCATCTGGTGTTGATTTGATGAGAAATCTCAAAATTCATGAATCTAAATTTGTTCTTCTGAATATATATCTTCTCGCAAATTGTCAATTCTAAAGGTTTTTCCAAATGTTTTAAGAGTTGGGCTTCTTTTTTCAATTTTATGATTCTCCAATAAACTATGTGCTGCAATAGCTGATTTTTCAATTTCACTATTTATAATATATCTAAAGTGTTCCTTAGTGCGAGTGTCCAAATTCCTTTTTATTTTTCCTATGTCTTCTTTATTGCAGTCCTTGCAATTAATTTGATAAATTCCAGATTTTTTGCTATCTGGGGTGTTCAATTTCTTATTAGTTATTAATAGATTACCAATGCTAAATTTATTTATTGGTGCCAATGTAATATTGAATTTCTTATAAAATATTTTGAAATTTGTTATATATTTCAGGATGATACGTAATTTTCTTAAATTGTTTTCCTTTCTTTGAATCAGATTGCAGTGTATTCTTTTAATCTTTTTTGTTGTCTGAATTTCTTTAATTTATTTATAATTATTTCTTTTCCAAAACCATTTAAATTGGCTATGTTCAAAATGTGATTCTATTCTTTTTTAAAATCTTCTTCATTTAATGGAACATTTAATAATCTTTAAAATTCATCGGAGAACATATTGTTTAAACAACTCACCTCATATGATACATGCTTCCATGATATCGTGATTTCAAACATAGTCATGTTCATCTTCAGCCATAACTTGGAAGCATGAATCCTATGAGGTGAGTTGTTTAAACAATATGTTCTCCGATGAATTTTAATGATTATACCTCATAATGTTTACTTCCCAATATTAATTTAATATATTTAATAATGTATATATCAAACTGTTGAAAATTGTATGTTTATGCGCAATATGATTGAAACCTGAAGATTTTATATAATTGTCTGTATGAGTATCCTTCCTACATATATTGAATTCAATTTTTCCTTGTAGTTCATTCCTTGTTAAGTAAAGGTCCAAAAATGGGATTTGTTTATCCTTTTCCAATTCCATAGTAAATTTTACAGTTTCGTCTTGAAGATTGGAGTTATTTCAATACATCTTCAGATCCTTGAGCCTGAATAAAAAGGTCTCTAAGCAAAATTTACCGACATCAACGTCCTAGTAATACGTTAGTTGCCTGCTAGATGTCTCATTGGGTCGGTATATTGACCGTGTGCCATCCATGATATCTATGAGCAATTAAGATAACTAAAAATTAACGGGTCTCGTAACTCCTTACAAAGGAGAGGCTATGGGCCAACAATGGGCTGTGGCATTACAGATAGATTATTTATTAAGAATAGTTGATATTAAGTTTCTCAATTTTGAGAGGGAATTTGATTTCTGTCTTACTTATTTACTTTATGAGTAAGGAGTGATGTTTCCAATTCAGAATACAAAATAAATGTATGGAAAGTAATTAACTTGTATTTTTCTTGTGGTTACAGAATGACAATAAAGAAAATAAAAGTTCTTCATTGAAAAGATACAAGTCCGAAGTTCTGAAGGACAACAAAAGGGAATCACATCCTCCTAAACGAAATGCCCTCAAACAACAAAATTGTTGAACTGAAATCTATTTTTATACACATGCAAAATATATATTTTTAGCATTTAGATAACTTTTTTGTGAATCTTGTGCCATCAAATTCCATACTACCACTATTGTCATTCAAATAAATATTGTGAATTCATAATATTGAATCCGATTTAGATTCATGTAAAAAATCAGTTTTGTCTGGCACAAGATTTGCAAAGAAATGAGACTATATTAGTTTTATAAACTTATGATATATTTAAAATGGTTTTTATGTAAAGATTGTATTCCTTGCTTATCTATGACTATAAAATAAGAATTGAATTTTGAAGACTCATTGGTGTTGTCGTAAATTTGAGTGTCATGGTTTTAACAATTTTAATATCATAGTTTTAAATGTAATGTCATGGTGACTTAATTTGTTTAGACTGTATAATGATATGTTAGAATTTATTTAAAAACATGGCTATGTATTGTGTCTCTATAAACACCTACTTTAAAATCAAAGGCAAGCTCTTAATTATATTGGTTAATAGGGTCCCCAGTATGTGGATAAACAGGAAATATAAACTTCTTCTGATGAAATTAATGTTTCTTAATATTTAATTTTAGGAAGTTATATTTTGAGGTTATTTTAATTATATTATTTTTAGTCTGAACATCTTACCTCAATATTAATGTTGATTTGTTCTTGAACATGTTTCAAAACAATTCTGTTTTATCGTCAGCTTTCCCAGACTGGTTTTATTTATGTTGCATTATGTTGCACAACTTGAATGTCGATGTCAGCTCCATCCTGTGGTTGGCCAAAGAACCTCCAAACAAGGTCACGCTTCATCGGTATATCAAAATTCATAACTCTGTTTTTGTTCTTCTGAATATAAATTTTTCCCAAATAGTCACCTCTTTTATATTTTCTAACTGTTTCAGACACTAAATTATTAAAACAGTTAGAAAATACAAAAGAGCTGACTATTTGGGAAAAAATTTATATTCAGAAGAACAAAAATAGAGTTATGAATTTTGATGTACCGATGGAGCGTGACCTTGTTTGGAGGTTCTTTGGCCAACCACAGGATGGAGTTGACATCGACATCCAGGTTGTGCAACATAATGCAACATAAATAAAACCAGTCTGGAAAAGCTGACGATAAAACAGAATTGTTTTGAAACATGTTCAAGAACAAATCAACATTAATATTGAGGTAAGATGTTCAGACTAAAAATAATATAATTAAATGTTTCTTACCTCTCCTCATAAAAAAAAATCTTCTGAATTAGGTTATGTAGGTAGGAAATAACACTATGGGATTTATTTTAATTTTGTTGAGTTGTTTTTTCACTCACCTCATACTTCTTAACTCCCTCACAGATCCAGATTTCGTCACTGTATTTGTGACATTCTCAATGCTGTTCACGTTCACAACTGATGTCCAACGGCCTGCAGACTGACCTCCACTCCATCTGATGGCTGACTGACGAACTCCTCAGATGGCGTGGAGGTCAGTCTGCAGGATAGAAGGCCATTGGACGTCAGTTGTGAACATGACACAGCATTGAGAATGTCACAAATGATGTGACGAAACCCTGGGTTTGTGAGGAGTTATGAAGTATGAGGTGAGTGAAATAATAAAAAATAAACAATATTAAAAAAACCTCATAGTATTATTTCCTATCTACATAACTCATAATGTTATTTCCTACATATATTAAATTTGGCCTTTGTTTCGATTCTGTGTTTTTTCTGACCATGCATGTGCAGGTATTGCAGACTTTTCTATTTCCCCATTTCTAAGGTGTTTTTAATCTTGTATTCAAGTTCCTTTTTGTTTTTCGTATGTATATATTTTTTTCATAATCTTTACAATCAATTTGATAAATGTTAAAAATTTATTAATGTTAAAAATTTATTAATGTTAAAAATTCCCAAATTTATTATATTAAATTTGATAAATCCCCGATTTGTTGCCTTCATAAATCTTTTCATTTTACTTGTTTTAATTAATTTGTTCAAATGTAATAATTTTTTTGGCGCTAATTTAATGTTAAATTTTCTGAAAATGAAACTTATTAAATACCAAAGGATGGTATGTACATTTCCTGATTTTTTTTACCAATTTCTTTCTCTGTCTGAAGAGTACTTTCATTTATCACTTTTTGTTTTTTTAATGTATTTTTTATGAATCATCTTTTCCTCAAACCCATTCTTTTGCTTTTTTTTTCTTCCTATATTAAATTTTTCTCTGCTCATGGGAATGTTAACAAGTCTGTACGTTAAACTATTAAACAAAAAGGAAGATTGAAAGATAATCTTATAAGTGTTAAAAATGGGGAAATAGAAAAGTCTGCAATAGCTGCACATGCATGGTCAAAAAATACAAAATCAAAACTAAGGCCTAATTACTGAAACAGTTAAAAAAATTTAAGGACTCACAATTTGGGAGAAAATTTACAACCTCAAGAATAAGGAAAATACTATGAATTTTGAAATTCCCAGGGAAAAGGAAAAAAAATTGATTTGGAAGTTCATCGGTCAGCCAGCAGAGGGAGCAAAAATCAACCTACAGGATCGACAACCGCAAATACAACAGTTAGGATGTATCGACAATGTCACGTAAATGCGTCGAAAGTATAGTCTGCAGAAAATCATAAAATATGAGGTGAGTCAAATACCTAACTCATGATAATGGGTGAACAACTTTATCTAAAATTTATTTAGAGATTTTAACATCATATCCCAACAAAAGAGCAAATACCATGACTATTTAAAAAGAATTAAGATTGAATTTTGTAATTTTGTTTAGTTGTTTCTTGACTCGCCTCATACTTCTTAATTCCCTTGCATATCTAGATTTCGTCACTGTATTTGTGACATTCTCAATTCTGTTCACTGAGTTGTGAACAGCATTGAGAATGTCACAAATACAGTGACGAAATCTAGATATGCAAGGGAGTTAAGAAGTATGATGTGAGTCAAGAAACAACTAAACAGAATTAAAATAAACCTCATAGTGTTATTTCCTACCTACATAACTTTGAATTTTGTAACTTGGAGTTTTGTCTGTCACATATTTCAGTGAGCATTAATTTTATCAGATTTATTATTATAGTTTTGAATGTAATGGTATCCATGGTCATTAATTAATTTGTTTGGATTTGTGTACTGAGATATGATAGTTTATTAAACATGACTGTTTTATTGTGAGGCTATGAATACTTATTCTTATTCTTCTTCCTTTCATGTGATAGACCTAGGGGTCTGTTACGTCTCAATCCAACATTTGAAGGGTCTGCCCAAGAATCTCTTGCCTGATGGCTTCTTGTTTGGCTCATTCTTCTTGTGTGAGATTTTCAGTTGTTTCTATATTTTTGTACATATTCCATGAGTGATTCTGTTTGTAATTCTTTGAGAATCTCAGAATTCCTTTTATGGTCTATTCTTGAGTAACCTGCAGTACGTCTCATAAATACTTATTAATGTTGGGAATTTTACATTATGAGATTTTGTTAATAAAAATCAATTGATTCGTGAATTCTTCTTACCTCATACAGCTGTATTATTTATTAGAGAACTGTGGTATCGAGAGAGGATGGGAGTGATGATTCTCGATACCATGGTTCTGTGTTAAATAACATAGATGTATGAGGTAAGAAGAATTCATGATTCAATTGATTTTTATTTTATAAATACTTATTTTAAAATTGAAAGCAAGCTTTTAAATATACTTGCTATTAGAGTCCTAATGTCTGGATAAATAGAAAATATTAATGAATAACTAATCTGAAATTTACATATTTATTTATAAAAGTTTTATTGTAGATTCCCTTTTGTGTAACCTCATTTATACAGGGAATCCATTTTAAGTGGAAACCTTTTTTACAGTGGCTCTCATTTTTCCCACTATTGTGCTTGCACCAGTGGGGAGCATGTTCCGTTACTACTTGCAAATGAAGACAGTTAGAAGCTACAAAATACAAATAACTCAATTACAGAATTAAATTAATGTTTTTATTACCTCACCTCGTATCCTTTTTCTTCTAGACTGCAGTTTCGGAGCTTATCTCCATCATCAGTAGCCTCTGGTCGACTGGTGTTGTATCGTTTCTTGGCGGTTTTCTTCTTCCTTCTATCAGTGGACAGATGAACCTCTGGATCAGGTCAAAATTTGCGGGACTTTCGATCCAGAGGTTCATCTGTCCACCGATAGAAGGAAGAAGAAAACCGCCAAGAAACGACATAACACTGGTCGACCAGAGGCTACTGATGATGGAGATAAGCTCCGAAACTACAGTCTAGAAGAAAAAGGATATGAGGTGAGGTAATAAAAACATTAATTTAATTCTGAAATTAAACCTCAGTGTTTTTTCCCTGTGAAAGTTAAATAACTCAGTTAATTTAGATTATTATAAAACATAGGCCCACACATAGAGGCTTATTACTCACCATTTATTTGAGTTACTGTTGAAAATGACCCCCGTTCACAGCAAGACATGCCTCACATCATTTAAACAAATTATCTGCCACTTTCTGAAATTCTGCTTTGGTAATAGACTGCGTTATTTCGACCTTAAGTTCTTCTAAGGTATGAGGATTATTTCGCTAAACTTTTCCCTTTATATATCCCCAAAGATAATAGTCACAGTAAGTTAGATCCGCTGATCTAAGGGCCATAAACATGTGCTAATTATGTTTTTATTATATTTGAAGAGAAAAATTTTCGCCTAGACCGAGACTCGAACCCGGGTCCTTTGGCTTGCCGGGCCAAATGCTCTACCAACTGAGCTACCGAGGCAAGTTACGATATAGATACAAATTTTCCTCTTATATACGTTGTTTTTATTATTGATTTAACATTTCTCATAGAAGGATAAATTATATTTCAAGAGAAAAATTTTTGCCTAGACCGAGACTCGAGCCCGGCAAGCCAAAGTTCCCGGGTTCGAGTCTCGGTCTAGGTGAAAATTTTTCTCTTCAAATATAATTTATCTGTGCTAATTATCCTGTCGTCAAAAACCTCACGTAAATTTTCTACAGAATTATGGGCGGTGTGCTCTGTGGCACCATCCTGTTGAAAATATCCATAATGCTTTACTTCCTGTGTCAATTCATTAAGAAATGGATGCAACATTGTTGTCACATAAACAGCTGAGTTCACACGGTTTTAAAAAAAATATAGGCCCAATTATCTGCCGTGCACTTACCACACACCTAACCGCTATTGTAATGGGATGCAAAGACACTTCCTGTATAATATGTGTGGGTTCTCAGTACTCCACATTCACACATTTTGGGAATTTACATGTCCCGAAAGATGGAACCATGTTTCGTCAGACAAACAATAGCTGTGGATCCAAAATTCCATTATACACACTTCCAAGAATCCAATTACAGAACCTTATTCTTGCAGCTAAATCTGCCTGTTTAAGTTCCCGCACAAACCTTTGTTTATAAGGTCGAAATTTCAGCCGTCAGGTCGCTTTATAGGCTGACACCTTTGATATGTTAGTTTCCTGTGCCAAACGTTTTAGTGATTTTCTAGGACCTACTTCTAATCGCAACTGAATATCCTCAAGTTTTTTTTTAAATACAGACCAAATGTTTTAGTCGGCCACGGTGGACTAGTGGTTATGCTCCTTGCCTGTGGTCCCGAGGATCGCAGGTTCAAACCCGGCCGTGGTCGATGGATTTTTTAGGATGGAAAAATCCAAGGAGCAAGTCCTCCAGGAGGGACTTTAAGCCGTGGGTCCCGATCTGAAGATTTTCAGGCTCGTAAAAAATCCTTAAGCCTGAATGAAAAGGCCTCTAAGCAAAATTTACCGAATTTTTCCCGTCCTAGTACTACCTTGGTTTCCTAGATGTCAGTATGAGGCGGAACGCTGACCATGGACCGCTCAAAATGACATCTATACAAAAACAAGTGTATCTAAATTAGTATGGTTCAGATTCTTCTTCCCTGTCGGGGGAGAGTGCCTAAATCTCTGTAAAGGGAAAACATAGGCTTACAATACAATACAAAATACCAAATGTTTTAATTATTAAACAATCCTCCAGTTTCCCTACTGTTAAAACCTACCTTCCAACTACCTTCCAAACTTCTTCGGTATGTCACAAACTGAACCTATTGTTTGCCACTTTTTGATCAACTTCTAAAGGGAAATCGTACAGTCAGGATATTTTGAGAAAATCTTCATTTTTGATTACTTTCTTATATAACACACGAACAACCAACATGCATCCCACTACAACATGCTGAAGTAACTAACTGCTGGGATGTTGTGTACAACTTGTCTCCCACGCTGCGATCATACTGCTCACAGCAGCAGTAGAATGATGCGATGTTTCCTCTCCTCTTAAAATGGATTCCCTGTATATTACATTGTAAAATAATTTGCTTAAAACAGTGTAATTTTAAGTTTGTCAGAAATATGGATGAGAAAGTGTTTTTCAGATGGGCATATAATTTGAAGAAACTTACTATAAATAAACTCCTCACAATATTGAATGTTGTACTTTTATTAATTTTTATTTATAAATAAATACTTTTTTTCTAATTTTAAAGGAAGTTTTTCTCAGACTATTTTTAAAATTTATTTCCCAAGAGTCTATCAATCTATTAAAATAATAGGAATTCCCTTAATCAAAAATTATATTAGAATCCATGTAATTAATAACTTGTAGAAACATTACTTTAGAAATATGCAATTTATGTGGCAGATAAAATTAAATGAAATGGTTATTTATAATATAAACATTCACAGATTATTATTTTGAAAAGAAAAATTGTCTGAATCGGGATTTGAACCCAAAACCTGTAGCTCTGTACACTAGTGTGGAAACCATTACACTATTTCAGGTTTCCGATGCAAATGTTAATTCTTCTTCCTCATATATAATTCTCTTTATTGTCAAAAGCAGATAGCCGTTGCTACCAGCGCCATCTGACGACTGCTAATTCAAGAATACTTTTTAATGAGAATTTACACGACTTGATAGCAGTTAAGCATTCAGGCATTAAATTTTTCTTTTCAAAGTAATAATTGTTTATCACTGCCAATGTTAAAATTTAATTTAAGACATCGAAATTTACAGAATAGTTGTGTTAGTTTAGATTTAGTATAAAATAAGCATACAATTGTATTATTTGTAAATTAGTAACATAAGAAAAAAAAAATATATTCACATAGATAACAAAAATAAAAAATATTTTGAAAATAGTAAGTTCAAAATTTTATTTAAAGTGAAAAATATACTGATGTTATATTTTAAATTAACACCTTCTATAAATTGGATATAGTCCACCACTGTGGTCTCGAGGTAGCAGCGGGCCCGGGTTCGATCCTCGGTCGGGGCAGTTTTTCTAGGTGAGGTTTTTTATCTGGGTTTTCCTCACCTGTAAGACAAATGTCAGGAAAACTTTAAGGCCAAAACGGTCCCCGAAATCATATGGCCATCGCAATCATCATCATTCATATTCATGTTAGGTTAAGCTTAGGATTAGGGACTCTCCTGGCGCACCATTATCATCATCATCGCCCATCATATCATCGGGGCAACGTAACCCTGCCATCCAGGCGCCCCAACCTCAGAAGTGGGTTACAAGTATGCCATGCCAGGAGAGAAACCAGGATTGTCAAAAGACAAACCTGGGGCATTTGTAAAAAATAAATAAATTGGATATATTTTCATTTTTAGAAAGAAAAAAAATGAAATATGGCCAAAAAAATGGTCACCCCCTGGAAGAAATAAACATGGCAGACCAAGATGGAAATGGAAAATCTACATCAGAACTATAATGGATGATAGGAATTTGGAAGAAGATTGGAATGATAGAAATAAATGGAAACTGAAGACTGTAAACCTATAAGTGGGGTAAAGCCAAAGAAGAAGAAAGAAAAATTAATTTTTGTTGAAATTCATCAGAGAACATTCTTTGACAACTCACCTCATAAATTTCATGTTTTTCACGATACTGCAGTTTCAGACGATATCACACCCATCTTCAGCCATAACTCCGACTGATGAAATTCTGCGGCCGTAGACTCTTCTATTGTGACCATCTTCAGCACTGCCATCTATGGTTGAATTTATGGACTTCGAAATAAAATTTTGTTTGTTAAGAATATCAAAATTCATTAATTTTTATCTATTTTTCTGATTGTATATCTTCTCCCAAACTGTCAATTCTACAGATTTATCCATTTGTTTTAAAAGTTTAGCTTCTCTTCCAATTTTATGATGTTCCAATAAAGTATGTGCAGCAATTGCAGATTTTTCAATTTCACAATTTTCAATATTTCTAAAATGTTCTTTGGTATGAGTTTCAAAATTCCTTTTAGTTTTTCCTATATAAACTTTATTGCAATCTTTACAACTTATTTGATAAATTCCAGATTTCTTATGTCTGGGAGATTGACATTTTTATTTGTACTTAGAAGATTACCCAGACTAAATTTATTTATTGGTGCCAAAGTAATATTCTTTTTTGTCAAATTTAAAAAAAAAAATTCTATGCATTTCAGGATGGTAAGTAATTTCATACATCTCAATGATGGATAAATCATATTTGAAGAGAAAAATTATACGCTCAGACTGGGACTTGAACCCAGGACCCTTGGTTCTCTAGATCAAGTGCTCTACCACCTGAGCAAGTACCAATCTAAACGCAAATTTTTCTCTATATACGTTGTAATTCCCACCCACCAAGTGCTATGACCTGGCCAGGTCATACAAGCCTCTATTTAAACGTCAATCCAATGAGTAGCGTCATCATGGGTCACCGTGCAAATCAGTAGTGCGTCGTATCTCTACAAATGTCAAAGTTATGTTTATTCTTGCATATCACAGCAATGGCATCATTCTAATGCAAAGACACAAAGTTGATGCGCATTATTTCCGTCGTTATTTAGAGAGAGAAAAAAGTAGTGTTGCAAAGGAAATGCCCATATTTTTTGCAGAACCCTCCAATCATTTTCCAGGGTAATGCTCGGGTGCACATGGCACATCATGTAGCTGTTCTGTACCGTCGTTGGGGGAAGCAGTGGCGGTTCCAGGAGTGGGCCTGGGTTCGATCCCCGGTCGGGGCAGTTTTTCTGGTTGAGGTTATTATCAGGGTTTTTCCTCACCTGTAAGACAAATGTCAGGAAATCATATGGCCATCATCATCCTCCTTCACCAGTGCAGAAAGCAACGGGAAGCTACCACACCGACAATTCCCTAGTAAAGCTGCAAGCATGGCATGAAAATGCTAAGATTGCAGTGAAGGATCTGCCTTCGGGCAGAATTACTGTGGAGCATTAATTAGCAAAGAGTGTTGCTGACCGGCCATGAATAAGCTCGTGATCAATGCTCTTTGGTCTTTGTTTCTCATCAGCGATGACGTGAGATAGATTCTGAGAAAAAGTTGCCAGTCAACAATATCTTAATGTTGAACGAAAAATTTTGGCAATAAGTGCCTTCCACTCCATTTTGGTATTGTTCATGTACATTTATGATTTGTTTTCAAACATTGCCGTTTACATTAAATACATAAATATTTTAAAATAACTATAGTTAAACAATGATTTGTGAGTAAACAGCTTAATTTTATTAGTTAAATAGTCCTAACAAATGCCACACTTGATTTCCAAATTATCTAGATAAATTCACTCCTCACTTCGTGAGTATGAATTTATCGATAATTTGAAAATCACTCCTGGCATGACTTATAATAATAATGTTATTTCGAAGAACATTTTGAAAAAAATCAATTAACATGAATACTTTAAAATAATTAATTGAATTATAAAATATTCTTCCAGTTTTCTTAGACTAATCAACTGTTTTTTCTGATGTTAGAAATATATTCCATGCATTGGATAAAAGTTGAAGGTGTTGGAAATTGGGAAGATGAAATTCTATGGATTTTTATGTTTATAACATCATGAGCTTTTATTTAATAATAATTGAATTAATCAAATTTTACAACTTGCTTCATATTTTTGTAAAACTAAGGACCGGTTTCGAAAGGAATTTGCCTTTTGAAACTGCCCTGAGTTTTTCAATAACACGAGGTGAGGTGTAAAATCTGATTAATTATTATTATAGTAAATATTTAAAATGTATTGCAACATCGAAAATGACGACTGAGCCACCAGTGTCAACATTGTTTAATTATGTTTGTGTGTATAGATGGCGCAATTGTTCTGTCGATAATACAGTAAGCTATAATTGATTAGTATTTTCTTCCAACGCTTGAGGTCTCTGGCATCTAGCATCACCCATCTCTTTACGTAGAGAATATCCCTATAAAGATTCATATACGTGTCTCTTTATGGGTGCAAGCAATCATAGTAGACTTATTGCACATAGATGGCAGAGCGATCAGTAATAATCGCCAGTAGAGTTTTCGTCTAAATTACGATAAATAAAATATACATATATAATAAATTGTAAGTTTTCTCATCATTATTGTCTTGTCTTGATAAAGTGAGTGAAACGCTTGAATTTTATATCACATAATTTAATACAGATACATTACCAAGTAATATGCCAGCAATTGTCCAGAGTTTTCATTTTGTACGCCTTACTTTAATTATTTTTTTCCTCTTGTACTCACTCCGTAAGTACATTGAAGAAAATCAATTTTTGGATTCGGTTTGGGCTTTATGTCTTCAAATCGATATAATAATAATAATAGGTATTGTTTTTTTATATATTAAATTTGGGAATTTTTATCATTATGAGGTTCAATTAATAATAATTAAATGAGATTCCGGAAGAACCAAGCTTGATTACAAAGTTCTTCAAAAATACAACAGATAGCAGTTTAGGAAATGATTCATTCAAAATAACACCAGATGGCAGTTTGAAGAGGAATTCCTTCAAAAGAACACCAGATGGCAGTCTAGATAATTACCGGCAAAAAGGAGAAAAAATTGAGTCGTGAAAACAGCTGACGATGACGACAAAGTGTCGCCGATACTGCAGTGCTGTGTTTAAAGAAACATAGATGTATGAGGTAAGAAAAAATCACGATTCATTTAATTATTATTATAGGTATTGTTGTAGCCAATGGCCATGTAGATAGAATTGTTTTCATGTCTTACAGAAGTCTGTTATGATAATTAATTTTGACATTATTTGTATTTTATACTCAATCATCTCCTAAGTTAATATAGAAAAATGCCAAAGAGAGAGTAAATAAACTTGTGTTAACACTTTTAACAAGTGCCTTTATACCAATTCCCTCCACAGTAGTGTTTTTAATTATTCTTCCTTGTCCTGGTTTTTACAGCGCGTTCTCCGTGTTTCGTTTCGAGGGGAGAAAAAGTTTGTTTCCTGTGTTTCGTTTCAAGAAACGAAAGGGCCATGTGTGATTCTAAAAGTATCAGGAATAGCGTTGTACCCAACCAGTTCATTTCGATTGAGAAGTAGTTCGTTCACTGGCACCGCACTCACTTTTAATAATAGGTAAAGTTTTAATAATAAGTAAAAAAAAGGTTCGCCCTAGTGGGTATTGATTATATTTAATCTTTGCTATATTCGTTCAGCGTTTTTGTGTTCTATGGGAACTTCGGTATGTGGTACCGTTCGCATCTGTGGCTACACAAAGTACATATACATTTTTCATTTGGGTCGTGGTACTTCTTGTTTTCACACACTTTGTGATGAAACCTATGCACAGCATAATGTGTCACAACACGTCGCTGGTCCTGGTTAGCTTTTGTCCAGCTCCTCTCTATCATGGCTCCCGTAGCATAGAAATCAACGTCTATCTCCCTCTTCTTCAATTTGCTTCGGTGTACGAGTTCTGTGTAGGAACCGGTAGTTGGCAGAAGATCCAGATCTTCTGCATAGAACGACTCTCTTGCAAGTTCATATAGACATAACCCAGAAGAAAAGTGCAAGTGCAAACTATGTGGGTCGCACTGCGACCGATATCACCTATTACAGTGTAAAAACATAGGAACATCAATAACAGACTTTTGTAAGACATGAAAACAGTTCTTTCTACATGGCCATTGGCTGCAATAATACCTATTATTAAATATAGAAGTCTCGCACTCACTTTTGTGAACCATTCAATTCAACTAGTTCGTTCACAAAATTTAGCGAAGCCCTTCTATGATCTATGGTTTACAATACCACATTTCAAATATTTCCTATAAATAAATAATAATAATAAATCAGATTTTACACCTGACCTCATTATTGAGAAATTCACGGCAGTTTCAAAAGACAAATTTCTTTCGAAACCGGTCCTTAGTGTTACAAAAATATGAAGCAGGTTGTAAAATTCGATTAATTAAATTATTATCAAATAAAACCTCATGATGTTATAAACATAAAAATCCATAGAATTTCATCTTCCCAATTTCCAACACCCTCAACTTTTATCCAATGTATGGAATATATTCCTAACATCAGAAAAACAGTTTATTAGTCTAAGAAAACTGCAAGAATATTTCATAATTCAATTAATTATTTTATAGTATTCATGTTAATTGATTTTTCAAAATGTTCTTAGAAATAACATTATTATCTACATAACATCTTCTTATCTTAAAAGTAAAGAAAGGATAACCCTGATTCTCATGGAAAGGTTGAAATAAAAATAGAGATATAATTTAATAACTATTTATTTATTTTAGACATATGAACAAAAATAATAAACAATAGATAATTTCAGTAATTATGATGAATTAACGCATTGAAACGATCTGCAAAAAAATTATTACTAATTATAACATACATACAAGCAGGTAAAGGTGAAAAAATGGGGCAATGTAACTTAGCAACAAAAAGAATGGGCCGACTCTTGATCTCGAATATTTTAAGTTCTAACGCGCGATTTAAACGAGTAAACTAATAATTGCACAGAAGAGCTAAAATACGTCATTTCCCTCCTTCCTATGAAGAGCATCATTCAAGCACTATTATCCAGACTTCGCTGCGGAACCCCATAGAGAATGGTCACCACGTGGTCTTCAGTGGCTGCTGCAAACAAAGAAGACGAAGTGCTTGTGGCAGTATATTTAAAGTGTTGTTCAGTGTGCTTACGTGATTACAAATTACGCCCCAAAAGGGCCAAGTGAAAAAGACACCGTTCCCGTGTATTCGGTGTTAAATTTTAGCTGGTATACGTACAAATTCAAATCAGTGATAGTGTGCTGTGAAATTACACGCTGGTAAGTCGTGTACTTGCCTATAGTATATAAGTGTCTGAACTAAGTCTTGCAATGGCAAGCAACATTCCAAGCATGAGTAATTTGCATGAGGAAAATATGGATATTGACGAGGGCTGCCAGAAAGTAGATGAAATCTGGGGAGATGTTCTGAGAGATTTTGAATGTTTAATAGACAATAAAGGCTTGCATCCTAAATCAAAATACCTCAAAAGAGCCACTGAAATTAGAGGTCTTCTAATACTCATTATGAACTTCCTAGACCATCTATCCAGATTTTGCTATTTCGCAACTGGCTGAAGATCTTGCCTATCAATGTAGAAACCAAATTGATGAATTAAACGTTGCAACTAGAGATCTAGATTATTATCTAGAAACCGTAGAAAACAATAGTGAAAGATACGTATCTAGAAATTCAAAATGAATGTATGTCAAAACGACGCAAAAAATGTACCTACGAAAATCAAAGAAATTCCAAAACCCACGGCAATTCAAATCAACTCAAATGTCGACAAGGAATTCCCTGAATTAACTAATAATTCCAAACCAAAAAACATCATTAAATGTAAAAATAAAGACTATCCTAAAGACCCAAAAGTGCCAAGGCAAACTTCAGCCAGTGCTGATACCTCACCGCTTGAGCTGTACAATAAATTCTCTATATTATCAAGCGATGAGGAAATTTCTGGGCCCTCCATGCACATTATACCAAGCGAGGAGAAAAAATACACAATGAAAACAAATATTGGTGGCTCTAACAACAAAAAAGAGAAACAAACCACAGGTAAGGATGTAACACAAGTATCATCAGCTACAGAAACACACGAGGAAAATGGCCTCTCACATAGAGAGAAACCACCCTCACACACCACAACAACAGATAACACACGTGAAGAGCCACCAAGATCTGAACCTTCTAGTGTAAAAATCAACAATAATATCCCAAAGAAAGAAACCAGGTCACCGCCTGTAACACTCATAGGTCACACTGACCTAGTCAAAATTTACAGGGCACTAAAAATGTTAGTGAAAAAAGACCTTAAAGTTGTTAGTACACATGAAGGTCTAAGATATTACACTAGCACACAGGAAGACCACAGTGTAGTAATAAAGTACTTTGACTCGATTGGAAGGCAATACTACACCTTCCAATTGAAAAAGACCTTCCCCTAAGGGTCATGCTCAAACGGCTGCCCTCGAATGTAGATACAGAGGATATAAAAACCGAATTAACTGAATTGGACTTTGAAGTTAAAGGCATCAAGCAAGTGACAAAAAAACTAGATGACGGGTCCATATATAAGTACCCATTGTACATTGTTGAACTTGCCAACAATGAAAGATCCAAAGAGATCTATCATCTGGAAAAAACTTTACTGCACTGTGGTCCTCATTTGAACCATATAGACCACGCGCTCTGGCCTGAAGCAATGCTTTAAATGCCAGAGATTTAACCATACCTTTGCAGGGTGCAACCTGACTCCTAGATGCGTTATATGCGCCAAGGAACATAGTCACAAACAATGCCCAGTTCGTGAGAAGCACGAATCGACACTAGCAAACTCAAATGTGCAAATTGCGGAGAATCAGGACACCCTGCATCCTTCAGGAAATGCCCTAAATTTGAAGAGGCTCAACAGGCCTACCTCAGAAATAGGGGACCAAAACAAAATAAGACAGTAACTGCACGCACTTTTACTAGTAAGAAAATCAACCCCCAAACCTCCTTCAGTGCTGCAGTAAACTCTGGCAAAAATCAAGCCCCGAAAACCAGCATACAAGAACGCATTGCTTCAGTTCAGGCACCAGCGGTCACTCCTAATTTACAAAGCTTGGTACAAAGCGTCACACCCATGCTAAGTACTATT
Source organism: Diploptera punctata (assembly GCA_030220185.1). Taxonomy (NCBI): domain Eukaryota; kingdom Metazoa; phylum Arthropoda; class Insecta; order Blattodea; family Blaberidae; genus Diploptera; species Diploptera punctata. The sequence goes on from JASPKZ010003802.1 coordinate 1,063,613, forward strand.
AAAAATCCCATGGAACGAATGATGTTCCTCAGCCAAATGTGGTCGATATGTTTTAACGATGTATAGACACGCTCAGGGACAATTTCTTAATGTCATGGCATTTAATGCCAATGGTATTGCCTCACAGGTCCATGAATTGGAAATTGTACTTCATACACACAACATAGACATACTTTTAATCAGCGAGACGCATCTGAAACCAAAGGATAAATTCCGACTCGCTGATTACTACACTTATCGCACAGATCGCCTAAATGCCCCCTTGGTGGCACTGCAATCTGCATCCGAAAATCCATATCCCACAGACACATTTCTGTCCCAGGGCTTCACTTCATAGAAGCCACTGGCATTATACTTCCAATCACACAACACATGAATATATTCATAGCTTCCATATATAAATCTCCACTTAGGCCCCTCACTCGACATGACATGCGCATACTTGCATCGATCTCGCCCCGGTACCTACTGGCAGGCGATTTCAATGCATAGCATCGCGCATGGAACTGTAGAGTTACCCAATGCTTCAGGTGTGGTATTACAACACTTCTGTAATACCCACAACATCGAAATCTCAGCACCAAGGGAACACACCTTCTTTAGAAACACTCAACAAGGCTTATGCTCCGACATTCTAGATATCGCACTTTTGAAAAACATTACCATCTCCCCTCACATAGATACACTGCCTGGTGAGCTAAACTCAGACCACGTCCCTATCATGTTTAAGCTCACTACTAGATTCATACTTCAGCCCCGTTCCGATCTCACACAATGAATACAGACTGGAATCGTTATTCAAGACTCCTTTCACAGTGGATTAATCCTCGATTAAGAGTAACTCCACTGAAGAACTTGAGACTTCTATAAATGATTCCAGGCTTCTATTCAAACAGCCCTCGACATAACTACAACAAGAAACAACACTACACACGTCCAAATCAAACAGATCAAACACTTCTTGACTACCTAGAGCATAAGCGACGAGCCCTCAAACAGTACAGACTCTATGGACACCCACAAATGAAACAGGAGTACAATTACTATGCTCGACTGGTCAAAGAAAGACTGCGAGATCACAAAATTACGCAATGGGAAAATTCCCTATCCAATTTCAATGCTCAAAAAACTCCGCCTTGGGAGATTATAAAAAGAATTAAATTAAACCGCGGACCTTCTAAACCGACTGCAATTGAGAACAATGGAACTTGGGCTTATCATCCTTATGATCAAGCACAAGTTCTCGCGGAAAATTTCGCAAATCGATTCAGACCACAAGAGTTAACGTCGCCAGTTCATGAAGCTGAAGTCAATAATAGAGTAGACACCTTCCTAGCTGCTCCCTACACAAATGAAAGACCTGACATCCACCTCGCTGACCTACGCATTCACGTCCAGGCCCTTCGCACTTCAAGTGCACCTGGACATGATCGTATAAGTAACCTAGCCTTAAAGCATCTCCCGCGCAAAGCGCTACTTCGACTCCTTACTATCCTTAAATACTGTATCCAATTTAATCACTTCCCTGCAACTTGGAAGATGGCTAAAGTTATTGTGCTACTACCGAAACCAGGAAAAATCCAAGTAATCCAGACAATTTGCGTCCAATAAGCCTTCTACCAGGTCTGGGAAAAATCCTAGAAAAACTACTTTTGGCCAAACTAAAAATTGAAGTCTCAAACAAAGAACTATTACCCAACCATCAATTTGGATTTCGAAATTCACACAGCACACCGCTGCAACTGGCGAGGCTTATAGACCAAATAGTCACTGGTTTCAACGCCAAGCGTAGTACAATAGCAGTCTTCCTCGACATTGAGAAAGCTTTTGACACAACTTGGATAAACGGATTGATATATAAGCTGATACAATTCCAAATTAATCCAAATTTAGTCAAAATAATCTCCACTTATCTGAGAAATAGAACCTTCTATGTCTCTGTGAGTGGAAATAAATCTGATACGAAGCCCATACGGGCAGGAGTTCCACAAGGAGCTGTCCTTTCACCCTTATTGTACTCCCTATATGTCCCTGACCTACCTTCACCTCCATCACTCCAAATAGCTTCCTTTGCTGATGACACTTGTCTATTCATGCAATCCAAACTTAAATCCATTCCTCACAGACTTGCAACATTCCAGCGAGCAATAACCATAATATATGAATGGTTTTGCTCCTGGAACATTAAACTAAATGCTGGGAAAACGCAAGTCGTCCTGTTTTCCAAATCGAACTTTCCATGTCCAATCCAGCTCACTATGGGTGTACAACCTCTGCCAGTAGAAACTTCTGTCAGATATTTAGGCCTAATATTGGATAAAAGGCTTACATTTAGAGCCCATGTTGATCATATAATAACCAGAGCCCATCAAGGCATAGCGATATTATATCCGTTTTTCAAGTCGCCGTCACTGTCCCGTAGGATCAAGCTCACATTATATGTGGCTGTGATCCGTAGTATGCTATTGTACGGCTGTGAATCTCTGAGTATCCTTGCGAAATGCCACAAGAAGAAACTACAGATACTGCAAAACAAGTGTCTAAAAATCATACTTTCGCGCCCCGCGTTACACAAGGATAACAGAGATGCACGAGGCCACGAAGGTGCCATATATTGATACTATCATATCAGAAAGGGTCACCACCATGTTTCAAAACATAAATGATCATGAAAACCCAATAGTACGCAATATAGGACACCTTCCACAATGGCGTACTACACATAGAAACATATTCGACCAAATAAATAATCCATAGTACTTAGCATGTAGCAACCAAGGTCAGAATGATGAGCGCAGAGTGGCGTGGCTCATTCCGGTCCTGAATCGAGCCAAGCTTCTTCAGCGACACGGTTTCCGATGCCCCAATCAAGCGAGATCTATTCGCCTTGGCAACAATATCCATATAAATCTCACACTACTCAAACAATAAAATAAATCCCCATAAAATCGCCGTGTAGGCTAGGGTATACCAGCTGAACCCAATACAGAATACACACGCGAATTCGCCGACAAGGGACAAACACAAGTCCCAGGAAAGGCACACTGGACAGCGCCAATAGCTGTCACAAAGTGATTGATTGACTATTATCCAGCGAACGCTTAGCTCAGTGCTTACCTCTATTTTCTCTATGATCACTACTATGAAGGCCATTATCGTCATAGAGAACCGAAGTTTATCGTTCTCCATAGAGAAACGTTCTCTATCATAGAGTTATCTACTATGGTTATCTATGGCCATTATTCAATATGGCGCGTATGTAATACATGTTTTATGTGACGAGGTTAGTCTTGAATTCACGTGTTAGTAGTAATGTAAAATGGATAACTCACTAACAGAGTTTCTTCTATCCTTCGAACGTCTGATACAAAATCCGGATGATTATCTGAGGTATGTATAAATATGTTTTCCTAATTATGGTAAAATTATTAATGTGCGAGTTAGGTTATGTTAAAGGATCTACATAATTAGACATTTTATTTGTATTGTTTTATGGATTGTTTTGGTAATTATACGAAGTTCTCAATGAGCTATTCAGTTTTCCCTAAGTTAATGCTAGCGAACGTTTCATAATTAGGGTTGTTGTTAAAGTTTTTAGGTTAGGTTTGCTATTGACAATAGTCCTTTTTCTTTTTACAAGGATCGAATTGGACAATTCTTGTACATATTCACATTTTGCACTATATTATTTTCGTTTGCAGCAATGTCATGGGCTCAACTTTATAATATGATGTTCCATGATTTTCCATTTAACATTATGACACTGTTACAATACATACTTTTACCATTTTTAATAACATTTCGTGGCATTTTACACATTTTCAAATGATTCTTGATACATATTTTAAAATTATTAAATATTCATCCGTATGTAAATTGTGCTATTTACCTCTCAATGATTTTTCATGTTCTACAGAATTGTAGTGTGCATGCTTAATGAAGGTTTCAGTAGACATCTATGTGAAATTGGTGTGAGCAACATTCGCAATTAATTCTAAGAGATATTTTAAGAAACGATAGCCCCCATAGTTACATACGGAATCGAGATCATATGGCAGAAATTAACAGTCAGTGACCTCAAAAAAATAGAAAAAGTGAAAGCAAGCTTCATGAAGAGAATCACTGGAACTGGAAAACAGCACGATCCAGATTAATTTATGAACTTATGCGAGAAACATATTTCATAGAAGACATCAGGATAACATACCTCCTACCATCTACAGAACCATATCAAAAAGCAGTAAAAGTGAGGGATCAGAAACAGAAGGAAATAAATGAGGAATTTTACACTTCCAGTCCCATGACAGACAGAAACTGGACAAGAGAATGTCAGACACTGAGACACGTTGTAACCAGACTAGCGATACATGGCTTTCATCAAGGTCTGCGAAAATAAAAAATTCCACCAGCCAACTGAAGACTGCAGATGTGCACTGTGCGGTGATAAGTGTAAACTTTATCATATCACAGAGTGTAAAAACAGAACAAAATCAATTAATGAATATAGCAAAGAGTGAATACAAGTGATCAGTGGAAAAGAACGTAAAACTTTCGAAACTAATGCTCTTCTGAGTGCTCCTTTATATTATTATTAAGAAACGTTTGTTCACTCACTCTGTTTTGTTAGGTTCCAATATGTCAAGTTTAATTTATAATTAGTTGAATTGTATTATTGTAATTTATTAGTTAAAATATGGAGGAGGAAGGGCTGTTGTACACTTCAGGTCGCAAAACTTTTTCAATTTATTATCTTATCCCACTGATGCACTAAACACTTTTAAACACGTTTAAAACATTTTGCAACACTTTTAAACACATTTTAAACATCTTCCAATGTTGCAACAATCTTTTTTTTATATTTATATATTTACGTAAAACATGGTCGTGCTACATTGCTTACTGCTATTTTCCCTCGTCTTCCTATGTTGTTCCAGCGTTGCCACCATCAACAACTCAAAATACTCTAGATGTTGCCAACCATTTCCACGTTCCCTGGATTTCACCTACGTTAGAGTAATTGATTTGTGTTATAGTAATTGATTTAGGTTTGGTTAGCTTTTAGGTTCCTTGCTTTTTAAATGTGATTTGATATGTAAAATAAATTACCTCTTCATATCTGTTATTCTATGAAAAATTCAAAATATCGGACGGTTACCATGTAAAATCATATTTCCACTAGTTCATTTTGTGTTAATTATACATTTTTAGACAAGTTCTGGGAATATTGTTTATTTTTTATCATTTCACTCACCTCATACTTCATATGAAGTATGAGGTGAGTGAAATGATAAAAAATAAACAATATTAAAGAACCTCATAGTGTTATTTCCTATCTACATAACTTAATAAAGTTCTGGGAATTTTGTGTCAATGTTGGTCATACTGATTTCTCATACATATACCGCCAACTGCTGGAGGTTGCATTTATCTACCTGGGATAATTGGAGCACTAGCGCATGCGCACTGCGATTCTATAGAACTTAGAAAAATTTTTGTGCGACCCGAAGTGTAGCATATCCATTATATATAATAAAATGTTTTATTCTTTACAGTGTTCAGATCAAAGTTGCAGCAGATGTAACAGATTTGTTAAAGAACCTGTATGATTATGCAAAAAATAGAGAGGATGATCAGTGTAAAGGAGGTGATGCTCTGCCAGAATTAATTGTGGAAGACTTTGATCAAGAACAAATCTGGCAAGAACTCGAACTGCAGAACAATGGACACAGTGAACATTTTGTTGCAGATGTTGCAGGTTTGGTCGCACGCAAGAAAAGACTCTTGTTTGCAATTGACTCGAAGGACAGTGAACAAGTGTCAGAACACGATTCTCAAACAATAGTAGAGAATGAAGTTAATAATTCTGAAAAAAGTGATAGTGCTGAAACTGAACTTTCTAGTAATGACGAACAATATGAAAGGGAGATTCACCCTTTTTCAGGTGAAACTAAGTCCACATCTCGAAAAAAGAAAGGTAAGTACAAAATGGATATTTAACTTTTATAAGATTCATGATGTGTTCCGTTGAGGTATTATTCAAAATTAAAATATGAAATTATGGAATATTCACCTGAAAGGTCCGTCTCCTCAACTTAATTAATTATTTAACTGTAACGCTTTAGGGACTTGTCCCATCATCGGCAGGATTCAAAACTGGTGTTTCACTGAAGATCTGGTAGAGGGGGTTACATGTATCTATATTTGAGAGAAAAATTTTTGCCTAGACCGAGACTCGAACCCAGGACCTTTGGCTTGCCGGGCCAAATGCTCTACCAACTGAGCTACCGAGGCGAGTTACGATATAGACGCAAATTTTTCTCTTATATACGTTGTAATTCCCTCTCGTCAAATGCTTTTGAAACCATTGCTTCTATCTTTGCAAATGACAGCTTCTTAGTTAAGAAGACATTTATTGGGAATTTAACATTACTTTATAAAGCTAGTAAGGCTTCTAATGATGTTTTTATTATTGATTTAACATTTCTCACTGAAAGATAAATTATATTTGAAGAGAAAAATTTTCGCCTAGACCGAGACTCGAACCCGGGACCTTTGTGTTGCTGGGCCAAGTGCTCTACCAACTGAGCTACCAAGGCGAGTTACGATATAGACGCAAATTTTTCTCTTATATACGTTGTAAGATAAGCATACTCAAAGAGATGGAAATCATGAAAGCAGCTCACAACAGCGACAATCTGATAAACGAAAACAAACCTAATACATGTAACACCCTCTACCAGATCTTCAGTGAAACACCAGTTTTGAATCCTGCCGATGATGGGACAAGTCCCGAAACCGCTACAGTTAAATGATTAATTAAGTTGAGGAGATGGACCTTTCAGGTGAATATTCCATAATTTTATGTCACGCAGCAGGCCGGGTTCGATCCCCGGTCGGGACAGTTTTTCTGGGTGAGGTTTTTATCAGAGTTTTTCCTCACCTGTGAGACAAATGTCAGGAAAACTTTAAGGCCCAAACGGTCCCCGAAATCATATGGCCATCGCAATCATCATCATTCATATTCATCTTAGATTAAGCTTAGGACTAGGGACTCTCCTGGCGCACCATTATCATCATCATCACCCATCATATCATTGGGGCAACGTAACCCCGCCTTCCAGGCACCCCAACCTCAGAAGTGGGTTACAAGTACCATGCCAGGAGAGAAACCAGGAATGTCGAAAGACAACCTGGGGCAATTGTAAAAAAGAAAAATATTTTAAAATGGATATTGTGAGTGAAATACACCATGTTCCAAAATTATGGATGGGGTTTCAAAGTTGTTTAATTTCCCTTACGTGATAGATGTGAAATTCGGCCATGGTGGACTAGTGGATATGCTCCTTGCCTCTGGTCCCGAGGGTCGCGGGTTCAAACCTGGCTGAGGTCGATGGAATTTTGTAGTATGGAAAAATCCAAGGAGCAGGTCCCGAGTCTGAAGATTTTCAGGCTCGTAAAAGATCCTTAAGCTGAATGGAAAGGCCTCTAAGCAAAATTTACTGAATTTTCCCGTCCTAGTACTACTTTGGTTTCCTAGATGTCAGTATGAGGCAGAACGCTGACCACAGACCACTTTGAACCCGCGATCCTCGGGACCAGAGGCAAGGACCATACCCACTAGTCCACCGTGGCCGACTCTATAATCTATAAGAATCAAAATAGTTTGTAACCTGTGGCCCATTTTAACATGCATATCAAGCCATTAGCCTAAAATTTGATCAATCAATTGAAGAAATATAGTTAACAAATCAGAATTTTTATTGTAGAAATGTTAGGAAGGTAGGATGCAATATTATTGTTTGCATTTTTAAAATTTTTTACAGGTCAGAGTAGAACATCTGAAGTGGACGATAAGTTTTTTAAATTAAGTGAGTTGGAGAAATTCCTGGAGCAGGAAGATAAACGTCAGACTGGACAACGTGATTCTAGTGATGATGAATCTGTCGATTTGTTTCGTTCATCTGATAACGAAGAAGATGAAAGTGGCAGCGTGAGTAACTTTTTGATAATCATTGTATTATATTAAAGTGAGCGGATTATTTCATTGACATTTCTATTATTAATTTAACACTTCTTAATGAAGGTTAAATTATATTTGAAAAGAAAAATTTTTGCCTAGACCGAGACTCAAACCCGGGACCCTTGGCTTTCCGGGCCAAGTGCTCTACCAACTGAGCTACCGAGCGAGTTGCGATCTAGATGCAAATTTTTCTCTTATATACGTTGTAATTCTCTCGCGCCAAATGCTTTGAAACCTTTGCTTTTATCCTTGAAAATGGCAGCTTCTTAGTTAAGAAGACATTTATTGGGAATTTAACATTACTTTATAAAGCCAGTAGGGCTTCTATTGACTATTTATTATTAATTTAACACTTCTCAATGAAGGTAAATTTATATTTGAAGAGAAAAATTTTCGCCTAGACCGAGACTTGAACCCGGGACCCTTGGCTTTCCGGGCCAAGTGCTCTACCAACTGAGCTACCTAGGCGTGTTGTGATCTAGATGCAAATTTTTCTCTTATATACATTGTAATTCCCTCGCACCAAATGCTTGAAACCTTTGCTTCTATCTTTGCAAATGACGGCTTCTTAGTTTGTAAATTTCAATAGCCTATCTATGAAGTCTAGTGTAGTAATGTTGTTACACTACACTTCAGAGTGAGGCTATTGAAATTTACATACACAAAAATTCCTTTAACAAAAAAGAAGAAACTATGAAGATTAATAAAATTTGAATTCCGGCATTATATATCACGAGAATAAAACCTATGACTTATGCCAGTGACAACCAATCAGAAAAATAGCTCCAAAGTAACGGACCGTGTAGAAAACATCACCACACAATACTCAACTATAAATAAGGACACGATTTCCAACACACAGCCAGTCTACAGCCGATATTTGAAGAGTTAAGAGGTCAAAGAGCACGCAGAATCTCCTGAGGATGTCTACTGTAGTAGTAGACAAAACGTTGAGTGTTAATAAAACGAGACCACGGCCATTTAGCCCGAAAGACATAAAATACATGAATCAAAATACCTGCCGTGAAAGTCTACAATTTTACATTCCCAACTTTATTATATTAAATTAAGTGTGCATAATGTTTTCTGCCTTATAGCAATACACAAGGCATAAAACACTATTTTATAAAAGTTGTGTAAAATATGATTTTTTTTCAGGATCTACGATATGCAGACTTCTTTGATGAACCTGATAATGAGGAAAAAGTAAAGAAAAAGAAGATAAAAAGGAAAAAGACAGAGGAGGAGAATGTGGAAGAATTTGATGGTATTGAGGAAAAAGATGAAGAAATGGAGAGCGGTGATAGTGATGAGGAAGAGAAACAAGTTAAGAAAACAAAGAAAGTGCAGTAAGTCAGCTATTTGTTTTTATTGACTTTTTTTTTAGGAATTAACGCTATGACGAATTTAGGTAACATTTAATCACTCGCCTCATATTTTTCATGTTATTTTAATTTAAATCGGCCGCGGTGGACTAGTGGTTATGCTCCTTGCTCTGGTCCCGAGGGTCGCGGAATAACTATATAATTAGCGTCGGAAAGTGTGGTAATGTACACTTCCCAAAACGGGTCTATCTGCTTAGGCATTATGAGAGCAACATGCGTGCGAGTGTAACAGAAGCAGCACACTGACTGGTTTGATCACCTCGCACACTCCTGTCCTGATGACTCCCACTCCAACGTCACAATCTACTTGGCAAATCGTTATCAGAGATCGGAAACAACCCTCCGTATAATGTAAACTGAATGACGTGTGTATAAGTTATTTCAATTTTAAAATTTGTATCTTATAAAACATAAGTGTAAAGTGAATCACGTGCGTATGAATGTAAAGTGTAAACTATATAATAGGTAATAATTTTTCTACTGAACAACGTGTATTCATTTATGAACAATATTTATTAACTCAGTCTGCCAGCCAAGTACGAAGACATTTTGAAACACGATTCCCAGGTGTAAGAATTCCATTACGTTCAACAGTCCATAATATGTACAACAAATTTTATAAAGAGGTGTAAAAAATGTATAGTCAACGAAGGTGAACAGTTCCAGCACCTGCCTGCTTCAATAAAGTTGGTAAGTACGACAATTTGTAAAATTGTTACGAAAATGTGTGTGGTTGTATCACTGCGATCCTACGCTGTCCGTTCCCCACCACGAGTGCGTCAGCAGTGTATAGTGAAATCCCCGCGTCTGCCTTCCACTACCAAACTGATCTCACTGTATATGTGAGAATATGATAGTTTTATGGCATATAAAGGTCAATTTTTAGACAGCAGTCTTCTCCTATATCTATCATCCTACAAATGCTATCTCCTATATATTGTTTATTCCAAATATTACTTTATCAGTTATGTATATAGGGAATTAACACTATGAGGCCTTTTAGTATTGTTTATTTTTATTATTATTCACTCACCTCATCCTTCATAACTTCTTGCAGACCTAGTTTCATCACAACATTTGTGACATTCTCAATGCTGTGTCACGTTCATGGTTATAAGGAGAGAGGACTGATTAGGAAATTCGTCGGTCAGCCATCAGATGGCGCGGAGGTCAGTCTGCAGGATAGAAGGCTGTTGGATACCCGGTTATAAGGAGAGAGGACTGATTAGGAAATTTGTCGGTCAGCCATCAGATGGCGCGGAGGTCAGTCTGCAGGATAGAAGGCCGTTGGATACCTGGATATAAGGAGAGAGGACTGATTAGGAAATTTGTCGGTCAGCCATCAGATGGCGCGGAGGTCAGTCTACAGGATAGAAGGCCATTGGACCGAAGGAACTCACAATTTGGGAAAAAATTTACATATGCAAGAATGAAAATACAACGATGAATTTTGAAATACCCGGTTATAAGGAGAGAGGACTGATTAGGAAATTCGTCAGTCAGCCATCAGATGGTGCGGAGGTCAGTCTGCAGGATAGAAGGCCGTTGGACGTCAGTTGTGAACATGACACAGCATTGAGAATGTCACAAATGTTGTGATGAAACCTAGGTCTGCAAGAAGTTATGAAGTATGAGGTGAGTGAAATAATAAAAAATAAACATTACTTCATCAGATTTTTATTTGTTTTGACAGATTTATGTTGAGTGATGATGATGACAACGACGACGAAGATGATGATAATGATTTAGAGAAGGATGAGAAAGAGGTCAAGTCAAGTCTAGAGGCTAGACAAGAAAGGTTACAGGCACGAATAAAGCAACTCGAGGAGGAGGCACTTTCAGAGAAACCATGGCAAATGATGGGAGAAATTACAGCAACTAAAAGACCCGAAAATTCTCTTCTGGAAGAAGTGGTGGAGTTTGATTTGACTGCAAGACCAGGTCAGTACACATTATCATAAAATAGAGAAATGAAATGAGACGTAAGCATACACTTCTCTCGTGAAATCCACTAGTTTCCATTAAAAGTAAGTTTTTTGTACTAATAAAAGCACAAAATTTTATACGAGGGTGAATCAAATATAAACCGGAATTATTGTTTACAATTTTATTGAATTAACAAAAAAATACAAAACCACCACCTCATTTTTCTACATAGTCTCCTGCATTTCCAACACACTTTTGCCATCAAGTTGGCAACTTTTTGATGCCGTCCTTGAATAATGAGGGATGACGTGTAGTCAGCCAGTTGCGCACGAACTCCTCTACTGCTGCATTGTCACCAAACCGCCTTCCTCCCAGGTCTTCTTTCAGTGGCCCAAACAAATTGTAGATGTTCCAGAGGTGTCCAATGCATTTTCGTCAGTTTTTTTGTCAATTTTTTTGTTCCTGGCTGAGGAATCCAGCTGGCAGACAATTTTCGGAATTTGAGTCCATCACTGATGATGGCTTGAACACTTCCGAAGCTTATTCCAACGTGTGAAGCAATTTCAGAAATTGTTACGCGCCGATCCTCCTTAATAAGGTCCCGTACAGCATGAATGTTGTCTGCAGTGATGCTTGCTCGTTGCCTTCTTTGGTGGGGCTCATTTTCCACTGAATCCCGGCCCGCTAAAATTTTTTTGCGCCAATCATACACCTGCGTCTTCGAAAAGGTTGCTTCCCCGAACTGCGCATGGAGCCTTCTCAAAATTTCAGAAGGTTTAGTGCCTTCTTTCGCCAAAAACTTAATAATAATGTGTTGTGCAACAGACGTGTGTACCTCTTGCTCGCTCATGGCGTACTGAAGCAAGCGGCCGCTCTTCGGAGTGCGACACATCAAGATCCCTACTCCAGACACCCCCACCAACTTCCCCTCCAAACCGCAACCTTTGCAGTTCGCTACCAGAGCCTCCAGATACAAATTCTGGTTTATATTTGATCCACCCTCATTTAATAGGAAAAACTCACAGTAAAAAAATTATATTTCGTACAATAACATCAAAGAGCCAAAGACTACTAAAGTTAAAATTTAAAATAAATTCTGTTCACCTCATCTCATATCTCGTCTTCTAATTAGACCAGTTTCACACCCTAGGCAGTTTCATCATCAGTAACTTCACAACCGATGTTCTCTCATTCAGAAGCAGTGCTTCTTACTCCATCTAAAGTTGTTGCTATTACTGGCTAGTATGTGAAAGCATGAAGAGGCAGTTGGGACCCTAATTCAAGGAAATATTCATTAAGTTATGTAGGTAGGAAATAACACTAGGAGGTTTCTTTTAATTTTGTTGAGTTGTTTCTTGACTCACCTCATACTTCTTAACTCCCTCGCAGATCCCGATTTCTTCACTCTATTTATGACATCCTTCAATGCTGTATCACGTTCACAACGGTCTCCTCTCTGCGTCATCTGATGGCTGACCGACGAACTTCCAGATCAGTCCCCTCTCCTTATAACCGGGTATTTCAAAATTCATAGTTATGTTTTTATCCTTGCATATGTAAACTTTTTGCCAAATTGTGAGTTCCTTCGGTTTTTCTAATTGTTTAAGTAATTTTGTTTTGGTTTCTATTCTATGTTTCTCTGACCAGGCATGTGCAGCTATTGCAGATTTTTCTGTTTCTCCATTTTTAACATTTCTGAGGTGTTCCTTTAATCTTGTATTTAAATTCCTTTTTGTTTTTCCTATGTATATCTTTTCACAATCTTTACAATTAATTTCATAAATCCCCGATTTTTTGCAATTTATCAAATTAATTGTAAAGATTGTGAAAAGCGAGAAGGAACTCAACTACAGGAAGACTGAAGAGTTTCCCAACTCCCTCGCAGGTAACGTAAGCAGGCAAGGAAAAGCGAGGGATTCCCTGCTGTCACACATAAGCAAGGGTATCCCCGCAATACAAAGGCAACACAAAAAGGTAAACGATATAATGCAGAAAGCGTCATATGCAGAATTTTCACATGTGGTCATTAATACTGTAATTAGAACGTGCTTAAGAATAATTTCCCGTCTTACTGAGGTAAAAATTAACTATTGGTACTTTAAAAAACATTCCTTTTCTGCATTACGAAGGTTTCTGGCTTAAACAGGATGATTTTACATATAATATTGTACCGTTCTGGAGATTTTTTTCGATCTCTACAGGTTTCCTTCTTATAAAGGTTCTGGCTTAGACAGGTTTTACTCTTAATAAATTAATTTATTAATTAAGAACCTCATAATGTGTTTCCCAATTTTAACTTTGAATAAGGTTTTACTCTTGTTTATTTTTTATTATTTCACTCACCTCATACTTCATAATTCATAGCAGACCCTGGGTTTCTTCACATCTTTTGTGACATTCTCAATGCTGTGTCACGTTCACAACTGACGTCCAACGGCTTTCTATCCTGCAGACTGACCTCTGCGCCATCTGGTGGCCGACCGAAGAATTTCCAAATCAGTCCTCTCTCCTTATAACCGGGTACTTCAAAATTCATAGTTGTATTTTCATTCTTGCAAGAATGCCACCAGATGGCGCAGAGGTCAGTCTGCAGGATAGAAAGCCGTTGGACATCAGTAGTGAACGTGACACAGCATTGAGAATGTCACAAAAGATGTGAAGAAACCCAGGGTCTGCTATGAATTATGAAGTATTAGGTAAGTGAAATAATAAAAAATAAACAATATTAAAAAACCTCATAGTGTTATTTCCTATCTACATAACTTAAGGTTTTACTCTAGTGACTTTTATAAAACTATCATATTATTAACTTATTAGTGATGTTTCCTATAATAGTTCAATTTATCTCTATGTTGTATTGTTTCCAGCTCCTATAATTACTGAGAAAACTACATTACAACTTGAGGATATTATTCTTCAGAGAGTAAAAGATCGAGCCTGGGATGATGTGGAGAAGAAAGTAAAACCTGTAGAAACACCAAATGAATATAAGAAGAAGCTAGTTCTGGAACAACAGCAGAGCAAACTTAGTCTGGCACAAATCTATGAACAGGTGAGGAATTAAACATGGTGTAATGTCAATTCATTTTAAATTAATGAGTCATTTTTTAACATCTTACCTCATATTTTATGTTTCTTCAAACATGGGAACTAGTTTTCGAGAGAAGGATACTAATAATAATAATAGCTTTATTTTACCTGGCAGAGTCTCTCATTTTCAACCGACATTATGACTATTGGATTTTCGTTGGAATCTCCATCAATAACGTTGCCATCTGGTGTTGATTTGATGAACTTTGAGATGAGGTCATGTTTATCAAGAATCTCGAAATTCATGGATCTAAATTTGTTCTTCTGAATATATATCTTCTCCCAAATTGTCAATTCTAAAGGTTTTTCCAAATGTTTTAAAAGTAGGAATTTATCAAATTAATTGTAACGACTGCAATAAAGTATACATAGGAAAAACAAGAAGAAATTTGGACACTCGCACTAAGGAACACTTAAGAAATATTAAAAATGGCGAAATTGAAAAATCAGCTATTACAGCACATAGTATATTGGAAAATCATAAAACTGAAAAAGAAGCTGAAGGTTCGGGGTTCAATTCCCGGTTCAGGCATAAATTTTTCTCTTTACCATTTGATTACAAAATTAAGCTGTTTACTCACAAATCATTAAGTTATGTAGGTAGGAAATAACACTGTGAGGTTTATTTTAATTTTGTTGAGTTGTTTGTTGACTCACCTCATACTTCTTAACTCCCTTGCAATCTGGATTTCATTACTCTATTTGTGACATTCTCAATGCTGTTCACGTTCACAACTGAGTGACGAAATCCGGATCGCAAGGAAGTTAAGAAGTATGAGGTGAGTAAACAAACAACTCAATTAAAAAAAAACACAAATCATTATTTAAATATAGTTGTTTTAAAATATTTATATGTTTAATGTAAAAGGCAATGTTTGAAAACAAATGAGAAATGTTTGGTTATGTTTCATTTGTTCATCCACTGATCTAAGCTAAACCAATTAGAATTATTGCGAACAGTTTTATCATAATTGGGGTATATTTATAGGAATTTATAAAGCAACGCGAAGCCCTGAATGCAGATGGCTCTGAAAATCAGGAGGAGGAAGAAACTGAGGAGCACAAGGAAATACGAAAAATGATGTCTTCATTGTTTACGAAGTTGGATGCTCTTTCCAATTTCCACTATACTCCACGCCCTGTAAGTAAATTTTAGCATAAATTTCTAGGTGAACAACTATAAATAATTCATAGTTAAATATGGGAAATAACATTATGAGGTTCTTAATTCGTAAATTAATGAGTCATTTTTTCATCTTACCTCATATTTTATGTTTCTTTAAACACGGGAACTAGTTTTCAAGAGAAGGATCTCTCTAATTTTCAACCGACATTACGACTACTGGCTTTTCGTTGGAATCTCCATCAATAACATTGCCATCTAGTTAAGGTAGAATATTTTTTATCACTCGCCTCATATTGTTCTTCTTATTTGATTATAAACTAGTTTCGGAACATAATTTCTGTTCCATCCTCAGTATCGTCACGACCGTTGTTCTCTGTCGTCTTGAAGAACTGTCCTTCTCTCCTTCCATTGGCTGACTGAAAAACCTCGAAACCAGGTCATTCTCACCGGGAATTTCAAAGTTCATTAATTTCTTCTTTTCGCTCTTTTGAATGTAGATCTTTTCCCAAACAGTAAGTTCTTTTGGTTTTTCTATTTGTTTTAATAATTTAGCTTCTTTCTCGATATGATCTCCAAGACGTACTAAGCCAATACAAAATTTAGGCGCCGAATATAAACATGGTTTGTTCGCGCCCGCTCTAAAACGAGTTAACTGACCGATGGCCGCATACATGATAGTCTCTATTTAACGCCTTAACTGGTTTACGGTACTGAATGTGTTAATAGTGTATTCCATTCCAAACTTAATTTTTTTAATTTAATTTTCATATTTTAAAATATGCATAAAGAGATTCATTTGTTGTTAGATTTTTTGGAGTTTTCAAATTCATTGATTCTTTATCTATAAATATTTTTGTTCCTTTTGATCAGGATGTAGGGTCGTATGTTAGAACATTACTCTCTACTCAAATTACTTCCAATCACTATTGAGCTGATTCACCGTGAGCAATTGCTGAGAACGAATTAACGGCCGACTTATCGGTCACGCACGAGAGTCAACGTTTTCGTAATATTGGCAACGAATTACCCAGAATTCTCAGCGATAAAACCACTTCCGTTATTTTCGTCTGCTATAGAGGAATGCATTTATGCTTGCATCCCGCAAATAATACTGTATACAAACACGTCTGCGACACGCAATATTACGCCAATTCTCCTGTTCTTCCAGTTGAATTCTTTGGTAGACTCTATCAAATTCCTCTTCTCCGTGTATACCGGAAACATGATCGAAGTCTTCAAGGTCCGACATCTTGGATAAATGTTGGATAAAGCAGCAAAGTACATCGATTACCATCGGTTCCCTTCGGGATTTTAATTTGAGTTGCTCATGTAAGGTACCTCCGCAGGTAGCTTACAAATTTAACCAATTATTATCGCATGAACAGATTTCTGAGTAAGCAAAATCGTATTAGCATACAACTTGCTCAGCAGAGAAGGCATTTTACTGTCTAATGCGTCCAAACATGCGACCCGTAATCTTTTTCATTTCCCACTGCTCCCACATGGAATGGTATCCATTGTAGATTATTTATTTTTGGAAGTTGTAAATAATATGATTTATTTAATTCTTTTAGCCTGGACCTGAGGTGAAGATAGTGAGCAATCTACCAGCCATCACAGTGGAGGAGGTAACTCCTGTCACTGTGAGTGATGCAGCTTTGCTTGCTCCTGAAGAAGTGAAAGGTATGTTAGACGTAGTGCAGATGTGTCAAACTCATTACAAATATTACCATATTTGGGGCACTCGTAATCTTGCCATTGCTAAACCTATAAATGTATAATGGTGTATATTTGAAGAGAAAAAATTTCGCCTAGACCGAGACTCGAACCCGGAACCTTTGGCTTGCCGGGCCAAACGCTCTACCAACTGAGCTACCGAGGTGAGTTGCGATCTAGACGCAAATTTTTCTCTTATATACGTTGTAATTCCCTCATCATTAGAAGCCTTACTAGCTTTATAAAGTAATGTTAAATTCCCAATAAATGTCTTCTTAACTAAGAAGCCTCCATTTGCAAAGATAGAAACAATGGTTTCAAAAGCATTTGGTGAGAGGGAATTACAACGTATCTAAGAGAAAAATTTGCATCCATATTGCAACTCGCCTCGGTAGCTCAGTTGGTAGAGCATTTGGCCCGGCAAGCCAAAGGTCCCGGGTTCGAGTCTCGGTCTGGGCGAAAATTTTTCTCTTCAAATATAATTTATCTTTCAGTGAGAAATGTTAAATCAATAATAAAAACATTATAATGGTGTATTTTAGGAAGTAATATTTTGAGGTTCTTTTAATCAAGTTTTTTGAGACTGGAAACATCTTACCTCAATAAGAATCAGATGAATCATGCATTCTTCTTACCTCATACATCTATATATTTTTAAACACAGCACCGCAGTATCGGAGAAATATCTTCTCTATCGTCAGCTGTCATGACTGTCAATTTTTTCTTTTGCCGGTAATTATCCAAACTGCCATCTGGTGTACTTTTGAAGGAGTAATTTTCTAAACTGCCATCTGTTGTATTTTTGAAGAACTTTGTAATCAAGCTTGGTTCATCCGGAATCTCGAAGTTCATGGTTCCAGTATGGTTTTTTTGAATATACATATTTTCCCAAACTGTTAATTTCAAGGGTTTAGATAGATGTTTCAAAAGTTTTGCTTCTTTTTTCAATTCTATGATTCTCTAATAATCTATGTACTGCTATAGCTGGAGAATGGAGAAATTGAAAAATTAGCCATACCAGCACATAGTTTATTAGAGAATCATAGAATTGAAAAAGAAGCAAAACTTTTGAAACATGTATCGAAACCTTTGGAATTAACAGTTTGGGAAAAGTCCTGCGCCGTAGCCGAGCGGTTAAGGTAGGAAGCCTTGGCGCAGAGCTACGGGACTTGCACTGGTTCGAGTCTCCATGGAGGAAGAAATTTTCTCATGGTATTTCGGCCAGTATGGGACCGGTGCCCACCCAGCATCGTGAGGCAATTGGGTAGCAACAATAAGTAGCGGCTACAGGTTGAGGAACCAGCTATAACGGCTGGGGGACTCGACATGCTAACCACATGTCACCCCTACACTGGCTGTTGATCATCTACCTCTGTGATTGACACATGTGGATGTGAAGGGCCAGCAGCTGCCTGGTAAAAGGGCAACCGCTGAAAAGTGGAAATACCCTCAATCGGAATCGGAAAATATATATATTGAGAAAAAAACCATACTAGAACCATGAACTTCGAGATTCCGGATGAACCAAGCTTGATTACTAAGTTCTTAAAAAATACAGCAGATGGCAGTTTAGAAAATTACTCCTTCAAAAGTACACCAGATGACAGTTTGGATAATTACCGGCAAAAGAAAAAATTGACAGTCATGAAAACAGCTGATGATGGACAAGATGTTTCACTGATACTGCGGTGCTGTGTTTAAAAAAACATGGAAGTATGAGTGAAGAAGAATTTATGATTCATTTGATTCTATTAAGGAAACCATAATTACTATATAATAAATTTGGGAATTTTTAACATTATGAGGTTTAATTCGTAGAGTTAAATGAATCGTGATTTCTTCTTACCTCATACTTCTATGTTTTTTTTAAACACACCTCATAATGTTAAAATTCCTAAGTTTATTATATTAAATTAAAATGTTAACTCAAACTAATGTTGTTTTATTCTCAAACATGTTTCCATACAATCTTCTATATTATCTTCAGCTTGCCCAGACTGTTGAGTTTTTTGTTGTGGACCCTTGATGTTGATATCAGCTCCCTCCTCCGGCTGGCCGAAGAACCTCGAAACTAGGTCACGTTCAGTAGGAATTTCAAAATTCATAACTCTATTTTTGTTCTTCTGAATAAAGATTTTTTCCCAAATAGTCAGCTCTTTTAGAAAAAAAATCTTTATTCAGAAGAACAAAAAACAGAGTTATGAATTTCGAAATACCGACGGAACGTGACCTAGTTTAGAGGTTCTTTGGCCAACCACAGGAGGGAGCTGACATCGACATCCAGGGTGTGCAACATAAATCCAACCAGTCTGGGCAAGATGCTGAAGATGATTGATGTCCAATAGAAACATGTTCAAGAACAAATCAACATTAATGTTGGTTGGTATCTAATGTCGAGCACTTGATAATGAAATCATTCGCTCTCTTGCACTCCAATATTTAGCAGAAAGGCTGGTCTCTTCTACAAAAGCTGGACAACGGAGGAGATGGAGTACAATAAACTAGTTGTAACCGTTTAGTAGTAGTGGTGGTTACGTCGCCCATAGAGAGAAAGTAGATATAGGAAGGAAGGAGAAATGAACCCCTAGGCCTCGAATACTCTAATACCATCAGGGTCGAAAGAAACAAGAGGTCAGTCAGGGGAGACTGGATAGAAAAGTTGAAAGAGGGAATTGGTATGGGAAGAAGAAGTAATACCAATTCAGTCAAAAAAGAAAAACTCACCAAGCTGACCAGTGCTTATTGGTGAGTAGCCCTTCCCATGCATAAGCATGATTACCAACAGCTGCACCACGAGAAGGTGAGGGATTGGACACTAGGTTACTGTCCAGGTCGGTTCCTTTAAGCCTTCGATGGAAGGAATTAAAGGGTCCCCTCTCTGTTAAAGACAGTAGCCTTTCCGCAGCCATTAATGTTGAGGTAAGATAAACAGACTCAAAATAATATAATTAAAAGAACCTCAAAATATTACTTCCTAAAATAAAACATTTATTAGCTGTATTTTATAGATAATAAATATATTTCATTAGATTATTTAATGTGAAAATAAGATTTTAATTTATCTAGCGACGATTTATACAATCAGTACAAAGTTTTCCCATTTGTTTTTTAGCCAAGTTTTTGGAGTACAAAATATCCTGCTTTTATAAAATAAGACCACAACTCAGAAGATATTAATTTTTGTTTTGTCAAATACTACCTTTTGTTTTTTGTTTTTGTCGAATACTACCTTCTGATTAAATATTGGAACCTTTTTTTTTTTAAGATCACTCCGTATATTTTCTATCTAGTAAAAATTACTTCCAACGAAAACTAATTCACTGACACTACCAATCCTAGACATTCATGGCCTGACATACTTTTCCATATATCCTTATCCTGAGCTAATATTTTTCCAATCATTTCCTGTATGATTAACTTTCCTCACATCATGATTGTTGTTATTCTCCTGCCTTATTCTTGCCTACCTGCTCTTTTAATAAAGACACTACTGTACTCTACAGAGAAGCCAAAGGGAGATCTGATTGGAAAATCTGAAAGAACTTCTACAGACAAAAAACGAGAGCACCGACACAAGAAAGCACGACAGAGAGAACGGAAAAATGAACGTGAGAAGAGACAACGAGCTATTGAGAAGCTTCGTCCAGGTCTGGGGAACAAGTACAGCAAGCAACGGGCAATGCAGGATGTGGAGAAAATGACTAAAAACACCAATGTCTCAAAGGTAAGTGTTCTTTTTTATTTTTTCTGGAAAAATTATTAACTAACTAACTCACTGGCACTATCAAACATGTATGTCTATGACCACACGAATATGAACTATCTATACATCCCTATCCTGAGCTAATGTTTTCCAATCATTCCCTGTATAATCTACTTTCTTCAAATCATGATTAATGTTATTCTCCCACCTCATTCTTGATCTACCAACTGGGCGTTTTCACTCAGGTTTTCCTACACGAAGCTTCCATACTCGTCTTTCATTCCCCATTTGTGCTACATGTCCTGCCCATCGTAGTCTACGAGACTTAACTGTTCTTATTATATCTGGCTTCCTATAAAGACCATGCAGTTCATTGTTATGTAGTCTTCTCCATTCACCTGTCTGTTCATCTCTCTTTGGTCCAAAAATTTTCCTATTAAGAAGACTTTTTTATTGGGAATTTAAACATAACTTATAAAGCCAGTAGTGCTTCTTTCAATGTTAATATTATTCGTTTTTAAACATCTTAATGATGGACAAATTATATTTGAAAAGAAAAATATATGCCTAGACTGGGGTTTGAACCCATGATCTTTGACTCTCTATGTCAATGCTCTTCCATCTGAGCTACGTAGGCCTCCAATCTAATCTTCTTAATAAGAAGCCGCCATTTGCAAAAATCATAGCAACGGCTCGTAGCATTTGGGGTTAGGGAATTAACTATGTACAAGAGAAAAATACGCGTTTAGATTGGAGGCCTAGGTAGCTCAGATGGAAGAGCATTGACATAGAGAGTCAAAGGTCCTGGGTTCAGACCCCAGTCTAGGCGCATATTTTTCTTTTCAAATATAATTTTAGTTAGTCTCCGACCTTCGAAGAAACATGTAGGTACATACAGTATTCTGATCAACTATAGTTAACATAAATAGCTTTAAATATGTAATTATATTAAACGAATACATGATCTGTTTTTTCGCTTCCGCTGAACTGTGCTTTGGTCATGAACGAATCGCAGTAACTGCAGCAGTCATGTGCTTCGTGGATTACCCGCACATTTATTTTCCTCAAGTGTCTTTAGTGTCTTTCTTAGGCTGGACAGAGACTAGTATTACTCAATAGGGTGTGCATGTTGGCCTTTATTATCTCTTTGCTATCGCCCAAGAGTACTACATCATCAGTAGAGACCGGATGTTAGGGAAAATGCCTATAGTTATTTATTATAGATATTGTAAAAGTGACTTCATATAAGTTCATACCAACGACCCTAGAGTTGTTTTCCATGAAGTTCATTTTGCCTATAAAAGCCTATTTTAGCTTATAATGCCTATAAATGCCTATTTTACCACTTTTTCTTGAAATTAACTTAGTATTTCAATGTAATCAATTGAAATGGACAAACTTCATGACACATCATTTCATAGAAATTTTCAAGTGTTCTTTTTTATAAATTTGCTTGGAATATTTTAGGATAAGGGTGTCAATAACCTAGCAGGTAGATGGTTTTCCCCTCAATGCACTCCCGTTAGGCAAATATTGTATTTTTCCACATCATGCATTCCTTTTAAGCGAAATAGACCTAAGCTATGTTCTACTGTATTATGCTCCGGCTCTAAGGCTTGGAGAAAGTTCTATAGTACAGCTTTACTTCCACCACAAATATGGCTGAGTGACAGAGAGGATAGAAGGCTCAAACTTTCTTTCTCTGTCTTACACCTGGTGCTGAAACCTTTAAGTGACTGGCATTATTATTTTGATGTTGGTAACACTGAATTCAATCTGTAGTTCTCATTCACATACAGATTCTTCAAAGACAAAATGGTGCAAGAAGTGTATGTGGACAACAGTAAAAGACAAACTGACCAATTTCATGAAAGAATTTGCTGCGGAAATATTCTCAAGTGACGGTTTAATATTGTTCTGCAAAGTGCCACATTTCGCAGCACGTACACTCTGTAAAACATAAGTCTGCTATTAATATGTAATTTTAGGAAGTTATATTTTGAGGTTATTTTAATTATATTATTTTTGGTCTGGACATCTTACCTCAATATTAATGTTGATTTAGAATAAATCAACATTAATATTGAGGTAAGATGTCCAGACCAAAAATAATATAAATAAGTCTGCTCTTTGTAAAAAGGCAAAACAAATTCCAAAAGCATCTCTGATATCTTCACATGCTATTGATAACATATGTTCATATTCTTAATGTAAGACTTCAAAAATTATGTTGTAGTCCATTTTTTGTAAGAGACTATTTTGAATCTTTTAGTGCCTATATTAATGGCTTTTAGTGCCTTTTTTGCCTGCCTATTTTAAACTTTTTAAGTGCCTAACATCCGGACTCTAATCATCAGCATAAACTAACAGCTTTTTAAAACCATTGAGTTTTAAATGATATGTAAATTGCTATTATTGCTATAATTATTGTGATGCATTTTTGTTATTGCAGATGGAAGAGAAGCAGAGTGATAAAACTGTGAAATCTTCAAGTGCTTTCTTCAGTCAGTTGCAAGATGAAGTAAAAACTCTGATAAAAAGGAAAACTACATCCAGTACTACTGGGTCAAAGAATAAAGAACCATCTGCTAAGAGGTTTAAATTCTAGTCGGACAAACATTATAATGATATGTAACGGGCTTCCAATATAAACCCGGACCGGCCTCACGGGGTTTCACCCGTCAGGCAGCGCTCTCTCCTCGTCCGCATATCACTCTGCCAGCCGCTCGTCCTTGAACTAGTCAGTTTACTATCGTTCGACAAGATGAGACGTCAGCTGACATTAGAGCAGCGCATTTATGTGTGTAAATGTTATTATAAATACGAATCAGCTCGTCGCGTTCGCGAGGAATTTATTCGGAACTTCCCTGGACAATTACCTCCTTCCAGATCGACAATCCACGATCTTGTGACTAAATTTGAGACCACTGGTCCAGTACAAAATAAGAAACACACGCGAAGGAGTACGGTTCTCACCGAAGACAAATTAGACGAAATTGGCGAAAATTTGTGAGGTAGCCTGAAAGACAAAGTATACAAAACAAATCCGCACACATTGGAAGAACTGAAGAACAACATAAGAAATGAAATCAGAAACTTGACAGTGCCCGAACTACAGCGTGTCAATCTAAATGTGTTTACTCGGTATAATGCCTGTTTAACTGCGGGAGGACAACATTTCCAGCATTTTCTATAAGGTAAGAAACAGTTCAAGGACGGGTGGCAGACAGGGTGAATTGCGGGAGGAAGAGACAGCACTGCGTGCCGGGTGTGAAACTCCGTGAGGCCGGTCCGGTTTTATATTGGAACCCCGGTATATGTTAATTCACCTTTTATTATAATAGTAACATACAATTTAATAAATTAACAAGTACGATATCATAAAAGATGGTTACTTTCTTTGAATCCTTGTACCTTATTCACAGGTTTGATGGGTATTCTTTCTTTAACGTTTATTTTTTATTTCACTCACCTCATACTTCATAACTCCTAGTATACCCAGGGTTTTGTCACATCCTTTGTGACATTCTCAATGCTGTGTCACATTCACAACTGACGTACGGCTGCCTTCTATCCTGCAGACTGACCTCCGTGCCATCTGATGGCTGACCGATGAACTTCCAAATCAGTCCTCTCTCCTTATAACCGGGTATTTCAAAATTCATAGTTGTATTTTCATTCTTGCATATGTAAATTTTTTCCCTAATTGTGAGTTCCTTCGGTTTTTCCAATTGTTTAAGTACCAAAACAAAATTACACCGCCGTGGTCTCGGGGTAGCGTGCTGCCTAGTCATGGGTTTGATCCCCGTCGGGACAGTTTTTCTGGGTGAGGTTTTATCGGGGGTTTTTCCTCACCTGTAAGACAAATGTCAGGAAAATTTTTAAGGCTCAAAACGGTCCCTGAAATCATATGGCCATCGCAATCATCATCATTCATATTCATCTTAGGTTAAGCTTAGGATTAGGGACTCTCCTGGTGCACCATTATCATCATCACCCATCATATCATCGGGGCAACGTAACCCCGCCTTTCTGCCTTCCAGGCGTCCCAACTTCAGAAGTGGGTTACAAGTACGCCATGCCGGGAGAGAAACCAGGAATGTCGAAAGATAAACCTGGGGCATTTTAAAAAAAAAATATATATATATATTAACAATTATAATTTAATTAGTTTTCGACTTACCATTGTCAATGTTCATACAACCTGCAACATTAAAAATTAAAACGATTGTTGTGCATTAATTTATCGGCTTCTAACAAACAGCTGACAGAATTTGCATGAACTTATACATGTGCTGTGCGGAGTAATACATTTGGAAGTTAAATGTCAAAGTGTGTTTCTTAGGCTGGACGGACAATAGATGATCATCGACCTATGTGATTAACACATTTGGATGTGAGGCAAGTGCCGGTTGGTAGGCCAAGCACTTTGTAGGCCTGTGATGCCATGAAGTAAAAACAAGGCAAATATGACACAGTGAGTATAATGGCCAAATGGTGTTTGGAGACTACATACATACATAGTGTTCTGCCCAAGAGCAGATTTTTCACTGCAAACTCAGCATTCTCCACTCTTTCCTTAACTCAGGCTTCCTTTTGTATTATCTGCATATTGTATTGTAAGCCCATGTTTTCCCTTTACAGAGATTTAGGCGCTCTCCCCCTACAGGGAAGAATTTGAACCATACTAATTTAGTTACACTTGTTTTCGTATAGATGTCATTTTGAGTGGCCCATGGTCAGCGTTCCGCTTCATACTGACATCTAGAAAACCAAGTAGCACTAGGACGGGGAAAATTTGGTAAATTTTGCTTAGAGGCCTTTTCATTCAGGCTTAAGGATTTTTTACAAGCCTGAAAATCTTTAGACTCTGGACTCACGGCTTAAAGTCCCTCTCGGAGGACTTGCTCCTTGGATTTTTCATCCTAAAAATTCATTGACCCCGGTCGGGTTCGAACTCACGACCCTCGGGACCAGAGGTAAGGAGCATAACCACTAGTCCACCACTGCATACAAACCATTTATTTTAATATTGTCTATCATCTGATGTCTTTTTCTGCCTCTTACCTTCTTTCCGTTGACCATTCCTTCTAGGGCATCCGTCAGCAGGCAGTTTCTTCTTAGCCAGTGGCCAATCCAATTTCTTTTCCTTCTCTTTATGAGTTCCAGCATTGTTCTTTGTTCACTCTCTCTGTCTAGCAGATCTTTATTTTTTATTTTGTCTATCCATATCCACATCTCAAAAGCTTCCAGTCGCTTTTCCTCATTCCATTGTAATGTCCAAGTCTCTGCACCATACAAATGCTACACTCCACACAAAACACTTCATAGCCTATTTCATAATTTGGAGACTATTTAACCCTTAAACCTTTTCTACATTTGTTGTACACGTGAAGAAAAACCCAGGGAATTTGTTCTGACTGGAGATCAAACCCGGGTCTGCCAAGTCCAAGACAACAATGTTACCCCGGGACATGAATGGGTATAAAAGCTTAAAAATGTAGCTATGTAGGAGAAAATCATGTACCATATTTTGAAATGTAGGTCTTGGCACAGGGGTGGCTGTTCAGGTGAAAGAAGTTTTCTTTATTTTAAACCTAAAATATGTTCAGTGGAATTCAAATATTTAGGAGTAGAAATTAATAGCAGCAATAGAATAACAAAGGAAATCCTCCATCAAGCAAATAATGCAAACAAAATATCGGGATGTTTAAACAATGCTGTTTGGAAAAATAAAAATTTAAGAATAGATACAAAAGTAAGAATTTACAAATCTGACATAAACCCAGTTCTAACATATGGTTGTGAATGCCGAACTGAAACTCAAAAAACAAAACAAATCAATGAAACAACCGAAATGAAAGTTTTAAGGAAAATCGCTGAGAGAGAAAATTCGCAGCTCTGTTATTAGAGAAGAATGTGAAATTGAACATATAAACCTCTGGTTAAATAATACTTACTTACTCACTGGCACTATCGAACCTGTAGGTTCATGGCCACATGGACATAAGCTTTCCATACATCCCTATCCTGAGCTAATGTTTTCCAATCATTCCCTGTATAATCTATTTCCCTCAAATCATGGTTATTGTTATTCTCCCATTTCATTCTTGGTCTACCAACTGGGCGTTTTCCCTCTGGCTTTCCTACAAGAAGCTTCCATGCAAGTCTTTCATTCCCCATACGTGCTTAAATGATCCTGAGAGCTATGCCGGCGGTAGCATTGCTGCCGATAGGGTTACCCATGCCAGACTGGTCAAAGGTGATAAGCCAGATGAAAAAAGTACCTTGGTCGAAAGAGTGACGATCTTTCACCGTAAAAATAGAACCGTCAAGAAATGCGGACATGGGTTCAACTGGATAAATGATAGAAGACTAAACTGGAACGATCACATAGATAGAATGGAGAACAGTGAATTAGTGAAGAAAGTACGTGACTGGACACCTCAACAGAAAAGGCCACAACTACGATGGAAGGACGTCACCATACCCCGGACCTGTAGTGAATGAACACGCAACAAGCTGCCAGTTTTCATGCGTAGAGGAAGAAGAAGAAGAAGAAATATGTTCAGTTTGTTTTTATTTTTAAAATATTATTGTGTCTCTTTTCAAATAATTTCAAACCCTTCTGGCAGCATTATAGCCCTGGGATCGACTCAGCCTCTAACGGAAATGAGTACCAGCACATGTTCTGGATGTAAAGACTGCCATTATGCAGGACTGACAACCCAGCTGACATTAATTGCCAATTGTCTAGAAAAAGTGGGAGCCTTAACCTCCTACTACCCCAAGGGCCTCCTGAGGCCTGTAGTGGGATCACTTTATCTTTATATATCACTTTCAATTAAGGTAATTTATTTTTATACACCGCTAAGAACAAAGAGAAATGAGTACCAGCACATGTTCTGGATGTAAAGACTGCCATTATGCAGAGCTGACCTTGTTATCTTAGATAGTGATAGCTAGATAGATAGATGGAAAGCTCTGCGGCCATCACTTAAGTGTTGGTGGTGAGCGATCCATTTTGGTCCTCCTTAATAGGTAGAACCCCGGGTTCCTGTAAAATACATTAGCCCCGGTTTAAATTTTGAATTCAAATTTGAAGTTAATTAGCAGAGTGAAGTCGGAAGCGGACCTTTTGGGGTTCTATTCCAGCATTTGCTCTTTGGATTGAGGGAAACCGCTTAGAACCCCAATCGGAATAGTCGATCACGCGGGATCTTGCCAACTTTGGCTTTCGGATGACTCTACATTGGGAGGGCATCCAGGCTTCTCTTTATTTAAATATAATGTGCGTACATTTCAGGTTATTACAATTATTCATACAATTATGGTAACGTGCATTTTTTTTTTACTCTTCAGTTGTTGTTGTCAGTTTCTCTGGAACTGGTGGGATGAACCTGTAGCAGTAAGATTAGTTATTAGTTTTTAATTTGTTGTATTTATATATTTTATTAATTGACATTATATGCTAATGTTGTAATTATAGTTGACTATTGTGTAATGTGTTTCTGTGTGTGTGTGTGTGTGCACCCTATCACACACACACACACACACAAGCACATAATCTCCTGTATAAGAATAGTGGTGTATTGCTTTTGGCAGTGTTCATGATACAGTAGAACATTTCAACTTCATGTAGAATTTGGGGCATATGCATAGCATGACTTCGGTGACGAAAGCAATGCAGGCAGAAAAATGCAAGGGTGTATAAATGTCTGTACTAGCTTACTCATTTGACTTTTACAGCAATTAATCACTATGAAGTTTAATTTATGGTAAAATCAAATGTTTCCTATCTCTGCTCATATAAATCTTCTAAGTAGATCGCGATTTCGAGACCAGAACGGTCTCATCTTCAGTACTATCTTGGCAACTGATGTTATCGATGTTTTTATTATTAATTTCATACATCTCAATGATGGATAAATCATATTTAAAGAGAAAAATTATACGCTCAGACCGGGACTTGAACCCGGGACCCTTCGTTTTCTAGTCCAAGTGCTCTACCATTTGAGCTACCTGAGCAAGTACCAATCTAAATGCAAATCTCTCTCTATATACGTTGTAATTCCCGCCCACCAAATGCTTTGAAGCCTTTGCTTCTATCTTTGCAAGGGTCCCGGTCTGAGCGTATAATTTTTCTCTTTAAATATGATTTATCCATCATTGAGATGTATGAAATTAATAATAAAAACATCAAAAATAGCCGTACTGGCATTTATAATGTAATGTATAATTCCCAAATATGTCTTCTTAATATAGGAGCCGCCATTTGCAAAGATAGAAGCAAAGGCTTCAAAGCATTTGGTGGGCGGGAATTACAACGTATATAGAGAGAGATTTGCGTTTAGATCGGTACTTGCTCAGGTAGCTCAAATGGTAGAGCACTTGGACTAGAAAACCAAGGGTCCCGGGTTCAAGTCCCGGTCTGAGCGTATAATTTTTCTCTTTAAATATAACTGATGTTATGTTGATCGGAAGAAACTCTTTTTCCAAATTAAAGTGTTTCTTCCAGTCGACATAACAGCAGTCGCCAAGATAATACTGAAGATGAGACCGTTTTGATCTCGAAATCGCGATCTACTTAGAAGATTTGTATGAGGAGAGGTAGGAAACATTTGATTTTACCATAAATTAAACCTCTTAGTGATTAATTCCTGTAAAAGTTAAATATATATTCCTTGCATTGGTTAAAAATCATAAGTTGATGGATATTGGAAATTGAGAAGATGATAGATACTTTGAACTTAAAAATTTGTAGAAAGTAACATGAAATATTAATAAAAATACCATCTCACCTCATAATTTGTTTTCTTTTTAAGCCGGTTTCAGAGAAATTAATGCTCTATCATCAGTTTTTACTGGACCGTTGTTCTGTCATTGGAGGAAATATTGAAATATCTCTACCACAACAACAACAACAACAGTCGATGGAGCACACATCCTTGATGCTTATCCGTTTGGGAAATCACTGAGAATCATTCAGCACCACACTATTCGAAACATGATGGCAGAAGCCTTGCGAGATTATGGATACACAGTTTATGAGGAAGTTCATGGTGTGGCCACAAATGGTAGTAATAGACGAATAGATATTATTGCATTTAGACCACCTTCGAAAATTGGTATGATATTAGATCCTACAATCCGGTTTGATGTTATGCAGTAGCAACATTCAGACTGCTAACGGGACATGACTGTCTGAATAAACACCTACACAGACTTGGCATAACAGATTCACCTAAATGCCCCTTTTGCAATTTAAATGAAGATATGGAAAGAAACCATCTCCTCCGTTGTCCAGCTTTTGTAGAAGAGACCAGCCTTTCTGCTAAATATTGGAGTGCAAGAGAGCGAATGATTTCATTATCAAGTGCTCGACATTAGATACCAACCGACCAACAATCCGGTTTGAGACTCATAGTGGCCAACCTGAGAAAGTTGACTCTGAAAAGAAAGCCATATATGAGCCAATAATTGACTATTACAAAGATAAATACCAATTAGACAGTATAACTGTCACAGGATAGATGATCGGGGCAAGAGATACTCTACCAGAATTCTTAACAAAATTTTGGAATTTCTTAGATTTGGACAGAGTGTATCTTTCTAAAATTGCCATCGCTGCCATTAGAAGATCAATTTCGAGAAACCATCCTAACAAAATTTCCACTTTATAGAATATACTTAAATTACAATTTGACATTTTTAAATGTAATTACAAAATGTATTTCATCAGTTTCGAAAATTGTCTGTATCACTTTGTCCTTGGGGCAATCCTTTAATGAAGAAAGTTTTATATAATAAAACATTTCTGCGAAACTTGTCTAAAAAAGAAGACAAAATGTAACGTGAGATGTTAATTTTTTTATTTGAATTGTGTAATAAACGTCGAAAATAACGACTGAGCTAACGAGATTGGATATATTCGCTTTCTGTAAGTATCAATAGATGCCGTTAATGATTCTGTCGATAATGCAGTAAGCAGTGAGTTATCGCTGTTCATGATGTTAAACATAAGAATTTCGATATTGCCATTTTCACGGAACTAATGAAACATTATCAATAAATTGTTTTCCAACAAATCTTCCAGTCATATTAAATTATTAGTATATCGATCCAAATAATGATATTTCAATAGTTTAAATTAAACCTGTTTGTTAAAATTTTTATTTTAAATATATCTCTTATTGGCAATACTGTTTAAACGAAAATTTTGCATCGTCGTGTACTATTTACCATAGAGAACCGAACTATTTGCTGTCAAACATAGCTGTCAGTGTTTTAAATAAGTTATTATTAAATTACAAATGTACAAATTAGTTACAAGGATAATTATTTATTTGAATTTTATTTTACGCTTTGGTAACGCTTACTAAGCATTAAACATTTTCAATATATGTAACAAGTACAGTGTAATTTATGAAGTTGATGATCTATTAGCAGATTATAAAATTACAAAATAGACGAAAAAGAAATGAAACATTTGGACGAAAGTGAAAGCTGAATACTTAAAATAATGCCTAATGTACGTGATATTGAAGGAAGCATTTGGGTAGAAATTTTAGTAAGAGCTCTGCTGGCGCTACTTTTTATGTGAGTTTTATTACATTGTTTATAGTTCAAAGTAGCCGCTATTTGTGTTACATTTAGATTAGTTTTTAAGATTATATATTAAAATTCAAATTAAACATAATTAATGAAACAGAAAAATAGAAGGAGAAAGGTAAGCGACTCATTCATCAAGGCTGTATCTCTCATCTTATTTAAGCTCTTTACATAGATTAGATAAGGTGATTCTAGATATATGTATGTGTTACATCAGGCCACAGGTTAAAACTATTACAAGTTATTTTTTTTGTTAGCTTTTAATAAGTTTGCAATTCTGCTGTACTGATAATTCATAGCTGTCATTCTATGTTCCATACTGTTAATATCACATCTTTTGAATTATTTGTATCTCCAATTCTGATTTTTGTTTCTATTTCTCATACTTTCTTTGGGCCAGAAACCTCATAGGTGTATATGTATTCTTCAGATCACTAATCACATTCTGAAACTGTAATTTATGTGTAAGCAAAAAAAGCTCAATTGAGGAGCTCCAGAACAAAACCCGTGACGTCCACCCGCAATAGAAATTGGCTTTGAAACGGATTACTACTCTAAAAACGTCCTGCATCAAACTATAGACTCGGCTCAACTGCACTTCTACTAGCGCTTGATTTTTCAGTTATATTGTTGTAAATTATAGCTCTTCTTCTGTATTTACTAACATTATTTAATATTTTAAACTTTTCAAACAATTTTTATAACATTATTGGACGATTTTGAAGTATTTATTTAAATATGCAAATCACAATATTATGACACTGTTAGACAATATTGTGATGCTAACTGCTATCAGGATTTTATCAGAAAGAATTAAAAATGAAAACAAATCAGGAATTTATCAGATCAAATGCAGGGATTGTGACAAAATTTATATTGGAAAAATGAAAAGAAATTTGAAAACAAGGGTGAAAGAACATCTTAGAAACATAAAAAATTGAGAAGTGGAAAAGTCAGCAGTAGCTGCTCATGCTTGGTCTGAAAACATTTAATTGAATCAAAAGCCAGTCTAATTAAACAAATAGACATACAAAAGGACCTCACGGTTTGGGAAAAGATCCACATTCAGAAAAACAAAGGAAAACTTAAATGAACTTTGAAATTCCTGCAAATTTTGACCTGATCCAGAGGTTCATCGGTCCACCAACAGAGGGAAGAAGAAGAGTTTCTTCCGATCAACATAACATCAGTCGCCAAAGAAGTACTGAAGATGAGACCGTTATAGTCTCGAAATCGCAATATTCTTAGAAGATTTATGTGAGGAGAGGTAAGAAACATTTAATTTCACCATTTATTCTAAGCATTTAATTTTAGAGATGTTTTCATTAAGATTTTAAAATGTTTTTGGATTTCTTCTATTCTACTCTTCTACAGTATGGTATTAACTGTGGGGCTCTTCTTTAGAATAATTTACCCTTGATTTTTGAGTTTATTGTTGTGAATTATATACTGCAGCCACTGATTCTCTGGCCTTGACGTTTTCACTACAGTGTTGCCGATATGGATATTCAGTGGGAGTGGCCGCTTTGTGTATGCGGTTAGCAGACATACAGCTGGCAACATCTCAGCAATTTCAAACCTTACTAGTGCGCTATAGCTGCATCAAGAGCAGTGATTGGTTGTGACAGACATCTACTCTCACTACAACCATATCCTTATTGGCAGTAGAGGGCGAATTCTCCCTTTACCCCTCGTATAACCTAAACTTCAGAGCCGGAGATATGGCGGCTCGGGTATAAGTCTTCTTATGTATTTACTAACATTTTGAAATTTTTCAAACAATTTTTATAACTTTATTTTAGAATTTTTAAGTATGTATTCAAATGCACATATTGTGATGGTGACTTGATATTTTCTCCAGAGAGTATATTACATATTCATAGTTAAATATGGAAAATAACATTATGAGGTTCTTAATTCATAAATTAATGAGTCATTTTTTAACATCTTATCTCATATTTTATGTTTCTTCAAACACGGGAACTAGTTTTCGAGAGAAGGATCTCTCACATTTTCAACCGACATTATGACTACCATATGGTGAAATTGAAAAATCAGCTATTGCAGCACATAGTTTATTGGAGAATCATAAAATTGAAAAAGAAGCCCTGCTTTTAAAACATTTGGAAAAACCTTTAGAATTGACAATTTGGGAGAAGATAATATTCAGAAGAACAAATTTAGATACATGAATTTCGAGATTCCTGATGAACGTGACCTCATCTCAAAGTTCATCAAATCAACACCAGATGGCAATGTTATTGACGGAGATTCCAATGATTCCAACAAAAATTCGGTAGTCATAATGTCGGTTGAAAATGAGAGAGATCCTACTCTTGAAAACTAGTTCCCGTGTTTGAAGAAACATAAAATATGAGGTAAGATGTTAAAAAATGACTCATTAATTTACGAAGTATATTACATAGTTGGAACCAGTGGGTTATCGATGATTGCAATTATTAAGGAGTGGAAAAAAGTGCATTTCCTGGGGTCCACCCTAGATTAGAGTAATTGAATTAGGTTAAGTTTGAGTTAGTTCGCGTAAGGGGAATGAAAGACGTGCATGGAAACTTCTTGTAGGAAAGCCAGAAGGAAAACGCCCAGTTGGTAGACCAAGAATGAGGTGGGAGAACAACATTAACTATGATTTGAGGGAAGTGGATTGTACAGGGAATGATTGGAAAGCATTAGCTCAGGATAGGGATGTATGGAGAGCTTATGTCCGTGCGGCCATGAACCTACGGGTTCGATAGTGCCAGTGAGTAAGTAAGTAAGTTGAGTTAGTTAGCTTTTTGGTTCGTTACATTTTAAATGTGTCTGAACACACAAAAAAAAAAAACGATAATCAAAACAACGTTAATAATCGATATGTGGTTCAATGGTGGATTATCGCTGGCTCTATAAACTCTGCCGCATGCGCATTGTTGTTCTATAGGACTTTGAAAATATATCGGGTAAATTAAAGTGGAGAATCCCCAGTGTTATTAAATTCAATAATCAATTGAGTTGGTGTTTACTTGATGAAAATCCATATTTATTAATTAAATAAAAATAAAACGTAGTTTTATTTGATTTTCATATTTATTATATAATTCAGTGACAGCTGTTTCGGTACACTGTACCTTCTTCAGACATGTTAACAAATTATGAATTGTGTTCCAACTTATCTAAGCAACAATACAACAATATTTATTTAAAATTTTAAATTTAACAAAGGGGATTCATTCAAATCAAGTTGTGAATTTAACAGTTTTTTACTACTTTTAAATTTATTAATTAATAAATTAAGTGTGAGTTTTTTTACTACTTTTAAATTTATTAATTAATAAATTTAAAGTAAAAAACTGTTAAATTCTCAACTTGATTTGAATGAATCCCCTTTTTTAAATTTAAAATTTAAAATAAATATTGTATTGTTGCTTAGATCAGTTGGAACACAATTCATTATTTGTTAACATGTCTGAAGAAGGTACAGTGTACCGAAACAGCTGTCACTGAATTATATAATAAATATGAAAATCAAATAAAACTATGTTTTATTTTTATTTAATTAATAGTTATTAGATTCATTTATTGAGCCCACGATGGGCTATTAGAAAACAATTATAACCAAATCCTACAAGAAGACTTACGTGGACCATTTGATAAAACAAAGATTTGGTGATGAGGTGGAGGAACGTACCAGAACTTAAGTTTTCTGTAAATATTTTTGATTGTCAGGGAAATGACACAAATGAAGAGGAAAATGAAAGATGTGGACGTCTTAATGAGCAAAAAGGTTTTGCGTTTTGTATTTTTAATTTCTTTATCATAAGTAATACCACGAGTGATTTCCAATTTATCTAGAGAATTTGGAAATCAAGAGTGGCATTTGTTAGGACTATTTAACGAATAAAATTAAGCTGTTTTTATTATTAATTTCATACATCTCAATGATGGATAAATCATATTTGAAGAGAAAAATTATACACTCAGACCGGGACTTGAACCCGGGACCCTTGGTTTTCTAGTCCAAGTGCTCTACCATTTGAGCTACCTGAGCAAGTACCGATCTAAACGCAAATCTTTCTCTATTCCCTGGGCGGGAATTACAACGTATATAGAGAAAGATTTGCATTTAGATCGGTACTTGCTCAGGTAGCTCAAATGGTAGAGCACTTGGACTAGAAAACCAAGGGTCCCGGGTTCAAGTCCCGGTCTGAGCATATAATTTTTCTCTTCAAATATGATTTATCCATCATTGAGATGTATGAAATTAATAATAAAAACATCGAAAAAAGCCGTACTGGCATTTATAATGTAATGTATAATTCCCAAATATGTCTTCTTAATATAGGAGCCGCCATTTGCAAAGATAGAAGTAAAGGCTTCATAGCATTTGGTGGGCGGGAATTACAACGTATATAGAGAAAGATTTGCGTTTAGATCGGTACTTGCTCAGGTAGCTCAAATGGTAGAGCACTTGGACTAGAAAACCAAGGGTCCCGGGTTCAAGTCCCAGTCTGAGCGTATAATTTTTCTCTTCAAATATGAAAAATTAAGCTGTTTACTCACAAATCTTGCATACATTTATTTGTGGTATACGTAGATTTGATCACATTACACCATCCCTGGAACAATCGTCATGGCTTCGTCTACAAGATCGTAGAACCATCCATTCCCTATGCCTTCTCTATAACATATTACACACATCATTACCTTATTATTTATCACACCGCTTCACTAGACTCTCTGATACACATAAATTAGATACCCGATCCCTTGAGCGCTAGAACATGGAATTCCCTTCCACCCTATGTCAGAGACTGTCAAACTGTACCATCGTTCAGAAACAAATTGAAAACAAAATTACTAACAGAAACAACTCACTAATATTACTTTTTAAAAATTAATACTGTGTTTTTTCATTATTTAATAAAAATAAATTTAAGATTTGTTAATATATTTACCTAATGCCTTGTATAATAAGCATAGATTAATTCATTGTAGTTTATTACTTTCTTTGTATTTGTTTTTTCTTTCTCTTCTTTTTATGTATAGTAGATTCGAGCTGTTATTCCTTTCTGTATTCATTCTATCATTAATTTTAATTGTATTTAATTTTATTGTATTATTAGACATTATTTTCATTATTATTCAATTTGACAGATAATTAATTGTTTAGTGTGACTATTATTGTAATTTTTGTATTTATATGTAACATATGTTTGTCCTGGTGAGTGGAACAGAAGGCCACATGGCCTTAACTCCACCAGGCTAAATAAATCTATTCTATTCTATTCTATTCTGAATATAGTTATTTTAAAATATTTATATATTTAATGTAAATGGTGATGTTTGAAAACAAATGAAAAATGATTGGTACGCTCCATTTGCTTCTTTTGTTCATCACCGCTACCAGATCATAATATTATTTATTGCCAAAGGATCGCAATGTTGTAAGAATGCACCCTAGTGGAGAGATTTATAACCAACATTATAGGTATTAATTAATTTGTTGTCCTAAGATGTAAATATGTCAATTATATTTTTCTGCAACGTCATTTCCTGGAAAATAATTTGTTTATATAAATGCAAACAGTGGTTTTTTTTTTTTTTTAATTAATCAAATGTTACAAATGTTTTTATATTATGTATCGCATGCGCTTTCTTCTGACATTCATGCACTATATACAATCTGGTAGCCGTATTTCTTAGAGAGTCAGTCACTCTAAAATAATGCTATGACCTATTCAGAATGTTAAAAAGGAGGTGCTTTCTTTATTATGATTAACTTTAGTTGGTAAATTTTAGGCAAAACATGACTGTGATTGGTTGTAAATAAAAAAATCATTGAAATGTGATTGGACATTGACTCCCATTTGGAGCATGAGTTAAATAGTCAATGAAAATGAGGCATAATAAT
Source organism: Diploptera punctata (assembly GCA_030220185.1). Classification (NCBI taxonomy): domain Eukaryota; kingdom Metazoa; phylum Arthropoda; class Insecta; order Blattodea; family Blaberidae; genus Diploptera; species Diploptera punctata. The sequence goes on from JASPKZ010003802.1 coordinate 1,101,095, forward strand.
CATACATTTTGGACCATTAATGTTCATTAACAATCACTGTAACATTTAAGAATTAATTTTGTTTTAATAAACTTGATTTCCACCAATGGACGGGAGAAGAACAAGGGGGAGACCAGCCAAGAGATGGATAGACAGTGAATGCACATTCAATACATCTTCCTCGGAGGAGTGATTTTGGAAATAAACAGGATGAAAATCCTACAAATTATGATTAAGAAGAAGAAGAAGATTTCCTAAAGAAAAATATTTGTATTTCTTTAGCGTCTGATTCAAAATCCATTTTGTCCACGTATAGAACAAAACATGTTAAGTATATTCAACATTTTTTTAAGGTACCGGTATTGATAATTCCTAAATTAGATAAAACTGGTTTTTCATGCTAGTCATTCTGATATAACGGAAAAGTTATCTTTACAGTAGCTTTTCACTTTTAATTTTTTGTCCACAAATTTAAGCTTTAGAAGTTTTTGTCTTTTTTGAAAATTTGTTAATTTGTGTAATTGTTACAGTTTTTGTTTCAGAGCTTTTCATTTCCAGTACCATAACTTTATTAAAAAAACTCCAAAAATGCAAAAATTATGATTGCAGAATTTAGTTGCTAACCTGACATATATATACACACACAAGTTTTTGGTGAGGGAAAAAGTATGAGAAATCGGGAAGAAATTAATTAAATTCACATAAATCTAATCTAAAAATTGTAAAAAAAAAGTCAGGCTTAACTGCATTTCTACTAGCTCTTGATTTTTCAGTTATATTGTTGTAAATTATAGCTCTTTTTCTGTATTTACTACATTATTTAATATTTTAAACTTTTTCAAACTATTTTTATAACATTATTAGACAATTTTGAAGTATTTATTTAAATATGCAAATCACAATATTATGACACTGTTAGACAATATTGTGATGCTAACTGCTATTTTCTCCATAGAGTATATTACTTAGTCTATGATTTTTCTATCTCTGTTTGGGTTATCGCTGGTTGGATCAGTGTTAGGGAGTGATAAGTAAGTGTACACCCATTTTTATTAAACGTTTGGTAATTTTAATATTATTAATATATTTTTTTAACATAGATTTGGGGATTTATTGCAAATATTGGTCATTTAAATTTCATAGCAACGGATAGTAATCGAGGATCGTAATCGATATGTGGTTCGATTGTGGGTTATCGCTGGCTGTATAAACTCAGGTGCATGCACACTGTTGTTCAATAGAACTTTGAAAATATTTCACGCTAGTTTAAGTGTAGTTTTTCCAAAAGTTTTTTCTGAAAGTTAGGTCAGAATCATGGGGAACAGAATTGCCGACAAAAATTCAAAGAACATAATGAAGTTGTAACTTAAACTAAATGCAGTCAATAATACCCAAATTGCAATCTAATTACCCAAATGTACCAAAATGTAAGGACTTTATTTTCACGATTTTTAGGTTAGATTTATTTGAAATTCTAATTCACATTTGAAGTATTTTTTAAAATTTATTTAGAATTTCTTGAACTTGTATTTGTTTTTTATTTTGGGTAATTTTTGGAACCTGTTTTTATTGTTCATGTTTAATTTTATGTTTATTTTGCATATGTTAGATGCCTAAAACAAATTTTTTTAAAAATGAAATTCTGAGTTAAACTGATGAGTTAAGGTAAAATCAAATGTTCCTTACCTCTCCTCATACAAATCTTCTAAGTATATTGTGATTGCGAGACCATAACGGTTTCATCTTCAGTACTATCTTGGCGACTGATGTTATGTCGATCGGAAGAAACTCTTCTTCTTCCCTCTGTTGGTGGACCGATGAACCTCTGGATCAGGTCAGAATTTGCAGGAATTTTGAAGTTCATAAGTTTTCCTTTGTTTTTCTGAATGTGGATCTTTTCCCAAACTGTGAGTTCCTTTTATTTGTCTGTTTGTTTAATTAGACTGGCTTTTGATTCAATTAAATTTTTTTCAGACCAAGCATGAGCAGCTACTGCTGACTTTTCCCATTCTCCATTTTTGATGTTTCTAAGATGTTCTTTTCACCCTTGTTTTCAAATTTCTTTTTGTTTTTCCAATATAAATTTTGTCACAATCCCTGCATTTGATCTGATAAATTTCTGATTTGTTTTCTTCTTCAATTCTTTCATTTTTATGGTTTTAATTATCCTATTAAGGCTGTATTCATTCAATTCTTTCTAACTCATATTATTGTAAAGCTAATAATGGCCAAGTCATACTCAAAAAGATTATGTGGCTAATCTCTAGAATAGGGTGCAAACCCTAACCAAAATTTGACTTTATGTTAGACAAAAAAGGAGAAATAAGCCTGTAAGATTAGGCTGAATTATTATTAAAATTAAGAAAAAACATTTTATCACATTTTTATCTTCTACAATAGACTGATTTCAGAACCTAATTTGTTCCATCTTCAGTATTTTCATGACCATTATTATGTTGTATTGATACACTGCTGCTTCTTCTTCCACCTATAGATCAATGAACTTCCAAATCAAATAAAATTCTTCGGAAATTAACAAAATTATTAATTTGTTCTTTTTTTTTTGTGTAAATGTTTTCCCAAACTGTGAGCTCTTTAGGTTTTTCAGTTTGTTTTATTAATTTAGTATTAATACTAGTGAAATTCATATCAAATTCCGTTGAGGTGAAGTCATATGATGAAAGTTAAAAATTAATTGTACCTGTTGGTAGGTGCCGTCGTCCTCAACTTTGTTAATATATTGTTTTGATTTGATTTTTTTCTGACCAAGTGAGAGCTGTTTCTGCAGATTTTTCTACTTCCTCATTTTTGACATATCTAAGATGTTCCTTCACTCTGGTTTTTAAATTTTATCATTAGAGTCCGGATGTTAGGAACTTAAAAAATTCAAAATGGGCAGGCAAAAAGGCACTAAAAATTAATAATATAGGCACTAAAATATTCAAATAGGCTCTTACAAAAAATGGACTACAACATAACTTTTTACAGTCTTACGTTAAGAATATAAACATATGCTATCAATAGCATGCAAAGATATTAGAGATGCTATTGGAATTTGTTTTGCCTTTTTACAAGAGCAGAACCCTCTTTGTCAGTCAGCAATATTTGTATGGAAAAGAAGCAAATAACTTTTCTCCAAGCCTTAGAGCCAGAGCATAATACAATGGGACATAGCTTAGGGCTATTTTGCTTAATGGGAATGCATGAGGTGGAAAAATACAATATTTACCTAACGGAGTGCATTGAGGGGGAAACCTTCTACCTGCTAGGTTATTGGGTTATTGCCACCCTTACCCTAAAATATTCTAAGGGAATTTATAAAAAGAACACTTGAAAACTTCTATGAAATGATTGTGCTATGAAGTTTGTCCATTTCAATTGATTTCATTGAAATACTGAGTTAATTTCGAGAAAAAATTGCAAATAGGCATTTTTAGGCATTATAAGCTGAAATAAGCATTTATAGGCAAAATTAACTTCATGGAAAATAACTCTAGGGTCGTCGGTATGAACTTATATGAAGTCACTTTTACACTTCTATAATAAATAATTGTAGGCATTTTTCCTAACATCCGGTCTCTATTTATCACATTCTCTGTGTTTTATCTGACTATTTAACTCATGCCCCAAATGGGAGTCAATGACCAATCACGTTTCAATGATTTCTGTTTTACAACCAATCAGAGTCGTGTTTCACCAAATATTTATCAGTGTTATAATTACCATATTAAAGAAAGCTCCTCCTTACAATATTGCGTTCCTTTGGCAATAAATAGTATGATCTGGTTGCAGTGATAAACAAAAGAAGCAGTAGAAGCGTACCTATCGTTTCTCATTTGTTTTCAAACATCGCCGTTTACATTAAATATATAAATATTTTAAAACAACTATATTTAAATAATGATTTGTGAGTAAACAGCTTAATTTTTATTCGTTAAATAGTCCTACAAATGCCACTCTTGATTTCCAAATTCTCTAGATAAATTCACTCCTCACTTCGTGAGTCGTGAATTTATCGATAATTTGGAAATCACTCGTGGCATTACTTATGATAAATCCCTGATTTCTTTTCTTCAATTCTCACATTTTTGTTAGATCTGATTACTCTATTAAGGCTGAAGTTATTTTTTGCTGCCAATCTTATGTCAAACTTTTAAAATATTTTTTAAACTTGTGGTGCTTCAATGGATGATATGTAAAATAATTTTTTATCTTCTATTGATTAATATTGCAGAGAGCTAGAGAGCGCAACACCTTTCACACGCAAAATTCAACCAGACGAGTTGTGGTTATATAAGAACCCTCGAAGTGACAGTTATATCCCTACAAGTATATTATGGGTAAGTGCTAACGCATGGAATAAAACATATTGGCTGAACAGCACTTTAGGTTACCTTTGATTTTTCAGTTTATTGTTGTAAATTATAGCTCTTCTTCTGTATTTACTAATATTTTTTAATATTTAAACTTTTTCAAACAATTTTATAACATTATTAGACAATTTTGAAGTATTTATTTAAATATGCAAATCACAATATTATGACACTGTTAGACAATATTGTGATGCTGACTGCTATTTTTCTCCACAGAGTATATTACTTAGTCTATGATTTTTCTATCGCTGTTTTGATCAGTGTTAGGAGTGATAAGTAAGTGCACACCCATTTTTAATAAACGTTTGGTAATTTTAGTATTATTGATATATTTTTTAACATAGATTTGGGGATTTATTGCAAAGATTGGTCATTTAAATTTCATAGCGACGGATAGTAATCGAGGATGATAATTGATATGTGGTTTGATTGTGGGTTATCGCTGGCTCTATAAACTCTGGCATATGCGAACTGTTGTTCTATAGGACTTTGAAAATATTCACGCAAGTTTAAGCACAGTTTTTCAGAGCATTGTCCTAGAAAGCCAAAGGTCTTGGGTTCGAGTCCCAGTCTGAGCATATAATTTTTCTTTATCATCATCATCATCATCATCATCCATGCAGTATTAGGCTGTGTGGCCTGTTACGGTCTCAAAGAGGAATTTTCGATCCAGTACTTTTTTTTGGACGTCCCAGCGATGTTTGCCTTGGGGGCAGTAATGAAGCATGACTTTTGGATTTCTATGAGACGACATTCGTTGAAGATGGGCTTTCCGTTTCTAGTAGTTTTGTATATAGTGAAGAATGGGTTCTACATCCAACTCTTCCATAATTTCCTCATTTCTTTTATGGTCCCACTTTGTGTAGCCTGCTGTACGGCGCATAATCACATCTTACTTGCTGTTATTTTGGCTTTCATCTCATCTTCGTATTGTCCATGCTTCACCACCGTATCTTTTTAAATATGATTTATGGGAGGTTTTAGAATTACTTGAACATTCTGTAGAAGTTAGGATTTTTATCTATTTCAGAGTTTTACTTCTTCTTCTTCCTTCCAAGTATTAGCCAAGGCCTGTTACGATCCTATAGAAAATTTTCCCTCCAGCGTTTCATAGGACGGCCCAGTGATCTTCGTCCTCTTGGTATATAATTATAAACAGCTTTGGGGATCCGATTTGAACTCATTCTTTCAAGATGGTGTTTCCAATTTAGTTGGTACTGTTTATTTTTTATCATTTCACTCACCTCATACTTCATAATTTATAGCAGACCCAGGGTTTCTTCACGTAATTCGTATGACGCAGCATTGACAATGTCACGAATTACGTGAAGAAACCCTGGGTCTGCTATAAATTATGAAGTATGAGGTGAGTGAAATGATAAAAAATAAACAATATTAAAGAACCTCATAGTGTTATTTCCTATCTACATAACTTAATTAGTTGGTACTGTTTAATATATTCCAAAATTGGTGTAGTCTTCAATTCTTTTAAGATATCGGTGTTCCTTTTCCGATCCCATCTGGTGTAACCCGCTGTTCTGCGCATGAATCTCATTTCACAAGCCGTTATTCTGCTTTCATGTTGTTTTCTTATTGTTGATATTTGGTTGACGAGTGTAATTTAATATTATTTTACAGCCCCTGGTGTTCATCACTCCAACTGTGATATTCTTGTTGGTTTTCCTGGCGCAGAAAGACAAGGTGGACCTAAGCCAAGCAATTCTCAGCTGTTCATTGGGTCTGTCATTAAATGGAGTCTTCACAAATATAATAAAATTAATTGTTGGTAAGTTGAACCTTGGTATATTCTATAAATTGTTATATTCCTCTATAGAATATAATAAATTACCAAAACAAGTTAACCTAATTATTATTTAATTTTAGGAAGTGATATTTTGAGGTTATTTTAATTATATTATTTTCAGTCTGATCACCTTACCTCAATATTAATTATATTATTTTTAGTCTGGACATCTTACCTCAATATTAATGTTGATTTGTTCTTGGACATGTTTCAAAACAATTCTGTTTTATCGTCAGCTTTCCCAGACTGGTTTTATTTATGTTGCACAACCTGGATGTCGATGTCAGCTCCATCCTGTGGTTGGCCAAAGAACCTCCAAACAAGGTCACCCTCCATCGGAATATCAAAATTCATAACTCTGTTTCTGTTCTTCTGAATATAAATTTTTTTCCCAAATAGTCAGCTCTTTTGTATTTTCTAACTGTTTTAATAATTTAGTGTCTGAATTTATATCATGTTTTTCAGACCAAACATGAGCAGCAACTGCAGTTTTTTTCAATTTCTCCATTTTTAATATTTCTTATGTGTTCTTTGGTTCTAATTTTTAGGTTTCTTTTTGTTTTCCCTATATATATCTTTTCACAACCCATGCATTCAATTTGATATATTCCTGACTTTTTATTTTTATCAGTTTTTTCATTTTGTTGGTTTTTATTAGTTTATTTAAACTGTAGTTATTTTTTGGTGCTAATTTAATATTAAACTTCTCAAATATATTTTGAAATTTATTATGTACCAAAGGGTGATATGTGAATTTCCTATATTTTTTCATAGGTGGTTCTTCTTTTTCAAGATTACTTGATTTATGTTGCATTATGTTGCACACCCTGGATGTCGATGTCAGCTCCATCCAGGATGTGCAACATAATGCAACATAAATCAAATCAGTCTGGACAAGCTGACGATAAAACAGAATTGTTTTGAAACATGTCCAAGAACAAATCAACATTAATATTGAGGTAAGATGATCAGACTAAAAATAATATAATCTAATTTTTATTTATAAATCAATTTTTATTCCAAAGATCCTTCTTTTAAATAATTTTTTGTGCTTTTCAAAAATCAATTTTTTAAAAGAACCTGTCTGTGCAAAGAATGGGAGTTTGTAAATTAATTTTAAATGAGAATTGAAAGTTTTGGAAAGAATTTCTTTCTCCCTCAAACGGAGGAAAAACAAAAGGTCGTACTCATCTCTGCATCTAAAATTTATGGTTAAATTCCACTGGAGTTATGGATTTTTCAGGAAAAGTTCCAAGTAAAATTTCTTTCAAAATTGAAGTGAACCCATAGGTCCAAATACCATAAATTTACAGCACATGAAAGAGTTTTAAGTGTGAAATAAGAACTGTACGAGCTGAAATTGTTGGCTCTTTCACGTCCAGTTTTGACTTGAAGCACTAATAATTTGAGTTAAAAAAAATAAATGTTTAGAACAGATTGTGTATACAGTAAAACTTGTTTAATCCGGAACGTGAATAATGCAGAAATCTGTCCAATGTGAACAAATTTATTGGTCCCGGCGAAATAATACTAATTTTACGTGTATTTATCTTGCATAAAACGGAAACTGTCCAATGCAGAAATGGAAGGAAATATATACACAATTCATGAAAAATTGTATAAAGCAGAAAATTAGTTTCCACTTTATTGAATTCCCGTTAGGCCAAAAAAACAATGAGGAATGACTGCTGCCACCGGGTGAATTACAGATTCTACCTGTACCTAAAATTTTATTTCGGCCTCACTGCACACCCGTAATGCGTAATACAGATACCTGTCTTACAAATAACCATTGCACTGTAAAATCTTAAATTAGTTTAAGTTCTGAGACCGATCTTTGACAGGTAGCATTCTGAATTTACGGAATAAAGATGGTAAAACGTATGTATCATTGTTATTAAACGAAAAAGTGAAAGTGATTAAAGATAAACAAAAAAAACTCTCAGTACAACGAATAATGACTAAATTTAAATGTGGAAAAACCCAAGTTTATGAGATTTTAAAACACAAAGAGAAAATAATGAATGAATCTATGCAAGGAAATGGTCAAATAAAGAGAAAAAATCAGCGAGTTGTAGGAGTGTTTTACAAGTCCATGATCAAAAATCTCCAAATTTCTGAACTGATGCTCCAAAGTCCAGCTCTAGCTGTTGCTATATCGCTACGATTTCAGACATATTCAGGTTGGTTGTGGACAGTTTTAAAAGACGACACAATGTAGTGTGGAATGAAATTTGTGGGGAATCAAAGGATGTGCACGAAAGTGTAGTTAGTGAGCGGAAACCGAATCTGCATACTTTAATTTCAGGATACACACCTAAGAAACATTTTTAAACGCTGACGAAACAGGACTGTTTTTTTGCGTGTTACCGTCGAAGTCACTCGTACATACTATACTTCACTTTTCAAAGGCAGCGGAACTACAATTAATCCAAGGCACAAAAAGACATTTACAGTACTCTATAACCTAAGATTATTAATAAGTTTTAGCTTTTTTATAATACGGAATTTTGTCTAATGCAGAAGAAAAAAAATGGTCCCATGCAATTCCGCTTTGAGCAAGTTTTACTGTAAATATTTTTAATTCTTGCTGGAAGATTAATTAAATTTTGTTATGAAATACACAGATATAAAACATATTTTGTCATTTTTGTAACATATAGTTCTTAATTTTGTTGAGTTGTTTCTTGACTCACCTCATACTACTTAACTCTCTCACAGATCTAGATTTCGTCACTGTATTTGTGACATTCTCAGTGCTGTTTCACATTCACAACTGACATCCAATGGTCTCCTCTCTTGCAGACTGACCTCCGCGCCATCTGATGGCTGACTGACAAACTTCCAAATCAATCCCCTCTCCTTGTCACCGGGTATTTCAAAATTGGTGATAAGGAGAGGGGATTGATTTGGAAGTTCATCGGTCAGCCATCAGATGGCACGGAGGTCAGTCTGCAGGAGAGGAGACCATTGACGTCAGTTGTGAACGTGAACAGCATTGAGAATGTCACAAATACAGTGACAAAATCTAGATCTGCGAGGGAGTTAAGTAGTATGAGGTGAGTTAAGAAACAACTCAACAAAATTAAAATACACCTCTTAGGGTCGTATGTTAGAACATTACTCTCTACTCAAATTACTTCCAATCACTAGTGAGCTGATTCACCGTGAGCAATTGCTGAGAACGAATTAATTAACGGCCGACTTATCGGTCATGCACGAGAGTTGACGTTTTCGTAATATTGGCAACGAATTACCCAGAATTCTCAGCGATAAACCACTTCCATTATTTTCGTCTGCTATAGAGGAATGCATTTATGCTTGCATCCCGCAAATAATACCGTATACAAACACGTCTGCGACACGCAATATTACGCCGATTCTCCTGTTCTTCCAGTTGAATTCTTTGGTAGACTCTATCAAATTCCTCTTCTCCGTGTATACCGAAAACATGATCGAAGTCTTCAAGGTCCGACATCTTGGATAAATGTTGGATAAAGCAGCAAAGTACATCGATTACCATCGGTTCCTGTTCGGTTCCCTTCGGGATTTTAATTTGAGTTGCTCATTTAAGCTACCTCCGCAGGTAGCTTACAAATTTAACCAATTATTATCGCATGAACAGATTTATGAGTAAGCAAAATCGTATTAGCATACAACTTGCTCAGCAGAGAAGGCATTTTACTGTCTAATGCGTCCAAACATGCGACCCATAGTGTTATTTCCTACCTACATAACTTAATATATACTTCTTTTTTTTTTAATTATAGGTCGTCCCAGACCTGACTTCTTTTGGCGCTGTTTCCCAGACGGGAAAATTAACTCAGAATTAAAATGTACTGGTGATGAATTAGTAATTATAGAAGGTCGTAAAAGTTTCCTAGTGGACATTCCTCATGTAAGTACCACCTTTATGTAATTAAATGCAATATTATTTCAGTACAAGGGATCATTATTTTACAATATCAGATTGTTTGAAAAATGCACAGAAAAACTGCACAGTTTTCTATATGTTAGAAATAATATAAAAATTGGGTCTGGAAATGTTTAATTACTGTTTTATGATATTCTCAGTTATCTTAGGTTGGAATATTATTTGCTAGATTTAATTTGAATTCCCTATATGATACATGCTTTTCTTCCTACAGCTCTTAAAAGAATTTTAATCCAAACCTTAATGATGCTGCATTTGACTACTGTGACGTTCTACTAACTGACAAGTGACAGATTGTCGGATAAACTGCAGGTGTCCATAATATGTGTATCAGATTCATATTTAATGTTCGAAAATGCGATCACATTTCTCCATTATTCGACGAATTGTCATGGCTACATCTAAAAGAGAGAAGAAAATCGCACTGTCTAATTCTCTTATTTAAGATCCTACATACCGATTCCCAATTATTTATCATCCCGTTTCCAGTATCTATCCTCAAACCATAACTTAAACACAAGATCACAACATAGTCTCTTGCTTAATATACCGCAACATAGGACATCACATCACTCCATGTCATATACCATCTTCACCTCTCGCAACTGGAAGTCCCTACCACAAGAAATAAGGGGCTGCCGGACATTGGCATCTTTTAAAAGAAATTTAAATTTATATTTGCTCTAACATCGACTTCATTATTATCCAGTGTAAGGTATATATATTAATTGGTGTTTCTCATATAATTTATCATATTTATATTATTATTATTATTATTATTATTATTATCGTAAGTATTATTATTGTTATTATCCTATAAAATGTTTGTACATGAAATTTCTGATTATAAGTCAAGATAGATGCGACATGTTCATCGAATGGAAGATCACAGGATACCCAAACAAATGTTAAGATATCAACCTGCAGGAAGAAGAAGACCAGGACGTCCACTCAAAAGACTTCTGGATGGTGTTTCTCTTGAGGCCGAAACAGGTCAACAAATGGCCTAAATTCATGAATGTACTATGATTATATTTTTGTTAAAAGAAGAAAAGGAAAACATGGGCTCACTGGTGTCCTGTTGGTCTTATCTGAAGATGTCCTTAATATTAGCTTGATATTAATTGTAATTTTTAAAAATAATTTTCTTTATTACAGTTTCATTCGTGAGTATGGGTTTTGTTGCGTTTTACCTGGCTGGGAAACTCCATTATTTAATTCAGTTGGTAGAGGAAAGTCATGGCGTTTGTGCGTCTTCCTTCTCCCATTGTCTGTCGCACTTGTCGTGGCGTTGAGTCGAACATGCGACTATCATCACCACTGGCAAGGTAAGATATTTTTTATTCTATTCTATGTCTCATATATGTTATAGTCAACAAATGTAACATTACAGTACCTTATACCATAACATTCACAACAAGGATGCCATTTTCACCAAAAAATGAATAAATTAATGTTTGAACTGGGATTTAAACCCTGGACCTCTAGTTCTACGTACTAGTGTGCTGTCCATTACACCATTCAAACGACAATACAAACATTAACATTTCTTTCAACTTCTACAATTCTTATATTTGAAGAGAAAGCCAAAGGTTCCGGGTTCGAGTCTCTGTCTAAGCGAAAATTTTTCTCTTCAAATATAATTTATCCTTCAGTGAGAAGTGTTAAATTAATAATAAAAACATCAATAGAAGCCCTACTGGCTTCATAAAGTAATGTTAAATTCCCAATAAATGTCTTCTTAACTAAGAAGCTGCCATTTGCAAAGATGAAACGAAGGTTTAAAACAATTTGGCGTGAGGGAATTACAACGTATATAAGAGAAAAATTAGCGTCCAGATCGCAAATCACCTTGGTAGCTCAGTTGGTAGAGCATTTGGCCCGGCAAGCCAAAGTTCCCGGGTTCGAGTGTCGGTCTAGGCAAAAATTTGTTTCTTCAAATATAATTTATCCTTCATTAAGAAGTGTTAAATCAATAATAAAAACATCAATAGAAACCCTACTGGCTTTATAAAGTAGTGTTAAATTCCCAATAAATGCCTTCTTAACTAAGAAGCGCTTGCAAAGATAGAAGCAAAGGTTTCAAAGCATTTGGCGCAAGGGAATTACAACGTAAAAAGAGAAAAATTTGCGTCTAGATCGCAACTCACCTCGGTAGCTCAGTTGGTAGAGCATTTGGCCCGGCAAGCCAAAGGTCCCGGGTTCGAGTCTTGGTCTAGGCAAACATTTTTTTTTTTCAAATATAATTTGTCCTTCAGTGAGAAGTGTTAAATTAATAATAAAAACATCAATTATACAATTCTTGTTTGTCTGAAGGCCAGTAGCTGTCACTACCATCATGGCAACTGATGTCTTCTATTCAGAAGTATTTTTATTGAGAATTTATGCATTACTTTTTAGCGGTAAAGCTTCATATTTTCGATGTTTTTATTTGAATTAACCTTTTCCAATTCTGGTTAGAATCTATTTAAGAAAGAAAAGTTAATATTTGAACTGGGATTTGAACCCTGGACCTCTAGTTCTATGTATAGTCCATAGACGAAGAGAATGAAAGCACAAGACGAAGGGGGGCACGGGGAATTGCAAGCGATACAATGGCATACTGCCTGAGAATAAAGGAACAGTCATGACGTATGAAATACCTACTGCTTTCATTCACTTCGTCTGTGGATTATACTTGTGTGTATAATATCAAATAATGTGTATCTTATCAAATAATGTTTTTCCCTGAATAATTCTTAAGTTCATTTCGCATGTGCTTATTATTTGTTTAGTTTTTGTTGTATTAGCTCTAGTTTCTGCTCCATAAACGATAACTGGTCAAACTATCGTTTTGTATATGCGGATTTTACTTTCTATTGACATATGTTTGTTGTGCCAAATTAAATATTTCATATATCCTGATATTTTGGATATTTCCTCCATCCAGAGTAATTCTGCCCAAAGGCAGGTCCTTCACTGCAATCGTAGCATTTTCATGCTATGCTTGCAGCTTTACTAGGGAATTGTAGGTGTGGTAGCTTCCCGTTGCTTTCCACACCGGTGAAGGATGATGATGATGATGGTCATATGATTTCGGGGACCGTTTGACCCTTAAAGTTTTCCTGACGTTTGTCTTACAGGTGAGGAAAAACCCCGATAAAAACCTCACCCAGAAAAACTGCCCCGACTGCGGATCGAACCCGGGTCCACTGCGTGACAAGGCAGCACGCTACACCCTCGAGACCACAGCCAAATCTGCAATAGCTGCACATGCATGGTCAGAGAAACACAGAATCAAAATAAAAACCATTTATTATCAGGTAGCTCAGTAGCAGAGCATTGGCCTAGAAAGCCAAAGGTCCTGGGTTCAAACCCGAGTCTGAGTGTATAATTTTTCTTTTCAAATATAATTTATCCTTCAGTGAGAAGTGTTAAATTAATAATAAAAACACGTAGGTTGAATAATATTTAATTTTAGGAAGTTATATTTTTGAGGTTATTTTAATTATATTATTTTTATTCAAAGTTACATAAAGTCTTCAGGTTTCAATCATATTGCGCATAAGCATGCAATTTTCAACAGTTTGATATATAGATTATTGAATGTTCCACTAAATGAAGAGGATTTAAGAAAGAATACAATCACATTTTGGACATAGCTAATTTAAATGGTTTTGGAAAGGAAATAATTATAACTAAATTGAAGAAATTCAGACAACAAAAAAGATTAAAAGAATACACTACCCTGCAATCTGATTCAAAGAAAGGAAAACATTTAAGAAAATCACTTATCATCCTGGAATACATAACAAATTTCAAAAAATTTTCAAGAAATTCAATATTACATTGGCACCGATAAATAAATTAGCCTTGGTAACTTATTAATAACCAATAAGAAAATGAACACCCCAGATAGTAAAAAAATCTGGAATTTATCAAATTGATTGTCGAGATTGCAATAAAGTATACATAGGAAAAACAAAAAGAAATTTGGACACTCGCACAAAGGAACACTTTAGAATATTAAAAATGGTGAAATTGAAAATCAGCTATTGCAGCACATAGTTTGTTGGAAGGTCATAGAATTGAAAAAGAAGCTAAACTTCTAAAACATTTGGAAAAACCTTTGGATTTGACAGTTTGGGAGAAAATATTTATACAGAAGAACAAATTTAAATCTATGAATTTCGACATTCCGGATGAACGTGACCTCATCTCGAAGTTCATCAAATCAATACCAGATGGCAACGAAATCTTGAAGTTCGTCAAATCAACACCAGATGGCAACGTTATAGAGGGAGATTCCAACGAATATCCGGTAGTCATAATAACGGTTGACAATGAATGACAAGATCATTTGAAAACTATAGTTACCGTGTTTGATAAAACATGAAATATGAGGTAAGATGTTAAAATGACTCATTAATTTATTAATGTTATTTTAGTCTGAACATCTTACCTCAATATTAATGTTGATTTGTTTTGAAACATGTTCAAGAACAAATCAACGTTAATATTGAGGTAAGATGTTCAGACTAAACATAATATAATTAATGTAGGTTGAATATTTATGAATTTGAAACTTTATTATTTTCAGATGTTTTATGTGGTTCGTTACTTGGACTGTCCATTTCATATCTGTGCTACAGACAGTACTATCCAAGCCTGACATCGGTCTATTCCCACAGGCCATATGCATCCATGACGCCTCATCTTGAACTGGAAGCTGTTCGTAGTGCACAGCTTCAAGTCAGAGTGAAGAACAGATCAAGTGGATATAGGTTATATATTTTTAAACTGGTGAGCATATTAATGAACCAGTTCTAATAGAAACTTACGTTAATTACGGATAATTTTATATATACATTTTTGCAGTTAGAAATTCTCATACCGACCAAAAGTGTAGCTGAAGTAATTATTTAACCTCGTTATCATATTTTCTTAAATTATACTTTATGTGGTATACATTTATTATATCTATATTCCCTTTTACAGGGTTCTTCATTTATCACCTAACAGGCACACGGCGTTTTGCCTGTATGCGGTTGGTTATACCACAGCCAGCTTTGCTCCTACATAAACTCTATGCATAAAGCATGTATAAAAATCTTACCTTATAATAGAGATCCGCGAAAATGGTTTTATTTTTAGGGAAAATTCATTTTAAAATTTTAAGATTTCGATGTTTTGGGAATTTGGTGGTGTTATTCTGTCCCAACTCCTTTCAAAAAACGTTAAACTGAAAATATATAAAACTATTATTCTACCAATTATATTATATGGGTGCGAAACATGGACTCTTACTTTAAGGGAGGAAAGGAGATTGCAAGTATTCAAGAATAAAGTACTTAGAAAAATTTTTGGACCAAAGAGAGATGAACAGATAGGTGAATGGAGAAGGCTACATAACAATGAACTACATGGTCTTTATAGGAAGCCAGATATAATAAGAACAGTTAAATCTCATAGACTGCGATGGGCAGGACATGTTGCACGTATGGGGAATGAAAGACTTGCATGGAAGCTTCTTGTAGGAAAGCCAGAGGGAAAATGCCCAGTTGGTGGACCAAGAATGAGGTGGGAGAATAACATTAACTATGATTTGAGGGAAGTAGATTATACGGGAATGATTGGAAAGCATTAGCTCAGGATAGGGATGTATGGAGAGCTTATGTCCGCGCGGCTATGAACCTATGAGTTCGATAGTGCCAGTGAGTAAGTAAGTATTCTAAAAAAAATGTAAATTTGAGTCTTTTTAATTGTTTGTCCTGCTCTGTAGCCGAGTGGTTAAGGCAGGAAGCCTTGGTGCAGAGCTACGGGATTTGTGCTGGTTCGAGTCCCCATGGGGAAGAAATTTTTCTCATGGAATTTCGGCCAGTATGGGACCGGTGCCCACCCAGCATTGTGAGGCATTTGGGTAGCTGCAATAAGCAGCGACTCCAGGTTGCCTTTGCTTCTATCTTTGCAAATGGTGGCTCCTTTATCAAGAAGACATATTTGGGAATTATACATTACATTATAAATGCCAGTATGGCTTTTTTTCAATGTTTTTATTATTAATTTCATACATCTCAATGATGGATAAATCATATTTGAAGAGAAAAATTATACGTTCAGGTAGCTCAGGTGGTAGAGCACTTTGTCTAAAGAACCAAGGGTCCCGGGTTCAAGTCCCAGTCTGAGTGTTTAATTTTCCTCTTCAAATATGATTTATCCATCATTGGGATGTATGAAATTAATAATAAAAACATCGAAAAAAGCCGTACTGGCATTTATAATGTAATGTATAATTCCCAAATATGTCTTCTTAATAAAGGAGCCGCCATTTGCAAAGATAGAAGCAAAGACTTCATAGCATTTGGTGGGCGGGAATTACAACGTATATAGAGAAAAATTTGAATTTCGATCGGTACTTGCTCAGGTAGCTCAGATGGTAGAGCACTTGGTCTATAGAACCAAGGGTCCCGGGTTCAAGTCCCGGTCTGAGCGTATAATTTTTCTCTTCAAATATGATTTAAGATTTTTATACGTGCTTTACAGGCGGAGTTTATATAGGAGCAAAGCCGGCTGTGGCACACCCAAAACGCCATGTGCCCGTTGAGTTATAAACCTGTAGTATGTTACACATTCCAATTTTAATGTTGAAAGATGCTGTAAATGACTTCTAGAGGATCACCATACTGATACTTCAGTGGAGGCTACATACATACTGGCATTATCGAACCCATAGGTTCATGGCCACAAGGACATAAGCTCTCCATACATCCATATCATGAGCTAATGTTTTTTTTCAATCATCCCCTGTAAAATCTGCTTCTTTCAAATCATTGTTAATGTTATTCTCCCACCTCATTCTTGGTCTACCAACTGGGCGCTTTCTCTCTGGTCATCTTATAAGAAGCTTCCATGCCCCTCTTTAATTCCCCATTTATGCCACATAATTAATTTTGAATTTAATTATATTGAGTTTTATGTGGAAACAGAGAAATTTAATTATATTATTTGGAGTCTGTTTATCTTACCTCAATATTAATGTTGATTTGTTCTTGAACATGTTTCGATTGGATATCAATCATCCTCAGCATCTTGCCCAGACTGGTTGGATTTATGTTGTAAACCGTGGATGTTGATGTCAGCTCCCTCCTGTGGTTGGCCAAAGAACCCCCAAATGAGGTCACATTCCGTCAGTATTTCATAATTCATAACTCTGTTTTTGTTCTTCTGAATATAGATTTTTTCCCAAATAGTCAGGTCTTTTGTATTTTCTAACTGTTTTAATAATTTAGTGTCCGAATTTATATTATGTTTTTCAGACCAAATATGAGCAGCAACTGCAGATTTTTCTATTTCCCCATTTTTAATATTTCTTGTGTTCTTTGGTTCTAATTTGTATGTTTCTTTTTGTATTTCCTACATATATAAAATTAAAAGAACCTCAAAATATTACTTCCTAAAATAAAACATTAAGAGAAATTAAAGTTGATTTCTTTTGGCTACTAAAGTAAGAATACATTTTTTGCTTTATGATTCTTTATCTTTATTTTAAAATACAATTGGAAGTAACATTAAGAGGTTTTTAATAGTGAGTGGAGAACATATTTTTAACGACTCACCTCATATAATTTCAAATTTCTTTGATACCAGCGGTTTCAGACAATGTCTTGTCCCTCTTCAGTCATGAAATTATGTGAGGTGAGTCGGTAAAAATGTGTTCTCCACTCACTATTAATGATATAACTTTATAATGTTTACTTCCAATATTAATTTAAATTAAGAGGTTTGTTTAATAATTGAAACATTTTGTCTGTTCATTCTTACCTCTTAGAGTTGTTTTTGTCGAACATGTTTCAGAAGAACAAGGAAAGAATTATGAACTTTGAAATTCCCGCAGAAAGGAACCTCATTAGTAAATTCATTGGACCAGAGACAAAGAGAGCAGGAATCAAGAACCAGGGCCGACAACATGAGAAAATTCAGTCTGTAATCGCTGACGATGGGGCTAAGAAGCTCTGAAACATGTTCGACAAAAACAACTCTAAAGGTACGTACACATATGCGCACCGCGAACACGAACGGCGTGCGGCGCATGCGCGGCGCGTGTTATGTTCGTCGAAATGATTAATTTCAACGAACCTCCTGCGATCCATAGGAAACCCACAAACCTTCAGTAGACATTTTGTAGAGCAGGTGTAACCAACCATGTCTATTCCCTTTCCGTTCTCCCGCTTGTCCTGCATTCTTTCCCAAATATAGGGACTTTTTTTTAAATGCCGCGGGACTAATTGTTAAAAATCGGGACTGTCCCGCCAAAATCGGGACGTCTGGTCACGCTTATTACTTATTACATCTTATAACTTTATTTATACTTTTTCAAATATTATAGCATTAAAGGAATTTTAAAAAATATATGATTTGTATATATATGTTTAAAATTATTAAGAATCCATCTCACCATAACATGGCCTTAATTTTTAATAAAGATGTACATGATTATTATACTAGAGGTTGTACTTTATTGCACAAAGATACTAGTTCCTCAAAAAAAAAGGTATAAAAGGGATTCGTTATGCATTAATCAACCATTACAGTAACTTACCTATTGAATATCAACATTTCACGAATGTTAAACACTTTTCTAATTGTATTAAAAAATATTTTTTCTCATTGCTTTCTTAGTTAATTTTGTTAATTTTATTATTATTAATATTATCCTGTTTAAATATTGTATTTATATGTGTATATATATTGTGCATCTATAGTAGTTTGTATTATTTAAACTTATGCCTGAATTTGTTTTCTTGTTTTTATTGTTAATTGTTTTATGGCCATTATTTTTTGTATATTGCCCCTTAACATGAGCAGTCTTGCTCTTTGGAGTCTTTGAAGAAATAAATAAATAATTAGTATATATGTTTATATATTGTATTGTTTTGTGATACTTCATGCATAATATTATGAAATGAACGTCTTAAATAAATAATGTTTTCTAAATAATTCTAATTTATTCACACAATTACAGTACACATGAAAAAAAAAACACATAACATTGAAAAAAAAACAGGCATCTCCTTTCAATGATTTTTAAAAATGATCCTCCATACTGACCACTCCATAGTCAAATAATAGGTGCGCACCGAAAACAACGAACCTCTCAGGTACCCGTCCAAATCTAAACAGCGAACCATCAAAGTGTTTGTGGAAAAAACCGACAATGAGTGGATCGTGGTGAGAGACGCGTTGCGCACACACGTTCGCGCACACCAGACCCCCTTTAAAAACCCCCGTCCCAATCTGACGAACATGGTGCGTTTGCATGGCGCGCAAGCGTGTACATACCTTAAGAGGTAAGAATAAACAGACAAAATGTTCTAATTATTCTTTATCTTGTTTTTAGCAATACAGAAAAAGGCAAATTTTGACTTTCGATTGGCAGATTGAAGTTTTAAATTTATTTGTAATACTTTGAATTTTTGTTGAGGAAAATAATATTAGATTTAAACTTTTATAAGATTTATGATATGTTCCGTTGAGGTATTATTCAAAATGAAGTATAAAATTGTGGAATATTTACCTAAAAGGTCCGTCTTCTTGACTTTATTAGTTATTTATCTGTAGCACTTTCGGGACTTGTCCCATCATCAGCAGGATTCAAAACTGATGTTTCACTGAAGATCTGGTAGAGGGGATTACATGTACTGGGTTCATTGTCGTTTATCAGATGGTCGTTGTTGTTAACTGCTCTCAGTGAAACACCAGTTTTGAATCCTGCTGATGAAGGTACTAGTCCCAAAAACGCAACAGTTAAATAACTAATAAAGTTGAGGAGACGGACCTTTTAGGTAAATATTCCATAATTTTATACTAATTTTGAATATTAGATTTGTTATATCTATAATCCACATATTTTCATTAGTTAGATCAAGTTCATATTGGATTCTCTGACCCTTTATGTCCTAAAACTGAGCGCAGGTTGTATGATGCAAAGGAGATCTACCTCAATCCACGCAACTAGAGAAGTATATTGGAATAACATGGCAGCTAACCAGTGACCTTGATCTGACTAATGAAAATACGTGGAAGTATAATCATTCATGTAATATTATTTTAGTAATATGGTTGGTATCTAATGTCGAGCACTTGATAATGAAATCATTTAATATATGTTATATGTAACACTGATAGAATTAGCATTACATATATTTGTAGGGTAGAAGTATTTATACCTAGCAAAAATACCAATGCATTCCTGTTAAAATTTGTAGTTTTATCTCTTTATTTATTTAAGTAAGGTAGTAAATATTATTAATAGTGAGTGGGGAACATATTTTTTAACGACTCACCTCATATATTTTCAAATTTCTTTGATCTTGTCTGAAACCGCTGGTATCAAAGAAATTTGAAAATATATGAGGTGAGTCGTTAAAAATATGTTCTCCACTCACTATTAATGATATAACCTCATAATGTTTTACTTCCCAATATTAATTTAAATATAATAATATTATATTTTCCATTATTACTAGATGTCGTGAGAACTCGTCTTCACTGCCATCTAGTAGCTGACTATAACAAGTAAGCAAATTAAAGGGAATATTTTTACTTTATAACAGTGACGCTTTATCGATGTTACAATTAAACCAACCCAGAGATCCGGGTTCAAATCCCATTCAGGCATTTATATTTCTTATGTCATATTAAGCTTGCATTGCTCAATGTCAAAAATTTAATTATAACATCGATAAAGTGTCACTACTATAAAGTAAAAATATTCTCTTTAATTTGCTTACTTGTTATAGTCAGCTACTAGGTGGCAGTGAAGACCGAGTTCTCGTGACATCTAGTAATAATGGAGAATATAATATATATAAGAAAGATAAATGTTTGAATTGGGTTTGCCTGGTGGTGTAATGGATAGCATGCTGGGGTACCAACCCAGAGGTCCGGGTTCAAATCCTGTTCAGGCATTTATTTTTCTTATGTCATATATATATATCTACCTTTTTCATTCTTCATTAAATCTTGTGAGTATATTTTACTATAAGTAACATTCTGTTTTACTTATTGATTGCGTGGTTGTGAAATTTATTCTTGGAATCAATGTTTAGTAAATTTTTGAAGGTGTACATCTTTTGAGCTAAGTTCCAGTTGTAATGTAAACAAACCAGATGTTTGACTGCATTTTCATTGGTTGAATATTGGTTTTACCTTTAAGCGTGTAAGAAAATGTGGTTCGCTCTCTAATATTTGGAATAAAGGAAATAAAATAATAAAGATTTCTATTACTTAGCATATGTCTATATAAGTTATATGGGACAATCTTAAAATATATAATTACAATTTTCTTCTTCTTCTTCTTCTTCCTTCCAAGTATTAGGCCAAGGCCTGTTACGATCCTATAGAAAATTTTCCCTCCAGTGTTTCATAGGACGGCCCAGTGATCTTCGTCCTCTTGGTATATAATTATAAACAGCTTTGGGGATCCGATTTGAACTCATTCTTTCAAGATGGTGTTTCCAGTTTAGTTGGTACTGTTTAATATATTCCAAAATTGGCATAGTCTTCAATTCTTTTAAGATATCGGTGTTCCTTTTCCGATCCCATCTGGTGTAACCCGCTGTTCTGCGCATGAATCTCATTTCACTTACAATTTTAATACATTAAATAAGCATTTTTTTATTCTTACTCATGCGCAATCCAGAATATATGAATCAAATTAATCGTGAATTCTTCTTACCTCATACTTGTATGTTTTTTAAACACAGCACCGCAGTATCGGTGACCATCGTCAGCTGTTTTCACGACTGTCAATTTTTTCTTTTGCTGGTAATTATCCAAACTGCCATCTGGTGTTCTTTTGAAGGAGTCATTTTCTAAACTGCCATCTGGTGTATTTTTGAAGAAATTTGTAATCAAGCTCGGTTCCTCCGGAATCTCGAAGTTCATGGTTCTAGTATGGTTTTTTTGAATGTATATCTTTTCCCAAACTGTTAAATCCAAAGGTTTAGATAAATGTTTCAAAAGTTTTGCTTCTTTTTCAATTCTATGATTCTCTAATAAACTTATGTGCTGCTATAGCTGATTTTTCAATTTCTCCATTCTTTATGTTTCTAAAGTGTTCTTTTTTACGAGTTTCCAAGTTCCTTTTTGTTTTTCCAAATGTTTGACTGCATTTTCATTGGTTGAATAATAGTTTTACCTCTAAGCATGTAAGAAAATATAGTTTGTTCTCAAACGTTTCGAATTCTTCTTGTAAGCCCATGTTTCCCTTAACAGAGATTTAGGTGCTCTCCCCCTACACGGAAGAATTTGAACCAGACTAATTTAGTTACACTTGTTTTCATATAGATGTCCTTTAAGTGATCCGTGGTCAGCGTTCTGCCTCATACTGACATCTAGGAAACCAAGGTAGTACTAGGACGGGAAAATTCGGTAAATTTTGCTTAGAGGCCTTTCATTCAGGCTTAAGGATTTTTTTACGAGCCTGAAAATCTTCAGACTTGGGACCCACGGCTTAAAGTCCCTCCAGGAGGACTTGCTCCTTGGATTTTTCCATCCTAAAAAAATCCATCGACCCCGGCCGGGTTAGAACCCACGACCCTCGGGACAAGAGGCAAGGAGCATAACGAATAGTCCACCGCGGCCGATACATTTGGATTAAAGAAAATAAAATAGTAAAAATTTATATTATCTAGCATATGTCTATATAAGTTATATCTTAAAACGTATAATTCTGTTTCTAATAGATTAAATAAGTTTTGTTTTATGTGCAATCCAGAATATGTTGGGATTTCAGTTGTTTCAAAATGGCCACTTTCTATAGAATTTCTTAAAATATTGGAAAGGAAACCATTTTAAAAGCAGAGAAAAACAAATTATTTTGAATGTTTTGAAACAGTTTAGTGAAAAATATTCTACATTAGCCATTGAGGATGTGATGAAAATAACAACAGAATTTGCAGGTGAGTCAATATGAAACATATATTCTGCTTTTAGTGAAATTGCAAATAAAAGATATCTATTGACATAATGGAAAAAGCGTAAACGTCTGATTAGGTAGACTCATATATAATTTTTTTTTGTTATGAATAAGAAAAGGAAGAAGTTCCTAATTATTTGTACCATCTTATCTCGTATTCAGTATTATTTCCTATAAAATATGACGTTACCCAAGAACAATTTTTGTAATTAATAATTAATAATAGATTAGATTTAACACCTCACCTCATAATTCCTGATTTATCAAAGACTAGTTTCGATACTTCTGTGTACCATCTTCAGCTCTATCTAACTGTTCAATTGGTGGTTGGCAATCCTGTAAATTGCTTCCTGCTCCCTCTGTTGGCTGAGTGATGAACTTCCAAATTAAATCTTTTTCCCTGGGAATTTCAAAATTCATGATTTTCATATTAAAATATTAATTTCTTCTTCATAATTTGTGGATTTTCATCCTTTTATTTCCAAAAATCACTCCTTGGAGGAAGATGTATAGGATGTGCATTCACTGTCTATCCATCTCTTGGCTGGTCTTCCTCTTGTTCTTCTCCTGTCCATTGGTCTATCTTATTTAGCTCTTTTTTGCAAGTCGGACTAGCAACCCACTTCAAGGTGTATCTTATACATTGCTTGCAGTCCTAAGGATCAAGCCTTGGATTGAAGACGAAAATATTAATAACAATTATGAAAATACATTGGGAAGTAATTACTCGCCTCGGTAGCTCAGTTGGTAGAGCATTTGGCCCGGAAAGCCAAAGATCCCAGGTTCGAGTCTCGGTCTAGGCGAAAATTTTGCTCCTCAAATATAATTTATCCTTCAGTGAGAAGTGTTAAATTAATAATAAAAACATAATACATATGTTTGGTCTGCCTTTATCTTACCTCATAATTAGTTGTGTCAATGTTTCTATTGATGTTTAGTTCCATACACAATTCAGTCATATGGCACGTAAAAGAAGCACCATGGTTCTACCAATAGATGGAGTCAGCGGTGTAATATCTTATGCAAGTTTGTTTACTACGACTGGAACTTAGCATGGAATTACTATAATTAAAATATATGGTGAGTTTTTATTTACAGTATTAGATTTTGAATTGTGATATATGAAAATTAGTTGATGAAAGAAAATCTAACATATTTTGTTTTATTAATTAAATAAAAATAAAACGTAGTTTTATTTGATTTTCATATTTGTTATATAATTCAGTGACAGCTGTTTCGGTACACTGTACCTTCTTCAAACATGTTAAATTATGAATTGTGTTCCAACTGATCTAAGCTAATTAATCTATTTTGTTTTAAGCATTTAATTGATCGAGTTTACATATTGGAATTTCATAATTTGTATATAAACATGGAAACTGGTGAAGATATCCCATCGACAGACTATGAAGGCCCATGGGGAATGTAAACTTAGCCAGTGACATAGGAAGAGGTAAGGTAAAGGTAAAGTAAAGTAAAGTGATCCCACTACAGCCTCAGGAGGCCCTTGGGGTAGTAGGAGGTTAAGGCTCCCACTTTTTCTTGACAATCGGCACTTAATGTCAGCCGGGTTGTCAGCCCTGCGTGACGGCCGCCTTTACCCCAGAACAAGCGTCTGGTACTCATTTCAGTTAGAGGCTGAGTCGACCCCAGGGCCATAGTGCCGCCAGAAGGTTTGGGTCAGTTTAAAAATCCTGACCCCACCGGGACTCGAACCCTCTACCTTCCAGCTTGTAGTGCAGTGCCTTAACCACTACGCTACGGACCAAATTAATTCACTGGAGAGTTATTACTAGTTATTTGTAATGGGCTCTAAGGCATTTCTAGACATAAAAAAAAAGTGAAGAAGAACCTTCATTCCTTTACTGTGATGGATTGAACCAAAGCTGTCCAGTCTAGAGTCAGACACCTTGCCATCTGATCTACTTGCAAAAGTAACAAGTAGTAAGTGATTTGAAATTACAGTATTCTTCCATTATTTAGATTTTATCTTGTGTCAATGTTAGATATTTTTATGTAATTATTTTTACGTAATATATATTTATTCTATGTTTGTAGTTATCAGATTATGCCAAATAAAAAATAGATAATTTAAGATTAAATTAGAATATGTCATACCTCACCTCATATCCAGTCTTCTACTTATGCTGCAGTTTCAAAGCCTTGGCAGCTTCATCTTCAGTAATATCTCGTCTACTGATGTTATGTTGATCAGAAAAACGATTACTTCTACCCTCTGTTTGTGTGAAATAATGTGGACTACCTCTCTATGGCATGAAACCTGACTTTTATTAATTACAAACCTAGCTCGTCTCATACAAGCTTCTAATTGGCAGAGTCTGTGGCTGGGCCCATGTTTACAGACAATTTCATCTTTCTTTAAGTATACCACTCGTAGAATAACTATAATCATCAATGCTTTTATATTACAGCTAATCTTTGTTTCTTTCTTTTAATGTTATTATTTGATCATGAAAGGGTCGGGAACGTGCTCTACAGCACTCAAATCTCAGGTTCAAGTTCACTACGAGACAGCTAAACAATTCATAATAAAACGACATCAAGATATTTTAATTAAAATTTAATGTAATTGAAGATTGCATGAAAAATCAAACAATATAATTAGCTGTCTAAACTTGAATATAAACATAATAAATAGAAAAAACAATAACGAACAGTTGTAATATAAATATAATGGGCTTCCAATATAAAACAGGACCGGCCTCACGGAGTTTCACCCGGCATGCAGTGCTGTCTCTTCCTCCCGCAATTCACCCTGCCTGCCACCCGTCCTTGAACTGTTTCTTTCCTTATAGAAAATGCTGGAAATGTCCTCCCGCGCACGTGCTATGGGATCACCTTGGTTTAGACAATGAACACGTGTACACTTGTAAGGTTTGAGTTTTAACAATTTTGTTGCTGTATGTGCAGAAGATACTGAAATCCCAACTTGTTGTGCTAATTTCGGTAATGATTTTTGTGGTGAACATTCCAAATTTTCGCCAATTTCGTCTAATTTTTCTTCGGTGAGAACCGTACGCCTTCGTGTGTGTTTCTTATTTTGTACTGAACCAGTGGTCTCAAATTTAGTCACAAGATCGTGGATTGTCGATCTGGAAGGAGGTAATTGTCCAGGGAAGTTCCGAATAAATTCCTCGCGGACGCGACGAGCTGATTTGTATTTATAATAACATTTACACACATAAATGCGCTGCTCTAATGTCAGCTGACGTCTCATCTTGTCGAACGATAGTAAACTGACTAGTTCAAGGACGAGCGGTTGGCAGAGTGAAATGCGGACGAGGGGAGAGCGCTGCCTGACGGGTGAAACCCCGTGAGGCCGGTCCGGGTTTATATTGGAAGCCCGGTACATAATAAATCCTCACAATCTTCACTATAGTGGTTAAAGTCCTCAATCATACAAACAAATACGTCTTCTTAACAGCTTGTTCTATAGAAAACGGAACAGTGTTCAGCCAGGGGATTTTCTCTTGATCCCGGCAACCTTCCTGGAGCCAAACTTGAACTCCGACTGTTAATGATACATGTCTCTGCGTCTCGGACCTAAACATCGGTGCACACCAAACTGCGCCGATGACATGAGGAAGGGAAAGAGCACAGAACATAGTGTTTAACAACCACAGAGGATAACAAGTTATGTAACAGTATGTCACGGCAGTAATTTTTCGTCATCACGGCACATGTGGACCGTTAAACCTCCTGATTCAATCAGAATCCGCAGGAATTTCGAACTTCATAAGTTTTTCATTCTTGTTATTTTGAATGTGGATTTTTTCCAAACCGCAAGTTTTTTTAAAGAATTAAATGAATCGTGAATTCTTCTTACCTCACACTTCTATGTTTTTTAAACACAGCACTGCAGTATCAGCGACCATTGTCACCATCTTCAGCTGTTTTCACGACTGTCAATTTTTTTCTTTTGCCGGTAATTATCCAAACTGCCATCTGGTGTTCTTTTGAAGGAATTATTTTCTAAACTGCCATCTGGTGTTCTTTTGAAGGAATCATTTTCTAAACTGCCATCTGTTGTATTTTTGAAGAACTTTGTAATCAAGCTCGGTTCGTCTGGAATCTCGAAGTTCATGGTTCTAGTATGGTTTTTTTGAATATATATATATCTTTTCCCAAACTGTTAAATCTAAAGGTTTGGATAGATGTTTTAAAACTCACTGGCACTATCAAACCCGTAGGTTCATGGCCACATGGATATAAGCTCTCCATACATCCCTATCCTGAGCCAGTGTTTTCTAATCATTCCCTGTATAATCTACTTCCCTCAAATCATAGTTAATGTTATTCTCTCACCTCATTCTTCGTCTACCAACTGGACATTTTCCCTCTGGTTTTCCTACAAGAAGCTTCCATGCATGTCTTTCATTTCCCATTTGTGCCATGTGTCCTGCCCGTCGCAGTCTTTGAATCAAAAGCCAGTCTAATTAAACAAATAGAAAAACAAAAAGAACTCGCTGTTTGGAAAAAAATCAACATTCAAAATAACAAGGAAGAAAATTTATGAACTTGAAATTTCTGTGGATTCTGATTGGATCAGGAGGTTTATCGGTCCACCAACAGAGGGAAGAAGAAGTAGTTCTGATCGATATAACATCAGTCGACGAGATATTACTGAAGATGAAGCTGCCAAGGCTTTGAAACTGCAGTATAATTAGAAGACTGGATGTGAGGTGTGAGGTATGAAGTATTTTAATTTAATCTTAAATTAAACCTCATAGTGATTTTCACCCTATAAAAAGTTCAATAGATATCTTGTATAATGTTGTAAAAACCAGTCAGTACTTACCAGCTTACAAAAGACATAAATAGTTCATTGTTTTCATTCACATACAAAGGGTCAAGGGAAAGAACCAAGAAAGTCACTTCTTTGTCAACATGGAGTTTGAGGTGTCATTAGTTTCTCCATGGAAAGCACTATCATTTAAAAGTATTAAACAGTAAAATATACAGGTAAGTTAGTCATGGGTTTATTTACATTCAAACATTTGAATGTTGGCATACATGTAAGGAAGTATGGAATTTGTACAACTATGTTCAACTTAACATTGTTTAGTTGTTTCTTCACTCACCTCATACTACTTAACTCCCAAGTAGACTCGAGTTTCTACACTTCATTCTCAGCATTGAGAATGTCACAAATGAAGTGAAGAAACTCGAGTCTGCTTGAGTTAGAAGTATGAGGTGAGTCAAGAAACAACTAAACAATATTAAAATAAACTTCATAGTGTTATGATGTTTTTATTATTAATTTAACATTTCTCAATGAAAGATAAATTAAATTTGAAGAGAACAATTTTTTCGCCTAGACCGGGACTCGAACCCGGGACCCTTGGCTTTCCGGGCCAAGTGCTCTACCAACTGAGCTATCGAGGCGAGTTACGATCTAGACGCAAATTTTTCTCTTATATACGTTGTAATTCCCTATCGCCACAACGTATATAAGAGAAAAATTTGCGTCTAGATCGTAACTCGCCTCGATAGCTCAGTTGGTAGAGCACTTGGCCCGGAAAGCCAAGGGTCCCGGGTTCGAGTCCCGGTCTAGGCGAAAAAATTTTTCTCTTCAAATTCATAGTGTTATTTCATATCTACATAACTTAATATGTTCAACTTCTTTGTGCATACATGTAAGGAAGTATGGAATTTGTACAACTATGTTTAAGGGGGCAAATGGGTGAAAAACTGACCATTTGAGATCAAAATTGGCATTTTTTTGTTTTTTGTACTAAAAAATAGCCTGTACTCTATTGTATATGTTGGCAAAGTTTCAGAGGCCTATGACGCTTCTAAGTGCCCTAAATTACGCCAGAGTTAAAAGGCTGCGCCAGTTAAATACTACCTGCATGCAAATCTTTAAACTTGTTTTCCCACTCTTTTATTTTCACTGCATTTTTGTACATTCAAAATTGAATAGAATTCAGAAATTTTGTCCTAGAAGGTTCAAATTTTTACTGCATGCTCCAAAAACAATGGGTAACAAAGTAGTGCATGGGTTTCATGATTGAAGTAGTATTTTAAGAAATAAAAAATTAAATGTATGCAATTATTATTTTTTTTGTAATTCCACACATGAGATACAACATTATTTTTTTCTCCCTTTGTATTCACATTATAAGAATTCTAATGCATGATGTTTTTCTAAATATTTTAGGGGTCTTGTAGAAAAAAAAATCAGACAATTTTACTAAAAAATTGTGGAACCCATTTAATTATAATATACACAATTTTTTTTAAATATAATATTTAATAACTCATAAAATAAATGTCTCACAAGAATGAAACTTACACATCATTATGTATCATGCTGGGAATGTTTGTACAAAAAATCAAGTATCTAGCTTAATAAATGTAGAAAATAGAAATATCTATTTAATTTTAGGAAGTGATATTTTGAGGTTATTTTAATTATATTATTTTTAGTCTGATCATCTTACCTCAATAATAATGTTGATTTGTTCTTGGACATGTTTCAAAACAATTCTGTTTTATCGTCTGGACAAGCTGACAATAAAACAGAATTGTTTTGAAACATGTCCAAGAACAAATCAACATTAATATTGAGGTAAGATGATCAGACTAAAAATAATATAATATAAATAGAAATTTCACCCATTACCCCCCTTAACTTCTTTGTGCATCTCATTCCTATTTGTGACTATTGTTCCTAGACACTTGAAATCAGCCACTTCTTCATATATATGCCATATAGATGTTCAAATATTGAAAATATGATGCATTTATAAATAGCATGAAAATGTGAAGTTATACGAACCATGTAATCACATATAAACTAAGAAAATTCATTAATTCATACAGTTAATGCATAAGCATACTTATAACCCCTCCAAAAAATATGCAGATGTATTAATTTGTGGGCCCTAGTGATTACAACTGATCAGATTGTATGTATGCAATATGTTTTATTCATTATCTATGATATACATCTTGTAAATTCCATGTATTTATTTCTTATGTGGTACCAATTGATTAAACTGTGATAATTAAATATAATTATTGTATATATGGTCAAGACTTACACATTTAATAACGCTGAGCAACAAAAAAGAAACTTTTTTTTGTCTCAGAAAGAAAAATGTGTGATTCTGATAGTATTTTTTCTCCTGATTTCAAATATGATATCGGTTTTTCTCCATCACGTAAGGTTTCCGAGAGACAGGTTTTTATAATATTTAATTTTAGGAAGTTACATTTTGAGGTTATTTTAATTATATTATTTTTGGTCTGGACATCTTACCTCAATATTAATGTTGATTTGTTCTTCGACATGTTTCAAAACAATTCTGTTTTATCGTCAGCTTTCCCAGACTGGTTTTATTTATGTTGCATTATGTTGCACCACCTGGATGTCGATGTCAGCTCCATCCTGTGGTTGGCCAAAGAACCTCCAAACAAGGTCACCCTCCATCGGAATATCAAAATTCATAACTCTGTTTCTGTTCTTCTGAATATAAATTTTTTCCCAAATAGTCAGCTCTTTTGTATTTTCTAACTGTTTTAATAATTTAGTGTCTGAATTTATATTATGTTTTTCAGACCAAACATGAGCAGCAACTGCAGATTTTTCAATTTCTCCATTTTTAATATTTCTTATGTGTTCTTTGGTTCTAATTTTTAGGTTTCTTTTTGTTTTCCCTATATATATCTTTTCACAACCCATGCATTCAATTTGATATATTCCTGACTTTTTATTTTTATCAGTTTTTCATTTTTGTTGGTTTTTATAATTTCGAACACTTTAATATTTTCTACATTCGTAACTACACAATATTCGAACATTCGGACTCACCTAGAAAGTAAGAAATGGCGATTTTCTGCTATATTTAGCCTGTGGAGCATCCCTCTTGATGGTCGAACAATAATCGGCCAGCATATTAGGATTCCATTTGCCTTGATATCTCTTTTCCATAGCTAAAATCTCCTGATGAAAGTGTTCCCCATGCTCATTGCTCACTGTGCGAATGGACGAAAAAATGTTTATTAAAAAAATAATTTGTAAATTAATGAGTCATTTTTTAACATCTTACCTCATATTTTGTGTTTCTTCAAACATGGGAACTAGTTTTCGAGAGAAGGATCTCTCTCATTTTCAACCAACATTATGACTATCCGTGTTTGAAGAAACACAAAATATGAGGTAAGATTATATTTGAAGAGAAAAATTTTCGCCTAGACCGGGACTCGAACCCGGGACCCTTGGCTTTCCGGGCCAAGTGCTCTACCAACTGAGCTACCGAGGCGAGTTACGATCTAGACGCAAATTTTTCTCTTATGTACATTGTAAGTGTTAAATTAATAATAAAATCGTCATGAGGTAAGATGTTAAAAAATGACTCATTGATTTAAGAATTAAGAACCTCATAAAGTTATTTTCCATATTTAACTATGAAAAAAAAATAATTATTTAAATCCATAAATTGAAATTGAAATAAAAAAACTGTAGGTGATGGAGAAATTCCGAATACATACTTGAAAACACGATAAAATAACTGCATTAAGTACAACTATTGGTACTCATGAGACAAAAATCATGTTGACCAGTGTTATTATCATTGCGCCAATTCTGATAGTTACTGTAAAACATAAGAAATGCTGCATTTTTTAAGAAATCCTCTCTTTTAATAAGTATTATTTTTGTTTCTTGCACCTGAATACTTTATGATCAAAGAAAATGTTTTTAAAGTAAGAATATGAAGTATAATAAAAAGTTTTATCTATCTTCATCTTACCTCATAATTTGTTGTTTATTGTAAGACATATGTTTTGAAACTTCCAAGCTTCATCATCAGTTGGTACAGAGTGATCTTCTTTAAGTTGTCGGTCCTGGATCTTGACTTCTTCATGCTCTTTTTGTGGTCCAAATAACTTGCTATTTAAGTTTCTCTCCCCGGAAATTTAATAATTCATGATTCTCTCTTGTTCTTATGTTATGTAGATTTTTTTCCCATATGGTGAGATTGTTTATGTTTTCTAGCTGTTTTAATAATTTTGTGTACTTCTGTTTTGTGTTTTTCTGACAGACATAAGCAGCTACTGCAGATTTTCTACTCCTTGTTTTATATTTATCATGTGTTATTTGGGAGAGAGAAATTTAATTATCAAATTCGGCTATTCTTTAGAATGATTTACCATTGATTTTTCAGTTTATTATTGTGAATTATAAGTATTCTTCTGTTAAAATTCATAGGAGAACATTTTGTTTAAACAACCCACTTCATAGGATTCATGCTTCCATGATACCGCAGTTTCAAACACAGTCGTGTTCATCTTCATCTCAGCCATAACTCCAACTGACAAAATTCTTCGGCCGTCAAGTGTTCTATTGTCACCATCTTCAGTGCTGCCATCTATGGTTGAAGTTCATAAATTCAACCATAGATGGCAGCACTGAAGATGGCGACAATAGAACAGTTGACGGCCGAAGAATTTCGTCAGTCGGAGTTATGGCTGAAGATGAACACGACTGTATTTGAAATCGTGATATCATGGAAGCATGAATCCTATGAGGTGAGTTGTTTAAACAAAATGTTCTCCGATGAATTTTAATGATTATACTTAATAATGTTTACTTCCCAACATTAATTTAATATAGTATTCTTCTGTATTTACTAATATTTTAAACTTTTTCAAACAATTTTTATGACATTATTTTATAATTTTTAAGTATTTATTTAAATACACAAATCACAACATTAGGACACTGTTATACAATATTGTGATGCTGACTGCTATTTTCTCCACATAGTGTATTACTTAGTCTATGATTTTTCTATCACTGGTTTGGGTTATCGCTGGTTGGATCGGCATTAGGGAGTGGTAAGTAAGTGTACACTCATTTTTAATAAACGTTTGGTAATTTTAATATTTTACGAATGAATGAATAGCACATACCAAGAAGAATGTATAATTATAAACCAAAAGGGAGAAGAATGTTGGGAAGACCATTGAAGAGATGGAGGGACCAATTCGACCTATAATGAGATCGGAACAGGCCATTGGGCTTAATCCTTGTTGTTGATGATGATTAATATTTTTTTAACATAGATTTGGGGATTTATTGCAAAGATTGGTCATTTAAATTTCATAGCCAAGTGCTGCCATCTAGCTTAAGCTGTATATGTGGCAAGGATTATAATGATATGTGGTTCGATGGTGGGTGATCGCTGACTATAAACTCTGGCACATGCACACTGTTGTTCTATAGGACTTTGAAAATATATCAGGTAAATTAAAGTGGAGAATCCCTGCAAATTCTTTAGACCACAAAAAGAGGGAGCAGGAGTTGAGATCCAGGGCTGACAACTTATGAAGATCAGTCCTTACCAACTGATGATGAAGCTAAGAAGCTTTGAAACATATGTCTTACAAGAAACAACAAATTATATGAGGTAAGATGAAGGCAGACCAAACTTATTAAGTAGAACCTCATAATGTTATTTTCTTATATTTTTATAATAAAGTGCAGTATTTTTACGGTGCATTTTAATCTTACCTGTTTATTTGTTAAATAATAGTAAACCATCTTGCTTTAACTTTATCAAAATGGCGATGTAAATACTATAATAAAGACTTTATGTGTAGAAGTTAGTTTTAATAATAAGAATTAAATTAATGTTTTTATTTTTGTTTAGTTGTTTCTTGACTCACCTCATACTTCTTAACTCCCTCGCATATCTAGATTTAGTCACTGTTTTGTGATATTCTCAATGCTGTTCACGTTCACAACTGAACAGCATTGAGAATGTCACAAAACAGTGACGAAATCTAGATATGCGAGGGAGTTAAGAAGTATGAGGTGAGTCAAGAAATAACTAAACAAAATTAAAATAAACCTCATAGTGTTATTTCCTACCTACATAACTTAATAATGTTTTTATTACCTCACCTCGTATCCCCTTTCTTCTATACTGCAGTTTTGGAGCTTATCTCCATCATCAGTAGCCTCTCGTCGACCGGTGTTATGTCGTTTCTTGGTGGTTTTCTTCTTACTTCTATCGGTGGACCGATGAACCTCTGGATCAGGTCAAAATTTGCGGGAGTTTCGAAATTCATGAGTAACATTTTAAGTCTTAGGTCTTCCAATAGAAAGGTTTCTCTAGCTAATACATAGACAAATCAGGACGCCGTGTACTTAGACAGTCCCAGCGCTCTTTTAAGGAATCTCGCCTTGAGATTCTCTAACTCTGCTAACTGTTTTCTTGTTAGATGTTCCAAGCCGTATGCGACAGTCGGGAGTACTTTGACATTGAAGAGCTTCATTGCAGTTCTACCGATATCCTTTGCAAATATTTGATATCATTTATACTACATATTGCCGCTACCATTCTTTCCTTCAGATGTATAGAGAATGATGCCCCAGTCATCTGTATACTTATTCCCAGGTATTTAAATGAGTTACTGGTATGTAGTCTTTGACCTCTGTACGTTATGTAGTCTCTCCCTGCTAGTTTTCCACCTTTTCTGAATACCACTAATTGTCTTCCTTTCATTCATATATATATATATCATTTTCTTCCACCCAGTCCGACAATATGTCTACAGCTCTTTGTAATTGTTGCTTGTTACCGGAGGCTAGTGCCATATCATCTGCATATATATATATATATATATATATATATATATACATGTGGACTTCAGGTGTCTCTCTCTCTTAATGTTGTCAGTCACATCTTGTGTGATTGGATTGTAAGATTGGAAGAATAAGGCATGGGATTAGAATGATTGGACAGTATAAAGGATAAAATGTGAGAAGACACAATGTTTTGGGGAAGTCAAGTTGTTCAGTGATTGACATTGAAAGAATGTTAGAAAGAAGACTTGTTTTATAAAGATTATTATTTATGTAACTATTATATTTAATTTTAGGAAGTTATATTTTGAGGTTATTTTAATTATATTATTTTTGGTCTGGATATCTTACCTCAATATTAATGTTGATTTGTTCTTGGACATGTTTCAAAACGATTCTGTTTTATCGTCAGCTTTCCCAGACTGGTTTTATTTATGTTGCATTATGTTGCACCACCTGGATGTCGATGTCAGCTCCATCCTGTGGTTGGCCAAAGAACCTCCAAACAAGGTCACCCTCCATCGGAATATCAAAATTCATAACTCTGTTTCTGTTCTTCTGAATATAAATTTTTTCCCAAATAGTCAGCTCTTTTGTATTTTCTAACTGTTTTAATAATTTAGTGTCTGAATTTATATTATGTTTTTCAGACCAAACATGAGCAGCAACTGCAGATTTTTCAATTTCTCCATTTTTAATATTTCTTATGTGTTCTTTGGTTCTAATTTTTAGGTTTCTTTTTGTTTTCCCTATATATATCTTTTCACAACCCATGCATTCAATTTGATATATTCCTGACTTTTTATTTTTATCAGTTTTTTTTTCATTTTTGTTGGTTTTTATTAGTTTATTTAAACTAAAAATGGAGAAATTGAAAAATCTGCAGTTGCTGCTCATGTTTGGTCTGAAAAACATAATATAAATTCAGACACTAAATTATTAAAACAGTTAGAAAATACAAAAGAGCTGACTATTTGGGAAAAAATTTATATTCAGAAGAACAGAAACAGAGTTATGAATTTTGATATTCCGATGGAGGGTGACCTTGTTTGGAGGTTCTTTGGCCAACCACAGGATGGAGCTGACATCGACATCCAGGTGGTGCAACATAATGCAACATAAATAAAACCAGTCTGGGAAAGCTGACGATAAAACAGAATTGTTTTGAAACATGTCGAAGAACAAATCAACATTAATATTGAGGTAAGATGTCCAGACCAAAAATAATATAATGTAACTATTGTTTACATAATATTTTGTAGGTACTTATTGAGATACAATTAGAAAACATTGGAGAAATAAAAATTATTCCTTTGTAATTACCGATTGCTTTCAGAACTGTTGCTCTGAACTAAGATTGGAACAGAACTTAAACTTACATTTTCAATGTTTTTATTTAAATTAATTTCCAATCCTGGATAGAATCTAATTTAAAATCAAACTTACATACTACAATTATGAGGTGAGTCATTAAAAATTCTCTCTATTATTTACAAAGTTTATTTTATTAATCAATTGAGTTGGTGTTTACTTGATGAAAATCCATATTTATTAATTAAATAAAGCTTAGTTTTATTTGATTTTCATATTTATTAAGATATAATTCAGTGACAGCTGTTTC
Organism: Diploptera punctata; assembly: GCA_030220185.1. Lineage (NCBI taxonomy): Eukaryota > Metazoa > Arthropoda > Insecta > Blattodea > Blaberidae > Diploptera > Diploptera punctata. The sequence goes on from JASPKZ010003802.1 coordinate 1,137,381, forward strand.
GGTACACTGTACCTTCTTCAGACATGTTAACAAATTATGAATTATGTTCCAACTGATCTAAGCAACAATACAACAATAATTTATTTAAATTTTTATTTTATTAGATGTTTTTGTTATTAATTTAACACTTATCATTCTTCAGTGAGAAGTGTTAAAAGCATCAAAAAAAGTCCTAATGCCTTTATAAAGTAGTGTTTAAATTCCCAATAAATATCTTCTTAAGCAAGAAGCCGCCATTTGTGTGATCTAGCAAAAGCTCATATCATTCGGCGATCAGGAATTAACAGTGTATAAGAGAACAATTTGCATTTAGATTGGAGTTTCTCAGGCAGCTCAGTGGTAGAGCATTGATCTAGAAAGCCAAAGGTCCTAGGTTCAAACCCTAGTCTTGAGCATATAATTTTTCTCTTCAAATGTATTTTATTAGTTCAGTGGATATAGAATCATCATACTAGGATAGAGCTGGTAAATTTTTGCCATGAGTTGTTTTGATCAATCGTCTGCAAAGAGAACTTGATCAATTATTACATCTGATTCAGTAGTAGGAATTTCCTGTTTGATCTGTTGTTTGAAAGCAAGTCCCAGAATGAAAGGACGATTTGGCAGCTCTTTGAAACACTTTGTCAAGAAACCATCATAATATCCTTTACCTCGACCAAGTCTCTTGCCGTTACTAGTGAATCCTAGACCAGGTGCCAAAACCAAATCCAGATTTCCTGTAAATATAAAGTTGTATTAATAATAATACAAAGGGCAGCAAGAATTTCAAGAAGAGAAAAAAATTAGGAACTCAGTTATAAGGGAGAAAATGAAGATTGAAGACACTATTTTAGATTATATTAAAACTCAGCAATTAAGATGGTACGGACATGTCCAGTGAATGGAAGAGGATCGCCTACCAAAATCTGTTTTGGAATGGAAACCTGAGGGAAGACGAGGCAGAGGAAGACCTAAAACCTCCTGGAGTCAGGGAATATGTTTATACATGAAGGAGAAACATCTACAACCAGGAGATTGGATGGACCGACAAAATTGGCTATTGGGAATCGGACGATGTCAAAGACATTAATCAACCGATGATCTATCTATTAATAATATTTGAAGAGACAAATTATATGCCCAGTGTGGGTTTATAGTTTTTCTCTTCAAATATAACACAGCTCTACAAAAAAAAAAATGTTTTTGTTGCCCTCGATATATCAGCGAATTTCTATGTTTTCAAGTGCACAGTTTACGAATATATTCACGAAAGTGCTGAATGTGCTCTAGTTTTTATGATTTTTGCGTATCATATATCTTAAACAGTAAACGGGTTGTTAGAATAAAGTTTATGTTTCCAGTCATGATTTGATTTCTGCGCATTTTTTCGTGCATGTAAACGTCACGTGATCCCCACTCTCACACCCCTCACTCCGCACATCGGCCGTGATCTCAGTTATTTGACAAAATTAAAGTACTCACGACGTGCATCTGGATGTGATAAAACAATTCGTCAAAGCGTTGGACAAGGAAGGAAAATGTTTCAAATACATTTGTAGAAAATTTCCTAAGCTCAGTTTGTAAAAGTTAAAAGGCGGAGTATTTGATGGTCCTCAAATTCGTCAATTGATGAAAAATGCAAATTTTATCAAAGTTGTGACTGTTCCGGAAAGTGAAGTTTGGAAGGGTTTTGTATTGGTAGTAGAAAATTTCCTAGGTAACTACAAACCACCAAATTATAAAGAAATTGTGCAAAACATGTTGATAAGCTTCAAGATTCTGAGTATAAAGTTACACTTTCTTGACAGTCACCTGGATAGATAGATGGATAATTTAGGAAATTATAGTGACAAACAGGGAGAGCGTTTCACACCAGGATCTAAAAGTAATGGAAGAAAGGTATCAGGGTAGATGGGGCCGTCACATGATGGCAGATTACTGCTGGTCTTTAAAAAGAGATTGCCCCCTAAAAAATTATAGAAGAAAATCTTATAAAAGGGGTTTCACTGAAGTATAAGATAGGTTTTCGACATTTTTCTTTCTATTTACGTTGGTGTATACTAATTTAAAAAAAACAATTGACATTATAAATATATGTTATATTTTTTCATATTTTCCGATTTTTGTAGTGTGAAATGAAAATAAAGATTTTAAAAAAATCAGAACAAATCTTCCAAAATCATTGATAGTTTCATGAATCGTGGGCATAAATATATCCGAAATCAATCTTATATCAAGGGCAACAAAAACCACTGTTGACCAGTGTAATTTATCCTTCAGTGAGAAGTGTTAAAATTAATAATAAAAATATATTAATAAATTGAGTTAGACTGTACGACTCATCCCACAATTGCAGATATTCTTGAAGACTAACTCATGTCCCAAATGGGAGTCGATGACCAATCACATTTCAATGATTTTTTTATTTACAACCAATCACGGTCGTGTTTCGCCTAGAATTTACCAACTAAAGTTTATCATAATAAAGAGAGCACCTCCTTTTTAATATTCTGAATAGGTCATAGCATTATTTTGCAGTGACTGACTCTCTAAGAAATACGGCTACCAGATTGTATATATAGTGCATGAATGTCAACACATACCGCATGCGGGAGTTAATATAAAAACATTTGTAGCAATTGATTATACCACCAAAAAAAGAAACCACTGTTTGCACTTTCTTAAATGTATTTTTTCCCAGGTAATAACATTCCAGAAAAATATAATTGTCATATTTACATCATAGGACATCAGAAATGAATTAATATACTGTTTGATGTTTCATTTTTTCTCCACTAGAATGCTTTCTTACAATACTGCATTCCTTTGGCAATAAATAATATGATCTGGTTGCAGTGATGAACAAAAGAAGCAAATGAAGCGTACCAATCGTTTCTCATTTGTTTTCAAACATCGCCGTTTACATTAAATATATAAATATTTTAAAATAACTATAGTTAAATAATGATTTGTGAGTAAACAGCTTAATATTATTCGTTAAATAGTCCTAACAAATGCCACCCTTGATTTCCAAATTTTCTGGATAAATTCACTCCTCACTTCGTGAGTCTTGAATTTATCGATAATTTGGAAATCACTCGTGGCATTACTTATGACAAGTTTCGATACACTATGTATCATTTTCAATTCCATGTGAGTTGGATGGAATTGAGAATAATATGTTATGTATCGAATCTAATCTTCAAAAATATTTATAATTATGAGGCGATTCTTAAAGTCTAACTCAATTTATTAATTAAAATAAACCTAATAGTGTCAACTATAAGATTGATAAATTATTTGAAAAAAAAACGGAACAACTAGATTACATTGTTAAAACACGTGATTTTTTGACACACTAATTTGAGCAATTAACAGTCTCCTAAGTTGGAAATTCTATTTTAAGCAAAATCCAAAAAGCTTGTATCACATTTTTAGGTTATTTTTTTAACTTTTTAAATGTATAGTACAGTATAAATACCCTGCATCAAAAACACTAACTCTCTCCTCGTCATCAAGAGGCTGTTTAATATTCCAGTTATTAACTGGAAGATTTTCATAATCTTCTAGTGAATTTAATTTTATCATTTCCATTTCTGAACTCCCAGAGCGGAACCTGAAATTTTAAATATCCATTACATTTCAGTGGTGCCATGAATTTTACTAGTATCGATTTCAATGGTATTTTGTAATTATTTACCTTATGAAATTGAAATACGAGGGCGGATCGGAACGTAACGCACAATAATTTTTTTCTGCCTTGGTATTGCAGCTAGAATGTTGAAATTGCACAGAGATATAGTTTGAAGTTTTCACTACGGATGGTATTTTTTTCTCAGGTGCACCTCTTGCGAGAGAAGCTTGAACTATGCAACAAAGATGGCGCGCATGCTACAGTCGTCCACCTGTGAGGGACGGATCGGATCGGAAAGTAACGCACAATATTTTTTTTAAAAAAAGTTTAATAGTAAAAAAAAAAGGAAAAAAATCACAAATGAACTTACATCTTTTACCTACTTTTCGACATAGTCACCAACTTTCTCAACACATTTTCCCCATCGTGTTACCAGTTTCAATATGCCCTGTTCGTAGAAGTCCGTTTGGTTGGAGTGTAGCCATCTGCGCACTGCTGATGCCTGCTTTGTTTCGGGCGTGTAGTGGTACGCCCACGACTCATCACCTGTGACGATTCCTTCCAGAAAGTCATGTCCTTGTGCGGTGTACCGCGTTAAGTGGTCCAAGCTTGCCATCATTCGCTGGCCCTTGTGGTCGTCTGTCAGGTTCTTAGGCACCCAGCGAGCACTAACTTTACGGAATTTCAAATTTTCATGAACAATATTGTACACCGCACCATAGGAAATGTTTGGCCCACAAAAATCGAACAACACTTCTCTGTTCCTCACAGGTGGACGACTGTAGCATGCGCCATCTTTGTTGCATAGTTCAAGCTTCTCTCGCAAGAGGTGCACCTGAGAAAAAAATACCATCTGTAGTAAAAACTTCAAACTATATCTCTGTGAAATTTCAACATTCTAGCTGCAATACCAAGGCAGAAAAAAATTATTGTGCGTTACTTTCCGATCCGCCCTCGTATATATATATATATATATATGTTACAATTAAATGTTTAACATTGAGCAATACAAGCTTAACATGGTATGATAAGAAAAATAAATGCCTGGATATCACGCTGAGGTACAGACTCAGAGATCCGGGTTCGAATCCCGTCCAGGCATTTATTTTTCTTATCATACCATGTTAAGCTTGCATTGCTCAATGTTAAACATTTAATTATAACATCTATAAAGCGTCACTGCTATAAGGTAAAAATATTCTCTTTAATTTGCTTACTTGTTATAGTCAGCTACTAGATGGCAGTGAAGACTGAGTTCTCGCGACATCTAGTAATAATGGAGAATATAATACATATATAAGAAAAATAAGTGTTTGAATTGGATTCGCCTGGTAGTGTAATGGTTATCACGCTGAGGTACAGACTCAGAGATCCGAGTTCGAATCCCGTCCAGGCATTTATTTTTCTTATCATACCATATATATTAATTTTGTCGTCCACAGCTGTGGTCTTGGGGTAGCGTGCTGCCTTGTCACGCAGCGGGCCCGGGTTCGATCACCGGTCGGGACAGCATTTCTGGGTGAGGTTTTTATCGGGGTTTTTCCTCACTTATAAAACAAATGTCAGGAAAACTTTAAGGCCCAAACGGTCCCAGAAAGCATATGGCCATCGCAATCATGATGATTCATATTCATCTTAGGTTAAGTTTAGGATTAGGGACTCTCCTGGCGCACCATTATCATCATCACCCATCATATCATCGGGGTAACGTAGCCCTGCCTTCCAGGCGCCCCAACCTCAGAAGTGGGTTACAAGTATGCCATGCCAGGAGAGAAACCAGGAATGTCAAAAAACAAACCTGGGGCATTTGAAAAAAAATTCTTAGGAAAGCGTACAATAATAATAATAATAATAATAATAATAATAATATACTCTAATTTTCTCTTAGGAAATCAGAACTTTGTCAGTTTTAATATAACGGTTATTTTCTAAGAAAAGTTAAAATGAATGAAAATGTTTATAAAATTCACTGGTATTTTAATATGCACAATATTAGTAATTTCGATATCAGATTAATCACTTCCTTGACCTCACCAGTTCTGATTTTGATGAAATGTTGTTTGATGGATACACATGAAAAAGTAAGTAATTCTGCCGTTCCCTTAAGTATTAAAAACATGTTCATAATCTGTTTTGAAAATTACTATTTTCAAGGAGTATAATAATCAAACAAACACATTGTATTTAAAATAAAAATATAAAATTATGAAATATTTACCTAAAAAGTCCATCTCCTCAACTTTATGAATCTTATTAGTGTTGACATTGTATTTATATCATTAAATCTGAAAGAAGCGCAGTGGTTAAGGCACTGAGCTACAAGCCGGAAGGTCGAGGGTTCGAGTCCCGGTGGGTTCAGGATTTTTAAACTGACCCAAACCTTCTGGCGGCACTATGGCCCTAGGGTCAACTCAGCCTCTAACGGAAATGAGTACCAGACGTTTGTTCTGGGGTAAAGGCGGCCGTCACGCAGGGCTGGCAACCCGTCTGACATCAAGTGCCGATTGTCCAGAAAAAAGTGGGAGCCTTAACTTCCTACTACCCCAAAGGCCTGTAGTGGGACCACTTTACCTTTCAGGCAACTAATGTCTAAACCAGGAAGTGAAGAAGAAGAATCTTAAAGAATTATACAGTGAGTTTACTGTACGACTTGGCCAGCGGTAGCGCATGCAGACGAGGCCCGTGTGACCTTCACTGCATTTCCCCTCTCATTTCCCTGTGACGCCCACATCCCACATCTGTCTTCACTCGTGCGGCAGTCTGACTTGTGTTCAAGGCCAGTTCACACGTGAACAAAATTAAGAAGTGTTTAGTTTTGCTTGCAGTGTCTTCAAAATGCCTACGTATACATTACAACAAAGAATATTCATGTACGATTCGTATGTTAATACATCATCTTTGTAGGGAAGTTGTAAGACGGTTTTCAAGCTAATTATCCAGGCGGAACGTGTTCCGAGTAGAGAGGCCGTTCGTTTGCTTGTCAATAAATTTAGGGAGACGGGATCAATTCTTGATAAGAAAAGAAACGTAAAACGGCGTGTGCTTACGGAGTAGAAACTGGAGGAAATCGGAGAAAGGTTAGAAAACTCGCCTCAAAAATCTCTTAGGCGCCTTGCACAAGAAACTGACATTTCGAAAGCTTCAGCATGGAAAGCTACAAAACTTTTAAAGCTAAGACCATACAAGATTACTGTTGACCAGGAATTGCTACCACGTGATAAGCAGAGTGAGGGAAGTTTCTGTAAATGGATTTTGAGGAATGTTAATGCTGGAACAATCGATCCACGATTAATAATTTTCAGTGACGAAGCATGGTTTCATTTACATAGTCATGTATCATCACAGAACAACGGATATTATGGTACAGAAAAACTCAACTTCGTTCATGAAGCGCCATTGCATGATCGAAGAATCGGAGTATAGTGGTACCATAAATGGTTACAGAATAATAGGGCCTATTTTTTATGATGGTACCATAAATGCCGAAAGATACAGAAATAATATACTGGCACCATTTTTCGAAGAGTTGAGGGACACTGAATGTTGGTCTGGATATTTCCAGCAGGACTCTGCCACCGCGCATACAGCTGATCAGTCATTAGATTTTATTGTGGAAAATTTTGAGAATAGAATCATCAGTAGGGGGTTATGGCCCGCTCGGTCTCCTGATCTTACGGCATGCGAATTTTATTTATGGGGCAACATGAAAATAAAGTTTACAAAACTAACCCCGACACATTAGACGAATTAAAACAAAATATCAGGACAGAAATTAATGCTATTTCAGAAGCTGAACTAATGCGTGTGAATGCAAATTTCCTCAGACGATGCCGTAGATGTATTGATGCAGAAGGACAGCATTTCCAACATCTCCTGTGATAAGGTACGTTTGTTTTTTATTCTAAAAATTGTTAATGTGATTTGAGTTTGCTGGAATATATGCGATTCGCCAGGAGTAGGCCTAAGTGCTGACCTCGCCTCCACGTGCTACCGCCGGCCAAGTCGTACAGTAAACTCACGTATTTTAACAAATGGACTTTGGGATTTCTATGCTATAACTGTGCAATATTGTTTAATGAGCACTATACTATCAGCATTAAAATTTTCTTTAAGTTGCTGAACATTTGTTTGCATTACCTAGGAATGAAGCAAGTCTTTCCTGATTTGAATATATGTTGCAGAAGGTACTCTGTTTGGATCTCTTTGTCAAAACTGAGGTAAATAGAAACTGATTTAGCATTTACGTACTTGGGATGAGATAAAACCTGTAAAAAACAGAAAAAAAAGTTTTAATATGCATTTTGACAATGTCATATACTGTTACATTTAATGCTATAACGTATAATAAAACAAGGTAATCAGATAGGAAAAGCCACAAAATATTAAAACAGGCAATTATAGACACTAAAATTGGTGTGTTTGGTATTGTAGTGCAAATAACTATATATGGATGCTATAGCAGGCCACACATTTCAAACTAAGCCTAAATTGATTACACTGAGCAACAAAAAATAAACTTTTTTTTTTGTCTCAGAAAGAAAAATATGTGATTCTGATAGTATTTTTTCTCCTGATATCGGGGTTTCTCCATTACGCAAGGTTTCCGAGAGACAGGAATTTATAATTTCAAACACTTTAATATTTTCTACATTCGTAACTACACAATATTCGAACATTCGGACTCACCTAGAAAGTAAGAAATGCCGATTTTCTGCTATATTAGGCCTATGGAGCATCCCTCTTGATGGTCCAACAATAATCGGCCAGCATATTAGGATTCCATTTGCCTTGATATCTCTTTTCCATAGCTGAAACCATTTGAGTTAGATCATTTGGTTTTATTTTACAATGGACAAATGGACGAAAAAACGTTAATGAACAAATAATTATTTAAATCCATTAATTCAAATTAATTGCAAGTGATGGAGAAATTCCGAATACATATTTGAAAACACGATAAAAAAACTGCATTAAGTACAACTATTGGTACTCATGAGACAAAAATCATGTTGACCAGTGTAATCTATTTCGTTGTCAATATAAAGGACAAACCTAGACCCTAATATATTTGTTAGAATTTTGTACGAAATTTAAAGCAATATAATTTTCTTATAGTTGTTACAATCAGTTTTATCATCTTTATTATAGATTCTTTTTATTAATTTGGAAGAACCTCTTTTCCCCAAATATAGAAAGGAAACGGCGTATCGTATCCATTAATTTTTCTTCTCCTGATTTTGAGTTCTGCTGGAATTCCATCGGCGGTGCGTTCTTTGCCGGGCAGGTCTAGGGACGATACCTTCTGTAGATGTCGCAGAGAGCACGAAACCCTTGCACACGTCCTTGGGGCCTGTCCGTTTGGAGAATCACTGAGAAACATTCGTACCACACTATTCGAAATATGATGGCAAAAGCCTTGCGAGATTATGGATACACATTTATGAGGAAGTTCATGGTGTGACCACTAATGGGAGTAACAGACGAATAGATATTATTGCATTTAGACCATCTTCTAAAATTGGTATGATATTAGATCCCACAATTCGTTTTGAGTGTCATAGTGGCCAACCTGAGGAAGTTGACTGTGAAAAGAAAGTCATACATGAGCCAACAATTGACTATTACAAAGATAACCCTCAGGGGTCCTCATCTAGGGGATATGTGGATGGCGACCACAAGGTGCCCAAGCTGAGCAAAACATTTCTTCCACTTACTTGTGTTTTTCACTCTTTTAACTTTACTATCTAACCTCTCTTGGTTAACTCTTGTTTTTTTCGACCCCGACGCTATTAGGGCATCCGAGGGCTAGGGAGTCTTTCCTTTCTTCCATTTCTTCTTTCCTTTATTTTCTTTTCTTCTCCAGAAAAGCCTGACCAGAGGCTATAAGATGGCAGCCCCATCACTGGTCTTGCCTTCCTTTGGCCAGCAACCAATCGAAGGGACTATTATTATGCTTTCAAGTCTTATACGAGAATTTCCCGGAGGGAAAATTTTCTATAGGATCGTAACAGGCCTTGGCCTAATACTTGGAAGGAAGAAGAAGAAGAAACCAACTAGATAGTATAACTGTCACAGGATTGATGATCGGGGCAAAGGTACTATACCAGGATTCTTAGACAAATTTTGGAATTTCTTAGATTTGGACAGGGTGTATCTTTCTAAAATTGCCATCGCTACCATTAGAGGATCAATTTCAATTTTAAGAAACCATCTTTACAAAATTTCTACTTTACAGTATGTATACTTCAATTACATTTGAAAAATTTTAATTTATTTACATCAATTTCGAAAATTAATTGTCTGTATCACTTTGCCCTTGAGGCAGTCCTCTAATGAGGTAAGTTGTATATAATAATATATATATATACATACATACACATGCTTTACCTATATTTACTTTTTTATACCGCCATTTTAATCTCTAATGTGCTCGGTCTACTAATTTTCTGCTGTCTGTGAATCATCCTTTTCAACATCCTGTTCTTCATGTACATTTAATGCACAAGGAATAAACATTTGTAAGTGTCGAGCGGCAGTTATAACATGGTTATAATTAGGGAATGGGGTTTGTGTGCTAAAACTTAAGACTGTAACATAGTATAATGGAAAGTAAGACTTTTAACTGTTCTTTTGGATGTATTTCACGTAAAAAGACCCTGTGTGGTGCCGGGTTGTAGAATAGCACCATGGGACCTCCCCTGTCGTAAAAGGCGACTAACAGGAGCAGCAAACCGCTGTCCTTAACCAAATATCCTTTCATTTCATAACCTTCCTATACCCCTGGGGATTGAGTAGCTCATAATCTCCAGTTACCTTTCCTAAATTATCCATCTTATACAAATACCTACTGCGGGAGGTGCATCAATGCTGAGTAGATGTACTAATAAATACCTAGATATAAGACAACCATCTGATCAGCAAGTCAAGACTCTTGGGAACTGGTTCGGGCGAAGCCTCGCGCCCTCAAACGAGATCATCTCCATAGAGAAACTTGAAACTTCGAATAGAGGGAAAACTGAGTACAGTGACATCTAAAACATTTCGGTCATTTACGATGAACTACAATGAGCAAACTACAATGGTAGCGCTGTTTTATAGTAACAGAATATGCAACTAAATAAAACAAATGCAAGGCACACGGCGTGTTCACTCGGGATTATGGAAAATTAGCCACTTTGTAAATTAAAAATCTTAACTGCTATCCTTTTCGTTCTATGTAGACGGTACTGTAAAAATTATATACTATCGAAAGTTAAAATCATTACTTAGATCTTATTTTACTCTAATTTGTAAGTAAATTCAAGCTTGTTTACGTTTTTAATGTGAATCTATTTTCAAAGATAAACCTACTAGAAGTGATAAAATTCTAAGATTTGTTAGGTTAGGAAGAGTGACGTTAGTGTACAGCCTTTCTAATAAACATTTTAAAAATGTGACTTTATAATGGACAGATGTACGACATGGCTAAGGTTCTTTAATAAATATTGTATAAAATATGTACGTGAGAATAAGGGGGTAGGTCAATTGTACATATTTATTAAAAGAGCTCATAATGCACGTTTTTAAATTTTAATAAACGAAAATAAATTAACATGTCTTATTTATTTCCAATCTTCCCTTCTGTTAAAATTAAAGAAAGTATTTAGGTCAGAGAGGCTGGGTACAAAAATCCCATAATTTAAGATTAATTAATATGTTATTTATTCCCATAAAGTTCAATTCCATGATTATTCACCAGATGGCGTTATATAATTATAATTCATAATTTTACCACCAGACGGTGCTGAATTTCATATTAGTACCAGAAAAAATCGAAAAAAATAGATGTCGTTAGTTGTTCTAAACTAGCGCCGATTGTGGCATGTACGCGAAACTTGTCCACTTTCGTCTCTGGTACTCTGTGATCATCTCAGCTAAACTACAGCCACTATAACTCCGGTTCTGACGTTTAGGTTGTACGAGGGGTAAGGGGAGAAACTCCGCCCTCTACTGCCAATAAGGAAATGGGTGACATAGAAGTGCACGTCAGCCACAACCAATCGCTGCTCTTGACGCAGCTATAGCGCGCTAGTAAGGTTTGAAATTGCTGAGATGTTGTCAGCTGTATGTCTGCTAACCGCATACATAAAGCGGCCACTCGCACTGAATATCCATATCGGCAACACTGTCGTGAAAACTTCAGGCCGGAGAATCAGTGGCTGGGGTATAGGGTATGGAAACCCAAACAGAAGACTCCTGGCCCTCCAGGTTGGGGTTAGGCATGCGGCTGACGACCCATCCTGTAAAACTGTCTTGTTAGAAACCTAAAAATGAAGCCTCGGAAGGATTATGTCTGGAGGAGGCGAAGGTCCTTATTGGACTGTAGTGCCATTTAAGAAGAAGAAGATTTCACGTAAAAATAAAATTTAATAATATAGCCTATACTATCGGTGTTGCAAATTACAGCGTAGTAAAATGAGAAGGAAGACTTCTGTCTTTTGTTTTGGTTTCATATACAAACAATATCTATTGTATCTGTCGTAGTCTTAACTTTTATTGCATAAAATTCTGTGTCATAGTTTTAATTGGAATAATATTTAGCAGAAATTGTGAGGACACGTGACAGATAAACGAGAGCAAACAAAAATAGCGTGTGTAATATCAGATTCAGGGGGAAGGGGGATTCTATGCCACCATGACACCTATATAAAATCAAATAAAAACGGAAAACACACAATTTATTGTTATGGTATGTCAATTGTTACCTTAGAGAAATATATATATGGAAGTTTCTTGGGTTTTCCGCGTCTTGGATTCACGTTCGGCCCCTGGCCACTGATTCCGACGTTTTCAGTATGATCCCACATGTCATTATCAAGGAATGATAAGTTCGAGTCACAGGTTTAGGTCTTATATAATTAACACACAGAGTTTTCGCTGTGGTCCGTTTCCGTGACCCGCGGCTTAAAGTCCCTCCCGGAGGATTTGCTCCTTGGATTTTTCCATCCTAAAAAAATCCATCGACCCCCGGCCGGGTTTGAACTAGCGACCCTCGGAACCAGAGACAAGGAGCATAACCACTAGTTCACCGCGGCCGATAAATTGTATTCAAAGATGAATATTTATAATTATTAGAATAAAACATCTGAAAATAACGTCCTTAAAAAATAAACGTGGCGTCCACAGTACATATAATAAATAATAGTTAAAAAAACTAAAACAACACGCTTTATTAGAAAACCGAACTAAAACATAAAAAACAATTTTAATTTCCAACACGCTTGGGATAAAATTAAAGTGGTCAACAAAAAATCATCTCCAACACATCTAGAATAAAACTAGAGTTATCATAAGTAATGCCACGAGTGATTTCCAAATTATCGATAATTCACGACTCAAGAAGTGAGGAGTGAATTTATCTAGAGAATTTGGAAATCAGAGTGGCATTTGTTAGGACTATTTAACGAATAAAATTAAGCTGTTTACTCACAAATCATTGTTTAACTATAGTTATTTCAAAATGTTTATATATTTAATGTAAACGGCGATGTTTGAAAACAAATCAGAAATGTGAGGTTATGTTCATTCACTGCTGCTTGATCATATTATTTATTGCCAAATAAGATCGCAATATTGTAAGAGTGCACCCAAGTGGAGAAATAATGAAACACATCAAACTATATATCATAATCAACATTACGGGTTATTCATTAATTTTTTTAGTAAACAACTCAGTGGAATCAAGAAATATTTTCATTATTTGCTATAATCAATGTATTTGTTGGAGAAAAATAATGCTTTGACCTGTTCAGAACATTAAAAAGGAGGAGCTTCTTTTATTACAAAAACAGGAGCTGATAAAGAGAAATCGATAAAGAGCGAGGTGAAACACGACTGTCATTCGTTGTAAAACAACATTCATTGAAACGTGATTGGTCATTGACTAGCATTTGTGGCATGAGTTAAATAGTCAACAAAAAGAAAATAATTTTACCATCAAAAGCGTAGGGTGCTCTATATCAATTAATATATTTGATAATAAACAGATATTGGTAAAATAAAGTCTCTAAGAAGAAAACGTAAAAACCACAAAAAGCACCCGGATTTGAACCAGCGACCTGTGGATTACCGAAATTATATACCACTACAGTCCACCGCTCTACCAACTGAGCTCTTACAACGATTGACTAAAAAGTCGATAAGTCCGCAACCTATTATACCGGTTTTTATTTTTTTGATGTCCTGATGAATCTGGCCAGGATTTTAGAAAAAAAATGAAATTATTGTATTATCATTGGTCCTTTACAAGTATACAAAGTTTCAAATCGATCCAATGTTTTTAAGTGGGTGAAAATCGTGTTCAAAGATTCCGTTTCATAGATACAGGTCAAGCTAATATAAAGCGTGTAAAATGGATATCTTCTTCTTCTTCCTTCCAAGTATTAGGCCAAGGCCTGTTACGATCCTATAGAAAATTTTTCCTCCAGCGTTTCATAGGACGGCCCAGAGATCTTCGTCCTTTTGGTATATAATTATAAACAGCTTTGGGGATCCGATTTGAACTCATTCTTTCAAGATGGTGTTTCCAATTTAGTTGGTACTGTTTAATATATTCCAAAATTGGCGTAGTCTTCAATTCTTTTAAGATATCGGTGTTCCTTTTCCGATCACATCTGGTGTAACCCGCTGTTCTGCGCATGAATCTCATTTCACAAGCCGTTATTCTGCTTTCATGTTTTTTTAGTGTCAACTATAGGTCAACACTGGTCTAACCAAAGTGTTATATAAACGTAATCTGGTGTTTTTTTGTACAAGGGATGGTTTCATAACTTGATTAATAATTCCCAAACTTTTATTATACTAGTAATTTTTTTAGGGATATCCTTTTCATCCCAGATAGAGAGATAATATCCAAGATATGTAAAATGGATATTTCCACGTTTAACACCAGTAAATAACTTAACACTTTAATTCATTCGACACTTGATTTTGTTTGTTGAGTGTACACGCTGTATGAAGTTATATGAATGTGGAGAGGGGATGTTACGTAAAAATGTGAGAGTTCCGTTGATGCCAAATTACCTGTTATCTTACCTGTTTTGTTACGATGTCGGACTGCCTATTGACTTCATCTTGTGGTATTGAGTTGATAATGCCGTTTAACTCCTTCCTGAGATATTTTTTTACGTGTCTTAACGTCCATTCTTGTAAGCACAGTCGTTACGTTGTTTGTCACGATCTTCAACTGGTTTATGACGCATGTTTCTCTGTTCAAAGGTTGTGCGTGTCAGGTCCTGCGATAAACTCATTGTCAAGGAGCCAACGCGCCTTGCGTGGTCCTTCTGAACCTCGCAAAATATTTTCAATCCCTCGGGCGCTACAACAGTTCCATGTTTTGAATGACTTATTGAACGAGTGTCTTAAATGGCGGTCCCGAGTTTAAATTCCAGAACTCACCAACTGTATGAGTATTTGTGGCTTTCCTCAGTTGTCGAGGCAATTGCTGATTTTACTGCCATTACACATTTTATCAATAATAATAATAATAATATAATAATAATAATAATAATATAATAATAATAATAATAATAATAATAATAATAATAATAATAATAATAATAATAATAATAATAATAATAATAATAATAATAATAATAATAATAATAATAATAATAATAATAATAATTTTATAATTTGTTACCAATTAAACTTCAGTATGTAAATAAAACACGTGTCCACACACAATGATATAAATATTTGAAAAAATCGCATCATACCTCTGTTTAAAAGCGAATTAATGTAACACAGCCTAACAACTATTTAGACCGCTGTGGTATCGAGGTAGCGTGCTGTTTTGTCATGCAGCGGGCCCGGGTTCGATCCCCGGTTGGGACAAGTTTCCTGGATGATTGTTTTTTTTCGAGTTTTTCCCTCACCTGTAAACAAATGTCAGGAAGCTTTAAGGCCCAAACTGTCCCTGAACATCATTAACATATTCATTAAGTTTAGATTAAGACCTGTCCTGGCGCATCATTACCATCATCATCACTATCACATATCATCGGGACAGCGTAACTCTGCCTTCCAGGCGCCCCAACCTCAGAAGTGGGTTACAATAACGCCATGTCATGAGAGAACACCAGATTGTCGAAATGACAAAGTGGTGGCACTTATTATTATTAACAACAACAATAATAATAATAACAATAACAACGATAACAACAACAATAACAATAACAACGATAACAATAATAATAATAATAATAATAATAATAATAATAATAATAACGATAACAATAACAATAACAACAATAATAATAACAATAACAACTATAACAACAATAACAATAACAACAACGATAACAGCAACAACAACAATAATAATAACAATAATAATAATAATAATAATAATAATAATAACGATAACAATAACAATAACAACAATAATAATAATAACAATAACAACTATAACAACAATAACAATAACAACGATAACAATAACAATAACAACGATAACAGCAGCAACAACAACAACAGTAATAACAATAATAATAATATAATGATAATAATAATAATAGTTGTTACTTAGACAACTAGTTACAAAAGCAGAGTTTTAGTAACGAGATGCTGAAAGGGAGTGTTCTAAGAGCAGCGAGTTACTAAACCTAATTTTGTAACGTGTTGTCTACAATATTTTATCTACGTTCAGAGTATTGTAGTATATGTTGTACATTTAGTATATTTTACTATCTAACCTCTCTTGGTTAACTCTTGTTTTTTCGACCCCGACGCTATTAGGGCATCCGAGGGCTTCCTTTCTTCAATTTCTTCTTTCCTTTATTTTCTTTTCTTCTCCAGAAAGCCTGACCAGAGGCTATAAGATGGCAGCCCCATCACTGGTCTTGCCTTCCTTTGGCCAGCAACCAATCGAAGGGACTATTATTATGCTTTCAAGTCTTATATGAGAATTTCCCATAAGGGAAAATTTTCTATAGGATCGTAACAGGCCTTGGCCTAATACTTGAAAGGAAGAAGAAGAACAAGAATGAAATGTATTTGTTGCAGAAACGGTATGTTTACAGAAAGAGTAACGTGGGCTTTGGAGAGAGAAAAAAAAAACACGACAAATCAACAAACATTGTTGTTGTATTCTGCAATTTAGGCGCTAGTTTCATATGTGAATTTAAAGTAAAAATGAGTGGAGAAGGTGATTTTCACGGTTCATCAGGAAACATTAAAAAAATAGTCCAAAAATGCAACTATTAATATACTTCCAGAAAGTCAAGGAAAGTTTATTCATGTAGTTACACGAAATCATCATTAAAATGTATTTTTTTATTGAACTTGTATTTTATGTTTTGATAACGTGTTTTGTTAGAATATAAAGTAATAATAGGTTTTGTTTCCTAGTATTTACGTCATTGATTGTTATAATAGTAGATAAAGATTTATTATTAAACGAATTTGCAAGGTTGCTTTTCTTTTGTTTCAGATTATTTCCAGACATTGAACAAAAATAATGATTTGGGATTTAATAAGGCGTTCCTTTTTAAAATACATTATTATCAATGATTTTAAGTTTTAAGAATTATGATGGCTCGTACAATAGATTCCAATATGATTAATGATAATGAATATTAGTAAATTTTGTTTTAATTAGAATTTTTGTTACAATGCAGATCAATTCAGTTTTAATCGCGCAAGCTGATTCTAATATTTACTTTCTATATTTATTTCCTTCTTTATATGCGCGTTAACAGAAATTCAAACATATAAAAATATTGGCCATTAGCAATATCAACATAGATAAAAAGCATTTTATATTCCTGGATTTTAATTTATTGTTGTTTACTAATTAAAGTGACTCATGCCCCAAATGGGAGTCAATCACCAATCACATTTCAATGATTTTTGATTTACAACCAATCACAGTCGTGTTTCACCTAAAATTTACCAACTAAAGTTTATCATAAGTAATGCCACGAGTGATTTCCAAATTATCGATAAATTCACGACTCACGAAGTGAGGAGTGAATTTATCTAGAGAATTTGGAAATCAAGAGTGGCATTTGTTAGGACTATTTAACGAATAAAATTAAGCTGTTTACTCACAAATCATTATTTAACTATAGTTATTTTAAAATATTTATATATTTAATGTAAACGGCGATGTTTACAAATGAGAAACGATAGGTACGCTTCTACTGCTTCTTTTGTTTATCACTGCAACCAGATCATACTATTTTGCCAAAGGAACGCAATATTGTAAGGAGGAGCTTTCTTTAATATGGTAATTATAACACTGATAAATATTTGGTGAAACACGACTCTGATTGGTTGTAAAACAGAATCATTGAAACGTGATTGGTCATTGACTCCCATTTGGGGCATGAGTTTAATAGTCATAATAAAGAAAGCACCTCCTTTTTTAACATTCTGAATAGGTCATAGCATTATTTTGCAGTGACTGACTCTCTAAAAAATACGGCTACCAGATTGTATATATAGTGCATGAATGTCAACACGTAGCGCATACGAGAGATAATACAAAAACATTTGTAACAATTGATTATACCACAAAAAAAAACACTGTTTGCACTTTCTTAAACGAATTATTTTCCAGGAAATGACGCAGAAAAATAGAATTGACATATTTACACCATACATCAGAAATTAATTAATACCTATAACGTTGGTTTTACATTTCTCCACTAGGGTGCATTCTTACAACATTGCGATCTTTTGGCAATAAATAATATGATCTCGTTGCAGTGATGAAACAAAAGAAGCAAATGAAGCGTACCAATCGTTTCTCATTTGTTTTCAAACATCGCCGTTTACATCAAATATATAAATATTTAAAATAACTATATTTAAATAATGATTTGTGAGTAAAGAGCTTAATTTTTATTCGTTAAATAGTCCTAACAAATGCCACTCTTGATTTCCAAATTCTCTAGATAATTTGGAAATCACTCGTGGCATTACTTATGATAATTTGTTTATTGAAAAATGCTTTGCTGAATCTAATATTTTAAGAGTTGAACTTACGGAACAATAATAAAGTTTGAAATTAATTAACATTATTTAATTACAACAATTTATAAGAGACACGCGTGTTTATAACAAACATACAAACAATTAACTCACATACAAAAACCTAAATATTTATAAACTCTAAACAGAACATTCTTCAAACTTCGGATCAAGAGTTATAAACGACGATACATTTGAAAACAAATTAAATTTTTAACGCAATTAAGTTCCCATTTGTTTTATATACTTTACTGCATCCCTTATTATTATTATTATTATTATTATTATTATTATTATTATTATTATTATTACTATTACTTAGGAAAATTTTTGGACCAAAGAGAGATGAACAGACAGGTGAATGGAGAAGACTTACATAACAATGAACTACATGGTCTTTATAGGAAGCCAGATATAATAAGAACAGTTAAGTCTCGTAGACTGCGATGGGCAGGACATGTTGCACGTATGGGGAATGAAAGACTTGCATGGAAGCTTCTTGTAGGAAAGCCAGAGGGAAAACGCCCAGTTGGTAGACCATGAATGAGATGGGGAGAAATAACATTAACTATGATTTGAGGGAAGTAGATTATACAGGGAATGATTGGAAAGCATTAGCTCAGGATAGGGATGTATGGAGAGCTTATGTGCGCGCGGCCATGAACCTACGGGTTCGATAGTGCCAGTGAGTAAGTAAGTATTATTATTATTAGAAAGAGATGGGGTGAAGTCGGAACGGGTCTACAGACCTAATCCATGAATGCAGATGATTATTATTATTATTATTATTATTATTATTATTATTATTATTATTATTATTATTATTATTATTATGTCCATCGCTGTGGTCTCGAGGTAGCGTGCTGCCTTGTCACGCAGCGGGCCCGGGTTCGATCCCCGGTCGGGGCAGTTTTTCTGGGTGAGGTTTTTATCGGGGTTTTTCCTCACCTGTAAGACAAATGTCAGGAAAACTTTAAGGCCCTAACGGTGCCCGAAATCATATGGCCATCATCATCATCCTCATCATCATCATTACCATCATCCTTCACCGGTGTGGAAAGCAACGAGAAGCTACCACACCTACAATTCCCTAGTAAAACTGCAAAGCATAGCATGAAAATGCTATGATTGCAGCGGAAGACCTGCCCTCGAGCAGAATTACTATGGATGGATTATTATTATTATTATTATTAATAATTATTATTATTATTTTAAAATACAATAGGCGCACATTTTCATTTTGCAAGAGTCCATGTTTTATCGAGTAAATGAAATCTCTTATTTATTTTATTCAATAAAATATTTAAACTTGGACGGAAGTTATAAGGTAAAAACAGAGATAATTAAAAATAAACACATAGATTACAAAATTCTCTTGCAGACATTTAAAGAGATGTGTAATTTTTTTTTAATGTAACGTATTGATTGTGTTAGTGAAAAAACAATTTTAATACAAGGGTATTCTATATTATACGTAATCATATGAAATTGTGATCGTCTTTTTTAAATACGCAGGTGCACTATTGTTAAGAGTTCTCATGTCCCCTTTAGCTATAAAGATTCAATATTCTTAGCAAGGGAAGTTGAACGAACTTCTCCACTTGTAACGCTCATGTACGTAAATAAACACATTATCTGAAAATCACTAGAATTAGCAATAAAATCTTAGGTTGGCTATTCAAGGCGTGAACGCTACTGCCATCTGTCATCGAGATTGTGAAACAACTGCGTTACGTCAGATTGTGTACTGGGTGTTGTCAGATGTTGGATTCGATAGTAACGCGTTCCATAAGTTATTGATCCCATAAGAACGCTTCGCGGGGCCGACTTGTAGTGTCCTAACTATTGATTCCATAACTATGTAGCCTATACTGAACTAGTGTTGCATCGAGTGATTGTGTTTTGTGGCTGTTATTTGTTTGAACGCAATGGAAAATAAATCTGAAGTTAAACGTGCGAAGAATTTCACAGAAGCTGAAAAAATTATGTTAATGGAGATCACTAGAGAGTTTTTAACGATTATAGAGAATAGAAAAACTGATACCAAGACTGTTAAAGTGAAGAAGGACACATGGGAAGTAATTACATCGCGTTATAATTCGTGCTGTCAGACAGGAGAAAGAAATAGCAAGCAGTTGAAAGCTTTATACGATATTCTGAAGAAGCATTCAAGATCCATTACCAGCAAAGAGGTAAGCGTAAATTTACTTTTCAAATTAATTCTTTATTTTTTTGTGGGATAGAAACACCGATGAAATGTTGAGGAAGTGGCTGAATTTAAATACCTAGGAACAATAATCACAAACAGGAATAAGATGCACAAAGAAATTAAACATAGGCTCAATTCTGGAAATGCGTGTTATTATGCATTACAGAGACTCTTGAGTTCCCAACTCCTTTCAAAAAACGTTAAACTGAAAATATATAAAACTATTATTCTACCAATTATAGGCTATTATATGGGTGCGAAACATGGACTCTTACTTTAAGGGAGGAAAGGAGATTACGAGTATTTGAAAATAAAGTTCTTAGGAACATTTTTGGACCAAAGAGAGATGAACAGACAGGTGAACAGAGAAGACTGCATAACAGTGAATTATCATATATGGTCTTTATAGGAAGCCAGATATAATGAGAACAGTTAAGTCTCGTAGACTGCGATGGGCAGGACATGTGGCACGAATGGGGAATGAAAGAGTGCATCGAAGTTTCTTGTAGGAAAGCCAGAAGGAAAACGCCCAGTTGGTAGACCAAGAATGAGGTGGGAGAATAACATTAACTATGATTTGAGCGAAGTAGATTATACAGGGGATGATGGGTAAACATTAGCTCAGGATAGGGATGTATGGAGAGCTTATGTCTGCGCGGTCATTAACTTACGGGTTCGATAGTGCCAGTGAGTGTGAGAGAAACACCGATTATTAATAATTTATTTTAATTTTGAGAATTTTCCTCATCATTGAGGGTTTTCTCCAACCAATATTAGGAATAAACTTGAGTTTTTTTAAAGAAAATAATCCCGCGCCATAGCCGAGTGGTTAAGGCAAGAAGTATTGGCGGAGAGCTACGGGACTTGCGCTGGTTCGAGTCCGCATACGGGGAAGACATTTTCTCGTCCAATATGGGACCGGTGCCCACCCAGCATTGTGAGGCATTTGGGTAGCTACAATAAGTAGCGACTCCAGGTTGAGAAGACCAACGATAACGGCTGGGGGACCCGACATGCTGACCTCATATCACCTTTTGGCTGGTAGGCTAAGGGCCTTTTAGGCCTGTCGCGCTTGGAATAACAATAGGATCTTGAACGGTGTCCAGTCAGTTTCGTCAGGGCAATTCATAATGAATAGTGAAACATAGTTAAGAAAACTGAAAATAAAGTTGAGGAAAAGCGTCACGCTAACAGTTATTTTCATAAAAAAATTTACAAATATTCACAGATCGTAATTAATAATTACAGAAAATGACCATGAATTATAGCATATATATATATATATATATATATATATGTATGTTATAATTACATTTTTTGACATTGAGCAATGCAAGCTTAATATGACATGATAAGAAAAATAAATGCCTGCACGGGTTTCGAACCCGGAACTCTGGGTCGGTACCCCAGCGTGTTATCCATTTGAATTGGATTCGCATGGTGGTGTAATGGATAATACGCTGGGGTACCGACCCAGAGTTCCGAGTTTGAATCCCGTCCAGGCATTTATTTTTCTTATCATCTCATATACCCACCGCTGTGGTCTCGAGGTAGCGCGCTTCCTTACCACGCAGCGGGCCCGGGTTCGATTTCCGGTCGGGACAGGCTCCTGGGTGAGCTTTTTCCGGGGTTTTTCCTCACCTGTAAGACAAATGTCAGGAAGCTTAGGGCCCAACGTTCCCCAAAAATCATCCGGCCATCATCATCATGTAGATAGAGCGGTTGATTGATTTTAGAGCATTAAAAAGTGTGTGCGTGGATAAAAAATAGTTAATAAACTAACTAACTAACTCACTGGCACTATCGAACCCGTAGGTTCATGGCCGCGCGGACGTAAGCTCTCCATACATCCCTATCCTGAGCTAAAGTTTTCCAATCATCCCCTGTATAATCTTCCGATTGAGGGTCTTTCCAGTTTTCAGCGGTTGCCCTTTTACCAGCCGGCTGCTGGCCCTTCACATCCACATGTGTCAATCACAGAGGTAGATGATCAACAGCCAGTGTAGGGGTGACATGTGGTTAGCATGTCGAGTCTCCCAGCCGTTATAGCTGGTTCCTCAACCTGGAGCCGCTACTTATTGTAGCTACCTAATTGCCTCACGAAGCTGGGTGGGCACCGGTCCCATACTGACCGAAATACCATGAGAAAATTTCTTCCCCCATGGAGACTCGAACCAGCGCAAGTCCCGTAGGTCTGCGCCAAGGCTTCCTACCTTAACCGCTCGGCTACGGCGCGGGACATCCCCTGTATAATCTACTTCCCTCAAATCATAGTTAATGTTATTCTCCCATTTCATTCTTGGTCTACCAACTGGGCGTTTTCCCTCTGGGTTTCTTACAAAAAGCTTCCATGCACGCCTTTTATTCCCCATTCGTTCCACATGTCCTGCCCATCGCAGTCTGCGAGACTTAACTGTTCTCATTATATCTGGCTTCCTATAAAGACCATGTAGTTCATTGTTATGCAGTCTTCTCCATTCACTCGTCTGTTTATCTCTCTTTGGTCCAAAAATTGTCCTAAGAACTTTATTCTCAAATACTCGTAATCTCCTTTCCTCCCTTAAAGTAAGAGTCCATGTTTCGCACCCATATAATATAACTGGTAGAATAATAGTTTTATATATTTTCAGTTTAACGTTTTTTGAAAGGAGTTGGGACATCAAAAGTCTCTGCAATGCATAATAACACGCATTTCCAGAATTGAGCCTATGTTTAATTTCTTTGTGCATCTCATTCCTATTTGTGATTATTGTTCCTAGGTATCTGAATTCAGCCACTTTCTCAAAATTTCCCTCATCTGTCATTAGCTGTCCAGTTCCATTATATAATGCATTTCTATGCGTGACCATATATTTAGTTTTACTGATATTTACTTCCAGTCCCAATTTCTTAGTGTTATCAATAGTGTGTGCGTGTTGGCCTTTAGTATCTCCTCGCGGACCTCATAGGATTTTAATATTATTTTATATTGGGTCAGAGTTAATCAAAAGTTAATTTAATTAGAAATACAGTGAAATTCTTTATTTCTTGTGCTACAAAAAAAATCTTGTCTGATTTGTGTGCTGGTATGTATACCAATTATACAGGGGTGTACATAAATATGTGTAAAAAGTTTAAAAAAACTAGTAGTTTCATAATATTTTTGTGTTTTTATGATTTCATATTTTGGTATAATTTTCTTCATATAATTCCTCGCTCTAGTCATTGGCTGTCCATTTCCATTATATAATGCATTTCTATGTGTGAACATAATATAGCCTATATTGTATATAGTATCATTACTAGGGAACGGTTTTTAAGGTGAACATTTTGGTCATAAAAGTGGGGAAAAGGTTCTGAAAATACATACAAAAAGTTAAAAAAAAAGAAAGGTGCTGCTGAAACAATTGAATTAAGTAATCAATTGAGTTTGTGTTTACTTGATGAAAATCCATATTTATTAATTAAATAAAAATAAAACTTAGTTTTATTTGATTTTCATATTTATTAAGATATAATTCAGTGACAGCTGTTTCGGTACACTGTACCTTCTTCAGACATGTTAACAAATTATGAATTGTGTTATTATAGTACATATCAACTGTACCTATGCAACAATACAACAATAATTTATTTACATTTTTAAATTTAACAAAGGCGATTCATTCAAATCAAGTTGAGAATTTAACAATTTATTACTACTTTTCAATGTATTTATTTCTACAGCCTCCAAAAGGTCCGACTTCTTACCCTTATCACAAACATCTAAAATTTCAAAATTTGGATCGAAACAATAAAGGTCCAACTTCTTACCCTTATCACAAACATGTTCCGATTGAGGGTCTTTCCACTTTTCAGCGGTTGCCCTTTTACCAGCCGGCTGCTGGCCCTTCACATCCACATGTGTCAATCACAGAGGTAGATGATCAACAGCCAGTGTAGGGGTGACATGTGGTTAGCATGTCGAGTCCCCCAGCCGTTATAGCTGGTTCCTCAACCTGGAGCCGCTACTTATTGTAGCTACCCAATTGCCTCACGATGCTGGGTGGGCACCGGTCCCATACTGGTCGAAATACCATGAGAAAATTTCTTCCCCCATGGAGACTCGAACCAGCGCAAGTCCCGTAGCTCTGCGCCAAAGGCTTCCTGCCTTAACCACTCGGCTACGGCGCGTAAAATTTCAAAATTTGGATCGAAACAATCATTGTTGTTGGAATTTGACTGAAGATGGAAGTAATACTATACTTTTGAAACCGGTATCGTGAAGACACACAACTTTGTGAGGTGAGATGTTAAAACATTTTCTCCAACTCATTTGAATATAAATACCGCATAGTGTTTCCTCCCTCTGTAATTTTAATTAAAATAGAAACAAACTGTGTAAATTTAGCTTCATTTCATCCCCCCAAATACACATATTGAACTATTGGTATGAAAACAGCTATATTTTTGGAAAGTTGCCGCACCTGAAAATCCTTTCTCTCTAATCACGACATAAACTGTAGCTTGTTTCTCGTCCCAAGAAAACCACACGGTTTGTTTTGTCTGGAAACAATATCACAACGGCGTCAAATGAAAGCATGTGTCCCCACATCAAGAACAACAAGGATAAAACCATTAAAAATACTGATTCATTGTTGATCGAGTTACAAACATCCGCCAGACGGTTAAAAACATTTTTTCCAATCTGCAGAGGTTATAGTATAATAAAATAAGCTACGTTTCTTAAAGCCAACTTCGTATCGGATTCTCTCTTTCTAGTTTCAATTTCTGTTTCCTCCCCGCATTCCTCCCTCCCCCCTCTCTCTCACACAAGTAGCACGTAAGTAAATAAAATACAGTCGTTTGAGATTATTAATTATTACCAAATACGAAAATAGCTTGTACAGGCGTTACATCAGAGTTCAGAAGCAACAAACAATATCAGTTATATGTGGTAGCTTAATCAATTTCCTTTCTTACGGCAGCTTAGCTCCCAAAATTTCATGCGTTATTTGATTTCCTAATCTAATATATAAAAATGAATGTTCTTTGTTCGTATTCTATGCCGGACATTGGCAACTTTTAAAAGAAATTTAAATTTATATTTGCTCTAACCTCGACTTCATCATACCCAGTGTACTTACTACTGCGTTATGCGGCTTCAACTGAGTGAAGATGCTCCTATGTGCCCTGTTAGCTCAGCGGTAAAGCATGCAGTCACTGTTTCTGTTAATGAAGGTCGCAGGTTCACGTCTTCAATTATGTAGTTTTTTCGTGATATTTGTATTAAAATATTTCATGAATTAAACACATTTTATTTTGACAATTGAACTAAATCAATGTTAATGTCGATATTGTAACAATTATTTTACCACATTCAGGGTTTGTTCTAGGTGATGTCAAGGTATTGATTTTAATAGACTGATGCGCACACGTTCTGCGCAAAAGCAACAGCCTCTAACAAGTTTGTTTATAATGAACTCTAATTGTCCTGCAGATGCACGAAAGACGAAAGATGGCTTATGGGCACACATTCAGGATGTCTGGTATGCTCTAGCCGAAAATCCACGTGACTGTAGAAATTAGATTGCATCAATGCCCCGCAGATTGAGGGCGGTAATAGATGCTGAGGATTCCTACACCCGATATTGATTTTATTAAATTTTCATTTTAGAAGATATTATTTTCTTTCTTCATTTAATTATTAGCATGATTTAATTTATGTGTTTTGTGTGTGCATTAAAGTCATAAAACTCAAATATAAAATTTAATATGAAACTATATTACAGGCGAAATGCTATCCTAACATTCAGTAAAAAAAAAAAAAAGTACAACGGGAATCGAACCCGTGAGGTTACGAACGCAGATGTTGTGTGTTAAACCTCTCGACCACGGAAACACACAAAGGAAAGCTCTCTCTTTTATGTTACTTGAGTGTGCACTGCGTTAACTAGCAAACAACACAGTACAATTACTGAAAACGCGTTAATGTGAATAAGGCTTCTGCGAGTGCTCACGAAGTTCCCCGATCGGTTGATAAAATCAAGAGATGACTTTTTTTTGTCTAAGTGTGTACCTCCTAATTCCACTTTCTAAACAAATTTTGCTGAACGTCTTTTTAGGGCAGTATTACTTACTGAAATGAGAGAAAGAGTGAATGTGTTCACAAAATAATACCACGTGGAGACTTTCACTATTACAGATTTATACAACATAGAGTGAAATGTGCATCCTAATAAATAATAGTTTTAGAAAACTAAGACAGCACGCTTTATTAGAAAACCGAACTCAAAAATGAAAAATAATTTTAATTTCCAACACACTTGGGATAAATTTGAAGTGGTCAACAAAAAAATCATCTCCAACACATATAGAATAAAACTAGAATTATCAACAAAAAGAAAATAATTTTACCATCAAAAGCGTGGGGTGCTCTATATCAATTAATATATTTGATAATAAACAGATATTGGTAAAAGTAAAGTCTCTAAGAAGAAAACGTAAAAATCATAAAAAGCACCCCACGCTTTTGATGGTAAAATTATTTTCTTTTTGTTGATAATTCTAGTTTTATTCTATATGTGTTGGAGATGATTTTTTTGTTGACCACTTTAAATTTATCCCAAGCGTGTTGGAAATTAAAATTATTTTTCATTTTTGAGTTCGGTTTTCTAATAAAGCGTGTTGTTTTAGTTTTTTAAAACTATTATTTATTTTTTTATTTTTTAGTTTTAATATGTTACAGAATAAGATTCCGATTGAGGGTCTTTCCACTTTTCAGCGGTTGCCCTTTTACCAGCCGGCCGTTGGCCCTTCACATCCACATGTGTCAATCACAGAGGTAGATGATCAACAGCCAGTGTAGGGGTGACATGTGGTTAGCATGTCGAGTCCCCCAGCCCTTATAGCTGGTTCCTCAACCTGGAGCCGCTACTTATTGTAGCTACCCAATTGCCTCACGATGCTGGGTGGGCACCGGTCCCATACTGGCCGAAATACCATGAGAAAATTTCTTCCCCCATGGAGACTCGAACCAGCGCAAGTCCCGTAGCTCTGCGCCAAGGCTTCCTACCTTAACCGCTCGGTTATGGCGCGGGACTCAGAATAAGATAAAAATGTAAATATCTTTAAATTCCATACTATTGTAGTATGAGCTAAAAGTATTACTCTTCTAAAAAAAAATCCTCCCCAGCCGGACTCGAACCAGCGACCTATGTATTACTGAAATTATATACCACTAGTTCACTGCTCTACCAACTGAGCTCTTACAACGATTGACTAAAAAGTCGACAAGTCCGTAACCTATTATACCAGTTTTAATTTTTTTTTTATTTTCTGATGATTCTGGCCAGGAATTTAGAAAGAAAATATGAAATTATTGTAGTGTCACGGGTTCTTTACAAGTATACAAAGTTTCAAGTCGATCCAATGTCTCTAAGTGGGTGAAAATCGTGTTCAAAGATTCCGTTACATAAATACAAAGACACTTTTTTTGATTTTCTGATGATTCTGGCCAGGATTTTAGAAAATGAATATGACATTATTGTATTGTCACGGGTTCTTTACAAGTATACAAAGTTTCAAGTCGATCCAATGTCTCTAAGTGGGTGAAAATCGTGTTCAAAGATTCCGTTACATAAATACAAAGACACTTTTTTTGATTTTCTGATGATTCTGGCCAGGATTTTAGAAAATAAATATGAAATTATTGTATTGTCACGGGTTCTTTACAAGTATACAAAGTTTCAAGTTGATCCAATGTCTCTAAGTGGGTGAAAATCGTGTTCAAAGATTCCGTTACATAAATACAAAGACACTTTTTTTGATTTTCTGATGATTCTGGCCAGGATTTTAGAAAATGAATATGAAATTATTGTATTGTCACGGGTTCTTTACAAGTATACAAAATTTCAAGCCGATCCAATTATTTTAAGTGGGTGAAAAACGCGTTGAAAGATTCAGTTACATAGATAGATAGATAGATACAGGTCAAGCTAATATGAAGCGTGTAAAAATGTGTTCTCTAAGTCCTCCGAGAAGCTCCATCTTGTTTTCCAATCTCCTACTTATTACCTCATTCTTTACGTCACCGCTATGTCATCGGACCATTACCTACTTTATACAAGCGTAAGCTATGCTTGTACGTAATTGTTTTGGTTTGAATGAAAGAGCCTGGTCGGCTCTTTTCACCGTCTACGTTCGCCGTGATTAAGAACACATTTGTTTAGTATGAATAAGCATGGAGATTATGTATGGGTGTGTATTCTTGTTTATATTATTTCATTTTTGGATTATTGGAAGTCAATTCTCGTATTTTATTTTGTTATCGAAACTTATGTTTATTTTATTCTATAGTCACATTATCATCCGGTATCATGGCAGCTGCCGCCGTCTTCCGGAAATCAAACGCCATTCCTCTCTGTCCGTCCATTGATCTTCCTCCAATCCTCTGATATTCATAGCTGCTTGTACCCCTTCTATCCATGTTTTCTTCAGTCTTCCTCTCTTTCTCCTTTACATTGGGATCCATTCCATAAAATTTTTTGGCAAATCTTTGCTCTGGCATTCGTTTGACATGGCCATACCACTGTAATCTTTTCTTTTCTATAATGTCTATGATGTCCGGCTCCTCTTGTACACCCATAATTTCCCTTATTTTTTATTTCGTATTCTATCCATTCTAGATTTTCCAGCTGATCTTCTTAAAACATCCATTTCTGTACTTAAAATTCTTTTCATTTCCCTGGTAGGAATTTGCCAGACTTCAGCACCATATGTTAAAATGCTCTGAATTATGGTTTCATATATTTGTAATTGTTTATTTTTTGAAATATTTTTGCTTCACCAAACGGAGTTTAAAGCATTTATTGCTTGTTTTGTTTGGGCGATTCTATTTTTAATTTCCACTGTGTTATCACCTGAATGGTCTAATTTTGTTCCTAAATAAGTGCATTCAATACTAGGTTTTAGTTCTTCTCCATTGTTGAAATTTATATTTTCCATTTCTTCTCCTGTACACAGATATTTAGTTTTCTCAATGTTTATATTAAGTCCCCATTTTTTATATTCTTCTTTTAGTTTTTAGCCATATATTCTATGTCATATATATATATTATATTACTTAAATCAATCCGCTTGAATGTTTTCTGTAATCTAAGAACCCTCTCTAATATTAGCTTAGTCTATAGTCTAATTTTCGGTATTAACTAACTCACTGGCACTATCGAACCCGTAGGTTCATGGCCGCACGGACATTACCTTTCCATACATCCCTATCCTAAGCTAATGTTTTCCAATCATTCCCTGTATAATCTATTTCTCTCAAATCATAGTTAATGTTATTCTCTCACCTCGTTCTTGGTCTATCAACTGGCCGTTTTCCCTCTGGTTTTCCTACAAGAAGCCTCCATGTACGTCTTTCATTCGCCATTCGTGCCACATGTTCTGCGCATCGCAGTCTACGAGACTTAACTGTTCTTATTATATCTGGCTTCCTATAAAGACCATGTAGTTCATTGTTATGTAGTCTTCTGCATTCATCTGTCTGTTCATCTCTCTTTGGTCCAAACATTATCCTACGAACTTTATTCCCAAATACTCGTAATCTCCTTTCCTCCCTTAAAGTAAGAGTCCATGTTTCGCATCTATATAATATAACTGGTAGAATAATAGTTTTATATATTTTCAGTTTAACGTTTTTTGAAAGGAGTTGGGACGTCAAGAGTCTCTGTAATGCATAATAGCATGCATTTCCAGAATTGAGCCTATGTTTAATTCCTTTGTGCATCTCCTTCCTATTAGTGATTATTGTTCCTAGGTATTTGAAATTTCCAGTATTACGTTACGCAATATTTGTTATGAGTGTAATTAAAGTTTACTAAAATCGTTTCTCCACCTTATCCGATTGCTAATCACGTTTATTATTATTATTATTATTATTACTATTATTATTATTTATGTCTAGAATTAGCTTTATTATTGTAGGCAGAATTCTATTTGACTACGTAAGTTTATTTGTGTGGCCCATCTGGCTAGAAATTCACGCCTTGTGCCTGTAAATTTACAACTGGTGATTTTAAACATAGGCACAAATCATATCATTATTATATTAGATTACTAGCTAATACACGGCGTGCGCTGCTATACTTGCCCAGAAATCTGCTTATCCCAATCTTCTTGGCATCAATGAAAGACAAAAATGGTTATTGTGAGTTATCCGTAAGAGATAAACATATGCTGTCGCGGACTTTTTTTTGTAGATCTTTTAGAGATATTCAATTCTGTGTACATTAATTTTGTGTATTTGTTATGGTTTAGGCAGCGTAAGCTATTTAAGCGTCAAAATACGGACTTCATTTCACGTTTTTCACCACAAAGGGCGATTTTTAGGGGTGAAAGCATTGAGAATCACAACTCCCTTATAGCCTATGTTCATCCCCGGAATCTCCTGAACATTTTTCAAAAAGCCCCATCTTAATCGGATGAACGCTTGCCCGGGAATCTACTTATCTCGATCTTCTTGATATCAATGAAAGACAAAAATGGTTATTGTGAGTTATCCGTAAGAGATAAACATATGTTGCCGCAGACTTTGTTTGTAGAGTTCTTGAGATATTCAATCCTGTGTACATTAATTTGGTGTATTTGTTATGGTTTAGGCAGCGTAAGCTATTTAATCGTCAAAATAGGGACTTTATTTAATGTTTTTTGTTACAAAGGGCGATTGTTAGGGGTGAAGGGATTGAGTATTACAACTCCCTTATAGCCCATGTTCATCCCGGGAATCTCCTGAACATTTTGCAAACAACCCCATCAAAATCGGATCAACGGTATGGCCGCCCATATAATACGAACAAACCATCAAACAAACCAACAAACGAACAAACGAACGTTGATTTTTGTATATTAGGTTATATTATATAAAGCCCTCGTTACAAGACTGCTCAGCTACATTCTACAAGATCATAATGAAAGAAATAAACTGAAAATAATTTGCAGTTCTCTTTACATCAATTAAATCAGTAATGCCAAGAATATAATTTTAAAATATCAAAAGAAAAAAACAAAAATAATGGCATTTTCGAGAAATGAACATATAAGATCAAAAATCATAATATACAACAAGCCTCTGGAACTAGTAACACATTTTAATTATTTGGGCTGTAATTTACTATCGACACAAACCTGAAAGACATATAAATTTGAAACTGTTGAAATTTCAAATGATATACGGAACTATACATAAGACATTAAAGAACAAAACAAGAAGAGGTGCTAGATTGAAGTTTCATAAAACATTGGCAGTTCCTGCATTACTTATAGTTTTGTTGTGTTTTTGATTCAGGCAGAGTTGTTAGATGTTTATAGTTTTGTTGTGCTTTTGTTTCAGGCAGAGTGGTTAGATGTTTATAGTTTTGTTGTGCTTTTGTTTCAGGCAGAGTTTTAGATGTTTATAGTTTTGTTGTGCTTTTGTTTCAGGCAGAGTTGTTAGATGTTTATAGTTTTGTTGTGCTTTTGTTTCAGGCAGAGTGGTTAGATGTTTATAGTTTTGTTGTGCTTTTGTTTCAGGCAGAGTTTTAGATGTTTATAGTTTTGTTGTGCTTTTGTTTCAGGCAGAGTTGTTAGATGTTTATAGTTTTGTTGTGCTTTTGTTTCAGGCAGAGTTGTTAGATGTTTATAGTTTTGTTGTGTTTTTGTTTCAGGCTGAGTTGTTAGACATTTATAGAAGAGGGGGAGGGATGTTGTCTCCTCAGACAGTCGTCTCAGAAGTAAAGTCACAGGTCGATCCTTTGAGAGACTCATCCGACTCTTCAGATGCCGAAGATGGTACATTATGATAGAAATAGAGGGTGTTCGGAAATTCATATTACAAACTTCTAGGGCTAATAGACGGACTGAGTAGGCAATATTTTGAATAGGAACCCATGTCCGGAAACGTACCGTTTCCGTGCTACAGCCTGCAATGTGTCGGGTTTGCCGGTGTTGTTTTGTAACTTGATAGGCAGTACCTGGCACCAGAAGAGCACCATGTTAAATGAGGTGTGACGTAAGGTATAAAATTAAATGAAGTTTGACTCATTAGAAAATAAAGTCAAATTTATTTGGTAACAATACCAAAGTAACAAAAACACTTTCATTGATCATAATAACGCTTGTGTAAACAATGGAGAAAATAAATTTGTTTCTGTCTTCTGCACTGGACATGTCTCATACGAAACTGCTCAATACATCAGAGGCTCGATGTGACGACCACCAACGTCGTTGCACACATTGTACCGACGAAGCATGTTCCTGTACACTCGTTCTATCACACCTAGTGTCTCGTTAATCTCTTGTACTGCGATCAAAACTCATGCCAGCAGTTCTTCCTCGGTGTCTGCAGGAGTCTCATACACCATACTCTTCGTACGACCCCACAACAAATAGTCCAATGGCGTTAAATCCGACGATCGTAGAGGCCACTCAATAGGACCACCCCAGTCTATCCATCTTTGCACGAATCATAGGTTAAGATGTCCTCGAACATGATGTGTAAAGTGTGGCGGTGCGCCATCGTGCTGAAACCACAGTTCCTGACAGACATTCAATGGCAGAGTAAAATTCACGTGCAATCAGGCGATATTCTGACGTCATGTACTGCCTATCCGGTTGCAAAAGAACCTTGGTAAATCCGACACATTGTAATGGTTGTAGCGCAGAAACGACACGTTTCCGGAAATGGGTTCCTATTCAAAATATTGTCTACTGAGTTCTCTGTACTAGCCCTAGAAGTTTGTAATATGAATTTACGAACACCCTGTATAGAGTTGTCTTATTACTAACTCATGTGGCATGGGGAGGGGATTGTATACACACACGTTTTTAAATGTGTAAAAAAGACAGTCGTAAGTCTAACTTCTCATTATACTCTGTTCCAGTCTTACTTTATCTACTATTATAACAATCAGTGACGCTTTAGTTCGTAGTTGCTAAGCCAACAAATAGTATATTACGATGCGATATTGGGAAGTAGTTTTTGTAGAATCGAGGAAAATGCTTAAAAGCCGAGCGAAAGCGAGGAGTTTAATTTCCGAGATTCTGTAAAACACTTCATAAACGTGCGTTGTACATAATATTTTGCGCGATGGTGTTTTCAAAATAATAAATAATAGTGAAATAATAACATCTTTGTTGGAAATATTTGCGTCCATTATAAACAACTGACTAACGTTAACAGTGTGGGCAATGTTTATTAGTTGAAACTACAGAAGGCCGTGGGATCAATTATTGAAAAAATGGCGTCAAGTACGTATTTATTGTTTTATATTGTTAAAATAAAGTTCAGTGCATTTCAAATGCAGTGATTTGTTTCGTATAATGTATATTAACACTACCTTTTGGATGTTTTTTGTATATACATTGTATGTAGTATACATAGAGGGCAGTGGTTTTACTTCCCACATCTGGACCCATGCCTCCATCCCTTGGGATACCTCGGTCAAAGCCCATACTCCCAAGTCCCAGAATCTTGTCCTCCCTAGATATCTCGCGTCCACGTTCAAGAGTTCTCGGCCTTAAACCAACACCTCAGGGAGAAGGTGTTGGAGTCGCAACTTCAGGGAAATTGCTGAGCTACATAGTACGTCAGGTCGCTCATTCCTGACGACCCCACAGTTGGTCCACGGGTTCCTCGAGCCTAGCCGGGAGGACTGCTGTCGCAGATCCACCGACCGTTCCCCTGTTCTACCTCCAGGGACGCATCCTGCAGCCGTTGTGAAACCGGCTAGGGCTTGAATCCCCAAGCCCCACAATGTGAGACTTTACTACATTCAGATGCTCATCTTCTGGTGACTCCACAGTTTGTCCACGAGCCCGTAGGTTTAGCCGGGAACCAGTACAGTTGCTCCCCTCTGCACTGGTCCGAGCCGTGCCCTGGTGTGTCCCCAGAGACGTGTCCTGTTGCAGTTGTGAGCCAGCACGGAGCTCGCAAGCTCCAACAGATGAGCAATAGTACGACAAGGCGCTTAACTCCTGCGGACCCCACTAATGGTTCACGAGTCCCTTGGACTTGGCCGGGAGAACTGTCAAGCAGATCCACCGACCTTTCCCCCAGTGCACCACCTGAGGACGTGTGTTGTTGCTGAAGTGGGTCCAGCCTGAGCATTAGTACGTCAGGTCGCTCAACTCCTGACGACCTCACAGATTGTCCTTGGGTCACTCGGTCCCGAAGTCGGCGCTAATCCTACACCCAAAAGACCGCGCTTCCTCCTCTTCCGAGCTTACTGATTTGCTGGTAATTCCCAGCATTACGCCCGGTATTGTCCCAACCAGCCCGTTCGCAAGACTAGGCCTAGTGCCGCTGTTGAGAGTCCAGCCCACTGAGCAATGTAGGCATCCCGGATGCTCATCGCCCATGGTGCTCCCACAGATGGTCCTCGGGTTCACTGAATCAAGAGAAAGGAGGTTCTGATCTCCAGTCTCCCACCACTTCGCCACGGCGGCCGCCGATCCTGCTGTGGCCCAGGATATGTGAGATTTTGACAACAGGACGCTCATCCTCTCCCTGTTGACCCCACTTATGGTCCGCGAGTCCATCGGACTTGCAAGGGAGGATTGTCTAGCAGATCCACTGACCTTTTCCCCACTACGCCACCGAGGGGACGCGTTTGGCTGCTGAAGCGGGCGCAGCACGAGCTATGTAGTGCGTCAGGTCGCTCGAGTCTATAGTTATTTAGGTTGGCAACCCAGAAATATAGGAAGTTGAACTTTCTATCATGGTCGCCATTGCTGTAAGTACGACAAAACCCACTATCGCGCAAAAATATTTTGCACAACACGTTGTAACTAATCATCCAAATAACTATTTTAGTAAATACAAATCCTGACTCTTGTTATCATGAATTGAAAATAACCCTAAACTAATGCCAACTTACGTTCTTTTGTTTCAGTTTTAGTGATAAACGAGGACGTGTCGTCTTCTCCAGATATAAATGATCGACCATGCTCAGAAATTATAGAAGAGAATTCCTCGAGCGTCCAAGAGGCCGCAGTCGGCCATCGACGCACGGAGAAACATTACCTAACATTCCGCCTTCACAAATTAAACGAAGCAGGACGGACAATTTTATAGAAAGAAAATTCACTAAAATGAAACGCGACGACGAAATACACAATCTCAGAGTTGCCATCTTGAAGAAAGACCTTGAGATCAAAGACAGGGAATTGGAAGCAAAGCTATTTGAGATTGACATGAGAAGAAAAATTTTGGAAACCGAATTTCAAATTAAAAATAACGAGTTGCAAAATTTACATGCTCAGAATGAAATGAAGGGAATTACAGAAGAGAAATATGTCCCTTTGCCTAATAATTTCTCTTCAATTTAAAAAAGAGCTGTTTCTCCACTATTGGTTATTGACACCGGTGTGCATTGCAAGGCTAGCAACGCTTGATGCTTCTACACTAAATTCTGTCAACCGATAATGAACAATCATCCAATGAGAACCGCATTTCACTATAAGATAAAAGTTAAAAATTAAAATGTACCTTTTGGTAGGAGCCGTCGTCCCCAACTTGTTAAAATGGTGTATACAGGGTTGTTTCTGATCTCTGATAACAAATTATTTTTAAGTTTTACCTTAAGAAATGCCGTGTCTTCACCATCGAGCATGCTCTAATTGATGGCTCTTCACCCGAGCTGTTCGGCATCGGAGTTTCCGCTGCAGAAGACTCTTACGCAGCACAGCCATGTCTAGAAGTTCCCACTCCTCTTTACATGCTTTCCAGAGACTGTCTATTGTTCGAAGACGCCTGTTTCCCAGTGCCCTTTTGAAGAATCCAAAGACACAAAGTCCATCGGTGATGCATCAGGAGACTTCACTGGGATGTTGCTGAATGGAATAGCATGTATTCCAGTTTCCTGTTCCATTTCTCCAGGAATGTCAGGGTTGAACCCGAAGTGTGACTGGAGGCCTTGTCTTGGTGCACCCAGACTTGGTTTTTGTCTGTACCATAGAGAGCTGGGATTTCAATCGGGTAAATTGGGGTGAGAACTTCTTCCTGGTAGTACTGGGAGTTGATTTTGGCCTTTTTAGCTACTCTACGAATGGTCAGTTTTTCATTGTAGCAATATCCCGCGATGACCATAAATCCATTGGAGAAACTTTCTCTGTATTCGGCATACCACTTTTGAAATTTTTGTTCACCCCTTTCTCTATAGTAAATTGCCCGGGGTTTGTTGCAGTCTCCTAGATAAACATATGCTTCATCTAGTGTGACCAAAAATTTCTATTTTTCTCCTGCCATGTGCTTTTCATAGTTTCCTGCTGTTGGTGCGGCATTCGGCAATGTGACGTGGCAACAATTTATGAACCCTGCTTTTGTGGCGCTTCTCCATGTTTAAATCTTTGTTTATTGTGGTGTTTACAGTTTTAATGGACATTCCCAATCTGTTCGCAATCACCCTTTGTGTGGCAGGGTCACCACCAGAGATAAGGACCTTGACCTTTCTGATTACACCTGGGGTGCGAGTAGTAGCAGGTCGTGGATTTGCCTGTTTTTTCCTTTTGGAATTAATCCCAAGCGACCCTTTTCCTTTTTATTAAGCACTGAGCTAATTCCACACTTTGGCATCATAAAATTACGTTTTTGCAAGCCTCAATAATCGCGGAATAACTATAATTAGCGTCGGAAAGGGCAGTAATGTATCTTTCCCCAAAACGGGTCTATCTGATTAGGCATTATGAGAGCAACACGCATGCGAGTGTAACAGAAGCAGCACACTGACTGGTTTGATCACCTCGCACGCTCCTGTCCTGATGACTCACTCTCCAACGTCACAGTCTACTTGGAAAATCGTTATCAGAGATCGGAAACAACCCTCCGTATAACATTAACTGGAGCGCTTTCGGAAGTGGCAGGTGCCGTCGTCCTCAACTTGTTAAAATGGCGGATATAAAATTAACTGGAGCGCTTTCGGAAGATATTGGTAAAAGTAAAGTCTCTAAGAAGAAAACGTAAAAACCATAAAAAGCACCCCACGCTTTTGATGGTAAAATTATTTTTTTTATATAACTCTAGTTTTATTCTAGATTTGTTGGAGATGATTTTTTTGTTGACCACTTTAATTTTATCCTAAGCCTGTTGGAATATAAATTATTTTTCATTTTTTAGTTCGATTTTTTAATAAAGCGTGTTGTTTTAGTTTTTTTTAACCATTGTTTATATCAGTATTTCTTGACTCATAAAATAAGACTATTTATTATGAGTTTAAGTTGTAGTGCTCATATCATAACTGTAATTACACTGCTATACAATACTCATATAGTAAAGTGATCCCACTACAGGCCTCGAGAGGCCCTTGGGGTAGTAGGAGGTTAAGGCTCCCACTTTTTCTAGACAATCGGCACTTGGTGTCAGCCGGGTTTTCAGCCCAGCGTGACGACCGCCTTTACCCCAGAACAAGCATATGGTACTCATTTCAGTTAGAGGCTGAGTCGACCCCAGGGCCATGGTGCCACCAGAAGCCGGGTTTTTGCCCAGCGTGACGGCCGCATTTACCCCAGAACAAGCATCTGGTACTCATTTCAGTTAGAGGCTGAGTCGACCCCAGGGCCATGGTGCCACCAGAAGCCGGGTTTTTGCCCAGCGTGACGGCCGCCTTTACCCCAGAACAAGCATCTGGTACTCATTTCAGTTAGAGGCTGAGTCGACCCCAGGGCCATGGTGCCACCAGAAGGTTTGGGTCAGTTTAAAAATCCTGACCCCACCGGGACTTGAACCCTCGATCTTCCGGTTTATAGCGCACTGCCTTAACCACTACGCTACGGCGTGCCCCATATATATATATATATATATATATATATGGTGTGATAAGAAAAATAAATGCCTGGACGGGATTCGAACCAGGAACTCTGAGTCTGTACCTCAGCGTGTTATCCGTTACACCACCAGGTGAATCCAATTCAAACACTTATTTTTCTTATATATGTATTATATTCTCAATTATTACTAGATGTCGCGAGAACTCGGTCTTCACTGCCATCTAGTAGCTGGCTATAACAAGTAGGCAAATTAAAGAGAATATTTTTACTTTGTAGCAGTGACGCTTTATCGATGTTATAATTATTATATAATATATATATATATATATATATATATAGTCCACCGCCGTGGTCTCGAGGTAGCGTGCTGCCTTGTCACGCAGCGGGCCCGGGTTCGATCCCCGGTCGGGGCAGTTTTTCTGGGTGAGGTTTTTATCAGGGTTTTTCCTCACCTGTAAGATAAATGTCAGGAAAACTTTAAGGCCCAAACGGTCCCCGAAATCATATGGTCATCATCATCATCCTTATTATTATCATCATCACTATCATCCTTCATCAGTGTGGAAAGCAACGGGAAGCTACCACACCTATACAATTCCCTAGTAAAGCTGCAAGCATAGCATGAAAGTGCTGTGATTGCAGCGAAGGACCTACCTTCGGGCAGAATTACTATGGATGGATATATATATATATATATATATATATATATATATATATATATATATATATACACACACGCACGCGCACAGTGTCTTACGCTGCTATTATTTTATACTGCCTTTTTTAAAACTGGTTTTAAGTTTATCAGTCTAAATTATCAGTTTACACTGCTTATAAACAACTGATAGTTTTATGAATCAGTCCCCTGTAGTTCAATTACTGATACAAAATATTATTTTAGCATTTTAGAGAGTTATTCCGATAAATAAGATTAACACATCAAAACATTTATGAGATTGCTGCTCTCGAAATAAATACGATTGGATTCTACAGCGATGATTGCCATATTGTCGGCGATTGTCTTCATTGCAACTTCACAAGATTCGTCAACAAGTTGTTTTATAGAATTAAGAAGGGAAATGGACGCAAAATAGTGCCATTTGTAATATTGCAGTTATTGTAGTTAGACTTATACGAATGTGTCTAAATGGCTCAAAGAGTAGGGTGCGTGTAGGCAAACAGTTTTCAGACACTTTTGAAATCCAGAATGGGTTGAAGCAAGGAGATGCACTATCTCCTTTACTATTTAATTTTGTACTAGAGCATGCCATTAAATCTTTAGAGAATGAGGAAGGCTTACAACTCAATGGTATTAATAAGCTGTTAGTTTATGCTGATGATGTAGTACTACTGGCCGATAGCGAGGAGATACTAAAGGCCAACACGCACACACTATTGAGTAACACTAAGAAATTAGGACTGGAAATAAATATCAGTAAAACTAAATATATGGTCACACGTAGAAATTCAGTATATAATGGAAGTGGACAGCTAATGACAAAGTGAGGGAAATTTTGAGGAAGTGACTGAATTCAAATACCTAGGAACAATAATCACAAATAGGAATGAGATGCAAAAAGAAATTAACATAGGCTCAATTCTGGAAATGCATGCTATTATGCATTGCAGAGACTTTTGATGTCCCAACTCCTTTCAAAAAACGTTAAGCTGAAAATATATAAAACTGTTATTCTACCAGTTATATTATATGGATGCGAAACCTGGACTCTTACTTTAAGGGAGGAAAGGAGATTACGAGTATTTGAGAATAAAGTTCTTAGGAAAATTTTTGGATCAAAGAGAGATGAAGAGACAGGTGAATGGAGAAGACTACATAACAATGAACTACATGGTCTTTATAGGAAGCCAGATATAATAAGAACAGTTAAGTCTCGTAGACTGCGATGGGCAGGACATGTTGCGCGTATGGGGAATGAAAGACGTGCATGGAAACTTCTTGTAGGAAAAGCCAGAGGGAAAACGCCCAGTTGGTAGACCAAGAATGAGGTGGGAGAACAACATTAACTATGATTTGAGGGAAGTAGATTATACAGGGAATGATTGGAAAGCATTGGCTCAGGATGGGGATGTATGGAGGGCTTATGTCCGCGCGGCCATGAACCTTCGGGTTCGATAGTGCCAATGAGTTAGTTAGTTAGTTAGTTATTGTTACAGTAAAATAAATAGTTTTGTTTTTATTGCAGTGAAAAGAAGCTACCAATAGACAAGTTTGATCTATTGATTAACATTTTAAATTATTTAGAAGCTAATTTATGTTAGGAGTTGTATAACAACATATATTTTATTTTATTTATTGTCGCTTTAACTACCATGACCATATTTGAACTATTATGCAGTTTTATATGTATGTTTCGACGTTCTCTCTTGGTCTAGAGCAGACATGTGATGTGGCGGCACACGGAATGCAAGTGACGCTTCCGTCTTTATTAGAAAAATAATTTAATTTTGTATTTTACAGTAAAAATCAGTTGGAAGATAAAAAATTATCTTATAGATGTTAATCTTTCTTCCATAATGGACATTGTATCTTGCTCCAAATTTTCAGAAACTGATAAAAAAAAGAAACGGTGCTGAGTTCTTGGCAGAGATTATGAAATATTTTGAATTGATCTGTTGTGTTTCTGGTGAAACACCATTTAATTGATTAAATAAATAAATAAAATTATAAATTTTTATATTGTAGCCTATTACTTTGCACAAAAAATTAAACATAGGCTCAATTCTGGAAATGCGTGCTATTATGCATTGCAGAGACTCTTGATGTCCCAACTCCTTTCAAAAAACGTTAAACTACCAGTTATATGGGTGCGAAACATGGACTCTTACTTTAAGGGAGGAAAGGAGATTACAAGTATTTGAGAATAAAGTACTTAGGAAATTTTTTGGACCAAAGAGAGATGAACAAACACGTGAATGGAGAAGACTACACAACAATGAACTACATAGTCTTTATAGGCAGCCAGATATAATAATAACAGTTAAGTCTCGTAGACTGCGATGGACAGGACATGTGGCACGTATGGGGAATGAAAGACTTGCATGGAAGCTTCTTGTAGGAAAGCCAGAGGGAAAACGTCCAGTTGGTAGACCAAGAATGAGGTAGGAGAATAACATTAACTATGATTTGAGGGAAGTAGATTATACAGGGAATGATTGGAAAGCATTAGCTCAGGATAGGGATGTATGGAGAGCTTATGTCCCAGCGGCCATGAATCTACGGATTCGGTAGTGCCAGTGAGTTAGTAAGCAAGCCTATTATTTTAACACATATTCACAGGATGGCACAGGGTTTTCCTTTTAGATTATTTCGTATTAAATACACCGATGTTATGTACATTTTTCTTGACATTTGATTCTTTTTAACAATTATCACTAATCTTAAATTACAAATTCTATCTCGCAATTATTCTTTTCTTAAAGTTTATCAGATATTCACTTATAGCACAGTTACAGGCACAGTACTTCCTCAGTTATGCTTACAATTAACCTCTCGCCTTCCAACGTAAGACTGGGGGTCACCACATATTTATAGGCGAGTAGACGGAACCCTCTCGTCTTTGACGTTTCTCGATTGGGGCAATGTATGTTCCTAGAACTTTCTGGCTTATTAGCCGAGAAATATCGGTGGATCCCTCGACTCGCGATTGGCCAATCCAGCCCACCAATGCGAGGTCTCTCTCGCCGGCCCGCGCAGTTTAAATGACGCTACTACAACGCGTCACAATATTTTTGTTTTCCATTGAAACGGTTATTAACCCTTAAATTAAAAAAAATGTATCCTATTGGATACATTGATTTCATTTATTTAATATAGGTTTTAAATCAATAGAAGAACAGACGAGTAAAAATTACTTACATTGATGTCAAATTACGCAATAATGTATAATAATAACTTACAATTTTACATGAATTTATTTTCCTTGCGGTCCGGCACATTTAAATAACTGGCATGAGAAAATATTGTATTGACAATTTAAGGGTTAGTGCATTATAACTATAAATATGAATTTATAATAATTAAGGACTTAGGCAATTAGAAAAAAAAAAACATTGATGCATTTAGCAGTGGGAACGTCTCAGGGATTGGAACGTCTATTGAACATGTGTGACACGCGAGAGGTTTGGTGTTAATACGAAATTGCCCGCGGTTCAAACAGAGTTTAACCCTTAAATTCGTAATGTATCCTTTTGGATACATCGGTTGGTTCAGTTAATTTAATATTTTAAATAAGTCAGAAGAAAACGAACAAAAATAAACCACTTAAATGTGTGTCTAATTATGCAATGTACTTAATAATAATAGTTACACAAAATTCCGTTTTCACTGCGGTCCGCCACATTCAAATAACTAACAGAATAAATTTTACGGCAGTGGAACAGTGAAGACAAGTCAAGGCATCCTAGATTCATCGAGTACGCAAACTTTCCTGTTGGCGGTAACGACAGCTCTTGTTACTGGTAGTAAGGATCACCGACGAGCCAACGTGAACTGGTGGACAACCTGTGGCCAACCTTGGCGACTTGAGCGCTACTGCTCGGGCTTTTGCCTCTCTCTACTCCAAGTTGCAGATTGAAATTATTATTTTCTTCTGATTGCTGGCTGAAAATAGTGAATTGGTGAATAGTGTTGTGCAGCATGACGCTTTTTTCCGGGTGGGGCCTGGCGGCCACACTCACTTAAGAGTATTCAGTGTTTTTCAGTGAAATTTTTTTTCAGTGTTGTGTTTATACAGTGGTGTTTGGTTCCTGCAAAGCAACTCTATTAACTGCGAGTGCTTTGTTAAGCCTTATCTGCTGGCTTATTGTGTTCAGTTTTTATTTCAGTTTCAATCAAGCCAAGTGCTAGTGTAGTAATAAGTAATTAGTGCTGAACAGTCTTACCATGGCTGCTTCACTAAAATACGTGAGTGCCGAGCAGGCTATGGACCTTGAGTATGAGGAGCCCTCGGCCTACGAACTTTGGGAAACTGCGCTCAAAAAATTTGAGAGATACGTAGATAATCAAAAATTTCCATCTGAATCAAAATTTCTAGAAGTAGCTAGAGAGGTGCGTGGCTCCATCGTTATAGTTATCAATTTCATAAGCGCGTTCCCAGATTTCGGTCAGTCCGATTTTGCTCGTGATGTTACACATGATTGCCTAAAAAGATTAAGTGAGATTAAGCTCAATATGAAATCTAACCAAGATTATTTGGAAAAAATGCTTCATGAATTGAAAACAATAATTATGGAACTTCCTGTATCCTGTTTTTTCAAAGGTGCGGAAAAGAATACAGAATATGTACCTGAACCTAAAAAGATTAAAACACATGAGAAAGAGAAACCATCCCAAAATAGTTCAAATGACAACATGAAATACAGTTTCAAGTAAAGAGAAACCATCCCAAAATAATTCAAAAGTTAACATGAATACAGTTTCAAGTAAAGAGAAACCATCCCAAAATAATTCAAAAGTTAACATGAATACAGTTTCAAATAAAGTGAAACCAACCACAAATAAGGCAACTAAGGTCACATCACGACAAAATGAGGTGTCGACTGTGCCAATGCAAAATAAATTTTCATTTTTATCCGAATTACCGGAACCAATGGACACTGTCGACCCTCAGGCTCCTCAACTTGGATCGTCATGGGACAAGCAAACTACAGCAACTACCAGGCGTAGTAGCCAACCGTCCAGGGAGCCTCAAGTAATGCCGCAACCGAAAAGGGAACCACGCCCACCACCCATAACGGTGATTGGACATGGTGACCTTTTCAGGATGAATCGGGAATTAAAAGAAAAATTCGAAAAAGACGTG
The DNA here is from genome assembly GCA_030220185.1 of Diploptera punctata. Lineage (NCBI taxonomy): Eukaryota > Metazoa > Arthropoda > Insecta > Blattodea > Blaberidae > Diploptera > Diploptera punctata. The sequence goes on from JASPKZ010003802.1 coordinate 1,181,800, forward strand.
AAAGTAGTAAAAACCCAGGACGGTTTGAGATACTACGCTACCTCGGAGGCAGACTTTCAGCTACTCAAAGAGTACTTCAAAAATGCAAAGAAAGAATTTTATACATTTCAACTCGAAAAAGATCTGCCTCTGAGGGCTGTTCTAAAGAGGCTTCCCTCCAGCATCACTGCTGATGAAGTCAAGGAAGAACTTAAAGAACTAGAATATCCAATAATATCGGTAAAGCAAATCACCAAAAAAGAAGGAGAAGTTTATACTCCCTTACCATTATACATCCTGGAACTTCAGAACAATGATGCTGGTAGGGAAATATATAACTTAAACCGCCTCTGTTTGACAGTGGTGGCTGTGGGAACCATACAGACCTAGAGCTGGCATGAAGCAGTGCTTCAGATGCCAGAAGTTTAACCATACTTTCATGGGGTGTTCCTTGACCCCATCTTGCGTAATTTGCGCTGGTACTCATAGTCATCGTGAGTGTCCGGTGAGAACCGAGGCACTCACGGACAAGAGCCTGCTGAAGTGCGCGAACTGTGGGGAAAAGGGACATCCCGCTTCCTACCGGGGTTGTGAAGCCTATAAGAAAGCAAAAGAAATTTATGAAAAAAGAAAACCAAACCAAAGTCCAACAACCCCGGCGTCCCAACCTCGAACTTTCACATCAAAATCTGTTAATCCTACAGTCTCATATAGTTCTATGGTAAATTCTGGCATCACAGTTAAACCTACTACAGGCACTGTCCCATGTCAGCCAGGGTCTGTGGCTGCTATACCAATGACGGATCAGGGACAACAACTTTTCCATAACATTCAGCCTCTGCTGAGTGGTCTGTCGACACCTATGGAAAGGTTTGTGTTCCTGACAAATCTAGTGAACTCATGTTTCATATCATCCATACCTGCTACGGCAATGAACACATAAGCAGCGAGACAGCAAGGCTAAGGAACAAAACCCCTACTGAATAAACACAATGGTGTTTGGCCGCCAAGGGACCTCAACTGGTTCCCAAAAAGCGGCACACTGGGCAATGCTAGTCATTGCCACAAAACAGTCAGTCAGTCAGAGTTTTGCCAATTTAAGGGTTAACACACCTGCTCTAGATATATCTGGCTTCCTGGACGAAGTGCTCTCTCAGTGCCGCGACACTTGGTGTGATACAGGACACTTTAACCCACTGGTACTCACTAGAAATTACAAGAGAGCCAAATATAAGAAACCATATCTGTTCGAGAGCCGCACGAAATTTCACAGTTCTCAATCTTGATAACACGCAGCTTTTTTTTTACATTTATGGACAAAACACAATTACTGATTATTTTATTATTATTATTATTATTAATATTATTAATATTATTATTATTATTATTATTATTATTATTATTACGGTACTGTACATAATGTTAAGGCAACTTACAGTTGTGTAGATTATTGCTGTGAAGTTGATGGCCGAACTCTGCTACTCTCCTGCACAATTTTGTCAATACGAGCTGGTTGATTTGCCACACATATCCGCAGCAGGTTTTCCAAGTTCACATTGGTGAGACGAGATCTATGTTTACCCTTGATGAACTTTATCTTACTGAAAGTCATTTCACAAACATACGTTGATCCAAAAATATTGTGAATTTATAATTGGTTAATGATTTAAGTATGTTAAAATTTTACTTAAAATATTTCATTTTTTTTATTTTGAAGTTTTATAATGTTTTAATTACTATAATATTAAAAGTAATAATGATTAAATTAGTATATGAGGAATTAATTTATACACAGAATTTTATATGCACACGACACCAAGTTTTCGAACTGTTTTTCTGGAACCGTATTCCAAAACTCTAAAATTGAATTCGTTTTTCGTTTCTCTTGAAAAATACCTTCCAGTTCTGAATCCTGCTGGAGATCAACAAGTTAATTTTTTAGATTTATAATCTCAGGATCAAAAATTGACAACCCAGTTACATCTGTTGTCGTTATTGACCAGGGATTTTCAACTAATCGAAATGGGTTTCGAAACTTTCTAAAATCATTAAATCTCGCGCTGAAATCATGGTGTAGTACAGTGAGCAATTCTATGAAGGGTTGCAAGTTTATTTCTTGCTCTGCATATTCTTCAATAAGATGTTGAAAACATGGGAAACTAGTGAAATCATAATTACTAAGTTCTTCTGTATACATTTTTAATTTTTCTTCTAAAAAAAAAATTGCACTTGTGAGCTGAGTAATAAGTTTATTTGTACCTTGCATTTTAATTTGGACATCATTCACTATTCCTGTTATGTCAGCCAAGAAGCCAACTTTTAACCACCATGAAGAAGAGTTTCTAGTTCAGGGTATTCTTTATCTCGTTCACTTAAAAAGAGTTTTATTTCATGGCGAAGATTAAAAAATCGTTCCAAAACTCTTCCTTTTACTCAGCCACCTGACCTCACCGTGATAAATATCATCATACTGTGAATTAAGCTCTTTGAGAAATTCTATGAATTGCCTATGATTTAGTTCACGTGATCTAATGAAATTAACAATGTTAATTACTTTCTTCATCACATCTGAAAGTTTCGTCAAATTTACCAGCAAGATTTTGTTGATGTAAAATGCAATATGTTAATAAGTGGTCTCTATTTAAATGTTTTTTTAATAGAGAAATGAATCCTGTAAGACAACCTACCATTGAGGGACAACTGTCAGTGCACACTGATAAAAGTTTGTTTAGGTCAATTTTGTATTTGTCAAAAAAAAAAGATATAACTGCTTCAAAAAAATCTATTCCCCGTGTCTGACCTGTCATAGGTATTACAGTTAAAAATTGTTCCTTTATAATCCTTATCTTATTACGATATTTAACAAATAAAAGCAACTGACAGGTGGAACTAATATCTGTGGACGAATCCAGAGCAAGGCTGAAATAGTCACATTCACGAATTTCATCGAGAGTGCAAAGGAGCATGTCTACAGACATTTCGTAAACTCTCCTAACACAAGTAGAATCGGAAAGTTGTAACTTTTGAATGTCACTTTTTATCTGTTTTGCATTTGGGAATTTAGAAAAGAATGTGTCACAAACGACTAGAAAACACTCCTTAAAAATCTCTGATAGAAAACACTCCTAAAAATCTCTGCATCGGCAAACGGTTTCATTTTGCGTGCTAAAATTTCTGCTACTTCATATGATGCTTTTGTTATCAATTTATTTTCACTTACGGTATCCAACATCATTTTCCGTTCAGACACTATAGACATTTTTAATTTTTTTAGTTTTTCTGCTCTCAACTTAGAATCTTTAGGATATTTGCACTAAAAATTTGAATGCACCGTTTTATAATGCCTATTAAGATTAAATCGTTTATAACCTTGAACTACGTCTCGACATAATAAACACATCGCACTGCCTTCCTTTTTAGCAGGTATGAAGAAAAATTCATGCTCCCAAGTATCTTGAAAAACTCTTCCTTCATCTTCGAGTTTTCTCTTTTTCCCTTTCGAAAAAAAAAAAACCAGCCATTATTATAAAACTGAAATTCACTTCACTTCAACTGATTAGGTAACACACAGTATCCAGTCGCTTGTTTATGTTTCCGAGAAAATAGAGTTTTTATGATTTGCCATCTCTTGTACCGGATGATCATTTTAGTAGCTATTGATACATTCTTTATGTTATACTATAGAGGCACTATTGCATGGTTAATATATATAATATAGGTCAATTCCAATGGTTAGTTTCCGAGAAAATAGCGTTTTTATGATTTGCCATCTCTTGTACAGGGTGATAATTTTAGTAGCTATTGATACATTCTTTATGTTACACTATAGAGGCACTATTGCATGGTTAATATATATAATTTTAGTCAAATCAGATGGTTAGTTTCCGAGAAAATAGCGTTTTTATGATTTGCCATCTCTTGTACAGGATTATAATTTTAGTAGCTATTGATACATTCTTTATGTTATACTGTGGGGGCACTAATGCATTGTTAATATATGTAATATAGGTCAATTCCAATGGTTAGTTTCCGAGAAAATAGCGTTTTTATGATTTGCTATCTCTTGTACAGGGTGATAAATAGAATAGCTATTGATACATTCATTATGTTATACTGTGGGGGCACTAATGCATTGTTAATATAAGTAATATAGGTCAATTCCAATGGTTAGTTTCCGACAAAATAGCGTTTTTATGATTTGCCATCTTTTGTACAGGCTGATAATTTTAGTAGCTATTGATACATTCTTTATGTTATACTATAGAAGCACTAATGCATTGTTAATATACGTAATATTGGTCAATTCCCATGGTTAGTTTCCCAGAAAATAGCGTTTTTTTGATTTGACTTCTCTTGTACAGGGTGATAATTTTAGTAGCTATTGATACATTCTTTATGTTATACTATAGAGGCACTACTGCATGGTTAATATATATATAATATAGGTCAATTCCAATGGTTAGTTTCCGAGAAAATAGCGTTTTTATGATTTGCCATCTCTTGTACAGGGTGATAATTTTAGTAGCTATTGATACATTCTTTATGTTATACTATAGAGGCACTATTGCATGGTTAATATATATAATATAGGTCAATTCCAATGGTTAATTTCCGAGAAAATAGCGTTTTTATGATTTGTCATCTCTTGTACAGGGTGATAATTTTAGTAGCTATTGATACATTATTTATGTTATACTATAAAGGCACTATTGCATGGTTAATATATATAATTTTAGTCAAATCAGATGGTTAGCTTCCGAGAAAATAGCGTTTTTATGATTTGCCATCTCTTGTACAGGATGATAATTTTAGTAGCTATTGATACATTCTTTATGTTATACTGTGGGGGCACTAATGCATTGTTAATATAAGTAATATAGGTCAATTCCAATGGTTAGTTTCCGACAAAATAGCGTTTTTATGATTTGCCATCTTTTGTACAGGCTGATAATTTTAGTAGCTATTGATATATTCTTTATGTTATACTATAGAAGCACTAATGCATTGTTAATATACGTAATATAGGTCAATTCCAATGGTTAGTTTCCCAGAAAATAGCGTTTTTTTTATTTGACTTCTCTTGTACAGGGTGATAATTTTAGTAGCTATTGATACATTCTTTATGTTATACTATAGAGGCACTACTGCATGGTTAATATATATAATATAGGTCAATTCCAATGGTTAGTTTCCGAGAAAATAGCGTTTTTATGATTTGCCATCTCTTGTACAGGGTGATAATTTTAGTAGCTATTGATACATTCTTTATGTTATACTATAGAGGAACTATTGCATGGTTAATATATATAATATAGGTCAATTCCAATGGTTAGTTTCCGAGAAAATAGCGTTTTTATGATTTGTCATCTCTTGTACAGGGTGATAATTTTAGTAGCTATTGATACATTATTTATGTTATACTATAGAGGCACTATTGCATGGTTAATATATATAATTTTAGTCAAATCAGATGGTTAGTTTCCGAGAAAATAGCGTTTTTATGATTTGCCATCTCTTGTACAGGATGATAATTTTAGTAGCTATTAATACATTCTTTATGTTATACTGTGGGGGCACTAATGCATTGTTAATATATGTAATATAGGTCAATTCCAATGGTTAGTTTCCGAGAAAATAGTGTTTTTTTGATTTGCTATCTCTTGTACAGGGTGATAAATAGAATAGCTATTGATACATTCTTTATGTTATACTGTGGGGGCACTAATGCATTGTTAATATAAGTAATATAGGTCAATTCCAATGGTTAGTTTCCGACAAAATAGCGTTTTTATGATTTGCCATCTTTTGTACAGGCTGATAATTTTAGTAGCTATTGATACATTCTTTATGTTATACTATAGAAGCACTAATGCATTGTTAATATACGTAATATAGGTCAATTCCAATGGTTAGTTTCCCAGAAAATAGCGTTTTTTTGATTTGACTTCTCTTGTACAGGGTGATAATTTTAGTAGCTATTGATACATTCTTTATGTTATACTATAGAGGCACTACTGCATGGTTAATATATATATAATATAGGTCAATTCCAATGGTTAGTTTCCGAGAAAATAGCGTTTTTATGATTTGCCATCTCTTGTACAGGGTGATAATTTTAGTAGCTATTGATACATTCTTTATGTTATACTATAGAGGCACTATTGCATGGTTAATATATATAATATACGTCAATTCCAATGGTTAGTTTCCGAGAAAATAGCGTTTTTATGATTTGCCATCTCTTGTACAGGCTGATAATTTTAGTAGCTATTGATACATTCTTTATGTTATACTATAGAGGCACTATTGCATGGTTAATATAAATAATTTAGGTCAATTCCAACGGTTAGTTTCCAGGAAAATAGCGTTTTTATGATTTGCCATCTCTTGTACAGGGTGATAATTTTAGTAGCTATTGATACATTCTTTATGTTATACTATAGAGGCACTATTGCATGGTTAATATATATAATATACGTCAATTCCAATGGTTAGTTTCCGAGAAAATAGCGTTTTTATGATTTGCCATCTCTTGTACAGGCTGATAATTTTAGTAGCTATTGATACATTCTTTATGTTATACTATAGAGGCACTATTGCATGGTTAATATAAATAATTTAGGTCAATTCCAACGGTTAGTTTCCAGGAAAATAGCGTTTTTATGATTTGCCATCTCTTGTACAGGGTGATAATTTTAGTAGCTATTGATACATTCTTTATGTTATACTATAGAGGCACTAATGCATTGTTAATATATATAATTTAGGTCAATTCCAATGGTTAGTTTCCAGGAAAATAGCGTTTTTATGATTTGCCATCTCTTGTACAGGGTGATAATTTTAGTAGCTATTGATACATTCTTTATGTTATACTATAGAGGCACTATTGCATGGTTAATATATATAATATACGTCAATTCCAATGGTTAGTTTCCGAGAAAATAGCGTTTTTATGATTTGCCATCTCTTGTACAGGCTGATAATTTTAGTAGCTATTCATACATTCTTTATGTTATACTATAGAGGCACTATTGCATGGTTAATATATATAATTTAGGTCAATTCCAATGGTTAGTTTCCAGGAAAATAGCGTTTTTATGATTTGCCATCTCTTGTACAGGGTGATAATTTTAGTAGCTATTGATACATTCTTTATGTTATACTATAGAGGCACTAATGCATTGTTAATATATATAATTTAGGTCAATTCCAATGGTTAGTTTCCAGGAAAATAGCGTTTTTATGATTTGCCATCTCTTGTACAGGCTGATAATTTTAGTAGCTATTGATACATTCTTTATGTTATACTATAGAGGCACTAATGCATTGTTAATATATATAATTTAGGTCAATTCCAATGGTTAGTTTCCAGGAAAAATAGCGTTTTTATGATTTGCCATCACTTGTACAGGGTGATAATTTTAGTAGCTATTGATACATTCTTTATGTTATACTATAGAGGCACTAATGCATTGTTAATATATATAATTTAGGTCAATTCCAATGGTTAGTTTCCAAGAAAATAGCGTTTTTATGATTTGCCATCTCTTGTACAGGGTGATAATTTTAGTAGCTATTGATACATTCTTTATATTATACTATAGAGGCACTAATGCATGGTTAATATATATAATTTAGGTCAATTACAACGGTTAGTTTCCGAGAAAATAGCGTTTTTATGATTTGCCATCTCTTGTACAGGGTGATAATTAGAACAGCTATTGATACATTCTTTATGTTATAGGCTGTGGGAGCACTAATGCATTGTTAATATAAGTAATATAGGTCAATTCCAATGGTTAGTTTCCGAGAAAATAGCGTTTTTATGATTTGCCATCTCTTGTACAGGGTAATAATTTTAGTAGCTATTGATACATTATTTATGTTATACTATAGAGGCACTATTGCATTGTTAATATATATAATTTAGGTCAATTCCAATGGTTAGTTTCCGAGAAAATAGCGTTTTTATGATTTGCCATCTCTTGTACAGGGTGATAATTTTAGTAGCTATTGATACGTTCTTTATGTTATACTATAGAGGCACTAATGCATTGTTAATATATGTAATATAGGCCAATTCCAATGGTTAGTTTCCCAGTAAATAGCGTTTTTATGATTTGCCATCTCTTGTACAGGGTGATAATTTTAGTAGCTGTTGATCCATTCTTTATGTTATACTATAGAGGCACTAATGCATTGTTAATATATGTAATATAGGCCAATTCCAATGGTTAGTTTCCGAGAAAATAGCGTTTTTATGATTTGCCATTTCTTGTACAGAGTGATAATTTTAGTAGCTGTTGATCCATTCTTTATGTTATACTATAGAGGCACTAATGCATTGTTAATATATGTAATATAGGCCAATTCCAATGGTTAGTTTCCGAGAAAATAGCGTTTTTATGATTTGCCAACTCTTGTACAGGGTGATATTTTTAGTAGCTGTGATCCATTCTTTATGTTATACTATAGAGGCACTAATGCATGGTTAATATATATAATTTAGGTCAATTCCAATGGTTAGTTTCCGAGAAAATAGCATTTTCATGATTTGCCATCTCTTGTACAGAGTGATAATTTTAGTAGCTATTAATACATTCTTTATGTTATACTATAGAGGCACTAATGCATTGTTAATATGTATAATTTAGGTCATATGCCGATGGTTAGTTTCCGAGAAAATAGCATTTTTATGATTTGCCATCTCTTGTACAGGGTGATAATTTTAGTAGCTGTTGATCCATTCTTTATGTTATACTATAGAGGCACTAATGCATTGTTAATATATGTAATATAGGCCAATTCCAATGGTTAGTTTCCGAGAAAATAGCGTTTTTATGATTTGCCATCTCTTGTACAGGGTGATAATTTTAGTAGCTGTTGATCCATTCTTTATGTTATACTATAGAGGCACTAATGCATGGTTAATATATATAATTTAGGTCAATTCCAATGGTTAGTTTCCGAGAAAATAGCATTTTCATGATTTGCCATCTCTTGTACAGAGTGATAATTTTAGTAGCTATTAATACATTCTTTATGTTATACTATAGTGGCACTAATGCATTGTTAATATGTATAATTTAGGTCATATGCCGATGGGTAGTTTCCGAGAAAATAGCATTTTTATGATTTGCCATCTCTTGTACAGAGTGATAATTTTAGTAGCTATTAATACATTCTTTATATTATACTATAGAGGCACTAATGCATTGTTAATATCTATAATTTAGGTCATATGCCGATGGTTAGTTTCCGAGAAAATAGCATTTTTATGATTTGCCATCTCTTGTACAGGGTGATGATTTTAGTAGCTATTGATACATTATTTATGTTATACTATAGGGGCACTAATGCATTGTTAATATATATAATTTAACTCATGTCGGAAATGGTAGTCAATGACCAATTACGTTTCAATGAATTCTGTTTTACATCAATGACAGTCGTATTTCACCTCGCTCTTTATCGATTTCTCTTTATAAGCTCCTGCTTTTGTGATAAAGAAAGCTCCTCCTTTTTTTTAATATTCTAAACAGTTTAGACCATTATTTTTCTCCAACAGATAAATTGAATATAGCAAATTATTAATAGATTCAATGATTTTACTGAGTTTTTTATTGAAAATATAAATGATTAACCTATAATGTTGATTATAATAGTTTGATGTGTTTCATTATTTCTCCACTAGAGTGCATTCTTATAATATTCCGATCCTATTTGGCAATAAATAATATGATTGAGTTGCAGTGAATATACATAAGCTCACATTTCTAATTTTTTTCAAACATCGCCGTTTACATTAACTATATAAATATTTTATAACACCGGTAACTATACTCAAATAATTATTTTTTAGTAAACAGCTTAATTTTATTCGTTAAATAGTCCTAACAAATGCCACTCTTGATTTCCAAATTCTCTAGATAAATTCACGACTCACGAAGTGAGTCGTGAATTTATCGATAATTTGGAAATCACCCGTGACATTACCTATGATAAATATGTTTAATTATAAACAGTACTACACGGGGTTCGAATTATAGACCAATGCAGTCAGGGTTCTTGCGTTATCCATCTACGCTAACATAACTTACAGAAATGAGTTTCTGTTTTTTTATCTTCTTCTTCATATATAAATTATGTTAAATATTTTAATATTTCTTAACACATTTCTGTTCAATTCATACAAACATTACATCCTTCAGAGCGCCAGCATGCACTACCCAGTAGTCCTAAATGACAGAAGAACTTTACATTCACATACCGTACTATTCCAAATTCTGCACACATATTTACCAACTTATTTAACAACACTTTTCAAAACTTATCGGCTCATCACAATTTAGGAACAAGATCACAAGACTCTTCTTTACTTTTGATACCACAGCACAGGACATGTCTGTACTCTGAATCTTACACAATATCTATGACTAGAGCATGGAACTCACTTCCCAGTCATGTCAGGGACTGTCAATCGCTATCATTATTTAAATACAAATTAACTGATATCTTAAGTTCGACACAATGAAAACGTTAACTACATAACAACTATATAGAGCATTCCGTTAATAATCATCTAGGAAGCTACTTACTTTATTTTATATCATTTTGATTTTATTATATTCCATGTTTTTGTTAGTATCAGCCAGTATTAGATCACATCATCACTGTATTTTGTTCAGTCTGTATTTTAATAATATCTTAAAATTGTAAGATGTACGTAATTTTTGTATAATTTTACTATTCGCTGGTTGAGTGGAAGAGAAGGCCTTATGGCCTTAACTCTGCCAGCTAAAATAAATTAGTATTATTATTATTATTATTATTATTATTATTATTATTATTATTATTATTATTATTATTATTATTATTATTATTATTATTATTATAATTTCAGATAGTCCGTCGCCGTGGCGTAGTCGGTAGAGTCCCTGCCTGCCACTCCGGCGACCCGGGTTCGATTCCTGGCGGGGTAGGGGATTTTAAATCTCCACATTGGGTCTGGGTGTGTGTTCTGTCCTAGTGTCTATGTGAGAATTAAAAAAAAAAAGAAAATTAACAAACAGGTAAAAAAAAAAACAAAAAGAAGAGGAAAATACTACTGATCAAAATAAACAAATATCATCATCATCATCATCCAGGGATTAAGCCTGTTGGCTCGTTCCGGTTTCATGAAAGCTAGAATTGTTAAAATTGTTCAGACCATCTTCTGTGTGGGCGGCCAACATTTCTCCTTCCGCACGGTTTATATTTTAGCAATAATTTTGGAAATCTTCCTTCTGGCATTCTATCAATATGTTCGTTCCGGTCGTTCCTATATTTAATTATTCGGTCTGTAAGTTTGAAAATATTTAGTTCCTTTCTTATATCTTCATTTCTTTTCTTATCCAGCAGAGTATATCCTGCTATATTTCTTAAAAATCGCATCTCAGTTGCTTCCAATCTTTGTTCTTGTCTTTTATAAACACATTTAAACTACGTAAATATTGTGTAGTCGTGTGGACAAAACGACGCATGCGACATAATTGGGCCTTCAAATACTTCAAGCGCTCATTCTTTCTGAGCGACGGTGTACTTCAAGTAATCAGTGAGCTAGGAACGTTTGAATGCAATGTCTATACTTGATGTTTACAAGGGAGTGATTATTAATATGTTATTAAATCTGAGTGTGATTGATTGTTTATTTCTTAGAAGAATCGTCGAGCACATTTCCTGTACAAATAAGGTAATTTAACTATATGTATATTAGACTCAACTGCACTTCTACTAGCACTTGATTTTTCAGTTATATTGTTGTAAATTATAGCTCTTCTTCTGTATTTACTAACATTATTTAATATTTTAAACTTTTTCAAACAATTTTTATATCATTATTAGACAATTTTGAAGTATTTATTTAAATATGCAAATCACAATATTATGACACTGTTAGACAACATTGTGATGCTAACTGCTATTTTCTCCACAGAGTATATTACTTAGTCTATGATTTTTCTATCGCTGTTTTGGGTTATCGCTGGATGGATCAGCGTTAGGGAGTGATAAGTAGGTGTACACCCATTTTTAATAAACTTTTTGTAATTTTAATATTATTATTTATTTTTTAAACATAGATTTGGGGATTTATTGCAAAGATTGGTCATTTAAATTTGATAGCGACGGATAGCAATCGAGGATGACAATCGATATGTGGTTCGATTGTGGGTTATTGCTGGCTCTGTAAACTCTGGCGCATGCGCACTGTTGTTCTATAGGACTTTGAAAATATTTCACGCTAGTTTAAGTGTAGTTTTCCCCAGTTTTTCCTTAATATATTTTTTCAACATAGAATTGGGGATTTATTGCAAAGATTGGCCATTTAAATTTCATAGCGACGTGCTGCCATCTAGCTTAAGCTATATGAACTTTAGTACGATATCGATAATAGTCGATATGTGGTTCGATGGTGGGTTATCGCTGACTCTATAAACTCTGGCGCATGCGCATTGTTGTTTTATAGCACTTTGAAAATATATCAATTAAGTTTAAATAATTTAGAGCATACACCCTGCAATTGAAGAGTTGCTCCAAATACTTAGAGCGCAAAAGATGGCCATGTTGGTGTTAATTGTGAGAAGTAACATTATATCAAAATATCTCAAACAATTATTGAGTTTTTTCTTTTAAAAATTAATATCAGTGTGTACGGCTAGACGTGGTATTATCGCCTCACTATGATACTTAACAAACGGCTCGCTTTGTTTCCCCGCAGCTGTTATATGTTATTAAAATACAAAGATTCCGACTGCCACGACTACCACAATGTTGCCACATTGCTATTCTTCACTCAGTTTCAATTAAAACTCGGAAAGTGGAGCAGTCGATCCAGTTATAAAATTGTATACCGTAATCAATTGTTATAATTATCAGTGATTTACTGTGATATGTAGCTCGAATAATAATATAATATCTACATATTTTATTAGTTAATGTAAGTGATTTGAACATATGGCTGCCATGGGAAAATATTTCAGACCGAACAGTTAATAATAATAATAATAATAATAATAATAATAATAATAATAATAATAATAATAATAATAATAATAATAATAATAATAATAATCAATAATAATAATAATTTCAACATGATGTGTGAATATTAAGTGTAGACTTACAAGCTGTATAAAGTTGGAATTAAATTATTTAATAAATAAATACATATATAATTTTAATTATAAAAGTTAAACAATACCAAATAATAATATGAAAATTAAATAATGAGATTAATAATCAATGCCTCCTGTCCTTGTGTAAGAAACGCCCATAGCGCTGTGAGAAACGTGACAACACCGCATGTCAAGCATTGCCGCGCGGAATGCCTCCTGCCCTTGTGTAAGAAACGCCCATAGCGCTATGAGAAACGTGACAACACCGCATGTCAAGCAATGCCGCGCGGAATGCCTCCTGTCCTTGTGTAAGAAACGCTCATAGCGCTATGAGAAACGTGACAACACCGCATGTCAAGCATTGCCGCGCGGAATGCCTCCTGTCCTTGTGTAAGAAACGCCCATAGCGCTGTGAGAAACGTGACAACACCGCATGTCAAGCATTGCCGCGCGGAATGCCTCCTGTCCTTGTGTAAGAAACGCCCATAGCGCTGTGAGAAACGTGACAACACCGCATGTCAAGCATTGCCGCGCGGAATGCCTCCTGTCATTGTGTAAGAAACGCCCATAGCGCTATGAGAAACGTGACAACACCGCATGTCAAGCATTGCCGCGCGGAATGCCTCCTATCCTTGTGTAAGAAACGCTCATAGCGCTATGAGAAACGTGACAACACCGCATGTCAAGCATTGCCGCGCGGCACGCGCTTTTATATAAACTGTTAACCATCAGAGTGAGGCAATAATATAATGTTATTGCTGCATTTTATTAATATTTATTTTATTGTAATTGATATGTTTAATACAGGGTGCAGCATAAGTCAGTTAACCGAAAATGCAAATATATTATTTTTCTGTAGCTTACAACATCTCTACAAAAACACTACCGAAATTGTTCCCCAGTTACGAAATTACCCCAAGCAGTAGTGTTTGAGATTATATTCTGAAGATCACGTATTCAATCCCATTTTCAACCAATGTGATGTTTTGTCCTTGCAACCATGTGCAGCGGTTAACTTACTTATGCTGCACCCTGTATAATTATAATAGGAGAAAGGTAAATAAAAGGTGGAAGGAATGTAAGATGTGATAACACTGGTCGACAAAAATTAACTTTTTTTTACATGAATAAAAATATGAGATTTTAGAAGTATTTTTCATTCTGAATTTAAATGTCATTTCAGTTTTTTTCCTATCAGGCAAGAGTTTTCTGTGATATTCATTTACATTTTTTATAATTTTTAATAAAATGCATCCACATCTAACCCATTCTGACTTAGCTAGAAAGTGGTAGATGGTGATTTTCGGGCATATTTTGGATCTGGAACATCTCTCTTCTTTGTCCAACAGTAGTCAGCCAGCATGTTAGAACTCCACTTGCCTTGGTACCTCTTCTCCATTGTGAATATTTGCTGATGAAAACGCTCACCGTGCTCATCAGAGACAGCCCTTAAATACAGCTTGAATAAAATCGCAAAATATAAGGTAAAGGTTCCTATTTATATAATAAATTTGGGAATTTTTGACATTATGAGGTTTAATTCATAAGAATTAAATGATTCGTGATTTCTTCTTACCTCATACTTCTATGTTTTTTAAACACAGCACTGCAGTATCAGCGACCATCGTCACCATCCTAAACTGTTTTCACGACTGTCAATTTTTTCTTTTGCCGGTAATTATCCAAACTGCCATCTGGTGTTCTTTTGAATGAATCATTTTCTAAACTGCCATCTGTTGTATTTTTTAAGAACTTTGTAATCAAACTCGGTTCGTCTGGAATCTCGAAGTTCATGGTTCTAGTATAGTTTTTATTTTTTAAATATATATTTTTAAATCCAAAGGTTTGGATAGATGTTTCAAAAGTTTTGCTTCCTTTTCAATTCTATGATGCTCTAATAAACTATGTGCTGCTATAGCTGATTTTTCAATTTCTCCATTCTTTATGTTTCTGAAGTGTTCTTTTTTACGAGTTTCCAAGTTTCTTTTTGTTTTCCCTATATATATATATATATATATATATATATATATATATATATATCCTGTTGCAATCTTTGCAATCAATATGATAAATTCCAGATTTTTTTGTTATCTGGGGTGTTCCTATGACAGATCAGAGAGAATGCCGGACATTGGCATCGTTTAAAAGAAATCTAAATTTATATTTGATCTAACCTCGACTTCATCATTACCCAGTGTAAGGTATATATATATATATACAGTATATTAATTGGTGTTTCTCGTATAATTTATCATATTTATACTATTATTATTATTATTATTATTAATAATAATAATATCATTATCATTATTATTACCGTATATTATTATTTTATTAGGCCTACTATAATTAATAGATATATGGATTTTCATCAAGTAAACACCAACTCAATTGATTATTATTATTATTATTATTATTATTATTATATTATTATTATTATTATTATTATTATTATTATCGTAAGTATTATTATTGTTATTATCGTATAAAATGTTGTTTGTACATGACATTTACATTGCTACATTTAATGTATCTTTAACTGTTTATAATTAGTATAGTGTATATCTATATTTGTCAAATATTTATTTGTATTTGTGCTGGTTGTGTGGAAGAGAAGGCCTTATGACCTTAACTCTGCCAGAATAAATAAAAGATTATTATTATGTATGGAGAGCTTATGTCCGCGCGGTCATGAACCTACGGGTTCGATAGTGCCAGTGAGTAAGTAAGTTTTATTATTATTATTATTATTATTATTATTATTATTATTATTATTAATGCTAAAATCAATTAAAAAAGTAGCTGTCACAAAAACAAAACTGTGCCTGATGGAAAAATTCTGACTACGTATCTGAATTCAGTATGAAAACATGTACTAGATTCACTAATCAGATTTCTTGTAAAGAAAACCATGTAGACCAGTGTAATTGGATGGGAATTGAGGAAGTTGCTGCAGTTATAAATGTTCAATTTGGACAATTGACGATTGTAATATATAGAGTTTATTTACAAAATAATGGACACATAACAAGAAGATAATGATTAAACATTAGAATCTAGGAGGAGGAGGAGGGGGAGGAGGTTGGGATATTAATGTGGACGATTTGAATAGGTATGTAGGTGATGCCGCTGCAGCGAGAACATGGCGGCAGAACTGCTTCATCTGCTGGAACTGGCACTCTCCAGCTTACCGGTTCCAAGGCTTCCTCATCTGCTCCTGCAATCAAACACAGAACTGGAGTTATTTGCGCTGCTGGGACACAATAAGCCAAACACAAGAAAATCCGCGAACGGAATAGGCAAGTGGCAACTAACTAACTATAGTATAAAAGGACTAAGTTGGCATGATTTCTGCTATCCTTGTCTAGAGAACTGTTCTTCCACCCTTCGCAAAACACAATGGGCCACCCTTGTAAAATTACTTAGGAATGCTAGAAAAACTCCACCCCTCCACTTCCGTCCAGTCACTTTTGTGTCAGGTAATTTTTGTCAGTGGCGACTGGTTCAGAGTGCTCTGTTAAAAGTGACTGCAGAGCGTGTGAAAAGATTGAAGAGTCATATTGGCAGCAGACGGTTTAATGGACGAAATTAGTGATCGGTTTGAAATAAATTTAGACGATACCGACGACGATGAAACTGAAAATGAAGACATAGAAACTTGTCAGGAAGAATGTTTAGAAGAAGGGAATGCCACCACTGATCTATGTTCACTGCAGGGAGTGTCTGCCCTACCGCTGTCACCGTGAAGAGATAAGCGTATGAGTGAGAAAGAAGATGGTGACTACTCTCTTTCTCTTTCTAAAATATTCTAGACACTTTAGCCCTCATGGACTATAACTAACTAACTAACTGTCCCGCGCCGTAGTCAGGTGGTTAAGGCGAAAAGCCTTGGCGCAGAGCTATGGGGCTTGCGCTGCTTCGAGTCTCCAGGGGTGAATACATTTTCTCATGGTATTTCGGCCAGTATGGGACCGGTGTCCACCCAGCATTGTGAGGCATTTGGGTAGCTACAATAAGTAGCGGCTTCAGGTTGAGGAAACCAGCTATAACGGCCGGGGGACTCGACACGCTGACCACATGTCACCCCTACATTGGTTGGACGATCATCTACCTCTGTGATTGACACATGTGGATGTGAGGCCAGCAGCCGGATGTTAGGCTAAGGGTCATCTAGGCCAGTCGCGCCAGGAGTTTGTTAACTAACTAACTAGCTAACTCACTGGCACTATGGAACCCGTGGGTTCATGGCCGCGCGGACATAAGCTCTCCATACATCCCTATCCTGAGCCACCTCATTATTGGTCTACCAACTGGGCGTTTTCCCTCTGGTTTTCCTACAAGAAGCTTCCATGCACGTCTTTCATTCCCAATTCGTGCCATTTGTCCTGTCCATCGCAGTCTACGAGACTTAACTGTTCTTATTATATACGGCTTCCTATAAAGACCATGTAGTTTATTGTTATGTAGTCTTCTCCATTCACCTGTCTGTTCATCTCTCTTTGGTCCAAAAATTTTCCTAAGAACTTTATTCTCAAATACTCGTAATCTCCTTTCCTCGCTTAAAGTAAGAGTCCATGTTTCGCATCCATATAATATAACTGGTAGAATAATAGTTTTATATATTTTCAGTTTAACGTTTTTTGAAAGGAGTTGTGACATCAAGAGTCTCTGTAATGCATAATAGCACGCATTTCCAGAATTGAGCCTATGTTTAATTTCTTTGTGCATCTCATTCCTATTTGTGATTATTGTTCCTAGGTATTTGAATTCAGCCACTTCCTCAAAATTTCCCTCATTTGTCATTAGCTGTCCATTTCCATTATATAATGTATTTCTACGTGTGACCATATAGGCTATTTAGTTTTATTGATACTCGTATTTACTTCCAGTCCTAATTCCTTAGTGTTACTCAATAGTGTGTGCGTGTTGTACTTTAGTATCTCCTCGCTATCGGCCAATAGTACTACATCATCATATTGACACGAAGATTAATCAGCTAATTGAGATGCAAGACTCCACGTGCTTCGACGGAGGAACAGTACTTTACCTTTCCCAATATATATATAAAGGCGCGATTCCGTGTCGTGAATTTATGGCACGCAAAACAATTCGAAACTTGAAATAAGATGTCTGTGAGCAAACGTTGTCGGCTCTTTCACGCCAGATTTGATGTTAATTGCCTTAGTTGTTAAAGAACGCCATTGAAAAATACTGCTGTATCTGTATAATGTGGGGCTTTCTGGATCTGTGGTTAGCAGGATGTTAGACCCATCATTAAAAATATGTTCAAAATATCACAATAAGGTGAAGATTTAAAAATCTTGTGCCCGCCGGGAATTGAACTGAAACATTGGAGTACAATGACTCTACCACGCTAGGCCGACGGATGAGGATTTTCCACGGCAACTTATAGGCAGTACGTTTTTCTAATCTACTAGCTAATACCAGGCATGCGCTGCTACGCCTAAATAAATGAAAATTAATGTGATTTTATCTTTAGTTGAATAAGTGAAAGGAAAAAAAAAATGTAAATTTATATTTTTTAGATACTCCGTGCTGATTATCCGGCGATGACCGGGAATTTACGTATCCCGATCGTCTTGACATAAATGAGTTGAAATACGAAAATTAATGTGTTTTATGCTTAGTTAAATAAGTAGGAGGAAAATTTTATATCGTAATTATTTTTAGATACCCCGTGCTGTTTACCCGGAGTTATCCGGAAATCTACTCATCCCGATCTTCTTGTCATAAATGAGCTGAAAGACAAAAAAATAATGTACATCTTATAATTACTTGAATAAGTAAAATGAAAAATAATTATAAATGTATATCGTAATTATTTTAAGATTCCCCGTGCTGATTACCCGGTGTTGCCCGGGAATCTACTTATCTCGATCTTCTTGGCATAAATGAGCTAAAAGACAAAATTTGTTATTGTGAGTTATCCGTAAAAGAATACCCGTCATGTGCTGCTATGCTTGCACAGGAATCTACGTAGGCCCTACTTGTCTCGATCTTCTTGGCATCAATGAAAGACAAAAATGGTTATTGTGAGTTATCCGTAAGAGATAAACATATGCTGTCGCGGACTTTTTTGTAGAGCTTTTTGAGATATTCAATTCTGTGTACATTAATCTTGTGTATTTGTTATGGTTTTAGGCAGCGTAAGCCATTTAAGCGCCCAAAGGGCTACTTTTTTCACGTTTTCACGACTTTTAAGGGTGTAGGAGTTGAGTATCACAACTCTCTTATACCCTATGTTCATCCCGGGAATCTCCTGAACATTTTGCAAAAAGCCCCATCACAATCGGATCAACGGTATGGCCGCGCATAAAGTACGAACAAACAAACATTCATTTTTATATATTAGATTACTGTTATGGGATGTAGTACCTGAAGTTCTGATCGGGGCATATTGCTGTTTGCTTCGGTTTCTGTAGCTGCAAGTCTCTTCCTCCGGTATCCGGCTAGAGGCAGGGGCAGGGACCTGTCCATTGCATTCCCGTACTGGCTGGACTGAAACACCAGAAATATTCATTCTTAAGTAACTTAAAGTGAGGCGGTTTCAACTATATATATATATAACATAAAAAATAAATGCTTGGACGGGATTTGAACCCAGACCTCTGGATTCATACTCCAGTGCGCTACCAATTACGCTACCAAGCAAATCTAGTACAAACATTTATTTTTCTTTATACATATTCTCTATTACGAGAGGTAACGGGAACTCTGTCTCTACTGCAGAGACTGCAGCGTGTTCATAATGCTTGCGTTCGATTCTTTTTAATATCCGCCGTTATGACCATATTTCCGAACACTTTAATAACCTCTCTTGGCTCCGTCTTACTGACAGACGTAAATTGCACTCTCTTTCACTACTTTTCAAGCGTCTGAATTCCTACACTCCTACTTACCTGGCGTCCAGATTTGAGAAGTTTTCCTCTTACCACAATATTGACGCTAGGTCACAAGATAGCAGTCTGCTAACAATTCCTCTTCATAGCACTTCCTCTTATTCTACTTCCTTCACAGTAGCCTCTGCCCGCTCCTGGAATGTCCTTCCTCAAGATATCAGGGGTTGCCGCACACTTGGCACTTTTAAGTCACCTGTTGTCTAATAATTAATTTATATCTATTTATTTAAATTTATACTATGTCATTAATAATCTTTTCTCGTTATATATATATATATATATATACACACATTAAATTCGTTAAAACTAGAGTAAATCAAAATACATTATAAATATATTAACTGTATTGTATTTATAACACGTAATTGTTTATGTTTATTGTAATTTAGATGTAAGACTATTTTTTTGTACTTTTTAAAACCTGGTTGAGTGGCAGCAGAACTACAATTAATCCAAGGTACGTCTTCTTCTTGTAAGCCCAATGTTTCCCTGAACAGAGATTTAGGCGCTCTCCCCCTACAGGGAAGAATTTGAACCATACTAATTTAGTTACACTTGTTTTCGTATAGATGTCATTTGAATCGGCCGCGGTGGACTAGTGGTTATGCTCCTTGCCTCTGCTCCCGAGGGTCGCGGGTTCAAACCTGGCCGGGGTCGATGAGTTTTTTTAGGATGGAAAAGTCCAAGCAGCAAGTCTTGCGGGAGGGACTTTAAGCCGTGGGTCCCGAGTATGAAGATTTTCAGGCTCGTAAAACATCCTTAAGCCTGAATGAAAAGGCCTCTAAACAAAATTTACCGAATTTTCACGTCCTAGTACTACCTTGGTTTCCTAGATGTCAGTATGAGGCGGAACGCTGACTACGGACCACTCAAATGACATCTATACGAAAACAAGTGTAACTAAATTAGTATGGTTCAAATTCTTCCCTGTAGGGGGAGAGCGCCTTAATCTGTGTAAAGGGAAACATGGCCTTACAAAACAAAACAAAAAAAAAATGTAATTTGAGTGGTACGTGGTCAGCGTTCCGCCTCATACTGACATCTAGGAAACCAAGGTAGTACTAGGACGGGAAAATTCGGTAAATTTTGCTTAGAGGCCTTTTCATTCAGGCTTAAGGATCTTTTACAAGTCTGAAAATCTTCAGACTCGGGACCCACGGCTTAAAGTCCCTCCCGGAGGACTTGCTCCTTGGATTTTTCCATCCTAAAAAAATTCATCGACCCTGGCCGGGTTTGAACCCGCGACCCTCGGGACCAGAGGCAATGAGCATAACCACTAGTGCACCGCGGCCGATCCAAGGTACGTAAAAAGGCATATACGGTACCCTATAATCTAAGATTATTAAGTTTTAGTTTTTTTATAAAGCGGAATTTTGTCTAATGTGGGGGAAAAAAATGGTCCCATGCGATTCCGCTTTGAACAAGTTTTACTGTATCATGATAATCTGTATTCTTGTGTTTTTTTTATTTTCCTCGTATATTTTTCATAACTTCTAAGATTTAATTTTTATAATTATTATGAAATTACTATAAAAAGTTTGGAATATAGGGCGAATTTATATTTTTAAAATCAAAGTTATCCCTTAAATTCGTAATGTATCTTTTTGGGTACATCAGTTGCTTCAATTGATTCAATATTTTAAATAAATCAGAAGAAAACGAACAAAAATAAAGCACTTAAATGTGTGTCTAATTATACAATACCTATACCTAATAATAACAATTATACAAGATTCCGTTTTCACTGCGGTCCGCCACATTTAAATAACTAACAGAAGAAATTTGTGTTTTGCTAGTTATCGTCGGCGGAGGATAAATCATCAAATATCAACGACGAAATAACTAAATCACAAGGGCTAAACAGGGTTGGAAATCCCTAGAGATAGCCGGAAGTTGGTGTTCATGATCGAATGATTCCCTTCTTGTTTGTCGGGGACGCTTTCAGAAAACTGGATGTTTCCCTGACGAACATAGATGGTGGATAAATGTTTGAGAAATTACACAATTTCCAATACACAGCGGCGGCGGCGTTTTGCTAATTTAAGGGTTAAGTTATCAAGTTTCTTAGAATAATGTGTAGACATGTTTTGAAAGCTTTCATGTGAATTTCTGATTCACAAATGGAGTACGTGTATGACATATAAGAGGGCGAAATAAGTTGAGTTCAGACCTGTTCCTGGCGTCTCCTTAGCAGTTCAGCTCTTGCTTCTTGGATCGCCTCCCACAGTTTGGCTTCTGACAGGATCTGCCGACTGAGTTCCTCAACTGCGGGTTCAGAATTCATCTCCACCAGCGTGCCCATGGACTCGTCAGAACGTTTCTTGCCACAACCTGAACAATACAAATGTGAACTAAAATTTCAACATCACCTCCATTCGAATAAAGTTCCACTGTGGTTTATTCTATTAATTTTATCGTGATATTTCAATGTATATATGCAATAAATAATAATAATAATAATATAATAATAATAATAATAATAATAATAATAATAATAATAATAATAATAATAATAATAATAATAATAATAACGATAATAACAACAATAATAATAGCAATAATAATAACAATAATATTAATAATCCATCCATACATAGTAATTCTGCCCGAGGACAGGTCTTTCACTGCAATCATAGCATTTTCATGCTATGCTTTGCAGCTTTACTAGGGAATTGTAGGTGTGGTAGCTTCCCGTTGCTTTCCACACCGGTGAAGGATGATGATGATGATAAGGATGATGATGGTCATATGATTTCGGGGACCGTTTGGGCCTTAAATTTTTCCTGACATTTGTCTTACAGGTGAGGAAAAACCCCGATAAAAAACCTCACCCCAGAAAAACTGTTCCGACCGGGGATCGAACCCGGGCCCGCTGCTTGACAAGGCAGCACGCTACCTCGAGACCACAGCGGTGGACAATAGTAGTAATAATAATAATAATAATAATAATAGTAATGATAATAGTAATAATAATAATAATAGTAATAATAATAATAATAATAGTAGTCATAATAATAATAATGATGATAATAGACCACGAATGAGGTGGGAGAACAACATTAACTATGATTTGAGGGAAGTACATTATACAGGGAATGATTGGAAAACATTGCTCAGGATAGGGATGTATGGAGAGCTTATGTCCGCGCGGCCATGAACCTACGGGTTCGATAGTGCCAGTGAGTAATAATAATAATAATAATAATAATAATAATAATAATAATAATAATAATAATAATAATAATAAAATTCCTCAGGGATCCTCATCTAGGGGATATGTGGATGGCGACCACAAGGTGCCCAAGCTGGGCAAAACATTGCTTCCACTTACTTGTGTTTTGCTCCTTACTTTTATCTTTCCTATAATAGTCTCTCTTGGCTTAATTCTTGTTTTTTTTGGCTCTGATAGCATTAGATCATTCGAGGCCTAGGAGATATTTTCCTACTTTCATTCCTCTCTATTGATCTGTCTAATTCTTACAACCTCGTGGGCAGTCACCTTGATGGGTTAACTTTGTTATATGATGAAAGTTAAAAATTGAATTGTACCTGTTGGTAGGTGCCGTCGTCCTCAACTTTGTTAAAATATTGTATATAAAATTAAGTGGAGCGCTTTCGGAAGTCATCTACAATTTTATTTTTAACTTTCATCATATGAACTTTTTCAACTTTTCGAGACTTCATTCACGCAGAAGAGAAATCAAGCTATGCAAAACACGTTATCCGTGAAGGACATCGCATGTTAAATATTGAAAACACCCTAACAGTAATACATAATCCAGCGAAGATAAACGTACTCGAAGCGATGGAAATCATAAAAGCAGCTCACAACAACGACAGCCTGATAAACGAAAACGAACCCAATACATGCAACCCCCTCTACCAGATCTTCAGTGAAACACCAGTTTTGAATCCTGCCGATGATGGGACAAGTCCCGAAAGTGCAGCAGTTAAATGATTAATTAAGTTCAGGAGACGGACCTTAAGGTGAATATTCCATAATTTTATATTAATTTCATCATATGACTTCACCTCAACCCGAATTTGATATGAATTTTACTAGTATTGATTCTTGTTATTAACATATTAGGTAAACAAGGAACAAAAAAAAAATGCCCACATAAGCTGCGGGTACATCAATGTAGCCCCATTACAACTTATACATAATATGGATTCTTCTAAAGCGAAATAAGCATAAGCATGCAATGGATTTGTGTCATCACCTACAGCTGGATACACATATGAAGAATGAATAATTGTCACTCACCTCTTTTTTTATCCATCTCCTCTTTCAGACATTTTATTTCAACTTAGGTAATCTCTGAAAGCGCATGTTATTGTGCATTACAGAAATTCTTGTTATCCCAAAACCTCTAAAAATGTTAAAGTAAAAAAATGTTAAATGTAATATGATTCCAGTTATATTACATGGGGCGACTCCGTGGCGCAAGCAATAGACACTGGCCTCTTACCGCTGGGAACCTGAGATAGAGTCTCGGTCACTCCATGTGAGTTTCGTGGTGGAAGAAACGGAGCTTGGGCAGGTTTTTCTCGGGGTTTTCTCCCGTTTTCCCAAGCAAAATCTCATTTCTCCATACTCATTTTGTTTAATTTTGTTCAATTGGCCCCGTGATGGTGCGTCAGGGCTAGTCGGCCGGCACCCTTGTCATTCACAGACCTCTATACAGGGGGCATCATCTCATCCCTCTATCCGATTCTGAGTTGGACACGAGTTGATATATATTTTAATATATAAAAATTTCGTGTCACGTTGTTTGTCCGCAATGGAATCCTAAACTAGTGAACCGATTTTAATAAAATTTGCACTCTGTGTGCAGTTTGATCCAACTTGAGACTTAGGGTAGTTTATAACTAAATTTATATTCGCATTATATTTTTATTGAAAATTATTTGTTTATTATTTAACAAAGAGTTATAATTATCTGTGAGTTCCGTACGATTCTAACAGATGGCGGTGTAATTATCTGTGAGTTCCATACGATTCTAACAGATGGCGGTGTAAGGTAATTTGGTAAGGTAATTGGTTTAATTATTATTAATATATAAAAATTTCGTGTCACGTTGTTTGTCCGCAATGGAATCCCAAACTACTGAACCGATTTAATAAAATTTTGCACTCTGTGTGCAGTTTGATCCAACTTGAGACTTAGGGTAGTTTATAACTAAATTTATATTCGCATTATTTTTTTATTGCAAATTTGTTTGTTATTTAACAAAGAGTTATAATTACCTGTGAGTTCCATACAATTCTAACAGATGACGGTGTAATTATCTGTGAGTTCCATACGATTCTAACAGATGGCGGTGTAAGGTAATTTGGTAAGGTAATTGGTTTATTATTTAACAAAGAGAGATCCAGATGGCTGTGCTTTTTGTTGCAATCGCGAATTTCAATTGAATTACAAATATTGATTATTTCATAATTTAAGTGTGTTCAGTGTTTATTTTATTTTCAATATTATTAATTTTGTGTGTAAGTATTAGTTTTAAGTAATCTGGCTGAAAGACAGCAACTTAATTAAAATTTTTAACGTATACCTTAGCCACAGCAACGCGTGGCCGGGACTTCTAGTATAAAATATGAAATTATGAATTTACTTGGAACATAGAAACGTACGCTGTTATAGTAAAAAATCTAAAGCAGTAACATAATATTGTTAGAAAAAATTATGTATAAACCTTATGGTTATTCTTATATTGCGTTATGGTATAAAATAACAAGGTCCCTTCTAATTGAAATCACGTTTGTTTGAAAATTAAATTTATCTTTTCATCTGAGAGATAATGAAAATCCCGGGTTTTTAAAACGCCGTTTATATGTTGGTATAAATTAAATAACGCTGGAGGATCTGTAAAATATGCAGGTATTTGTTATTTAGTTTCCATGACCAACTGTATGCGGGTGCTCCAACTTGTTCAAACATGTAATTACCAGCTTTATTTGGCAAAAAAAAAGTAATTTTCCTGAAAACAGTAGGAATTTATGAACATATTGTCCGTTTTGACAAGGGCGAGGAAGGAAATAATAATAAAACACAAATATCAATAGAGTTTTCGCATTCATAACATTTGCTGTTAACACTAAGAAATTAGGATTGGAAGTAAATATCAATAAAACTGAATATATGGTGACACATAGAAATACATTATATAATGGAAATGGACAGCTAATGACAAATGAGGAAAATTTTGAGGAAGTGGCTGAATTCAAATACTTAGGAACAATAATCACAAATAGGAATGAGATGCACAAAGAAATTAAACATAGGCTCAATTCTGGAAATGCATGCTATTATGCATTGCAGAGACTCTTGATGTCCCAACTCCTTTAAAAAAACGTTAAACTGAAAATATATAAAACTATTATTCTACCAGTTATATTATATGGGTGCGAAACATGGACTCTTACTTTAAGGGAGGAAAGGAGATTACGAGTATTCGAGAATAAAGTACTTAGGAAAATGTTTGGACCAAAGAAAGATGAACAGACAGGTGAATGGAGAAGACTACATAACAATGAACTACATGGTGTTTATAGGAAGCCAGATACAATAAGAACAGTTAAGTCTCGTAGACTGCGATGGGCAGGACATGTTGCACGTATGGGAAATGAAAGACTTGCATGGAAGCTTCTTGTAGGAAAGCCAGAGGGAGGAAAACGCCCAGTTGGTAGACCAAGAATGAGGTGGGAAAATAACATTAACTATGATTTGAGGGAAGTAGATTATACAGGGAATGATTGGAAAGCATTAGCTCAGGTTAGGGATGTATGGAGAGCTTATGTCCGCGCGGCCATGAACCTACGGGTTCGATAGTGCCAGTGAGTAAGTAACATTTGCTGTACTGTTGTCGCTAGTGATGTCACTGGTGGCTGAGCTAATGAAAAAGTGCGGCGGTAGACTTTGATTGGTTCAGCCATCAATTATGTCATAATAGCGGGAACCGTAGAGCGAGCGTCACGGGTGCGAAAACTATCTGTTCTCGTCATATCGTTACATTAGTTTCTAATGGATTTTAGTCATCCCTTTGTTCTGCTGACCTGATGTTTTGCTATTCATTTCTCTCGTTCGCCTTTCCTTTTAATTCTTAAATTATTAGCTTAATTATTTTTGTACTTTTAGTCTGATTAATAATATGCAGATTTTGTGTTTATATTCTGACCAAGGATTTGTGCCCCCCTAAGATATGCAAACCAAACAGTAATTCCCTTTCTTCTTCTTCTTCTTCTTCTTCTTCTTCTTCTATGCCCATGTTTCCCTTAACAGAGATTTAGGCGCTCTCCCCATTCAGGGAAGAATTTGAACCATACTAATTTTGTTACACTTGTTTTCGTATAGATGTCATTTGAGTGGTCCGTGGTCAGCGTTCCGCCTCATACTGACATCTAGGAAACCAAGGTAGTACTAGGACGGGAAAATTCGGTAAATTTTGCTTAGAGGCCTTTTCATACAGGCTTAAGGATCTTTTACGAGCCTGAAAATCTTCAGACTCGGGATCCACGGCTTAAAGTCCCTCCCGGAGGACTTGCTCCTTGCATTTTTTCATCCTAAAAAATCCATCGACCCCGGCCGGGTTTGAACCTTCAATATTTGAGAGTATTATCAAGTACATTTAATTAATAATATTTTCAAAGTCAAATTAAATGTAAAATTCACTATAAAATATATTGTAAACAATTAAAATACTAATTAAATAGTTACCTCAATAAACTCCAGAGGATATACGCTCCCCATACATCCCTATTATTAGCTAATATATCCCAATTATCCATCCCTCAAATAATGATTAATATTATTGTCTCACCTTGTTCTTGGGTCACCTACTGATTCCTCTGCTTTTCCTAAGTTCCTATACCTCTCTTTCACTTCCCATTTGTGCCACATGTTCTACCCATTGCAGTCTAAAATATTTATCTGTTATTATTAGCTGCATCTTATTTCCAATATAATGGCCATGGAGCTAACTGTTATAATGGCCATGGAGCTAACTGTTATAATGGCCATGGAGCTAACTGTTATGGTAGTTTTTTTTTCAATCATCTGTCTGTTTAGTTGAAAAACTTTTCTAAGCACGTTATTCCCAAATTTTCGCAGTCTCTTCTCATTTATTAAAGCGAGACACCATTTTTTGCAACAATATAACTGGAGTTTTTTAATTTTTGGTTTAATATTTTCTCAAGTATTTTGAGATAACAAAAGTCTGAAATTCACTATTAATTATAATAATCCATTACATTTTTTAAAATTACATTTTAATAAGGGAACATAAACACAAATTACAAACAAGGATTAAGCTTGAAGACTTGCACTTACCTGTAAATGCGTTACAGAAAGGACGTTTCCTTTTCGGGTCCAGTAAACGTTCCATTTCAACCGGATCCACCTGCTGAAATAATTTAATTCTGTTAATTTTCATTTGATTTAATCGTCACAATTTTCCACCCAATAAACTAATTCGTTTATAATAAAATCAGTTGTAAAAACAGTGTAATTATTGTTATCTGTAAAAATAAATCTTAAATAACAAATTGATATAAACTTCTCATCTTAGAAGAATTACACATGGAACCTTTAGAAAACAAAATTTCTGATTATAAGTCAAGATGGATGCAACATGTTCATCGAATGGAAGATCACAGAATACCCAAACAAATGTTAAGATATCAACCTGCAGGAAGAAGAAGACCAGGACGTCCACTCAAAAGACTTTTGGATGGCGTTTCTCTTGAGGCCGAAACAGGTCAACAAATGACCTAAATTCGTGAATGTACTATGATGATGATGATGATGATAAAAACTTCATAGTTTAGGATAATTATTTTATCTCTAGCACCAACAATAATAAAAAATTTCACTATTTTGTTTTCATCATGGATGAAAAAGGTATGCTTAATGGAATATACTCGAAAGCATTTCATGTGATAGACCCAGCGGTCTGTTACGGTTCAATCCAACGTTTGAAGGGTCTGCCCAAAGATCTCTTGCCTGGTGGCTGGTAATTTATGATCTGACGTGGTATTCTTGTTCTGCTCATTCTTCTTACGCGAGATTTCCAGTTGTTTCTGTATTTTTGTACATATTCCATGACTGATTCTGTTTGTAATTGTTTGAGAATCTCAGAATTCCTTTTATGGTCTGTTCTTGAGGAACCTGCAGTACGTCTCATATATTTCATTTCTGCAGAAATTAGAATAGAATAGAATAGATTTATTTAGCCTGGTGGAGTTAAGGCCATGTGGCCTTCTCTTCCACTCACCAGGACAAACATAAGTTACATATGAATACAAAAAAAAAATTACAATAATAGTCATATTAAACAATTAATTATCTGTCAAATTGAATAATAATGAAAATAATGTCTAATAATACAATAAAATTAAATACAATTAAAATTAAATTAATGATAGAATGAATACAGAAAGGAATAACAGCTCGAATCTACTATACATAAAAGAAAATAAATAAAATACAAGGAAAGTAATAAACTACAATGAATTAATCTTGCTTTTTATACAAGGTATTAGGTAAATATATTAACGAATCTTAAATCTATTTTTATTAAATAATGAAAAAACACATTAATTCATCATCATCATGAACAAATTCGTTTTAGGCCATGTGGCCTGTACGGTAAACCTAGCGAAGATGGTCTTGATCTTTCCACCGATGTTTTGGTCTTCCTTGGTCCCTATGTCCAGTTGGGGTATATTGGAATGCCAATTTTAGAAGTCTAATTCTTGCCATTCTTCTCAGATGATTTTTCCATTCTTGTTGGTATCTTTGTATATCTTGATTCAAACTTGTTACTCCAAGTTTTCCTCTGATAATAGTGTTCCTTTGGTGATCCAGTCTATTAATTCTTAAAAAGTAATATTAGTGAGTTGCTTCTGTTAGTAATTTTATTTTCAATTTGTTTCTGAAAGATGGTAAAGTTTGGCAGTCCCTGACATAGGGTGGAAGTGAATTCCATGTTCTAGCAAGAGAAATTGTAAAATATTTGTCTTTTAATATTAAAAGAGAGTACGGTAATGTAAAACTTTACTAAAACTAATAACTTTGTAATGAAGTAAAATATATATTTTCACCTATAATTATTATAGGTTACATATTTTTAAATATTTTTTTTGAGGATGTATATCTACGGCATAGGAGCATAATTTGTAGTATTTATTATATTCTCGAAATAGGAGAGAAACTCTATATAGGACATACAAAAAAAAAACTCTTTGTTAGTTTTATTCATTTAAATAACCGATAGCAGAGAAATTGGGAAATCGGATAGCGGGGCTATTTAGAAAATGGTTATGGTTTGAAACGCGTGCTTCTATCCAAGACGCCTTATATTATATATCATTATATAGCAGCGGTTCCCAACCTTTTTCGACTCGCGAACATCTTCCACAACGATTAATTCCAAGCACAAAGTTTAATAACCTTAAATTAACTTAACCCTTAACGGTTAAAACCTAAAGTTACTCTAGTTACGGCTTAACAACGTGTAGACCTAGTTGTAGCGAAATCAAATGTATTCCTAACGTTGTTACATCTGTAAATCAGGCATTCCATGTTAATATTAATTTATTGTGGAAATAATGTGATAAATTCCCGATGTTACACATATGTAACAAGGGAGACTATAGGGTTAATTTAATTTTAAAATAATAATATAATTAGAATAATACATATTTATTATTATTATTATTATTATTATTATTATTATTAATATGACAATCCTGCAGAAATGAAGGAAACAGTAATAGACCTAACCTCGAAACCCGCCATAACGGAAAAGTTTTGGCGAATCCCTTGAAATATTTTGCGAACCCTCTGGGGGTTCGCGAACCACAGGTTGGGAAACGATATATAATATTTTAATTTTTTTCGAATTATCCCGCTCTTCCTTACACTTTTATTTTTAATTTATTATTATTATTATTATTAGTCGGCCGCGGTGGACTAGTGGTTATGCTCCTTGCCTCTGGTCCCGAGGGTCGCGGGTTCAAACCCGGCCGGGGTCGATGGATTTTTTAGGACGGAAAAATCCAAGGAGCAAGTCCTCCGGGAGGGACTTTAAGCCGTGGGTCCCGAGTCTGAAGATTTTCAGGCTCGTAAAAAATCCTTAAGCCTGAATGAAAAGGCCTCTAAGCAAAATTTACCGAATTTTCCCGTCCTAGTACTACCTTGGTTTCCTAGATGTCAGTATGAGGCGGAACGCTGACCACGGACCACTCAAAATGACATCTATATGAAAAACAAGTGTAACTAAATTAGTATGGTTCAAATTCTTCCCTGTAGGGGGAGAGCGCCTAAATCTCTGTAAAGGGAAAACATAGGCTTACAATACAATAGAAATAAATATACTTTATTTTGGTTTATTATCCTTTGAAACTTGTGTACAAACAAACTGATGTTATTTTTTTATCTTTGAGTCATACTCATGTGATATGAAGAATTTTTCTCGCTCTGTCATAATTTGTTAGCATCATTCATAACATTTTAACCCTTAAATTGACAAAACACAAATTTCTTCTGTTAGTTATTTCAATGTGGCGGACCGCAGTGAAAACGGAATCTTGTGTAACTGTTATTAGTAGGTATATTGCATAATTAGACACATTTTAAGTGGTTTCTTTTTGTTCGTTTTCTCCTGATTTATTTAAAATGTTAAATTAATTGAACCACTTCATGTATCCAAAAGGATACATTACGAATTTAAGGGTTAATAGAATGATACAATGAAACGCAAACATGAAATTACTTCGGTTCTATAAATCGAGGTTATAGCATCTCAATTTCGACTCGCATTTGTCTTGCCCACTGAGGAGATTCATTAATAGAAGTGCCAAACGAGAATGGTCGATCCTGCGAACTTCCGAATATGGGTCTCAAACCAAGTCGTTCTAAACAACACTGGAACTGTAAAACACGGAGCGTGAATTGTGGGACATTCTAGCGTTTTACCGAGATTTTGAAATTATTTCAATTTCCAGAAGGAAAGTGGACTCTCCAATCTTCTCCTTTTTCCGTCGAAACCGGAAATTGGCGTAGTACAAAGCGGACTAATTTGAAAGTTTTCACTTTAGCAGACAGTTGCGGAGCGAGGCCTACTTTTGTTTCTGCTGGCGTAGCTTTGTTAATATTCATTTCACTCAGTCATAACATTGGTTCCTGTTAAATACAGAACTTTTCATGCTCTTGGTTAATAATTTAAACTATAATTTTTCGTTTAATCGTTATGATAATATTTATACTATTTTTTGTTTCCTCAGACCAATAGCAGGATATCAAAGAACAGATAAAAAACACAACACAGAAATAAGACTACAACTAAAAGTAGAGGAATTAAACACAAGAATAGACAAATACAGAACAAACTGGAAAGAACACTTGGCAAGGATGACTGAGAATACAATACCAAAAGCAGCATACAGCTATTTACCGCGAGGAAGAAGAAGTTTGGGAAGACCAAAGAAAAGATGGAAAGAGCAGCAATTTGGAGCCGGAACAGGCTAGTAAATAAGCCTAAACCGTGAAGAAGAAGACAATTTTTTTGTATAAACCAAAATATAGAACAGGTGTCTAGTTTCAATTATTTTGGCTGCGGTATTAGCTTCAATATGGAAAGAGAATATGTGGCACTATAAAATGGACATTGAAAAATAAAATATTGAGGAGTACACAATTAAAATTTTACAAAATTATTGCAGTGCCTATCTTAACATATGCAAGTGAGAATTGGACTCTTAACCGTTCAGACAGAAGAAAAATAGAAACTGCAGAAATGAAGTTCTTACGTTCAGTAGCAGGTGTGACAATTTTGGGCAGAAAAATAAATGAATATATTAGAAAAGACTTAAATATTTTTTATTTAACAAATATAATTGACAATATGAGAAACAATTGGTATGAACATGCTAAAAGAATGCCTACAGATAGAATCCCTCAGCTGTTATTAAAGTACAAACCAATAGGATATAGAAGTGTTGGACGTCCATTTACTAGATGGGAAGATTAATTAAATCCCACTTGATGTGAAAACAGGTAAAATACCTAATTTCATGAAGTAGAAGAAGAAGTTATTTTCTTGGTTAATACTAACTCGACCCTACTTTTTAAAATCGTTTTCTATATGCCTAGTGTTGTTCCGAAAACACAAAAAAAAAAGACATTGTAATGGTAATTTTCGGTATCTAGTAGCTAGGACCGATGAAGATTTTATTTTTTTCAAAAATATTTTCATGAGAACAGCTTCATTGTCACCATTCCTTTGTAATTCGTTACAGTTTGGTTGGCATGTAAAGATAATCAATGAAAGAAGACCCAACACGTCCGGCTTTGATTCATTCACTTTTAGAGCTTTCGCACCAAGTTTTATTGAAAAGGATTTCTCTCACAAGAAGTGTTGAGACATAAAACGGAATGGAATGGAAACAAGCAGATGGATTTGTCGTGTTGTTCCATAAATCCTATAGTCTCCCAATCTGCAGGACAACGTTACATCAAGTCACACAAGCTCGTTTGTTTTATTTATCTCAAGAAAATATATAGAACTATTTAACTCATGCCGCAATGGGTGTCAGTGACCAATCACGTTTCAATTAATTTTGTTTTACAACCAATCACAGTCGTGTTTCACCTAGATATTTATCTACTTCTGTTTATCATAATAACCCTTAAATTGGCAAAACACACATTTCTTCCGTTAGTTATTTAAATGTTGCGGACCGCAATGAAAACGGAATCTTGTGTAACTGTTATTATTAGGTATATTGTATGATTAGGCACACATTTAAGTGGTTTCTTTTTGTTCGTTTTCTTCTGATTTATTTATAATGTTAAATTAATTGAAGCAACTGATGTATCCAAAAGGATAGATTGCGAATTTAAGGGTTAAAGAAAGCTCCTCCTTTTTAACTCTTAAAACGGCAAAACACAAACTTCTTCTGTTAGTTATTTGAATATGGCGGACCGCAGTGAAAACGGAATCTTGTATAACTGTTATTATTAGGTATATTGTATAATTATACACACATTTAAGTAGTTTCTTTTTGTTTGTTTTCTTCTGATT
This sequence comes from Diploptera punctata, assembly GCA_030220185.1. Lineage (NCBI taxonomy): Eukaryota > Metazoa > Arthropoda > Insecta > Blattodea > Blaberidae > Diploptera > Diploptera punctata. Next base: position 1,215,941 of record JASPKZ010003802.1, read on the forward strand.
TATTTAAAATATTAAATTAATTAAATCAACTGATGTATCCAAAAGGATACATTACGAATTTAAGGGTTAATGTTCTGAACAGACCAGTTCATTATTTTGCAGTGACTGACTCTCCAACAAATACGTTGAATATAACAAATAATGAACAGATTCCTTAGAACTACACATTTGATAATTGTGTGTTCAATAATTGCGTTTTTAAATAATGATTTTACTGAGTTGTTTCCTAAAAAGATAATTAATAACTTATGTTCATTATAATATACAGTTTGACGTGTTTAATTTTTTCTCCACTAGGGTGCATTCTTACAATATTGCGATCGTATTTGGCGATAAATAATAATGATTTAGTTGCAGTTCATGGATGGATTGAATTCTAATATTCATTTTTTCTCGTATGACAGTATTTCTTATTTTTTCTAATTTTTGTACGTCTTGCTGCTCTCCTCAAGAAATACATCGACATCAGTTTTTGTTCTAAGTTTTTGCTGAATTTCCAAACGTCAGCTCCATATGTGACAGTACTTCTCACTATTGAATTATATATATATTACCTCAGGGGTCCTCACCTAGGGGATATGTGGATGGCGACCACAAGGTGCCCAAGCTGAGCAAAACATTTCTTCCACTTACTTGTGTTTTGCACTCTTTTAACTTTACTATCTAACCTCTCTTGGTTAACTCTTATTTTTTTCGACCCCGACGCTATTAGGGCATCCGAGGGCTAGGGAGTCTTTCCTTTCTTCCATTTCTTCATTCCTTTATTTTCTTTTCTTCCCCAGAAAAACCTGATCAGAGGCTGTAAGATGTCAGCCCCATCACTGGTCTTGCCTTCCTTTGGCCAGCAACCAATCGAAGGGACTATTATTATGCTTTCAAGTCTTATACGAGAATTTCCCGGAACGCTGGAGGGAAAATTTTCTATAGGATTGTAACAGGCCTTGGCCTAATACTTGGAAGGAAGAATAAGAATTATATATATATATATATATATATATATATAATATATATAACTTATATTTTCTGGTTATATATCTGTTCCATAAGACTATATTTATCATTGCTGTTACTGCTTGCATTTATATCCCTGAATAAATGTATAATTGGCCTGATTTATTTCCTACATAAAAATAATGAAAGCTCTCTGAATGAAAATGCATCGGGGTTTTAATCCTCACTTGACATTTTATAAACACCCCTAATTAACGGAATAAAGAGCTTGGTCCCTCATTATCACCGGTGGATTGTTCCACTCTTTCAACGAATAGAGGAGAAAGTAATTGCCACTTAAGACCAACAGGAATGATAAAGGTTCTCATCTTGACCTTAAACCGGTTTCAAATATAAAACAGTTTATCCCAGTTTCTGTAGCCATCTTCTTCTTCGGCTTTCCCCCACTTATAGGTTTGTCGTCTTCAGTTTCCATTTATCTCTATCATTCCAATCTCCCTCTTCCAAATTCCTATCCTCCATTATTGTTCTGACGTAGGTTTTCCATTTCCATCTTGGTCTGCCACGTTTATTTCTTCCAGGGGGTGACCATTGGTATATATTTCTTGGCCATCTTTCATTTTCCATTCTTTGTACATGGCCATACTATTTAAGCGTTTGATTTTCATTCCTCTTAACAACAGATGTGGTGACATTCATTTCTCTCCAGAGGAATTAATTTCTTATTTTATCCTATCTTGTTTTTTGGAGGCTTCTTCTAAAATAATCAAATACAACTGTTCTAATTTTATTCTTTTGTAATTCCGTCAAAGACCAAGTTTCACTTCCATATGACAAAATATTCTGTATTATGTTCTTATAAATTATCATTTTAGTTTCCTTTGTAATATTTTTGTTCCAAATTATTCCATGTAATGTCTTAGTTGCATTTTTTTCCATTGCAATTTTAGTCTCTCTCCCAGGTACCTAAGCTTGTAATTATTGACCCAAGATATTAAAAAAATTCAAATTTTTTTATTTTCCCTGTTTCAAGTATGAGGTCTTCCAATCCTTTCCCAAACACATATATTCTGTTTTCTGTAAATTTATATCCAGTCCCCATTTTTTATATTCTTCCATTAGATCATAAATTTCATATCATCTTCATCCCCTGCAAAAATTATTTGATCATCTGTAGCCCTACTTCCTAATAAATAGACAATCCGCTGTCTCATAGTTTTCACGACGTGTGAACTATTTTGATCCAAAACTGTCAATATGGCTGAGAAGGAAATTTCAGCTGTCGGAGGCTCCTTTGATATAACTACTGCAGTAGTATAAGACATTATTTTATTTGTAAAATACCGCAATCTCGCCCGAAAAAAATTCTTCTTCTTCTTCTTCACTTCACGGGCTAAGCAAATTGCCTGTTCCGCCTCACAGTTGTTCTGTCCATTTTTTCACTGGCCTTCCTACATTCCTTGAACCTCTTGGCTTGTAGTTAGTAGCTGCTTTTGGTAATCTTGTTACATTCATTCTTTCTACATGTCTACACCATTTATCTCTATATTATTTGATTTTTTCATTCAGTGGGTACATATTTTTGGACCAAAGAGAGATGAACAGACAAGTGAATGGAGAAGACTACATAACAATGAACTACATGGTCTTCATAGGAAGCCAGATATACCGGTAATAAGAACAGTTAAGTCTAGTAGACTGCGATGGGCAGGACATGTTGCACGTATGGGGAATGAACGACTTGCTTGGAAGCTTCTTGTAGGAAAGCCAGAGGGAAAACGCCCAGTTGGTAGACCAAGAATGAGGTGGGAGAATAACATTAACTATGATTTGAGAGAAGTAGATTATACAGGGAATGATTGGAAAACATTATCTCAGGATAGGAAAACATTATCTCAGGATAGGAATATATGGAGAGCTTATGTCCGCGCGGCCATGAACCTACGGATTCGATAGTGCTAGTGAGTAAGTAAGTGGGTATATATTTAACTCTGTTCTTATATGTTCATTCTTTATCCGATCCAATCTTGTGCAGCCTTTTGTTTTTCTAAGGAAATTCATTTGTACGCGTTGTATTCTACTTTGTAATTTTTTGGTCATTACCCAAGTTTCGCTCCCCCATAAACAAAAATTCTTTGTACGAAATATAAAAGTCAGTTTCATTCTATGGATGTAGGCCTAAAATTTAAGTAACAAATACAATTATTGGAAATAAATTACAGGATTACGACAGTCCGTTTTGTTGGACAAGTGGTTCCCATACTTGCATCTGGTTCCGAAGTACGCGGGATCAAACCCTCGGTGTATCGATGTATTTTTCAATGCATAGAAATCCAAAATGTGGGACCCTCGAATTGGCAGAAGAGAGGGAGAGCAAGACAGAGAATTAGGTGAATCGGCTCTTTCAGGAATATCGGCGGAGTCCAATAGTCGAAGGTAGCACGGAACCGCAGAACCTGGAGGAGCTTGCAGACAGAACTGCCTTAAGAAATTAACTCCAATCTCCAGTGTAATGTAGTTAGTGGGGGTTTAGAACCAGTGCTGCGAATCTATATGATTAGAGGTGCATTGGGTCAATAGCTTATATGGATTAGTCACCATGTGAGAATACAATGGGCTATCCGATTCTCGGAGATCCTCCCCCTTAATGTGATATATGTGGATATATCCATTCATTCATTCATTCATTCATTAATCTACGGGATGAATCATAAATATGGCTATACGTTTGATCGCGTTGTATGATGAAAATATTACCCTTACACGAAATATGAAATTACAGTTGGAAAGGCAATTATTCAAATTACAAAAATGGAATAAAACAAAACAGTGTAGAACTTACGTCATTAGTCAAAATGGCGTTGAATATGCAACAGCAAATTACAATTGCTGCATGGGCAATAACGTATGCTAGTGACCATGAGGCCGCAAGACGGGCAAGACGTGAGTTTAACGTAGCATTGAAGCCGTCGACTGTGGGGAAGTGGAGAAAACGATTGCTGGAAACGGGGAAGATGCAGAAAAATGAAACCTCCTGGAAGGCCTCGCGTTAGCACTTATGCAGAAACAACGAAGAGAATTGTGGAGGCGTTCGACGCTAGCCCACAAAAATCAACCCACCAATCTGCACGTGAGCAGTGATTTGTTTTGTTTTGTTCTATTGTTGTAATTTGAAGGATTCCCTTTCCAATGATAACATCATATTTCCTTTAATAATAATATTTTCGTCACAAAATGCGATCAAACGTATAGCCATATTTCTGAATCACTCTGTAGAATACAATGTTTCTATTGTTCTCAGATTTATTTTTGAATAATGAGCACTGATGTTTAACTCACTCGTTTTTGTACTATGACGTCATCACAAGAGATGAGAGGGAGGTGCAGGATGACCAGAAGGGCGGTCAGAGAACATCCCAGCATCACGTGGTACATCTGCATCCCTGAGCGCGCTGTTTGCAAGATCTGTAAAAAGTAAAAAAAAAAGTTAGTCATCATAATCATCATCATCATCATCATCATCATCATCATCATCATCATCATCATCATCATCATCATCATAATCATCATCATCATCATCATCATCATCATCATCATCATCATCATCATCATCATCATCATCATCATCATCATCATCATCATCATCATAATCATCATCATCATCATCATCATCATAATCATCAACATCATCATCTACAACAAGGATTAAGCCCAATGGCCTGTTCCGATCTCATTATAGGTCGAATTGGTCCTTCCATATCTTCAATGATCTTCCCAACATTCTTCTCCCTTTTGGTTTATAATTATACATTCTTCTTGGTATGCGCTGTTCATTCATTCGTAATACGTGCTGAAGATAAGCATTTTGATAGCATTTTATTCTTTCACAGATATTAAATATATTAAGTTCTGTTCTTATATCTTCGTTTTTATTTTTATCGGTCCTTTGGTGTGCCCCAATAAAAGAGTGTCATATTAGATAAAAGCAGCTTTTGGATAAAATAGAAAAAAACTGTATTTGATGATCTTGAAGAAGGCTTTCGGGTTGTAAGGCCGTGATCGTGAGGCTTGTAGTTCCCCGACGTTTCGCCAGAGACTGCGTCTGTCGTCATCAAGGGTTGTCTCAAGAATCTTTGAGGATGCCAGACGCAGTCTCTACCGAAACATCGGGGAACTACAAGCCTCACGACCACGACCTACAGCCCGAAAATCTTCTACAAGATCATCATAGCAACTCCGGCCGTGAAAATCTACCTCAATACAAACATACATTTGTTTCCAAGACCATGTAAAGAATCAGCTTTTCACATATAAGTCTGTAAGAAATGAAAATAGAGAGAGAGAGAGGGAGAGAGAGAGAGAGAGAGGGGGGGAGATATAAGAGATGAGAGAGAGAGGTGGAGAGAGAGAGAGAGAGAGAGAGAGCAGAGGAGAGAGATAGAGATAGAGAGAGTAGAGATAGAGAGAGATATAGAGAAAAATAAGATAGAGAGATACTAGATACGAGATCTATAGAGTGAGGGGAGATGTCGGATTGCCCACACAGAGAAAAGTAACGAGGAACAACTACAAAAAAAAATAATTGGTAATCCAAAGTAAAATGAATGGGTGGGGAGCACCGGAACTTGGTTGATCATGAAGTGAATATAAAAAGGTATAAATATGTGTATTATTTAAGTACGATTTTAAAGATAAATTACCCATCTTCGAACAAATATATGGTAGGCCACAATAAACAGAAGCCTAAAAACTAAAACTAAAAATATTTTCTTTGTGGAACTGATACATGGACATTTTTCTGTTGTCAAATAATTAATTTTTCTCTACCGGTATTTATTTAAATTTATCCTATGTCATTAATAATTTATTCTCGTTTTTTATATCTTGTACATATTATATTTATTTAATTAAATAATAATAAAACTTAGTTTTATTTAATTTTCATATTTATTAAGATATAATTCAGTGACAGCTGTTTCGGTACACTGTACCTTCTTCACACATGTTAACAAATTATGAATTGTGTTATTATAGTACATATCAACTGTATCTATGCAACAATAATTTTTTAATATAATCTGTATCATAAATTTAACAAAGGCGATTAATTAAATTATAGTTGGGAATTTAACAGTGTATTACTTACTTACTTACTCACTGGCACTATCGAACCCGTAGGTTCATGGCCGCGCGGACATAAGCTCTCCATACATCCCTATCCTGAGCCAATGTTTTCCAATCATTCCCTGTATAATCTACTTCCCTCAAATCATAGTTAATGTTATTCTCCCACCTCATTCTTGGTCTACCAACTGGGCGTTTTCCGTCTGGCTTTTCTACAAGAAGCTTCCATGCAAGTCTTTCATTCCCCATACGTGCAACATGTCCTGCCCAACGCAGTTTACGAGACTTAACTGTTCTTATTATATCTGGCTTCCTATAAAGAACATGTAGTTCATTGTTATGTAGTCTTCTCCATTCACCTGTCTGTTCATCTCTCTTTGGTCCAAAAATTTTCCTAAGTACTTTATTCTCAAATACTTGTAATCTCCTTTCCTCCCTTAAAGTAAGAGTCCATGTTTCGCACCCATATAGTATAACTGGTAGAATAATAGTTTTATATATTTTCAGTTTAACGTTTTTTGAAAGGAGTTGGGACGTCAAGAGTCTCTGCAATGCATAATAACACGCATTTCCAGAATTGAGCCTATGTTTAATTTCCTTGTGCATCTCATTCCTATTTGTGATTATTGTTCCTAGGTATTTGAATTCAGCCACTTCCTCAAAATTTCCCTCATTTGTCATTAGCTGTCCATTTCCTTTATATACTGAATTTCTACGCGTGACCATATATTTAGTTTTAATGATATTTACTTCCAGTCCCAAATTCTTAGTGTTACTCAGTAGTGTGTGCGTGTTGGCCTTTAGTATCTCCTCGCTATCGGCCAGTAGTACAGTGTATTACTACTTTTCAATTTATTTATTTCTACAGCTTCTAAAAGGTCCAACTTCTTTCCTTTGTCACAAACTTGTGAAATTTTAAATTTGGATCAAAACAATGATCATATTGGAGTAGGTGGTTAGCATATTTTGAATTATCTAAATTTCTGTTATATGCTCTCATGTGTTCCTTTATACTAGAAATAATTCAAAATATGCTAACCACCTACTCCAATATAATCATTCTTTTGATCCAAATTTTAAAATTTTACATATTTGTGACAAAAGGAAAGAAGTTGGACCTTTTAGAAGCTGTAGAAATAAATAAATTGAAAAGTAGTAATAAACTGTTAAATTCCCAACTAGATTTGAATGAATCGCCTTTGTGAAATTTATAATACAGATTGTAAAAAAATTGTTGCATAGATACAGTTGATATGTACTATAATAACACAAATCATAATTTGTTAACATGTCTGAAGAAGGTACAGTGTACCGAAACAGCTGTCACTGAATTATATCTTAATAAATATGAAAATCAAATAAAACTGCGTTTTATTTTTATTTAATTAATAGATATGGATTTTCATCAAGTAAACACCAAATCAATTGATCAATTATATTTCACTTTAGTTTTGTTAGTGTAAGCTTGAAATCGGCTTTCGCACTTCTTCATGGTATTTCTCTTCTTCATGTTGTAGATTGATGAAGTATTGGAATCAATAGTAATTTGAATGTATTATCTTGTTCAATGCTTCAGGTAACAGAGCGCAGCTTGTAATATAATTTTCTTATAGCTTCCGGCACTAAAAGAAGCGAAATTGAGTAATTTTAGGAATTCTCAAGGCATTTTTATTATCTCGTCTCAACATACATCACAGCTTCTCCTTTTCGCCTTTCGATTGTCTGTTATTTGACTGAATTTTGATACCTGCATTTGTTAGTTTTAACTTTAAAAATGTTTTTTTGTATCATTGCGCTACAAGCCGGAAGGTCGAGGGTTAAAGTCCCGTTGGGATCAGGATTTTTAAACTTCTGGCGGCACTATGGTCCTCGGATCGACTCAGCCTCTAACAGAATTGAGTACCAGGCGCTTGTTCTGGGGATAAAGGCGGCCGTCACGCAGGCCTGGACATAAAGTGCCGATTGTCTGGAAAAAGTGGGAGCCTTAACCTCCTACTACCCCAAGGGACTCCTGAGGCCTGTAGTGGGATCACTTTAGTTTTACCGATCCGATTGAGGGTCTTTCCACTTTTCAGCGGTTGACCTTTTACCAGCCGGCTGCTGGCCCTTCACATCCACATGTGTCAATCACAGAGGTAGATGATCAACAGCCAGTGTAGGGGTGACATGTGGTTAGCATGTCGAGTCCCCCAGCCGTTATAGCTGGTTCCTCAACCTGGAGCCGCTACTTATTGTAGCTACCCAATTGCCTCACGATGCTGGGTGGGCACCGGTCCCATACTGGCCGAAATGCCATGAGAAAATGTCTTCCCCCATGGAGACTCGAACCAGCGCAAGTCCCGTAGCTCTGCGCCAAGGCTTCCTACCTTAACCGCTCGGCTACTTTTACACTTTACACAATCCTAATATAATTGCAAAATGGTTTGGGTCAGTTTAGAAATCCTGACTCCACCGCTTCGGAGTGCCCCCAAAATTTACATGAAGTCCTCTATAATTTTTAATCTTCTAAGAACACTGAGCCATTTATGCTGCATCTTTGAGTTGATCTATAGAGCACCAGTTTCGATTCCTTATTCTGACAGGATATTTTACTTTTTTCTTAAATTGTGTATCGTTTGATTGTGCAAGAACGGATTTTTATTTGTAATAGTTAATTAAATAGTAGTTCAACAGTTCAGTTTTTGTGATTCAGGAGGATTTGTTGAAAGTTATCCGAATGTAGGTCTGTCTTCAGAAAGTGATACACAGAGATTAGAGAACATATTTCTTCTTCTTCTTCTTCTTCTTCTTCCTTTCCAGGATTAGGTCAATGCGATCTGTTCCGGTCTCAAGTCCATCGTTTCCTTGGCCATCCCAAATATCTTTTTCCATGTGGTTTGTAGGTGTTGATCTTTTTGGGTAATCTTGTATTGTCAATTCTGTCTAAATGTTCTTTCCATCGGTATTTGTGCTCTTCTAGTTTATCAACTATTGAAAATATCTCCAGTTCATTTCTTATTGATTCATTGTGTAATCTATCCATACGTGTACATTTTTGTGGCAAACGTTTTACATTGGCTTCAATATCGTCCAGTTTTGCTTCGGTTAATATATATAACAATTCCCGAACGCGAACGGTTTTAACCGAAGCAAAATTGGATGGTATTGAAACCAATGTAAAACGTTTGCCACAAAAATGATTAGCTGAACTAATGTAAGATTAATAATACATTTGTGTTAACCGGAGCTGAACAGAGAATTTTACTGATTGATGTCGCCCGGGAGCCAGACCTCGTGTTATGGCAGACATCTTTATTAATGACCCTGTAAACGACAAAAACCAATTCAGTATATTGATAAAACAAAGCTTGTACGTTTGAAAACACACTATTTCCCTTGTCGAAGGGATACTGCAAATTTTATTGACAGTTCGGAACCCGACCGATCAGAGATGTGTCTGAATTGGTAGATAAAACGAATATTATTACTGTTGCGTACGGAAATAAAGAGATCTAGAGATATGTATACCCTGTTCACTTTTAAAGTGATCCTCATCAAAAGAAAACCATGTGACCTGCTCGCTTTTCATTGTTATGGACACCGACGTACGTTGAAGAAGCAATATCCTTCCGCCATTCCCGCCACAATTACTGTCACTTTTGACAGGGATATGACGACACAGGAACAGAAGACTCGATACTTTCCGCCATTTTTTTCACGAGTATCAACTGAAGCATGACACAAATGTATCACCTATATGTCTTGTTCTTCTTCGGCTTTCCCCCACTTATAGGTTTGCCGTCTTCAGTTTCCATTTATCTCTATCATTCCAATCTCCCTCTTCCAAATTCCTATCATCCATTATAGTTCTGACGTAGGTTTTCCATTTCCATCTTGGTCTGCCACGTTTATTTCTTCCAGGGGGTGACCACTGGTATATATTTTTTGGCCATCTTTCATTTTTCATTCTTTATACATGGCCATACCATTTAAGAGTTTGATTTTCAATCCTCTTAACAACAGATGTGGTGACATTCATTTCTCTCCAAATGAATTCATTTCTTATTTTATCCTGTCTTGTTTTTTGGAGGCTTCTTCTAAGATAATCAAATTCAACTGTTCTAATTTTATTCTTTTGTACTTCCGTCTAAGACCAAGTTTCACTTCCATATGACAAAATATTCTGTATTATGCTCTTATAAATTTTAATTTTAGTTTTCTTTATAATATTTTTGTTTCAAATTATTCCATGTAATGTCTTAGTTGCATTTTTTGCCATTGCAATTTTAGTCTGTAAATCTCTCTCACAGGTACCTGAACTTGTAATTATTGACCCAAGATATTAAAACAATCCACATTTTATCACCCATATGTAATAAACTATTTTAAGTTGTAATTATTGATTAGGTATATTTTAGAATATCTTGTATGTTTTGGTATTATTATTTTCATTCACGAAGAATAACATATTTTTAATTTAATGAAGGGAACTACTTTTTTCGCGTACTTATTGCTTCTACAACGTACGTCTGTGTCCATAACCAATGACAAGCGAGCAGGTCACATGGTTTTGTTTTGACGAGGATCATTTTAGATGCGAACAGGTTTATAGATATGTAGAGGTCGTCCTTATTGACTAGTGGTTACCATGCTCGCCTCTGGAACCAAGGTTCGTGGATTATAACTCGGCTGGTATCGATGGTTTTTTAACGGCATAAAATATTGTTTATGTTTTTATTAGGAAACGGAGTATATTCGCAGGTCTTGTGTCGTAGAATTACGGCAGGTAAAATAACTTGAATCGTGAAGTCAGGATCTGAAGCTTTCAGCAAGTCGCTTAAGTGTTCGTTTGTTAATCTTCACCTAAACTTTTTCTTGACTATTTAACTCATGCCCCAAATGGGACTCAATGGCCAATCACGTTTCAATGATTTCTGTTCTACAACCAATCAGAGTCGTGTTTCACGAAAATATTTACCAGTGTTATAATTACCATATTAAAGAAAGCTCCTCCTTTTTAATATTCTGAACAGGTCTGACCATTATTTTGCAGTGACTGAGTCACGAGAAATACGGCTACCAGATTGTATATATAGTGCATGAATGTCAACACTTGCCTCATGCGGGAGTTAATATAAAAACATTTGTAGCAATTGATTATACCACCAAAAAAAAAAATAAACCACTGTTTGCACTTTCTTAAATGTATTTTTTCCCAGGTAACAATCCAGAAAAATATAATTGTCATATTTACATCATACGACATCAGAAATAAATTAATATACAGTTTGATGTGTTTCATTTTTTCTCCACTAGAGAGCATTCTTACAATATTGCGTTCCTTTGGCAATAAATAGTATGATCTGGTTGCAGTGATAGACAAAAGAAGCAGTTAGAAGCGTACCTATCGTTTCTCATTTGTTTTCAAACATCGCCGTTTACATTAAATATATAAATATTTTAAAATAACTATAGTTAAATAATGATTTGTGAGTAAACAGCTTAATTTTATTCGTTAAATAGTCCTAACAAATGGCACTCTTGATTTCCAAATTCTCTAGACTATTTAACTCATGCCCCAAATGGGAGTCAATGACCAATCACATTTCAATGATTTCTATTTTACAACCAATCAGAGTCGTGTTTCACCAAATATTTATCAGTGTTATAATTACCATATTAAAGAAAGCTCCTCCTTACAATATTGCGTTCCTTTGGCAATAAATAGTATGATCTGGTTGCAGTGATAAACAAAAGAAGCAGTAGAAGCGTACCTATCGTTTCTCATTTGTTATCAAACATCGCCGTTTACATTAAATATATAAATATTTTAAAATAACTATAGTTAAATAATGATTTGTGAGTAAACAGCTTAATTTTATTCGTTAAATAGTCCTAACAAATGCCACTCTTGATTTCCAAATTCTCTAGATAAATTCACTCCTCACTTCGTGAGTCGTGAATTTATCGATAATTTGGAAATCACTCGTGGCATTACTTATGATAAATTCACTCCTCACTTCGTGAGTCGTGAATTTATCGATAATTTGGAAATCACTCGTGGCGTTACTTATGATAAAGTTCATTTTCGAAAATGCTGATTAACAAGTAAAAATTTGTATTCATTCGATATTTAATCGGTTCGAAAATCAAAGCCTCCACGACCCGGATCCGGACCGCGGTCCGCCAATTGGTGACCCCTTTTATACATTATAAAACAGAAATAACATATGGTTTTGAATGAGTGTTACGAAATGCATAAATTCTCTATAAGAGCTTCGCAAAATACTACATATTGCTAGGAATGTGTGTTATGAATTTCATAAAATGTTTATAATAATTTTGGTTCTTAAAATCACTTCATACTTTGACAGTTATGCGTCAACAATCTAAGACCGGGAAAATTTGGCGCTTAGCTGCGTGATGCAAAATTTATATCGTCATCGTCCTTTCAAGTATTAGGCCCAGTGGCGCGTTACGGTCTCCCGCCATCTCCGAAAAGGTCGACCCACAGATCTTCTGCCTCGAGGAATGTAGTGAAGAATTTGTTTTGGTATTCTGTGACGATCCATGCGCTGAATATGGGCTAGCCAATTGTTTCTATATTCTTGGAGGTATTCAGATATAGGTACGATGTTTAACTCTCTGGCTATTGTTGAATTTCTTTGGTGGTCCAGAAGGCTATAACCTGCAGTCCGTCGCAGAAACCTCATCTCCGCGGCTGTAATACGACGATCATCCTGAGTTCTGATGGTCCAAGCTTCAAAATTTAGATTAGTGTTTATAAAGATCTGGTTTCATAGCCATTTGTTGCAAAATATAGAATTTCTGATAGAACTAATGGCGTTTACATGTTTCTTTAATAACAGCCCACATTTAAAGATTGGCGCTAACAGTGTGCGTGCATTTACTTCATGAGCCAGTGCAACAGACTAACTAACTAACTAACTCACTAGCACTATGGGACCGTAGGTTCATGGCCGCTCGGACATAAAGTCTTCATACATCCCTATCCTGAGCTAATGTTTTCCAATCATTCCCTGTATAATCTATTTCCCTCAAATCATAATTAATGTTATTCTCCCACCTCATTCTTGGTCTACGAACTGGACGTTTTCCCTCTGGTTTTCCTACAAGAAGCTTCCATGCACGCCTTTCATTCCCCATTCGTGCCACATGTCCTGCCATCACAGTCTACTAAACTTAACTGTTCTTATTACATCTGGCTTCCTATAAAGATCATCATGTTAAGTAGTCTTCTCCATTCACCTGTCTGTTCGTCTCTCTTTGGTTCAAAAAAAAATTCCTAAGAACTTTATTCTCAAATACTCGTGATCCCCTTTCTTCCCCTTAAAGTAAGAGTCCATGTTTCGCATTCATATAACTGCCAGTGCAACAGATGCCATCAAAATATCTATTTATTTTAAATGGCGCTTAACCGTTTGATGCACATCATCCAATTATGGAATGTGAGGTGTTTATATTGTGCGTTGAAGAAGTTAATTGCTGTCCCACGTTGTGGTGACGTTTTGAAGAAGTAATACTCTTCATGCCGGATGTTGTAGTAACATTTTGAAGAAGGATTTGTGTCCCAAAAATAATTACTGGTTGAGGTTGGGTTTAATTTTCGGTAGTGCCGGATTCTTTTCTTAGGGTCGGAAGTTAGTACACTGGATTGGAAAACACTTCAAAATTACTAAAAAATGTTTCTTGTAGAAATAATTGTACATTTATTCACTTCTTAAAGTTTCCAGGGAGATTAAGTAAATGTTGGTGGAATTATTCTTCACCGTCAATTAAAATTAAATTATTTGCTTTTCTTGAATCAAATATTCTTCTTGTATTGAATATCACATTTTATCTGGAGACCTCTATTGCTTCTCTCTTTGTTGAAAGCTGTATGAAGAATTACAATTTATAATTTTAAAGAATATTATTACATCACATGATGTTATATTTAAATTCTATTGGTTAATAGTTACTTAAATATAAGGTTTAAATTTATTTGTTAAAAACGAAAGTTAATTGTTTTAACATCCAATCAGAGTTTAGTTTACTTTCATTTAAGAATATGAAGTTAAGCAAGTGTTCTTATCACAGTTACAACAGAAGGATTTATAATTCTGACAACAATGACTTAAAACAATTTTTCAAAGCATTATTTACAAAAACTGTTAAGTAGTACAATTTATTTAATTGTTACTAAGACATGTTTATTCAACAATGACCAACAATGAATTATTTAGATGTTTTTATTTATTTAAGTTATATTTAAATATTAAAAGAATTTTAAAATACAAAATTATTAACTTTAACTATAAAAATATTAATAAAGGAAGAACATTTATTTTTATTTCACTATTTTCAATCATTATATTTAATAACATAATTATATAATAAGATTTATATAAATATAAACCACTTAAATTTAAATATATTTTTATTATATAATCATTTATATAATAATTTATATATTCATTATAATATTAAAATCCTGCTATAGCGTGTACTGTATATAGAAACCGCCCCTTCTCGTAAGAATATATTTGTATAAGACCCAGTTATAATCCATGTAAAATACACTTTAATTTAGTGCGGAGAATGGAGTTCGGATGTTATTTGCAGATTATACAAAAGACCGCCAACATTAAAATGACGCAGAATAAATCTAATTGGATAACTAATTAAACACAAGTGTTTGTATTCTTATTTATTTTTAATTAACTGTGTTTTTTACTTTTCTTAGACATTAATTTACTTTGCTATTCACAAGCCAACATCAGCGCTGTGTAAATTTTGTAATCCTGGTAGCCTATATTTTCTTTTCAGGCGTTATCTGGGTAATATTTTTAAACCATCGTAAAAAAGACGATCCCTGAGTTTCTCGTGGCGTAGATTTGGATTCGAATCCGATTAAATAAACATAATCATCATCATCATCAACAACAAGAATTAAGCCCAATGACCTGTTCCGATCTCATTATAGGTCGAATTGTTCCTTCCATCTCTTCAATTAGTCTTCCCAACATTCTTCTCCCTTTTGGTTTATAATTATACATTCTTCTTGGTATGCGCTGTTCAGTCATTCGTAATACGTGCTGAAGATAAGCATTTTGATAATATTTTATTCTTTCACAGAGATTAAATATATTAAGTTCTGTTCTTATATCTTCGTTTTTCTTTCTATCGATACTTTGGTAAAAAAAATGAATTGAAAGACGTATCCAGCCTTGCTGGAATATTAAGAATGAGGTGGGAGAATAATATTAACCATGATTTGAGGGCGGTAGATTATACAGAGATTGATTGGAAAACATTAGCTGAGGATAGGGGTGTATAGAGAGCTTATGTCCGCGCGGTCATGAATCTACGGATTCGATAGGGCCACAGAGTTAGTTAGTGGGTTACCAACCAAACTATTTTTTTCTAAAATATGATGAGGTGAAGGGAGAAATGAAATAAATGATTGAGAAATGAAATGACATGGAAAGGAGGGCAAGGGGGAATGGAGAGTGTTATTTATTCACTGGCACTATCAAACCCGTAGGTTCATGGCCGCGCAGACATAAGCTCTCCATACATCCCTATCCTGAGCTAATGCTTTCCAATCATTCCCTGTATAATCTACTTCCCTGAAATCATAGTTAATGTTATTCTCCCACCTCATTCTTGGTCTACCAACTGGGCGTTTTCCCTCTGGCTTTCATACAAGAAGCTTCCATGCACGTCTTTCATTCCACATACGTGCCACATGTCCTGCCCATCGCAGTCTACGAGACTTAACTGTTCTTATTATATCTGGCTTCCTATAAAGACCATGTAGTTCATTGTTATGTAGTCTTCTCCATTCACCTGTATGTTCATCTTTCTTTGGTCCAAAAATTTTCCTAAGTACTTTATTCTCAAATACTTGTAATCTCCTTTCCTCCCTTAAAGTAAGAGTCCATGTTTCGCACCCATATAATATAACTGGTAGAATAATAGTTTTATATATTTTCAGTTTAACTTTTTTGAAAGCAGTTGGGACATAAAACTTACTTGCTTACTTACTCACTGGCCGCGCGGACATAAGCTCTCCATACATCCCTATCCTGAGCTAATGTTTTCCAATCATTCCCTGTATTTGGCACGGGTTCCCTGAAATAGTCCCCGCCCGGAGAACCAAATGGGGGACTATTTGATCTCCGGATAATTTTACCCCAGTTGAACCCATGTCCGCATTTCTTGACGGTTGTATATTTACGGTGAAAGATCGTGACTCTTTCGCCCATGGTACTTTTTTCGTCTGGCTTATCACCTTCGACCAGTCCGGCATGGGCAACCCTATCGGCAGCAATGCTACCGCCGGCATAGCTCTCGGGATCATTTAAGCACGCAAGCCACTCCACCACGACAAGGTAAAGATACCATGGAGGGAGTTGGGACATAAAAAGTCTCTGCAATGCATAATAGCACGCATTTCCAGAATTGAGCCTATGTTTAATTTCTTTGTGCATCTCATTCCTATTTGTGATTATTGTTCCTAGGTATTTGAATTCAGCCACTTCCTCAAAATTTCCCTCGTTTGTCATTAGCTGTCCAGTTCCATTACATAATGTATTTCTACGTGTGACCGTATGTTCAGTTGACTTATACTAAAGAAAAATAAACATTATTTAATTTTTAGTAGCTGAAAGCCCGAGCTCTAGCTGTTTTTCATGTGCATACAATCAGATGGAAATATAATGCTTGTTTTGATGCCAACTACATGATAATGGTTTTGTGGTTCGAGTATTCATTACACTTTTAATGCACATTTTTGTTTATAAACACGCTGTTACGTTAAAATGTTAGCGGGGAATGATTTTAACATTGCTTATGTTACGGTAGACCCCTTTTTTCCATTAGGGTATTTTGTTAATACCTAAAATATCAATTACTTGAATTAAAATGTGAAACTTACTTTTCCGCTAAGTGGATAAATTCCCCTAAGTTATCCAGCTACATCCTAAATATCAGTACCGGTATAGTAGAAAATTTAACTACTGACTCGTCATTTAATAATAATAATAATAATAATAATAATAATAATAATAATAATAATAATAATATTTTTTTATTATTCCGGCTTTTACAATGAAAATACATTTTTCCGGTACCCATGTTCACAGTTAACTACACATTTGTTTCAACACATTTTTCCATTCTTGTCTGTTCATCCATATATCTTCTTCTATTTCCCATTCCCTCTTAGTTTCATTGATTCTCTGAATCCACGTAATATTTGGTCTACCCTTCTTTTTCTTTCCCTGTGGTTCCCAATCCATGATTATCTTAGGTAGTCTTCCTTCTTCCATCCTTCTAATGTGTCCGTACCAATTTAATTGTTTCTTCTTTATAAAATCTAATATTAAATATTGTACCTGCATTTATTCTTTTATATATGAATTTCTGATTTTATCTTTCCTGGATATTCTTGCAGCACGTCTCCAGTAGTCCATTTCAGTGGCGAGTATTTTTTTTTCATTTAATAATAATAATAATAATAATAATAATAATAATAATAATAATAATAATACTATTAATCAAAGAGAGATGAACAGACAGGTGAATGGAGAAGGCTACTAACAATGAACTTCATGATCTTTATAGGAAGCCAGATATAATATGAACAGTTAAGTCTCGTAGACTGCGATGGTCAGGACAGGTTGCGCGTATGGGGAATGAAAGACGTGCATGGAAACTTCTTGTAGGAAAGCCAGAAGGAAAACGCCCAGTTGGTAGACCAAGAATGAGGTGGGAGAACAACATTAACTAAGATTTGAGGGACGTAGATTATACAGGGAATGATTGGAAAGCATTGGCTGAGGATAGGGATGTATGGAGAGCTTATGTCCGCGCGGCCATGAACCTACGGGTTCGATAGTGCCAGTGAGTAAATAAGTAAGTAATAATAATAATAATAATAGTGATAGTGATAATAATAATCATTCTAATAATGATTTCCAAAATTATTGCTAAATTATAAACCACACGGAAGGAGAAATGTTGGACGCCCACACAGAAGATGGTCTGAACAATTTTAACAATTCTAGCTTTCATGAAACCGGAACGAGTCAACAGGCTTAATCCCTGGATGATGATGATGATGGTGATAATGATAATAATGATAATGATTTTTTATGTACAGATTTTTAATGTTTACATATCTTTCTGTGCCTAAAGTTTTACTTTTCTACTCATCTCGATCTTCTTGGCATAAATGAGATCAAAGACAAAAATTAATGTACATCTTATGACTAGTTGAATAAGTAAAATGAAAAATAATTATAAATGTATATCGTAATTATTTTAAGATTCCCCGTGCTGATTACCCGGTGTTGACTGGGAATCTACTTATCTCGATCTTCTTGGCATAAATGAGCTGAAAGACAAAATGCGTTATTGTGAGTTATCCGTAAAAGAATACCCGTCATGTGCTGCTATGCTTGCACAGGAATCTACGTACTTGTCTCGATCTTCTTGGCATCAATGAAAGACAAAAATGGTTATTATGAGTTATCCGTAAAACATAAACATATGCTGTCGCGGACTTTTTTGTAGAGCTTTTTGAGATATTCAATTCTGTGTACATTAATTTTGTGTATTTGTTATGGTTTAGGCAGCGTAAGCCATTTAAGCGCCCAAAGAGCTACTTTTTTTTCACGTTTTCCACTACAAAGGGCGATTTTTAAGGGTGTAGGGGTTGAGTATCACAACTCTCTTATAGCCTATGTTCATCCCGGGAATCTCTTGAACATTTTGCAAGAAGCCCCATCACAATTGGATTAACGGTATGGCCTCGCATAAAGTACGAAGAAACAAACAAACAAACAAACATTCATTTTTATATATTGGTCTAGCTAATACCCGGCGTGCGCTGCTACTCCTAAATAAATGTTAATGCGATTTTATAACCAGCCGTGCCTTGTTAATTCTTGCCCGGGAATCTGCTTATCCCGATCTTCTTATCGTTATTGTTAGTTATTCGTTGAAGATAAGCATATGCTGTCGCGGACTTTTTGTAGAGTTTTTTGATATATTGAATTCTGCGTACATTAATTTGGTGTATTTGTTATGGTTTAGGCAGCGTAAGCCATTTAAGCTTCAAAATATGGACTTTATTTCACGTTTTTCACAACAAAGGGTGATTTTTAGGGATGAAGGGGTTGAGTATCACAACTCTCTTATAGCCTATGTTCATCCCGGGAATCTCCTGAACATTTTGCAAAAAGCCACATCACAATTGGATCAACGGTATGGCAGAGCAAGCTTGTCCGGGAATCTACATAGCCTATCCCGATCTTCTTGGCATCAATGAAAGACAAAAATGGTTATTGTGAGTTATCCGTAAGAGATAAACATATGCTGTCGCGGACTTTTTTCTAGAGTTTTTTGATATATTCAATTCTGCGTACATTAATTTGGTGTATTTGTTATGGTTTAGGCAGCGTAAGCAATTTAAGCGTCAAAATAAGGACTTTATTTCACGTTTTTCATTACAAAGGGTGATTTTTAGGGGTGAAGGGGTTGAGTATTACAACTCTCTTATAGCCTATGTTCATCCCCGGAATCTACTGAACATTTTTTAAAAGTCCCATCCCAATCGGATGAACGGTATGGCAGAGCACGCTTGCCCGGGAATCTACATATCTCGATCTTCTGGGAACCAATGAAAGACAAAAATGGTTATTGTGAGTTATCCGTAAGAGATAAACATATGCTGTCGTGGACTTTTTTTTGTAGAGTTTTTGTGATATTCAATTCTGTGTACATTAATTTTGTGTATTTGTTATGGTTCTTCTTCTTCTTCCTTCCAAGTATTAGGCCAAGGCCTGTTACGATCCTATAGAACATTTTCCCTCCAGCGTTTCATAGGACGGCCCAGTGATCTTCGTCCTCTTGGTATATAATTATAAACAGCTTTGGGGATCCGATTTGAACTCATTCTTTAAAGATGGTGTTTCCAATTTAGTTGGTACTGTTTAATATATTCCAAAATTGGCGTAGTCTTCAATTCTTTTAAGATTGTTATGGTTTAGGCAGCATAAGCCATTTAAGCGTCCAAAGAGCTACTTTTTTTCACCTTTTTCACTACAAAGGACGATTTTTAAGGGTGTAGGAGTTGAGTATCTTATAGCGTATGTTGATACCGCGAATCTCCTGAATATTTTGCAAAAACATCATCACAATGTGATCAACGGTATGGCCGCGCATAAAGTACAAACAAACAAACAAACAAACAAACATTCATTTTTATGTATTAGATATACCGTAACACAGTATTGAGGAATATACCATGTGCAAGAAGTAATAGACTCGTGAGTAAACGTACCATTATTAGTAATAACTGGAAGGCGCACAAACGTGCACACGAGTCTATTACCAACATAGAAACCCACACGAATGGTACCTACCCTTCTAAGCTAACATATACACTCGGAGTGGGGATGGGAGGAGTCATCGCCCTTATAAGGCAAGGACGCGTGTGAAAACACTCTCACGCTCCTACGTTCTGCAATACTTAAGTTCTTAAGTAACCGTCCGCGAAGGTGATATTAAAACACGTGGGCGCAAATAACTCATCAACTCCACTCCGAGACAGTGAAATATCAAACATTGTAAATACAATTGTGTATACAAATTTATCCAATAAACTAAAATAATAAGTGTATAATTTAAAACATCCCTTAGTGATCATATTCTACCCTGAGCGAACCGGCACAACCAATAAGTTAAGCCTAATTGATATTTTCTTGGATATATCCTCTCAAAGATCGATAAATTAATGGGAAGCCGTAATCCACTATTTTGTCAACACACATAAATGAGGATACATATTATGAATATAAGGCATGCATTATATGGAATTAAATTTCTCTTTGATCTCTCCATTATTTCCCTCGAGGGAATTGTGTGGGAAATGTCACTGTCACAATTATTTGAACTTCAACAAGAAATGATGTTTTAAAATTATTTACTCCGAATTTTGAATACGTTGTTTTGAAATACAGTGATTTCATTGATCTATTATTTTCTTTCTGCAGTGTCATAGTTTTTGATATTGTAAACAAGTAGACCAGAATTTGCCTGCCAGCCGTCACGTGATATCATTAATAGATTAGATTAGATTAGATTAGATTTATTTAGCCTGGTGGAGTTAAGGCCATGTGGCCTTCTCTTCCACTCACCAGGACAAACATATATTACATAAGAATATAACAATCTTAATTAACTCTAATATTAAACACTAAGTAAAAATTTGATCAAAAGATAATATCTAATATACATATTACGATCTATAATACAACCAGTTAATGTTAGTTAAAATTAAGACTAAAACTAATAATAAAATGTATACAAGCAAGACATATTAAATTGTCCCTGTCTAGTGTATATAAAAAACAGGAAAATAATGAGATATAGAAATCTAATTTTACGATTATACAATATTTAAAACAAAACAAATAAAAATATTTGTTATTCTTAATATTATTTACATAAATAATTAAATATATTAATATTGCTAAAAGAATACTATCAGTGAGGTGTATAAGTTAGTTTGTTATTAAATAATTCTTTAGTTTGTTTTTGAAGGATGTTATAGTTTGACAGTCTCTGACGTAGGGTGGAAGGGAATTCCATGTTTTGGTAAGTGGCACCGTAAAAGATAATGAATAATATACAGTGTGATGAGGCGGGATATAAAGGACAATGTGCTGATGGGATCGAGTGTCAAGATTATGTGTGTCGGATAGTCTGATGAAGCGGCGTGATAAATAATTAGGCGATGATGTGTGAAGGATTTTATAGAGAAGGGATAGGGAATGGACAGTTCTACGATCTCTTAGACGAAACCACGATAATTGTTCCAGGGACGGTGTAACATGGTCAAATTTGCGAATACCACAAATAAAACGTTCGCAAGAATTATGAACACGTTGAAGTCTTTGAATATTTCATCCTGAAAGATAAAAACACCTCCCCTCCTAGCATTCTCTTTCCTATGGAGATTTTAAAGTATAATTGAATCGTTGAGTTGAAAAGGGAAGAAACTATACTGCATTCGAAGTGCAATAAAACACAAATGCAACACAGTTATTACGAATTCTTGATATATTTGCATTCCGTGTAAGCAGAGGAACAATATCATAATCGACTATTTAACTCATGCCCCAAATGGGAGTCAATGACCAATCACATTTCAATGATTTTTTATTTACAACCAGTCACAGTAGTTTTTCACCTCGATTTTATCATTTTAATTTTATCACTGTAAAATCAAGCTCCTCCTTTTTAACATTCTGGATAAGTTATAGCATTATTTTTCAGTGACTGCATACGGCTACCAGATTGTGTATATAGTGCACGAATGTAACCTTATCGTGGTTGCGGGAGATAATATAAAAACATTTGTAGTAATTGATTATACCACAAAAAAAAAAGAAAGAAAAAAACACTGTTTGCGCTTTCTTAAACGTATTTTGTCCGAGGTAATAACGTTCCAGAGAAATATAATTGACATATTTACATCGTAGGACATTAGAAATGAATTAATATACAGTTTGATGTCTCAATTTTTTTCTCCACTAGAGTGCATTCTTACAATATTGCGATCCTTTGGCAATAAATAATATGATCTGGTTGCAGTGATAAACAATTGAAACATAACATTTCTCATTTGTTTTCAAACATCGCCGTTTACATTAAATATATAAATATTGTAAAATAACTATAGTTAAACAATGATTTGTGAGTAAACAGCTTAATTTTATTCGTTAAATAGTCCTAACAAATGCCATTCTTGATTTCCAAATTCTCTATATAAATTCACTCCTGACTTCGTGACATCGTGAATTTATCGATAATTTGGAAATCACTCGTGACATTACTTATGATAAAAATTTATTAGAGTAAGCTGTTGAAATTACGAAGGTTTTTTTAAGGTTTTCTCAAAAGTAGAATACTTGGAGTATCTTCCCTTTTCAACTCAGCGATTGGATTAGGACAAATTATTTTAGATTTAAATTTCGTTTCTTATAGTAAAGGATGTATTAGCTTTGTTTTGTTTTTATTTTATTTACAAAAGATCACACAATGTGGTGGTAAATCCGTGGTTTAGTACATGACTCACACTCTTAAGGACCCAAGCCAGTGTGAGCCGGGTTGGTTTCTATTAAATTTTATACTTTGTACGAAAGGACCAAATATTAAAATCATTTTTAATTTTTGTATATTATTAACTATTTGGGGGCAGGTCGTAGCGTAGATTAAGGCAATATCCTACAAACTGGAAGGTAGAGGGTTCGAGTCCCGGTGGGGTCAGGATTTTTAAAGTGAACCAAACCTTCTGGTGGCATCATTATCCTGAAATCGACCGATCCTCTAAATGAGTACCAGACTTTTATTCTAGTTATTATTATTAAATAATAATTTATCGATAATTTGAAAATCACTCGTGGCATTACTTTATGAATAAATCACTATTCATGGTTGGCGAGGAAAGTGGGAGAAGATTGATACACATGTATACAAGTTAGCTGGACAGTCCTTACAACACGTCACGTGATCCGGGGGATTTGTAGCTCGGGCTTACTCTGAAATGAGATATGCATTGTACTTAAATATGTCCCCTGAGGATGTCCCCTGAGGATCCTTGCTTTATGAGCATTTAAAAACCATTATATATATTTCAGCCTGCGCAGCATATGTCTGTTTTCGAAAAACTCCAAAAGTAGTGCTAGGTCGATTGACTTTAAATTTTGACACAACGTTGCATTCGAATAAGCGCGCATTACTATATTAAAATTATATTTTGACACAACGTTGCATTCGAATATGCGCATACTTTTATATTAAAATTAAATTTTGACACAACGCAATCGAATTAGGGCGTATTTTATATTAAAAATGATATTTTGACACAACATTACATTCAAATACGCGCGTATATGTAAATATAATAATAGTCCCACTTTTTTTTTATATTTACGAATAATATAAGATGAAGGTAATTTTGCGGAAAAACTGCACTTAAACTTACTTGATATATTTTCAAAGTCCTATAGAACAACAGTGCGCATGCGGCAGAGTTTATAGAGCCAGCAGTAACCCACCATCGAACCACATGTCGATTATTGTTGAGATCGTACTAAAGTTCATACGGCTTATGCTAAATGGCAGCACGTCGCTATGAAATTTAAATGACCAATCTTTGCAATAAATCCCCAAATCTATGTTAAAAATATATATTAATAATATTAAAATTACCAAACGTTTATTAAAAATGGGTGTACACTTACTTATCACTCCCTAACGCCGTTCCAACCAGCGATAAAAAATCATAGACTAAGTAATATACTCTGTGGAGAAAATAGCAGTTAGCATCACAATATTGTCTAAGAGTGACATAATATTGTAATTTGCGTATTTGACATTGGCAACTTTTAAAATAAATCTAAATTTATATTTGCTATAACCTCGACTTCATTATTACCCAGTGTAAGGTATATTAATTGGGGTTTCTCGTATAATTTATCATATTCATATTATTATTATTATTATTATCATCATTATTATATTATTATTATTATTATTATTATTATTATTATTATTATTATTATTATTATTATTATTATTATTATATAAAAGAAAAAATGCAGGTACAATATTGAATATTAGATTTTATAAAGAAGGAACAATTAAATTGATACGGACATATTAGAAGGATGGAAGAAGGAAGACTACCTAAGATAATCATGGATTGGGAACCGCAGGGAAGGAAAAAGAAGGTTAGACCAAATATTACGTGGATTCAGGGAATCAATGAAACTAAGAGGGAATGGGAAATAGAAGAAGATATATGGATGAACAGACAAGAATGGAAAAATGTGTTGAAACAAATGTGTAGTTAACTGTGAACATGGGTACCGGAAAAATGTATATTCATTGTAAAAGCCGGAATAATAATAAAAAAATTATTATTATTATTATTATTATAGTAAGTATTACTATTGTTATTATCGTATAAAATGTTGTTTGTACATGACATTTACATTGCTACATTTAATGTATCTTTAACTGTTTATAATTAGTATAGTGTATATCTATATTTGTCAAATATTTATTTGTATTTGTGCTGGTTGAGTGGAAGAGAAGGCCTTATGGCCTTAACTCTGCCAGAATAAATAAACCATTATTATTATTATATTTAAATAAATACTTTAAATTTGTCTAATAATGTTATAAAAATTGTTTGAAAAAGTTTAAAATATTAAAAAATGTTAGTAAATACAGGAGAATAGCTAAAAGTGCAGTTCAACCAAATTTCGCAGCTAAACACAATAAGTATGTGTATTTGTTGCATTTAAGTTGTGTTTAATAATAATAATAATAATAATAATAATAATAATAATAATAATGATTTATTTTAGCTGGCAGAGTTAAGGCCATAAGGCTTTCTCTTCCACTCAAGCATCGAATAGTAAAATTATACAAAAATTACGTACAAATTACAATTTTAAGATATTATTAAAATACAGACTAAACAAAATACAATGATGATGTGATCTAATACTAACAAAAACATAGAATATAATAAAATTAAAATGATATAAAATAAAGTAAGTAGCTTCCTAGATGATTATTAATGGAATGCTCTATATAGTTGTTATGCAGTTAATGTTTTCATTGTGTCGAACTTAAGATATCAGTTAATTTGGATTTAAATAATGATAGCGATTGACAGTCCCTGACATGACTGGGAAGTGAGTTCCATGCTCTAGTCATAGATATTGTGTAGGATTCAGAGTACAGACAGGTCCTGTGCTGTGGTATCAAAAGTAAAGAAGAGTCTTGTGATCTTGTTCCTAAATTGTGATGAGCCGATAAATTTTGAAAACGTGTTGTTAAATAAGTTGGTAAATATGTGTGAAGAATTTGGAATAGTAAGGTGTTTAAGTGCGTAAATAAATAAGTAATAGTTTTAAAAAAACTAAAACAACACGCTTTATTAGAAAACCGAACTAAAAAAATGAAAAATAATTTTAATTTTCAACACGCTTGGGATAAATAATTTTACCATTAAAAGCGTGGGGTGCTTTTTATGATTTTTACATGTTCTTCTTAGAGAGTTTTATTTTTACCAATATCTGTTTATTATTAAATATATTAATTGATAAAGCGCACCCCACGCTTTTGATGGTAAAATTATTTATCCCAAGCGTGTTGGAAATTAAAATTATTTTTAATTTTTTTAGTTCGGTTTTCTAATAAAGCGTGTTGTTTTAGTTTTTTTAAACTATTATTTATTTTTTATTTTTTAGTATTAATATTTTACACAATAAGATAACAATGTAAATATCTTTAAATTCGATACTATTGTAGTATGAGCTAAAAGTATTACTCTTCTAAAAAAAAATCCTCCCCAGGTGGATTTGAACCAGCGACCTATGGATTACTGAAATTATATACCACTAGTTCACCGCTCTACCAAATGAGCTCTTACAACGATTGACTAAAAAGTCGACAAGTCCGGAACCTATTATACCAGTTTTAATTTTTTTTCATTCTCTGATGATTCTGGCCAGGATTTTAGAAACAAAATATGAAATGATTGTAGTGTCACGGGTCCTTTACAAGTATACAAAGTTTCAAGTCGATCCAATGTTTCTAAGTGGGTGAAAATCGTGTTCAAAAATTCCGTTACATAAATACAAAGACACTTTTTTTGATTTTCTGGTGATTCTGGCCAGGAATTTAGAAAATAAATATGAAATTATTGTATTGTCGCGGGTCCTTTACATATATACAAAATTTCAAGTCGATCCAATTATTTTAAGTGGGTGATCATCGCGTTGAAAAATTCAGTTACATAGATAGATAGATTCAGGTCAAGCTAATATAAAGCATGTAACATGTAAAAATATTGTGAGTTACACCGGTCCCCAGCAATTTTTTGACCTTGTTGCTGTTTTCTTGCGAGGGTAGAAAACACATGGGGCAGATTAGCAGAGCATTATGTATGCTGTACTGTAGTGGGGCCTAGTTTAACATTGCAGTATTAAAGTGACTAGGACATGAATTGAAGTTGTGTTTCTGTAGTGTGTTTATCAAGCAGAAGTAATGGCGGTGTTACTGTGACGGATTAGGTTACTGTCAAAGTAAGCTCTCGAGACTTGTTGAGGACATCTTTTTATGCGGACAGTTGAAGTGCCCAGTGCGGTGGACCAACATACTTTATCATTGTCACTCATCTATTTCCATGTAACAACTTTTTCTCAGTTCTGAAAAATTACGCCATATCTCAACAACAAACTCCGGTGATTGGGAACTTGTTCATCTTTTTCAAGGTTTGTGTTTTTCTCATTGTAAAAAAACTGTATTCTCATCATCTTCTTCTTCTTAAACTTAATTTGTAGGATTTTCATCCTGTTTATTTCCAAAATCTCTCCTCGGAGGAAGACGTATTGGATGTGCATTCACTGTCTATTCATCTCTTGGCTGGTCTTCCTCTTGTTCTTCTTCCGTCCAATGTTCTATCTTCTTTAGCTCTTTTTGCAAGCCGGGTTTCTTCCATTCTTTCTATATGCCCCTTCCAATATTTTCGTCTATCTATAATAAATTTGGTTATGTCTTGGATATGGCATTTGTCTCTAATTTCTGTGTTGTGTATTTTATCAAATAATGTTTCCCCCTGAATTCTCATCTACATGTAGAAATTGTATCAAACTGAAGAATTTATTCTTGTTCTTGTTCGTCACGGTTTTGGCTTTTTGATAGCCTGTTCCGGTTCCAAATTGCTGCTCTTTCCATCTTTTCTTTGGTCTTCCCAGACTTCTTCTTCTTCTTGGTGAATAGTTGTATGCTGCTTTTGTATTCTGTTCTCAGTCATCCTTGCTGAGTGTTCTTTCAAGTTTGTTCTGTATTCCATTATTCTTGTGTTGAGGTGTTTCAAGACTCCGTATAAAACATGCAAATTTATTTAAATCGGGTAACAGATATTAAAGGGCAACACGCACACTCTATTGAGTAACACTAAGAAATTGGGACTGGAAGTAAATATCAATAAAACTAAATATATGGTCACACATAGAAATATATTATATAATGGAAATGGACAGCTAATGACAAATCAGTAGAATTTTTAGGAAGTGGCTGAATTCAAATACCTAGGAACAATAATCACAAATAGGAATGAGATGCACAAGGAAATTAAACATAGGCTCAATTCTGGAAATGCGTGCTATTATGCATTACAGAGACTCTTGATGTCCCAACTCCTTTCAAAAAACGTTAAACTGAAAATATATAAAACTATTATTCATATTATATGGGTGCGAAACATGGACTCTTACTTTAAGGGAGGAAAGGAGAATAAAGAGAGATGAACAGACAGGTGAATGGAGAAGACTACATAACGATGAACTACA
Source organism: Diploptera punctata (assembly GCA_030220185.1). NCBI lineage: Eukaryota > Metazoa > Arthropoda > Insecta > Blattodea > Blaberidae > Diploptera > Diploptera punctata. Next base: position 1,244,443 of record JASPKZ010003802.1, read on the forward strand.
TGGTCTTTATAAGAAGCCAGATATAATAAAAACAGTTAAATCTCATAGACTGTGGTGGGCAGGACATATGGCACGAATGGGGGATGAAAGACGTGCATGGAAGCTTCTTGTAGGAAAACTAGAAGGAAAATGTCCAGTTGGTAGACCAATAATGAGGTGGGAGAATAACATTAACTATGATTTGAGGGAAGTAGATTATACAGGGAATGATTGGAAAACATTAGATCAGGATAGGGATGTATGGAGAACTTATATCAGCGCGGCCATGAACCTGCGGGTTTGATAGTACCAATGAGAGTTGAGTTAGAGCGATTATTAAATGTTTTCTTCAGGTGAACTCCTACACCTGATGGTTTTAGAGGTCCAATTGTGAATCTAAACCATCGAGGGAACCAATAAGACATACAAAAAAAAAATTCATCAAAATTGATGCAGTCGTTTAGGGGTCCAGTAATATACACATGTGCAGAAAAAATATACAGTATATCATCATAGTACATTCACGAATTTAGGCCATTTGTTGACCTGTTTCGGCCTCAAGAGAAACACCATCCAGAAGTCTTTTTGAGTGGACGTCATGGTCTTCTTCTTCCTGCAGGTTGATATCCTCACATTTGTTTGGGTATCCTGTGATCTTCCATTCGATGAACATGTTGCATCCATCTTGACTTATAATCAGACATTTTGTTTTCTAAAGATTCCATGTGCAATTCTTCTAAGATGTCTTCATTTTTTTGTGATCTAGTAGTGTGTATCCTGCAGTCCTCCGAAGATATCTCATTTCAGCAGATGTAAGTCTCTGTATATCCTTCTGTTTCAACGTCCATACTTCGCTACCATACAAAAGAGTTGGAAGAGCCAGTGTTTTATACACTTTTAGTCTTGAATGTTTTTGGAATAACTGTGGCTTGAAAATTCTTAAAAATTTAGATATTTTTGCATTTACATCCTTTTCTTATTCATATGAGATATTGCATCCTAGATATGTACAATTATCAATTATTAAAATTATTCAGTATATAGATAACATGTCCACCGCTGTGGTCTCGAGGTAGCGTGCTGCCTTGTCACGCAGCTGTCCCGGGTTCGACCCGCGGTCGGGGCAGTTTTTCTGGGTGAGGTTTTTATCGGGGGTTTTACCTCATCTGTAAAACAGATGTCAGAAAAATTTTAAGGCCCAAACGGTCCCCGAAATCATATGGCCATCATCATCATCCTGATCATTATCATCATCATCACCCTTCACCGGTGTGGAAAGCAACGGGAAGCTACCACACCTACAATTCCCTAGTAAAGCTGCAAACATAGCATGAAAAATGATACGATTGCAGTGAAGGACCTGCCTTCGGGCAGAATTACTATGGATGGATAGATAACATAATCCAAAAGTCTATTTCTGTCATAATTTTGCGGTAGTAGACATTATAAAAACCCTATAGTAAACTGTAATTTAGGCCAAATGAACTTGATACAGAGTGGTAGGACTTTAAAATGGAACTCGTTCGTGTCTAAGAAACAAAATGCATTTTCATTGCTCAACTTTGAGAAATGAGAGCTGGAAGTTGATTTTGTATAATGTAGCTTTTACGTTAATTTACATGGCATCTCGCCTCCATTGTTTGTTTTCATTCTGTAAACAGAAAACTCATACACCCTAAAAGCGCACCTTTTCTTCTTCTGAAAGGTCAATGTTACAAGTACGCATGTTTACAATCTGTTTTCCTACAGAATATTACAATCCATGTTAAATACAGTTCCGGAATTCAACGTCTACATAGGTCCTTCTTAATTTCATTTTATTACTTTGATTTTCATATTAAATCTTACACTTTTATCAATACGCTCTAACAGTTAAATAAATTGATTTCACTTAGCAATTTTACTAAATAATTGTTGAATTTATGTATCTCTACTTTTCAGTTTAACATATTGTGAATAATAATAATAATAATAATAATAATAATAATAATAATAATAATAATAATAATAATAATAATAATAATAATATACATCCATAGTAATTCTGCCCGAAGGCAGGTCCCTCACTGCAATCGTAGCATTTTTATGCTATGCTTGCAGCTTTACTAGGGAAATGTAGGTGTGATAACTTCCCGTTGCTTTCCACACCGATGAAGGATGATGATGATAATGATAAGGATGATTGTAATGGCCATATGATTTCGGGGACCGTTTGGGCCTTAAAGTTTTCCTGACATTTGTCTTATAGGTGAGGAAAATCCCCGATAAAAACCTCACCCTGAAAAACTACCCCGGCCGGGGATCGAACCCGAGGCCGCTGCGTAACAAGGCAGCATGCTACCTCGAGACCACAGCGGTGGACAATGATAATAATAATAATAATAATAATAATAATAATAATAATGATAACAATGATGATGATGATGATGATAACAATGATGATGATGATGATGATAACAATAATGATGATGATAATGATACTAATCACGATAATAATCATGATAATAATGATAATCATAATCATTTAACCAGTGCCATCACATTTGTCATTACCAAATATCTGGTATTCTCTCCTCGTTTGGCGTTATTGTAATGCACTTTTGAGGTTGGGGCGCCTAGAAGGAGGAATTACACTGCCCCGATGATATAATAATTATTATTATAGCTTTATTTTATCTAATCAGTTGAGTTGGTGTTTACTTGATGAAAATACATATTTATTAATTAAATAAAAATAAAACTTAGTTTTATTTGATTTTCATATTTATTAAGATATAATTCAGTGACAACTGTTTCGGTACACTGTACCTTCTTCGGACATGTTAACAAATTATGAATTGTGTTATTATAGTACATATCAACTGATCTAAGCAACAATACAACAATATTTTTTTTTAATTTAACAAAGGCGATTCATTCAAATCAAGTTGAGAATTTAACAGTTTATTACTACTTTTCAATTTATTTATTTCTACAGCCTCCAAAAGGTCCAACTTCTTACCTTATCACAAACATGAAAAATTTCAAAATTTGGATCGAAACAATGATTAAATTGGAATAGGTGGTTAGCATATTTTGAATATAACAGAAATTTAGAATATCAACTGATCTAAACCAAATTAAAATACAATGTTTTTATGCTCTATTTGAAGACGTTACAAACTATTAAATTATGAAAACATCTAATTAAAAATTAAAGAAATAATCTCGAAAATGAATTTTTTTTTCATATTTTGTCAAACTTTAGAGCCTTTGCGCGACCGGAAGATGTCAACCTATTTTGATATTTTATTTCTTTTTATTTGTCTATATAATTCACAAGTTTTCCGCGCTATTACAACTTCGAAATAAAATAATGAGTTTTGGCCCACCCTAATGTATATATGCTCGGTATGATAATATATACTTTTTATTTCTTTAAAAGAAGGAAGCCAAAGAATGCCCCTCTATGGTATCTTTAACTTGTCGTGGTGGAGTGGCTTGCGTGCTTAAATGATCCTGAGAGCTATGCCGGCGGTAGCATTGCTGCCGATAGGGTTACCCATGCCGGACTGGTCGAAGGTGATAAGTCAGACGAAAAAAGTACCTTGGGCGAAAGAGTGACGATCTTTCCGTAAAAATACAACCGTCAAGAAATGAGAACATGGGTTCATCTGGGGTAAAATTTTCCGGAGGTCAAATAGTCCCCCATTCGGTTCTCCGGGCGGGGACTACTTCAGGGAACCCATACCAAAGGCTCAAACACTTCCCAACTCCTTTCAAAAAACGTTAAACTGAAAATATATAAAACTATTATTCTACCAGTCATATTATATGGGTGCGAAACATGAACTCTTACTTTAAGGGAGGAAAGGAGATTACAAGTATTTGAGAATAAAGTACTTAGGAAAATTTTTGGACCAAAGAGAGATGAACAGACAGGTGAATGGAGAAGAACTACATGGTCTTTATAGGAAGCCAGATATAATAAGAACAGTTAAGTCTCGTAGACTGCGATGGGCAGGACATGTTGCACGTATGGGGAATGAAAGACGTGCCTGGAAACTTCTTGTAGGAAAGCCAGAAGGAAAACGCCCAGTTGGTAGACCAAGAATGAGGTGGGAGAACAACATTAACTATGATTTGAGGGAAATAGATTATACAGGGAATGATTGGAAAGCATTAGCTCAGGAGAGGGATGTATGGAGAGCTTATGTCCGCGCGGCCACGAACCTACGGGTTCGATAGTGCCAGTGAGTGAGTAAGTAAGTAAGTAAGTAAGCCAAAGAATGCAATTTTATGTTAGAAATATTATATATAATGAAGGTAGAGATAACTGTCTTAAAGGCGCCGATTACATCTAGACTATTGTAGTTAAATTATTTTATCTCAACTTGAGTCAAGTTATTGATGTACTGTGTTTATGAATGACATTTCAAGTCGCACCCTCATTTTAATATATGTTGATATCTAGACAGAGTACTCATATTTCGGTTTATTGGTATTTAAATTTGTTTATTACATTTCATATGCACGTGTTTAACCCTTAAATTGGCAAACCACTGACTGACTGACTGGATAAGGCGAAGTCTAGCTTCACCCAGTGTGCTGCGTATGTTAGAACCCACTAGGGCTCTTTGGCAGCTAAGTTAATAGTGGCTATCATTACGGGGTTGTAGTTCACTTAACCCGAGCCTATTTGGCGGCGCTAGCGTTTGTGTGCAAATGGTGATGAAATTTGGACAGAGATAGGGATGTGATGACCTGAAGCAGGACATCAGAAACCACATTGCTTTCAAGCCGAGAGTCGGAAATCCAGCATTGTGGAATGAGCCACGCTACTCCAGGTGAGAGCACATCGCCAAATCTCCGGCTGGATTTAATGAGGAGTAAATCGGATGAATATGTTTCTATGTACAGCACGCCACTGGGGCAAGCGTCCAATACTGCGTACCATAAAATTTGTATGCAAAGATGTAAATTTGTGCATCTTGCTTACATTTTCAGTTATCATGGCATCAATATGGGGAAGTTGCGCTACGTTGTGTAGGTCTGTTATTTGGCAAACCACAAATTTCTTCTGTTAGTTATTTGAATGTTGCGGACCGCAGTGAAAACAGAATCTTGTGTAACTGTTATTATTACGTATATTGCATAATTAGACACACATTTAAATGGTTTCTTTTTGTTCGTTTTCTTCTGATGTATTTAAAATATTGAATTAATTAAATCAACTGATGTATCCAAAAGGATACATTACGAATTTAAGGGTTAAAGGAAATTATTATCTAATATATAAAGATGAATGTTTGTTTGTTTGTTTGTTCGTACTTTATGCGCGGCCGATTGATTCGATTGTGATGGTTTTTTTGCAAAATGTTCAGGAGATTCCGGGGATGAACGTAGTCTATAAGAGAGTTGTGATACTCAACTCCTTCACCCCTAAAAAGCACCCTTTGTAGCGAAAAACATTAAATAAAGTCCCTATTTTGAAGCTTAAATGGCTTACGATGCGTAAACCATAACAAATACACGAAACTAATGTACACAGAATTGAACATATAAAAAAAGCTCTACAAAAAAGTCCGCGACAGCACATGTGTATCTTTAATGGATAACTTACAATAACCATTTTAGTATTTCAGTGATGCCAAGAAGATCGGGATAAGCAGATTCCCGGGCAAGTATAGCAGCGCACGGCTGGTGGTAAAAACACATTAACATTTATTTAGGAGTAATTTAGGAGACATTTCTATGCTCCTAGCCTAAACCAAGCAAGCCCTGATCTCTCTTTAAATCCTAGGTTGAGTGTATAAGATTATTTTCCCCAAACGTGTTTTAGGTCTCTTTGTAAAAACAGTGAGCGTTTTCCCGTACATTCGACCAAAATCTTATATTAATACACACTTCAATGTGTTGTGTAATGAACGAGTCATCAAATATTGAAAACATTTCCTGTTACCGTGAATCAGCCTTTAAAATAAATTCCAGTGTCAAGTGTATTTATGACCTGTGCAATTCCATTGTGTAATAATTCCAGTTTCTCGACTTGCGCGTAGGTGTATAGTTTTTTTTTCTGTTACGTACCGACAAAGCGTCATCAAAGAACGAGTTCTATTGGTATGTTTTAATGAAACTGGGAGAAAATTCTTTAAACGTCTAAGATAATGTAAGATGGAGAAAGTCTTTTTACATATGTGTTTCACTTGTGTTTGCCAGGTTAAATTTGCGTCCTGATTTTGTCCAAGATCTATTACTGAAGAAGAATAAGGGATAATCGTTACATCAATTTAATATAAATGCCAGAAAATATATGGAAATTAACACGAATAAAACAAAATGCTTTACAATATCAAAAGAACCAATAAGATGGAAATTAGAAGTGGAAAGAAAAAATATAGAACAAGTATCAGAATTTAATTATTTAGGTGTATTAATAACAAACACCAAACATTTAATAAAAGAAGTAAAGAAACAAGCTGATAAAGCAGCACAAATATCAGGATATATGAAAGATTTAATTTTGACGCAGCAAACATATGTCAATAGAAAACAAAACCCGCATATACAAAACGATAGTTCGACCAGTTATCGTATATGGAGCAGAAACTAGGTCTGATACAACAAAAACTAAACAAATAATAAGCACATGTGAAATTAAGATCTTAAGAACTGTTTAGGAGTTAAAATTATTTGATAAAAACACAATACAGAAATTAGGGACAACTGCCATATCCAAGACATAACCAAATTTATTATAGATAGACGAAAATATTGGAAGGGTCATATAGAAAGAATGGAAGAAAACCGGCTTGCAAAAAGAGCTAAGAAGATAGACCAATGGACGGGAGAAGAACAAGAGGAAGACCAGCAAAGAGATGGATAGACAGTGAATGCACACCCAATACGTCTTCCTCCGAGGAGTGATTTTGGAAATAAACAGGTTGAAAATCCTACAAATTAAGTTTAAGAAGAAGATGAAGAAGAATAAGGGATAATTATATTATTTATAGTAATGTTTGGAAGTGTATAATTTAACATATTTATACTATTTTTATTATTATATTATAATATTATTATTATCATTATATTATTATTATTATTATTATTATTATTATTATTATTATTATTATTATCTCCAAAGCTGTTTATAATTATATACCAAGAGGACGAAGATCACTGGGCCGTCCTATGAAACGCTGGAGGGACAATTTTCTATAGGATCGTAACAGGCCTTGGCCTAATACTTGGAAGGAAGAAGAAGATTATTATTATTATTATTATTATATTATTATTATTATTATCATTATATTATTATTATTATTATTATTATTATTATTATAGTAAGTATTATTATTGTTATTATCGTATAAAATGTTGTTTGTACATGACATTTACATTGCTACATTTAATGTATCTTTAACTGTTTATAATTAGTATAGTGTATATCTATATTTGTCAAATATTTATTTGTATTTGTGCTGGTTGAGTGGAAGAGAGGGTCGTATGGCCTTAACTCTGCCAGAATAAATAAAACATTATTATTATTATTATTATTATTATTATTATTATTATTATTATTATTATTATCATTATTATTATTATTATTATTATTATTATTATTATTATTATTATTATTATTATTATCATTATTATTATCATTATCATTATTATTATTATTATTATTATTATCATTATTATTATCATTATTATTATTATTATTATTATTATTATCATTATTATTATCATTATTATCATCATTATTATTATTATTATTATTATTATTATTATTCATGTGGATAACAAACAGGATCGCTGCTAACGTTCTTAGTGAGTAGATTTCCTGCTGTTAAGATCATGTAGCGTGAAATAGGTAAGTACACGTCTAGTGTCTTACGTTACCTGGCCACTTCTGACCGTGTAAGAGGATTACTTCAGCTTTTCGCCTCCACGAACTAAACCGATTTTTCTAGCGGCCTCAAATATCTTTAGTTAAGTGCAACTTGGTCTCTTGTTTTATCCGACAACAGAACTCTTAAATTTTTCAAAATTAAAAGTTTAATTCAACAACCCATTACAGACTATACTTTAATAATAATAATAATAATAATAATAATAATAATAATAATAATAATAATAATAATAATAATAATAATAATAATAATAATAATAATACTTTATTTATTCTGGCAGAGTTAAGGCCATAAGGCCCTCTCTTCCACTCAACCAGCACAAATACAAATAAATATTCGACAAATATAGATATACACTATACTAATTATAAACAGTTAAAGATACAATAAATGTAGCAATGTAAATGTCATGTACAAACAACATTTTATACGATAATAACAATAATGATACGATAATAGTAGTAATAATAATAATAATAATAATAATAATAATAATAATAATAATAATAATAATATAAATATGATACATTATACGGGAAACACCAATTCATATATATATATATATATATATATATCTTACACTGGATAATAATGAAGTCGAGTTTAGAGCAAATATAAATTTAGATTTCTTTTAAAAGATGCCAATGTCCGGCAGCCCCTTATTTCTTGTGGTAGGGAATTCCAGTTGCGAGAAGTGGAGATGGTATATGACATGGAGTGATGTGATGTCCTATGTTGCGGTATATTAAGTAAGAGACTATGTTGTGATCTTGTGTTTAAGTTATGGTTTGAGGATAGATACTGGAAACGGGATGATAAATAATTGGGAATCGAGGTATGTAGGATCTTAAATAGGAGAATTAGACAGTGCGATTTTCTTCTCTCTTTTAGATGTAGCCATGACAATTCGTGGAATAGTGGAGAAATGTGATCGTATTTTCGAACATTATATACACATATTATGGACACGCTGCAGTTTGTCCGACAATCCGTCACTTATGTCAGTTAGTAGAACGTCACAGTAGTCAAAATGCGGCATCACTAAAGTTTGGATTAAAATTCTTTTAAGAGTTGTAAAAAAATTTGTAAGAAAGGCATTTTCGACATGTCTTGTTTCTTCTTTTAGATAGAATGGAATTTGGAAATTAAAAAAAAGTAATACATTAATAAAATGGAATTAAACAAGTGGACTTGCTCCATTTTTAAAACCAGACTTTAAATTGAGACTTTTCTTTTAAAAAAATATAATTTTATCAAGGTAATATTTCTCTTTCCATTTTTAAAGTTTGAATTGAAACAATTTTTTAACAGTTTAATATTGAAATAGGGATTTTTTTTTTTAAATGAGATGAAAATTTATTTTCTCCTTTAGAATTCAAGAAAGATTTACTTGAACTGAAACATTTTTTATAATTGGAATTAAAAAATGGATAATTTTTTGTTTTTTAAAAGAACTGAATAACACATTCGTTTTATTTAAATAATAAAAGAGAAACTGTCTTATTTTGCAAGTATTATTAAACTTATTGGGGTAAATATTTATAGTTTTATTTTATAATAAATATTGAAAAATTGTCTTCTGAAATATCTGGTATATATATATATATATATATATAAACTAACTCACTGGCACTATCAAAACCGTAGATTCATGGCTGCATGGACTTAAGCACTCCATACATCCCTATTCTGAGCTAATGTTTTCCAAGTATCCCAAATATAATCTATTTCCCTCAAATCATGGTTAATATTATTCTCCTACCTCATTCTTGGCCTACTAACTGGACGCTTTTCCTCTGGTTTCCATGCCCCTGTTTCATTTCTCATTCGTGCTACATGCCCTGCCGATCGCAGTCTACGATATTTAACTGTTCTGGTTTCCTTATAAAGATCATATAGCTAACTGTTAGGAAGTCTTCTCCATTCACCTGTCTGTTCATCTCTCTTTGGTCCAACATTTTTCCTAAGAACTTTATTCTCAAATAATCGTAATCTGTTCTCCTCCCTTAAAGTAAGAGTACATAATATAACTGGAAGAATAACCGTTTTATATATTTTTATATCCATGCATAGTAATTCTGCCCGAGGGTAGGTCTTTCACTGCATTCATAGAATTTTCATGCTATGCTTTGCAGCTTTACTAGGGAATTATAGGTGTGGTAGCTTCCCGTTGCTTTCCACACCGGTGAACGATGATGATGTTGGTAATGATAAGGATGATGATGATGATGGCAATGATAAGGATGATGATGGCCATATGATTTCGGGAACTTTGGACCTTAAAGTTTTCCTGACATTTGTCTTACAGGTGAGGAAAAACCCCGATTAAAACGTCACCCAGAAAAACTGCCCCGACCGGGGATCGAACCCGAGCCCGCTGCGTGACAAGGCAGCACGCTACCTCTACCACAGCGATATATATATATATATATATATATATATATATATAATCTTCTTGTAGGTCTTAACAGAGATTTAGGCGCTCTCCCCTACAGGGAAGAATTTGAACCATACTAATTTAGTTACACTTCTTTTCGTATTGATGCCATTTGAGTGGTCCGTAGTCAACGTTCCGCCTCATACTGACATCTAGGAAACCAAGGAAGTACTAGGACGGGAAAATTCGGTACATTTTGCTTAGAGGCCTTTTCATTCAGGCTTAAGGATCTTTTACGAGTCTGAAAATCTTCAGACTCGGGACCCACGGCTTAAAGTCCCTCCCGGAGGACTTTCTCCTTGGATTTTTTCATCCTAAAAAAATCCATCGATCCCGGCCGGGTTTGAACCCGCGACCCTCGGGACCAGAGGCAAGGAGTATGACCACTAGTCCTCCGCGGCTGATTATATATATCATCATCCGGTATCATGGCAGCTGCCGCCGTCTTCCGGAAACCAAACGCCATTCCTCTCTATCCATCCATTGATCTTCATCCAATCCTCTGATATTCATAGCTGCTTGTACCCCTTCTATCCAAGTTTTCTTCGGTCTTCCTCTCTTCCTCCTTTACATTGGGATCCATTCCGTAACAATTTTTGGCAATCTTTGCTCTGGCATTCGTTTGACATGACCATACCACTGCAATATTTTCTTTTCTATGATGTCAATGATGTCCGGCTCCTCTTCTACACCCATAATTTCCTTTATTTCTTTATTTCGTATTCTATCCATTCTAGATTTTCCAGCTGATCTTCTTAAAACATCCATTTCTGTACTTAAAATTATTTTCATTTCCCTGGTAGGAATTTGCCAGACTTCAGCACCATTTGTTAAAATGCTCTGAATTATGGTTTGATATATTTGTAATTTTCTATTTTTTGTAATATTTTTGCTCCATCAAACAATATATATATATATATTTTATAAATTTAGTATAAAATCCAGTTTTATTATAGCCACAGTAGGTGGCATTTTTACTTCCTTTTGATCACAGAATAGAGACGTGTTGTATAAAATTATTCGTTGGTCAGACAAAGTTGGAGGTAAACAATGAAAGCTGTAATTAATTAATCACATAACGTTAGTCATTCCTTTCTGTTAATTTCCGAAGTTCAATTAATTGCCCAAACTTTGACACACGCCGCTAAGTGGCGAATTTGAGAACATTTGTTTTACAACTCCGGGTTCAACTGTTTCAGCACAGCACGTATTTTCACCGAGCGAATTGATTCAGATGGCAGCACTTGGGACTCTATTCGAAAGATCCGTGTTCCAGATCCGGAGACTGACCAATCTGACTAGGATTTTTCGTGGATTTACTTAAGTTACAGAGAAAATTCTGGGATGTCTTTCATTACCGGACCCATTAATATTATATTACAATACTAGGTTGGGATGTGGATTTTACAGAAGCGAGGAAATTATCAAAAACGGAGCGACAGCGAGGTTTTTAATCTGGGATTTTCTGTTAAACACTTCACAATAATACAATCTACACTCATGTAGATAGATAATGCAATTTATTGCCTTTTTCTTTCAGAATAAAGAAAATACATATGCATTTACATTGCGCACGGGCCTGCTTGGCCGTACGTGCATTATTTTTCCATGAATAAAAAATAACTAATAATATAAACAAATACCTACAAATACACCTGTATCAAAAAACAATAACAGGCTACATATAAATAAAATCTATGTCTACACTAAATCACAATAATACATATCTACATTCATCCACATTCCGTACATTAATATTAAAAAAATGCTAGAAAACAAATTAGAAAAAAAACACACACACACATGAAAAGACCATGTGTATACACATAAAATAGTCTCATCTTGTATATTAATAAATAAAAAATTGCTACAAAGCAAATTAAAAAAACATATACCCAGACACACACACACACACACACACACACACACACACACACACACACACACACACACACACACACACACACACACACACACACACACACACACACACACACACACACACACACACACACACACACACACACACACACACAAACACACACACACACACACACACACACACACACACACACATATGCTAATTTTTCCAATCATCCCCTGTATAATCTACTTCCCTCAAATCATGGTTAATGTTATTCTCCTACCTCGTTCTTGGTCTACTAAGTGGACATTTTCCCTCTGGTTTTCCTACAAGAAGTTTTCATATCCCTCTTTCATTTCCATTCGTGCCACATGTCCTACCCATCGCAGTCCACGAGTTTTAACTATTCTTATTATATCTGGTTTCTATAAAGATCATATTGTATAGCTCATTGTTATCAAGTCTTGCCCATTCGCTTGTCTGTTCCTCTCTCTTTGCTCCAACAATTTTCCTAAGAACTTTATTATCAAATACTCGTATTATTTTCTCATACCTTAAAGCAAGCGTCCTTGTTTCGCATCCATTTTAGATTTCCACACAATACGAATTGCCGTAAGAATTAATTTAGCAGTGAAATTTATTATTCCAACTTCTTCTAAAATTCTTTTGTTGAGTTTATTTGGAGTCTTGAATCTAACAATAACCAGAACAGAAAAACCTTTTGTCCAGCTGGGTAAATAAAGTTGGTAGCAATGGAATTGTTCTACATGTAGGCAAGAAACATCTTGCGATGTTTTGATTGTTTGAATTCAATGGTCAGTCCATAGAAATGGAGTTCTGATAGATTATTGCACAGCTCTCAACGAGAGACGAAGTTAGGAATAATGTAATAAGAGGAAAATGTCATTCGCATAGGATCTACGTAAACTAAGCCAATTCCTAATCGAGTAGATTAAAAAAAATATTTCAAGATTGTTTCTATTATTTACACAGGTATCCTTAACCAAAATATACCATTTTCTTCTTCTACACTTCCCGGGGAAACACACAGTTTGTAGACCAAAGATGAGGTGGGAGAATAAGATTAACTATGATTTGAGGGAAGTAGATTATACAGGGAATGATTGGAAAACATTAGCTCAGGATAAGGATGTATGGAGAGCTTATGTCCGCACGGTCACGAATGTACGAGTTGGATAATGCCAGTGAGTGAGTAGAAAATGGAATTCATTGCCTTTTTTTTCAGAAGAAAGAAAATACATATGCATTTCCATTGCGCACGGGCCTGCTTGGCCGTACGTGCATTATTTTTCCATGAATAAAAAATAAAAATAATCATAATATAAACAAATACCTACAAATACACCTGTATCAAAAAACAATAACAGACTTCATATAAGTAAAATCTATGTCTACACTACATCTCAATAATACATATCTACAGTCATCCATGAAAATACCATGTGTATTCCGTACAATAATATTTAAAAAAATGCTAGAAAACAAATTAGAAAAAAAAACACACACACATACATGCACCCACACACCCCCACCCATATACACACCGCACGCTCTTACCCCCCTCCCCCCGTCCCAGACTATTCAAATTATCAGACCTACTTATTATATAATTAAAGATCGAAAACAAAGACCATATTGAGATTATTCTTATTGATAATACATATATCCTTAATCTACAATTTTGCTACATCTCAATTTTCCTTACTGTACCCAAATTTGCATGTTTTTGATTCACTCTCGATCCGTCCTAAAAGATCCCAACACGCCACTCTCCCTCGATCCGACCTGAGAAATCTCTCCGGCAGCATCTGTAATCTAAGTTGTTCTGTCTCTCTACAGAATGCTATAATATGCTGCCAGTTTTCATGGTCATCGCTTAGCGGCCATAGTTTAATGCCTTCATTATTTGTATGTCTGCAGGGACGGGGGGAGGGGGGTATGAGCGTGCGGTGTGTATATGTGTGGGGGTGTGTGGGTGTATGTGTTTGTGCTTTTTTTTTCTAATTTGTTTTCTAGCTTTTTTTTTAATATTAATGTACGGAATGTGGATGAATGTAGATATGTATTATTTTGATTTAGTGCAGACATAGATTTTACTTATATGTAGCCTGTTATTGTTGTTTGATACAGGTGTATTTGTAGGTATTTGTTTATATTATTAGTTTTATTTTTTTATTCATGGAAAAATAATGCACGTACGGCCAAGCAGGCCCGTGCGCAATGTAAATGCATATGTATTTTCTTTATTCTGAAAAAAAAGGCAATAAATTCCATATTCTATTCTATTCTATTCTACATTATGGGCCATCCATCCCCCCAAATGAAGCCATGCAATAGCACTTCTATCATCCCCATCCAAAGAGTCAATACATTTCTCCATTCCCCACGAAAGTTTTAGTTACATCTGCAGGGTGAGCGATAATTTCTGGCTACACTCGGCATCTACAGTGAGTGAGTAAGAACCATAAAGCGCCTGAAGAAGTTCCATCAGACTACACACATTACAGACGTGTTTGAAATCTGCCTATGTCTCATGGCGTTCTTATTCACAGTGTTACAACGAACAGAAAAGGCAGTATGTTTCGGGAGATTGGGTCATCGGTGTAGAAAGGAGATCGAAGGGCATAGGGATGGGTTGGGTATGGGAGAGGAGTACGCGGAATAATAAAAATGTTTAGAGGAGAGTTAAGAACAGACTAATCGATATAGACAGGCAGTATATAGAAGCCGAGTGTAGTCAGAAAATATCGCTCACCCTGCAGACGGAACTGAAACTTTCTATCGCTGGTACGCAACTTTCTCAGGATGGTAGGTGCTCACCGGTCCTACCAGGTCCAAAATTTTTCTCACGGAGTCTTGAACTAGCGTGGGTCTCGTGGTTATCAATTGCTCCAGGTTGTCTTTATGACATTTCTGGTATTCTCTTCTGGCATTGGTGGAATTACAACCCACTTCTTAAGTTGGGGCGTCTGGTATAGTGCAGTTCTGGATTCTGTAGCCACTTTTGAGGGGTCTACGGTGTGTGATGCGGTAAGAGGGGAGAGCGAGTTGCAGGTACTGCCAGTAACTACTCTCTTTTGAAAACACAATAGTTACTACACGCTCACTTTTCATATCTACTTGTTGTGTGTTAATGAAGAGTTCTGATATCTAACAAGTAGAGTCAGGATTCTTATGTACTAAAAGGTAAGATTGCAACATAGTATAGTGAGAAGTTAGACTTATGACTGTCTTTTGTTTTGATTTCAAACGCAAACAGTTGAATAGTATAATGAAAAGTTAGACTTATGACTGTCTTTTGTTTTGGTTTCAAACGCAAACAATTGAATAGTATAATGATAAGTTAGACTTATGACTGTCTTTTGTTTTGGTTTCAAACGCAAACAATTGAATAGTATAATGATAAGTTAGACTTATGACTGTCTTTTGTTTTGGGTTCACATACAAACAGTTGAATAGTGTAATCAGAAGTTAGATTCCTGACTTGTCTTTTATTTTGGTTTCACACACAAACAGTTGAATAGTATAATGAGAACTTAGACTTATGACTGTCTTTTGTTTTGGTTTCACACACAAACAGTTGAATAATATAATGGGAAGTTAGACTTATGACTGTCTTTTGTTTTGGTTTCACACACAAACAGTTGAATAGTGTAATGATAAGTTAGACTTATGACTGTCTTTTGTTTTGGTTTCAAACGCAAACAGTTGAATAGTATAATGAGAAGTTAGACTTATGACTGTCTTTTGTTTTGGGTTCACACACAAACAGAATAGTGTAATGAGAAGTTAGACTTATGACTGTCTTTTGTTTTGGTTTCACACACAAACAGTTGAATAGTGTAATGATAAGTTAGACTTATGACTGTCTTTTGTTTTGGTTTCAAACGCAAACAGTTGAATAGTATAATGAGAAGTTAGACTTATGACTGTCTTTTGTTTTGGGTTCACACACAAACAGAATAGTGTAATGGGAAGTTAGACTTATGACTGTCTATTGTTTTGGTTTCACACACAAACAGTTGAATAGTGTAATGATAAGTTAGGCTTATGACTGTCTTTTGTTTTGGTTTCAAACGCAAACAGTTGAATAGTATAATGATAAGTTAGACTTATGACTGTCTTTTGTTTTGGTTTCAAACGCAAACAATTGAATAGTATAATGATAAGTTAGACTTATGACTGTCTTTTGTTTTGGGTTCACATACAAACACTTGAATAGTGTAATGAGAAGTTAGATTCCTGACTTGTCTTTTATTTTGGTTTCACACACAAACAGTTGAATAGTGTAATGAGAACTTAGACTTATGACTGTCTTTTGTTTTGGTTTCACACACAAACAGTTGAATAGTATAATGATAAGTTAGACTTATGACTGTCTTTTGTTTTGGTTTCAAACGCAAACAGTTGAATAGTATAATGAGAAGTTAGACTTATGACTGTCTTTTGTTTTGGGTTCACACACAAACAGAATAGTGTAATGAGAAGTTAGACTTATGACTGTCTTTTATTTTGGTTTCACACACAAACAGTTGAATAGTGTAATGAGAACTTAGACTTATGACTGTCTTTTGTTTTGGTTTCACACACAAACAGTTGAATAATATAATGGGAAGTTAGACTTATGACTGTCTTTTATTTTGGTTTCACACACAAACAGTTGAATAGTGTAATGAGAACTTAGACTTATGACTGTCTTTTGTTTTGGTTTCACACACAAACAGTTGAATAATATAATGGGAAGTTAGACTTATGACTGTCTTTTATTTTGGTTTCACACACAAACAGTTGAATAGTGTAATGAGAACTTAGACTTATGACTGTCTTTTGTTTTGGTTTCACACACAAACAGTTGAATAATATAATGGGAAGTTAGACTTATGACTGTCTTTTATTTTGGTTTCACACACAAACAGTTGAATAGTGTAATGAGAACTTAGACTTCTGACTGTCTTTTGTTTGGTTTCACACACAAACAGCTGAATAATACATACTATCCGTGTAGCAATCTTATCTTTTATTACATCAAAATCCGGGCTACCAATAAGTTTGAAGTGTTCATTATAAAATAGCGCTGTTTTTATAACAACTGATTTTATTGGGATCACTATTAATATTAATTAGAAAAATTTTTTTTTTTTTGCATGACTACCAGTTCCCTCGCCCACTCGGCAATGTTCCCTCCTGCCACGCGCCTTTGGTTTTACAAGATGCTACAGTTATCAGAACTGGACTGTAGGTGGAGTTACGTTCAAGATCCCACTACAGGCCACAAGGAGACCATCGGTGTAATAGAATGCATCAAGTTCTTAGACCGCTACGCCACGGCAGAGTAAGTACAACCATTGAAATTAAGAATTTTTTAGAGAGAAGAATAAGACTAAAATATTAGAAACCATTATAGCCTATAAAACTTTGTTCTTCTGGCTTTGATATAATTTCAGTAACTCAGAATTATTAGTGTTCTAAAATAAAATAATTTTCTCATTTTTACAAGATTTTTTGTAGAAGGTAACTTTATATTTGAAGAAGCACTTTTTGAATAATTCATTTGAATTCATAAAAAGTGAATATAATCACATTTCATCCCTCTCCACCCCCACACAAATTAAATCAGCCGCTGTGAATTGTCAACACACCTACGTTAAAATTTTAACCTATTATGTATTCACCCACAAACTTTTCAAATCATTTTAATATGTAACTGCTTAACTATTTTCATTTAACACGAAAAACCATTCTAGTAACTTACTTCAAATTTACAGTAGGAATATAAAGAGGTAGAATTCTCTTACGTAAAATATTCAGAACTCAAGTTACCAGGTGGGAAATTCAAAGATATTGTTATTTCTCTCTTAATCAGGGATATAATCTCACTGATAACACTTATATTTCTCTCTGTATGCCTGCTGCCATGAAACAACAATGAAACTGGAAATTTGTATCAAGAAATGCTTTAGGCATGTGGATAAGTTTAACTTACAGAAAAAGTGAAATCCACAGGAGGGTGGAAAATGTTGGTATAAATTCAAAATCCAGATATTTGGTTGATATTTTCTACTGAGCTTAAATAGTAAAAAATATTAGCTCTGAAAGGAAAATGTGCAATAAGAACAAAATTAATGACAAACAATGTAATTATAGACCAAGTTCAGAATTTTAATTATTTGGGATATCATTTAGGCAATGACAGAAATTTAGATAAACACACTAAAATACAACGATTCAATTATCTGTGTGGCACAATTAAACGCACTTTATTGAATAAGACTAGAAAAGAAACTTTTAAAATTTCACAAAGTATTGGCAGTTCCATCTCGTATCTATGGATGTGAAACCTGGACATTAACAAAGGCAGATAGTAAACAAATAGAGGCTGCTGAAATGAAGATGTTGAGAGCAATAGCAGGATACCAAAGGACCGATAAAAAGAAAAACGAAGATATAAGAACAGAACTTAATATATTTAATCTCTGTGAAAGAATAAAATATTATCAAAATGCTTATCTTCAGCACGTATTACGAATGAATAAACAGCGCATACCAAGAAGAATGTATAATTATAAACCAAAAGGGGAGAAGAATGTTGGGAAGACCATTGAAGAGATGGAAGGACCAATTCGACCTATAATGAGATCGGAACAGGCCATTGGGCTTAATCCTTGTTGTTGTTGAGGCAAGGAGCATAACCACTAGTCCACCGCGGCCGATAGCTGAATAAATAGTAAGCTAATTAAATCCAGTTAACAAACAAACAAACAAACAAACAAATAAAATAAATGGACATTTAGACAAGTCGGATATGAATGATGGGGTGCATTCGCCACATATTGTAGGTTGCATATCGTTTACATATCAGTTCTGAAAAGGAACATTCAGTATTGATCTTGATGAACCTGCCAATTCCTTGCGGGAATTCCCCGGTGTGTCATTTCTCAATTTACGGGAACAGCATGAACAAATTTAAAAGAAATCTTGCCGTTACATCTACTCGTAATTATCTCTCCTAGCGGGAGAAATGTTGTCTGTAATCTCTGGTAGACAGCAGTTACAACGCTTTATTGACTCTCTTTTCAACCGCACTGAATCGCATCATCACGCGTTGTGATTATTTAAACGTTAGCATTAAATTAACGTATTTACTGATTAAATGTGCTGCCATTTTTAAGCTCTTTGTAAAAAAAAATGACTGAAGCCAGAACAATTTATTTGTATTGTTAAAACCTTGAAAGAAGAGTAAAATCACTGGACGAGAGTTATATATAAATTTTATCTCAATACAGGGTGTTTATAAATTATACCGACAAAGTTTGACATCAGATAGATACCAATATCTGTTTATTATCAAATATATTAATTGATATAGAGACCCACACGCTTTTGATGGTAAAATTATTTTATTTTTGTAGGTAACTCTAGTTTTATTCTAGATGTGTTGGAGATGATTTTTTTGTTGACCACTTTAATTTTATCCCAAGCGTGTTGGAAATTAAAATTATTTTTCATTTTATAGTTCGGTTTTCTAATAAAGCGTCCTGTATTAGTTTTTTAAAACTATTATTTATTTTTGGTATGCGTTCATCTCAATTCATTATATAATGGAAATGGACAGCTAATGACAAATGAGGGAAATTTTGAGGAAGTGGCAGAATTCAAATACCTAGGAACAATGATCACAAATAGGAATGAGATGCACAAAGGAATTAAACATAGGCTCAATTCTGGAAATGCGTGTTATTATGCATTGCAGAGACTTTTGATGTCCCAACTCCTTTCAAAAAACGTTAAAGTGAAAATATATAAAACTATTATTCTACCAGTTATATTATATGGGTGCGAAACATGGACTCTTACTTTAAGAGAGGAAAGGAGATTACAAGTATTTGAGAATAAAGTACTTAGGAAATTTTTTGGACCAAAGAGAGATGAACAGACAGGTGAATGGAGAAGACTACATAACAATGAACTACATGGTCTTTATAGGAAGCCAGATATAATAAGAACAGTTAAGTCTCGTAGACTGCGTTGGGCAGGACATGTTGCACGTATGGGAAATGAAAGACTTGCATGGAAGCTTCTTGTAGGAAAGCCAGAGGGAAAACGCTCAGTTGGTAGACCAAGAATGAGGTGGGAGAATAACATTAACTATGATTTGAGGGAAGTAGATTATACAGGGAATGATTGGAAAGCGTTAGCTCAGGATAGGGATGTATGGAGAGCTTATGTCCGTGCGGCCATGAACCTACGGGTTCGATAGTGCCAGTGAGTAAGTAAGTAAGTATGCGTTCATCTCTCATTCTTTGAACATGTCCTTTCCAGTTTTTTCTAGAGTCTTTTATTTTATCTAAAAGTTTATAAATATTTAGCTTATTTCTAATATCTTCACTTCTTCTTTTATCTAGAAGTTTGCAGCCATCTACATTTCTGAGAAATCTCATTTCAGCTGCTTTTATAATCTTCTCTTCTCTTTTAGTTCATCATCATCATAGTACATTGCCGAATTTGGGCCATTTGTTGACCTGTTTCGGCCTCAAGAGAAACACCATCCAGAAGTCTTTTGAGTGGACGTCCTGGTCTTCTTCTTCCTGCAGGTTGATATCTTAACATTTGTTTGGGTATTCTGTGATCTTCCATTCGATGAACATGTTGCATCCATCTTGATTTATAATCAGAAATTTTGTTTTCTAAAGATTCCATGTGTAATTCTTCTAAGATGTCATTTTTTTGTGATCTTGTAGTGTGTATCCTGCAGTCCTCCGAAGATATCTCATTTCAGCACATCTAAGTGTCTTTTTAGTTAAAATCCAAAATTAAAAAAGTCGTATAAATTAAAAATATTGCGTCATATAACATAATGGCTCGTATCCACGGGAGAAGTTAATATAGTTAGCAGTTGCATCAGAAATATTTTAATTCAGTGTTTGTTAATATTCGAGCGCAATCAACGACACATTAATTAGTTTATTGTTAATTACAATCAGCGTTACATTTTTGTTTGTTTGTATATTAACGTTCCTCTTTTTTTAATATGGCGTTAGTTGATATGATGTTATTGTTTGTGATTTCTTTGGCTTAACAGTTTCCAATACTGTTATTTTAACACAGTTCAAGTAATGGATCATATTATAATATTATAATGATATTGTGAAAAGAAAAATTTAAATAACATCGTTTACTACTTATAAAAGTGTTGGTGTAAATTCTCAAATATAGATACTTCTAAACGAAGCTGGCCGCAGGCGGTGGTAGTGACACCTACCTGACAGCGGACGAAACGAGAATTATAGATTTGTATTTGTGGAAAGAATTGTTAATGTTTGTGCAAAGTCTCGAATGGTGTAGTGGGCTGCACACTAGTCTGAAGAACTAGAAGTCCACGGTTCGATTTCTGGCTCAGACATTGCTTTTTCTTTTCACAATATCATTACAATATTATTTATTTGGTTAATAAAATATTTATTCCGACTAAAAAAATAATGTTTTTGAAATAAACTTAACGTATCAAAAATCACATAGTGGACATTTAGCTGAACGTATGAGTAGCAGAGAAGAAACAATTGTATCTAAACTTGTTGTTAACCTTAAAATTGCCAAAACTTACAAGCGTCGGAGACGCATGCGCCGTCAGTGTGCCGCATCTGAAACCTCTTTGGTTCGTTGACAGCTCATATCATTTGAGTGGTCTGACTGTACGGTTCTTACCTATACCTTATCCGCTCTTAGAGTGATCTTAACATCAACAAATGCCAATTGTATCGTTCCGCCATTCGCGTCGCTTTACTGTTACTTTTGACAGGAAGATTACCCTGTGTTGCCCGGGAATCTACTTATCTCGATCTTCTTGGCATAAATGAGCTAAAAGACAAAATTCGTTATTGTGAATTATCCGTAAAAGAATACCCGCCATGTGCTGCTATGCTTGCACAGGAATCTACGTACTTGTCTCGATCTTCTTGGCATCAATGAAAGACAAAAATGGTTTTTGTGAGTTATCCGTAAGAGATAAACATATGCTGTCGCGGACTTTTTTGTAGAACTTTCTGAGATATTCAATTCTGTGTACATTAATTTTGTGTATTTGTTATGGTTTAGGCAACGTAAGCCATTTAAGTGTCCAAAGAGCTACTTTTTTCAAGTTTTCCACTACAAAGGGCGATTTTTAAGGGTGTAGGAGTTGAGTATCACAACTCTCTAATAGCCTATGTTCATCCCGGGAATCTCCTGAACATTTTGCAAAAGCCCCATCACAATCGGATCAACGGTATGGCCGCGCATAAAGTACAAACAAACAAAGAAACAAACATTAATTTTTATATATTAGATCAGATAAATTAAGCTACTATATAATGCTGGGGAGAGTGTCAATTTAAAGGCTAAACGTAATAAATAATTCATGTCGTGTTATTAAGAACTGATCACTAGGAATTACATTATTTAGAAATGATATAGGCCTATATTAAACCCCATGACATATTACGGATTCAATCCATATTTTCGCTGAACACCTCAATATCTCAGAACAAACATTTTGTGGGGTTGGTTACTTTACTATCCATAACTACGTCCTGATGAAGTAACCTATTGAAATTTCAATCGTAAAAAATGTTTCGTTGGTGAAACCGCAAACATGTATTTCGTGAATTCACAAGTAATCAGACACATTATTTTTGTCTGGTCAGCTAGAAACTGCACAGGACGCTGTGAATGGAGCTCATTTTAACGCCTCGACCTTTCACAATATTCATCACATTGTCCATGAAACAGACGGAAAATTGATAGGAGATAAAATGAATTTTGCTAGCATCACTATTTATTTTAATTAACTCTTTCTCCATTGTGGTATTTCCAAGTACATCGATCATAGTAGATGCGTTTCCTTTGAATCCATATTTCCTTTATTTTATTTTTTTGAAGTCAGCTTGCTTTCTCTCCTCTGTCCAAGTTGCTCCAGTTTTTTCTTGGGTCAACTTGCCACTTATGCACCTTAATTCGAAAGATATCTCTGTTTAACTTAAGGTCTTGAGTAATTCCTGCCAGTTTTAAGCCTTTTTTACCTAATAATCAACTAAACCGCTCATGTTTTACTTCTAATTTCGTAGAATTCCACTTGTAAATATTATTATTATTATTATTATTATTATTATTATTATTATTATTATTATTATTATTATTTAATCCTGTCCGGCTGTGCTTCATTGGGTTTTTTAACATTTCTTTTTTTTTTTTTTCGATGAATGGGGAGTTAGCCCGTTGCATCAACCCCCAACTTGGAGGACCAGGAGTTTAATTTTGGAGTCCTCTTCTCCTAGATGGGCTGTCTACCAAAACTATCGAGCCCCATCCGCCCGTTGTATGCTATATCTGCCCTAAATGGAATAGTATGGGACAAACATATATTCAAAGAAACAAAAAAAAAAAAACTATTTTAATACAATAATCAGAAGCATTATTACCTATGGAGCTGATGTGTGGACTTTAAATGCACAAATGAAAAAAAAATTACTCGCCACTGAAATGGACTACTGGAGACGTGCTGCAAGAATATCCAAGAAGGATAAAATCAGAAATTCATATATAATAGAAAAAATGCAGGTAAAATATTCAATATTAGATTTTATAAAGAAGAAACAATTAAATTGGTACGGACACATTAGAAGGATGGAAGAAGGAAGACTACCTAAGATAATCATGGATTGGGAACCACAGGGAAGAAAAAAGAAGGGTAGACCAAATATTACGTGGATTCAGGGAATCAATGAAACTAAGAGGGAATGGGAAATAGAAGAAGATATATGGATGAACAGACAAGAATGGAAAAATGTGTTGAAACAAATGTGTAGTTAACTGTGAACATGGGTACCGGAAAAATGTATATTCATTGTAAAAGCCGGAATAATAAAAAAATTAATTATTATTGTTGTTGTTATTATTATTATTACTTATCCCTATCTTCTTGACATAAATGAGCTGAAATACGAAAATTAATGTGTTTTATGTTTAGTACAGCTGGCCTACCACGAGTTGAGTTGAATGACCATTTCACCTTCCTCTCTCTGACAACTCACAACACAAACAACAGACAATAGATGAACTAGTGTCATATTCGCAACCCACCCGAGACAAATATATTTTTTCCTATATCTCACCTGATACACCTTTGTTGGTGTATCCATTGGCTGTGAATACTGTATGGAGATGTTTAAGTCGAGTTTTTAATAATCCAGGATGGCAAAGTTTCTTGGCGCGATTTGCCAATGTTTTGATGATACCAAGTTTATGTTTGGGGTGATGATTGGAGGTTTTATGAATATATCTGTCAGTATGCGTAGGTTTTCTATATCCATCCATCCATAGTAATTCTGCCCGAAGGCAGGTCCTTCACTTCAATCATAGCATTTTCATGCTATGCTTGCAGCTTTACTAGGGAATTGTGTAGGTGTGGTAGCTTCCCGTTGCTTTCCACACCGGTGAAGTATGATGATGATAATGATAATGGTAAGGATGATAATGATAAGGGTGATGGCCATATGATTTCGGGGACCGTTTGGGCCTTAAAGTTTTCCTGACATTTGTCTTACATGTGAGGAAAAACCCCGATAAAAACCTCATCCAGAAAAACTGCCCCGACCGGGAATCGAACCCGGGCCCGCTGCGTGACAAGGCAGCACGCTACCTCGAGACCACAGCGGTGGACGTTTTCTATATATGGTGTGATAAATGTTGCCATCTTCTTCTCTTCTGATTGAGATGTCCAGAAACGCTATGCTGTTACCTTTTTCTTTTTCTATGGTGAATTGTATAGTGGAGTTTATATTGTTGATGTGCGCAATAAATTGCTATATTCTATCTTCCCTGTGGTTCCAAATTACGAAGGTGTCGTCTACATAACAAAGCCATGTCTTGGGTTTAAGAGGGACAGTCTCTAAACATTTTTGTTCAAAGTTTTCCATAAAGAAATTTGCAACTACTGGGCTCAGGGGACTATCCATAGCTACTCCATCTACTTGTTCATAGAAGTCGCTATTGAATAAGAAATAGCTGGTGGTTAAACAGTGTTCGAAAAGATTAGGGATATCTTGAGGAAACTTGTCAACGATGAAGTGAATGGTCTCCTTTATAGGAACTTTAGTGAATAGTGAGACCACGTCGAAAGTAACGATTAGATCGTCCGGTTGCACCAACAAAGAAATCAGCAGAGCAAACCATCCCAGACGATACAACAACAATAAATCAGAAGAAAAACGTCAACCAGGGCATTCTTACCTTTCACCAAGAATGTAACTGACCGAATTGGAAAACTGCTAAAGAAAGAAGACATAAAATCAGTATACAGGCCTACCAGGGAAATCAAAAACCTCCTCAGACCGATTAAGGATCAACTTCATCCTCATCAATCAGCAGGCATATACAGGATCCCGTGCAGTTGCGGCCAAGTGTATATAGGCACCACTAAACGCAGCATCACAACCAGACTTAAAGATCGCGAAAGATACAGCCGTCTTAAACAAGTGGAAAAGTCGGCAGTAGCAGAACACTCTCTACTTGAAGACCATACAGTACAATACAACAACACAGATATATTATCTAACTGCACACACTATTTTACCCGTCTGCAACGAGAAGCCATTGAAATATTCAAACATCAAAATAGCTACAATAGAAAAGTCAACAAAGCATGGATACCAGTCTTAGAAAAAGCCAGATGTAAACCCCTACAAGAATAATCTAATAGAACATCAGACAGCAACCTCATTGGTGCAATGGAAGACCCTAATGCCAACCAACCAGAAGGCTGATACAATTTACGAAGTAACGGACCGCGCAGAGAACACTTCGCGGATAAATGTATACATAGAGCAGGTAATCGACAAAATTGCAAGTCTCAAGACAACCTTTGAGGATGCCGGACGGAGTCTCTGGCGAAACGTCGGTGAACTACAAGACCACGGACAACAGCCCGGAAATCTTCTACAAGATCATCACGGTGTATTACATTTGTAAATTGTACTTATGTTGAAATTAAAATAATTATATTATAATACTATTTTTGCGTTCTATAAACATTTTTGTTGCTCCATATAGACAAAATGTTTAATCAAGAACTTTCCCCCCGGACATAATCTTGACACTCGATCTCATCAGCACATTGTCCTTTATATCCCGCCTCATCACACTGTATATTATTCATTATTTTTTACGGTGTCACTTATCAAAACATGGAATTCCCTTCCGTCCTATGTCAGAGACTGTCAAACTATAACATCCTTCAAAAACAAACTAAAGAATTATTTAATAACAAACTAACTTATACACCTCACTGATAGTATTCTTTTAGTAATAATAATATATTTAATTATTTATGAAAATAATATTAAGAATAACAAATATTTTTATTTGTTTTGTTTTAAATATTGTATAATCGTAGCCGAGCGGTTAAGGTAGGAAGCCTTGGCGCAGAGCTACGGGACTTGCGCTGGTTCGAGTCTCCATGGGGGAAGAAATTTTCTCATGGTATTTCGGCCAGTATGGGACCGGTGCCCACCCAGCATCGTGAGGCAATTGGGTAGCTACAATAAGTAGCGGCTCCGGGTTGAGGAACCAGCTATAACGGCTGGGGGACTCGACATGCTAACCACATGTCACCCCTACACTGGCTGTTGATCATCTACCTCTGTGATTGACACATGTGGATGTGAAGGGCCAGCAGCCGGCTGGTAAAAAAGGGCAACCGCTGAAAAGTGGAAAGACCCTCAATCGGATAATCGTAAAATTAGTTTTCTATATCTCATTATTTTCCTTTGTTTTTTTTTATACACTAGACAGGGACAATTTAATATGCCTTGCTTGTATACATTTTATTATTAGTTTTAGTCTTAATTTTAACTAATATTAACTGGTTGTATTATAGATCGTAATATATTAGATATTATCTTTTGATCAAATTTTTACTTAGTGTTTAATATTAGAGTTAATTAAGATTGTTATATTCTGATGTAATATATGTTTGTCCTGGTGAGTGGAAGAGAAGGCCACATGGTCTTAACTCCACCAGGCTAAATAAATCTAATCTAATCTAATAGTGTCCCGCTTTACCAATTTCACCTTAGTTTAGGTGCTTTTATTACAAGTATATACTGTGTTTTCACGTAGGGCTGAGTTGTGTATTTTACGATTTATAAGAAATGGAAATATAAATTAGATAAAGCAAATATAGTAAACTAAACATACATATAATGAAATGTAAATATAGTGTCAATGTAAAGGAATATTATTTTATTGCAATTATTGTTCAGAATGTTGTCTGAAATAATATATAAGCAAATACTCTAACAAGGAAAACACGATAATTGCGACATCTATAAAACATCCATGTCATTATTTCAACTGTGTTTATACAAGGCTACTTTACTTTATCAGAAAGAATATTCAAGCGTCAACAAACAATATTGTGCTTTTGCCTAGTACATCGTTTCCCAACTTGTGGTTCGCGAACCCCCCGGGGGTTAGCAAAATATTTGAAGGGGTTCACCAAAACTTTTCCATAATGGCGGGTTCCGAGGTTAGGTCTGTTATTGTTTCCTTCATTTCTGTGGCATTGTCATACTAATATTAATTATAATAATTATTATATTATCATTATTTTAAAATAAAATTAACCCTATAATGTCCCTTGTTACATATGTGTAACATCGGGAATTTTTCACATTATTTCCACAAAATAAGATACCAAAGAAGATCCTCAATTGGAAAGCTAATGGAAGAAGTGGAAGAGGCAGGCGTAGAAAGCGATGGATCAATTAAAGTGAAGAGAAGTATGGAAGCTAGAGATTTAATGAAAGAAGATGCTTTAGTCAAGAACCTCTGGCGACCAATCACTTTGGGTAAAGGAGAAGCACTGTATTGTGAATAATCCTAAATTTAAAAAAAATGTCCACAATAAATTAATATTTACCGCGAATGCCTGATTTACAGTTATGTAACGACATTAGGAATGCATTTGATTTCGCTACAATGGAAATTTAGTCTGCCAGCTTCTTTGTGTTCTAACAATACTAACAACAGTATAACGAAAGCCGTTTTCTTGTGTCTATTTAAAAAATAAATACATAAAAAGACTTTGTGCTAAAAGTGATTTGAAACTTTATTTAATTTCTGTTGTTGCAACTAGGTCTACACGTTGTGTAACTTTTAAGCCGTAACTAGAGTAACTTTACTAAATATATGGTTAGTATATAATGGAAATGGACAGCTAATGACAAATGAGGGAAATTTTGAGGAAGTGACTGAATTAAAATACCTAGGAACAATAATCACAAAGTTGTTTACTAAAAAATATTAATTATCAACGTATAATATACAGTTTGATGTGTTTCATTATTTTTGCACTAGGGTGCGTTCTTACAATATTACGATCCTATTTGACAATAAATAATATGATCTAGTTGCAGTGAATATACATAACCTCACATTTCTCATTTGTTTTCAAACATTGCCGTTTACATTAAATATATAAATATTATAAATTACCATATTTAAATAATGACTTTTGAGTCTGAAAATTACTAGTTATAATAAAATTTAGGAATTATTAATCAAATTATGAAACCATCCCTTGTACAAAAAAAAAACACCAGATTACGTTTATATAACACTTTGGCTAGACCAGTGTTGACCTATGGTAGTGAAGCATGTACACTAAAAAGACAACATGAAAGCAGAATAACGGCTTTTGAAATGAGATTCATGCGCAGAACAGCGGGTTACACCAGATGGGATCGGAAAAGGAACACCGATATCTTAAAAGAATTGAAGACTACGCCAATTTTGGGATATATTAAACAGTACCAACAAAATTGGAAACACCATCTTGAAAGAATTAGTTCAAATCGGATCCCCAAAGCTGTTTATAATTATATACCAAGAGGACGAAAATCACTGGGCCGTCCTGTGAAACGCTGGAGGGAAAATTTTCTATAGGATCGTAACAGGCCTTGGCCTAATATTGGAAGGAAGAAGAAGAAGAAGACTTTTGAGTAAACAGTTTAATTTTATTCGTTAAATAGTCCTAACAAATGCCACTTTTGATTTCCAAATTCTCTAGATAAATTCACTCCTCACTTCGTGAGTCGTGAATTTATCGTTGGTTTGGAAATCACTCGTGGCATTACTTATGACTATTTAACTCTTGCCCCAAATGGGACTCAATGACCAATCTCGTTTCAATGATTTCTGTTTTACAACCAATCAGAGTCGTGTTTCACGAAATATTTATTAGTGTTATGATTACCATATTAAAGAAGGCTCCTCCTTTTTAATATTCTGAACAGGTCTGACCATTATTTTGCAGTGACTGAGGCAACAGTAAAGCCGCCATATTTGAATGTTCAAAATGGCAGAAACAAGATTTGGCTGTGCTTCAAATGAAGATATAGACGAAATACAAATTTGACAATTCTGTGTTCAATAATTGTGTTTTTAAATAATGATTTTACCGAGTTGTTTACTAAAAAATAAATTAATAACCTATAATTTTGGTTATAATATACAGTTTGATGTGTTTAATTTTTTCTCCACTAGGATGCATTCTTACAATATTGCGATGATATTTCAAGTTTCCCACGCCAGATGGCAATATATAACAAACATTATATGATCTTGTTGCAGTGGATGGAGTAACGAATCATAACGTTTCTCATTTGTTTTCAAACATCGCCGTTTACATTAAATAAATAAATATTTTAAAGTAACTATATTTAAATAATGATTTGTGAGTAAACAGCTTAATTTTATTCGTTAAATAGTCCTAACAAATGCAAC
This sequence comes from Diploptera punctata, assembly GCA_030220185.1. Classification (NCBI taxonomy): domain Eukaryota; kingdom Metazoa; phylum Arthropoda; class Insecta; order Blattodea; family Blaberidae; genus Diploptera; species Diploptera punctata. Next base: position 1,274,453 of record JASPKZ010003802.1, read on the forward strand.
TCTTGATTTCCAAATTCTCATAAGTAATGCCACGAGTGATTTTCAAATTATCGATAAATTCACGACTCACGAAGTGAGGAGTGAATTTATCAAGAGAATTTGGAAATCAAGAGTGGCATTTGTTAGGACTATTTAACGAATAAAATTAAGCTGTTTACTCACAAATCATTATTTAACTATAGTTATTTTAAAATATTTATATATTTAATGTAAACGGCGATGTTTGAAAACAAATAAGAAACGATAGGTACGCTTCTACTGCTGCTTTTGTTTATCACTGCAACCAGATCATACTATTTATTGCCAAAGGAACGCAATATTGTAAGGAGGAGCTTTCTTTAATATGGTAATTATAACACTGATAAATATTTGGTGAAACACGACTCTGATTGGTTGTAAAACAGAAATCATTGAAACGTGATTGGTCATTGACTCCCATTTGGGGCATGAGTTAAATAGTCTAGATAAATTCACTCCTCACGTCACTCGTGGCATTACTTATGATAATTCGTATTTTATTTTGGAACCTTGGAACGTATTCCCTCTATATCCATACAAATTAGTGAAATTACCATTCCACATTCACGGTGCCTGTATTCGCAGCATATTTACGGAACATATCCCCTCGAATAAGGAGATTTTACTATACAACATGTGGATTGAGACATCTTCTTGAAGGTTGAAGCACACAGCTTAAAAGTGATGGGCATTACCGCTATATCTATTAAGCAAATGTTTACTTGTTCTTGTGTCCCCGGTGGAGATAAAGCTGCTAGTTATTAGCTTCGTCGTTCTCTAAGTACTCTTTACATTAATTAAATCAGTTATAGTAATATAATGTACGGTTAACAACTATAATATAGTTACCTTGTATGTCCGTCTCCTCAACTTAAGTTCTTTTAAAACTCTGTAGGCCTTTCGGGACTAGTCCCATCATCAGCAGAATGCATTAGGTCCGTTCTTGTTGATCCTTGTTGAAGCACTGACTTGGTTGTGAGAATTTTGTACAGAGGATTGTGTGGATTAGGTGTGTATTCATTGAGAATCAGGTTGTTGTTGATTTCTCTTAGGATTGCGATTTCCTCCAGTATATTTATTCTCGTTGGAATGTTTTCTCTATGTACTATTGTGTGTACTATGAATTTTACTAGTATCGATTAAATCAGTTATGCCAAGAATATAATTTCAAAATATCAAAGAAAAAAACAAAAATAATGGCATTTTGGGGAAACGATCATATAAGATCAAAAATCGTAATAGACAACAAACCTCTGGAACAAGTAACAAATTTTAATGATTTGGTTTGTAATTTTACTATAAACACAAAAACTGAAAGAGACATACATATAAAACTGTCGAAATTTCAAATGATATGCGGAACTATACATACAACATTAAAGAATAAAACAAGAAGAGATACTAGATTGAAGTTTTATAAAACATTAGCAATTCTTGCAATACTTTATGGGAGCGAAACTTGGACAATGACCAAATAATTACAAAGTAGAATGCAAAGCGCAGAAATGAACTTCCTTAGAAGAACAAAAGTCTGCACAAGATTGGATCTGATAAAGAATGAAGATACAAGAAGAGAACTAAATATATATCCATTGAATGAGAAAGCAAAGAATATAGAGAGAAATGGTTTATACATGTACAAAGAATGAATGTAATAATATTACCAAGAGCAGCATTTAACTACAAGCCAAGAGGTTCAAGGAATGTAGGAAGGCCAGTGAAAAGATGGACAGAACAAATGTGAGGCAGAACAGACAATTTGCCTAGCCCATGAAATGAAGAAGAGAAGAAGAAGAAGAAAAAGAAAAAGAAGAAGTTCTCTAAGTTGTTGTTGTATGACGTGTTTTTCCTCTCGAGACATTTCAATATTTTATAATCACGTGACAGACTCCATGTTCGTGTTATCTTTTCACACGACTCTTATCTTATTCATGGACGTCCTCAGAATCACTGAATGAGGACACTTTATTTTCAATGTCATTATCGATCTTTGTGACGTAATTACTACTTTCGTATTAATAGTATCCTGTGACATTTCAACAACCAAAAATATATTTCATTTTCAAATAATTTATTTTTTATCTTTCCTTGAAACCTTTATACAGTTATTAATTATAGCTTCATATATTTCCTTTCGTGGTTTAGGTGGAATGGCCTATTCCGACCCCATTCTATCTCTGTCTTGGTCGTCCAGGATCTCGTCGTCCTCTTGGTTTATATGACAGAATTATTTTCGGTGTTTCCTATCATTCGTTCTTTCCAGACGTTCCTTCCATTTATCTCTATCTTCATCTAATTTTATTTATTGGCAAACTTTTTTTTAGTCCACCGCTGTGGTCTCGAGGTAGCGTGCTGCCTTGTCTCGCAGCGGGCCTGGGTTTGATCCCCGGTTGGGGCAGTTTTCTGGGTGAGATTTTTATCGGGGTTTTTGCTCACCTGTAAGACAAATGTCAGGAAAACTTTAAGGCCCAAACGGTCCCCGAAATCATATGGCCATCATCATCATCCTTATCATTATCATCCTTCACCGGTGTGGAAAGCAACGGGAAGCTACCACACGTACAATTCCCTAGTAAAGCTGCAAAGCATAGCATAGCATGAAAATGCTATGATTGCTGTGAAAGACCTGCCTTCGGGCAGAATTACTATGGATGGATCTAGTAGAGGGTTTTGCTCATTAGGTATATTTTCGTTTAGAATGTTTGTATTCCTGGCCTCCTTGATAATTTCGATTTATTCTAAAATGTTAATTTTATGTGTTGTTTTCTCTGTGTATAATTGTATTATCGATATTGTTGAAACTGTGGCCGTTTTCTGAAATGTGTTTAGCGAAATTTGAATTGATTGTTAAAGGAGAAAGCAAATCAAATATAAAATTAAATATGAAACTATATTACAGCCGTCAAGAAAACTTTAAGGTCCTAACGGTCCCCGAAATCATATGGCCATCATCATCATCATCATCATCATCAACCTTATCCTCATCATCCCTATCCTCATCATCATCATCCTTCACCGGTGTGGAAAGCAACGGGAAGCTACCATACCTACAATTCCGTAGTAAAGCTGCAAAGCATAGCATGAAAATGCTATGATTGTAGTGAAGGACCTGCCCTCGGGCAGAAATACTATGGATGGATGGATATTACAGCCGAAATGCTATTCTAACATTCAGTTTAAAAAAAGTAGGACGGGAATCGAACCTGTGAGATAACGAACGCAGACGTCGACTGTTAAACCTCTGGACCACGGAAATACTCTCTTTTATGTTACTTGAGTGTGCACTGCGTTAACTAGCAAACAACCCAGTACAATTACTGAAAACGTGTTGATGTGAATACGGCTTCTGCGAACGCTCACGAAGTTCCCCGATCGATTGATAGAATCGCGGGTGACTCATTTTTTTGTCTAAGGGTGTACGGTAATGTGTTATATACTTCAATTATTTCAGAAAAAATCTCTTAAGTGATGGTGAAAATCCCCTTTGAAATCGGTCAAGTATTTTTTTAGTCCATAAAGGACAGACAGACAGACAGACAGACAGACAGACAGACAGACAGACAGACAGACAGACAGACAGACAGACAGACAGACAGACAGACAGACAGACAGACTTACACTCATTTTTATATTTAAAGATTCGACTATTAAATTAAATTAATTAAATTGTTTACATGATTTTGATTGGAGATAATTTGCAAGTTAGCACAAACCAGGCAGGATCCGGTTTTTTACCATTGCTTCAGTTCAGCAGACTTATCTAATTTCAGACTTTTCTTCGCTGTTCTTGTTTGCATTATTCTCTTTTTGAGTTTTTTTTTCATCTCACGATCCTTCTTTGTTACAGATATTTTAATTAATCTTGCTATATTTTTGTGCAAATAAGAATTTCACCGAAGTCTTGATAAAGAAAGATAAACAGGGAAAAGAAAACCACAAAGAGAAAATTTTATTTTAAACGAATGAACATTACACTCTGTACATTTATGGCTTCAGTAAGAATGTTAATTGTTCATATTGTATTTATAAGAGGCAAATATCTGTTCTTCTCTGCCTTCCTGATGTAACTAACTGTTGCATATCTGACTAGAATTCTTGGATTGTTATCTAACTAACTCACTAGCAGTATCGAACCCGTAGGTTCATGGCCGCGCGGACATAAGTTCTCCATACATCTAATCTAATATTAGAGTTAATTGGGATTGGGGTTTTTTTTTTTTTTATATTCTGATGTAGATATAATGGTTTGTGCTGGTGAAGTGGAAGAGAAGGCCACATGGCCTTAACTACACCAGGCTAAATAAATCTAATCTAATCTATCCTGAGCTAATGTTTTCCAATCATTCCCTGTATAATATACATGCCTCAAATGATAGTTAATGTTATTCTCCCACCTCATTCTTGGTCTACCAACTGGACGTTTTCCCTCAAGTTTTCCTGCAAGAAGCTTCAATGTAAGTCTTTCATTCCCCATTCGTGCCACATGTCCTGTCCATCGCAGTCTACGAGACTGTCCGCTGTCAGGTTGGTGTCACTACCATCGCCAACGGCCGGTTTCGTTTAGAAGTATCTATATTTGAGAATTTATACCTCTACTTTTATAAGGTCCACCGCTGTGGTCTCGAGGTACCGTGCTGCCTTGTCACGCAGCGGGCCCGGGTTCGATCCCCGGTCGGGGCAGTTTTTCTGGGTGAGGTTTTCATCGGGGTTTTTCCTCACCTGTAAGACAAATGTCAGCAAAACTTTAAGGCCCAAACGGTCCCCGAAATCATATGGCCATCATCATCATCCTTATCATTATCATCATCACCATCATCATCCTTCACCGGTGTGGAAAGCAACGGGAAGCTACCACACCTACAATTCCCTAGTAAAGCTGCAAGCATAGCATGAAAATTCTATGATTGCAGTGAAGGACCTGCCTTCGGACAGAATTACTATGGATGGACTTTTATAAGCAGTAAACTATGTTATATAACATTTTAACACAGTTCCAATAATGAATCATATTATAATATTATAATGATATTGTGAAAAGAAAAATTAATGTCTGAACCAGGAATCGAACAGTGGACCTCTAGTTCTCCAGGCTAGTGTGCAGTCCACTACACCATTCTAGACTTGGAACAAACATTAACAATTATTTCCACATATTCCGATTGATTGAGGGTCTTTCCACTTTTCAGCGGTTGCCCTTTTACCAGCCGGCTGCTGGCCCTTCACATCCACATGTGTCAATCACAGAGGTAGATGATCAACAGCCAGTGTAGGGGTGACATGTGGTTAGCATGTCGAGTCCCCCAGCCGTTATAGCTGGTTCCTCAACCTGTTATTTCCACATATACAAATCTATAATTCTCGTTCGTCCGCTTCGATTCCTGGTTCAGACATTAATTTTTCTTTTCACAATATCATTATAATAGTAGACAACTACTTGACTGAAATAGTTTTAAATAAGGATCTATCCACAGTAATTCTGCCCTAGGGCAAGTCTTTCACTGCAATCACAGCATTTTCATGTTATGCTTTGCAGCTTTACTAGGGAATTATATGTGTGGTAGCTTTCCGTTGCTTTCCACACCGGTGAAGGATGATAACGATGGCCAGAAGAAGTTCGGGGATCTTTTGGGACTTATAGATACCTGTCATTTGTCTTACAGGTGGAGAAAAACCCCGGGAAAGAACCTCACCCAGGAAGCCTGTCCCAACCGGGAATCGAACCCGAGCCCGCTGCGTGATAACGTCCAGTTGGTAGACCAAGAATGAGGTGGGAGAATAACATTAACCATGATTTGAGGGAAGTAAATTCTAAAAGGGATGATTGGAAAAATTAGCTCAGCAAAGGAATGTATGGAGAACTTATGCCCGCGCAGTCACGAATCTACGACATGGAAACTTCTTGTAGGAAGACCAGAGGGAAAACACCCAGTTGGTAGCCGAAGAACGAGGTGGGAGAATAACATTAAACCATGATTTGAAGGACGTGGATTATACAGGGAATGATTGGAAAACATCATCATCATCATCCATGCAAGTATTAGGCCGTGTGGCCTGTTACGTTCTCAAAGAGGAGTTTTCTATCCAGCGCTTTTTTGGACGTCCCAGCGATCTTTAGCCTTGGGGGCAGTAGCGAAGCATGGCTTTTGGAATTCTATGAGACGGCTTTCGTTGAAGATGGGCTTTCCGGTTGTTCTGGTAGTTTTGTATATGGTGAAGAATGGGTTTTACATCCAACTCTTCCATAATTTCCTCATTTCTTTTATAGAAATATGAAAATCAATACAAAGAAAACTAAAGTGATGGCCTTTTGTGGGAAATACCCTATACCTAGCAAAGTAGTTTTGGATTGGAAAACATGAGATCAGGATATGGATTTGTGGAGAGTTTATGTACGCACGGTTATGGATCTATGGGTTCGATACTGCCAGTGAGTTAGTTAATTGATTCTGAACCATTAAGTTCCTGTGGCAAACCACAAGCCACGATTCCTGATTGTGGTCACAGATTCGAATTAAACGAATCACAAATTTATTTGGGTCATGTCATGTTCCAAATATATTTTGCGATTCATTGAATTATAATCTGTGGCCACAATCAGGAATTAAAATGGAAAAACACACGGGATATTTACTTGTTACGACATATCATGAAATGTAGATGTGTACCATTCGGTGCATGTGCTACCTTGTTTTGATACTTTTAAAATTCATGAGCAAACACAGTTGAGGTTACAATGTAAAATTTACAAAATAAAAATAGAACATATGGGATCTTAGTCTTATAATAAAGATTTTCATATTTATTAAGAACCCATGCCAAAGGGGAATGAAAGGCGTGCATAGAAGCTTCTTGTAGGAAAGCCAGAAGGAAAACGCCCAGTTGGTAGACCAAGAATGAGGTGGGAGAACAACATTAACTATGATTTGAGGGAAGTAGATTATACAGGGAATGATTGGAAAGCATTAGCTCGGGGTAGGGATGTATGGAGAGCTTGTGTCCGCGCGGCCATAACCTACGGGTTCGATAGTGCCAGTGAGTAAGTAAGTAAGTAAGTAAGTGTTAATATACATTATACGAAACAAATCACTGCATTTTAAATGAACTGAACTTTATTAGAAACAATATAAAATAACTACGTATTTGTCGCCATTTTTCATCACTAAATTGGTCTTACGGCCTTGTTGTTTCAACTAATAAACATTGCCCACACTGTTAACGTTAGTCAATTGTTTATAATGAACGCAAATATTTCCAACAAAGATGTTATTATTCTATTATTTATTATTTTGAAAACACCATCTCGCAAAAATTAATGTTTTTTTTTTGCAAATGGCCCATTTCGTCTTTCGACATTCCTGGTGTTTTCTTCTGGTATGGCGTACTTGTACCCACTTCTGAGGTTGGGACGCCTGGAAGGCGGGGTTACATTGCCCCGATGATATGATGGGTAATGATGATGATGATGATAGTGGTGGCCAGCAGAGTCCCCTTAATCTAAGTTGAATATGAATAATGATGATTTCGATGGCCATATGATTTCGGGGACCGTTTGGGTCTTAAAGTTTTCCTGACATTTGTCTTACAGGTGAGGAAAAACCCCGATAAAAACCTCACCCAGAAAAACTGCTCCGACCGGGGATCGAACCCGGGCCCGCTGCGTGACAAGGCAGCACGCTACCTCCAGATCTCAGCACAATGTACAATGCACGTTTGTGAAGTGTTTTACAGAACCTCGCATCGTAATATTCTATTTCCTTCTGCATCTACCCCTGACTTTTAATCTGAATGGAAGTTAAAAAAACAAAGAATCGATTTAACAGAATTATTCATCGGGATGTGACCAACTGTTTGTATAGACTATTCACCTTCAGGTTTCTCAGAATTCACTCAGTGAGGTGTGGGCGAATCAACTAAAATATTTAAGCATATATCTGGAATCGAACACGGAAGCTACATGATGACAGTCAGATAATTAAGTTTAAAGTTTTTTATGTATGAATTCTCGTACAGAAGACTAGAAAAATAATAATTCCTATATCGTAGGGGACTCCTGATGTCCCAACTCCTTTCAAAAAACGTTAAACTGAAAATATATAAAACTATTATTCTACCAGTTATATTATATGGATGTGAAACATGGACTGATTGGTTTGCTACGAGTTACTGCTAAACCCAGAAAATTGGATAAACTTGGGTAGATTTCTGGACAAAACGCGGCAAATAAGAACAACACTTATTCAGGAATAAATAAATATGTTAACAAATTGCAATAACATTAATTCTTAATAATTCTACATAACTAAGTTAATGTATAATGTAATTGTATTGATATCTAATTGTAATATTATTGTTTTCTTTTTTTGTTTTAAGTATATTATTACCAAACTTCAACTTATTGTAACGGACTGTCAACAGCACGTACGGCTTACTGCCCGTGTGATCCATATTTGTAAATAACATTGTATGTATCTTACTTTTAGTTTAATAAAGTCCTTATGTATGTATGTACTTTAAGGGAGGAAATGAGATTACGAGTATTTGAGAATAAAGTTCTTAGGAAAATTTTTGGATCAAAGAGAGATGAACAGACCAGGTGAATGGGGAAGACTACTTAAGAGTGAACGACATGGTCTTTATAGGAAGCCAGATATAATAAGAACAGTAAAGCCTCATAGACTGCGATGTGCAGGACATGTGGCATGAATGGGGAATGAAAGACGTGTATGGAAGCTACTTGTAGGAAAATCAGAGGGAAAATACTTTTCAATGAATTTTGTTTTACAACCAATGACAGTCATGTTTCACCTCGCTCTTTATTGAATTCTCTTTACCAGCTTCTGCTTTTGCGATAAAGAAAGCTCCTCCTTTTTAATACTCTGAACAGGTCAGAGCATTATTTTGCAGGGACTGACTCTCTAAAAAATACAGTGAATATAGCAAATAATGAACAGATTCCTTTGATTCCACATTTGTTAATTGTTTTTTTTTTGAATAATGATTTTACTAAGTTGTTAAAAATTAATAACCTATAAATTGGTTATAATATACAGTTTTATATCTTTAATATTGCGATCGTATTTGAAATAATTGTTTTCTCCTTTTTATCTAAATTCATAAAAATAATTGAACTTTGAAATTCCCGGGGAAAATGATTTGATTTTGAGGTTCTTCAGTCTACCAACAGAGGGAGCAGGAGGCGGATCCTCAAGACGTCAAAACAACGGTCGTGAAAATGCTGATAATGGAACTGGAGAAGAAAGTTCCGAAACCGGTCTAACAAGAACATGTGGTGAGGTGGATTTTACTTAAATAAAAAATACCTCATTTAATGTTATTTCGGAATAGAAATTAACAGCAGCAACAGAATAACAGATGAAATCCTCCATCAAGCAAATAATGCAAACAAAACATTGGGATATTTAAACAATACTGTTTGGAAATAATACAAATTTAAGAATAGACACAAAAGTAAGAATTTACAAATCTGTCATAAAACCAGTTCTAACATATGGTTGCGAATGCCGAACAGAAACTAAAAAAACAAAACAAATCAATGAAACAACCGAAATAAAAGTAGGGAAATCGCCGAGAGAAAAAATTCGCAGCTCTGTTATTAGAGAAGAATGTGAAATTGAACCTATAAACCTCTGGATAAATGATAGAAGACTAAACTGGAACGATCACATAGATAGAATGGAGAACAGTAGAAAGTACGTGACTGGACACCTCAGCAGAAAAGACATTTAGGAAGACCACAACTACGATGGAAGGACGTCACCATACCCCGGACCTGTAGTGAATGAACACGCAACAAGCTGCCAGCTTCCATGCGTAGAGGAAGAAGAAAAATAAGTGTTAATTCCTAAAAAAGTAATAAATTTTGTGTTTTTTAGTTTTTTTGTTTGAATAGTTGTTAATACCCGGTATGCGCTGCTCTGCTTGAATAAATGAAAATTAATGTGATTTTACGTATGTTTTGTTGAATAAGTAAAAGGGAAAACAATTATACATGTATATCGTAATTATTTTTAGATACCCCGTGCTGATTACCCTGCGTTGCCCGGGAATATACTTATTCCGATCTTCTTGGTATTAATAACCTGAAAGACGAAAATTAATGAGTTATTATGTTTAAGTAAAAGAGAAACGATTATATCGTAATTATTTTTAGATACCCCGTGCTGTTTATCCGGCGTTGCCCGGGAATCTACTTATCCCGATGTTTTTGGCATAAATGAGTTAAAAGACAGAATTTGTTATTGTGAGTTATCCGCAAAAGATAAACATGGCGTCACGGGCTTTTTGTAGAGGTTTTTGATATATTCAATTCTGTGTACATTAATTTTTGTGTATTTGCTATGGTTTAGGCAGCGTAAGCCATTTAAGCGTCCAAAAAACTACTTTTTCACGTTTTTCACTACAAAGGGTGATTTTGAAGGGTGTAGGAATTGAGTATCACAACTCTCTTATAGCCTATGTTCATCCCGGGAATCTCCTGAACATTTTGGAAAAAGCCCCAAACAATCGGATCAACGGTATGGCAGCGCATAAATACGAACAAACAAACAAGCAAACAAACAAACAAACACTCATTTTTTATATATTACATATGTAGGAAAGTAAAATGAAAATTTATAAGAACATAATACAGAATATTTTGTCATATGGAAGTGAAACTTGGTCTTTGACGAAAGTACAAAAAAATAAAATTAGAACAGTTGAATTTGATTATTTTAGAAGAAGCCTCCAAAAAACAAGACAGGATAAAATAAGAAATGAATTCCTTTGGAGAGAAATGAATGTCACCACATCTGTTGTTAAGAGGATTGAAAATCAAACGCTTAAATGGTATGGCCATGTACAAAGAATGGAAAATGAAAGATGACCAAAAAAATATATAGCCTACCAATGGTCACCCCCTGGAAGAAATAAACGTGGCATACCAATATGGAAATTGAAAACCTACGTCAGAACTATAATGGAGGATAGGAATTTGGAAGAGGGAGATTGGAATGATAGAGATAAATGGAAACTGAAGACGGCAAACCTATAATTGGGGGAAAGCCGAAGAAGAAGAAGAGTCACTGTAAATATTTGTGAATATGTACGTTTGACATAATTGTTTGAAAATTATAAAAGAAGGATATAGAATTATTGACACACTCAAAGATTTAATATTTTGTTCGTCCCTGTTAGCCTATCGCTCCTCCATTGATACACATTTACATAGAATTGCAGAGTTAATTTAAGCCATACAAAGGGTGATACCTGCACACAATGTAAGCTATATGGACTTAACTTGATCCTCTTCCATATTTTTATGTTTCTGTCCCTCGCCATGTTAACGGTACGCGTTATACAACCTGAGTTTTGTAAACATGTGGCAAGATTGCCACTACTATATTATTTACAAGCAACATGAAGATTTAAAATTTATTATAATGACACGAACGGGGAATGGAAGAGGGGCATACATTCTTCTTGTAGGAAAACCAGAGGAAAAACGCCCAGTTGGTAGACCAAGAATTAGGTGGGAGAATAACATTAACTGATTGAGGGAATTAGATTATACAGGGAATGATTGGAAAGCATTAGCTCAGGATAGGATGTATGGAGAGCTTATGTCCGCTCGGCCATGAACCTACGGGTTCGATAGTGCCAGTGAGTTAGTTATAGTTACCCCGTGCTGATTACCCGGCGTTGTCAGGGAATCTACTCATCCCGATCTTCTTGGCATAAATGAGCTGAAAGACAAAAATTAATGTACTTCTTATGATTAGTTGAAAAAGTAAAATTAAAAATAATTATAAATGTGTATTATAATTATTTTAAGATTTCCCGTGCTGATTACCCAGTGTTGCCCGGGAATCTACTTATCTTGATCTTTTTGGCGTAAGTGAACTAAAAGACAAAATTCGATATTGTGAGTTATCCGTAAAAGAATATCCGCCATGTGCTGCTATGCTTGCACAGGAATCTACGTACTTGCCTCGATCTTCTTGACATCAATTAAAGACAAAAATGGTTATTGTGAGTTATACGTAAGAGATAAACATATGCTGTCGCGGACTTTTTTGTAGAACTTTATCAGATATTCAATTCTGCGTACATTAATTTTGTGTATTTGTTATGGTTTAGGCAGCGTAAGCCATTTAATCGTCCAAACAGCTACTTTTTTTTCACGTTTTCCACTACAAAGGGCGATTTTTAAGGGTGTAGGAGTTGAGTATCACAACTCTCTTATAGCCTATGTTGGTCCCGGGAATCTCCTGAACATTTTGCAAGAAGCCACATCACAATCGGATGAACGGTATGGCCGCGCATAAAGTACGAACAAACAAACAAACATTCACTTTTGTATATCAGGTATTAGTTAACCGATCATTTATATTTATGTATATGACATTAAAATGAATTAATAATAATAATAATAATAATAATAATAATAATAATAATAATAATATAATCATCATCATCATCATCATAGTACATTCACGAATTTAGGCCATTTGTTGACCTGTTTCGGCCTCAAGAGAAACACCATCCAAAAGTCTTTTGAGTGGACGTCCTGGTCTTCTTCTTCCTGCAGGTTGATATCTTAACATTTGTTTGGGTATTCTGTGATCTTCCATTCGATGAACATGTTGTATCCAATATTATTATTCCTTCAAGTCTCAACACGAAAAAATCCAGAAGGAATAATAATAATAATAATAATAATAATAATAATAATAATAATAATAATAATAATAATAATAATAATAATAATAATAATAATAATAATGATAATAATAATGAAAATAATAATGAAAATAATAATGAAAATAATAATAATAATAATAATAATAATAATAATAATAATAGCTTTATTTTACCTGTCAGAGTTAAGGCCTTAAGGTCTTGTCTGCCACTCAACCGTTTAAAAAATAAAAAAATAGCCTTACATCTAAATTACAATATACATAAAAGATTACATGTTATAAATACAATACAATTAATATTTATAATGTATTTTGATTTACTCTAAATTTAAAGAATTAAATATATAATATGTACGAGATATATAAAAAAACGAGGAAAAGAATGTTAATGACATAGTATAAAATTAAATAAATAGAGAAAAATTAATTATTAGACAACAGGTAACTGTATAAGCGTGACTTAAAGGTGCTATGTATTGTGTTAAATGGAATAGAATCATTTACCATAGCTACAACACCTAATATATTTTCAAACAGACACTGACATTAAACGATTTTTTTTAAGTACTGTAAATTACCTATAGGCAGCCCGTTTATCAGACAATCAGGTATTTCCAATGCGTTTAGGATTTTGTCGAGTTTCTGTGATTCAATTAAAAGAGTGAACTCCCGGGGGGGGGTTTCCCCGATAGCGACCGTTTTTATTCCAGTCGTATGACCAATGGCAGTCTTTTAAGTGCAGCACCTAAAAGTTGGAAAGCATTAACAGGCTCGTCATAAAATAGAATACGATTTCTATCACATCTAAAACTCTAATCAAATCGACCAAGTGGTATACAAACACCTTCACGGTGAAGTTCATTATTTCTTTTTACACAGCCTTGCCAGTCAATGTTAGTTATAAATTTCTCCACTAGGGTGCATTCTTACAATATTGCGTTCCTTTGGCAATAAATAATATCATCTGGTTGCAGTGATCAACAAAAGAAACAAATGAAGCGTACCAATCGTTTCTCATTTGTTTTCAAACATCGCCGTTTACATTAAATATATAAATATTTTAAAATAACTATAGTTAAATAATGATTTGTGAGTAAATGGCTTAATTGTATTCGTTAAATAGTCCTAACAAATGCCACTCTTGATTTCCAAATTCTCTAGACTATTTAACTCATGCCCCAAATGGGAGTCAATGACCAATCACGTTTCAATGATTTCTGTTTTACAACCAATCAGAGTCGTGTTTCACGAAATATTTATCAGTGTTATAATTACCATATATTAAACAAAGCTCCCCCTTTTTAATATTCTGAACAGGTCTGACCGTTATTTTGCAGTGACTGAGCCTATAAGAAATACGGCTACCAGATTGTATATATAGTGCATACATGTCAACATTTGTAGCAATTTATTATACCACCAAAAAAAGAAACCACTGTTTGACTTTCTTAAATGTATTTTTTCCCAGGTAATAATCCAAAAAAATATAATTGTAATATTTACATCATACGACATCAGAAATGAATTAATATACAGATTGATGTTTCATTTTTTCTCCACTAGAGAGCATTCTTACAATATTGCGTTCCTTTGGCAATAAATAGTATGATCTGGTTGCAGTGATAAACAAAAGAAGCAGTAGAAGCGTACCTATCGTTTCTCATTTGTTTTCAAACATCGCCGTTTGCATTAAATATATAAATATTTTGAAATAACTACAGTTAAATAATGATTTGTGAGTAAACAGCTTAATTTTATTCGTTAAATAGTCCTAACAAATGCCACTCTTGATTTCCAAATTCTCTAGATAAATTCACTCCTCACTTCGTGAGTCGTGAATTTATCGATAATTTGGAAATCACTCGTCGCATTACTTATGATAAATTCACTCCTCACTTGGCGAGTCGTGAATTTATCGATAATTGAAAATCACTCGTAGCATTACTTTTGATAACAACAACACAAATTGTAAATAAGCAGATAACATTGCTCATAACATTTTCGATGTTGTATCAAGAAAATCCATTTATTATGTATTTGAATAAAGATTACATATAGATAGAGACATAAAGCAGACCCGGGGATAAGGGTATTATGCCCGAGGTAACCCGGGGGTGGTGGTGGGGCTCTAAACAAAAGTAAAAATAAATATCAAGAAAATCTCTTTACAAAAACCCCTGTGAATGACTAATTTATCTTTGTCCTGAATTGTCAATGTAACAACATTTATAGAAATGAAAAATTAAGAAACATAATTCGTTATTAGATTTTAATTTATGAATATCATCATCTTCGTCGGCCGCGGTGATCTATGGTTATGCTCCTTGCCTCTGGTCCCGAGGGTCGCGGGTTCAAACCTGGCCGGGGTCGATGGATTTTTTAGGACGAAAAAATCCAAGGAGCAAGTCCTCCGGGAGGGACTCTAAGCCGCGGGTCCCGAGTCTGAAGAATTTCAGGCTCGTAAAAATTCCTTAAGCCTGAATGAAAAGGCCTCTAAGCAAAGTTTACCGAATTTTCCCGTCCTAGTACTACCTTGGTTTCCTAGGTATGAGGCGGAACGCTGACCACGGACCACTCAAAATGACATCTATATGAAAAGAAGTGTAACTAAATTAGTATGGTTCAAATTCTTCTCTGTAGGGGGAGAGCGCCTAAATCTCTGTAAAGGGAAAACATGGGCTTACAAAAAAATCATTTTCTTCACTTCAAGGTTTTGGCGATTCACCTGTTCCGAATTCATAATGATTCCTTCCATCTCTTTCTAGGTCTTCCTACATCCCTTAATCCCTTTCGTTTATACTGATATACTATCTTGGGCTATCTTGTTCTTCCATTCTCTGAACATGTTCTTCCCAGCCGACGCGGTGTTGTTGAATTTTGTCATTTATTCAATATATTCCGAATTCACTTCTTATTTCTTCATTTCTTATGTGGTCCAATTTTGTGCATCCTTTGGCCCTTCTTAGAAAAGTCATTTCTGCACTTTGTATTCTACTGGAACTGCTCTTATTTGTTACCCAGGACTCACTACCGTATAAAAGTACCGGTATCGCTGTTATTTTGTAGAATAATTATAGTATAATAAAATAATATTTTTTTATTTAGGAATATTCCACAATACAATGTTTCTCCTTCAGCCCAAAGTGATTTGTCGCCAAAGATTCCTGTCTAAAGCATCTTCTTCCCTCAAATCTCTAGCTTCCATACTTCTCTTCACTCCATCCACCCATCTTTCTCTAGGCTTGCCTCTACCACTTCTTCCATTAGCTCTCCAATTAAGGGTCTTCTTTGGTATTCCCTCTTCTTACATTCTTATGAGGTGTCCATACTTACTTACTTACTCACTGGCACTATCGAACCCGTAGGTTCATGGTCGCGTGGACATAAGCTCTCCATACATCCCTATCCTGAGCTAATGCTTTCCAATCATTCCCTGTATAATCTACTTCCCTCAAATCATAGTTAATGCTATTCTCCCACCTCATTCTTGGTCTACCAACTGGGCGTTGGTGTCCATACCATTTCAAACGTTTTTCTTCTATTTTTCCTAATGTTTTTTTCAGCTGCTTGCCTCTGGTCCCAAGGATAGCGGGTTCAAACCCGGCCGGGGTCGATGGATTTTTTAGGACGAAAAAATCCAAGGAGCAAGTCCTCCGGGAGGGACTCTAAGCCGTGGGTCCCGAGTCTGAAGAATTTCAGGCTCGTAAAAATTCCTTAAACCTGAATGAAAAGGCCGCTAAACAAAGTTTACCAAATTTTCCCGTCCTAGTACTACCTTGGTTTCCTAGATGTCAGTATGAGGCGGAATGCTGACCACGAACCACTCAAAATGACACCTATAGGAAAACAAGTCTAATTAAATTAATATGGTTCAAATTCTTCCCTGCAGGGGGAGAGCGCCTAAATCTCTGTAAAGGGAAACATGAACTTACAAAAAAAGTTTTTTTTTTCAACTTGCATAATTTCCCTTATTGTGCTGTTCCTGACCTTATTCCTTCTTGAAATTCTTGTCGATCGCCTCAAAAAATCCAGTTCTACTGCTAACAGCTTGTTGGCTTTTTCTCTACTTACTATCCAGGTTTCGGACCCATAAAAAATAATATTTTATTTCCGATTCCATTATCTCGGTTCTTTGGAAACACTTGTGACTGAAGATGGAAACCGACAAGTAAATCTGAGTATAAATAAATATCCTGAACTCGTGTCGGGTCGAGGGAAGAGATTAGATGAATGTCTGTATTTTAGAGGTCTGTGAACGACAAGAGCGCCTGACGCACAGTCAGAGGAACGTATGAACAACATATATGAGATGGGTATAGAGAAATGGTGGAATGAAATTTATGGCAGGCGAAACTCGAGATAAACTTGCTCTCTCTCCGTTTCGTCCACCATGAAATTGACACAAAGTGACCGAGACTCGATGTCGAGACCTTAGCAGTCAGGGGCGAGTGTATAACCGCTTATTCTCGTAGCTGCCAAAGCTAAGAATACATTTACTTAAAATTATCGACCTATTCAAGACATTGATCTCCACTATTACATAAAAGAAAAACTTGATTGTGCTGCTTCGAATTTATGACGTCATCCTTCTGAACCTTCCATTTTATTTTATTATTTTCAGTTTTAAATCAATTTTATTGATTTTTATCTAAATCGTGTCAGCTAAATTGGTAACTAGGACAAAACGAAAATTAAAAATATTCCGCCTGGGACTCGAGTCAGATCCTACACTAATTTGGAAATGAAACCACCATTATCAACAAGTAGCGTACATTCTGTAGAGAGATCTGTTAAAATAAATTATTTTTGTGCGATGATGATGATAATAATAATAATAATAATAATAATAATAATAGCTTTATTTTACCTGTCAGAGTTAAGGCCTTAAGGTCTTGTCTGCCACTCAACCAAGTTTAAAAGAATACAAAAAAAATAGTCTTACATCTAAATTACAATATACATAAACGATTACATGTTATAAATACAATACAATTAATATTTATAATCTATTTTGATTTACTCTAGATTTAACGAATTCAATGTATAATACGTACAAGATATATAAAAAACGAGAAAAATTATTAATGACATAGTATAAATTTAAATAAATAGAAAAAAATTAATTATTAGACAACAGGTAACTGTATAAGCGTGACTTAAAAGTGCCAAGTGTGCGGCAACCCCTGATATCTTGAGGAAGGAGATTCCAGGAGCGGGCAGAGGCTACTGTGAAGGAAGTAGAATAAGAGGAAGTGCTATGAAGAGGGATTGTTAGCAGACTGTTATCTTGTGACCTAGTGTCAATATTGTGGTAGGAGGATAACTTCTCAAATATGGACGCCAGGTAAGTAGGAATGTAGGGATTTTGAAAAGTAGTGAAAGAGAGTGCAATTTACGTCTGTCAGTAAGACGGAGCCAAGAGAGGTTATTGAAGTGTTCAGAAATATGGTTATAACGGCGGATATTGAAAATGAATCGAACGCAAGCATTATGAACACGCTGCAGTCTCTGCGACAAGCCATAATTTAGATCATTATATGTAACGTCACAATAATCGAAGTGTGGCAACACAAGATTCTGCCATAGTGCGTTTTGTCGTACTTACAGCAATGGCGACCGTGATTAAAAATTCAACTTCTTACATTTCGTGGTTGCCAACCTAAATAACTGTACTGTAATAAAATAACTATACTGTGGGTGCGAAACATGGATTCTTACTTTAAGGGAGGAAAGGAGATTACGAGTATTTGAGAATAAAGTTCTTAGGAAAATTTTTGGACCAAAGAGAGATGAACAGACAGGTGAATGGAGAAGACTACATAACAATGAACTACATGGTCTTTATAGGAAGCCAGATATAATAAGAACAGTTAAGTCCCGTAGACTGCGGTGGGCAGGACATGTTGCGCGTATGGACAATGAAAGACGTGCATGGAAACTTCTTGTAGGAAAGCCAGAAGGAAAACGCCCAGTTGGTAGACCAAGAATGAGGTGGGAGAACAACATTAACTATGATTTGAGGGAAGTAGATTATACAGGGAATGATTGGAAAGCATTAGCTGAGGATAGGGATGTATGGAGAGCTTATGTCCGTGCGGCCATGAACCTACGGGTTCGATAGTGCCAGTGAGTAAGTAAGTAAGTAATAAAATAACTATACGGTAATAGTACATATTACAAACACGCGTGTGGAAAGTAAAACCACTGCCCGCTATGCATACCACATACAATGTATATACAAACATATACAAAATGTAGTATTAATGTACATTATACGAAATAAATCACTGCATTTTAAATGAACTGAACTTTATTTGAAACAATATAAAAACAATAAATACGTACTTGCCCGCCATCTTATCACTAATTGGTCTCACGGCCTCCTGTTATTTTATCACTAATTAGTCTCACGTCCTTCTGTTGTTTCAACTAATAAACATTGCCCACACTGTTAACCTTAGTCAATTGTTTATAATGAACGAAACTATTTCCAACAAAGATGTTATTATTTTACTATTAGGGCCTATTTATTATTTTGAAAACATCATCGGGAAAAAAAAATGTACAACGCACGTTTGTGAAGTGTTTTACAGAATGTCGGAAATTAAAAACCTCGCCATCACTCGGTTTTTAAACATTTTCCTCGATTCTGTAAAAACCGCTTCCCAGCCTAGCATCGTAATATACTCTTGAAATCAGCTTTTCATGAGGCGACTAAGATATTTCTTCCTATTTGGGCGGTTATACTGAATTGCTATAGAGGGTTTTCTTTGTATTTGTGTTCTATAAACATCCTTGTATTAATACTGTTGATATCTGGAGGTCTCGGGTACAAATCAAATTTTCATGTAATATCTCCTCCTTTTAGTGTCCCAGAAATATATCATTGCCACCCAGTTTGATGGGTTAATATGCTTGAAGAGCTGGAGGAGTTAAGAGTGCGGCAAGTTTTATCTTCAAGCCACTCCCACTCGCTGTCAGTATAAAACGATCACGTAAAAAGCATGAACTGTACCATTATAGTTATACACATTGCAGATAGTCACTTAATGAACCTGTAACGTAATTTTGCAGAAACTCCTTCAGTTTTTATAGTCACCAGAGTTTCTATGTCGAAGCACTGATTTATGTACGTGCATAACATGTTAATCCTTAAATTGGGAAAATAGTAATTTCTCGTGTATGTTATTTACATGTGGCGGACCGCACTGAAAATGAAATTGTGCATACCTGTTATTATTATGTACATTGTATAATTCCACACACATTTCAGTAATTTCTTATCATTAGCTTCCTTTTCTTCTTCTTATTATTATTTTTCTTTTATTTGCAGGATTTTCATCCTGATTCATCCACAGCGGTGGACTGATATTCAATCCTGCGTACATAAGTTGGTGTATATGTTATGGTTTAGGCAGCGTAAGCAATTTAAGCGCCCAGAAAGTTACGAAAAGCATGTTTTTCACTGTAAAGGATGATTTTTTAAGGGCGAAGGGATTGAGTATTATAACTCCTTTGTAGCCTAAAATATTTCCGGGAAACTCTTGAACATTTTGCAAAAAGCCCCATCACAATCGGATGATTGGTATAGTAATGCATAAAGGATAAATACAGACAGACATACATTCGTTTATATATACTGTAGATTAGATAAATTAAAACAAGTGATTATCCTATAGGATATATAGCGAATTTAAGGGTTACGTACATTCAAGTAACTAACTAACTAACTCACTGGCTCAATCGAACCAGTAGGTTCATGGCCGCGCGGACTTAAGCTCTCCATATATCCCTATCCTGAGTCAATGTTTTCCAATCATCCCCTGTATAATCTACATCCCTCAAATCATAGTTAATGTTATTCTCCCACCTCATTCTTGGTCTACCAACTGGGCGTTTTCCCTCTGGTTTTCCTACAAGAAGCTTTCATGCACGTCTTTCATTCCTCATTTGTGCCACATGTCCTGCCCATCGCAGTCTACGAGACTTAACTGTTCTCATTATATCTGGCTTCCTATAAATACCATGTGGTTCATTGTTATGTAGTCTTCTGCATTCACATGTCTGTTCATCTCTCTTTGGTCCAAAAATTTTCCTAAGAACTTTATTCTCAAATACTCGTAATCTCCTTTCCTCCCTTAAAGTAAGAGTCCATGTTTCGCACCCATATAATATAACTGGTAGAATAATAGTTTTATATATTTTCAGCTTAACGTTTTTTGAAAGGAGTTGGGGCATCAAGAGTCTCTGCAATGCATAATAACACGCATTTCCAGAATTGAGCCTATGTTTGATTACTTTGTGCATCTCATTCCTGTTTGTGATTATTGTTCCTAGGTATTTGAATTCAGCCACTTCTTCAAAATTTCCCTCATTTGTAAATTAAATTCACATACTGTCTGTCACATATGGAGCTAAAGTTTCGAAATTCAACAAAAACTTGGAATAAAAACTTATGTGGATGGAAAAGGATTTTTTGAGGAGAGCAGCAAGATGTTCAGAATTAGAAAAAAATTAGAATACTGTCATACGAGAAAAAATGAGTATTCGATATTCAATAGTTGATTATATAAAATGTAAGCAATTAAATTTGTATGGACATATGCGACGAATGCAAGAAGAAAGGTTACCCAGAAAAACATTGGAATGGTGTCCATCTGATAGAAGAAGGAAAGGAAGACCTCGAAACTCGTGGATGCGAGAAATAAGAACTGGAATGAGAACAAGAGGACTGGAGGACATGGAGTGAATGGATAGAGATGAGTGGACAAGAAAAAATAAACTTTAGGCACAGAAAGATGTGTAAACATTAAACATCTGTATATAACTAAATAAAATAAATACATTTATAGTTAAATAATCTATTGGCCGATAGCGAGGAGATACTAAAGGACAACACGCACACACTATTGAGTAACAGTAAGAAATTAGGACTGGAAGTAAATATCAATAAAACTAAATATATGGTCACACGTAGAAATGCATCATATAATGCAAATGGACAGCTAATGACAAATGAGGGAAATTTTAAGGAAGTGGCTGAATTCAGATATCTAGGAACAATAATCACAAATAGGAATGAGATGCACAAAGAAATTTAACATAGGCTCAATTCTGGAAATGCGTGCTATTATGCATTGCAGAGACTCTTGATGTCCCAACTCCTTTCAAAAAACGTTAAGCTGAAAATATATAAAACTATTATTCTACCAGTTATATTATATGGGTGCGAAACATGGACTCTTACTTTAAGGGAGGAAAGGATATTACAAGTATTTGAGAAGTAGGAGAATGTTTGGACCAAAGAGAGATGAACAAACGGGTGAATGGAGAAGACTACAAACAATGAACTACATGGTCTTTATAGGAAGCCAGATATGATAAGAACAGTTAAGTCTCGTAGACTGCGATGGACAGGACATGTTGCACGTATGGGGAATAAAAGACTTGCATGGAAGCTTCTTGTAGGATAGCCAGAGGGAAAACGCCCAGTTGGTAGACCAAGAATGAGGTGGGAAAATAACATTAACTATGATTTGAGGGAAGCATATTATACAGGGGAATGATTGGAAAGCATTAGCTCAGGATAGCGGTGTATGGAGAGCTTATGTCCGCACGGCCATGAACCTACGGGTTCGATAGTGCCAGTGAGTAAGTAAGTTAAATAATCTTGGTTCCTATTCCTTTATAGAACTATTTTTATCCTACACTGCAGATGCGATTCTGTGAAACAACAGTAATAGATCAAATTAAATTGGTAATCATTTTTTTTTTACTTTTTAAAATCTTGGGATGCAAGTTATGGGGAGTGGACTGAAGTCGTATAGCAAGTAATAGTAATGCAATTTGAAGCTATTAAATTTTACAATTCTTATCAATTTTATTTTTATCTGGTTGTGGACGTACATCAGAGAATTGGAGCAAATTTTATGTTGGCTATTTAGAAATAATGGCAGAATAAAATTTAGCCACGGGATGATTTAATTAAAGATTTAAACCTGCTGTTAAACATATTTATTTAATGTCGTTCGTTTTTCGAGCTCGTTAAATTCATCTATTGGATATTCAGCAAATACTTTGCCAATACGTAATCCAGAGATCGAACTGCAATGAAAATTGCCTTTTATATGTAATTTTACAGAAATAAAAAAAATCTACATCATCATCAAGTATTAGACCTTAAAGGTCTGTTCCTGTCTCATGCTAGAATTGGTCTGTCCATCTTTTCCTGGGTCTTCCAACATTTCTTCGTCCTAGTGCTTTTGTGATGATGAATCGGCTCAGCTGAACTTCTACTAGCGCTTGATTTTTCAGTTATATTGTTGTAAACTATAGCTCTTCTTCTGTATTTACTAACATTATTTAATTTTTCAAACAATTTTTATAGCATTATTAGACAATTTTGAAGTATTTATTTAAATATGCAAATCACAATATTATGACACTGTTAGACAATATTGTGATGCTAACTGCTATTTTCTTCACGGAGTATATTACTTAGTCTATGATTTTTCTACTGTTTTGGGTTATCGCTGGTTGGATCAGCGTTAGGGAGTGATAAGTAAGTGTACACCCATTTTCAATAAACGTTTGGTAATTTTAATATTATTAATATATTTTTTAACATATATTTGGGGATTTATTGCAAATATTGGTCATTTAAATTTCATAGCGATGCATAGTAATCGAGGATGATAATCGATATGTGGTTAGATTGTGGGTTATCGCTGGCTCTATAAACTTTGGTGCATGCACACTGTTGTTCTATACGACTTGGAAAATATTTCACGCTAGTTTAAGTGCAGTTTTTCCAATTTGTTTTGGAATTCTATTGTTATCCATTCTATTGATGTGCTCCATCCATTCATCTCTGTATTGTGCAATTATATCTAATAAATATATTTAGTTCAGTTCGTATATTTTCATTTCGTTTAGATCTGTTATTGTATATCCAGCCACGCTCTTCAGAAACCATATTTCTTACGTTTATATTCTTCGTTCCTGATTTTTGGTTAAGACCCAGTGTTCCGAAACATATAGTAGTGCTGCAATCGCCATTGTTTTATAAAATTTTAAAAGTGTCTCCTTTCTAGATCCTTTCAGACTTCGTTTTATGGTGCCACACATATTACACTGAGCAACAAAAAATAAACTTTTTTTTGTCTCAGAAAGCAAAATATGTGATTCTGATAGTATTTTTCCTCCTGAATTCAAATATGATACCGGTTTTTATCCATCACGTAAGGTTTCCGGGAGACAGGATTTTATAATTTCAAACACTTTAATATTTTCTACATTCGTAACTACACAATATTCGAACATTCGGACTCACCTAGAAATTATGAAATGACGATTTTCTGCTGTATTTCGCCTGTGGAGCATCCCTCTTGATGGCCCAACAATAATCGACAAGCATATTAGGATTTCATTTGCCTTGATATCTCTTTTCCTTAGCTGAAATCATTTGCGTTAGCTCATTTGGTTTTATTTTACAATGGACAAATGGACGAAAAAACGTTTATTAAAAAATAATTATTTAAATGCATTAATTGAGATTGAAATAAATAAAACTGTGGGTGATGGAGAAATTCCGAATACATATTTGAAACACGATAAAAAAACTACATTAAGTACAACTATTGGTACTCATGAGACAAAAATCATGTTGTCCAGTGTTATTAAATTTATTTATTTTGTTTTCAACGTCTTCACTTTTTCTATACGACACATTCTAGTAGTTTATTAATATCTAACTAACTAAGTCACTGGAACTATCGAACCCATAGGTACATGACCGTGCGGACACAAGCCCTCTATACATCCCTATCCAGAGCTAACGTTTTCGAGTCATCCCTGTATAATTTACCTCCCTGAAATCATGTTTTTTTATTCTTCCACCTCAATCTTGGCCTTCCAACTGGGCGTTTTCTCTCTGGTTTTCCTAAAATAAGTCAATGCCTCTCTTTCATCACCATTCATGCCACATGTCCTGCCCATTGCGGTATACGAGACTTCATCATCATCATCATAGTACATTCACGAATTTAGGCCATTTGTTGACCTGTTTCGGCCTCAACAGAAACATCATCCAAAAGTCTTTTGAGTGGACGTCCTGGTCTTCTTCTTCCTGCAGGTTGATATTATACGAGACTTAATTGTTCTTATTATACCCTGGTTTCCTATAAAGGTAATGTAGCTCACTGTTATGTAGTCTTCTCCATTCGCCTGTCTGTTCATCTCTCTTTGGTCCAACAATTCCCTAAGAACTTTATTTTTTGATCTCGCAATCTTTTCTTGTCCCTTAAAGTAAGATTCCATGTTTCGCATTCATATAATATAACTGGGAATACAAACTTTTATTTTATTTATTTTTTTTCATTTTAACGTTTTCGAGAGAATCTGGGATGCCAAGAGTCCTTGTAATGCGTGATAGCACGCATTTTATGAACTGAGCCTATGTTTAATTTCCTTCCTAACGCCATTCCTGTTTGTAATTATTGCTCCTAGACACCTATAACACTGGTCAACATGATATTTGTCTCATGAGTACCAATAGTTGTACTTAATGCAGTTTTTTTATCGTGTTTTCAAATATGTATTCGGAATTTCTCCATCACCCACAGTTCTTGATTTCAATTTCAATCAATGGAGTTAAATACTTATTTTTTTTAATAAACGTTTTTTCGTCCATTTGTCCATTGTAAAATAAAACCAAATGAGCTAATTCAAATGATTTCAGCTAAGGAAAAGAGATATCAAGGCAAATGGAATCCTAATATGCTGGCCGATTATTGTTGGACCATCAAGACGGATACTCCACAGGCGAAATATAGCAGAAAATCGTCATTTCTTACTTTCTAGGTGAGTCGGAATGTTCGAATATTGTGTAGTTACGAATGTAGAAAATATTAAAGTGTTTGAAATTATAAATGCCTGTCTCTCGGAAACCGTCAGAATCATATATTTTTCTTTCTGAGACAACATATATATATATATATTTATTTATTTATTTAAGACACTATTTTAGATTATATTAAAACTCAGCAATTAATATGATACGGAAATGTCCAGCGTAGGGAAGAGGATCGGCTACAAAAATGTGTTTTGGAATGGAAACCTGAGGGAAGACAAGGCGGAAAAAGATCTAAAACCTCCTGGTCAGAGAATATATTTATACATGAAGGAGAAATATCTAGAACCAGGAGATTGGATGAACCAACAATATCGGACGATGACAGACACTTTAATTAACCGGTGATCTATCTATCTATCTATCTATCTCTACTGATGGATACAAGTATTATTATAATTGAGTTTATCATTTTATATCGGCTCTATGTATTAAACGTCCACCGCTGTGGTCTCGAGGTAGCGTGCTGCCTTGTCACGCAGCGGGCCTGGGTTCGATCCCCGGTCGGGGCAGTTTTTCTGGGTGAGGTTTTTTATCGGGGTTTTTCCTCACCTGTAAGACAAATGTCAAAAAAACTTTAAGGCCCAAACGGTCCCCGAAATCATATGGCCATCATCACCATCAACATCCTTATCATTATCATCATCATCATCATCATCATCATCATCCTTCACCGGTGTGGAAAGCAACGGGAAGCTATAGTGTAAAAGTTTTAAGTAGGCGTGATTTCTGCTATCCTTGTCTAGAGAACTGTTCTTCCACCCTTCGCTAGACGTCTGAGTGACATGTGTACTATAATGGGCTACCCTTGTAAAATTACTTAGGAATGCTAGAAAAACTCCACCCCCACTTTCGCCCAGTCACTTTTGTTCACGTAATTTTTGTCAGTGGCGACAGTTACAGAGTTCGTTTGTAGTTTGTGAGAGTGAGTGAGATATTATATTAGTGTAAATTAAAAATTTAACAAAATGGTATCTGAGTTAGAAAGTTTAGCTGTAACTTTAAATATTGTATTGAGTATTGTGCTTGACGACGATGAAACTGAAAATGAAGACATAGAAACTTGCCAGGAAGAATGTTTAGAAGAAGGGAATGCCACCACTGATCTATGTTCACTACAGGGAGTGTCTGCCCTACCGCTGTCACCGTGAAGTGATATGCGTATGAGTGAGAAAGAAGATGGTGAGTACTCTCTTTCTCTTTCTAAAATATTCTAGACACTTTAGCCCTCACGGACTATACCACACCTATAATTCCCTAGTAAAGCTGCAAGCATAGCATGAAAATGCTATGATTGCAGTGAAGGACCTGCCCTCGGGCAGAATTACTATGGATAGTATGGATGGATATATTAAACATAGTTCACCAGTTAACATAAAATTTATGTTATAATGTTATATTATGTAATATATGCATACATATCTCAATTTCCTTTTGTGATAGTGGGGGTGCTGATTTATATGTTTTTAAAAGCTCTAAGGAGAGACATTTATAAAAGATTCTATCGGATATATAAAGTATCTCTGGTGATTCAAGGAGACAATTTAACTCATGTCCCAAATGGGAGCCAACTACCAATCACATTTCAATGATTTTTTAATTTACAACCAATCACAGTCTTTTTCACCTCGATTTTATCAATATAATTTTATAATCAATTGAATTGGTGTTTACTTGATGAAAATCCATATTTATTAATTAAATAAAAATAAAACGTAGTTTTATTTGATTTTCTTATTTATTATATAATTCAGTGACAGCTGTTTCGGTACACTGTACCTTCTTCAGACATGTTAACAAATTATGAATTGTGTTCCAACTGATCTAAGCAACAATACAACAATATTTATTTAAATTTTTAAATTTAACAATTTGAATGAATCCCCTTTGTTAAATTAAAAAAAATAAATAAATATTGTTGTATTGTTGCTTAGATCAGTTGGAACACAATTCATAATTTCTTAACTAGTCTGAAGAAGGTACAGTGTATCGAAACAGCTGTCACTGAATTATATAATAAATATGAAAATCAAATAAAACTACGTTTTATTTTTATTTAATTAAATATAATTTTATCCCTTTAAAATCAAGCTCCAGCTTTTTAACATTCTGAATAGGTCATAACATTATTTTGCAGTGACTGCATGTGGCTACCAGTTTGTATATATATATAGTGCTCGCGGGGTATAATATAAAAACATTTGTAACAATTGATTATACCAAAAAAAAACACTGTTTGAACTTTCTTAAACGTATTATTTCCCAGGAATTTACGTTCCAGAAACATATAATTGATATGTTTACATCATAGGACATCAGAAATTAATTTATTAAGCCTATAATGTGTGGTTAATAATTTAAGCTACTAGAGCGCATTCTTACGGATATTGCGATCCTTTGGCAATAAATAGTATGATCTGGTTGCAGTGATGAACAAATGAAGCATAACAATCGTTTCTCATTTTTTCCCCTTTCGGGAAAGATCGATGTTCCATTTGGAAGTGTCTTGACCGTGGGCCTAGGAATTTTTATCTCTGCCTGTATATCTGTGGCGAATGCACGGTCAGTCGTATTTTGACAGCGATAGGTCAAGTGTGAAGAGAAAATATATTATAGTGAGTGCACTCATCAGAGACTGAAAAATTGTGTACGAGATAAACTTTAAATCATGACTAATTATTAGTGCAAATTGTGAGTGAACTGTAATTCAAAGTTTGTACAATCAAATACAATTATCTTGAAATATTACCGAAAATCTGTGTGATTATTTACGACGAAGCGATGAAAAACGACCGCTACGGCCAACTATTGACAATATAATAACAATTTTATGAATTATCTATGACTTGATTAATAATACATAACGTGTATAGACTATACAATATACAGATTACAAAGAAAGAACAAATAATATTAAAACAATAATAATAGTAATAATAACCTATAATTTGCATAAATAACTCGAACATGGTTATATATTATATTGCTTAATGGGATATTTAGTGAGTTTTTACACGCTTTATATTAGCTTGACCTGTATCTGTCTATCTATGTAATGGAATCTTTCAACACGATTTTCACCCACTTAAAAACATTGGATCGACTTGAAACTTTGTATACTTGTAAAGGACCAATGACAATGCAATAATTTCATAAATTGTTTTTAATATCCTGTCCAGGATCATCAGGACATCAAAAAAGTATCTGTCTATCTATGTAACGGAATCTTTCAACACGATTTTCACCCACTTAAAAACATTGGATCGACTTGAAACTTTGTATACTTGTAAAGGACCAATGACAATGCAATAATTTCATAAATGTTTTCTAAGATCCTGGCCAGAATCATCAGCACATCAAAAAAATAAAGACCGGTATAATAAGTTGCGGACTTATCGACTCTTTAGTCCATCGTTGTAAGAAATTAACATTATTACCTCTGGTAGCCCAGTTTGTAGAACGGTGGACTGTAGTGGTATATAATTTCAGTAATCCATAGGTCGCCGGTTCAAATCCGGCCCGGAGGAATTTTTTTTAGAAGAGTATTACTTTTAGCTCATACTACACTTACTTACTTACTCACTGGCACCATCGAACCCGTAGGTTCATGGCCGCGCGGACATAAGCTCTCCATACATCCCTATCCTGAGCTAATGCTTTCCAATCATTCCCTGTATAATCTACTTCCCTTAAATCATAGTTAATGTTGTTCTCCCACCTCATTCTTGGTCTACCAACTGGGCGTTTTCCCTCTGGCTTTCCTACAAGAAGCTTCCATGCACGTCTTTCATTCCCCATACGTGCAACATGTCTTGCCCATCGCAGTCTACGAGACTTAACTGTTTTTATTATATCTGGCTTCCTATAAAGACCATGTAGTTCATTGTTATGTAGTCTTCTCCATTCACCTGTCTGTTCTTTGGCATGGGTTCCCTGAAGTAGTCCCCGCCCGGAGAACCGAATGGGGGACTATTTGACCTCCGGAAAATTTTACCCCAGATGAACCCATGTCCGCATTTCTTGACGGTTGTATTTTTACGGTGGAAGATCGTCACTCTTTCGCCCAAGGTACTTTTTTCGTCTGGCTTATCACCTTTGACCAGTCCGGCATGGGTAACCCTATCGGCAGCAATGCTACTGCCGGCATAGCTCTCAGGATCATTTAAGCACACAAGCCACTCCACCACGACAAGGTAAAGATACCATGGAGGGAGCTCACACTACAATAGTATCGAATTAAAAGATATTTACATTTTTATCTTATTCTGTAAAATATTAATGACAATTTTGTAAACTTACCACATTGTAATTTATCCAAAAAAAATGAGAAGGATAGATTAACTGTAACTATTTATCTATATTAAGATATTCAAAAAATTATAATAATGTTAGATAATAATAATTAAAATATATAATTATATTCGTGCCTAGACACTAAAAATCTCGCAAGTAATTACATTTTCATGGGATTTCGGTTTATGACAATCAAACTAAAAATTAAAAAATAAATAATAGTTCAAAAAACTAAAACAACACTCTTTATTAGAAAACCAAACAAAAAATAAATAATAGTTTAAAAAACTAAAACAATACGCTTTATTAAAAAACCTAACTAAAAAATGAAAAATAATTTTAATTTCTAACACGCTTCGCATAAAATTTAAGTGGTCAACAAAGAATCATCCCCGACACATCTAGAATAAAACTAGAGTTATCTACAAAAAAAAGAAATAATTTTACCATCAAAAGCGTGGGGTGCTCTTTATGTTTTTACGTTTTCTTCTTAGAGACTTTACTTTTACCAATATATGTTTATTATCAAATATATTAATTGCTATAGAGCACCCCACGCTTTTGATGGTAAAATAACTTTTTTTTGTAGATAACTCTAGTTTTATACTAGATGTGTTGGAGATGATTTTTTTGTTGACCATTTTAATTTTTATCCCAAACGTGTTGAAAATTAAAATTATTTTTCATTTTATAGTTGGGTTTTCTAATAAAGTGTGTTGTTTTAGTTTTTTTTTAAAACTATTATTTATTTAAACTGTTTTTGAGTCGGGCAGTCCTTGATATACGAGGGGAGGGAATTCCAGAGTCGTGTGGCTGAAACAAGGAAGGATGAGGAATAGTGAGATGTTCAATGTAGAGGAACAGCTAGAGTTAAATTTTCTCTCGAACGTTTGTTTTAAGTTACGGTGGTAAAATAGTGAATGGAAGCGAGTATAAATATAATGGGGCGATGAGGTGGACAAAGTGTTGTATAAGAAGCAGAGGCAATGCATCTTTCTCCTGTCTTCCAATTGGAGCCAAGACAAGAATTCAAATCCCGGAATTGTATGATCTGATTTTCGGGGTTAGAATTTATAATATGCACATTAGGGTTATAACTGTTTGGACTTTTGTGAAATAAAATATTTCCTGTGCAATGAATGGGTGAATTTTGACTTAAAACCATTGAAAAAGGCCTTCATTTCACTCAGCTTCAAGAAAACGTCACCCCCAAATATATTTATATATCAATATTTACTATTGATTTGGGGGTGAATTTTTCTTGAAGCTCATTGAAATGAAGGCATTTTTCAATGGTTTTAAGTAAAAGTTCATCCATTAATTGCACAAGAAATATTTTGTTTTACAAAAGTTCAAAAATGTAACCCTAGTGCACAAGCATTATGAACTCCAAGGGATACTTAGGCCGGTATTCAAGAACCAACTTTCTAGGCCACGTCATCTCCGTCTTCCGTAAGCTGAGGCCCTCGTCTTTCAATTGTTTCCGGGAAATTTTAAAAATAAATATTTTGTTAGCACATGGTGTTGAATAGAGTGAGCCAGTTAGAGTAGATTTTGCATGACCAACATAATTAAACACGGAGAGACGCTCTTCACGGAAAGTTTTGTTCTTGAATACCGGTCTTAATATATCTAAAGGAAAAGGGGGAAGTTAGAATATTGGAAATAAAGGAAGAAGTAGGTACATGGAAATTAACGGAAATAGTTATAAAACAGCGATTCTTATACAGGCTCTGTTTTAGCAATTTTTCGTAAAATAAATACATTAAAAATTTGATACATTGTAGGCCTACTATTAATGGCATCCAGTACTAACTTGGGTTAAAAAATATATTCTTTTCTTTTTGCTTAAAACATCCAGGAAAGTCTATTTTATCGATGTGTAATATTATTTTGTCGATTTTGGACATTTAAACTTATAAAAATTGATTTAAAAAATCAAATATCTGTGTTCTGTTAATGTGCATATTTTTTGTTTTTTTGCATTTTCCAGTAACTAGCATTTTTTCATATTTTGGTACACTTTTCTCTGAAACTATGACATATAGGAGAATAATTTTTGGCTTGGATATGCAGTTTAAAGAGATCTATAATAATAAGGTAAATTTATCTTTGTGCTATTGATAGTATTTGAAATAAAAAAAAATGTACCGGTATGCAACATTTTTTGATCTGTTAATTTTTTAAAAATAAATCACAATCCATATATAAAAACAAGCAAACTTTATTATTGTCAAATGAGCTATGGACAATCCATCCATCCATAGTAATTCTGCCCGAGGGCAGGTCCTTCACTGCAGTCATAGCATTTTCATGCTATGCTTGCAGCTTTACTAGGAAATTGTAGGTATGGTAGCTTGCCGTTGCTTTCCACACCGGTGAAGGATGGTGATGATGATAATGATGGCCATATGATTTCGGTGACCGTTTGGGCCTTAAAGGTTCCTGACATTTGTCTTACAGGTGAGGAAAAACCCCGATAAAAACCTCACCGAGAAAAACTGCTCCGGCCGGGGATCGAACCCGGACCCGCTGCGTGACACGGCAGCACGCTACCTCGAGACCACAGCGCTGGACATATGGACAATAACATACTAAAATTTGAAAACAATTGGATAAATAAATTTTGAGAAAATTGTACCAGGACATTACTTTTAAGAAGTTGGATTTTTTATTTTGAATTTTTTTTTTAATTTTAAATTACTCATGAAAAAAATATATCTAAAATGTTAACCAGAGTTCCATTATGTTCAGGAATACGTTATTAATTAGTGACGTAATTTTCATGCACATAACTTAAACATATGAAGAAGACCAGGACGTCCACTCAAAAGACTTTTGGATGATGTTTCTCTTGAGGCCGAAACAGGTCAACAAATGGCCTAAAATTCGTGAATGCTCTATGATGATAATGAAATTAAGAATAAGCCGAAACAAATATTTGTATGTTACATATTTTTAAACCAAATTGCAAGGAAATTAGTACAGGGTGCCCTTAAATTTGTTTCAGGTTAAATTATTTCCTTTTATGTTTTAAATACTTAGATTTAATACGATAATTAAAAAAGGAGGAAAATATATTACTTACAGACGATATGTAGCTACGGCGACTGGTCGACTGTCGGGCAAGGATCCGTTCGGACACAAGGACTGACCAAACGATAGTTCCGACAAGAGTTTTATAGCGGAGTTTGAGGTGCGCGGGCCGCCCCCGGAGTGGGGTGAGATTCAACCAAAACTTGTGTAAACTCCGCCCCCTTAACACTGGGTTGTAAAAATGCCATCACACTGCGCAACGTATTCCGTCTTAGCACGCTTTTCTTCTCAAATTATCTTCATCCAGCGTGGGTGTGAGATTCCCATAGGCGTATGTTAGCCTACACTGCTGCTTTGTACCACAAACTCTATCATTTATTTTTGTTTTTTACATAGTTCAAGAATTTGTTTTTTCAGTTTTTCGCTTTAAACTAATAGGTTTTGTCTATTCGTTCGTCCCACATAGTCTTTCCATCGGGTTTTCGGTTGTGCAATAGTTTTTCTACTCTGCCAAACTTCCTTTATCCTCTTCACTTATCTGGTTGTTGCCGTACTTGGTTACATTTTATTAGATAATTATTATATGTGTTTACATAACCTATTTAAGATTCATTTTTAATAATTTTAATTCTTCCTATGGATTTTATTGATTTTGCGCAAGTATGTTTAAAATGCTCACGATAGCGAGGAGATACTAAAGGCCAACACGCACACACTATTCAGTAACACTAATATATTCGGACTGGAAGTAAATATCAGTAAAACTAAATATATGGTCACACGTAGAAATGTATTATATAATGGAGATGGACAGCTAATGACAAATGAGGGAAATTTTGAGGAAGTGGCTGAATTCAAATACCTAGGAACAATAATCAAAAATAGGAATGAGATGCAGAAAGAAATTAAACATAGGCTTAATTCTGGAAATGCGTGTTATTATGCATTGCAGAGACTTTTGACGTCCCAACTCCTTTCAATAAACGTCAAACTGAAAATATATAAAACTATTATTCTACCAGTTATATTATATGGGTGCGAAACATGGACTCTTAGGCCTACTTTAAGGGAGGTAAGGAGATTACAAGTATTTGAGAATAAAGTACTTAGGGAAATTTTTGGACCAAAGACAGATGAACAGACAGGTGAATGGAGAAGACTACTTAACAATGAACTACATGGTCTTTATAGGAAGCCAGATATAATAAGAACAGTTAAGTCTCGTAGACTGCGTTGGGCAGGACATGTTGCGCGTTTGGGGACGGGAATACGTGCATGGCGGCTTCTTGTAGGAATGCCGGTGGGAAAACGCCCAGTTGGTAGACCAAGAATGAGGTGGGAGAACAACATTAACTATGATTTGAGGGAAGTAGATTATACAGGGAGTGATTGGAAGGCATTAGATCAGGATAGGGATGTATGGAGAGCTTATGTCCGCGCGGCCATGAACCTACGGGTTCGATAGTGCCAGTATGTTAAAATGCTCAATTCAATAGTTTTTTTATGCATTATAAATAGTCTTAAAATCATTCCTATTAAGCGGTTTTCATCTATAAAGACAAAATTTTCTACAAACAAATCAATGTAATTTATTGCTCTGTTAATTAGGCCTACATAGGAAGAATAAATCTTCTCGTAAACCCATGTTTCCCTTAACAGAGATTTAGGCACTCTCCCCCTAGGCCTACAGGGAAGAATTTGAACCATACTAATATAGTTACACTTGTTTTCGTATAGATGTCCTTTGAGTGGTCCGTGGTCAGCGTTCCGCCTCATACTGACATCTAGGAAACCAAGGTAGTACTAGGACGGAAAAATTCGGTAAATTTTGCTTAGAGGCCTTTTCATTGAGGCTTAAGAATCTTTTACGAGCCTGAAAATCTTCAGATTCGGGACCCACGGCTTAAAGTCCCTCCCGGAGGACTTGCTGCTTGGATTTTTCCGTACTAAAAAGTCCATCGACCCCGGCCGTGTTTGAACCCGCGACCCTCGGGACCTGAGGCAAGGAGCATAACCACTTGTCCACCGCGGCCAAGAACAATAAATACAAACACGAATTAGGTGCACAAATAAATTTAACATAGACTTAATTGTGGAAATACTTGCTATTATTCATTACAAGGATTCTTGTCGTCCCAATTTCTAACTCACTCGCACTATCGAACCCGTGGGTTCATGGCCGCGCGGACATAAGCTCTCCATACATCCCTACCCTCAGCCAATGTTTTCCAATTATCCCCTGTATAATCTACTTCCCTCAAATCATAGATAATGTTATTCTCCCACCTCATTCTTGGTCTAGCAACTGGGCAACGGTATATCCGCGCATAGAATACGAACAAACAAACAAACCAACAAACATACATACAAACAAACATTGATTATTTATTAAAATCAAATTCCATTGGTGAATTCTCATTGAACGAAAAAGTGAAAGTGATTGGAGATAAATCTATAAATTTCCAGACCGATGCTCCAAAGTCAAGCTCTAGCTGTTGCTATATCCCTACGGAATAACGATTTCAAGGCGACTTTAGGTTGGCTGTACAGTTTTAAAAGACGACACAATGTAGTGCGGAATGAAATTTGCGGGGAATCAAAGGATGTGGACGAAAGTGTAGTTAGTGAGCGGAAACCGAAACTGCATACTTTAATTTCAGGGTACACGCCTAAGAGGCATTTTTATAACGCTGACGAAACGGGACTGTTTTTTCGCGCATTACTGTAGAAGTCGCGCATACATACTACTCTTTACTTTTCTACGGCAATGGAACTACAATTAAGCCAAGGTACGTAAAAAAGACATATAAGGTACTCTATAATCTAAGATTATTAATAAGTTTTTGTTTTTTATAATGCGGAATTTTGTCTAATGTGGAAAAAAAAAAATGGTTGCATGTGATTCCACTTTGAACAAGTTTTACTGTATACTTTCTGCCAACATTAAAAATATAAATACCACTTAAAATTAGAAAACTTAATTTCATCGTGTTTTAAACTCTAAAAGAGTTCAAAGCAACCAACTCATTTTTTGGGACAGCTTTTTTGTGTACAAATGAATTTATTATTAGATTTCAGAGTTGCAATTAGAAGGGAATCACTCATCTTGAAGAGATCTTGTAAGTGGAAAATAATCCAACTTAACAGCACATTTTTTCTCGTCTTGATTTAAAACCTACGTAACTGATCTGTCATTTATCTTGATGTGTAAATTTCATTAACTGGAAATGTAAATAAAATGACAACAGAAAGAACGTCAATTTATATTTGTTATCCACGTCTCAAGGCACAGTTCTAGGACTAACATTTTATGTTTAACATAATAATAATCTAATTGAGGTGGTCACTAGGTAAAACGCAGGACTCGCAATCGGAAAATACCGGGTTTAATTCCAGTTGCACACTAATTTGACAATATTTATTCAAGGGATTCCGGTAATCCGTTAGGCAACATCGGTTTGGAATTTACTTGCCACTGAACACAAAACGTTCTGTTCCTTCTACTAAGTGTTTATAATAGCCTTTTTTTTTACCTGGAAGAGTTAAAGCCGTAATGCCTTGTCTATCACTCAACCAGGTTACAAAAAATATCGTTATATTCAAATTAGAATAAACATTATGACATATTATATCGATAGCTAGGAGATACTAAAGGACAACACTCACACACTATTGAGTAACACTAGGAAATTAGGACTGGAAGTAAATATCAATAAAACTAAATATATGGTCACATAGAAATACATTATATAATGGAAATTGATAGCTAATGACAAATGAGGGAAATTTTGAGGAAGTGGCTGAATTCAAATACCTAGGAACAATAATCACAAATAGGAATGAGATGCACAAATAAATTAAACATAGGGACAATTCTGGAGATGCGTGCTATTATGCAATGTACAGAGACTCTTGTCGTCCCAACTCCTTTCAAAAAACGTTAAACTGAAAATGTATAAAAACTGTTATTCAAACCAGTTATATTATGTGGATGCCAAACATGGATTCTTACTTTAAGGGAGGAAAGGATATTATGAGTATTTGAGAATAAAGTTCTGAGGAAAAATTTTGGACCAAAGAGAGATGAACAGACAGGTGAATGGAGAAGAATACACAACAGTGAACTACATGGTCTTTATAGGAAGCCAGATATAATGAGAGCAGTTACTTCTCTTAGACTGCGATGAGCAGGACATGTGGCACGAATGGGGAATGCAAGACGAGCATGGAAGTTTATTGTAGGAAAACCAGAGGGAAAACAACCAGTTGGTAGACCAAAAATGAGGTGGGAGAATAACATTAACTATGATTTGAGGGAATTAAATTATACAGGGAATGATCGGAAAAAATTAGCTCAGGATAGGGAAGTATGGAGAGCTTATGTCCGTGCGGCCATGAACCTACGGGTTCGATTGTGCCAGTGAGTAAGTAAGTATATCTACAATACAATATGTTAGTCACTCTGTAGACAGTTTTTTAAATTCCCGACCTGAGTTAGTAGCAGATGCCGGAGAGACGCAACATTTAATAAACTGCATAGCTATGAATATAGAAATTTACATAACAAACGGCTCTATAAATTAACCATTCGGGTCACTTTTCATAGAGTCCTGCAGTAGGTATAGTTCAGTCATTGCTCTGGGGATTTCAAGGAATTTGGCATAAAGAATTTAACATGCTCTAGAAACTATAATGCTAGACCTCTGACCGACTTCTATAACCCTTGACGTATCGCTGTAATTGAATACTTACCCCGAAAATAGATGTTACCCACAACAATTCGAAAGTTGAGTTTTCAGTGCATTGGTGATCTATCCGGAGAGTAACGGGGCGTGGTGCATGTAAAACTATCCCTGCTCTCTTCCAGACCTGTTTTATTTATTTTTAAAAGTTGGCTTTCAAGTGAATAGTGATCTGTATGTAACAAAATGGCGGTAGCAGTTAGTCAAGTCATTAATAGCAGTGCAGAAAAACAATTACTGCACATGTGTAAATTCATTCCACCACAGTTCCGTGAATTCTAATCACAATCTTAGAGAAATTGAGTGAAAATAAGAAAGACACAAATAATGTAAATAAATAAGATTAGTGGAAAATAAATACTAAAAACTCTTTGAGTTACACCTTTCTTCTAACTGAAACAGTGTTCAATATGCATTTTCTTTTCTATTATAGCATTTTCAGTTTTTTATATTTTTTATATATATTTTAACATCCATTAGAGCATCATAGGTGCTTTAGGACGTGTCCAGATTACAATCTGTACATAAACAACAATATAAAGTATAACACATACATACATACATTTATCCATCCATCCATAGTAATTCTGCCCGAAGGCAGGCCATTCACTGCAATCACAGCATTTTCATGCTATGCTTGCAGCTTTACTAGGAAATTGTAGGTGTGGTAGCTTCCCGTTGCTTTCCACACCTGTGAAGGATGATGTTGATGGGCATATGATTTCGGGGACCGTTTGGGCCTTAAAGTTTTCTTGGCATTTGTCTTACAAGTGAGGAAAAATCCCGATAAAAACCTCACCCAGAAAAACTGCCCCGACTGGGGACTGAACCCGGGCCCGCTGCGTGAGAAGGCAGCACGCTACCCCGAGGCCACAGCAGTGGATTAGTAATAAATTGTTAAATTTTCAACTTGATTTAAATGAATCGCCTTTGTTAAATTAAAAAAATTAAATAAATATTGTATTGTTGCTTAGATCAGTTGATATGTACTATAATAACACAATTCATAATTTGTTAACATGTCTGAAGAAGGTAC
Organism: Diploptera punctata; assembly: GCA_030220185.1. Taxonomy (NCBI): domain Eukaryota; kingdom Metazoa; phylum Arthropoda; class Insecta; order Blattodea; family Blaberidae; genus Diploptera; species Diploptera punctata. The sequence goes on from JASPKZ010003802.1 coordinate 1,313,189, forward strand.
AGTGTACCGAAACAGCTGTCACTGAATTATATCTTAATAAATATGAAAATCAAATAAAACTGTAAGTTTTATTTTTATGTAATTAATAAATATGGATTTTTATCAAATAAACACCAACTCAATTGATTATTTAATATTATTTACAAATATGGGTCGCACAGGCAGTAAGCCGTACGTGCTTTTGACAGTCCGTTACAATAAAGTAATATTTCTTCTTCTTCTTCTTCCTTCCAAGTATTAGGCCAAGGCCTGTTACGACCCTATAGAAAATTTTCCCTCCAGCGTTTCATAGGACGGCCCAGTGATCTTCGTCCTCTTGGTATATAATTATTTGGCAACAGTATAAAAAAACAAAAAGAAAACACAATAACATTAGAATTACATGATAATACAATAACATTATAAAACATAAAATACCAAAAAACACAATAATATTACAATTACATAATAATACAATAACATTATACATTAATTAATTAATTTATAATTATTAAGATGTACAGATGGATTCTTTACTCTAAAACTACTATTAGAAAAGCACAAGGAATTCAATATAGAAACTCATATCGCCTTCGTTGACTTCATAAAGGCTTTTGACAAAGTAGACAGAAATATATTACTACAAATTTTAGCTGATGATAACGTTCCACAACAATATATTACTAATATCTTCAACATCTATAAAGATAATGAAATCTCTGTTAAACAAGATGGCAAATTATCTTCTTGGGAAAAGATCAACACTGGAGTAAGACAGGGATGTGGACTTTCACCGGTGCTTTTCATTATATACATGAATAAATTAATAAATGAATGGAGGAAAACACAACGAGGATATTTACCCATCAATAGGAACCTCAAACTCGATGCTATTCTTTTTGCAGACGATTTAGCTCTCCTGGCACTTTCCGAAAATGATTTGCAACGATCAATTTATAATTTACAAAAAATAGGTGCCAAATTTAATATGGAAATATCAATTAACAAAACTAAAATTATGGCATTTCATGGGAAGGACCCCATACAAAGTAAAATCTGTCTCCAGAATAAAATTTTAGAGAGATCTAATCAATTTAAATATCTTGGATATTATCTCTCTATCTGGGATGAAAAGGATATCCCTGAAAAAGTTACTGGTTATAATAAAAGTTTAGGAATTATTAATCAAGTTATGAAACCATCCCTTGTACAAAAAAACGCCAGATTACGTTTATATAACACTTTGGCTAGACCAGTGTTGACCTATGGTAGTGAAGCATGGACACTAAAAAAACAACATGAAAGCAGAATAACGGCTTGTGAAATGAGATTCATGCGCAGAACAGCAGGTTACACCAGATGGGATCGGAAAAGGAACACCGATATCTTAAAAGAATTGAAGACTACGCCAATTTTGGAATATATTAAACAGTACCAACTAAATTGGAAACACCATCTTGAAAGAATGAGTTCAAATCGGATCCCCAAAGCTGTTTATAATTATATACCAAGAGGACGAAGATCACTGGGCCGTCCTATGAAACGCTGGAGGGAAAATTTTTCTATAGGATCGTAACAGGCCTTGGCCTAATACTTGGAAGGAAGAAGAAGAAGAATAATTGTTAATAATTAATGGTATTGCATTTTGATAACATGTATTTATTCATGAATGAGTGTTGTTCTTATTTTCCGCGTTTTGTCCAGAAATATACCCAAGTTTATCCAATTTTCTGGATTTATCATTAACTCGTAGCATGCCAATCTTTCACGATTTGAATTAAAAAATCTTTCCGGTAATAACTGACGCCTCCAATATTCCAAATCGTTACATTTTCCTAATATATATATCTCGTCTTGAAAGCTCCCGCACATTGGACATATTCGCATATCGTGATCGTCGCTAATCTTTAGAAACGAGTCAATATAATATAGAAAGATGATAATGCAATGGCCAATGGGAAGTTGAGAGCAAATGAATGGATAACTTGTAAGTGGGCGACTCTCTCAGTGTACGTAAATCATTTTGCCAAGATATTTTCGCAAAGAGCGCCACTTTTTTATCTAATAAATTACTAAATTAGACGGCCGTGGTGATCTAGAGGTTATGTTCCTTGCTTCTAGTTTCGAGAGTCTCGGGTTAAAACCCGGCCGGGGTCGATGGACATGTTCTTCTTCTTCCTTTCCAGGATTAGGTCAATGCGACCTGTTCCGGTCTCAAGTCCATCGTTTCCTTGGCCGTCCCAAAGATCTTTTTCCATTTGGTTTGTAGGTGTTGATCTTTTTGGGTAATCTTGTATTGTCCATTCTGTCTAAATGTTCTTTCCATTGGTATTTGTGCTCTTCTAGTTTATCGAGTATTGAAAATATATCCAGTTCATTTCTTATTGATTCATTGTGTAATCTATCCATGCGTGTACATCCTTTTACGGATCTTAAAAAAATAATTTCAGTGCCTTGCATGTGTGAGATATCTTTTTTTATTAGTACCCAAGATTCAGATCTATATAAAAGAACAGGAACAGCCATCATTTTATAAAACCTGAGCTGAGTTTCTCTTCGAGTCTTTCGGAGGGTTCTTCTTAATGGTGCCACACATCATTTGATATCGGTTAAATTTATTGTGTATATCCCAATCATAGCTGTATGTTATATCTGAACCAAGATAGTTAAAGTGTGCTATCTGTTCTATTATTTCATTATTGATTACTATTTTTACTCTGACTGGCACTTTGCCCTGAAAAGCCATAATTTTAGTTTTTGAAGTTGAGACTTTGAGATTATAATAGAGTCCTAATTGATTCAACATGTAAATGGCTCTTTGTAAATCATCCTCTGACTTCTGTATAATTACCAGATCGTCTGCATACTTTAAAATATTCATATACATTTCCTTATTAATTTGTATTCCTATGGGACTTGATTTTTTTCCATTTTCGTATAATCTCGTCAAAATGGATATTTTAGGATGGAAAATCTAAGGTACAAGTATTCCGGGAGGGACTTTAAAGCCATATTTTCAGATGCGGTGAGAGGCGAGCCGCCACTTGAAAATTATGGAACCCAATTTATTTTATGCCTTGTGCAATGTAATAAGAAGAATTGATTTAATCAATTCTGAATATAATAGACTTCTAATAAATTATCAAACAAACCACTGAAGTTGGGGGCAGTTTGAAGTGGTTTAAGAAGAACGTAGCATATGAAGAGACGCTCATATTGGTTTTCCCAGTAATGTGTTACGGAAATCCATAAATGCAAACGTATAACAGCAGATAAACTGGTCGTGCATCCAAACTAACCCAATTCTACTTTATCTGCAGATCGTAATTTCAAATCGTGTGGGCTGTGTAATACAAATTTAGCAAGATATTTTGATGTTGTATCAATTTTTTTATGTTCAGAAAATTATTGGACGAATACGATAACTGGGGTTTGAAAATACATTTAGAAAAATCATTTTATATGGGATGTGGAGCCGAAACCGAAGATTTTATATTAGAAGATGAAAAGGGGTATATTAGAGGATGTGACGGATTTGAGTATCCGGGAGTAAATTAGATACAGATGATAAACAAGAAAGTGATATTAAGAACAGAATAAATAAAGGTAGAGCAATAACAGCAATGATGAATGGAGTCTTATGGAACAGACATATAACCAGGAAAAATAAGTTACAAATATATAATTCAATAGTGAGAAGTACTGTCACATATGGAGCTGAAGTTTGGAAATTCAGCAAAAACTTAGAACACAAACTTATGTCGATGGAAATGGATTTCTTGAGGAGAGCGGCAATATGTTCAAAATTAGACAAAATAAGAAATACTGTCATTAGAGAAAAAATGAATATTGGTTATTCAATGTTAGATTATATACGGTATAAGCAATTAAATTGGTATGGGCACGTACGACGAATGCAAGAAGAAAGATTACCGAGGGAAACATTGGAATGGTGTCCACCTGGAAAAAGAAGGAGAGGAAGACCTCGAAACTCGTGGATGCAGGAAATAAGAATTGGAATGAGAACAAGAGGACCGGAGGACATGGACTGGATGGAGAGAGACGAGTGGAGAAGAAAAATAAAACTTTAGGCACAGAAAGATGTGTAAACATCAAAATTCTGTATATAAATAAAATACATTTTTAAATACCTTAAATAGACGAACACCGAAATGTTACAGGATTAGATTCCTCATTGGTTGTAACGTGCATACAGACCGAGTTTAATTACACCGACAAATTGCAGGGACTGATTCCTGACTGTAAAAGGAGGGAGAATGTGCTGTGAAGAAGTGTGCATAAATACATCGTTGCCACGGGGGATTGCACTGACGAATGGCATTATTCTCTCGACGCTGTTGCATGGCCTGCTAGATTACCGGACTTAAACCCCCAAGATTTTTACCTATGTGGGCAACTGAAGTGTTACGTATGCAGAAACCTGGGGCATTTGAAAAAAAAAATTACTACTTTTAAATTATTTTTTCTACAGCCTCCAAAAGGTCCAACTTCTTACCATTATCACAAACATGTAAAATTTCAAAATTTGGATGTTTATGATAAGGGTAAGAAGTTGGACCTTTGGAGGCTGTAGAAATAAATAAATTGAAAAATAGTAATAAATTGTTAAATTCTCAACTTGATTTGAATGAATCACCTTTGTTAAATTAAAACATTTAAATAAATTATTGTTGTATTGTTGCATAGGTACAGTTGATATGTACTATAATAACACAATTCATAATTTGTTAACATGTCTGAAGAAGGTACAGTGTACCGAAACAGCTGTCACTGAATTATATCTTAATAAATATGAAAATCAATTAAAACTGTAAGTTTTATTTTTGTTTAATTAGTAATTTTTTATTATACACAACTTTCCTCATGAGAGGTTTGCCTCAAGGACAAAGTGATACAGACTATTAATTTTTGGAATTGATGAAATACATTTTGTAAATACATTAAAAACAATCAAAATTTAGGCCTAATTGAAGTATACATACTACAAAGTAGAAATTTTGTAAATATGGTTTCTTAAAATTGAAATTGATCCTCTAATGGCAGCGATGGCAATTTTAGAAACATACACTCTGTCCAAATCTAAGGAATCCCAAAATTTGGCTAAGAATCCTGGTATAGTACCTCTTGCCCCGATCATCAATCCTGTGACAGTTTACTATCTAGTTGGTATTTATCTTTGTAATAGTCAACTGTTGGCTCATATATGGCTTTCTTTTCACAGTCAACTTCCTCAGGTTGGCCACTATGAGTCTCAAAACGGATTGTGGGATCTAATATCATACCAATTTTAGAAGATGGTCTAAATGCAATAATATCTATTCGCCTGTTACTCCCATTAGTGGCAACACCATGAACTTCCTCATAAACTGTGTATCCAAAATCTCGCAAGGCTTCTGCCATCATATTTCGAATATTGTATATATCTTACTTTTTATCTAATAAAGTCCTACTACTACTACAACTATCAACTTTCAGAATAATGTAGTCTCTTTGCGTAATTTCTCAGAATTTAAAAACATTGGACACTAGAGCAGCACATAGAACAAAATGTCTGGCCGTGGTAAAGGAGGCAAAGTTAAGGGAAAGTCCAAGTCCAGGTCTAGCCGTGCTGGCCTTCAGTTCCCCGTCGGCCGTATTCACAGGCTTCTCAGGAAAGGAAACTACGCCGAACGAGTGGGAGCTGGAGCACCAGTGTACCTGGCAGCCGTCATGGAGTACCTGGCCGCAGAAGTCCTCGAGTTGGCTGGCAATGCTGCCAGAGACAACAAGAAGACAAGGATCATTCCTAGGCATTTGCAACTTGCCATCAGAAACGACGAGGAATTGAACAAGCTCCTTTCTGGAGTGACAATTGCTCAGGGAGGCGTACTGCCCAACATGCAGGCAGTGCTCCTGCCCAAAAAAAACCCGAGAAGAAAGCTTAAGCTTCTCGGTCTTAAAAAAAAAAACAAATTTAATAAGGATGAGTCATTTCTGCACGAATTTTGTGTAGGAGAGTTTGTGCGCTGCACCACTTAAACATGTCAAGATATTGAGTGATTATCTGCAGTGTCATTTCCCATCAACCTAATATTTATTACGTTACAAACTGAAGTACGAGAAAAATCACAGAATCAATGTTAACTATGAAACATGTTCAGAGCCACGAATAACTTTTAGTTTGTTCGATTAAATAGTTCAGTAGCTTCCAAATTTTAGTCCACGGATCCCCGGGTTGCGTCAGCAGTTACACTGAACAGCAAAAAATATTTTTTTTTTGTCTCAGAAAGACAATGTGTGATTCTGATAGCATTTTTTCTTCTGAATTCAAATATGATATCGGATTTTCTCCATCACGCAAGGTTTCCGAAAAACAGGCATTTATAATTTCAAACACTTTAATATTTTCTACATTCGTAACTACACAATATAGGAACATTCGGACTCACCTAGAAAGTAAGAAATGACGATTTTCTGCTATATTTCGCCTGTGGAGCATCCCTCTTGATGGCCCAACAACAATCGGCCAGAATATTATGATTCCATTTGCCTTGATATCTCTTTTCCATAGCTGAAATCTCCTGAGTTAGCTCATTTGGTTTTATTTTACAATGGACAAATGGACGAAAAAAGTTTATTAAAAAATAACTATTTAAATCCATTAATTGAAATAGAAATAAAAAAAACTGTTGGTGATGCAGAAATTCCGAATACATATTTGAAAACACGAAAAAAACTGCATTAAGTACAACTATTGCTACTCATGAGACAAAAATCATGTTGTCCAGTGTTATTAGCGCGGGGAAAGTTTTGATTTTATGTTTGGTGTGGTAACACGTGTATAAAGCGCAACACAAAATGAACTATACATATCTAAAAGTGAACAATGCATTTATAATCACCCTAAAAATTACATGGATACATTATTAGAAATATGGCTTCATTTGCTGAAATATTATTACGAAATTGATAAAAACAATGATTGAATCAGCGTTGAATGACATTCAATTAGCAAATAGAATCTGCAGTAAATGTATTAAATATTTTTAATTTGGCAATATTGACATGTACTAATTTCTTTGTTTCTTACTTGTTTATTTTGATTTTGAGCAGAAAATTTACTCTACGCGAAACTCATGTTCCAAACGTCCTGGGGGGGGGGGTAATTTTCAGTGCCGACTAAACTTGACTGAAATTTTGACGTGAAAAATCTTTAAAATCGCATCTAAACTCTTACGTCACGGACTCAATTTTGTTTCTACAGTAAATATATTTGCATGGAAATGATCCTGAAGAATGAGGCTTTATAAAAAGCAAACAAACAAAACATTCATATTTTTGCCATTTTTCATCATATTTACCATTCGGTGCCCTTGCCTGCATGCAGAGAGAATGCTCCCAACATATCCAGCCCTTGTTGGCTGGGTTGTCTAATCCGATGGAGTGTTTCCTCTATGGCTAGTGGTCAGCGTTACTGACTAATGTTTATGAGGTCCTGGGTTCGATTCCCGTCAGATCATAGGATTTTTTTCTTAAAGGGAATTAATCCTGTTGTTGTCAATGACCTGCAATTTAGGTTAAGTGTAGGTTAAGAACTCTCCTGGCGCTTCATTATCATTTATCACCCATCATATAATCGGGGTAACGTAACTCCGCCTTCATGGTGCCCAAACTTAAGAAATGGATTACAATTCCGCCAATAACAGTGTAGAAAGCTAGAAATGTAATAAACGACAATCTGATGGCATTAGACAAAACATATATATTTTTTTCACCTGTAATTCTAAATCCACAAATTAGTACCAACGACCCACACGATCATAACCGGGAAGGTTTGGCTTGCGGTTAGATAAGAGGAGAGGGAACTAAGAATAATCCGCAACGCGGGAGAAACGACAGCACTGGAAGCTGCAAACACGGAAGACCACAACGTCAGATACGGCGGAGATAGAAATATCGGAACGGCGAAAATGACGGAAGTGGCAACCCAATCTTTGGGGATGAAATAAGAGACCCAGCTCGGGGAAACAAGAGTGAAGTTCTCAACGACAGAAGGCGGAAGAGGCAACCCTCCTTGTGGGGATAAAACACAAGGAAGCAAGTCCAAAGGCTTTAAGGAGACAGCCTCTCCAAAGGACTAACCCTGCGGTACGTTAGTAGCGTACCCAGGGGACACTTCAAAATACTTACAAGCTCCAAAGATATAGCCGGACTGTCCAACCGATAACGACAAACGCAAAGCATAAGGACAAACGTTTTGGAATTCAAGACCAAATTAAAGTAGCAACATGGAATATCAGAGGAATACATCATAAAGAAACCAACTGGAAAGAGAATTAAAAGAAAGAGGTATAGATAAAAATTAGAATACCAAAAGCAGCATACAGCTATACAGCTATTCACTACGAGGAGGAAGAAGAAGTTTGGGGAGACCAAAGAAAAGATTGAAAGAGCAGCAATTTGGAGCCGGAACAGGCTAGTACATAAGCCTAAACCGTGAAGAAGAAGAAGAAGAAGACAAATTAAAAAACACACACACAAAAATGTATTATGTATAGTCCCATGCCCTTGCCTCGTGACAAATTACATGTCCTCTTGGTTCACGTTTGTATTTAATGAGGATACTCGCCCGTATTAAATGCACGCTCTTATGCATCACGGGGGCACTTGTCACAACTTCTCTCAAAAATCGTTAAACTGAAAATTTATAAAACTATTATTCTACCAGTTATATTATATGGGTGCGAAACATGGACTCTTACTTTAAGGGAGGAAAGGAGATTACGAGTATTTGAGAATAAAGTTCTCAGGAACATTTTTGGATCAAAGAGAGATGAACAGACAGGCAAATTTTAGTAATCGTAAGGACTTTTTTACGTTATATACAGGATGTTCGGAGAGCGTGGGAATTATTAGTTCTGCAAACCGATTACATACATACTTACTTACTCACTGGCACTATCGAACCCGTAGGTTCATGGCCGTGCGGACATAGCTCTCCACACATCCCTATCCTGAACTAATGTTTTCCAATCATTCCCTGTATAATCTACTTCCCTCAAATCATAGTTAATTGTATTCTCCCACATCATTCTTGGTCTACCAACTGGGCGTTTTCCCTCTGGTTTTCCTACAAGAAGCTTCCATGCTCGTATTTCATTCCCCATTCGTGCCACATGTCCTGCCCATGGCAGTCTACGAGACTTAACTGTTCTTATTATATCTGGCTTCCTATAAAGACCATGTAGTTCATGTAGTCTTCATTCACCTGTCTGTTCATCTTTCTTTGGTCCAAAAATGTTGGACTCTCTGCATACATTAATTGCGGAGTGAAATGAGGCGGTGCGTGTTTTGGACTGCAGGTAGTGAGGGGTATCCATTCTACAAATTCACGAGTTTGTATTACTTCCATATAGTTTAAATGAGAGATTTGGCGCTGGATTTTAATGCCTTGCAGTTAAAAAAGGCAGATCATGTTTTGGACACGGCCCTGGTACATCATGACGGTTCTCTGGAATAAATTTCAAGGTAGATTTAGGCGTGAAATGGTTGATACTTTACTTGTTGGTAAAACTTTCTTGTCATCCAAGCAAGCAAGCTCATCATCATCCTCTTATCGTGTTCTCCTTTTGGAAGATCGATTCCAAATATGTCTCCAACCATCTCTATCTTCCCACGCTTTGCGTCTTTTTTAGTTCTTCCCAGTCGTATCCTCCCTTTTGTAGACTTTTCTTCACTTAGTTAATTCATCTTTCTCGTGGTCTACCTCGTGGTCGTTATCCTTGTATCTTGAGATTTAACAGTCTTTGTGGTAGTTTTTCCTCTTCCATTCTTTTTAAATGCCCAAACCATTTCAGTCTAATTTTTTCTATGTCTGTTGTTAATTTTTCTACACTTAATGTCTCCCTCATTTTGTCATTCTTCTTCTTCTCCCTTTCAAGTATTAGGCCAAGGCCTGTTACGATTCTATAGAAAATTTTCCCTCCAGCGTTTCATAGGACGGCCCAGTGATCTTCGTCCTCTTGGTATATAATTATAAACAGCTTTGGTGATCCGATTTGAACTCATTCTTTCAAGATGGTGTTTCCAATTTAGTTGGTACTGTTTAATATATTCCAAAATTGGCGTAGTCTTCAATTCTTTTAAGATATCGGTGTTCCTTTTCCGATCCCATCTGGTGTAACCTGCTGTTCTGTGCATGAATCTCATTTCACAAGCCGTTATTCTGCTTTCATGTCGTCTTTTTAGTGTCCATGCTTCACTACCATAGGTCAACACTGGTCTAGCCAAAGTGTTACATAAACGTAATCTGGTGTTTTTTGTCATTCCTCATTCTATCTCTCCTTGGTTTATGTAGCAACAATGCTATTACTTTCAAATCCCCATAAATTGGCTTGTTTTCATTGGCGTCTCTCATAGCATGTGAATGAGTCACTGGAATGGAGGGTTTAGTATTGCAACTGTGCAATAAATTGCTTTTAAGTTCAGTTTTGACGAATCGATGAACAATCTCCATTCTTCTGGATTATGTTCAATAACTAAATCATCCATCACCTTGTTCACAAAGAGAATTTTTCATTGCGAAATAACTGGTTAGCTTATTGTTTCGTTTTTCTGAACTCTGAAAACTTATTGTACTTTGCTAATAAGTTCAGTGACACTGAGCATAAAAAAATAAACTTTTTTTTTTGTCTCAGAAAGAAAAATATGTGATTCTGATAGTATTTTTTCTCCAGAATATGATAATCGGTTTTTCTCCATCACGCAAGGTTTCCGAGAGACAGGCATTTATAATTTCAAACACTTTAATATTTTCTACATTCGTAACTACTTACTTACTTACTTACTCACTGGCACTATCGAACCCGCAGGTTCATGGCCGCGCGGACATAAGCTCTCCATATATCCCTATCCTGAGCTAATGCTTTCCAATCATTCCCTGTATAGTCTACTCAAATCATAGTTAATGTTATTCTCCCAACTCATTCTTGGTCTACCAACTCGGCGTTTTCCTTCTGGCTTTCCTACAAGAAGCCTCCATGGAAGTCTTTCATTCCCCATACGTGAAACATGTCCTGCCCATTGCAGTCTACGAGACTTAGCTGTTCTTATTATATCTGGCTTCCTATAAAGATCATGTAGTTCATTGTTATGTAGTCTTCTCCATTCACCTGTCTGTTCATCTCTCTTTGGTCCAAACATTTTCCTAAGTACTTTATTCTCAAATACTTGTAATCTCATTTCCCGATCCGATTGAGGGTCTTTCCACTTTTCAGCGGTTGCCCTTTTACCAGCCGGCTGCTGGCCCTTCACATCCACATGTGTCAATCACAGAGGTAGATGATCAACAGCCAGTGTAGGGGTGACATGTGGTTAGCATGTCGAGTCCCCCAGCCGTTATAGCTGGTTTCTCAACCTGGAGCCGCTACTTATTGTAGCTACCCAATTGCCTCACGATGCTGGGTGGGCACCGGTCCCATACTGGCCGAAATACCATGAGAAAATTTCTTCCCCCATGGAGACTCGAACCAGCGCAAGTCCCGTAGCTCTGCGCCAAGGCTTCCTACCTTAACCGCTCGGCTACGGCGCGGGACCCGTAATCTCATTTCCTCCCTTAAAGTAAGACTCCATGTTTCGCACCCATATAGTATAACTGGTAGAATAATAGTTTTATATATTTTCAGTTTAACGTTTTTTGAAAGGAGTTGGGACATCAAGAGTCTCTGCAATGCATAATAGCACGCATTTCCAGAATTGAGCCTATGTTTAATTTCTCTGTGCATCTCATTCCTATTTGTGATCACTGTTCCTAGGTATTTGAATTCAGCCACTTCCTCAAAATTTCCCTCATTTGTCATTAGCTGTCCATTTCCATTATATAATGAATTTACACAATATTAAAAAATTCGGACTCATCTAGAAAGTAAGAAATGACGATTTTCTGTTATATTTCGCCTGTGGGGCATCCCTCTTGATGGTCCAACAATAATCGGCCAACATATTAGGATTACAAAATTCAAAGACCACAGTTTTTTATTAAAAATATTGCATACTTTTTTAAATTTCAAACACTACCAACAGCACAAAGATACATTTACCTTATTATTATAGAGCTCTTTAAACTGCATATCCAAGCCAAAAATTATTCTCCTATATTTTATAGTTTCAGAGAAAAGTGTACCAAAGTATGAAAAAAATACAAGTTACGGAAAAATGCAGAAAAAAAAGTGCACATTAGCAGAATCAGAGATGCCATTTTTAAAAATGTTTTTTTTGGGTTTAAATGTCCAAAATAGACAAAATGATATTAGACATCGATAAAATAGACCTTCCTGGATTTTTTAAAGAAAAAGTAAAGAAAAGAATAGATTTGTTTAATTCAAATAAATACTGGGTGCCCTTAAGAAGGCAGCCCCTTCAATCGTCTCACCCTGCCAGGTGCCAGTAACACCTTCAGGGGACATTTTACATTACTAAATATTTTCATGAAAGCAACCGGAATTTCGAAAATTACACAGAGCAAAAAAAAAAAGTTTTTTTTTTGTCTCAGAAAGAAAAATGTATGATTCTGATAGTATTTTTTTCTTCTGAATTCAAATATGATACCGGTTTTTCTCCATCACGCAAGGTTTGCGAGAGACAGGAATTTATAATTTCAAACACTTTGATATTTTCTACATTCGTAACTACACAATATTCGAACATTCGGACTCATCTAGAAAGTAAGAAATGACGATTTTCTGCTATATTTTGCATGTGGAGCATCCCTCTTGATGGTCAAACAATAATCGGCCAGCATATTAGGATTCCATTTGCCTTGATATCTCTTTTCCATAGCTGAAACCACTTGTGTTAGCTCATTTGATTTTATTTTACAATGGACAAATGGACGAAAAAACTTTTATTAAAAATAATTATTTAAATCCATTAATTGAAATTGAAATAAAAAAACTGTGGGTGATGGAGAAATTCCGAATATATATTAGAAAACACGATAAAAACTGCATTAAGTACAACTATTGGTACTCATGAGGCAAAAATCATGTTGACCATTTCATTGCTAAATTATAAACCACACAGAAGATAGTCTGGACAATTTTAGCAATTCTAGCTTTCATGAAACCGGAACGAGCCAACATGCTTAATTCCCGGTTGAAGAAGAAGAAGAAGTTACCGGAGATTACGAAATCCTGATTAAAACACTCGGATCGCGTCCCTGAATAATATCGAAACGTTTCTCTGGGGAATTCCCTTCCGCTCTGTATAAGTGGGGAAGGCAGGTCTTGTGATTTGCACAGTAAATTGATTTGTAATAGAAAGTGAAGAAATCTGTTGGCGATATGTTGGTTAACAGGTACGAGGAATTTTACAAAAGGGAGATCACAAATGATTAATGATGGTTGAGGGCCAGAGTCTTCGATCACGTGGTGTGAATGTTGTCAGAACAAAATGTACTGACTGTATACAAGCGCACAACCTTCCGTCGTAATCTCATAACATGATGTTTATAATATACTCTGACATTGTATATAGCTCCTCTGAAATACGAGGATGTTAAGGAGAGAGGATGGTATTTTTTAAAACTTTTTTCCTTATTTGGTGTAAATTATTTATTTTTTGTATGTTAAGAGTTAATGCCTATAGCGACTTAACCAAAAATAAAAATTTTGAAAAAATATTGAGGGCCCAAATTTTCAAAAAAATGTACCCAGTGCAGGGGTTTACTAAAACCGATATATCTAAACCAATTTTGAAGATAACTTCACAGAATTTGTTACATTTTATTAGTAAAATCAGCTCTACAAATGCTCTGTAACATAATTCTGATATTTGTCCTTAAAGTTGTAAAATAATAATAATAATAATAATAATAATAATAATAATAATAATAATGATAAAAATAATAATGATAATAATAATAATAATGATAATAATAAATAATAATGATAATATAATAATAATAATGATAAAAATAATAATGATAATAATAATAATAATAATAATAATGATAAAAATAATAATGATAATAATAATAATGATAAAAATAATAATGATAATAATAATAATGATAATAATAATAATGATAATAATAATAATGATAATAATAATAATGATAATAATGATAATAATAATAATAGTGATAATAATAATAATAATAATGACAATAATAATAATGATAATAATGATAATAAAAATGATAATAATAATGATAATAATGATAATGATAATGATAATAACAATAATAATGATAATAATAATGATAATAATAATGATAATAATGATAATAATGATAATAATAATAGTAATAATAATAATGATAATAATAATAGTAATAATAATAATAATAATAATAATAATAATAATAATAATAATAATGATGATGATGGTGGTGATAATAATAATAGTAATCTATTCATAGTAATTCTTCCCGAAGGCAGGTCCTTCACTGCAATCATAGCATTTTCATGCTATGCTTGCAGCTTTACTAGGGAATTGTGTAGGTGTGGTAGCTTCCCGTTGCTTTCCACATCGGTGAAGGATGATGATGATGATGATAATGATTAGGATAATGATAAGGATGATGGCCATATGATTTTGGGGACCGTTTGGGCCTTAAATTTTTCCTGACATTTGTCTTACAGGTGAGGTAAAACCCCGATAAAAACCTCACCCAGAAAAACTGTCCCGACCGGGGATAGAACCCGGGCCCGCTGCGTGACAAGGCAGCACGCTACCTCGAGACCACAGCGGTGGACTATAATGATAATAATAATAATGATAAAAATAGGGATAATAATAACAATATAATAATAATAATAAAAAAAGTAAAGTAATCCCATTACAGGCCTCAAGAGGCCCTTCGGGTAGTAGGAGGTTAAGGCTCCCACTTTTTCTGGACAATCGGCACTTGATGTCAGCCGGGTTGTCAGTCCTGCGTGACGGCCGCCTTTACCACCAGAACAAGCGTCTGGTATTCATTTCCGTTAGAGGCTGAGTCTACCCCAGGGCCATAGTGCCGCCAGAAGGTTTAGGTCAGTTTAAAAATCCTGACCCCACCGGGACTTGAACCCTCGACCTTCTGGCTTGGAGCGCAGTGCCTTAACCACTACGCTACGGCGTGCCCCCATAATAATAATAATAATAATAATAATATAATAATAATAATAATAATAATAATAATAATAATAATAATAATAGTAATAACCCAAAATAGCTATAATAGGGTCTTTGACCCTTCACCTATATGTTTGTTCCATATGACCCGCGATACAAATAAGTGTAGCGGTTCTGCTTAATTTCTTCTTCTTCTTCTTCCTTCCAAGTATTAGGCCAAGGCCTGTTACGATCCTATAGAAAATTTTCCCTCCAGCGTTTGAGGGAAATTCTCGTATAAGACTTGAAAGCATAATAATAGTCCCTTTCGATTGGTTGCTGGCCAAAGGAAGGCAAGACCAGTGATGGGGCTGCCATCTTATAGCCTCTGGTCAGGCTTTTCTGGAGAAGAAAAGAAAATAAAGGAAAGAAGAAATGGAAGAAAGGAAAGACTCCCTAGCCCTCGGATGCCCTAATAGCGTCGGCGTCAAAAAAACAAGAGTTAACCAAGAGAGGTTAGATAGTAAAGTTAAAAGAGTGCAAAACACAAGTAAGTGGAAGAAATGTTTTGCACAGCTTGGGCACCTTGTGGTCGCCATCCACATATCCCCTAGATGAGGACCCCTGAGGGGTTCTGCTTAATTTAATATATGATATCAGAACATGTTTAATGCGAATCAAAAACAAATTCAAGTTCTTGAACAAATTCTTGGCTGGATTTGATGCTCATACACGTCATATTGTGTTATTACATAGCAGCGGAATCAGTAAGCGTCAGTAATGAATAGACAAGACTTCCTTTTTACCTTCCCAAATTTCAAAACGTTCCTAACGAACCTTTACATCCACTGACTGTACAATTACTGCGGGTTAAATACTCAATTAAGCTGAATTCGCGTTTTAATTTTTTTAGCACAAAAATAAACGTGTAACAGTTAAACCATTCATTCGCGTTACAATTTACAAATACACTTTCCGTTCTTATAACTGTGTAATTACCGAGAGAACTGCTCACACACAACGTACGTATCAAGAAGATACTGGATATAGGTTGATTAGATTAATCTTATTGCTTCTTTTTTTATCAAATGTTAAGATAAGTGACGGATTCTATTTTCATTATCACAATCCATCGAATCGTCAATCATTATCATAAGTAATGCCACGAGTGATTTCCAAATTATCAATAAATTCACGACTCACGAAGTGAGGAGTGAATTTATCTAGAGAATTTGGAAATCAAGAGTGGCATTTGTTAGGACTATTTAACGAATAAAATTAAGCAGTTTACTCTCAAATCATTATTCAACTATAGTTATTTTGAAATACTTATATATTTAATGTAAACGGCGATGTTTGAAAACAAATAAGAAATGTGAGGTTATGTTCATTCACTGCTGCTTGATCATATTATTTATTGCCAAATAAGATCGCAATATTGTAAGAGTGCACCCAAGTGGAGAAATAATGAAACACATCAAACTATATATCATAATCAACATTACGGGTTATTCATTTATTTTTTAGTAAACAACTCAGTAAAATCAAGGAATCTTTTCATTATTTGCTGTATTCAATGTATTTGTTGGAGAAAAATAATGCTTTGACCTGTTCAGAACATTAAAAAGGAGGAGCTTTCTTTATCACAAAAGCAGGAGCTGATAAAGAGAAATCGGTAAAGAGCGAGGTGAAACACGACTGTCATTGGTGTAAAACAAGATTCATTGAAACGTGATTGGTCATTGACTAGCATTTGTGGCATGAGTTAAATAGTCACAAATAATTCTGCCCCAGGGCAGGTCTTTCACTGCATTCATAGTATTTTCATGCTATGCTTTGCAGCTTTATTTGGAAATTATAGGCGTGGTAGCTTCCCGTTGCTTTCCACGTCGGTGAAGGATGATGATGATGATGATAAGGATGATGATGTTTCAAATAAGTTCAGTTCATTTAAAATGCTGTGATTTGTTTCGTATATTAACATTGTCTTTTGGATACATGTTTGTATATACATTGTACGTAGTATACATAAAAGGCAGTGGTTTTACTTCCCGCTGCGAGGGAACAATATAAAACAATACATACGTACTTACCGCCATTTTATTACTGATTGGTGTCACAGCCTGCTGTAGCCGCGAGGAGGTTTACGGCCAAGTGTGCAATGGCAACCAAAACTTTTCAAGCTCTATACATCGATTTGTTGCGAACTGGATTATAATTTATTTTTAATAACAAGTGAATCAAATTATTTCGAATAAATAAATACATTATATTTTAATTAAACATACTGGCGGCCGAATTTTAATAGGCAACTCGGCAAAAATGTATTCAGTCATTCACAATTTTACGAAAAAAATTGATTTTGTTCATACACTCGATGAACCTAGTAATCTTCGGCCGGATCTTGGACTGTAAGATTGCAACATATTATAATGAGAAGTTAGGCTTATGACTGTCTTTTGTTTCGGTTTCATACACAAACAGTTGAATAATATACACTATCTGTTTTGCAACCTTACATTTTTTACATAAAAATCTTGACTTTACTTATGGGTTATGAGGTAAGCACATTTCCGGTAGCAGAATCGTCGCATGAGTTATGGAATGGAAATATGGAAGTTTATTATGAACACGAACACACGAAATGCTATTGGTTAACATCAGACAGCGGTTTATCAAGCTGAGTAAATTTAATTCAGTTCAGTGAATGCAAATCTGAACGTTGTACGGTTCCATGTTAATTGTTTCATGAATAGAGTTTGTCAATCTTGGAATAAAATTCTACTTCCCACAGGTATGAAGTGTTTTACTGCTGTTGAATTCAATGGAAATATAGCGAAGAGCGTTCCTAGTCACAACTCGTATAATTTATAAAATAATAGAATTTTATATACTCAACCTAGGATTTAAAGAGAGATCAGGGCTTGCTTGGTTTAGGCTAGGGGCATGGAAATTTCTATAAAAGTTAGCGACGATCACGATATGCGAATATGTCCAATGTGCGGGAACTTTGAAGACGAGATACATATATTAGGAAAATGTAATGATTTAGAATATTGGAGACGTCAGTTATTACCGGAAATATTTCTAAATTCAAATCGGGAAAGATTGGCTGCTACGAGTTATTGGTAAATCCAGAAAATTGGATAAACTTGGGGAAAAACGCGGAAAATAAGAACAACACTCATTCATGCATAAATACATGTTATCAAAATGCAATACCATTAATTATTAATAATTATAGTGTACATAACTTAATTAATGCATAATGCTATTCATTATTATGTAATTGTAATATTCAACTTTTATAAGATTCATGATGTGTTCCGTTGAGGTATTATTCAAAATTAATATAAAAATATGGAATATTCACCTGAAAGGTCCGTCTCCTCAACTTAATTAATTATTTAACAGTAGCGCTTTAAAACTAAATACAGGGTGGACCGCTCGAATGGACCTAATTTCAATTGCTTGTTACTGGCAAACGGTTGAAGATAGAAACTTAAAACAACGTTCATAGTACAGAAAAACTCACCAAGTTTCGAATCCTGTCGGTAGATGGCACAAAGATACGTTTCTCGTTCTTAGATTTAATTGTTTGTGAAAATGGCGACTCCGCAGATGAAAGCGCAAGCTGTTTTGTGGTATGGATGTGTATGCGGAGTTTAATAATCAATCATTAGAGTTCAAAGGGAGTTCCGGCGTGTGTTTAAACCGTGATGCTCCAACTGCTAGAAGCATAAAGAAGTGGCGTGATACATTATTAGCTACAGGATCTGTGTTGAAGAAGCATGGTGGTGGTCGCAGAGCATCCGATGAAATGGTAGCAAATGTTCAAGCCGCATTTGAGCGAAGCCCCCGGAAGTCATTAAGAAGAGCTTCGCGGGAACTTCAAATACCAAAATCGACATTACAACGGATTGTCCACAAACGCCTCAAACTGCACGCATATAAAGTGCAGTTAGTGCAACGTCTGGAGCCGAATGACATGCCGAAACGAGTGGAATTCGCCAATACGATGCTGGACCGTCTCGGCGCTGATCCTGACTTCATGACCAAGATTTTCTTCTCGGACGAAGCCACTTTCCATTTGTCAGGCAAGGTAAACCGGCATAATGTTCGGATCTGGGGCTCGGAGAATCCTCACGCTATTCAAGAGCATGTTCGTGATAGTCCGAAGATGAATGTTTGGTGCAGTTTGTCACATAATAAGGTCATTGGACCGTTTTTCTTCGCCGAGAAAACTGTTCGTGGTACCACATATCTTGACATGCTGGAGCAGTTCTTCTTTTCACAAATTGAACAACTGCAGCCTAACATCGTTTTCCAGCAAGATGGTGCTCCTCCCCACTGGTCCAATGAAGTTCGTACGACTTTGGACAACATTTTCCCTGGCCGTTGGATTGGTAGGGGAGGACCAATCGCGTGGCCCCCGAGATCTCCCGATTTAACACCACTGGATTTCTTTCTCTGGGGCTATGTCAAAGATAAAGTTTACACCACCCCAGTCAAAGACCTTCGTGATCTTCGTGAGCGCATCATAGAGGCTATTGAGAACATTCCAGAAGACATACTCCAACGTACTTGGCAAGAAATTGTTCATCGCTTTGATATCGTCACAGTGACTGCTGGGGCTCATATAGAGATGTGGTGATCTGGATATCAAAACTTGGTGAGTTTTTCTGTAATATGAACGTTGTTTTAAGTTTCTATCTTCAACCGTTTGCCAGTAACAAGCAATTGAAATTAGGTCCATTCGAGCGGTCCACCCTGTATATGGTCACACGTAGAAATTCGGTGTTTAATGGAAATGGACAGCTAATGACAAATGAGGGAAATTTTGAGGAAGTGGCTGAATTCAAATACCTAGGAACAATAATCACAAATAGGAATGAGATGCACAAAGAAATTAAACATAGGCTCAATTCTGGAAATGCATGCTATTATGCATTGCAGAGACTTTTGATGTCCCAACTCCTTTCAAAAAAGTTAAGCTCAAATATATATAAAACTATTATTCTACCAGTTATATTATATGGGTGCGAAACATGGACTCTTACTTTAAGGGAGGAAATGAGATTACGAGTATTTGAGAATAAAGTTCTTAGGAACATTTTTGGACCAAAGAGAGATGAACAGACAGGTGAATGGAGAAGACTACATAACAATGAACTACATGGTCTTTATAGGAAGCCAGATATAATAAGAACAGTTAAGTCTCGTAGATTGCGATGGGCAGGACATGTTGCGCGTATGGGGAATGAAAGACGTGCATGGAAGCTTCTTGTAGGAAAGCCAGAGGGAAAACGCCCAGTTGGTAGACCAAGAATGAGGTGGGAGAACATTAACTATGATTTGAGGGAAGTAGATTATACAGGGAATGATTGGAAAGCATTAGCTCAGGATAGGGATGTATGGAGAGCTTATGTCCGCGCGGCCATGAACCTTCGGGTTCGATAGTGCCAGTGAGTAAGTAAGTAAGTAAGCGCTTTCGGACCAGTTTTGAATCCTGCCGATGATGGGACAAGTCCCGAAAGCGCTACAGTTAAATAATTAATTAAGTTGAGGAGACGGACCTTTCAGGTGAATATTTCATAATTTTTATATTAAATTGTAATGTTATTGTTTTCTTTTTTGTTTTTCTATACTATTGCCAATTATTACTTTATTGTAACGGACTGTCAACAGCACGTACGGCTTACTGCCCGTGCGACCCATATTTGTAAATAATATTGTAAATATCTTACTTTTTTTGTCTAATAAAGTCCTACTACTACTACTATAAAATATTAGAAAATCGTATGTGCATTATGTCCCTAATATTGTCAAAGGAGGTGGTTACATTCTTAGAATCTCAAAGAATGCTGTTTTCAGTCACACAATTTATTGTTCAGGATGTGAATATTTACCTGGGAGAAATATAAATGTTGAATTTTACAAGAAAAATCTATGAAGTCCCTTAAAATGAAGTGAGAAGTTGAGTTCAAAGTAACCTAAAATCACCATGTTTGTAATGTAAAATAAGTTTTGTTTTCTTTGTTGATATTATTATTTAGCTTGACGAAGTTAAGACCAAATAATAATTACAAATTCAGAAGATAAACTACAGAATGGTCTGTATGAACATCAGAAGTTACAGAAGAATATTGATTGAAGATATCTACAGAGAAAACTAACATTATGGAATTTCAATTTGTAGATCCTATCGGAAGTAAAATTGTACTGGACAATACAATTTTGGAGCAGGTGAATAATTTTACATATCTAGGATGCGATATCTCATATGAAGAAGAAAAGGATGTAAATGCAAAAATATCAACTTTTTAAGAATTTTAGGGTTAATAAATTCTATCTTCAAGCCACAGTTAGTCCAAAAACATTCAAGACTAAAAGTGAATAAAATACTGGCTCTTCCAACTCTTTTGTATGGTAGCGAAGTATGGACATTGAAACAGAAGAATATACAGAGACTTACATCTGCTGAAATGAGATATCTTCGGAGGACTACAGGATACACACTACTAGATCACAAAAAAATGAAGACATCTTAGAAGAATTACACATGAAACCTTTAGAAATCAAAATTTCTGATTATAAGTCAAGATGGATGCAACATGTTCATCGAATGGAAGATCACAGGATACCCAAACAAATGTTAAGATATCAACCTGCAGAAAGAAGAAGACCAGGATGTCTACTCAAAAGACTTTTGGATGGTGTTTCTCTTGAGGCCGAAACAGGTCAACAAATGGCCTAGATTCGTGAATGTACTATGGTGATGATGATGATGAAGTTAAGACCATGTGCTCTTCTCTTCCACTTCATCGAACAAAATATAATTATTACATTAAAATGGCAGTGAAGCATGGACAATACGTAGAAGAGATGAAAGCCGAATAACAGCAAATGAGATGCGATTTATGCGGCGTACAGCAGGCTATACAAAGTGTGACCATAAAAGAAATGAGGAAATTATGAAAGAGTTGGATGCAGAACCCATTCTTCACCATATACAAAACTACCAGAAGAACTGGAAAGCCCATCTACAACGAATACCGTCTCATAGATTTCCAAAAGCCATGCTTCGTTACTGCCCACAAAGCAAAAGATCGCTGGGACGTCCAAAAAAACACTGGATGGAAAATTCCTCTTTGAGACCGTAACAGGCCACACGGCCTAGTTGCATGGATGATGATGATGAATACTCTGAAATAAGAGAGAACAATTTGAACTGAGAGTAAAACAGGCTCTAGAATATATAGATCAAATATTTACTCTAGTGGGAAATTTTCTGTTAAATAGGCCTCTTCTGTTACTATCTGATTTAAAATAAAAGCGTGTTTTGTGCTTGCTTGAAATAATTCTTTTTACGATGATATTGTAAATAAAAATGTGTTTAGATTTTGGATTAATTAAATCAGATTTATTTCATTAATATATATTTTCTTCTTCTTCTTGTTAATTTATAGGATTTTCATCCTGTTTATTTCCCAAATCACTCCTCGGAGGAAAACATATTGGATGTGCATCCACTGTCTATCCATCTCTTAGCTGGTCTTCCTCTTGTTCTTCTCCCGTCCATTGGTCTATCTTCTTTAGCTCTTTTTGCAAGTCTGTTATCTTGCATACTTTCTATATGTTCTTTCCAGTATTTTCGTGTATCTATAATAAATTTGGTTATGTATTGAATTTGACATTTGTCTCTAATTTCTGTATTTATATATCTTATGTATTAATTACACTGGTCAAGATGATTTTTGTCTCATGAGTACCAATAGTTGTACTTAATGCAGTTTTTTATCGTGTTTTCAAATATGTATTCACAATTTCTCCATCACTCACAGTTTTTTATTTCAGTTTCAATTAATGGATTTAAATAATTATTTTTTAATAAACGTTTTTTCGTCCATTTGTACATTATAAAATCAAACCAAATGAGCTAACTCAGGAGATTTCAGCTATGGAAAAGAGATAACAAGGCAAATGGAATCCTAATATGCTGGCCGATTATTGTTGGACCATCAAGAGGGATGCTCCACAGGCGAAATATAGCAGAAAATCGTCATTTCTTACTTTCTAGGTGAGTCCGAATGTTCGAATATTGTGTAGTTGCGAATGTAGAAAATATTAATGTGTTTGAAATTATAAATTCCTGTCTCTCGGAAACCTTGCGTGATGGAGAAAAACCGATATCACATTTGAATTCAAGAGAAACAATACTATCAGAATCACATATTTGTCTTCCTGAGACAAAGAAAAACTTTCTTTTTTGTTGCTCAGTGTAATTTTCTTATTGTTAGTGGATTTTAAGGGACTATACTTTTTTGAAAATGAGTTGTTGTTGTTGACAGAGTGATGTTATAAACCGCATGTCATTACGCGAGGTAACAAGTTGTTCTGCTTCAGTCATAGTTTAATTAACACGTGATCTTGACGAGATGGATCCACGCCCGCGCAATTCTTATTTTAGCTGTTCCCGGTGTTTAATGATTGTTTCAAATGACTAACCATGTAAAATCGTCATATTGTATCCCATTCCATATCAAGTTGTAAAATATATAAAAGAGAACAATAGTTGTTCACCCTTACTATTTTTATTAAATTATTAATTAAATGTCCACCGCTGTGGTCTCGAGGTAGCGTGCTGCCTTGTCACGCAGCGGTCCCGGATTCGATCCCGGGTCGGGGCAGTTTTTCTGGGTGAGGTTTTTATCGGGGGTTTTCGTCACCTGTGAGACAAATGTCAGGAAAACTTTAAGGTTCAAAAAGGTCTCCGAAATCATATGGCCATCATCATCATCCTTATCATTATCATCATCATCATCATCATCATCCTTTATCGGTGTGGAAAGCAACGGGAAGCTACCACACCTACAATCCCCTAGTAAAGCTGCAAAGATAGCATGAAAATGTTATTATTGCAGTGAGGGACCTGCCTTCGGGCAGAATTACTATGGATGGATGGATTAATTAAATTATATAATGTTATACGAGAAAAAATTATTATTAGATATTCAATAGTAGGTAACACTGAGCAACAAAAAAAGATACTTTTTTTTTTGTCTCAGAAAGAAAAAATATGTGATTGTGATAGTATTTTTCCTCTTGAATTCAAATATGATATAGGTTTTTCTCCATCACGCAACGTTTCCGAGAGACAGGCATTTATAATTTCAAACACTTTATTATTTTCTACATTTGTAACTACACAATATTCGAACATTCGGACTCACATAGAAAGTAAGAAATGACGATTTTCTGCTATATTTCGCCTGTGGAGCATCCCTCTTGATGGTCCAACAATAATCTGCAAGCATATTAGGATCCCATTTACCTTGATATCTCTTTTCCATAGCTGAAATCTCCAGAGTTAGCTCATTTGGTTTTATTTTACAATGGAGAAATTGACGAAAAAAAAATTATCAAAAAATAATTATATAAATCAATTAATTGAAATTAAAATAAAAAACAAACTGTGGGTGATGCAGAAATTCCGAATACATATTTGAAAACACGATAAAAACTGCATTAAGTACAACTATTGGTACTCATGAGACAAAATCATGTTGACCAGTGTAATATCATCGGGGCAACGTAACCCCGCCTTCCAGGCGCCCCAACCTCAGAAGTGGGTTAAATTACGCCATTGCCAGGAGAGAAACTAGAAATGTCTAAAAAGACAAAACTGGGGGCATTAAAACATAATTTAAGAATATATATACTAATTAACTTTTTTAATATTTATAATAGATAATATAAAATAATTTTGATTAAAAATACATATTTATAAAATTCCAATCTACACCTATTTTAAAATCGATGCATTTTCAAATAATTATTCTAATTGTATTATTAGAAATTTTGACATTAAAATCACCATGTATTTTAGGACTGTCTGTATTTAATTGAACAATGAATGAAAGTGTATAG
Organism: Diploptera punctata; assembly: GCA_030220185.1. Lineage (NCBI taxonomy): Eukaryota > Metazoa > Arthropoda > Insecta > Blattodea > Blaberidae > Diploptera > Diploptera punctata. Next base: position 1,338,191 of record JASPKZ010003802.1, read on the forward strand.
TTCCTGGAACACCCTGTGTGCACTAGGAATTGTGTTTGATCTCCTAGGGTTTGTGGAAGTGCCGGAAATAGAACCAAAATCTGCCTTTAACTGCATTGTTTTGATCGGATTGGATTCAATTACACGTGTTGGCTGCAGGGAGGGAATTCCCTTGTTAAGACAAAAATAGACGGAAGAAAGAAAGAATGTGATAAGGAGGGAGAACATAGGTTTCTTCCTCGTGTTGAAGTAAAAATAAATCTTGTAGATAAATTACTTACTTACTCACTGGCACCATCGAACCCGTAGGTTCATGGCCGCGCGGACATAAGCTCTCCATACATCCCCATCCTGAGCCAATACTTTCCAATCATTCCCTGTATATTCTACTTCCCTCAAATCATAGTTAATGTTCTTCTCCCACCTCATTCTTGGTCTACCAACTGGGCGTTTTTCTTCTGGCTTTCCTACAAGAAGTTTCCATGCACGTCTTTTATTCCCCATACGCGCAACATGTCCTGCCCATCGCAGTCTACGAGACTTAACTGTTCTTATTATATCTGGCTTCCTATAAAGACCGTGTAGTTCATTGTTATGTAGTCTTCTCCGTTCACCTGTCTGTTCATCTCTCTTTGGTCCAAAAATGTTCCTAAGAACTTTATTCTCAAATACTCGTAATCTCCTTTCCTCCCTTAAAGTAAGAGCCCATGTTTCGCACCCATATAATATAACTGGTAGAATAATAGTTTTATATATTTTCAGCTTGACGTTCCAGATGGCGTTATAGGTACAATTACCTTACATTGTTAGAATATTATCTTTTTATATATAAAAGTCCACCGCTGTGGTCTCGAGGTAGCGTGCTGCCTTGTCACACAGCGGGCCCGGGTTCGATCCCCGGTCGGGGCAGTTTTCCTGGGTGACGTTTTTATCGGGGTTTTTTCCTCACCTGTAAGACAAATGTCAGGAAAACTTTAAGGCTCAAACGGTCCCCGAAATCATATGGCCATCATCATCATCCTTATCATTATCATTATCATCATCATCCTTCACCGGTGTGGAAAGCAACGGGAAGCTACCACACCTAGAATTCCCTAGTAAAGCTGCAAGCATAGCATGAAAATGCTATGATTGTAGTGAAGGACCTGCCTTCGGGCAGAATTACTGTGGATGGATGGAATATATAGAAATCAATGTTTGTATGTATATTAGTATTCTATGCGCGGACATACCTTTGATCCAATTTTGATGGGATTTTTTGCAAAATGTTCAGGAGATTCCCGGGATGAACATAGGTTATAAGAGAGTTGTGATACTGAACCCCTTCACCCCCAAAAATCACTCTTTGTAGTGAAAAAGTGAAATAAAGTCCCTATTTTAACGTTTAAATGGCTTACGCTACCTAAACCATAACAAATACACCAAATTATTGTACACAGAATTGAATATGTCAAAAAACACTCTACAAAAAAGTCCGGGACAGCATATGTTTATCTTCTACGGATAACTCACAATAACCTTTTTTGTCTTTCATTGATGCCAAGGAAATTGGGATAAGTAGATTCCCAGGCAAGCGTGCTCTGCCATACCGTTCAACCGATTGAGGTGGGGCTTTTTGAAAAATGTTCAGGAGATCCCGGGGATGAACATAGGTTATAAGAGAGTTGTGATACTGAACCCCATCACCCCCAAAAATCACTCTTTGTAGTGAAAAACGTGAAATAAAGTCCCGATTTTGACGCTTAAATGGCTTACGCTACCTAAACTATAACAAATACACCAAATTAATGTACACAGAATTGAATATCTCAAAAAAACTCTACAATAAAGTCCGCGATAGCATATGTTTATCTTTTACGGATAACTCACAATAACCATTTTTGTCTTTCATTGATGCCAAGAAGATCGGGATAAGTAGATTCCCGGGCAAGCGTGCTCTGCCATACCGTTCATCCGATTGAGAAGGAGTTTTTTGCAAAATGTTCAGGAGATTCCCGGGATGAACATAGGCTATAAGAAAGTTGTAATATACAACCCCTTCACCCCCAAAAATCACCCATTGTAGTGAAAACGTGAAATAAAGTCCCTATTTTGACGCTTAAATGGTTTACGCTGCCTAAACCATAACAAATACACCAAATTAATGTACACAGAATTGAATATCACAAAAACCTCTACAAAAAAGTCCGCGACAGCATATGTTTATCTTCTACGGATAACTCACAATAACCACTTTTAGATCGGGATAAGCAGATTCCCGGGCAAGTATAACTGCGCACGGCTGGTGGTAAAAACACATTAACATTTATTTAGGAGTAGCAACGCACGCCGGGTATTAGCTAGTTTAATATAAATTATATAATATTGTTAATAATAATAAAAATAATAATAATATTGATGATATTGAAAATTGATAATGTATTTTATTCACAAATAAGTATTGTACACAGCATAGACACCCGAATGAGCAAGCACTTTCTTTTCACTCGATTCTTAGATTCAGCATTATCGACATCGAGAAATCAACTTTTATAAGATTCATGATGTGTTCCGTTGAGGTTTATTCAAAATTAATATAAAATTATGGAATATTCACCTGAAAGGTCCGCCTCCTCAACTTAATTATCATTTAACTGTAGCGCTTTCGGGACTTGTCCCATCATCGGCAGGATTCAAAACTTGTGTTTCACTGAAGATCTGGTAGAGGGGGTTGCATGGAAATCATGAAAGCAGCTCACAACGACAGCCTGATAAACGAAAACGAACATGCAACCCCCTCTACCAGATCTTCAGTGAAACACCAGTTTTGAATCCTGCCGATGATGGGACAAGTCCCGAAAGCGCTACAGTTAAATGATAATTAAGTTGAGGAGACGGACCTTTCAGGTGAATATTCTATAATTTTATATTAATCGAGAAATCAATAAATATAGTGACAATTTTGATGAAATTCAAATTTTCTATTAAAGGATAATAACCACACGAAAGTTTCGCTGCATTTCATAATATTTATTGGAGAGTCAGTCACTGCAAAATAATGCTATGACCTATTCGGAATGTTGAAAAGGATGTCATTTCTTTATTATGATAAACTTTAGTTGGTAAATTCTAGGCGAAAATTGACTGTGATTGGTTGTGAAACAGAAATCATTGAAACGTGATTGGTCATTGACTCCCATTTGGGGCATGAGTTAAATAATGTATTAAAGGATATTAACCACTGGAAAGCTTCGCTGCATTTCATAACATCTATGTCTGACAAGTCAATATACAATTACTTTATAATAAGTTACTGGATAACTTGGGCCCATTTTATCAAGAAGCTAACATCCGTTCAAGTTCCCATTATGGATGTTTTACCTCGTTGTAATGAATTAATTTACAAAAGTCGAATTTGAAGTAACAAAGGTTGACATGGAATCGAAAATCACTTCTGATAGACGTTTTAATTTCAAGTTTTTACTTGACTTAAATAACAAAACAGCTAAGTTTAAATGATCCAATCATGAAACAAACCACAATATTAAAAAAAATAGCAAATGTTTCTGACACAGTAGGTATACATAATGTATTATAAAACTGATTCCTATTGCTTAATACAAAATTATCGAAACAATGTAATTTTGGATAGTCAACTTAACTGATTGAAATAATGTTTAAACCAAAAGAGGCATTCAAAATATGTTATTTTAGGGCACAGTTGGAATATACGAATGACAGAAAACAAAGTGAAAATTCAAGTTCAGCAGTATGTTTCCATTATATTATTGCAATTGTTTTTCCATTGTTAAATGTAAGTAAATAATTCTTGCATTTGTTTTTTGTTATACTGTAGTAATAGTATATTACGATGCGAGGTTCGGAAGTGTTTTTTACAGAATCGAGGAAAAATCTTTAAAAACAAAGTGATAGCCAGGTTTTTAATTTCCGAGATTCTGTAAAACACTTCACAAACATGAGTTGTACATTATTTTTTGCGCGATGGTGTTTTCAAAATAATAAATAATAGTAAAATAATAACATCTTTGTTGGAAATATTTGCGTTCATTATAAACAATTGACTAACGTTAACAGTGTGGGCAATGTTTGTTAGTTGAAACAACAGGAGGCCTTGAGAACAATTATTGATAACATGGCCGCGTACGTATTTATTCTTTTATATTGTTTCAAATAAAGTTCAGTTCATTTAAAATGCACTGATTTGTTCCGTATAATGTATATTAACACTATATTTTGTAATTTTCTGTATATACATTGTACGTAGTATACATAGAGGGCAGTGGTTCTACTTCGCGCACCTGGGTGCAAATGTAATATTACAGTATAGTTATTTAGGTTGGTAACTCCGAAATGTAGGGCGTTGAACTTTCAATCATGGTCACCAATGCTGTACGTACGACAAAACGCACTATCGCGCAAAAGTAATTATAGTATATATTTTATTATTAAAAGAAATTTATTGAAATTGTTTTTTATTATTAAAAGTATGTAAATAATTGTTGAATTTTTTATTTATTATTAAAATTAGTAAATAATTGTTGCATTTGTTATTTATTATGAAACTGCAGTAAATAATTATTGTATTTGTTTTTTTATTATTAAAAGTTAGGAGTAATTATTGCGCTCTTTTCTGCTATTAAAAGTTAATAAATAATTGTTGTGTTTGTTATTTATTAAATTATTAATGTAAATAATTGCTGCATATGTTTTCTATTATTAAAATTAGAGAAATATTATTGCATCTGTTTTTTATTGTGAAAAGTAAGGAAATAATTGTTGCATTTGTTATTTATTATTAAACAGTAATACATAATTCTCGTATTTCTTTTTTGTTATTGAAAGTTAGAGAAATATTACTACAACTTATTTTGTATTAGTAAAAGTGTGACTGAATTCAAATACCTAGGAACAATAATAACAAACAGGAATGAGATGCACAAAGAAATTAAACATAGGCTCAATTCTGGAAATACATGCTATTATGCATTGCAGGGACTCTTGTCGTCCCAACTCCTTAAAAAAAAAAAACGTTAAACTGAAAGTATATGAAACTGATATTCTACCAGTTATATTATATGGATGCGAAACATGGTAAAAGTAAGTAATTAAAAACGTAATGGAAACAGAAGAAAGCAGAATTGAATTAATTGAATTTGAGGGAAAACACCTGGAAGAAACACCGGTCTTGGAACACGGCCTCATAACCCGGAATCTCTTAATATTATGATTATCGATCCTGAAAACCTGCATTCAACTGTATATTTCACTGTTTCACACTTCCAAATAATAGTGCTTTCCATGGAGATTATAATGACATCTTAAATTCCATTTAGAGAAAAAAAAGACAATTGGTTATTTCCTTGTACCCTTCAAATAAACTAAACCGAAAATATTTACCTGGTTGTAGAGGGGTAACAAACAAAAATTGGCAGCATATTATAGCATTCTGTAGAGAGACAGAACAACTTAGATTACAGATGCTGCCGGAAAGATTTCTCCGGTCGGATCGTGGGAGAGTGGCGTGTTGGGATCTTTTAGGACGGATCGAGAGTGAATAAAAAACATGCACATTTTTGGGTACAGTAAGGAAATTGAGATATAACAAAATTGTAGATTAAGGATATATGTATTAACAATAAGAAGAATCTCAATATGGTCTTTGTTTTCGATCTTTAATTATATTATATAATAAGTAGGTCTGATAAGTTGAATAGTCTGATAGTGCATTTGATGTCTGCTGGGACGGGGGGAGGGGGGTGAGCGTGCGCGTGTGTACACGTGTGGGGGTGTGTGTGTGTGTTTTTCTAATTTGTTTCCTAGCATTTTTTTAATATTAATGTACTGAATGAGAGTTTTTATTTATTTATTGTCTTTTCATGGATGAATGTAGATATGTATTATTGTGACGTAGTGTAGACATAGATTTTACTTATATGTAGCCTATTATTTTTTTTTGATACAGGTGTATTTGTAGGTATTGTTTATGTTATGATTAGTTTTATTTGTTTTATTCATGGAAAAATAATGCACGTACGGCCAAGCAGGCCCGTGCGCAATGTAAATCCATATGTATTTTCTTTCTTCTGAAAAAAGGCAATAAATTCCATTATCTGTCTATCTAAAAAGCGATTTAAGATTAGAAACTTAGGGTCTCAGAGAAAATGCTGTAGTTATCAGCTAACAAATTTGGTTACACTTGATACTTTAATCCCAGATTTAAAAATTAAATAGGAACGTGCATGATTATAAGATGGCTGCGGTCCTTCATTAGGAATTGGATAGAGCCCATCAATTACAATCTAATCAAGCATATTAAAAAAAAACTTTTACAGGATCCTTAAGATTACCAGCAAATAATTAATGATAGTCATTTTATTAATTTACAGGCTGTAGAATGTACATAACAAAAAGCTAAAATGGTAAAGACATGTGAGAAGAATGCAGGTTGGAAGGCTGTCTATGCATGGGATATTGAAAGAAGGAAGACCAAGAACAGCCTGGAAGAATAACATTCAAAATTCCATGAGGATATTTGGTGTAACGGATGAAGACACAGAGGACAGAGAACGATGGAGAACTTTAATTAAGGGAATTTGTGAATGTTTGTTGTCCCGCGCCGTAGCCGAGCGGTTAAGGTAGAAAGCCTTGGCGCAGAGCTACGGGACTTGCGCTGGTTCGAGTCTCCATGGGGAAAGAAATTTTCTCATGGTATTTCGGCCAGTATGGGACCGGTGCCCACCCAGCATCGTGAGGCAATTGGGTAGCTACAATAAGTAGCGGCTCCAGGTTGAGGAACCAGCTATAACGGCTGGGGGACTCGACATGCTAACCACATGTCACCCATACACTGGCTGTTGATCATCTACCTCTGTGATTGACACATGTGGATGTGAAGGGCCAGCAGCCGGCTGGTAAAAGGGCAACCGCTGAAAAGTGGAAAGACCCTCAATCGGAATCGGTGAATGTTTGTTGCAAACTGGTAGTCTGTAGGTCCGTAGTCATTTATGTATTTTTTTTAAACTCATGTTAATTACTAAGATTGGTTGGAGAAAACCCTCAATGATGAGGAAAATTCTCAAAATCATGAACAATGTACATCGTATAAATGTTCTTCTGTGACATAATAATAATAATAATAATAATAATAATAATAATAATAATAATAATAATAATAATAATAATAATAATAATAATAATAATAATAATAATAATAATAATAATAATAATAATAATAATAACTTAATAATAATAAAAATAATATAAAAAATAATAAAAATAATAATAATATTAATAAATAATAATAAAATAATAATAATCTATCCATCCATTGTAATTCTGCCCGAAGGCAGGTCTTTCACTGCAATCATAATAAATTTTCATGCTATGCTTGCAGCTTTACTAGGGAATTGTAGGTGTGGTAGCTTCCCGTTGAAGGATGATGATAATGATAAGGATGATGATGTTGAAGATGGCAGTATATGATTTCGGGGACCGTTTGGGCCTTACAGTTTTCCTGAAATTTGTCTTACAGGCGAGGAAAAACCCCGATAAAAACCTCACCCAGAAAAACTGCCCCGACCGGTGATCGAACCCGGGCCCATTGCGTGACAAGGCAGCACGCTACCTCGAGACCACAGCGGTGGACATAATAATAATAATAATAATAATAATAATAATAATAATAATAATAATAATAATAATAATAATAATAATAATAATAATAATAATAATAATAATAATAATAATAATAATAATAATAATAATAATAATAATAATAATAATAATAATAATAATAATAATAATAATAATAATAATAAATAATAATAATAATAATATAAAAATAATAAAAATAATAAAAAAATAATAATAATAAAAAATAAAAAAAATAATTTTTAGATTTGGAACCCAATTAGGGTAAGTTATATATTTGTATTTTGATGCAGGCGTCATTTGAACGGATGTGTAAACATGAAATTCGTTGACATTGATCTGGAGAGACGCCCGTCAGTTTGTGGAGAGGAGATTAGAATAAACGTGACGTAGACGTCACGGCTGCGATTGGGTACATAAGACGTTAGTGAAGGCTTTTCAAACCGTTTAAAATCCACGTACCAGTTATCATCCCCGTAACGTATATATTTCACGCACAGAATTCTGCTAGCGGGCTGTTTTTCTCGCATAACTGTATTACACAACCGCATCTAGCTGTGTTTGTGGAAAATCTGAAATATCATTAAGAATAAGGAAATAATACACACATAAGGACTTTATTAAACTAAAAGTAAGATACATACAATGTTATTTACAAATATGGGTCGCACGAGCAGTAAGCCGTACGTGCTGTTGACAGTCCGTTACAATAAGTTGATGTTTGGTAATAATATACTTAAAACAAAAAAAGAAAACACAATAATATTACAATTAGATATCAATACAATTACATTATACATTAACTTAGTTATGTAGAATTATTAAGAATTAATGGTATTGCAATTTGTTAACATATTTATTTATTCATGAATGAGTGTTGTTCTTATTTTCCGCGTTTTGTCAAGAAATCTACCCAAGTTTATCCAGTTTCTGGGTTTACCAGTAACTCGTAGCAAACCAATCTTTCACGATTTGAATTTAGAAATCTCTCCGGTAATAACTGACGCCTCCAATATTCTAAATCGTTACATTTTCCTAATATATGTATCTCGTCTTCAAAAAAGAGAAAAAAGTAAACGATAAAAATGGTAGCATTTAGAATTATTTCACCAAAGAGAGATGAACAGACAGGTGAATCAATGGGCAGGACATGTTTCACGAATGGGGAATGAAAGACTTGCATGAAGCTTCTTGTAGGAAAACCAGAGTGAAAACACCCAGTTGGTAGACCAAGAATCAGGTGGGACAATAACATTAACTATGATTTGAGGGAAATAGATTATACAGGGGATGATTGGAAAGCATTAGCTAAGGATAGGGATGTATGGAAAGCTTACGTTCTCGCGGCCACAAACCTACGCGTTCGATAGTGCCAGTGAGTTAGTTATAAATAATGCAGTTGATTACTAAATAAACTAATGCAGTAAAAAAATAATATATATATATTTTAAATGTTATTGTTATAAGGGCTAAAAGAATAAGAAGTTGAATAAAGTTTGGGAACTGGTTTGTCTTCGGGGAGCTCTACCTTGAGGACTGATCTACACCACACGGAGATAACTGGGTTTGCGTTAGCGCTGACTGCGCGCCTGGGGGTGTCTCGTTCAGCCACCCGCAATGCACACTCGCTTCCTCCATCACTTCCTACTGTGATATCCAGTTTCTTGTTTCACTCCCAAATATTACCAGCAGCTTCCATTCCCACAGCCAAAATGACCTAATTAGCATCCCGACTAATCATTTCTTGTGTTGTTAAAACTTATTCAGTACACAGGATTTATATTAATTACGTCTAAAATGACAGTCATTCTACGTTCTGATTTTTATAAATTCATTTTAATATTAAACTTTCAAATGCATTCTTTGTGCAGAACTTTATTATATAATTTCTCAATTATAACAGAAAAGACAAATATATTGCCTTATTTTTAAAATAAATAAAATCATTACTAATAAAATTCATTGTTAAAACCGTTGAGGTGGAGCGTCATAAAATAAAATAAGTTAAAATATACCTTCTTAGGTAAAATCTGTCGTCTTCAACTTATAAAACATATGTAGGCCTTTCATGACATTCGTCCCATCTTCAGCAGTTCATTCTTCTCTACAACATCCAGTATGATGGTTGATGCTGCTGGTCCTAATGTGGTGTTGTCGTGACTAAAGCTTCTTCCTGACGATATCGTACAGTGGGTTGTTTAGTCTGGGAGAGCTTTCATTTATCAAAAGCTTGTTGTCTATTTCCTTGATAATTTCCAGGTCTTCCAATAGGTTGATTCTGGTTGGATTTCCCTCTTTGTGTACTATTGTAAGGGTGTCTTCTATTGAGTTCATTCTATGGTCGCCGTTTATTATGTGCTTAGCGTAATTAGACTTTCCATATGCGTATACGAAATCGTTACGATGTTCTTTAAATCTTATGTTGAAGCTTCTTTTTGTTCTACCTATATAGAACTTGTCACAATCTTTGCATGTTAATTTATATACACCCTGCCATTAAATTTATTATGTTTTTCTATTTTGTTACTTATTGTATTATTTTTTTAGTCCACCGCTGTGGTCTCGAGGTAGCGTGCTGCCTTGTCACGCAGCGGGCCCGGGTTCGATCCCCGGTCGAGGCAGTTTTTCTGGGTGAGGTTTTTATAGGGGATTTTCCTCACCTGTAAGACAAATGTCAGGAAAACTTTAGGGCCCAAACGGTCCCCGAAATCATATGGCCATCATCCTTATCATTATCATCCTTACCATTATCATTATCATCATCATCCTTCACCGGTGTGGAAAGCAACGGGAAGCTACCACACCTGCACAATTCCCTAGTAAAGCTGCAAGCATAGCATGAAAATGCTATGATTGCAGTGAAGGACCTGCCTTCGGGCAGAATTACTATGGATTATATTATTTAGTTTATTATTAGTTTTGTAGGCTATGTTTAAATTTTTATTTATTTTTCTCAATGTTTTTGCCAATTTTATGGTTTTGTGGCCGGTGTAAGTTAATGTAATCCATGTATTATTAACCCTTAAATTCGTAATGTATCCTTTTGGATACATCAGTTGGTTCAATCAATTTTATATTTTAAATAAATGAGAAGGAATCGAATAAAAATAAACCACTTTAAATATGTTTCTAATTATACAATATACCTAATAATAACAGTTATACAAGATTCCGTTTTCACTGCGGTCCGCTACATTCAAATAACTATCAGAAGAAACTTACGTTTTGCCAATTTAAGGGTTAATAACCGTTTCTCTTTCCAGTTTTGTTATTTTATTTATATTGGTTCTCCGCTTTTGTTTTCTTACAAGTTTCTCTATAATATTGTTGTTGTATGCATTGTTTATACCCATTTTTTGATGTACCGCAATTCCTTATTGTAACTAATTTTGTTTAATGGCAGTTTTAGCATTCTATTAATTATGCTCTTGAATACGCTGATTTTTTGTTGGTGCGGATGTCTTGATTTATTGTTAATTGCAAGCTTATTAGTTGTTGGTTTTCTGTATATATATTTCAATTTTCTTTGTTTTTGTGTTTTTAATTATGTTAAGGTCCAAAAAATTAATTTTGTTGTTTTGTTCAATTTCTTCTGTGAATTCCAATTTATTGTGCATATTGTTTAGTTCTGATAGAATTTCTTCTTTTCTGTCTGTACTTTCATACATGATTATAACGTCATCCACGTATCTAGCGATTAATTTTATGTCGTATTTTTGTGTTAATCTTTCGTAGTGAATATTTTCTAAATGTTGTATGAATATTTCTGATAATATCCCTCAAGTTGGAGATCCCATAGGGCAATTTTGAATAATTGATACGCTGCTATTTGTAAGCTATCTTCGGAATCTGATAATATTATTTGATCATCAGCATATAATATTGTTTGAATTATTTTATCCAAACAATAATATTAAATATCCTAAAATAACTTCCAAATTTCCCATGGCCACTCATAAATTGTGTTAAAACGAAATTTGGAATACAATGTTTTGCATTTAGCCTATGGTGTACTGTAGGGAAGAAGAGCTTTTTAGTCAAAGCATCCCCTGGGATGCTAAAGGCGTCATTTAATAGATCGGTATATTTCTACTTTCATTCCATTATGTAAGTTAGGAAGAGTAATGCCAACTGTAAAGTAGAGTGTATGTACTATAGCTCCACATTTTATTTTGACCACTGCGTATCTCAAATGGAAACCTATTTCATTTCTGTTTTATGGCGCCACAGATAATCTTAATGGCTTTTAGGTATTCAAATAGATGGTTATCTAAGTAATTCAGAATTTACCTGCGAGTGATCACAACAACGCTGTAGTTATTTCTTCTTGAAATACTGTAGCTCTGACCAGGCTTTGTTCTCTTTTATTTTGTAATATTTTATTTTAGAGACGCTTTATCAACTAATGTTACAACGCGTCTACTTATTAATTTATTTTTATTTGTATTTATTTTTAACTTTCTAATACCACTGTACGCTGCTAGGCCTAAGTAAATTAAATGTATTTTTATCTTCTTCTTCTTCTTCTTCCGTTTGCAGTATTGGGTGATGATGCCCGTTCTGCGACTACAAAAACTGATCTTTCCATCGGTTGAAGGGTCTTCCGAGGTCTCTTTTGCCTTTAGGTTTGAGGTGGTAAATAATCTTTGGTAAACGGGAATTTGACATTCTCTGGACGTGTTGGAACCATTTAATCTGATAATTTTGTATATGTTCAACCATTTCCCTACTATTCCACTGCATCCTTATCTCATCACTTTTCATTCTATCCCTTAATGTTACTCCAGTTAGTGATCGGAGGAATCTCATTTGTGAACTATTAATGCGGGATTTATCTTTTGCTCCAAGTGTCCAGCATTCACTTCCGTATAGTAGAGCAGGTTTGGCTATGGCATTATGAAATCTCAATTGAATTTCTTTACTCATTTGTTTTCCAAAATTTCTCCTAATTATACCATTTAATCTGTTATATTTTTCTAAATTTGTTTCCACATCTTTTTGATTATGAAACTGTGATATATTATTACCTAAATAATTAAAGTGTGTTACTGGTTGTATTGGTTTATTATTTATTATTATTTTTACTCTCGAAAGTCCCTTTCCAGTGATTGCCATGGATTTGGTTTTATTTTCAGATATTTTCATGTTGTAGTTTTCCAGGGTATTCTGCAATTTAAACACTGATCTCTGCAAATCATCTTCATTCTCTGTGTTTTTATGTTTATTATATATGATTTAAACTCTGTTTGGTGCAGCAAAAATATTTCAAAAAATAGAAAATTACAAATATATCAAACCACAATTCAGAGCATTTTAACATATGGTGCTGAAGTATGGCAAATTCCTACCAGGGAAATGAAAAGAATTTTAAGTACAGAAATGGTCGTTTTATGAAGATCAGTTGGAAAATCTAGAATGGATAGAATACGAAATAAAGAAATAAGGGAAATTATGGGTGTACAAGAGGAGCCGGACATCATAGACATTATAGAAAAATAAAAGATTACAGTGGTAGGGCCATGTCAAAAGAATGCCAGAGCAAAGATTGGCTAAAATTGTTATGGAATGGATCCCAATGGAAAGGAGGAAGAGAGGAAGACCGAAGAAAACTTGGATAGAAGAAGTACAAGCAGCTATAAATATCAGAGGATTGGAGGAAGATCAATGGATGGACAGAGAGGAATGGCGTTTGGTTTCCGGAATACGGCGGCAGCTGCCATGATACCGGATGATGATGATAATAAAGGTCCTGTGAATTTTAGACATCTGCTCTTCCCAACAGAATGTGTATTGTAAATAAATATTATTTGTTACCGAAAATAGAGGTCATTTTTTGCTCATTTTGTATATTCCCTTTTCCTTGCAACACTAATATATTATTTATTGTCTTTTACGGTCTCACTTACCAAAACAAGGAATTCCCTTCCGCCTTATGTCAGAGACTGTCAAACTATAACATCCTTCAAAAACAAACTGAAGAATTATTTAATAACAAACTAACTTATACACCTCACTGATAGTATTCTTTTAACAATTAAGAAATTAAACTATTTATGAAAATAATACGAGAAGCTACCACATCTATAATTCCTTAGTAAAGCTGCAAAGCACAGCATGAAAATGTTATGATTGCAGTGAAGGACCTGCACTTGGGCAGGATTACTATGAATGGATGGACGAAAATAATATTAAAATTAACAAATATTTTGATTTGTTTAAATATTGTATAACCGTAAAATTAGTTTTCTGTATCTCATTATTTTTCTTTGTTTTTTATATACATTACACAGAGACAGTCTACGAACAATTTAATATGTCTTGCTTGTATACATTTTATTATTAGTTTTAGTCTTAATTTTAGCTATTATTAACTGGTTGCATTATAGATCATAATATAATAGATATTATCTTATTGATCAAATCTTCATTTAGTATTTAATATTAGAGTTATTTGGGAATGATTATGGATAACATCGAAGGTATAGGCAAAGAGAACATAAAACATAGAATTGAACTGAGTAGCAAAATAATATCATCATTAAATTCCATATGGTGGGATAAGCATATTTGGAAAGACACAAAAAAAATATATTGGTAAAACATTGGTGGAATCTGTTGCAATGTACGGAAGTGAGGTATGGACAATCAATAAGTACTACAAGAATAGACTAATAGCTCTAGAAATGGATTATTTACGAAGAAGTGCCAGAAAGTCTAAATTAGAACGGGTCACAAATAAGGAAATTAGAAACATAATGGAAGCAGAAGAAAGCATAATTGAAAAAATTGAGGAAAAGGAATTAAAGTGGTTAGGACATGTTTTAAGAATGGAAGACGAGCGATGGCCGAAGCAACTATATGAATGGCATCCTGACAGAAAGAAGAAAAGAGGAAGACCAAGGTTAACATGGAAGGAAAACATGAAGACAGTAATGAAAGCAAGAGGGCTAAGCATCGAAGATGCCCAAGACCGTAGGCTTTGGAGGTTTGGCACGGGAAGACGGCAGCAGCTGTAAAAACCCGAAGATAGATAGAGAGATAGATAGATAGATAGAATATTAGAGTTAATTGAGATTGTTAAATTCTGATGTAATATTTGTTTATCCTGGTGAGTGGAAGAGAAGGTCACATGACCTTAACTCCACCAGGCTAAATAAATAAATAAATAAATTAATTAATAAAAATAAATAAAATATCGTAGTGGACAAAATAGGCACTGTTACTTAATTGTTCAAGTTCCAGAAACGAGAAAAAAACTTTACAAATAAACGAAGAAGACATTAAAATATTTTTCTCAGTACATTTACGGACCAGAATGTCTGCAGTCGTTTTACTTATCGCGGGTTTTGTAGGCGGATGTGATCATTTTGCTAAGTGATATGCAAGATAATTCAACTTTTATAGTTATGTTGTTAAGGTCATAAATTTTTTAGGATTAGATGTACTTCAAATTGCTGACTATAAACTTACTTACTTACATGCGATACCACGTTTTATTTGAAATAATCATTCCGCCTGAGGCATAGAGGCTACATCCCACAATATGTAGATACCTACATCTAGAATGAAACATAAATCAAAATTAATTCAAACCAATGTATTTTATTTAATTAAATAAAAATAAAACTTAAAATTTTATGTGATTTTTATATTTATTAAAATATAAATTAGTTACAAAATTGAAGATATTAATGACAAAATAAATAAATGTAATCTAATGTGTGGCACTATTAAAAGAACCCTTAAAAACACAAGAATAGAAACAAAAACTAAAATTTTGTAAAGTAATGGCTGTTCCTGTATTGATGTATGGTTCAGAATGTTGGACGATCACTAAAAGACAAGAACAAAGATTGGAAGCAGCTGAGATGCGATTTTTAAGAAATATAGCAGGATATACTCTGCTGGATAAGAAAAGAAATGAAGATATAAGAAAGGAACTAAATATGTTCAAACTTACAGACCGAATAATTAAATATAGGAACGACTGGAAAGAACATATTGATAGGATGCCAGAAGGAAGATTTCCAAAATTATTGCTAAATTATAAACCTCACGAAAGGAGAAATGTAGGTCGCCCACACATAAGATGGTCTGAACAATTTTTACAATTCTAGCTTTCATGAAACCGGAACGAGCCAACAGGCATAATCCCTGGACGATGATGATGATGTTGATGATGATAAATTAGTTACAGCTGTTTCGGTACTTTGTACCTTCTTCAGACATGATAACAAATGAATGAATTTTGTTATTATAGTAGGGCTACATAACAACTGTAACTATGCAACGATTTTTTTTACCAATCTCCATTACAAATTTAAGAGACGCGATTCATTCAAATCCAGTTGGGAATTTAACAGCTTATTACCGCTTTTCAATTTATTTATCTCTACAACTTCTAAAAGGTCCAACTTCTTTCTTTTGTCACAAACATGTAAAGTTTTAAAATTTGGATCAAAACAATGGACATATTGGAGTAGGTGGTTAGCATATTATGAATTCTCTAAATTTCTGTTATATGCTCTCATATGTTCCTTTAAACGAGAAATAAAAGGTCTGCCAGTTTTGGTTTCAAACACAAACAGTTGGATAGTATAATGAGAAGTTAGACTTATGACTGTCTTTTGTTTTGGTTTCAAACACAAACAATTGGATAGTATAATGAGAAGTTAGACTTATGACTGTCTTTTGTTTTGGTTTCAAACACAAACAATTGGATAGTATAATGAGAAGTTAGACTTATGACTGTCTTTTGTTTTGGTTTCAAACACAAACAATTGGATAGTATAATGAGAAGTTAGACTTATGACTATCTTTTGTTTTGGTTTCAAACACAAACAATTGGATAGTGTAATGAGAAGTTAGACTTATGACTTTTATTTTGGTTTCAAACACAAACAATTGGATAGTATAATGAGAAGTTAGACTTATGACTGTCTTTTGTTTTGGTTTCAAACACAAACAATTGGATAGTGTAATGAGAAGTTAGACTTCTGACTGTCTTTTGGTTTGGTTTCAAACACAAACAATTGGATAGTATAATGAGAAGTTAGACTTATGACTTTTATTTTGGTTTCAAACACAAACAATTGGATAGTATAATGAGAAGTTAGACTTATGACTGTCTTTTATTTTGGTTTCAAACACAAACAATTGGATAGTGTAATGAGAAGTTAGACTTATGACTGTATTTTGTTTTGGTTTCAAACACAAACAATTGGATAGTGTAATGAGAAGTTAGACTTATGACTGTATTTTGTTTTGGTTTCAAACACAAACAATTGGATAGTATAATGAGAAGTTAGACTTATGACTGTCTTTTGTTTTGGTTTCAAACACAAACAATTGGATAGTATAATGAGAAGTTAGACTTATGACTATCTTTTGTTTTGGTTTCAAACACAAACAATTGGATAGTGTAATGAGAAGTTAGACTTATGACTGTCTTTTGTTTTGGTTTCAAACACAAACAATTGGATAGTATAATGAGAAGTTAGACTTATGACTGTCTTTTGTTTTGGTTTCAAACACAAACAATTGGATAGTATAATGAGAAGTTAGACTTATGACTATCTTTTGTTTTGGTTTCAAACACAAACAATTGGATAGTGTAATGAGAAGTTAGACTTATGACTTTTATTTTGGTTTCAAACACAAACAATTGGATAGTATAATGAGAAGTTAGACTTATGACTGTCTTTTGTTTTGGTTTCAAACACAAACAATTGGATAGTGTAATGAGAAGTTAGACTTCTGACTGTCTTTTGGTTTGGTTTCAAACACAAACAATTGGATAGTATAATGAGAAGTTAGACTTATGACTTTTATTTTGGTTTCAAACACAAACAATTGGATAGTATAATGAGAAGTTAGACTTATGACTGTCTTTTATTTTGGTTTCAAACACAAACAATTGGATAGTGTAATGAGAAGTTAGACTTCTGACTGTCTTTTGGTTTGGTTTCAAACACAAACAATTGGATAGTATAATGAGAAGTTAGACTTATGACTTTTATTTTGGTTTCAAACACAAACAATTGGATAGTATAATGAGAAGTTAGACTTATGACTGTCTTTTATTTTGGTTTCAAACACAAACAATTGGATAGTGTAATGAGAAGTTAGACTTCTGACTGTCTTTTGGTTTGGTTTCAAACACAAACAATTGGATAGTATAATGAGAAGTTAGACTTCTGACTGTCTTTTGGTTTGGTTTGGTTTCAAACACAAACAATTGGATAGTATAATGAGAAGTTAGACTTATGACTGTCTTTTATTTTGGTTTCAAACACAAACAATTGGATAGTGTAATGAGAAGTTAGACTTTTGACTGTCTTTTGTTTTGGTTTCAAACACAAACAATTGGATAGTATAATGAGAGGTTAGACTTATGACTATCTTTTGTTTTGGTTTCAAACACAAACAATTGGATAGTATAATGAGAAGTTAGACTTCTGACTGTCTTTTGTTAAGGTTTCAAACACCAACAGTTGGATAGTGTAATGAGAAGTTAGACTTCTGACTGTCTTTTGTTTTTGTTTCATACACAAACAGTTGGATAGTTTAATGAGAAGTTAGACTTCTGACTGTCTTTTGTTTTTGTTTCATACACAAACAGTTGGATAGTATAATGAGAAGTTAGACTTCTGACTGTCTTTTGTTTTGTGTAATCTTACATTTGTGCAATCTTACATTTTATTACATAAAAACCCAAGCCCTATTTGTTAGAATTTCTAGAAATGTTAAACTTTATCTACAATTCTGATTACCCACGTTGTGATGGACCTTGCCCAGTGCTGTAAGTACTAACATTTTGTTTTGCTTTTTTTAATTTTTCTTTATGTCTTGCAAACATTTTTATATTTGTGCATATGTTATTTTTAATTTCTGCAAAAATTTTAATATACAAAAGTAAATCGTGTTTTAAAATTCACTCTGGTAAGAAAGTGTGGATGATATCCATGAAAACAACACAGGTACATTTTTAAAAAAGAAACATCGCTGAATAGGATATTTTTACCAAAGCAGATAGATGGTCCATGAGGATGGACAATGAATTATTCAGTCGCACTTGATGGCGGGATTGTGCGGTACGTCTGTTGAAATGTTCAATGTTATCCATTTCTACAGTTTGACGTAATACATCCACTTGATTCATATCCTTCTATTCATTTGTTACCGCTTTAAAACACAGAGTCACTCGAGTAAACTGTATATTTCCCCCCTAGTTATTTATTTCCTCACTCTGTTTACAATTCCTTTATTTTTTTCTTTTTCTCTAACTCTTTTCTTTATTTTTTTCTTTCACTCGTTCTTAACTTTTTTTATATTTTACTTTTTCTTTTCGTATGCAATTATTTTATCTTAATTATCTTTTCTTAATTTATCTTCTTCTTTTTGTTATTTATTTCTTCCTTCTCTTTACAATTATTTTCTTTTTCTTTTTTCCCTATCTATCTTCTTTAATTTTTTCTTTCACTCGTTCGTACTTTTTTATTTTATATTATTTTCGTATGCTGTTATTTTCTCTTCCTTATCTTTTCTTAATTTATCTTCTTTTTGTTATTTATTTCTTCCTTCTCTTTACAATCCTTTTATTTTTATTTTTCTTTTTCTCTATCTTCTTTAATTTTTTCTTTCACTCGTTCGTACTTTTTTTATTTTATATTCTTTTTCGTATTCTGTTATTTTCTCTTCCTTATCTTTTCTTAATTTATCGTCTTCTTTATTTATCTTCTTCTTTTTGTTATACATTTTGATATTTATTTTTTCCTTCTCTTTACAATTCCATTATTTTTTCTTTTTCTCTGTCTCTCTTCTTTAATTTTTTTCTTTCACTCATTCTTACTTTTTTTTATATTTTTACCTTCTTTTCGTATGCAATTATTTTCTCTTCCTTTTTTTTATTTCAGGAATATTCCACAATACAGTGTTTCTCCTTCAGCCGAAAGTTATTTGTCGCCAGAGGTTCCTGCAGCCGTTGTGAGACCGGCTAGGGCTTGAATCCTCAAGCCCCACAGTGTGAGATTATAGTACATCCAGGTACTCATTTCCTGGCGACCCCACAGTTTGTCCACGAGCCCGTAGGCTGAGCCGGGAGCCAATAACACTAAGAAATTAGGACTGGAAGTAAATATCAATAAAACTAAATATATGGTCACACGTAGAAATACATCATAATATGGAAATGGACAGCTAATGACAAATGAGGGAAATTTTGAGGAAGTGGATGAATTCAAATACCTAGGAACAATAATCACAAATAGGAATGAGATGCACAAAGAAATTAAACATAGGCTCAATTCTGGAAATGCGTGATATTATGCATTGCAGAGACTCTTGATGTCCCAACGCCTTTCAAAAAACGTTAAACTGAAAATATATAAAACTATTATTCTACCAGTTATATTATATGGGTGCGAAACATGGACTCTTACTTTAAGGGAGGAAAGGAGATTAGGAGTATTCGAGAATAAAGTACTTAGGAAAATTTTTGGACCAAAGAGAGATGAACAGACAGGCGAATGGAGAATACTACATAACAATGAACTACATGGTCTTTATAGGAAGCCAGATATAATAAGAACAGTTAAGTCTCGTAGACTGCGATGGGCAGGACATGTTGCACGTATGTGGAATGAAAGACTTGCATGGAAGCTTCTTGTAGGAAAGCCAGAAGGAAAACGTCCAATTGGTAGACCAAGAATGAGGTGGGAGAGTAACATTATCTATGATTTGAGGGAAGTAGATTATACAGGGAATGATTGGAAAGCATTAGCTCGGGATTGGGATATATGGAGAGTCATTAATCTTTTCCTTTTTTTTATATATCTTGTTAATATTATATATTTAATTCGTTAAATTTAGAGTAGATCAAAATACATTATAATATTAATTGTATTGTATTCATAAATTGTAATCGTTTATATATATATATATATATATTGTAATTTAGATGTAAGACTATTTTTTTGTATTTTTTTTAAACCTGGTTGAGTGGTACATAAGGCCTTAAGGCCTTAACTCTGCCAGGTAAAATAAAGCTATTATTATTATTATTATTATTATTATTATTATTATTATTATTATTATTATAATCATGGATTGGGAACCACAGGGAAGGAAAAAGAAGGGTAGACCAAATATTACGTGGATTCAGGGAATCAATGAAACTAAGAGGGAATGGGAAATAGAAGAAGATATATGGATGAACAGACAAGAATGGAAAAATGTGTTGAAACAAATGTGTAGTTAACTGTGAACATGGGTACCGGAAAAATGTATATTCATTGTAAAAGCCGGAATAATAAAAAAATTATTATTATTATTATTATTATTATTATTATTATTATTATTATTATGTCCGCGCAGTCATGAACCTACGGGTTCGATAGTGCCAGTGAGTAAGTAAGTAAGTGTCCTTGTATGGAAAAACGTCTATAAACAAAGACCTAATTTCTCTAGCTTCATGTTAATTTATTTATTATTTATTTTTAGAAACTGTAAATTAGCAGCTTTGGTTTTTAGAAAATCCTCCAAGTTAAAGGGAGGTTAGTCTTATCTACGATATCGCTCTGCACACATTGAATATAAAGCGTTGGAGATATTTGTTCATTAAATTCAGAATCAGATTTAATCCCCGCATAATTATACATAACATTAAGGAAGCGAGCTGTTCTGTGACAAAAGTCAGAAAATGGCTTTCTAGAAAAGTGAAGAAGAAAATAATTACCTTTTTTGCTTATAACTTCTAACAAGCCTCTTCTTTTGCAGCACAAAACGCACATAAAATATCCAGTACAGTTTTTTAAGATAAAAATTTATTTACTGTAGGCCTATGTTTTCCCTTTACACAGATTTAGGCGCTCTCCCCCTACAGGGAAGAATTTGAACCATACTAATTTAGTTACACTTGTTTTCGTATAGATGTCATTTTTGAGTGGTCAGCGTTCCGCCTCATACTGACATCTAGGAAACCAAGGTAGTACTAGGACGGGAAAATTCGGTAAATTTTGCTTACAGGCCTTTTCATTCAGGCTTAAGGATTTTTTTACGAGCCTGAAAATCTTTAGACTCTGGACCCACGACTTTAAGATAAAAAATACCAATTTAAATACTGTTATAGCAGGTGGTGTTATTCGAATCCATAGTGAGGAAACCAAATATAATAATGATGATAATAATAATAATAATAATATAATAATTTTTTATTATTCCGGCTTTTACAATGAATATACATTTTTCCGGTACCCATGTTCACAGTTAACTACACATTTGTTTCAACACATTTTTCCATTCTTGTCTGTTCATCCATATATCTTCTTCTATTTCCCATTCCCTCTTAGTTTCATTGATTCACTGAATCCACGTAATATTTGGTCTACCCTTCTTTTTCCTTCCCGGCGGTTCTCAATCCATGATTATCTTAGGTAGTCTTCCTTCTTCCATCCTTCTAATGTGTCCGTACCAATTTAATTGTTTCTTCTTTATAAAATCTAATATTGAATATTGTACCTGCATTTTTTATTTTACAGGGTGGACCGCTCGAATGGACCTAATTTCAATTGCTTGTTACTGGCAAACGGTTGAAGATAGAAACTTAAAACAACGTTCATATTACAGAAAAACTCACCAAGTTTTGATATCCAGATCACCACATCTCTATATGAGCCCCAGCAGTCACTGTGACGATATCAAAGCGATGAACAATTTCTTGCCAAGTACGTTGGAGTATGTCTTCTGGAATGTTCTCAATAGCCTCTATGATGCGCTCACGAAGATCACGAAGGTCTTTGACTGGGGTGGTGTAAACTTTATCTTTGACATAGCCCCAGAGAGAAATCCAGTGGTGTTAAATCGGGAGATCTCGGGGGCCACGCGATTGGTCCTCCCCTACCAATCCAACGGCCAGGGAAAATGTTGTCCAAAGTCGTACGAACTTCATTGGACCAGTGGGGAGGAGCACCATCTTGCTGGAAAACGATGTTAGGCTGCAGTTGTTCAATTTGTGGAAAGAAGAACTGCTCCAGCATGTCAAGATATGTGGTACCACGAACAGTTTTCTCGGCGAAGAAAAACGGTCCAATGACCTTATTATGTGACAAACTGCACCAAACATTCATCTTCGGACTATCACGAACATGCTCTTGAATAGCGTGAGGATTCTCCGATCCCCAGATCCGCACATTATGCCGGTTTACCTTGCCTGACAAATGGAAAGTGGCTTCGTCCGAGAAGAAAATCTTGGTCATGAAGTCAGGATCAGCGCCGAGACGGTCCAGCATCGTATTGGCGAATTCCACTCGTTTCGGCATGTCATTCGGCTCCAGACGTTGCACTAACTGCACTTTATATGCGTGCAGTTTGAGGCGTTTGTGGACAATCCGTTGTAATGTCGATTTTGGTATTTGAAGTTCCCGCGAAGCTCTTCTTAATGACTTCCGGGGCTTCGCTCAAATGCGGCTTGAACATTTGCTACCATTTCATCGGATGCTCTGCGACCACCACCATGCTTCTTCAACACAGATCCTGTAGCTAATAATGTATCACGCCACTTCTTTATGCTTCTAGCAGTTGGAGCATCACGGTTAAACACACGCCGGAACTCCCTTTGAACTCTAATGATTGATTTAAACTCCGCATACCATAAAACAGCTTGCGCTTTCATCTGCGGAGTCGCCATTTTCACAAACAATTAAATCTAAGAACGAGAAACGTATCTTTGTGCCATCTACCGACAGGATTCGAAACTTGGTGAGTTTTTCTGTACTATGAACGTTGTTTTAAGTTTCTATCTTCAACCGTTTGCCAGTAACAAGCAATTGAAATTAGGTCCATTCGAGCGGTCCACCCTGTATATATGAATTTCTGATTTTATCCTTCCTGGATAATAATAATAATAATAATAATAATAATAATATAATAATAATGATAATGATAATGATAATAATAATAATAATGATAATAATAATAATAATGATAATGATAATAATGATAATGATAATAATAATAACTTTATTTTACCTGGCAGAGTTAAGGCCTTAAGGCCTTGTCTGCCACTCAACCAGGTTTTAAAAAATACAAAAAAATAGTCTTACATTTAAATTACAATATACATAAACAATTACATGTTATAAATACAATACAATTAATATTTATAATGTATTTTGATTTATTCTAAATTTAACGAATTAAATATGTAAATTTAAGTGGTTTCTTTCCGTTCGTTTCCTTTTGATTTATTTAGAATACAGTAAAAACTTGCTTAATCCGGAATGTGATTAATGCGGAAATCTGTCCAATGTGAATAAATGCATTGCTCCCGGCAAAATAATAGTAATTTTACGTGTATTTATTTGGTATAAAACGGAATCTGTTCAACGCGGAAACGGAAGGATATTTCTACACAATTTATGAAAGAAAATGTTTATAAGGCGGAAAGTTAGAATTGTCGTTAGGCGAATTAACAACTTGATGATTCCTGCCAGCGGGTGAAGTACAGTTTCTACCTGTATCTGGAATTTTCTTTCGGCCTCACTGCACACCCGTTTTGCGAAATAAAGTTCGTTTAACAAATATTTAGCGTGTGACATCTGTCTTACAAATAACCAGTGCACTGTAAATTCTTAAATTAGTTTAAGATCTGAGACCGATTATGTGCGTATCTTTTACAGGTAGCGTTCTGAATTTAAGGAATAAAGATGGCTAAATCGTATGTATCATTGTCATTAAACGAAAAAGTGAAAGTGATTGAAGATAAAGAAAAACAAACTCTCAGTACGCGAAATATAGACTAAAAAATTCCCAAATATCCGGACCGATGCTTCAAAGTCAAGCTCTAGCCGCTGCTATATCCCTAGAGAATAATGATTTCAAGGTATCTTCAGGTTGGTTAAGGACAGTTTTAAAATACTATACAATGTAGTGTGGAATGAAATTTGCGGGGAATCAAAGGATGTGGACGAAAGTATAGTTAGCGAGTGGAAACCAAAAATGAATACTTTAATGTCAGGATATGCGCCTATGAGACATTTTTAACCCTGACGAAACTGGACTTTTTTTTTTTCGCGTGTTACCGTCGAAGTCGCTTTTACCTACTAAGAGTACATTTTTTTTTCAACGACAGCGGAACTACAATTAATCCAAGGTACATAAAAATATATATACGGTGCTTTATAATCTAAGATTGGTTAATAATTTTTGTTTTTATTATGCGGAATGTTGTCTAATGTGGAAGAAAATTGGTCCCATATGATTCCGCTTTAAAGAAGTTTTAACTAACTAACTCACTGGCACTATCGAATCCGTAGGTTCATGGCCGCGCGGACATAAACTCACCATACATCCCTATCCTGAGCTAATGCTTTCCAATCATCCTCTGTATAATCTACTTCCCTCAAATCATAGTTAATATTATTCTCCCAGCTCATTTTTGGTCTACCAACTGGGCGTTTTCCCTCTGGTTTTCCTACAAGAAACTTACATGCACGCCTTTCATTCCCCCATTCGTGCCACATGTCCTGCTCATCGCAGTCTACGAGACTTAACTATTCTTATTATATCTGGCTTCCTATAAAGACCATGTAGTTCATTGTTATGCAGTCTTCTCCATTCACCTGTCTATTCATCTCTCTTTGTTCCAAAAATTTTCCTAAGTACTTTATTCTCAATTACTCGTAATCTCCTTTCCTCCCTTAAAGTAAGAGTCCATGTTACTCACCCATATACTATAACTGGTAGAATAATAGTTTTATATATTTTCTGTTTAACGTTTTTTGAAAGGAGTTGAGACATCAAGAGTCTCTGCAATGCATAATAGCACGCATTTCCAGAATTGAGCCTATGTTTAATTTCTTTGTGCATCTCATTCCTATTTGTGATTATTGTTCCTAGGTATTTTCGAATTCAGCCACTTCCTCAAAATTTCCTTCATTTATCATTAACTGTCCATTTCCCTTATATAATGCATTTTCTACGTATGACCATATATTTTGTTTTATTGATATTTACTTCCAGTCCCAATTTCTTAGTGTTACTCATTAGTGTGTGCGTGTTGTCCTTTAGTATCTCCTCGCTATCGGCCAACAATACTACATCATCAGCATAAACTGACAGCTTATTAATACCATTGAGTTTTAGGCCTTCTTCATCATCTAAAAATTTGATGGCATGCTCTAGTACAAAATTAAATAGTAGAGGAGATAGTGCATCTCCTTGCTTCAACCCATTCTGGATTTCAAAAGTATCTGAAAACAGTTTGCCTACACACACCCTACTCTTGTAGAGGTTTTACTGTATTAAATTAACTGAACCAACTGATGTATCCAAGAATTCATTACGAATTTAAGTATTAATACCTAGATATAAGGGATGTTCCTCCAAAAATTTTACTTGCCCTATAAATTAGGTATTGGATGAAAATTGAAGAGAAGCAGGAATGAGAATAGAGGTTCAATGGTGTGTTGAGAGAGTAAGATAGTCTGTCAGCTCCTCCCTTTAATCGTATTATTTTCATGAAGACGAAGACTTGCAGCTGAGAATAATTATGACAGCAAATTATATTCCAACTTGTTACCGCCAGTTCCTTTTAAAATCTCTCAACAAGTAATAGCTCGAGACAATGTTAAAATACTCAGTTTCTTGAAAAAGTCTGAATATCTCATATTATACGATATACGGGGTGAATCATTCATAAATATGGCTATAATTTTAATCGTGTTGTGTGATGAAAATATTACCATTACAAAAAATATGAAATTACCGTTGGAAAGGCAATTATTCAAATTACAACAATGGAATAAAACAAAACAGTGTAGAACTAACGTCATTAGTCAAAATGGCGTTGAATATGGAAAGAAAATTACAATTGCTGCATGGCCTTCTCATTTATAAATTATTATTCATCCCTACCCGTACCTCTTTACGAAAAAAAGAAGGTAAGTTCTAAGATAATAAATTGAAAATGATAACAAATCTATTCTCAGTTTTGATCCATCAACAAGAGTTTATAGCCTTTCACTGACGTATGCTAATGATCGTGAGGCCGCAAGAAGGGCAAGACGTGAGTTTAACGTAGCATTGCAGCCGTCGACTGTGGGGAAGTGGAGAAAACGACTGCTGGAAACGGGAAGGATGCATAAAATCAAACCTCCTGGAAGGCCTCGCATTAACGTGGATGCAGAAATAACGAAGAGAATTTTGGAGGCGTTCGACGCTAGCCCACAAAAATCAACCCGCCAAGCTGCACGTGAGCAGTGATTTGTTTTGTTTTGTTCTATTGTTGTAATTTGAAGGATTCCCTTTCCAACGATAACATCATATTTCCTTTAATAATAATATTTTCGTCACAAAATGCGATCAAACGTATAGCCATATTTCTGTATCTCTGAATCACTCTGTATCTCGAGAGAAAATTTAACTCTAGCTGTTCCCCTACATCGAACATCTCACTATTCCTCATCCTTCCTTGTTTCAGCCGCCCGACTCTGGAATTCCCTCCCCTCGTATGTCAAGGACTGCCCGACTATTCCAAGTTCCGGCTGCAAGATTACCACGTTCATCGAGTGTGTGAACAAAATCAATTTTTTTCATAAAATTGTGAATGACCGAATACATTTTTGCCGAGTTGCCTATTAAAATTCGGCCGCCAGTATGTTTAATTAAAATATAATTTATTTAATTATTCGAAATAATTTGATTCACTTGTTATTAAAATAAATTATAATCCAGTTCTCAGAAATCGATGTATAGAGCTTGCAAAGTTTTGGTTGCCACTGCACTCTTGGCCGTAAACCTCCTCGCGGCTACATCAGGCTGTGACACCAGTCAGTAATAAAATGGCGATTAGTATGTATTTATTGTTTCATATTGTTTCAAATAAAGTTCAGTTCATTTAAAGTGCAGTGATTTGTTTCGTATAATGTATATTAACACTACCTTTTGGATATACATTGTACGTAGTATACATAAAGGGCAGTGGTTTTACTTCCCGCTGCGAGGGAACAATATAAAACAATAAATAGTCATTGAGAATTATCCATAGAACACCCGCCGTGCGCTGCTACTCTTGTCCGGTAATGTAATCATCCCGATCTTCTTGCCATCGGTGAGCTAAAGATAAAAATGGTTATTATGGGTTATCAGTAAAAGACAGACATATGCTGTCGCGGACGTTTTTGTAGATTTTGTTTTAGACATTCAATTCTGTGTACATTAAGTTGGTGTACATGTTATGGTTTAGGCAGCGTTACCCATTTAAGCGTCTAAAAAGTTCCAAAAAATAGGTTTTTCACTACAAAGGGTGATTTTTAAAGGTGAAGGGGTTAAGTATTATAATTCTCTTATAGCCTAAAATCTTCCCGGGAAACTCCAGAACATTAAGTATCCTGCAATCCTCCGAAGGTATCTCATTTCAGCAGATCTAAGTCTTTGTATATCCTTCTGTTTCAACGTCCATACTTCGCTACCATACAAAAGAGTTGGAAGAGCCAGTGTTTTATACACTTTTAGTCTTGAATGTTTTTGGACTAACTGTGGCTTGAAGATAGAATTTATTAACCCTAAAATTCTTAAAAATGTAGATATTTTTGCATTTACATCCTTTTCTTCTTCATATGAGATATTGCATCCTAGATATGTAAAATTATTCACCTGCTCCAAAATTTTATTGTCAAGTACAATTTTACTTCTGATCGGATCTACACCTTGAGATGCCATAATTTTCGTTTTATCTGTAGGTAAACACTGTTATTAATTCTAATAACTATTAATACGTTTATGATAAACTGTTTAACCGTACATCATTCTGTGCGAATAGTGACTTTTTTTGGATGTACGAGGGTGGATCAAATATAAACCGGAATTTTTATCTGGAGGCTCTGATAGCGAACTTCAAAGGTTGCGGTTTGGAGGGGAAGTTGGTGGGGGTGTTTGGAGTAGGGATCTTGATGTGTCACACTCCGAAAAGCGCCATGAGCGAGCAAGAGGTACACACGTCTGTTGCGCAACGCATTATTATTAAGTTTTTGGCGAAAGAAGGCACTAAACCTTCTGAAATTTTGAGAAGTCTGCATGCGCAGTTCGGGGAAGCAACCCTTTCGAAGACGCAGGTGTATGATTGGCGCAAAAAAATTAGCGGGCCGGGATTCAGTGGAAAATGAGCCCCACCAAAGACGGCAAATAACAAGCATCACTGCAGACAACATTCGTGCTGTACGGGACCTTATTGAAGAGGATCGGCTCGTAACAATTTGTGAAATTGCTTCACACGTTGGAATAAGCTTCGGAAAGCAGCTTATCGCAACAAGCGCCGCCGGAAACCGATCCGAAATGTGATTGTGCTGCATGATAATGCAAGGCCACACACTGATCGGTTTACACAAGAAAAACTGACGAAAATGCATTGGACACCTCTGGAACATCCTCCTTACAGTCCACATTTGTCACCCTGTGACTACCATTTGTTTGAGCCACTGAAAGAAGACCTGGGAGGAAGGCAGTTTGGTGACAATGCAGCGGTAGAGGAATTCGTGCGCAACTGGCTGACTACACGTCATCCCTCATTCTTCAAGGACGGCATCAAAAAGTTGCCAACTCGATGGCGAAAGTGTGTTGGAAATGTAGGAGACTATGTAGAAAAATGAGCTGGTGGTTTTGTATTTTTTTGTTAATTCAATAAAATTGCAAATAATAATTCCGGTTTATATTTGATTCACCCTCGTAACAATCTGTTTGAAGTCTGAATATAAATTTGTGTAAGCTGTTCTCACAAGTCAATTAGGTGTTTGTTAGTTAATCTTGTACAAAATTTGTTCTTGATAAAGTTCATTTTCGAAAATGCTGATTCACGAGTATATGATGAACTGAAAAGTGTACACAATTGTAATGCCAAATGATGTAGCTGTGGATATATATTTGCAGTTACATATGCGCACCAAAATTCTTCGTAGGTAATAACTGATGATGCATTCTTGAATGTCTTTGAAAGCTGTATCTTCTCAGAACTCATGATATCCAACCTTTCTTGATTTAAAAACTGCTGCAGCCTCACTGATTAATTCACAATAGGTTTCCAAGAGTATATATTCATTAAAACATGTACTACATAACTGATTTTATTAAAATCTTTGAATATGTCTACGTGTTTTTCCAAAATATGTCAAAATTTTCGAATTTCAAAAACTGCAAAAATACAATCCAGAGGTTGTGTCCGGTATTTCTAATGCAAAAATCCGGACTAAGTCCAAAATTTAAAATTTGAGTTTTCGAAGGCTGTATATAGTCTTCGTGTTTTTCCAAAAAATTCAACATTTTGGAAATTTGAAAACAAAAACTGAAAAATACAATCTAGAGGGTATGTCCAAGATTTATAATGCAAAAAATCCTGTCTAAATCCAAAATTTCAAATTTGAGTTTTCCAAGGCTATATTATAGTCTAGGTGTTTTTCTAAAGAATGTCAAACTTTTCGAAATTTCGAAAACTGCAAAAGTACAATGCAGAGGGTGTGTCCGGGATTTATAATGCAAAAAATCTAGTCTAGATCCAAAATATAAAAATTGAGTATTCCTAAGGCTATAGTCTTGGTGCATTAAAAAAAAATATATCAAAATTTTCGAAATCTGCAAAAATTCAATTTAAAGGGTGTGTCCGGAATTTCTAATGCAAAATATTCGGTCTAAATCCAAAATTTCAAAATTGAATTTTCCAAGGCTATAGTCTTGGTGTTTTTCCAAAAAAATGTCGACATTTTCGTAAAATCAAATATTGCAAAAATACTATCTAGAGGGTTTATCCGGAATTTACAATGCAAAAAATCCGGGTTAAATCCAAAATTTCAAAATTGAGTTTTCCAAAGGCTATAGTCTGGGTGTTATTTTTTAAAAGGCAAAATTTTCGAAATTTAAAAACTGCAAAAGTACAATCGATGGTATGTCCGGAATTTGTAATTAAAAAAATCGGATTTAAATCCTAAATTTCAAAATTGAGTTTTCCAAGGCTAATGTCTTTTGTTTTTCCAAAAAAATGTCAAAATTATCGTAATTTCGAAAACTGCAAATATTCAATCTAGAGGCTGTTTGGAATTCCTAATGCAAAAATTCCGCTCTAAATCCAAAATTTCTAAAAAAGTCAAACATTTCGAAATTTAAAAAACTGCAAAAATACAATCTGGAGGGTGTGATCAGAATTCATAATGCAAAAAAATGCGGTGTAAACCCAAAACCTCAAAATTGAGTTTCCAAGGCTGTAGTCTTGGTGTGTTTCCAAAAAAGTGTATTTTTTTTTTAAATTTCTAAAACTGAAAGAACCTAATCCAGAGGATTTGTCTGGGATTTCTAATGCAAATAATCCGGTGTAAATAAAAATTTCAAATTTGATTTTATCCAAGGCTATAGTCTGGGTATTTTTCCAAAAGATGTCAAAATTTTCGAATTTTCAAAAACTACAAAAATACAAATCTAGACGCTGTGTTCGAGATTTATAATGCAAAAATTCCAGTCTAAATCCAAAATATAAAAATCTAATTTTCCAAAGCTGAAGTCTTGGTGTTCTTAAAAAAATATATAAAATTTTTCGAAATTATAGATTCTGCAGAAAAACAATTTAGAGATTGTTTTCGGAATTTGTAATTCAAAATATTCGGTCTCAATCCAAAATTTTGAAACTAAGTTTTTCAAGGTTGTTTTTCCAAAAAAGTCAACATTTTCCAAATTTAAAAAACTCCAAAAATTCAATCTACAGGCGGTGTCTGCAATTTATAATGCAATAAATCCGGTGTAAACCCATAATTAAAAAAACTGTGTTTTCCAATGATATAGTCTTGGTGTTTTTACAGAAATGTCAACATTTTCGAAATTTGAAAAACTGTAAAATTACAATCTAGAGGGTATGTCCGGGATCTGTAATGCAAAAAATCCGGTCTAAATCCAAAATTTCAAAATTGCGTTTCCCAAGGTTATAGTCTTAATGGTTTTCCAAAAAAAGTCAAAATTTTCGAAAATTAAAAAACTGCAAAATTACTATCTAGGGACTGTGTCAGGGATTTATAATGCAAAAAATCCGGTCTAAATCCAAAATTTTTAATTGAGTTTTCCAAAGTTTTAGTCTTGATGTTTTCCTAAAAATGTCAAAATATTCTAAAATTAAAAAACTGCAAAATTACTGTCAAGACACTGTGTCCGGGATTTATAATGCAAAAAAATCCGGTCTAAATCCAAAATTTCAAAATTGCGTTTTCCAAGGTTATATAGTCTTAATGGTTTTCCAAAAAATGTCAAAATTTTCGAAAATTAAAAAACTGCAAAATAATTACTATTTAGGGACTGTGTCGGGTTTTATAATGCAAAAAAATCCGGTCTAAATAAAAAATTTCAAAATTGAGTTTTCCAAGGTTATAGTCTTAAAGGTTTTCCAAAAAATGTCAAAATTTTCGAAAATTAAAAAACTGCAAAATTGCTATCTACAGACTGTGTCCGGGATTTATAATGCAAAAAATGCGTTCTAAATCCAAAATTTCAAAACTGAGTTGTCCTAGGTTATAGTCTTAATGGTTTTCCAAAAAATGTCAAAATTTTCGAAAATTAAAAACTGCAAACTTACTATCTAGAGACAGTGTCCGGGATTTATAATGCAAAAAATCCGGTCTAAATCCAAAATTTCAAAATTGCGTTTTCCAAGGTTATAGTCTTGATGTTTTCCAAAAAATGTCAAAATATTCGAAAATTAAAAAACTGCAAAATTACTATCTAGGGACTGTGTCCGGGATTTATAATGCAAAAAATCCGGTCAAAATTCAAAATTTCAAAATTGAGTTTTCCAAGGTTATAGTCTTAAAGGTTTTCCAAAAAAATTTCAAAACTTTCGAAAATTAAAAAACTGAAAAATTACTATCTAGAGACTGTGTCCGGGATTTATAATGCAAAAAATCCGGTGTAAATAAAAAATTTCAAAATTGAGTTTTCCGAGGTTATAGTATTGATGTTTTCCAAAAATGTCAAAATATTCGAAAATTAAAAAACTGCAAAATTACTGTCTAGAGACTGTGTCCGGGATTTATAATGCAAAAAATCCGGTCTAAATCCAAAATTTCAAAAATGAGTTTTCCAAGGTTATAGTCCTAATGGTTTTCCAAAAAATGTCAAAATTTTCGAAAATTAAAAAACTGCAAAATTACTATCTACAGACTGTGTCCGGGATTTATAATGCACAAAATCCGGTCTAAATCCAAAATTTCAAAATTGAGTTGTCCTAGGTTTATAGTCTTAATGGATTTTCAAAAAAATGTCAATATTTTCGAAAGTTAAAAAACTTCACGATTACTATCTAGAAACTGTGTCCGGGATTTATAATGCAAAAAATCGGGCCTAAATCCAAAATTTCAAAAATGCGTTTTCCAAGGTTATAGTCTTAATGGTTTTCCAAAAAATGTCAACATTTTCGAAAATTAAAAAACTGCAACATTACTATCTAGAGACAGTGTCCGTGATTTATAACGCAAAAAATCCGGTCTAAATCCAAAATTTCAAAATTGCGTTTTCCAAGGTTATAGTCTTAATGGTTTTCCAAAAAATGTCAAAATTTTCGAGAATTAAAAAACTGCAAAATTACTATCTAGAGACTGTGTCCGGGATTTATAATGCAAAAAATCGGGTCTTAATCCAAAATTTCAAAATTGCGATTTACAAGGTTATAGTCTTAATGGTTTTCCAAAAAATGTCAAAATTTTCGAAAATAAAAAAACTGCAAAATTACTACCTAGAGACTGTGTCCGGGATTTATAATGCAAAAAATCTGGTGTAAATCCAAAATTTCAAAATTGCGTTTTCCAAGGTTAATGGTTTTCCAAAAAATGTAAAAATTTTCGAAAATTAAAAACCTGCAAAATTACTATCTAGAGACTGTGTCCGGGATTTATAATGCAAAAAATCCGGTCTAAATCCAAAATTTCAAAATTGAGTTTTCCAAGGTTATAGTCTTAATGTTTTTCCAAAAAATGTCAAAATTTTAGAAAATTAAAAAACTGCAAAATTACTATCTAGAGACTGTGTGCGGGATTTATAATGCAAATAATCCGGTCTAAATCCAATATTTGAAAATTGAGTTTTCCAAGGTTATAGTCTTAATGGTTTTCGAAAAAATGTCAACATTTTCGAAAATTAAAAAACTAAATTTACTATCTAGAGAATGTGTCCGGGATTTATAATGCAAAAAATCCGGTCTAAATCCAAAATTTCAAAATTGCGTTTTCCAAGGTTATAGTCTTAATGGTTTTCCAAAAAATGTCAAAATTTTCGAGAATTAAAAAACTGCAAAATTACTATCTAGAGACTGTGTCCGGGATTTATAATGCAAAAAATCGGGTCTTAATCCAAAATTTCAAAATTGCGATTTACAAGGTTATAGTCTTAATGGTTTTCCAAAAAATGTCAAAATTTTCGAAAATAAAAAAACTGCAAAATTACTACCTAGAGACTGTGTCCGGGATTTATAATGCAAAAAATCTGGTGTAAATCCAAAATTTCAAAATTGCGTTTTCCAAGGTTAATGGTTTTCCAAAAAATGTAAAAATTTTCGAAAATTAAAAACCTGCAAAATTACTATCTAGAGACTGTGTCCGGGATTTATAATGCAAAAAATCCGGTCTAAATCCAAAATTTCAAAATTGAGTTTTTCAAGCTTATAGTCTTGATGTTTTCCAAAAAATGTCTAAATTTTAGAAAATTAAAAAACTGCAAAATTACTATCTAGAGACTGTGTGCGGGATTTATAATGCAAATAATCCGGTCAAAATCCAATATTTGAAAATTGAGTTTTCCAAGGTTATAGTCTTAATGGTTTTCGAAAAAATGTCAACATTTTCGAAAATTAAAAAACTAAATTTACTATCTAGAGAATGTGTCCGGGATTTATAATGCAAAAAATCCGGTCTAAATCCAAAATTTCAAAATTGCGTTTTCCAAGGTTATGGTCTTAATGGTTTTCCAAAAAATGTCAAAATTTTCGAAAATTAAAAAAAATGCAAAAATACTAACTAGAGACTGTGTCCGGTATTTTTAATGCAAAAATCCACACTAAATCCAAAATTTCAAAATTGAGTTTTCCAAAATTTTCGAAAATTAAAAAACTGCAAAATTACTATCTAGAGACTGTGTCCGGGATTTATAATGCAAATAATCCAGTCTAAATCCAAAATTTCAAAATTGCGTTATCCAAGGTTATAGTCTTAATGGTTTTCCAAAAATGTCAAAATTCTCGAAAATTAAAAAACTGCAAAATTACTATCTAGAGACTGTGTCCGGGATTTATAATGCAAAAAATCCGGTCTAAATCCAAAATTTCAAAATTGCGTTTTCCAAGGTTATAGTTTTAATGGTTTTCCAAAAAATGTCAAAATTTTCGAAAATTCAAAAGCTGCAAAATTACTACCTAGAAACTGTGTCCGGTATTTGTAATGCAAGAAATCTGGTCTAAATCCAAAATTTCAAAATTGCGTTTTCCGAGGTTATAGCATTAATGGTTTTCCAAAAAAACGTCAAAATTTTCGAAAATTAAAAAACAGCAAAATTACTGTCTAGAGACTGTGTCCGGGATTTATAATGCAAGAAATCAGGTCTAATTCCAAAATTTCAAATTGAGTTTTCCAAGGTTATAGTCTTAATGTTTTTCCAAAAAATGTCAAAATTTTCGAAAATTCAATAACTGCAAAATTACTATCTAGAGACTGTGTCCGGGATTTATAATGCAAAAAATCCGATCTAAATCCAAAATTTCAAAATTGAGTTTTCCAAGGTTATAGTTTTAATGTTTTTCCAAAAAATGTCAAAATTTTCGAAAATTCAAAAACTACAAAATGACTATCTAGACACTGTGTCGGGGATTTATAATGCAAAAAATC